>OY728126.1:1775661306-1776958675 GCA_963277665.1 Viscum album | reverse complement strand
CTTTTCTTGGCCATATTGTCTCTAAGGATGAAATCTCTATTGATCCTTCTAATACAAAGGAAATCCAAGAATGGGTAGCACCGAAAAGTATAACTGAGGTATGCAGTTTTATTGGTTTAGCAGGTTATTATCGGCATTTCTTCCACAATTTTGCCCGATTGGCTAACCCATTAACCAAGCTCATACGTAAAGGGGTTAAATTTTTCTAGACAAAAGAGTGTAAAGAATGTTTTGAATAAATAAAGAGAAGATTATTCAATTCTCCTATATTTACTCTACCATCGAGGAATGATGGGTTTGTTATTTATAGTGATGCTTCAAAGAAAATACTTGGTTGTGTCCTTATACAGAATAATAGAGTTATTGCTTATGCATCACGATAGCTAAAAAATCATGAGCAAAACTATCCCACTCATGATCTTGAGTTAGCAGTTGTAATATTTGCTCTGAAAATTTGGAGACACTATCTCTATGGTGAAAAATATGAGATTTATACTGATCACAAGAGTTTGAAGTATATTTTCTCACAGAAAGAACTCAACATGAGGCAAAGACGATGGATTGAACTACTCAAGGATTATGATTGCACTATAAACTACTATATGAGGAAGGAAAATAAGGTGGCATATGCTTTGAGTAGAAAGGACCATGGAGTTTTGAACAAGATGAGAGTTGAAGGGATCCTATTTTCATGGATTTAGTAAAGATGGATATGGGAATAACCATGGAAGGTGAAACATCAATACTTTTTCAAATGGTTTACAAACCATCTTTAATTGAAAGGATAAAGAGTTCTCGAACTGATGATGAGGAGTTTCAAAAGAAGATTAAAGTTGTAAATGATGGGAGATTTAGTGACTTCGTATATGAAGATGGAGTTTTGAAATTTGGGAAGAGACTTTGTATTCCCAATATACCTGATCTAAAAAGGGAATTGTTAGATGATTCTCATAGCTCCAATTTCTCTATACACCCAGGGAGCACCAAGATGTATAGATATTTGAAGGAACATTTTTGGTGGGACAACATGAAGAGGGAGATTGCTGATTTTGTGTCAAGATATATGGTTTGTCAACAAGTGAAAGTTGGAAGGAAACTACCTAGAGGAGTCATGCAACCTCTTCCCATACCTGAGTGGAAATGGGATGATATTATGATGGAATTTTTCATGGGGATACCAAAGACTCCTAGAAGGAATGATGCAATATGGGTCATTGTTGATCATCTTACCAATTCAACACATTTTCTTGCTATAAGAGAAGATTTACCACTTGAATGTTTAGAAAGACTGTATATTAATGAAGTTGTAAGACTTCTTGGAGTACCCCTATCAATTGTATCTGATCTTGATCCCCATTTTACATCAAGATCCTGGAAAATTCTTTAGAAAGCCCTGGATACTAAACTTCATTTGAGAACTGCCTACCACCCTCAAACTGATGGACAATCAGAACAGACTATTCAAACCTTAGAAGACATGTTAAGATCTTACTCACTTAACTTTCAAGGTATGTGGGATCAATATTTACCTCTGGTATAATTTTTCTATAACAGTAGCTTCCATTCAAGTATTCATATGGCACCATATGAAGCGTTATATGGAAAAGGATGTCGCACACCAACTTTTTGGGATGATGTTGGTGAAATAAAACTTTTAGGCCCAGAACTTGTTGGGGAAATGATGGAAAAGGTGAAGGTTATCCAAACCCACATCAAAGAAACTCAAAGTAGGCAGAAGAGTTGTGCCAATAACTGAAGGAAGGATTTGAAATTTTAGGTAGGAGATCATGTTTTCTTGGAGGTATCTCCATGGAAGAGAGTTATACGATTCATTAAGAAGGGTAAATTAAGTACCAGGTACATTGGACCTTTCGAAATTCTAGAACGGATTGGGTCTGTAGCTTACTGTTTGGAAATGCCACCAAGTCTCTCCAAAGTTCACTATGTGTTCTATGTATCGCTGTTGAGAAAATACTTGCCTGACCCAATGCATGTACTCACCTATGAGGAAATTGGACTGGAACCTGATTTGTCTTATTGTGAAGATCCTATCAAGATTATTGATACCAAAGAACAAGTGTTGAGAAATTGAAAGACTCGTCTCGTAAAAGTTTTATAGAGAAACCATAAGATGGAAGAGGCAACGTGGGAACCAAAGGAACTTATGATGAAGAATCACCCGAATCTTTTTGTGCAGCAGTATTCTAGAAATGTCGAGGAAGAAATTATTTGAAGGAGGGAAGAATGTAACACCCCAATCTTCCACAGTACGTTTCCCTTTGAATAATGCAATATCTTGCATTGTACACAACTTCGAGATTCTAACACACTATGACCAACAAACTAGCCATTATGAATAGTAATACCCAGTTTTTAAAATTTTATAAATTTTATTTTTGAAAATGGACTTCATTTTTGAATTCGAAATATCGAATTTATCTTAGGGTGAATTTTTGGTATTTTTCTAAAAACTTTCAATTTTTGATGAATAGTGAAAAACACTGCGTTATTGGTTAAAACCGACTTTTTATTTAAATAATTATTTATTTTATTTAAATTTATTTTAGGTCAAAATAGATACATAATTCCTATATAAGTTCAATTTAATTCATTGGAGTCATTTTATAATAAGTTTAGAAATATAAAAATTGTATAGAACTTTTTACCGTCTTTTACTCACCTCCTAGGAGCATTTGCAAATTTGCATAAAACTTAATTTTACCACTTCTATGAGTTGAATATTAAAAATCCTAGAGTCACAATTAATATCATTAAGTAAAATTTCGTTCAATAATATGAAAATAATTTTTGGTGAATAGTAACTTTTGACTTTTATTTACCGCGGTTAAAATTAAATATGGTAATTAAGGGTAAAAATGATATAATAATTACCCTAAAACATGTCCTAATTCTATTGGATAAGTATAATTAGACCCAAAAAAACCTTAGTAATAAAATATTACCCCCTTTGGTCCACTTGGATTATATTAATACATTTATTTTTATTTTATTTAAAGAAGAGTTAGAAGTGTTAAATTCAAAGTTTAATAACTAAACCATTTTTAATATAAGGTTATACATAAGATAAATTAAACTATAAATATTCATTAGAAATATAAAAAGATTTCCTACATAATTGTATTTTATTTATAATTTTTAGACATTAAATAATGTAATTTATTTATGACATAATGATGATGCAGTAATTACCTTATTAATAAGATATTAAAATAATTTGATATTATAAATATCCAAATAAATGTAAATTGAGAATTTTTATGAATTCCATGAATTTTATAGGTTCATATTATATGTTAGGATTGAATATATGAATTTATTTCTAAGTAATAAAGTTGTTAGTACTTTAACGAAAATCAATTATTAAATAATTTCAAAATTGACATAAATGAGTTTTTAAAACAAATACTATATTATTGGTTGATATAATAATCCTAAAAATATAAGGTTTGGAAAAAGGGATTAAATAATATTATATATGTCATTAATGAACCACTTGTGGTTCAATTAGAATTTTATATTAAGTTTATTAACTATATAATATAAAAATACAAAGAGACGTGGTAAATGTCAAACTATTTAACTAAGAGTTAAATATAGAAGATAAGGTTAATATGGTGACCTAAACATGTATAAAACCTATTTGTTGAGATTTTTTAGACCCATACCCACCTTATCCTTGAAATAAATCATTTTGGATCCATTATAAACCAAAAATTATTTTATTATAAAATAATATTTCAATATTTTCCTAAGGTGCCCCTCACCTCTCTTGTAAAAGGGGACTCCCCCTTCTCTTAATTTCACACCTCCAAAGACATTTTTCTCGGCCAAACCCTACCCAAATATCCTATCAACTATCATACCTTAATCCTAGAGGCCTTCCTTTGGACATAAAGCTGACCTAAGGATCTCTTTTGATCACATCAAAAGGAAACACCCGAAGAAGAGGTAATAATTTCACCACCCTCTTTCAAGTTCTTTTCTTCTTCCACTTCCTATTTCTTTGTTATTTCCATTATAAAATAATAAATCCAATATATTCTATATACTGTGATTTTTTTATAAAAATTTTACAACTATATTCATTATTCTATCCATCGTATGAATGAAAAAGTCACCATACGTGCATACGTACAGCTTACCGTCTCCACGCCGTGGTGTAGTTGTTATTCAATACATTATTTTTTTGGATGGGTATAATTATGATGTATAATTGATGTAAATAATAAATATAACATTTTAATTAATCTTTATATATGATATAAAATCTATTTAAATACGATTTTAATATCAAAAGAATGATATTGTCGCTCGTGCGTGCGTACGAATTACCGTCTCCACGAACGCGATGAGATTCATTTCCCCATCGAAACCATTCAAGAATAATTTTAATTTTATTATTAAAAATAATGTTTAATAACTTAATATAATTATGGATATGAATCAAATACATCCTATCCATAACATACATGGCTTATGTAACAAAACATATAAAGGAAAACGAATCAGTTAACACCCGAAACGACGATAATATTAAAATATTATTAACAATGAAATATTAGAAGATAATATATGATATCATATTTATGTATATAGTTATTTTATAATTTAATAAAAATATTTTAACAATTATACCTGAGGTTAACATACCATTGACTAGGGAAAATTACAAGGTGAGGGTTAATTTCACAATCTCTTCATTATCTGAGGTTGTTTTTACGTAAGTATCTACTATGACCTCTTTATCACCCACATCCATGTTTTCTTAAAAATGTATTTCAAAACATTTTTTATATTTATTAGAATATGGTTTAAAGTAATTTATACCCTTATTTTACCTTATATTTTTTGAAAGGAAATTTTCTGTCGTTTTCCAAACAAGGTACTTTATGACCTTTTCGACAAAATTAAGGTAAGAATGTTTTTCTAACTTATACGGCGGGTGTAGCTATTTTCCGCCATTATAACATCATCAAAGCTTCCCTTACAATATTATAAGAATATTTTCAAAATAAATGTTTTCTTTTATAATTATGTGACTCTTAAATGGTTTCAAAATATAAAGAGGTATTTCTTTCAAATAGTTTTCATTTCATCTATGTCAACATCTTTTGATGGATTTTAAACTTGTTTGAAGTTGATTTATTATGATACAAATCTTCCATATTTTATTGAAGGTTTTGTGATATGTTTGACTGTGGATATGTTATTTTTACACCATTCATGGTTTATAGTTAATGTATTGACATTTCGTATGCTAGTTTTAATATGAATGTTTATGTTATGTTTCAACCTTTTCATATGAGGAATGTATTGGACTTAGTATGTGACGGGTGGAGCCCGCTATATCTCCTCGGTGAATCGGTAGGTCTCATGAGAAAATTAGACGTGGAATTGGATGAGGCCTTTCACAATTTTATATATGGTTTTGTCCAAGGCCTTAATAGTTTTTAGATGTCTTGGCCAAGGCCTTGAAAAAATGTTTCAGAATGTCCGGCATAATACATTCCCTCATTATGAAAATAATAATGATGGTTCATGTGGTTATTCGACTAGTATAATACCCATGAATATTTTTTATTATGGAATTATTTACTTAGCTCATATTTCTGCCATAAAGTGTTCATGTTTATTATTTGTAAAGGCATGTGTTTTGAATTATTCATCATGTCTAATGTTTATGTTATCTTCCGCTGTACTGATTTCCCTTACTGATCATTTGAGCTCACCCCTTTCTCATGTTTCATTTTCTCAGGATATGAAGAAGCTAGTTATGAGTGACTTTCAGGCATAATCTAGGAGGCTTGGAGGTTTCTAATGGAATAAATTAGTGTTGTATTTCTTTTCAAGTTGTAATGTAAAACTTATGTATGTATCTTTTTTCTAATAATACTAAACCGATCGATCTTTCGGGACATGATTCCTTGTATCATACCAATGTTATGTAATAAAGCACCGACTCTGGGTAACTGGGGTTGGGGCGTTACAGTCCATACCCAGAATAACATCAAACTATACTAGAGGTAAAACAACAAGGTTTGTAGGTAAACTCTTTTCACATAAAAGGATAGTAAGATTCTTATAATTTCTTTTTTCCACAATATTTCCCCTAGGTGTTTTTACCATGAGATCTTATTTCATTTCCTGAGGTTGAATTCCCAATTTTACTAAAAATTTCTCAAAAATGAAGGAATGTGTAGACCCTGAATCAAATAAAACATTTTTGAAGTCTGTAAAAAATGAAATGTACCTGAGACCACCCAATTTGAAGGCTCAACATCTTCTGAAGTGGTTGAAAATGCCAAAACCTTCTATTTCCTATCTTGCAGATTCCCTTCTTGAGTAACTAGCTTCGGACAAACATTAGCAAAATGACCCAATTCCATACAGTTAAAGAATCTAACCATCGTCTTCTCATTAATTTTCTGATCATTTTCCTTTCACTCACGAGACATGTGTCCAAACTTTACACATCAGTATAATTTCCCAGAATTTACAATACATTCACCAGGATTCCTTTTACCACACTTTTCACAATAAGAGAAATTCATTTTCTTACCTCCATACTTCTTTGACGAGTTCTTCCCCATTGCTTGCCAACCTGACCGCTTCTTATTCTTATTATCCTGAGGAACATATGTGTTAGAAAACTCCATCTCAAATTTTTTAGCACAAAGAACAATCTTCTCATAGCTTTTAAACTCTCATGAAGTCAAATCTCTTTGCAAAAACAGTTTCAAACCAGATTAAAATCTATTAATTTTACTTTAAAAATACCGAGTAAAATCCGGTACATACCTGGCTAGTCTTGTAAAATTGGCTTCGTATTCTTCCACAGAATCATCATCTTTCTTCTTCAGTTCCAAGAATTTTTTCTCTATTCTGAGTCAAATAGTTTTGGGAAAATATTTTTCAAGAAAAATACTCTTAAAATCATCCCATTCCAGACTATCAAGATCATCTCTTTCTCTCGTATTCCTAACTAGAGACCACCATTGATCGGATTCACCTTTAAAATGATAAATTTATAGTATTACCTTTTTACGTTCCGAACATCCCATGACATCAAATATCTTTTCTAAAGCATTGATCCATCCTTCGGCTATCACTGGATTTCCGGTTCCACTGAATGCTGGAGGATGTTGCCTCATAAAATGCTCCAAAAAATACAAGTTTCTTCGTGGTAGATCATGTTCCTATCTAGTATGGATACCACCCCCATTTATTTCTTGAGTCAACTGATCCATTTCTGTCACAAACTGCTCGGTTCTGATTCCTACTATTTCAGGCTGCAGATTTAGACAGAAATCAGCCTCTTGGTGCCTTCCTACTTCAGCTTCCCTGTTTTTTCTGCGCACAACCATTATAAACCAACATATCTTAGATGAAGAAACATGGTAATCTTTAAATGCTATAACATTTCAAATTACCATAGAGTAAAAATTAGTTATTATATTCTTTAAATATCATCCAAACCCCTAAAGCTATCTAAATCATCCTCTGATACCAACTATAAGGACCTGACCTTAAAATGTTACTTAATCTAGAACTTTAGTCAAGAAAATACATTACTAGGCATTGAGTATCTTTTTGGGTTTATATTTTTAGATAATTAGGATACCTTTTATACATAACATACCACATTCATACAAGAGGATCCTACTAAAAACAGTTTCCATTTTTTCAAAATATAAAACATTAAAACATAAATCGTGATTTCTTTAACAACACTCCATATCAAACATAAATAATCACTTATTTATCTTACCCATACTTATATCCTATGAAAAACATTTTAAAAACATGGGATTAGTATAAAACTTAGAGAGGGATATAAAGAAAGAAAGTGTTAGTCTAGTGATAACATAAAAACCAATAAAACTCATAATCATAAAAACTCAAATTCATAGAATACTCATGTTGTTTCCTTGGGAAATATTTACCATATCACACTTATATTCACCCCTACATATGGAAGAACTTTTTGGTCAACTTCCATCTCCGGAGTACCCAATTCATTGAATAGCTATAATAGGGCTCACCTGTTATATCTTGAGCTATAATGGGCTCAACCCAACATATCTTGAGATATAATGGGCTCAACCCAACATATCTTGAGCTATAATGGGTTCAACCCAACATAAATAATGTCCAAGGAACATATCATGGTAATAAAGTATCTTTAAATCAGGATAAACCTCTCATACCATACACATAAAAAACAATCCTTTTGAAATTTATTAAAGAGAGCTTTAAAAGGATTTTAAAAGGAAAGTCCCTTAAAAATATGACTGGAATGTGAATTAATAGAATGTATTGGATATGTGTATACATTGTAAATAAACATAATACATCATAATATAAACATAAATTCATCCCACCAATAATCTTATAACCACATAATGAATAAAGAAGAAGGTTAACCCAAAGAATGGAAATTGGGTTAAGAATTCTCTTACCTCAGGTTTTTCTTACTTGAAACTTGTTTAAAAATCCTATGTAATGTTTAAAAGAGTTTTATTAATATCTTACATAAAAATATACATCTTTATAATACCTTATATGATCGTTTCATTACATTATTTCACCCTTTAATTGTTAATATTTTGTTCCTTGCACTGTTTTTGGGTGACTTCTTTACATGATTTCCATGATTGGATTATGATGGTTGTTCTTGTAAATTGGAAGTGAAACTCCAGAATTGGAATGTAATGGTATTTAAATATTTCCATTACCATAAATTTTACCATTTATCATTTTGAAGTTTTATATGAGGATGATTCATAAGTTAAAACATTAATGATGTTCGTTTAGATCATTTTAGTGGTACTTTGATAACAATGACCTCATTTTGTTTTATAAATTAAAATCATGTCTAAAAAAGAATTTCAGAACCATGTATGGGGAATAATAAATATATCATAACCTGGTTCAACCATAAAAATGGTTTCATGACCAAAATTAAAATAATTAATGCAAATTGAAATCACATCGTCCATGATGTCGGTAATTCGACACATCATGAACAATGTTTTTATGCCTTGAATATGTGGGAGAGGAGAAGAATAATGATGATGAATTTTCCATGAACATGAGAACATACAGAATATAAATTATTTATAGATATTTCATGCCTCTTGGGTAAGAGGATATGAGTAAATAATAAGAAAATAAAGGAACTCAAAATAAAAGAATAATTGAGAAATCCCTTACAAAAATTCAGCAGCCTAACGACTATGCAAAATGGTTTTAGAAAAATATTAAAAAGAGAGGGTACAAGTATCACCCATATATAAATTATTCATAATAAATAATATATCAATAATAAAAAAAATAAGAACATGTTATGGAAACTTGAAAGTTATACCACATAAAAGAGAACTTGAATGGAAAAAAGAAAGAAATTTAGAATTTTCTTACCTTATAGAGTAACTCCTAGAACTTGAAGGTTGGGGCCTTTGGGGATTTAGTAAACCGTTGTAGGACTAATAGGGAGGTAAGGAGGCTAGAGCTTCATTGATGAGGAATTTTTAATGAGGTTAAAGAAGGAATGGGTTGGTATTTATAGTAAAAGTGAGGGAATATTTCAATAATTTCTAAGGGACACCTCGCTAGTGGTTTTTGCAAAACCATGGGATTTCACATGGTATTAGCCACTTGGGACACCTCATATCTTATTTTACTATAAACAAGTCGACCAGATTTATTACATCATTAATGATGTCATTAACATGCCGAAACTTAAAACTGTATTTTTACTATTCACCAAAAAATCAAATGTTTTAGAAAAATCCCAAAAATTCACCCTAACCATTTTTCAACATGTAGAATTCAAAAATTAACTCCATTTTTTGAAACTAATTTTCTAAATATTATTAATTTAATTTTTAACTAAAATTATATTTAATTCAAAAATTAACAATTTTAAAACTATAACTGCATTTATATTCCATTGAAAAATTAACCAAGATGTTATTATCTTAAAGCCTTAAGAAAATGAAATAGTAATAAAATTTACTATTCATTAGGGTCGTATTACTATTCATATTACTATTCATAAGGTTATGTTACTATTCACGAAAAAAACAATTTGGTTCCATTAGGCTCTAAATAACTTACTGAACATAATTATAGATGACTGTTTTTCGAAATTCAAAACATAGAAGTGGAAAAATTATTTTTAAAGGCTAGTTATAAATATCTACTTAAGACAAAGTTTCATGAATTTCCATTTATTTTTAGAAAACCTTGGGGTGTTACAAAGGTAATCTAAATTTGGTGTTTTACTGAAGCAAAAAATCTTCCAGCAGATCCTATCCCATGGGTGCTGATAGGATCCCATTGATTAGATACATTGTTGTGCTCACTGATTCTAACCAAAATTCATTTGGAATTTTTGAATTTAGTATCATATTGTATGCTCTTTCTATCAAAATATGATTCATTCTTTAAGCTACACCATTTTTTTCAGGTATCCCTAGCATAATCTTTTTATGCCTAATATCCAAGTGCTTGTATAAGTTCTAAAAATTTATTCTGATAAACTCACCACTATTATTTGGCATCAAGCTCTTAAAATTACTTCCAGTTTCCCTTTATACCATATATTTCCACTTATAAAAGACTCGAAACACTTTATATTCATGTTTCAAGAATTTTACCTATACTTTCCCCATGGATTTGTTAATTAAAGTCACAAATTATCATGATTCTCTATAATATTTGACCTGGGAAGGTCCCCAAATATCCCTATATACAAGCTCCATCCTATGAAATTTCAGTATTATTCTACTAATATTGAAAGAAACTTTTTTTCTTGTCAAGTAAGCAACTGTTTCAACTTTTGAAGTCTATATAATCTAGATTCAAGGCAACTTTTTTCACTATAACTTTCACACTTTTCACACTGAGGTTACCAAGATGACAATACCTCATTTCTAAACATCTTGTGGTAGATTATTTGAGAAGTTATTCCCCCTCTACCCTTCTGTTTTGATATAGTGTTTCTTACATTGAACTTATAGGTGTAATAAGGGAACCCTAAGAAATTTTCCACACTATGTTTTAAAATTTCATTCCATAACCACCATTATCCTACTATCATATCGAAATAAAATTCTTATAGAGACCTAGAATATGTATGGATACTTTTCACTCAAGTAAACTTCTATTATTAATCTAGATTTTCACATCCACCTTACCCACAATTTCAAGAGCTTTTCTATCCACTAGATTCACTCTTCTCAAACTTTTGGAAACATAATTTTACGTGCATCCCTTTTTACCAATGGGGTGAAGATATTCTATAGAATCTATAATCCAATATTTCACTAGAGTATAGATACTCAAGATTAGATTGGAACTACTCTAATCTATTTGTTTCATGGAATTTAATACTCCAAAATTTTATCTTATGAAATTTACTTTGTTTTCATGACAATCCTTCTTGAGATGACCCATTTTATAGTAGCGCCAACATGTTTATCTGATTTTTGTTGATTTAACAATATTCTTATCCCTTTACTTTTCATATAATCTTCCTTAAATTCTTCAATGAGGGGATAACCCTCTTCCATCTACATTCAACGCATCATAAGAAGATGATTAAATCTCTCTTATCTTGATCTCTTCATTAAAAATCAAGTTTTATACATACTATAATATCAAGTTGGTTATTCTACAAGATTTTATCACTATTGTAACCATTGTATCCCAAGATTCTATAAAATATGATAATAATATTATGGCACATAAATAATTTATGAAATTCACCTTCACGAACTTGATCAAACTCAAGATCATATTCAAGTGATTCACATGATTGAATGTAGTTACCCCTTTTGATAGCCTTTTGATGAATAGATATCACATTATACACACTTTGTTAAGTGTTGTAATATTCTTATGCATATCTTCAAAAGCTACCATCAACTCTACCATAGTATTCTTATCTAAGAGTTAAAAGATAAATTTCATGCCAGTGAAATCCTCCCCAAACTCAAATCCTTTATATCTAGACTTTCCCATTTTCTTTTCTCCATTGTCTCTAACTTAATTCCTTTTAATGGAACTTCCAAGTCTTCTTAATATGGTAGTCCCCAATATTCATCCTCCAGAATCCAAAATCCATTCCATCAAATCTTTCAATCCAGTTCTTTTTATCTTCTAACTCCATCCTTCTAACAATAGTGACTACCACTAAAATTGAATTTTTTTTAAGAAATAATGTTACCTAGACTGTTGATAAGTGAACAAATGAGCCTCTGATAACCACTAATTTGATACCAATTTTTGATAATCCTGCACCAAATTCGCACACTAGAAGTTAATTCACTGGAGTTAAACTGGTGGAAGAAGACTCTTGAAGGGACTCTTTGATCATCAATTTACTAGATCTATGAAGAAATGTTTTACCCTAATCACTACACTAAGATCACCTTACCCAATCCTTCTTACTCACAAATCATAAAAACATTCAAAATAAAAAATGGAATGAAATGAAATAAAAGTAAATACATAATAGTTTTACATGGTTTAGAATCCCTTCCTACATCCATGGGGATAAGCATCACAATGTTTCATTTAATTCGAAGTAAAAAAAGATGGTATAATTACTATGAATTTATAGTCACACTGATCACTAACTCAAATGATCACATTACACCTTAGTATATGGTCCCCGCACCCTTATATAATGGGCTATATTTGGTCAACCAGTTGCAATGGCCTTATATTTTCATGAGGATCCATCCATTTCACTAAGTGACTATTGATTCCCTGTATCACTCCAAGGTTTGACCACAAACACTGATAGATGAATATAACTACATCATATTACTTTTTTATTGAAAAACCATTGTGGGAGTGATTCAAATGACTAAAAAATATATCCTTTATTGACTCGACATCCGCATAGTTAAACATTCAGTGAACATAATCCATCACCACATGCATGCATCCATCAGAAATTCGCAACTTCCAACCACACCACTACCAAACTAGTGAAAATTTTTGTTGATTTGTTCATAAGACTGAAGGGTCTACCAAAAATTATCCTTGCATTAAACTTACTCTTTCACTTAAAGAGACTTCAAAAATACTAACAAACATCAGCATCAACACTTTACTATATTCTAGATAAAATGAAAAATGGATATCATATGATTTAAAATCCATTATGTCACAAATAAATGTGTTTAGATACAAAGTTTTTTTTAATTATATTTTAATAAACAAGATTTCATAAAGTGAAACCCAAAATGCATCTCGATTAATTATACTAAAGGTTGCTAAGGATATTGCATAAATACCTAAGATAGAAAAAATAATAGTTAGGTAATGTTGGTCAGAGTGGACACTCAAGAGGGGGGGTGAATTGAGTTCCAATTAAAATTTATGTTTTAAAAACTTTGTCTAAAAATCCCCCAAATAAAACATAGAATTAAACTGTAGTGAATTTATATCACAATAAAGGTTATGTTAGGTTCTCAAAGGATTGATTATTTCCTAGTTAATGAAATCAGAAGAATTGATTAACTTTTGAAACTAACTTACTGATTTACAACTAATATAAACACTTGCGAGTTTAATTATCAAAGTGACTTTAAAACAGTTTTGGTTTTAAAGTAGTTTGCAGCGGAATAAAAATAACTTAGAAAATAAATAAGCACAATAGGTTTAACCAAGAGGTTCAGTCTCAAGCTGAGACTTAGTCCTCTCAAAACTTTATATAAAAGTGATCCACACCCTGGATCGGGGATTATAATAGTATACAACTGTCCAGGTCCAAGACCTCTACCACTGTTATCCGTGGGAATAGAAACAACAGCAAACCATATGTCCAGGTCACGCACGACCTCTACCACTATCCCAACGGGAAATAAAATATGTAAGAGTGTTGAGTGAGGATTTAAAAATCCTCCAGTTAAAGCACAGGAGACAGTGTGTGTGTAAAATATAGCAGATAACACACACTGCTCAATATGTAAAAAGATAAATCACATAGGCAAATATTTAGAGTTTAGAAATGGATCTAGTGATTGCAGTGCAGCTCTGGAATTCTTTGGATTGATCGGAATTAGTTCTGATTCCTCTTCTAGTTTTTGTCTGGAAAACAGAGTATCATCTGTTTCCTTGACTTCCAGGTGTAGAGACAGAGGAGATAGTAGTCGATGAAGTTCTTGTGTTATGTTCTTGTAATCATCTCTTCACTGGTATGCAGTAATGAGTTCTTCGTGTAAGTTATGTCGTCTCTTTTCATTCACAGTCGGTTGTTCTTTTTTCACACCTCGTGGTATGTATATCTCTCTGTGTATTATCTATTCATTCCCCATTTTGTAGTATCACATCCTTCCTTTATATAAAGCACGAGCTCCGGCAAAAGATGATTTACTTTTTGCAGGTATGAGGTACGGTTCCCTGACATCCAACAACACACATTAAATAAATGTCAGTGTATTAAAATATACCTGATATGACCGTTGTTTAGATTAAATAATGATAAAGAAATTAAAGCAGCATCAGGTTCTGTTTCTAGAACGGTAGCTCTTGATATCGGTGGACTTTTGTTACGGTAGGTGTCTGTATCGGTAGACTTCATTTGTAACGGTAGACTTTGTATCGGTAGCTGCAACAATAGACGTGATCGCATCAGTAGCGGTGGACTTGTAACGGTAGTTGTGGCTCTACCTTGTATCGGTAGCAGTAAGTCATAACAGTAGCTTCCTTGATGTATCGGTAGACTTTTCATATCGGTGGTCTTCAGCATATCGGTAGCTCTGTATCAGTAGCTGTCGACTTCGATGTAGCGGTAGGCTTGAGTACCGGTGAGATTGTAACTGTAACTCTATCGGTAGACTTTTTGTACCGTCTTGGTAGTCTTTGATGTAGCGGTGAACTTTGAGTATCGGTGAACTTGATGTATCGGTGAACTCCGTATCGGTAGCTCTATTCGATATCGGTAGATCTAAGTCATAACGGTAGCTACTGTTCTGTATCGGTAGCTATAAACTGTTTAAGCATTCTATTGGCAGAATGTGTTAGGTCAGAGTACATATATCCAAAAGACTTATATTAAGCATAATTGAAAGTAACAACATATAATAAAGCATATTTGAGATGTATCAAACATAATTAAGATATAAATAAAATATAGTTGGGATTATCAAAATATAGTAAAGAAACTCAATTCCCAGAGGGTTCAACAATCTCCCCCTTTTTGATAATCACAACTTATTCCAAAAAAATGAAATAGTATCAGAGAAAAAATATATCAAAAAAATGATATCAAAAAAAATAGTATCATAGGAAACAGAAAAGATGGAAAAGAACACGAGGTTTCTTTTGTTAAAAAAAATTTCCATATTCCTCAAGTCTCAGTTTCTCATTCCCCCTTTGTGTGTTTCTCCCCCTTTGTTAACTCTTAGGACTCATTGCTTATTTTCTCTCATGTTCTCACGTTCTCATTTTCTCCCCCTTTGTGATTAAAAAAAATAAGGGTATCAAAGAAAAGATAAAGATTAGAATAGAATAAATGACAAAGTAATAGAAACTTAGTAAAGTAGAGAATGAAGAGGAATGTCATTAATATACAAACGATACATTGATAGAAGTAGGAAAAAAATATAAGTGAATCCTATCAAAAATATCTAGAAACACTCAATCCTCATGTGGAACAGGTGTCTTTCCCTTAGGATCAGTAGAGGTTGCAGGTGCAGGGTCAGCAGAGGGTTTCGGAATAGCTGAAGGCACAACTGGTGGTTCAGCTACAGAAACTGTACCGGATCTGAAATATGAGCTCCTCTGAGTGATCATCGATGTCAAGCTCCTGATGGCTTGAACTGGAGTCAATTGAGGAGTAATCCCAGAGGCAGAAGCAGGAAGTGTAGGAGGTACAATCACTGGTATGGCATCCATATGCAGGAAGGGCAGCAACAGGTTTCTGAAATCCATTATAATGCTTCCTCCTCTCTCCATTGCAGACACAAAATCATCTCTATTCTCTATAAACTTATTCAAAGAAGGAGTAAGCTCCATGAGCTTACTAACTTGTTCCCTGAAGGCTTGGGTAACTGGAGGCAACTTCATATTTTCCAGCAAGAGCTTGAAATGGTTGGTCATCTGATGTTTGGTATAAACCTTTTCAAAATAAGAATCCACCTTATTCTTGATTGCCTCTTGAGAAGCAGTAGCTGCCCGTAGGTGATCACGAACAAAACTACTAACTTCCCTAGTGGTAGAAAGAATCTGAGTATATGATGCACCACTGGGAGTGGCCTTATCCAATTCTTCCTAAAAAATAGTGCGGATCTGGTCAAGGTTCATACTTGTGCTGGATGAGGGAAGATGTTTCATTGAGAAGGCCACTGTCTCCTTGAAAGATTGATTCAGACTACTAACTACCTTCTGAACAAGGGTATCTTGACTGTTCATATGTTCTTTAACTGACTTTTTAAAGGCCTCAAAAACTTCCACAAATTGTTTGACCACTTCTTTGATATATCGAATGTCAAAGTTTACTTGATTTTGAGAGCTATGCATGGTAGTCAGAGAAGCAATCGATTGTCTCAAGGAAACTATAGCTCTTGTCCAACTCTCAACCTGAGTGTGGCACACTTTAAGTTCATCCATCATTTCTTTCACAGGACTGGACACACCACATCCAATGGATAACTCAAGGGATTTCTCCATGCTTTTCATCTCTTCAACCATACTTTTCTTCATATCTTCCACTGATTTCTTTATGGCTTCTTTCAATTCATCTTTTAAGGACTCAAGGTCCTCCTTGGTTGCCACATTTTCAGCCACAGTGGGTAAGGTAACTGATTCCTTTTGGGGTTGGTCTTCCTCATCCAAATCTCCATAAGAAAGTCCAAGAATCATATATCTGGGATCTGATGTCCAACCTTCAATGTCATATAACACTGATACTGATCCAAGATTCTCCCCCTCACTTGGAACATTCTCCTGAGGTATCTCTTCCAACTGTTCTTCCTGAGGTAATTATGAAATTTCCTTCACAATCACAGTATATTCAATAGCCATTTGTTCTGAGTCATTAATGAATCTCTCATCAACAGGTGCTGCTGCTACGTCTTCTTGATCAGGCACTGTCCTGACTGTATTGACTATTAGAGGACTCAAACTGAGCTCTTTTTCAACATTTTCCTCATCATATGCTTCACCATCATCCTCCTTTTCTCCATTAACATTATGATCAGATTCAGTTGCCTCATCCTCCTCAGAGGTATCCTTGACAACATACTGGCATGCTTCTTCTCCTTCTTCTGTAGTCTCTGTATCACTGTCCTTCAAGACAGTTTCTCTTTTTAGTAGTTCTTTTGGAGGACTAGCTGCTCCATAAGAAATAACTTGATGCACATGACTAGGGGGTAAGTCTGGGTCTCCTCCTTCCTCAACTGAAGTCTCTTCCTCCTCAACTTCATCATCACTGTAGACAGGTTCTGGCTTATCTGGTCCAAGACCAGGATCCCTCACATCCTTTGGTCTAGAAGGATGATCCATAGGAGTATACTTGTCATAGATTTTTCCATCATCATTCACCCATGATTTCTTCCAAGGATTCCAACTGACCTTCATGTATTTATAGACAGTTCTTGTAATACAGAAGTTGTCCTTAACCACTATCAGCTCATCCTGAGGTCCAGCAACCTCTTTCACTTTTAGCATCACAGAAATTTGCTTTGAGAAAAATAGTGCATTTGATTTGGACTTAGGTCTAGTCATATCTTACAATTGAACCATAATCAATCTACATAGATTGATTCTCACACTGTGCTTCAGAAAATATAACAGATATATGTCTTGGAATCTCAAAGTGGAAAAGTCTCCTCTTCTCGGACTAACAACATGCTGAATAAATTTAAACAACAGTTTATCTTCTCCTACCATCTCGGCAGCAATCACCTTTCTAGGGGTCTCATTCCCTGTAAGCTCCATCAAATCATCTTCATATTGAAACACATAACTGTTTGAAGGTACAGATTTTTAATAAAATTCATAATCTCCTTCATGGGGAACTCTTAAGTTCCTAGCCCATTCCACTGAAGTAAAAGATACTTCCTGGCCATTTACCAAAGAAATCATTCTGCTTTCTTCTTCAGACTTTTCAAACTGAACGAATTCGTAGAACTGTTTCACCAGTCCTGGATAATAAGGTCCATTGTTTTTTGTGAAGCACTCAGTCCAACCTTGTTCTTCTAAAACTTTAAGAACCAAGTAATTGCTCTCCATGAGCCATTCTGCACGCACCTCTTTCTCTACGACAATCTCTCACTTTGAGAGATGCGGGTTTATTGGATTCCTTCGAGCTATACTTTCACTTCCACTGGTACTAGAATTCGTTACTTTCTGTCTTTTCGCTTGTGGATCATCACTCCCATCTATAACCTGGGGTCTCTTGACACGGGCCATTGCAGATTCGAGGTTTAGGGTTTTGCGGCTTGAGAGGGTTAGGTTGGAGGGATTCGAACAGACGAGTTCGCGGTGAGATTGAGTAAAGTCTAGACTCGGTTTTTAATATCATTTAGGATCCACAAATAAAATAAATAATATAAAAAACTCCATGACTCGGCTATAAAGAAGTTTAAAACAGTGCAAGATGTACCGGTAAAGTCTCCTAACGGTGAGGTCTTCTAAAGGTGAGGATTCTCTAACGGTGAGGTTTCTATCGGTGAGGATTCTAATGGTTTAAGGGTAAGTTATCATTCCTAATTCGTTTCTAATGAAACTTAATCTTTCTGAACTTAAAGGCTTAGTGAAAATTTCAGCTAATTGAAGTTCAGTGCCTATAAATTCAAGTGTTATATCACCTCTTTGATAATGATCTCTTAAAAAGTGGTGTCTAACATCAATGTGTTTTGTTCTAGAGTGAGACACAGGGTTCTTAGAGATGTTGATCGCACTAGTTTTGTCACAATTGATTGATACATGTTTAAAAACAAATCCACAGTCCAATAAAGTGTGTTTCATCCACAGAATCTGTGCACAGCAACTACCAGCAGCTATATACTCTGCTTCAGCAGTAGACAATGCAACTGAGTTCTGTTTCTTACTACACCAGGATACTAGGGACTTTCCAAGTAAATGACATGTTCCAAAAGTGCTTTTTCTATCTAACTTGCATCCAACAAAGTCAGCATCCGAGTAACTTATTAAATCAAATGATTGTCCTTTTTGATAAAACAATCCCAAATTAGCAGTATTTTTAAGATATTTGAAAATCTTTTTAACAGCAAGTAAGTGTGACTCTTTAGGGTTAGCTTGAAATCTAGAAAACATACATACACTAAACATAATATCAGGTTGACTAGCAGTAAGATAAAGTAAACTCCCAATCATACCTCTGTAATTAGTTTGATCAACTGGTTTACCAGTTTCATCAATATCCAATTTACAGGTGGTACTCATAAGTGTATCACTTCCCTTAATACTATCCAAACCAAAACGTTTTAATAAATCCTTAGTATATTTACTCTGATTTAAAATAATACCATCTTTAGTTTGAAAGATTTGAAATCCAAGAAAGTAATTAAGCTCTCCCATTAAGCTCATTTCAAACTCATTTTGCATAACCTTTGAAAAATTAGTACATAAGGAATTTTTAGAAGATCCAAAAATAATATCATCAACATAGATCTGTACTATTAAAACATCTTTTGAAATCCTTTTTATAAAAAGAGTGGGATCAGCAATTCCTTTTGAAAATCCTTTTGAAATAAGAAAATTTGTAAGTCTTTCATACCAAGCTCTTGGAGCTTGTTTTAAACCATATAAAGCTTTAGAAAGTTTAAAAACATGATTTTGAAAATGAGGATTTGAAAAACCAGGTGGTTGTTCTACAAAAACATCTTCAACAATAAAACCATTTAGAAAAGCACTTTTCACATCCATTTGATATAACTTGAAATTCAGATGTGATGCAAAAGCAAGTAAGATCCTAATAGCCTCTAATCTAGCTACAGGAGCAAAGGTTTCCTCATATTCAATTCCTTCTTCTTGATTGTAACCTTGTGCAACTAGCCTAGCTTTGTTCTAATGATGTTTCCAGATTCATCAATTTTGTTTCTAAACACCCATTTTGTGCCTATGGATATAGTGTCCTTAGGTCTTTCTACTAATTTCCAGACTTTGTTTCTTTCAAATTGATTTAGTTCTTCTTGCATAGCCATTACCCAAAATTCATCATTGATAGCATCATTGATATTTTTAGGTTCTAACTGTGAAAGAAAATCTTGATGTTCAACCTAATTTCTTAGAGAAGCTCTAGTAGCATCTAAAGGATGATTCTTTAGAATTCTAGTTGATCTAGTAAAGGTAGGACTAGAAATTTCAGGTTCATCTACATGTTTAGGTTCAACAAAAGTAGGTTCTGGAAAATTTCCAGAACTGGATGTTTTAATTACAGGTCCACTATCTTTATCATTAAGGTTCAAATCAGAGAGATCATCTTCAAGATTTTCAAGAGAAGTCTTAGGCTCATGTGGATCAGTTTCATCAAATTTGATGTGAACAGATTCTTCCACACATTTGGTTCTCTTATTGAAAACTCTATAGGTTTTACTAGTTATAGAGTATCCTAGGAAAATTCCTTCATCACTCTTTGGTGCAAACTTGTCAAGATTATCTTTAGTATTAAGAATAAAGACTTTGCAACCAAAAACTCTTAAGTAGTTAACCTTGGGTTTCCTATAGTTCCACAACTCATAATGGGTCCTTTTAAGAACAGGTCTGATCAAGACTCTATTAATAACATAACAAGCTGTATTGACAACTTCAGCCCAAAAGTAAACAGGTAGGTCATACTCATTTAGCATGGTTTTGGAAATTTCTTGCAGGGTTCTATTCCTCCTTTCTACTACACCATTCTGCTGAGGTGTCCTAGGGGAAGAAAAATTGTGACTATAGCCACTGTGTGAGCAGGAGGATTCAAACTCATTATTTTCAAACTCACGACCATGATCACTTCTCAAAGTTTTGATCTTAAGTCCACTAATGTTCTCTACAGACTTGGAATATTTTACAAAGCAAGAACAAGCTTCACTTTTGTGAGCTAGAAAATATACCCAAGTATATCTAGAAAAGTCATCTACGAGAACATAGACATAGTGTTTCCCATTTAAATTAGAAACTCTAGAAGGTCCAAATAAATCCATGTGAACCAACTCGAGAGGTTGAGAAGTTGAAACTTCTTTCTTTGATTTAAAATAAACTTTATGATGCTTTCCCTTTTGACAGGGATTACAAACTTTGTCTGCTAGAAATTCAAGTTTGGGTAGGTCTCTAACTAAGTTCTTCCTAGAAAGTTTTCTAAGTGAGTGTACATTGCAGTGTCCTAATATTCTGTTCCAAAGCCAAGACTCTTTATGAAAGGCATTTAAACAAGTAATATTTTTCTTAGCTAATGAATTTAAATCAACAGCATAAACATTTTCACTTCTTAAAGCAGAAAATACTAAAACATTTTTAGAATTAAAAACATTGCAAGAATCATTTTCAAATTTAACATAAAAACCATCATCACATAACTGAGAAATACTTAACAAATTATATTTCAGTCCATCAACAAATAAAACTTTGGAAATCAATATTGAGTCAGTGTTACCAATCTGGACTAAGCCGATGATTTTTCCTTTTTAGTTATCACCAAAGGTGACAAAACCTCAATCAACTCTCACTAAGCTTTTAAAGCATAAGAAGTATCCTGGCATATGTCTTGAACATCCACTGTCCAAATAACAAGTCTTTCTACAGGAGCTCTTTAAGCAGGTTCCCTACAAAACAGATTTAGATAGGAAATGATTTTGGTACCCAGATCTTCTTGGGTCCAGACAGGTTAGCCAATAAAACTTTAGGTACCCATATTTGTCTAATGGGTCTCATAAAATTTGTAGAATCAACATATTTTAAAAGGTAAACCTTATTAGATCCATAACTATGAATATAACTAGTTGAAGCATATAAATGTCCAGAACTAGAACTAGCAGTATTCTGTCCAGATTTAGGAATGAATTTAGTTTTGGTAAATTTTCTCTGTCCAGGTTGGTATCCTATACCAGAAGTGTATCTAGGTGCTATTTGTTTACCTAGCATCTGAGTAAGAGTATCTTTACCATTTGTAAACTTTTATAAGTCTTTCTTAAGTTGATCATTAGATAATTTCAGTTCAGTGTTCTCTTTAAGCAACTGAGAATTCTTTTCTATTTCAATATCAAGATCAGATTTATGTTTAACAGTTAAAGCATACTGTTTCTTTAAACCTTTGTATTTATCTTTCAGTTCATTACAGGATTCTTCTAACATATCACAATATTCAAACAGTTTAGATTTTGACATGTTTTTTGAGTCAGAATCATCTCCAGAATAATATGAATTTAAATCAGGAGTTTCATATGTTACCTCAGATGTGTTTGTCATGAAACACATATTTGCCTTATTTCTAGATTCAGTTTCAGAAATTTCAGATTCACTGGAGCTATCCTCAGAATCACTCCAAGTAGTCTTCATGGATTTCTTGTACTTATTGTCCTTGTATTCATATTTCTTATTGCACTTCAACTTTGGACAGTCTGCTTTTATATGTCCTTTTATTTTTCACTCATAACAGACAACCTCATCTATTTTTGTCAAATTTCTTCCAATCCTTTTTCCAATGACCCTTGCTGTCATAATTATTTTTGTAATTTGATTTTCTTAAAAACATCTTCTTCCTATAGAACTTCTTAAACCTTCGGCAATGTGAGCCATCTCAGCATCACTATCAGAAACACTTTCACTGTCTTCACAGCTTGAACTCTCATTTATAGTTTAAAGCTTCTCCTTATCTTTATTATTTGAAATTGAAGTCTTGAACGCAATAAACATCCTTCTTGGTTCATCATCTTCTTCTTTGTTCACCTTAAGTTCTTCTTCATACATCATCATCTTGCCAATTAATTCCTTGACTGGCAGTTCACCAATATCACATGACTCTCTAATTGAGACATAAGTTCCTCTCCATCTTTTAGGTAGGCATCTCATAATTCTCATAATTTGTTCCTTTGATGGAACATCCTTTCCCAAAGAGATCATTGTGTTGAAAATTTCGTTGAACCTGAGATACATGTCAGAAATGGGTTCATCAGGCTTCATCTTAAAATTATCATACTTAATAGTATAAGTGTTCAATCTCATTTCCTTAACATTAGTTGTTCCTTCATGCGAAATAGCTAAGGTATCCCAAATTTCATAAGCAGTTTTACAAGTAGATATTCTATTAAATTCCTCATCTCCTAAAGCATAGTACAAGGCATTCATATCTTTGTAATTATTATTGTAGGCAGTCTTAGTAGCTTCATTCCAAGTAGATCTAATAGTAGTAGGAATTTTATATTCTGATTCTATAACAGTCCAAATATCAAAACCCATGCTTTCTAAATGAATTTTCATCTTGATTTCCCACTGAGCATAGTTAGTACCATTGAAAAATGGTGGTATATTGGTAGCAACACCATCAAGTCTATTATCCATGATAGCTTACTTAAATAAAATATTTTAAAGAGATAAAAATTTAGAAATAACAGAAATTTTAAGAACTTTAAAATACAAATAAAATCACAGTTGAAAAACAGAGTACAAAATATTTTAAACCTCCCTCTGATACCAATTGTTGGTCGGAGTGGACACTCAAGAGGGGGTGAATTGAGTTCCAATTAAAATTTCTGTTTTAAAAAATTTGTCTAAAAATCCCCCAAATAAAACATAGAATTAAATTGTAGTGAATTTATATCACAATAAAGGTTCTGTTAGGTTCTCAAAGGATTGATTATTTCCTAGTTAATGAAATCAGAAGAATTGATTAACTTTTGAAACTAAATTACTGATTTATAACTAATATAAACACTTGCGAGTTTAATTATCAAAGTGACTTTAAAACAGTTTTGGTTTTAAAGTAGTTTGCAGCGGAATAAAAATAACTTAGAAAATAAATAAGCACAGCAAGTTTAACCAAGAGGTTCAGTCTCAAGATGAGACTTAGTCCTCTCAAAACTTTATATAAAAGTGATCCACACCCTGGATCGGGGATTACAACAGTATACAACTATCTAGGTCCAAGACCTCTACCACTGTTATCCGTGGGAATAGAAACAACAACAAACCAGCTGTCCAGGTCACGCACGACCTCTACCACTATCCCAGCGGGAAATAAAATATGTAAGAGTGTTGAGTGTGGATTTACAAATCCTTCAGTTAAAGAACAGGAGACAGTGTGTGTGTAAAATACAGCAGATAACACACACTGCTCGATATGTAAAAAGATAAATCACAGAGGCAAATATTTAGAGTTTAGAAATGGCTCTAGTGATTGCAGTGCAACTCTGGACTTCTTTGGATTGATCAGAATTAGTTCTGAGTCCTCTTCTAGTTTTTTTCTGGAAAATAGAGTATCGTCTATTTACTTGACTTCCAGGTGTAGAGATAGAGGAGGTAGTAGTCGATGAAGTTCTTGTGTTATGTTCTTGTACTCAGCTCTTCACTGGTATGCAGTAATGAGTTCTTCATGTAAGTTCTGTCGTCTCTTTGCATTCACAGTCGGTTGTTCTTTTTTCACACCTCGTGGTATGTATATCTCTCTGTGTATTCGTCTATTCATTCCCCGTTTTGCATTATCACATCATTCCTTTATATCAAGCACGAACTCTGGAAAAAGATGATTTACTTTTTGCAGGTATGAGGTACAGTTCCCTAACATCCAACAACACACATTAAATAAATGTCAGTGTATTAAAATATACCTGATATAACCGTTGGTTAGATTAAATAATGATAAAGAAATTAAAGCAACATCGGGTTCTGCTTCTGGAACGGTAGCTCTTGATATCGGTGGACTTGTGTTACGGTAGGTGTCTGTATCGGTAGACTTCATTTGTAACAGTAGACTTTGTATCGGTAGCTGCAACAGCAGACGTGATCGCATCAGTAGCGGTGGACTTGTAACGGTAGTTGTGGCTCTGCCTTGTATCGGTAGCGGTAAGTCATAATGGTAGCTTCCTTGATGTATCAGTAGACTTTGCATATTGGTGGTCTTCAGCATATCGGTAGCTCTGTATTAGTAGATATCGACTTCGATGTAGCTGCAGGCTTGAGTACCGGTGATCTTGTAACTGTAACTCTATTGGTAGACTTGTTGTACCATCTTGGTAGTCTTTGATGTAGTGGTTAACTTTGAGTACCGGTGAACTTGATGTATCGGTGAACTCCGTATCGGTAGCTCTAAGTCATAACGGTAGCTACTGTTCTGTATCGGTAGCTATAAACTGTTTAAGCATTCTATTGGAAGAATGTGTTATGTCAGAGTACATATATCCAAAAGACTTATATTAAGCATAATTGAAAGTAACAACATATAATAAAGCATATTTGAGATGTATCAAACATAATTCAGATATAAATAAAATATAGTTGGGATTATCAAAATATAGTAAAGCAACTCAATTCCCAGAGGGTTCAACAGGTAAAATATTATATTTCTATAAGAGGATTCACATATCTAATTAAGATAAAGAGAGAAAGATAGACTATGATAAAGTCAAGGCTTGGGTGCATAAAAAGTTGGTATATAAAGAAGTTTCATTAGAGATTTTGGAAAATAAATATTCTCAAGACATATACTACATAGGAATGATAAAACCAAATATAAGTGGTTTTATAATTACTAGTCGAGTTATATATTATTCACTGAGAATAATAAATCATTATTGTAAAAGAAATAATTAATTAGAAAATAAACTAAAAAAGGAAAATGGTTATGAATTCAAAAATAGAATCTATGTACCAAAATAAAGTCTATATTTTGATAGTATCTTTAGAAGATATAAATCCCACTAGTCTAAATGGGTATTAAAGAAATATGCATACGTGGATGGTAAAGTGAATATCTATAAAGAAATATTGGTTAATAAAGGTTTAAGACAAGTAATAGTATTGACTATGTAAAAACCATTTCACAAATAGAGATACTAAAATCCATTTGAATTCATATTTCCATAATAACATACCATTATTATTGTATTTAGTAGTCAAAAGTCAGAATAATATTCTAGAATGGAAACTTCAAAAATGTTTCTATTTGATATAATCAGAATGGATCATGATATTAAAAGTATCCAATATAATGTATAAGTTGTAATGACCCATTTATGGATAAATGAGAGTATAAAATCATGGAATGATTATTTTTACATGTTTTTACAAGAGGTTAGTGAGAGATCCATAGTTTTCAATGTGATATATGTTGATAACAAATGGAAAAAAGTTATTAGTTTTATAATTAGTTAAGAATTAGTTTGAAATGTTTCTCTAAAGAATGTCTTAGAGTATCAACCTAGTTTCTAGGGAACAAGATCTACTAAAATTGGTATATGGTTTGTTTGGATCAAGTCAAAGTACATAAATTGATAAAGTATTAAAGAAACCAAATGGAACAATTCAAAGGGTAATTTTTTCATGTGTTACATGGGATAAATCTCTCCAAAAAGACATGTATAAGACATGGTAGGAGATAAAGATGATGAGTTGAACTCTATATGATTTAGTAATAGGATCTATCGCATATTCCATGATATTTAATAAGATTTTATTTTTGTTATAAATAAATAATTATGGTAAAATATAAAATAAATCCAAGAGAATTGAATAGGGTAGAAATAAGAAATATCCAATGGTACTTTAAAAGTATAAATGATATGTTCTTGATACTTGGATAAAAGGGAATGATAGTTATCAAGGGGACAAAAAAATAGTATTCCTACAAAACATTTTGATCTAGTATTATAGTTAGTAAAAGGAAATTATCAAGAGAATCACGTGAAATCTAGTGGTAGTCATAGTTAAAAATTTCAAGTATGGTGTGTATTATAATGCATCAAAAGAAGTTGTTAAAATCTACAATAATTTGTTCAAGTTATTATAATTACACCAAGAAAGCAAATTATTGTCACAATGTATATTGTGATAAAATTAAAATGATGGAACTAGCCAAGATTTCAAGGTTATGATAGATAGATGTAGGTATATACTTATGGGATATCACCTCTTGATGGATTTTTTTAAGAAGGAAAATTCATATATAGAAAAGTATCCATGGAAAAACTTTTGCATACCTTATGAATAACACCATAACTTAATTAAATCATGATTATTCATGTGATAACTAATATGTTGAGAATTTATCAAGTTAGAACTAGCACAAGTGGGAGTGTTGTTAAAGTGGGTGCCTTAGACCCAGCATGAGTGGTGATTTTAGATTACCATATCATGTATACAAATAGTTATGCATGATTTATTCTTATCATAATAGTTTCATTACTTATGTGATACTATTAACATGGTAATTTCCCTATATTATTTTTCATATAAAAAGGTTATAATAGTTCTCAGCTATAATGGGAACCCTAAAATACCATGAAAATAATCTTAAGGATATGTATTATAGTTTAAATACATCATACTGATATAAAAGAGATGAAATGTGAATATTATGTATTGATGGGTCATAATTATTAAGACATCTTCTCATGAATTTTTCTCTTGGTAATATCAAGTTTAGGATTTCAAGAGGATTGTCCCGCTAATAGGACACCATAGGTTTTGGGTGTCATTAGATGTTCCTATCTACACACATGTGTATTGGTCTCTCAACTTGATATCATTGTCAATATGTATCATTTTATTATGTACATTTATACATGATGAAAACCATGAAATTTTAAATATGTGTAAAGGTATCATGCATCAGGTGCATCATTGGTGGCATGACAATGATTGAATGGTCAATACAGGTTTTGTCTCTTTTGATTAAAAGAATAATATATATTTGGAAACTTGATTGGTATGGTTGTGTCTTGACTAAATCCATGTCCATGGAGGATGAAGAAAATATCATTCAATACAGTTCATAAAAGATAAATAAATCATTAATGGATGATGACATAGAGTATGCACGTTTCTTTATAAAATATTGTGAGACAAATATATTATATTCTATGGTAAGTGTTCAAAGGTGGTTATTGTAGCTATGTCTTATAATTATATGTTTATAGTCTATATAACACTCTTGATATGTGATTATGACTCACTGTTATTGAGATAAAGTTCTTAAGGGTCACGCACAAAGTGCATCCACAAGTTCCAGTAATTCACATGAATTGGACTTTAGGATGAAGTGGGCTCCACATGCAGGTGTTGGTGAACATCTGAATTCAAACAATAAAAAGTAAATAATAAATAGATTCAATTCTATGTTATTCAAGTTTATAATAATTAGAATTTATTTTATTTCTCAATATATTCATATGTTATTTTAGTATATAATTGAATATGAGAGAAATATTTTTTCAAATAATTGTTAATAATTTAAGGTTAGTTAAAATAATACATGAGGAATAGGTCAAGTTGATGGATCATGTTTCATCATGTGACATTTAAGAGTGTTTCATGTAAGTGATGAAATTTTTGGTACATTTGTTCCACATAAATAAAGTTGTTAATGGATAAATGGGTTGGTTTTAAGGTTAACTATTTTTAAAGAGACAAAGTGTAATTTATTAATAGTTTAAGCTAACTATAAAATCCATTTTATACCCAAATTTAGGGGGGAAATATTATCTTGAATTATCTCTCTTTCCTCTCTTCTCTTGATATCTAAAGAGAGAAACTCTGAGGAAGATCAAGATCAGATCAATCCATTCTTATCGAATTGACTTCATGTTATTCAGAGTATTGAAGGTGCATCATAACACACTTTTTTCTCTCATACTAGCACACAAAGACCATAGAATGATGAATTATAAGATTTTTTGTGAATGTGTGGATGATATATAGGTATCCTAGTTTTAATTATTCAATCTATGACAATCTAACATCGAGTAGAGCATGCTGAGATCACGATATCTACTGAGGTGTAATTCTAATTTCATTTTCATACTTAAAATTAATTATATTATATCCTTGACACAAATTAGATATTTTCATTAAAAATTATGTCTCTTAGGATATATTAAATAAAAAATTAAAATTTACCAATTATCACACTTCCACAACATACTTGATTCCTTCAAAATTAAGATAATGTTTTTATACAACAATTAAAGAGTTGATATATCAAAGGTAATGGAACAAAACATATTTTACCATTTTATTCTTGTGATTCAAAAAATGGTGAGATTGATATTCAATAAATTAGATCATGTGATGATCTTATAGATATAATCATAAAAACATCACTAACTATTTGAAAATTTGATTTATAAAATAGGATGTGAAATATTCTATGTCCATTTTGATTTTAAAAGGGATTTTTTAGAATGTATTTATGTTTATATCTTAATAATTTTATTTGTCTATTTTTTATGAAAATGTTTTTAAATGATTAGTCTTTAATGGGACATGAAATTTAATAAAAAAATTCAAATTTTTTTACCACAATTTTTTTTTCAAGTGTATGTTAAAAAAATAATGAAATTGATGATATCTATTAAAGAGTGTTGTAAATAAATAAGATTCAATATTAGATGCCTATATAATAATTTACCTGAGTTTGAGTTTCTAAAATCTATTCTTGTGTATTAGATTCTAACTATTGATATTATTTTATAGATGAACATTGATTATAAATTATTGTAGTCTATATATACATGATATCACATGATAATGAAAATATGATTTTTTTTCCATACACTTTCTTCTAGTTATTAGATTCTTAGTCTTGATTATTCAGATAAAAAATGATTAGCCCCCTGGTGCAATGATAATTACATAATAAAATAAAGTGAAAAAATATTAAAATAAATGACATCAAATGTAATATGGAAAATCCCCAAATAAAGGGGTAAAAACCATAGATAAATAGAAGGATCTCACTATGTGTAAAATTTGGTAAACACTCCCTTTTAATTACAAGTAGAATATCCATCATAATCATCTCTCTTAAATATGTAGAGAATCCATCTCACAAAATACTACATAAATAAACACTCAAAATGGGAGAAGATTTCTTGATGTTGAATATGATGAAACCATTGGGGAATCTCTACATTTATAGGTTTCTACTAGCCCCTCTAGATCTATTCCTCTACTGGTGGGGATTTTGGAGCTGGCCACCAACCACCAACCCCAGCCTATCACTTTTGACAAAGAGGGGGGAAGTAGCACTGTCTGTGGAAAAAAAATGTAGACATTGATCTCCTAGCTACTTCAACTAATATGATATTTATATTCATAACAATTTTTTCAATTGGTATTAACATCGTAATTTAGAAACTATTTTTTGAATTTATCCATTAATATACATTACCTTTTATAGTCTCTCGTAATATGAATTGAAATTACAGTTGGGTCCTATTGACTTGTCAGCAATTTCATCACCCACAGTTTACTTTTCCCCCATTTTCTTTATTATTTTCGCTCCCTCCATCATAATTATGAAATCTCACCTCCCCTGTAAATTATAATTCATTCATGGAGAATTGAGGATACTTGATTTTTTTTATATAATTTTTAAAAAAAATAATAAAATAAACCTAGGTTAATTTTTTAAAAAAAAATAAGACAGAAAGGCATTAAATTTATTCACTCCTTTTGAATTTTTCCTCATGAGAAAAAGGCATAAAGTTTCTTAACACCTTTTCCACATAATTTGGGAAAAGGTGTTATAGGCTATAACACATTTTCCCAAATACAAAAAAATCATTTAATAAATTTTTAGTGTCTTAATTTTTCCATGTAAGACTTTGGAATATTTATAAGAATATTTTAGAATCTAGGAACTGAGATGACGTGAGATTCTGAGGCTTAGTGATTCTAGAAATGATATTTTTAAAATATTAATTATATTAATATCACGTGCATGCAGTTTTCATAAAAAAGTAGAATAAATCCCAAACAAAATATCAGATCATAAATCTAAGACCACGGTTGAGTACGAAATGTGGGGTTCAATCTAGACGTGACATAAAATTGGTCGGTGTTGGGTGTTTGGCTTGAGTGCCATCGTGGGTGAAATAATTATATAAATAAATTATTATTTATTTAATTATTTCATTTAAATCCAAAACCTAGTAAACCTATATAAAATTGTGGCTATTACTAATCCCTATATTTAGCTACATAACCCTAGAGATTTGAGAGGAGCCATTGGATAATCATTGGCAGAAAACATCAGATTGAGGTCAGATCGAGGATCCTATGCCAATAGAGCTTGTATATCTCATAAATATCATATGAATGTTCTTCATCGGTGAGAGATCCAAAATGAGGTGGGATGTTTTTTTTTTATTTTCCCCATTTCTTATCTTATTATGAACATTAATCAATCAACCAATGGATTGATTCATGGATCAATCATTTTGCAGGTATTTTTTTATTTTCAGGATTTAGGGATAATTATTATTTGTTTGTTCATTGATGTTTATACCTATTAATTAATCCTTTACATGACAAAAAACTAAGGATTAAAATTAACAAATGTTGAGTTTCATTTCCCATGTTTATGGTTTATGTTTTTCTCTCCCCATTCTAGGTACGTTCGTCATTGACATTTTCTTTTGACCTATGATTCGATGATTACCCAGTGAACGATCATTTCGTATTTGGTTTGTGGTGAAACATATCACTACCATAGGTTTGGGATGGAGATCTGACATCATAGTTCAAGTACATGATGACAAAAATGGATCCATGGATGGATCGAGAGTTGTGTTCATGGATTTGGCATAAGGCAGTAGAAAGTCACGACAATGGGTGTTTCCAGAGCAACCAACATGGATAAAATCCAATGAGTAGGTGATGAAGGGACTTAGTTGGACTAAATATATGTTCCTTGGGAATAATGGGCAGTGGTGTTTTCAATATCATAAGACTCGTGAGTCTTTCTTGGGTTCTATGAAAAACCCAACTATATGGAGTGTAGTCCTATGAACACACTCTGTGTAGTTCCTTCTATACAATGATAGGGTTTCTACACAAAGATAAGTATCACATGTTGTGTGAAACATGTCAAATGATGTGTGACCCTTTTCTGACTGAATCAGTGCATACAAAGGGTACATGCCCAGGTGGCCATGTGGTCTCACATGCCATGTACTTGGGAAGTATACAGGAAAGCTGGAGTACATGGGCAGGGTCATGTACTTGAAAATGGACAAGTACAAGGGCATGAACTAATGTACACAGGCACAAGAAGAATGAAACACTGAGTTCCAAGGTGATATCTACATATCGTGTACCTTAAGGTATATATCATGTATTTTGTAAAAGTTCATTCTGTGTGAGCGCGAGACATGGGTAGTGCTAGGCTTTGTGAGACACATTGTTTACCCCTATGTACATGTCATGTACTCCTTTGAGGATAGGTTAGATTACTCTTTATTCTTATCTCAACTTCATAGTGAGTTTGTGTGATATTACTTGGACCATTATTGGTTTATTGTGTTCCCTTGGTCTATTCCTATGAGGGATTGGTGCAGCATCACATTCTTGTCATAGAGGGTGACCCCTCAGCATCTTTCTAATGATTAGTATAGTGTGGGAGAGATCTCTTATTCGGGAATGAGTTATCTTGGTTTGATTTTAAAGATACCTCAGTGGATTGGATCATGTATCCCTTTGAGAGTATTAGAGATATATTCACATCCTTTGTGTTTCCTTAGATAGGGTTTGTGAAAATTGAATGATAAAAATTACATGGGCATTGATCCCCTATCTAGGAGGGTGATTTCAGTAGGGTATGGTGTCCCCCTAGTGAACTCTAGGCATTAACCCCTAGATATTTATCAATATATAATCTTTCTAATGGGGTATTCTTTTGATAGATTGTGTATCTCGGATGAACCCTTTAAGTTTCCTGTGTTCTTCTTCCTAGTTATACCTGATGAGCATGACCTATGGGATGATTGTCGTCAGTGTCAGTATATCTTGGGTAGTGGTTTCTCCTAGATGAGAATGACCTCTAGGATGGTATAGATGTTCCATCATCTTAGTGATATCTGATGAGTGATATCTCTCGATTGAGTTCCATCAAAAATGATATGTATCATGTAGTGAGATCTCTTGGACGACCGTTATCTTGAAACCTCATAGTGGATCTATGGATGGATGTGGTTGAGACCTTTTGAGAATTAGATTCTTTTATTATTATATCTAGGATATCCTTGGTTATTGTTATTTCTCATATCTTGTTTGACATACTTGTGTTTGATGATCTAACTACTCTTGATTTTTTTTCTTGGTCATTTTTTGGGTGTCCTACTTAGTATTTTTATACTCACCCCCACATGGGCTCTACCCACACATGTCATGTCTTATGAAGATGACATATATTTTTATAGATCCCTTAGAGGATCCACATTAGGTGGAGCTTAGTTTATGGTAGATATACTGAGGTTTATACTAGTGTTTCATTTGATAGTATTCCCCTCCTTTTTAGAAGCTCGAACTTTAATTTCCATTTTTTGGGTGGGCTTGTATTTATATCCTTTTATATTTTCTAGTACATTATGTCATACTTTGATTATGAGGTTATAGATGTATGTATGAATTATTATCAGTTGTTTTATATTTCATAATTGTGTGGGATTAGAGATGTGTGCATGTGTATAGGTATATTAGGATAATGCCTCCCATGTGTCTGATATGCCTACTCGGCACTGGTCACCAGCCCCTAGCCTATTGAAGGTAGGCTTGGGTAGTTTTGGCTCGAGTCCCATCAGTTCAAGTCATGAAAAAGTGGTATCATAGGGATACTGAGCCTGAAGTGTTATGACACTACCTGGTTTGAGATGTAGGTTCTATAAGGAGTTCCATCCTAGGATCAGAGTATGTGAGATTTGTTTGGGTTTTATGGAAATAGAGTTAATTGTTTCGAGTTAGTACTTTGGCCAAGGACTATAGTGTTTGGTGTGGTAGCCGGCATATCCATTCACCAAGACTTTGATAACCTACTTGTTGAATCAGTACATGTAGGAACTGATTATGGGTAAAAATTTTGTACATACATCATATAGGAATGGGTTATGGTATCCATGTCCATATTAAGTTAGCTCACCAGATATACTCATTGATCATGTTACGTCTTATCTTATTTCAGGATGTATTCATGAAAATAACCAATGAGGTTTCTATTGTAAGTTTGACTTGATGAGTGATGAGGCCTCTATGAAGGAGGTTATTCACGAGGTTGTATTTCTTTGAGATGGTCAATAGGTGGTGCTTTTTCCCATTAATCAGTTCATAGACCCACCTCTAGTGGTTCAGGTGGATGCAGCATGCCAAACTGAGTCACGGATGGATCTTTTGGTGTTGTATGATGATGTGCAGGGATTTAGAATGTGTCATGATCTTATGAGGTATGGATAACCTCATATGCAAGTTCATTAGGAGAAACCAATATTAGGAATGCGATTCAAGTCATGAAATTAGAGGTTTTCCCATAAATATTGGGGATAGGTCAGTTCTTTGAGGTTGTGACGCTGTTATGATTGTGAGGTGAGATGATATATTATGTGGTATTTTCTTACCCATTGTGTTTTAGTTAGATAGGTGGTCTAAGAACTACCTACGCAGAGGCAGTGGCAATAGAAAGGAGGTTCGTGGAACGGTGGATGTGGTGGTGGAATTGTGGTAACAGTAGGAGGTGGTAGGTGATTTGGTTTGATGCTACCACCAACACCCCCAAGTGGACCACTTCAGATTTAGGAATCTGGTTCTTATAATCTTGGACAACTATAGGAACTGGAGGTTCTTTACCTAGAAGTTTCGGGAGTGTTTTGAGGTACAATTTATGTTCCTTATACTCTTGTTGTATTACTGTTAGACATTGGTACGAGTCACTCTTTTTACTCCTTTGTTTGAGTCTTTTCTATGGATACACAGGGCATCAGTAGATCTCTATTTTGGTAATGTTTGATGTGAATTTTTAACATTCAAGGAAGAGGGAAAATTCCTCAACTGAGATGTGTTCATGAGACGCGATCCAAAATTGTACGGGCGAGTCAGTGCTTCCCAAAGTGAACAGTGTCAAGGTGTCGTGGTTGAGTTCATTTGAATTGTGTGTTTGAGGTCCTTTTGTTGTTCTAAGGTGTCATAGAAATCCCTAGTTGTGGTAAATATGTGGTAAAGGGAAATAATGAGTTCTATGTAGTAAGAGTTCACAAAGTCTTTGAGTTTGTTTTTAGGTGTGATGTGTATTTTCACTGCCTCAGTTGTAGTTTTCAAACAGAGTCATGAGCCACTTATCCCTGGGTGTATCACTTTTTTGAGACCTAGTGATACCAATGAGCCTTTTTGCTTGACCCTTGTGTTTAAGGCTCCTGTATAGAGGATAGATGATTACAAACTTCTACTGATAGTGTAACCTGACTCTGGTAGGAGAGAGGGAGACTTGCATGGAATATCTTCGTAGTGGCAGTGGTACCCTATGGTGTTTTTTCTCAATATATATTGGTTCCCTACCATCCATTTTCAATTGTTTTCAACTAGTGAGTATGGTGGTGTTTTCTTCTTGTTGGTATGGATTTTTTCTACTTTGGTAAGGATTGATCCCAGGTAGTGTAGGGAGAGCTCATGTGTAGAAGGTTATGATCGAATTATTATTAGTTGTCTAGTGATACCTTTGGAGCAATGTATGTTGTGAGATTTTGTTTTCCTACATTGGTGGTAGAGTATGAGAAAATATTTCCTAGGGATGTTTCTAGTTTACCTCCCCATTGATAGTTTGTTTTTTGTATGGACTTGCACCAGGGATGACCTGATATCTATGATAGCATATTAGATGACCCCATGTAGCTATGAGAGATGGGGGTTCATTTAGAGGAGTCTTCAGAGCATGGTCTTTATAAGATTAAGTGTGTTTTCCTTGGTAGCCTTGTATTGTTCTACCTAGAGGCATATGAGTGCTTTAGGATAGGTGTGAATTGGTGTCACTTGAATTAGGTGACACGATGAAGAGTATCCACTCCCAAGAATCATTGAGTTATTCAACTAGTGCTTTGGGTCAAAGTGGTTATTATATTTGACCTCAATATATGTTATCACCATCTTTGGTTTTGGATGAGGATATACTAGAAGTGGATTTTCAAGTACACTGTAGTTGTTTTGATATCATGGTGATGCCCTTTGGCGAGTTTTACTCTACAACAAAATTGTGAGACTTATGGACTAGATCCTTAACCCTTTTATGGATTAGTTCATGGTAGTCTTCTTCAATGATGTCCATGTTTTCTTGATGACTGAGTTGGAGTAGGTGAGACACTGAAGGATGTTTCGATTTACCTCCAGTCGATAGTTGTTACCCCTTCACTTCTTCAGAGATCCAGAGAAGGATGACTCAGGGATATTGATTGTGAGATGTTTCATGACCAGATATCCACTGGATATATTCCTGATGGATTTTAAAAAGGTGGTAAGCTCATTATCCTTGTTCAAGGATAAATTATGAAACCAATCATGTTATAAGAGGAGGTACTTAAGAGATTGTTTTCCCTTAGAATTAAATCTAGTGGAGGTGAGGATATACTAGGATCTCTTATCATCTATTAGATATCCAAGAGAGTTGTGGAAAGTTTTCAAGATAAACTCTTGTTGTCTTGCCTGTCTGAGGGCAGTGACCAGTAGATATTTACAGAGAGTTTGGGATACCTATATATGTGGGAGGTAGTCTAGCCTTATGTAATTACCTTGATGATCATTGTAGATTGTGATGCTTATTTCACATAATGATTTGGGATAGGATGTGGGAAGTCTTTGAGGACTCAGTTGTAGTTGAACATAGTGTTTTACCCCAATCATCTAGCTAGGTAAAGTGGACTATTTAGGTTTTGGTAAACATGCTTCAAGTTCACATGTTAGTTTTGGTCCAATGATGGGAGGATCATCTACCATTAGTGGAGTTTTTGTATCATAGTTATTACCAATCCACCACCCATGTAGTAGATTTTTGAGTCTATGTATGAGAGACCTTAAAGGTCACTATTATACTGGTCAGAGCCAGTGGGTGATAGTACTTGGGTCCTAGTCTTAGTGATAGTGATGGTTTTAAAGGTTTAGTTAATCTAGGGGTAGATGATAACTACCTAGAAACATCAAGAGTTTTCTTACAGACTAATGGCATAGACCTTTTGATTTTGGGAGTTTTAGAGTTTTATCCATAGAGTTAGGCTATCTCTGAGGTTCTTAGGCCATTTATTTTTCCTATTGTTGTGTTGGGTTGGTGAGGTAGTGTACCACTTAACCCTATGACCATAGTAGTTTAGGTTTCTTGGTATTATATACATGTCATAGTTTTGGAGTTATGTGCATGAATCGTTTCACAATATAAAGTTGTTTAAGATGGGCCATGAGAGTGGAGCTTCATTTTTTTAAGGATCCGACATCATTGAGAAATGATTGAGAAATACCCTTAGTGGGAAATTATTTTCCTTGGGTGTATGTTTTTTGGTAGTACAAGAAACTCTCTAGATAACTCATGGGAGTGGGAGACCTAATTGAGAGTTTAGTATCCCTTCCATTTTATTTAGTTTGTTCTGTTTGGGGATGAAAATCCTTGAAGAGGGGAATAATGTAATGTCTCAATTTTTTCCATGTAAGACTTTGGAATATTTCTAAGAATATTTACAAATCCAAGTACTAAGAGGGAATGATATTCTAAGGCCCTATGATCCCGAAAATGATATTTTAAAAATATTAAATATATTAATATTATGTGCATGTAGTTTTTCTGAAAAAGTGGAATAACATTGAAATAGAATCTTGGATCAGAAATTGTATACCATTGTTGAGTTCAGAACATGGGGTTTACCCTATGTGTGACATAACCTTGGTCGACATCGAGTGTTTGGATTTAGCACCATCATGGAAGAAATAATTAAATAAATAAATTATTATTTATTTAATTGTTTCATTTAAAGAAAAAAACCTATTAATCCTCTACAAATGCATGGTTATTCCTAATCCCTAGGGTTACCTACATAATCATAGATATTTGAGAGGATCCATTGGAGAGGATATGTTGGGGGTCATTTACAGAAGAAATTAGATCAAGATCAGATCAATGATTATGCACCAATGGAGCTTGTGGATCTCATCAATGATAATGACATGAGATCATTATTCATTAGTGAGAGATCCAAACTGAGTTATGATGTTTTTTTTGAGGATTTATCCCTATTTCTTATCCCATGATGAATGTGAATCAATTGACCAACATATTGATTCGTGGATCGATCATTTTACGAGTATGGGTTTATTTATAGGATTTGGGGATAATTATTATTTTTTGTTCATTTATGTTTATAACTATTAGTTTTCCCTTTACTTGAAAATGGATCAAGGATTAAAATGAACAAAATCTTAGTTTTATTCCTCACATTTATGGTTTATGGTTTTCTCTCTCCATTATAAGTACATTCATAATTATAATTTTATTTTGGCCTATGATTCAATGATTACCTAATGGATGGTCATTGTGCATTTGGTATTTAGTGCAACTGATTGCTACCATGGGTTTGGGATGGAGATCTGACAGCACAGTTGTGGTACATGATGATGGTAGTGAATCCACATATAGATCGGGAGTTTTTTTTGTGTATTTTTTATATGACAATGGAAAGGTGCAGTGATGGGTGTTTCCCAAGCAACTAACGTGGCCAGAATCCATCAAGAAAGAAACGGTAGGACTTGGTTGGACTAGATCTGAGTTCCTTGGGTGGAATGGGTGACAATGGTGTTGAAATTGGAAGATGAGTGAGTCTTCCATGGGTTTTGTGAAAAACCTAACTACACTGCGTGTATTCCTATGAACACATGGTGTGTAGTTACTTCTATGCAGTTCTAGGGTTTCCACGTAGAGATAAGTATCATATTCCATATGACACATGTCACACACCATGTGACCCTTTTCCAACCAACTCAGTGTGTACATGGGGTACACACCCATGTATCCATGTGTCCCCACATGCTGTGTACTTTGGAAGTACATGGGTAGGCCGAAGTACACGGGCATAGCCTTGTACTTAGACATGTCCAAGTACACAGGAACGAACTGGTGTACATAGTCATGGGAATAATGACATTCCAAGTTCCAGGGAGACATCTACTCACCATGTACCTCAAGGGACATGTCGTGTACTTTAGAAAATTGTATTTCATGTAAGATTGAGACATGGGTAATTTCAGGCTTTGTGAGACACTTTGTGTACCCCTAGGGACATTCCATGTACTCCTTTGAGGATAGGTTGGATTCCTCTTTCTTCTCAGCTCATCATCTTAGTGAGCTTGTGTGAGCTTCCTTAGACTAGTATTGGTAGAGTGTGTTTCCTTGGTCCATTCCTATCTTGATTTGGTGTAGCATATCATTCTCATCATAGAGTGTTACCCCTATGTAGCTTCCAATGATTAGTGTAGTGTGGGTTAGATCCCTTATTCTGAAGTGAGTTGTCTCAGTCCGCTTCGATAGATACCACAATAGTTTGGAGCATGTATCCCTTTGAGAGGCTTGGAGTGATCCTCATATCCTTCATGTTTCTTTAGATATGGTATGTGGAATTGGCATGACCAACACTACACAGGTGTTGATACCCTATCGAGGAGGGTGTTTCAAGTAGGGTTTATTGTCCCCCCAATGATCGTTGGGCATTGACCCCCTAACTATGTATCGGGATAAGATCATTATGATGGGGTATTTCTGATGGAGTGTATATCTTGAATGAACCCTCTTGGTTTATTGTGTTTTTATTCTTGGATAGACCTGATGAGTATGACCTCTAGGATGAGTTTCATTAGTGGAAGTATAGCTTAGGGAGTGGTTCCTCTTGAATGAGTGTGACCTCTGAGATGGTGGGGATGTGCCATCAGCTTAGTGATATCTGATGAGTGATATCTCTCAGTTGAGTGCCATCAAGGATAGCAGGGCTCATGGAATGAGATATCTTGGATGATCATTACCTTGAAACCGCACTGTGTATCTATGTCTAGCATTGGTTGATACCTTTTGTGACTTTGAGTCATTTATGAGTATATATGGGATATACTTTATTATTTTTATGTCTCGTATCTTATTTAAAAAAACTTGTGTTTTATGCACTAACTAATCTTGATGCTTTATGATTAGTGATTCAGGGTGTCCTACTAGGTATTGTTATACTCACCCATGCATGGTATTTACCCACACATGTCATGTATTATGCAGATGACAAATATTTTTTATGGAGTCCTTGGAGGATCTACAATAGGTGGAGCTTAGTTTGGGCTAGACAAACCAAGGTGTATACCGATGTTACATTTGACAATAGTCCCCTCCTTCTGACCAGGTCAGGATTTACTTTCTATTTTTGGGTGGGTTTGTATTTGGACCCTTTTTGTGCTTTCTAGTACTTTATTTCATACTCTGATTGTGGGGTTATAGAAGTATGCATTCATTATTATCAATTGTTTTATATTTTAGCATTGTATGGACTTGGAGATGTGTGTGTGTGTAGGTACATTAGGATAATGTCTCTCATGTGTGTTATATTCATACTTAGTGTTGGTCACCAACCCCTGGCCTATTGGAGGTGGTCTTGGGGTAGTTGTGGCTCGATCCTCGGCGGGTCAGGTCATGACAAAATTAAAAATATATGTGTTTGTATATTTAAAATATATATTTTTATTTTTGTTTTTGTTTTATTTATATATATATACAAATAATTTTTCAATAAAACCATTAATAATAATAATTAATTTTTTATTACTAATTTAATTAATATTTATTTTAAAATTATATTATTAATTACTTTATTAGTTACGTTAATAATTATATTATTTACATCATTATTAATAATTATTATTTTAATTATTGTAAATATTTAATAATATAATTAATATTTATTAATAATGTAATTAGTAACATTTAATTATAATAACATAATTAATAATACTTCATAATAATTTAATCAATAATATAATACTTAATTAGAATTATTCCCATTGATTTTTTAAAATTTAAATGTTATTTTTTAAGCAATAAATTTTGTGACATGTAAATTAACTTTTATTTATTATATTTATGATTTTTTTCAATTATTTTTTATATATTGAGTTAGTTTTTCAAATTTCATTTAGATTGTATTTAAAATTTATAATTTACATGCTTCAAAATTCACCTACATGAAACATAATAATGTTTCAAGTAAGTGAATTTGAAAGTATATGAATAATAAAATATAAATAGAATCTAAATGAAATTTGAAACACTTACCGAACATATAAAAAAAATTTAAAATAACAAGCATTTAATAAAAATAATTAATGAAAAGTAATTTTAATGGCACAATATATTGTTGTTTTGAAAAATTAAATTTTTATTTATAAATTTTTTGACATTCTTTTTATTTGAAATTATTTATTGTGTTTAGTTAATTTTAAAATTTTCATTTAGATTTTAGTTATACTATAATTTATGTGCATATATGTTTTAATGTTTAAATAATATGTTTTTAATTAATAATTTTTGCATCGTCTAAATTAATTTTGGTTTATTATATTGATGAAATTATTTTTATTTTCAACTAATTTTTAGGTGTTTAAGCTATGTTTTAAGTTTAAATAAATTTATTTTTATATTTTATATTTTATAATATTTTAAATTTACCTACTTGAAATTTAATAAATTTTCATATGTTTCAAGTATTAGACTTTTAAATCTTGTAAAATTTAAATTAGAAGTAAAATATAAATGAAAATTAAAACACTAGATAAACATATAAAAAATAGTTGAAAGTAAAAAATAATTTCATCAATTTAATATATAGGAAATAATATAAAGGATAGAATACGTCATGGTTTCAAGTCCTTTAAGTTAATTGAAAACATATAAATGAATGAGTATAATCATTGTCTATGATAAGGTCATGTCCCACAATTTCGTGTGAAAATGGGATGCCCGTATTGAGATCATCAACCTCTATGTTGGGGTGGAGTATGATGAGCTAGAGAGGGGTATTCCTCGGGATTTGGAACCTTGAATGGATGGTGCTCCACATGTGACTCATCAGGAGGAGGTTTCATCTGGATGTCATGATGTGAACCTAATCCTTCACCCACTTCCATCATCTTTGAGGGGACCTATAAGGAATGTGAAGGCTCATTCACAAAATGTGGGGGTATGGTAAATGACCCCTAATATGATCTTGGATCGGATATACCCAGCAAAAATTGTGGATATCATGATAACATAAATGGATCTCATTTATCCAAGTGCACATCTGAAATCGGTTGAATCAGTACTGCTAGAGGTGTGACCTCTTCCTATGGAATATGTGAGGCCTCATGTGCAGAACAATATCGTATAAATTTTAAACCTCATAGATCATTGACATCAGTAATTTTTTGAGAAGGTTTCTAAGCTAGAACCTCCTCTCCCACAGCAGGAACAACATCTCCTTGATGTGGATGATCAAATATAATATCTTATAAAACATTTTAATGACTCATTTTTTTCATGTATTATTTTTGGATATTTTATGGATTATTTTCGAGACTATGTGTGGAGACAGTGTGCGGTTTTGAGGCCTGGTGTTCTCAAAATAAATGTTTTAAATATATTAAATATATTAAATAACATGCACGCGTAGTTTCCCTATAAAAATGAAATAACTTGTAAATGGAGGCTCAGATTAGAAATATGAGGCCACTATTGAGTTCAGAATGCAGGTTTTACCCTAGGCGGGATATAACCTTTTTCATCATGGGGAGTTTGTGAAAAATTTGTCACGGGCGTAAAATGAATAAAATAATTAAATAAATAATTTTATTTTATTAATTGACACAGTGACATAGATTCTCATTTAAATATATGGTTATGGATAATTCTCATTTTTAGCTGCTAAACCCTAGATATCCAAAGAATCATTAGAGAGCTGTTGGAGGAGATTTCATGGGAGAACAACAATCAAGTTGAGGTTCCATGATTGGTGTATAACATAATCGAAGGATCTCATCAACGAAAACAACAGGGATTTTTTATTTATTAAAGATATATCTAAATTGAGGTAGGATGTTGTTTTGATTGGATTTCTTCCTCGTTCCCTATTATTAATTCCTATGATGAACATGAATCAATCGACCAACAAATTGATTTGTAGATCCATCGTATTATGGGATGGGATTATTTGAAATCATTTTTTTGGGAGATTTATTTAATTATTATTATTTCTTCATACATCATTTCTAATGGCAATGAATTTATTCCAACCAAACATTGTAGAGGTTTGTTGCTCTTTTTTATGTGTTTTTAAGTTTTCTCGTATCTTTCTACATGCTTTCATCATCAGGGTTTCATTTTCCTGAGGGTTCAATGAACAACAATAAATTGAACATCACACACTTGTTCCTTGGCACAATGATTAGATATCATATATCTGGGATCAGCACGAAATTATGGTTGTGCAATAATGGAAGTGGCGTCATATCAAATGGTCTTGTATTCCCGATTTCATTTTCTTTGGCGTGTGACGGAGGACGATTCATATGGATATTTTATGATTTTTTTAGGTGGTCAAAATCTAATTATGGATAGTGGAAAGGTTTGACCTAATTATATCCATGATTCCCAATGATTATTGGGTCTGAAATCCAAGGTTTCAGTGATGTGAGCGTATGCAGGAGGAAGAACTTGGTTTCTAGAATATATCAAACAACACAACATGTACTATACAGTTACATGCTATGAGGGGATCTCTCAGGGGTGGATAGGGTTTTGGGATGAAGTTAAGGATCACACAGCATGTGACCCATGTCACACGACGTGTGACCCTTCTTGGTTGGCTTGGTGTGTACCTCAGAGTGCACACATACATGACCAGGAGTACACGGGAATGGGAATGTTGTGTACTCCGACACAGACATGGCCAAGCTAGATGTATGTGGGAATAACTGTGTACTTGGACACATGTATAAGTACACAGACATGATCATGTCGTGTACTTCCACACAGATACATACATAGGTTATTTACCCAGGAAGAACCTGGTGTCGAAGGGACATGTTGTGTACTCTTAGTATATATTGTGAACTCCTTCAAAGAAGGATTAAAGCCCTTGTCCTCTATATAATGGAAAAGATTCATTAGGGTTCATTCCTTATATCCTTTCCCTGAGGGTTAGTATGGAATTTCTTCTTACACATAGGATGGTGATTCCTTCAGCAGGACTTCTTGGAGAGAGTTGTTCGAATCTTTCTATGAGGCCCAGAGTGAGATCCTCTATCATTTTCTTTCTCTAGGTGGAGTTTTTGGTATCTTCATGACTAACACTATGTGGGAATCAATCCTCAACTTAGAAAGTTAATCCAGATTGAGTTATTGGTATACCCTATGGCTTTTAATGTGATCCCCATCTATGTATTGTATCTCTTCAGACTTCTAGTATATCCTTCCTATGATGATACCTAATGAGAGAGACCTCTCAGATAGAATTATTCAATTCTATCTAACTTGTGGAGTGTGTTCTCTTAGATGAGTGCTATGTGAAACCTTCAAGAATGAATCCTAGGATGGTATTACGGTTGTGAATTTACCTTGAGATTGTGTATCTTTTTTTAGTATATCTGGATATTATTGTTATATGTGGTGTAGACCTATACCTGTGTAGATCTATATTCTATTATTTTGTTATATGTTTTGTGGTTTTAGGGTGTCCTACTGTGTATTGTTATACTCACCCTTTCACGGGCTTTTCCCACACGTGTCATGTCCTATGCATATGATCAACCTTTTGATAGAGTATCAGATGGACTAGAACCAGGAAGTTCTTAATGAGACAAATAGATCAAGGTGTGTTCCTATGGTATCTTAATAGTAGTCACCATATTTAATTTCCTGTTGGACTTGTTTTTCAAACTTTTTGTAGTGGGATTTTATTTGGACCTGTTTACTTTCCATTTCTTTTTTTCATACTATCGTTATGGGATTTATATATATAAATGCATTGTTATCAATTATTTTACATTTTAAAACTGTATAGTCTTGGATATGTGTGTTTGTGTACATGTGATTTTGGATAAGTCCTCTCATATTAGTGATATGCCTACCGACACTAGTCGCCAGCTCCTGGCCTATTGGAGGTAGGCTTGGGGAGTCATGGAATGGACACAATTGGGATGGTTCATGATAGATTGGTATCAAGGGATATGGTTATACCTTAGGATTAAAGATTGTGATATTGGTTTAGGGAAATAGTGTTAAGTGTTTTGAGTTCAGTTTTCAGGACAGGGGATCTAGTGTTGGTGCAGAAGTCGATGTATCCATACACCAAGACTCTAATCACCTACCTTTCGACTCGGTACCTAAGAACATTTTTTTTAGGGAAAATAATGTAACAATAATCAAATATGAATGGGTTTTGGTTTCCATGTACTTCTTGAGTCATCTCTCTAGATATAATTATTTACTGCAGTACATATTTTTTATTTCAGGATTCCTCTGTGACATATTCCAGCTAGGATTCAACATCAAGATCGTGAGGATGATACCCTCAATGATGAGGCATTGATATAGGGACTGGTTCCATATATGTTACCTCCATGTGGTGCACCATCTATACCACCACCTATAGAGTAGTAGATGGTACTAGCAGTACCAACATATGTGGTGCACAGGCTTAGAGCACTTCACAAGTTCCAATGATAGTGACCCCTCAGGTTCCTAGGTGAGACTAATACACTAGAGGTTGAAGAATTTTTTGAGGTGGTGACATGATTTTTTCAACTAGTCAAAGCACCAGCAGATCATATGGTGGTCCTGGAGATGAGCCTTCTCCATGGCTCAACAGGATGATGGTGGGGTTTAGTGACCCAGTCGTACAATGATGAAACTCTATCTTGGTCATAATTCAAGTGACTTTTTGTAGAGGAGTTATCTCTATATACTCTAAGGGTTTTATGTATCCAGTATCTTCCACAAATTCAGCAGGAAAACACAAAAGTAGCTGAGTATTTATCATGGTTCACCAACATCTCCTGGTGCTCGATGGATATGGTTAAAGATCAGTTCTTCCAAGCTCGGACCTTTGAGAGAGGACTGTGTAGAGATATTTTTTCTAGAATTATAAATCTATGAATTCCTACTTATAGTAGGGTTCTAGAGTGATCTTTGGTGGTTTTGGAGTTTCCTGGCTGAGCATATGCAGACCGTGGTTGCTGGCAGTGGACACACAGGAGCAGAGAATTCGGTAGTTGGAGTCTAAATCAATCTCAGGGACCTGGATGTGTGATAAATTTTATGATAAGGTCCCATTATAGAGGTTATGAATTTTAGGACTCATGGGATGGGTCTAATAATTCCAAGGAGAGGTGGTGTTACTCTTGTGATGGAATGGGACATCTTACATGATATTGTCCGACCTATCACATGGCTAATATGGAGAGAGTTGATGGGTCATCGAGGAAGGGACAGTGGAAGGAGAATATAGGTATGTAGGGTGGAGGATGTGGATGGGGATATGGAAGAGTAACTGAATGTGGTAGACACTTTTACTTGTTACCCCCCCCCCCAGGTGGTCCACGTCAGGCTTAGGGAACTGGAGGATAGGGCGGGGGCAGCTGCAGGCAATTGAGGATTATGACCTAGAGACTTCGGGAATGATATAATGTATGATATATGTCTTTTAAACCATATTTTTAGTACTTATAGACATAGGTTCTATTCATTCCTTATATTTAGAGACTTCTATAGGAGATGAATCAGTGATCAAACACTTGTACTGATAGTGTGACTTGACTATTTGAGGTGGGAGTGTATGTTGGTATCACTTTGTAAAAGAGATGAGGCCTTATGATTTAATCTAAGGTATAGACTGGTTATCTATAGTTCATGCCCATATCAACTATTTTAGGTGAGGACGAAGTGTGTCCACAGTGATGGGACCAAGTTTTCCTTTGTGGGTGAAAAGGAAACTCAGACAGCGTAGGATGGACTCATGCATAGAATTATGTAGATGATTAATCATCAGTTGATTAGAATGGCCCTTGGTGCAGTGGATGTTATGTGTTTTTAGTTCCCTACAGTGGTGGAAGAGTATAAGGGCATCTTTTCTTAGGACATTCCAGGATTAACTCCCCACTAATATATAGAATTATTCATTTATCTATACCCTAGGATGACCCCGATATCTGAACCAACGTATCAGATGGCTCCCACAGAGCTTCATAAGCTTAGGGTGTGGTTGGGGGACTTTAAGAGGAATAGATTTGTTAGACCCAGTGTTTCACCCTAGGAAGCCCCAATTTTGTATACCAAAAAGGAGGACAGAATCTTGAGGTTATGTGTGAACTAACAATGCTTGAACTAGGTGACTGTAAATAATAAGTACCACTACCAAGGATCGATGACCTCTTTGATCAGTTGAGAGGGGCACGATGGTTCACGAAGGTTGACATCAAGTCAGGCTATCACCAATTGCGAGTATAGGATGAGGATATACCTAATATTTCATTCATATGTTTTTATGGACACTATGAGTACTTGGTTATACACTTTGGCATGAATAACTCCTCAGAAATGTTTATGTGACTCATGAACTAGATCTTTCATCCCTTCTTAGACCGGTTCGTGGTGGTCTTCATCGATGATATCCTTGTGTACTCGATGTCTGAGGAGGAGCACGTGAGACACTTGAGGATGGTTCTGGATGTACTCTGAGTGAAATAAATGTATGGGAATCACTTGAAGTAGTAGTTATAGTTTTAGGATGTCCACTTTATGGGACTTGTTATCTCAGTAGATGGAGTGGAAATGGACCCGATGAAGGTTGAGGCAATGTTATATTAGGAGCCACCTAAGAGCATGACGGAGGTGTGGAGCTTCCTTAGGTTGGTAGGATATTAACAGAGATTCATACCTAGATTCTCTAGGATATCAGTCCCCATGAAATCTTTGAACTGAAAGGGGAAACCTTTTATGTGGATAGATAGGTACCGGAAGGCTTTTCATGAGTTGAGGTAGACAATGACGAGTGCTCCCATGTTGAGATTGCTAGAGGTGGGTGTTGAGTACGTAGTGTTCTGAGATGCATCAGGAACTGAGCTTGGTTGTGTTTTGATGTAGAGTAAGTTGGTGATTTACTATGTTTCATGTCATTTGAGACCATAGGAGTAGAAATTCACAACCCACGGCCTTGAGTTAGTAGTAGTAGTCTTCTCACTAAATATGTGGTGACACTACCTGATGGGTGAGCAGTTTATCGTCTATTCTGACCATAAGAGTCTCAAGTATATCTTATCTTATAAGACACTTAATTTGAGATAGAGTTGGTTGCTATAATTCCTCTATGATTATGAATTCTATATTTTCTATACTCCTAAAAAGGGGAACACAGTAGCAGATGATCTCAACAGAAGATCTTGTTCATGGCTATTGAGTGATGCATCAGAGTAGTTGGCCTCATTGTAGTTATACTTTGTGGATGGAGATGGAATATCTTACCTCTAGTTGATGGTTTCTACCCCTCCTCTTTTATATAGAGTTATGGAATATCAGATTGGGAATACTAATTGTAAGACCCTACATACTCAGATATTCATTGGACATGCTCCTGATGGATTTTATGAAGGTGGGGAGTATGTTTTTCTTTTCATAGGATGCACGATAGTACCAGTGACATTGTGGGAGGAGGTTCTAAGAGAATTTCATAAAACTCTTTTGGTGGTACACATGGTGTGGAAAAGATGTACCAGGACCTCTGGTGTCAATTTTGGTGGCAATTGATGAAAAAGGGAGTTGCAGAGTTTCTCTCTCGAAGCCTTAATTATCAGTAGGTGAAGGATAAGCACTAAATTCCAATGGGTTTAACACAACCCCTTGAGGTTACAGAGTAGATATGAGATGGGATATCCATGTACTTCATGATGGGCTTACCATTTATGTCTAGGGGACACGATGCCATCTGGGAGACCATAGACTGACTCACCAAGTCAAACCACTTACTAACTATTCGAGAGTAGAGTTTTGTAGAGAGAATGGGATGACTCTATGTGTAGAAGATAGTTTTAATCCATGGAGTTCCATTGAATATCATTTTTGACTGTGATGATCGCTTCACATCTTAGTTATGGAAGGGATTGTAGGAGGCATTTGGGAATCATTTGTGTTTGATCATGTCTTTTCACCCCCAGAATGATGGTCATACCAAGCAGACGATTCAGGTTCTGGAGTACATGTTGTGAGCTTACATGTTGGACTTTGGCCATAGTTGGGAGAAGCACCTACCACTGGTGTAGTTTTCATACAATAATAGTTACCATTCCATAATTAGTATGGCATAATTTGAGGGCTTTTACGAGTGACTTTTAAAGTCACCACTTTGTTGTACTAACCCAAGAGAGTTAGTATTCATGAGCCCAAAGTTAGTACAAGCCACTAATAAGAAGGTTCAAATCATCCGGGAGAAAATGAGGACTGTACAGAGTCATTATATGTCCTATGTGGATAGATGAATGAGGCCTTTTGAGTTTAAGGAGGGAGACCATGTGTTCCTATAGGTTTCACCTCGATGTGGATTATAGAGATTTGGCTGGGGCGACAATCTATCTCTGAGATTCATTTGAACTTTATAGATACTGCATAGAGTTGGAGAGGTGGTGTAACTCTTAGCTCTACCTCCAAAGTTATACTAGGTATAAAAAATATTCCATGTGATGTGAATGAGGAGGTATGTGCATGACCCATCGCATGTTATCGACTAGGGTGAGCTGGACATAAAAGAAAAAAAACTACTTTTATTGAGTACCTAGTAGAGATTGAGGATCAGTAGGAGATGATACTTTGTGGGAGAGTGATTCATTTAGTGCATGTCCAATGGTAGAAAAATCTTCAGGAGATCACCTAGGAGCGGGAGGCTCATATTCATTCTTAGTACCCACATCTATTTGTATAGTCACTTGTTTTAGTTTTTTCAGGGTGTAAATTCCTAAGGTGAGGATAATGTAATGACTTAGATTTTTCCATGTATTATTTTTAGATATTGTATGGATTATTTTTTATACCAAGAACTGAGCCAGTATTGGATTTCGAGGCCCGGTGTGCCCATAATAAATGTTTGTAATATATTAAATAGAACATGTGCATAGTTTTCTTGAAAAGGTTGAATAACTTATACACTAAAGCTTAGATCATAAATCTGAGAGAACCATTGAGTTAAAAATGAGAGTTTTACACTAGGTGTGACATAACCTTTGTTGGCGCGGGGTGTTTGTGAAAAAATTTCCACAGGCATAAAATGAATAAAATAATTAAATAGATTATTATTTTTTTATTTGACACAAATACCTATATTATCCTTTAAATATATGTTTATATATCATTATCAATTTTATCCACTAAACCCTATAGATCTAGAGATCCATTGGAGGATATTCGGTGGGACAATGACAATCAAATCGAGGTTCCACGATCAGTGTACAATGGAATCATAGGATCTCACCAATGATAATGATGCAACTTCTTTCTTCATCAGAAACCAATCTGAATCGAGGTAGGATGATGTTTTGATTGTCTTTCTTCCCCGTTATTAATTCCTATGATGAATGTGAATCAATCAACCAATGAATTGATTTGTGGATCCGTCATATTACAGGATGAGTTTATTTGTGGGGATTTTGTTAGGAGATTTATTTATTTATAATTTATTCTTTATTTGTTGTTATAAATTAAATGAATTGAGTCCAACTGAACACATTCAAGGTTTGTTCCTCTTTTTTTGTGTTTCATGGTTTTCTTATATCTTTCTATGTGCATTCATCATCAGGGTTTCATTTTCCCGATGGTTCGACGAACACTAAGAAATCAAACTGTGTGCACCCATTCCTTAGCATGATGATTTGATATCATAGATACATGATCGGCACAACATTATGGTTGTGTGAAGATGGAAGAGATAGTGGATCAGACGGTCTTGGATTCCCCATTTTGTTTTCTTCAGTGTGGGATGGTGGACAATGCGTGCAGATGTTTTCCAGGCAGTTTGGGTGGACATAATACATTGATTGATGGTGGAAAGGTTTGTACAGAGTAGATCCATGATTCCCAATGAGATTTAGGTTGGAATATGAGGTGACTATGGTGCGATCATACACGGGAGGAAGAAATTGGTTTTTGTAAAATATTGAACAACACGGTGTGTACTATGGAGATACACATCATGTGGTTCCCTCTCAACAGTGGCTAAGGTTTCAGGATGAAGTTAAGGATCACACGAAATGTGAAACCTATCACACGGCGTGTGACCCTTCCAATTGGCTCGGCATGTACCTCATAGGGAACACAAACACAAATATAAGTACATGGTAATGAGCACACAGTGCACTCACACACAGACACGACAAGGACAAATGTACATGGGAATAATTGTGTACTTGGACATGGGAAGAAGTACACAGGCATGAGCATGCCATGTACTTCCACATGGACATAGAAATTGTTTGTTTACATGAGCATGACCTAGTGTTGAAGGGACACACCATGCACTCTTTCAAAGAAGGCTTGTATCCCTTATCCTCTGTATCATGGAAAAGTTTTGTTAGGGTGTGTTCCCTATATCCTTTCCCTGAGGGTTAGTATGGAATCACATACTACACATATGATGGTGATCCCTTTAGCATGACTTCTTGGATAGAGTTTTTTGAATCCTTATATGAGGACCAGAGTGAGATCCACTATCATTTTCTTTCCATGGGTGGAGTTCTTGGTATCATTGTAACCAACACTACATGGGTGTGAATCCTCTACTTAGCGGGCTAATCTAAATTTATTTTTTGATATACCCCATGGCCTTAGGTTTAATCCTCATCTGTGTATCATATCTCTTCATACTTCCAATGTATCCTTCCTATGATTAGACATGATGATCATGACCTCTCGGACGAGCGTCATCAGTGCTATCTAACTCATTGAGTACATTCTCTTAGATGAGTTCTATGTGGAACCTTCAACAAGGAATCCTAGGCTAGTATTAAGGTTGTGAATTTACCTTGAGTCTGTGTTTCTTTGTTGATTATATCTGGATATTTTTGTTATATGTGTTGTAGAAATATACCTGTGTAGAGATGATTGTTATTCTTTTGTTATATGCTTTGTGGTTTCAAGGTGTCCTACTAGGTATTGTTATACTCACCCCTACATGGTATTTTCCTGCACATGTCATGTCTTGTGAAGACAATCAACCTTTTGATGGAGTCTTAGAGGGACCAGGACCAAGCAGTGCTTAGTGAGTCAGACAGACTGAGGTGTGTTCTTGCAGTATTTTGACAACATTCTCATTCTTTACTTTCAAGTTGGACTTGTTTTTTAGAATCTTTTTAGTGGGATTGTATAAAGCCCTATTTAATTTCCATTGTTTTTTGTTGTACTCTGGTTGTGGTATTTATATGTATGCATGCATATTTATTAGTTTGTTTACATTTCAACGTTGTATAGGCTTGGATATGTGTACATGTGTACATGTATTTTAGGCTAAGGCCTCCCATGTTAGTGATATTCCTACTCGGTTCTAATTTCCTGCCCTTGGCCTATTGGAGGTGCTATTGGGGAGTCACTACATATACCTCATTAGGAAGGGTCGTGACAAACATGATACGCTAGAATCACCAACTTCTCTACAGCATGACACACTGCATGGCTAAAAACCTCACACTCCTCCAGATTAGACATCCATTAATCAATCATTAATAACTCGTTAATCATTCATTAAGAATTCATAAATTAATAGTTTTTATGTAGTTAGTATATGGTTAATTAATAGTTAGACATTAATTAATTATTGGCTAATAATTACTTCATCATTAGTTAATCCTAAGTTAATCATTCATTAATGATTGATTAGTCATTATTTATTCACTTGTTAATCATTAGTTAATCATTAATTAATCATTCTTTAATTAATGGTTATTAAGTAATTAGTTTATATTTATTTAATAGTTAATTATTAATTAATCATTACTTAATCACTAGTTAATCATTAGTTAATCCTTAGTTACTCATTACCTAATAATTAGTTAAACATTAGTTAATCCTAATCTAATCACGCCTTAATCATTTTTTAATCATTGATTAACCACTCGTTAATCATTAGTTAAGTAATAATTATTAAGTATTTAGTTTATAGAAAATTATTAATTAATTAATATTTAAACATTAATTATTTATTACTTCATAATTTGTTAATCATTAGTTCACCATTAGTTATTCATTATTTCGTTTTGATTTAATCCTAAGTTAATCCAATGTTAATCATTATCTAGTCATTATTTATTCATAATTTCATCCTTAGTTAATAAATACTAAATCATTACTTTATAATTAGTTAATAATTGGTTAATCATTCGATATTTAATATTTATTAAGTAGTTAATTTATACTTAATTAATATATAATAAATAGTTCATCATTATTAAAATAGTGGTTACTCGTTACTTAATCATTAGTTCATTATTAGTAAATCAATTATTAATCATTAATTGATCCTTAGTTAATCATTACTTAATCCTAAGTTAATCATAACTTAATCATTTGGTAATCATTTGTTAAATATTACTTATTTATTAGTTAATTACTAGTTATTTATTAGTTAATAATTAGTTCACTAATATTTATTCATCATCTAATTAATATTATTTACTAATTACTACATAATTACTTTTAATTTTTTATTAGTAAATTTTAAGTTCATAATGATTACTTCATTAATTATCATTTAGTTATTAATTATGTCACTAATATTCAAAAACTATTAATGGATACAACATAATAATATTTTTATAATAATATTTTTATAATAATATTTTTTATTATTAGGACTAATTATAAATTAATTACTAAATATTCATAACTAAATAATAATAATTTACTTACTACTATTAAATATTATTTATAAATTATATATAACTAACTAAAAAAATAAATTAATTAATTAATTAAAACTAACTAAAAACTAAACAGCTAAATAAATAATTAGCATTAAAATAATTTAGAAAAAATTCCTTTAAATATGTTTCAAAAATCACGCACCCTTCAAAAGTCACAATGAAGGGTGGAAAAAATGGGTGAAACTTAGAGAGTGGGGGTGATATTTAGAGAGAGGGATGAAAATTTCAAGTGAGGATGTGGGGTGGATTTTTATAGGGGTTGGGGTGAAATGCATTACCACTGAAAACGACTTTTTCCTTTTTTTAGAAAAAATTCATTTTCATCCCAAACACCTTTCGCCTAAAAAAGAAGAATGAAGTTTTCAGTGGTAACACCTCTCGCCCCGCTTTCCATGTCATAGAGTTCCCTCTTTTCATGTGGTAGTTTCTCTAACTCCTAGGTGTTTTCCTCATGAAGTGAATCCAACTCATCATTCCTAGATAACTCCCACTTGTCGGGATATATGAGTTTAACTACTTCTTTCAAGATTTTTGGTTCTCCCCTATTCATTAAAAGTAAGAAGTTCAGGTCAGATCCATACCTCCGTATCATTCATCAAACCCATGTTAATCTCCACAATTCTACCTTCAATTTTACCCTCTCTAGAACTGAAACCTCCATAATTTCTTCCTTTATAACATTGGACCAAGATTCACCAGTTGTCGATCTTTTAGATATATCATTCATTAGTCTCATTCTTGAACTCCTTATGATACTCTTTGGAAATTACCCCAATTTTTTTGAGTTTTTAGTATATTTAAAACCATTTGAATTCTTCAAAATATGAACTTATCTGGAAACTCATTTCAGATCAAATTGAATTGAAGTTAATACTTTTCTCTCAACCTCCTTCTCTCTACTATGTTCTTTTCCTTCTAAAGGGATTGATCCTCAAATATCACATTTCTACTTCTGATGAATTTCCTTTTATCACTATCCCAAAGTCAAAATCATATATTTTTCATATCCATAACCCATAAATAAACAAGCATAAGACTTAGCTTTATGCTTTTCTCAATCTTTTCCATCTACATGTGCATAAGCTAAGTTTCTAAAGACCTTAAGGTAAGCTAAATATAGTGTTTTACCAAACCAAAAATCTTCCAGCAACTCCTATCCCATGGATGCTGATGGGATACCATTGATTAGATACATTATTGTGTCCATTGATTCCTCCCAAGATTCCTTTGGCATTTTGTAATTTAGTGTCATGCCCTATGCTCTTTCTATCAACATATGATTCATTCTTTGAGCTATGCCATTTTTTTCAAGTGTCTTTAGGACAACATTTTCATGCCTAATATCCATGTGCTTGTATAAGTTCTGAAAACCTCTTCTGATAAAATCATTTTTTTACCTCAAGCTCTTAAACTTACTTTCAATTTCCCTTTGTACCATAACTTTCCACTGAGAAAATACTCCAAACACTTTAAATTTACATTTCAATAATTATACCTATACTTTCCTCGTGGATTTATTAATGAAATTCACAAAGTATCATGATCCTTTGTGATATTTGACTAGGGAAGGTCCCTAGACATCAATATATACAAGCTTCATCTGACATTTCAGTTTTATTCTACTAAGATTTAAAGACGCCTTTTTTCTTGTAAAGTATGAAACTATTGCAACTTTTTAAGTCTGTATAGTCCAACTTCATCATTCCTTTTTCCAGTATAACTTTCTCACTTTTCACATTGAGGTTCCCAAGTCAACAATGCTAAAATTATAAACGTTTGGTGGTGGATTCTCTAACAAGTTATGACCCCTCTACCCTTCTAGTCAGATATAGTGTGTCGTCCTTTATATCTATAGCTATAATAAGGGAACCCCAAGGGATTTTCCACACTATTTTTGCAAAGTTCATTCCATAAATAGCTTTATCCAACTATCCTACTGAAATCAAATTCTTACAGAGATTTAGAATATGTATGGCTCCTTTCAGCTCAAAGAAACTACCATTCTTCATCTAGATTTTCACATCTGCCTTCCCCATAATTTCAAGAGAATCATAATACACTATATGTACTCTTCAAAATCTTCTAGATACATAATTTTACATGTATCCCTTTTCATCGGTGGGGTGAAAAGATGCTCCAGAATCTATAATCCAAGATTCCACTAGAGTATAAACACTCAATAGTAGATTGGAACTACTCTCTACTAACAGGTTCATGGAATTCAATAATCTAAAATTTGATCTTAAAAAATTTCCTTATGTCCACGACAATACTTCTTGAGATGAACCCTTTTACAACAGTGCAAATATGTTGGTCCGATTTTGGTAGATTTACCTATACTCATCTCCCTCAACTTTCCATCCAAGAATATTTGGATTCTTTGATGAGGTGAGCATCCACTTTATTCTACATTAAACACATCACTAGAAGGAAAATAAATATCCCTCCTTTGTGGCTCTTCATTAAGAATCAAGTTTTATACATCATTGAATATTATGTCAGTTATTCTGCTAGATTTTTTCACTGTTGTCACCATTGTATCCCAAAATTCTAGAAAATATGATAACAATAGTGTGGCCTAGACATCATTAATAAAAATTACCTTCACAAACTTGAGTTGACTCTATATTTTTTTAGGTCATTCACATGATCAGTTGTAGATCCCCCTTATGATAGCCTCATGATGAATAGTTCTCACATCATGCGCACTTTGTTAAGTGTTGTAATCTTCTCATACATATCTGCTAAAGCTACTATAAACTCTTTCATAGTCTTCTTCTCCCTGATTTTAAAGGCTACATGTCATGATAATGGCATCCTCACCAAACCCAAATCCTTTCTATCTAGACTTTCCCATTCTATTTTCTCTATTATCTCTAACTTCATTCCTTTCAACGAAACTTCCAAGCCATTTTGGATGTGTAAATCCACCAACTACTTCCTCTAGAATCCTAAATCCATTCCATCGAATCTATCAATATGGTCATTGTTGTCTTCTGATGTAATCCTTCCGACAACATTAACTCACACTAAAATCAAAATGTGTTTAAGTAATAAATAATGTTACCTAAGTTGTTTATGAGTGAACTATTGAGCCTGTGAGAACCTCTAATTTGATATCAATTGTTGATAATCTAAAACCAAATTTACACGCTATAGTTTAAGTCACTATAATTACACTGGTGGAAGAAGACTCTAGAAGGGACTCTTCAATCATCACTGTACCAGATCTAGGAATAAATATTTTACCCTAATCACCGCACTAAGATCACCTTACCCAAGACTGATTACTCACAACTCATATAATCATTCAAAAGAAACCATGTAATGAAATGAACGAAAAGTAAAGGCATAATATTTTTACATGTTTTGGAATTCTGTCATAAATCCATGAGGAGATGAATCACAATGTTTCATTTCATCATAAGTAAAAAAGATGTTACAATCACTATGACTTGGAAGCCACACAGATCAATAACTCAAATGATCACACAATACCTTAGTATATGCCCCCAACCCTTTTATAATGGGTCCCAATTGGTCAACCAAGTGCATTGACCTATTAATTTATTAAGGATCCATCCATTTCACTAGGTGACTTTTGATTACCTATTTCACTCAAAGGTATGACCACAAACATCGGTAGTTGAATATCCCTCCATAGTCTTACTCCTTTATTGAAAAACCATGGTGGGAGTGATTCAAATGACTAACAAATCTATTCTTGGGTGATTTGACATCGTCATAGTTGAACATCTGGTGAACTGAATCCATCACAACTTGAATGGATCCATCAGAAATTCACAACTCCCAACTACACCACTACTAACTTGGTGAAACTTTTTGTTTCTTACTTCATAATACTAAAGGGTATACCAAAATTTCTCCTTCTATTAAACTTTCTCTATCACTTAAATAGACTTTAGAAATCCCAATAAACAGTAGCATCAACACTTAAATATATGCTAACTAAATTAAAAAATGGACATCCCATGATTCAAAATCCATTATGTCACAAATTCATGTGTTTTGATGCGAAGTGTTTGCTAATTCTCAGTCAATAAATAATTTTGCATCAAGTGAAACCCAAAATGCATCTCAATTAATTATCTTAAATGTTACTAAGGATATTACATAAATACCTAAGGTGGTAAAAGTAATAGTCAAGTGAAATATTATATTTCTATAAGAGGGTGAACATTTTTATTTGAGATAGTGATAGAAAGATAGACTTTGATAAATTCAAGGCTCGAGATGCATAAAAAGTTGGAATATAAATAAGTTTCATTAGAGCGTTTGGAAAATCAATGTTCTAGAGACATATACTACATAGAAAAGATAAAACCAAAGATAATTGGGTTTATAATCACCAGTTAGGTTATATATTATTCATTGAGAATAATAAATCATTATCATACAATAAATAATTAAGTGGGAAATAAACTAAAAATGGAAATGGTTACGAATTAAAAAATAGATTCCATGTACCAAAATCAAGTCTGTATTTCGGTAGTTTCTTTAGCTGATGTAAATCCCACTGGTCTAAATAATTATTCAAGAATGATGTGTACATGGATGGTAAAGTGAATATCTATAAAGAAATATTGTTTGATAAAGGTTTAAGATAAGTAGAAGTATTGGCTATGTAAAAACCTTTTCACTAATAGAGATACAAAAATCCATTTGAATTCATATCTCCATAATAAATTACCATGGTTATTTTATTTAATAGTTAAAAGTAAAAACCATATTCCAAAACGGAAACTTTTAAAACATGTCTATTTGATATAATTTGAAGGGATTATGACATTAAATTATCCAATATAATGTGTAAGTTGCAATGATCCATTTATAGATCAATGAAAGTATAAAATCATGGGATGGTTATTTTTATATGTGTTTATAAGAGGTTAGTGGGAGCTCCATAGTTTTCTATGTGATATATGTTGATAAAATATGGAAAATAGTTATTAATTTTAAAATTAGTTAAGAATTAGTTGAAAATATTCCTCCAATGAATGGCTTAGAATAGCAACTCAGTTTCTAGGGAACAAGTTCTACTAAGAGTGGTATATGGGTTGCTTGGACCGAGTCAAAGTATATAAATTGAAAAATTATTAAAAATAACAAATGGAACCCTTTAAAGGGAGATTTTTTCATGTGTTAAATAGCATGAATCTCTCCAAGAAGATGTGTATAAGACATGGGAGGAGCTAAAGATGATGAGTAAAACTCTATACGCTTCAACGATAGGATCTATCACATATGCCATGATTTTTACTGATATTTGATTTTTCATATATATATATAAATCAATGTGGGAAAATATAAAATAAATCCAACAAAACTGTATAAGGTAGCAATCAGAACTAACCAATGGTACATGAAAAGTACAAAGGATATGTTCTCGGTACTTAGAGAAAAAGGAATGCTAGCTATCAAGGGGACACAAAACTAGTATTCCTACAAAAAAAAATTATTTAGTATCATAGTTGGGCTAAGGAAATGATCAAGAGAATATCATAAAATCTAGTGGTAGTCATATATATAAATATAGAGTATGGTGCAACTTCTGATGCATCAAAAGAAGCTATTAAAATATAAAAAAATTGTTCCAGTTCTTGGAATTATACCAAGAAAGTAAAGTATTTTCACAATGTATATTGTGATAATATTACAATGATGGAACTGGACAAGATGTCAAGGTTATGATAGAGAACATCAGGTATATACTTTTGGGATATCATCTCTTGAGGGATTTTATTTAAGAAGGTGAATTAGCAGGCATCAAAGTAGATATGGAAGAAAATGTGGTAGGCCCTATGCCTAACGCCATAACTCAATAGAAACATGATTATTCTTATGATAACTAATAAGTTGAGAAGTTAGCGAGTTGGAACTAGATAAAGTGGGAGTGTTGTAAAAGTGGGTGCCTTATACCCAACTTGAGTGGTACTTTTAGATTACCATATCATGTATACAAAGAGTTATGCATGATTTATTCTTATCATAAAAATTTCATTGCTTCTGTGTATACTATTTACATGGTAATTTCATTGGATTATTTTTCATATAAAAAAGGTTATAGTAGTTACCGCTTATAATGGGAACCCTGAAATACCATGATGGTAATCTTAAGCATATGTATTATAGTTTAAATATATCATACTAATAGGACACAAATGAAATCTGATTATCAGGTGTTGATGGGTCATAAGAATTGAGTCTTATTCTCGTGAATTTTGTGCTTGGTAATCTCAAGTTGGGGTGATCATGAGGATTGACCCACTAATAGGACACCACATGTTTTGAGTGTCATTGTATGTTCCTATCTATGCACATGTGTATTGGTCTCTTGATTTGAGATTATTGTCAGTGTGTATCATTTGATCACGTACATTGATGCATGATGAAAACCGTGACATTTTATATATGTGGAAAGGTAGCATGCGCCAGGTGCATCATTAGTGGTATGACAATGTTTGAATGGTCATGACAAGATTTTTCTTTTTTGATTAATGGAAGAAGATAACTTTGGAAACTTGATTGGGATGGCTGTGTTTTGACTAAATCCATGACCATGGTAGATGAAGTCAATCCTATTCAATACAGCCAATAAAAGATAAATAAAGCATTAATGGATGATGACATAGAGTATGCATCTTTCTTTATAAAATATTTCGAGACAAAGATATAATATTATACAGTAAGTGTTCATAGGAGGTTCTTATAGCTATGTCTTATACTTATATATTTAGAGGCTATGATGTTCTGCTAGATAACACTCTTGGTATGTGAGTATGACTCAGAGTTATTGAGATAAGTGTCTTGAGGGTCTAGAGAGTCACACACAAAGTGCATCCACAGGTTCCACTAATTCATATGAATTGGAGTTAAGGATGAAGTGGGCTCCACATGAAAGGGTCAGTGAACATCTGAATGTGAACGATCACAAGTAAATAATAAATAGATTCAATTATATGTTATTCAAGTTTATAATAATTAGAATTTATTTTATTTCTCAAGATATTCACAGGTTATTTTAGTATAAAAGGTGAATATGAGAGAAATATTTTTTCGAACAAATATTAATAATTAAATGTTAGTTAAACTAATACATGAGGAGCAGGTCGAGTTAATGGCTCATGTTTCATCATGTGACATTTATGAGTGTTGCATGTAAGTGATGAAATTTTTGGGAAATTTATGGCACATTAATTAAGTCGGTATGTGGCTAAATGGGTTGGTTTTAAAGTTAACTCTTTTTAAGGGGCCAAAGTGTAATTTATTAAGAGTTTAACTTAACTATAAAAGCCATTATATACCCAAAAATTAGGGGGGGAAGCTTAGCTCAAATTCTCTCTCTTTCCTCTCTTCCCTCTCTTCTTTCAAGTTCTAGAGAGAGAAACTCTAAGGAAGAGCAAGATCAGATTGATCCCTTCTTCTCAGTCCGACTTCATGTTCTTCAGGAGATCGAAGGTGCATCGTAAAGTACTATGTTCTCTTGTGCTAGCACACAAAGACCATAGAATGACGAACCAGAAGCATTGTGGTGCATGTGTGGATAATCTAAAGGAATTCTAGTTTGAGTTCTTCAAGCTGAGATAATCTGGTATCAAGCAGAGCATGCCAGGATCACGGTGTCCACCATGGTTCATACTTAAAATTAATTGTATTAGATCCTTGATGTGAATCAGATACAGTCATCCCCGAATGAAGTGTCTTGTGATGATGTTTTTTAATGAGGTGTCTTTAATGGGATATGAAATTTAATGATTTTGGTTTTAACATTTTTTCCCACAAAGTTTTTTTCAAGTGAATATTAAATAAACTTTCACGAAATTGATGATATCTAATAAAGAGTGGTGTAAATAAATAAGATTCAATGACAAATGACTGTATGATAATTTACCTTGAGTTTGAGTTCCCAAATTATATTCTCATGTATTAGATTCTAACTATTGATCTTATTTGATAGATGAAGATTGATTTGAACAATTCACCATGAAAATAAGAATTTTTGACAATACACTTTCTTCTAGTTATTATCTTCTTAGTCTGATACAACATTATCTTCTTAGTCTGATACAACATTTTTTTTTTTGAATTTATCCATTAATCTTTCTTCCCATTTATAGTCTTCCGCAACAAGAATTGAAATGACTGTTTGGCTGCTGTTGAATAGTCAGCAACGTCGTCATCCGCAGCTTACTTTTCCTCCTCTTTTTTATTATTTTCGCTCCCTCCATCGCAATTATGAAATCTCCCTTCCCCTGTAGCCTGTACTTTATTCACGGAGAAACGGAGCCACTGGGTTGTTCCTTTCCTCGTTACCCGAGCACGCCCTCGTTCACGGTGAGCTTCGGGAGGGGCATCGGAAAATGCTGACACCGCTGGTTCCCGCGCTATTGTTCCTGGTTTTCTCCGCAGCGCTGGCGGCAGCTTCGGCGGTGCACAGTGGGTTCCCCGGCCTCGTCCTGACTCTGGAGAGGGTTTTTCCGGCGAACGAGAGCGACAATCTGGGCTCGCTCGAAGCTCGCGACCGGTCCAGACACGCCCGGATGTTGCAAGGCGTCGAGGGGGTTGTAAATTTCTCAGTCAGCGGCAACTCCGACCTTTCAAGGGCGGGGTAATGCTTCGCCATGATGGGATTTTCTTCTCTTCAATTATGTGCCATTTTCATTTCCTGATGTGGACTGTTTTTTAAAATTCCCTTTCCTGAATTTTTGTTTTAAAATGCAAACATTCTGCTTTATGATGCTCTTTGGTTCATTGTAAGTATGTTTTTGTTAAATTGTTTTTAATTCTGGATTTCTGTGCTGGTCCATGATTTTGATGTTCACTTTATTATATACGCTGGCATCAACTATTGTTCGTTGATATAAACTATCCCTTCTCTGTCATGAAGGCTTTATTTTACAAGAGTTGAACTGGGTTCTCCTCCAAAAGCCTTCCACGTGGTGATTGATACCGGAAGTGATCTCCTTTGGGTTAACTGTGATTCCTGCACTAACTGCCCCTACGCCAGTAATCTCGGGGTAAATTTCTTCTTCATTAAGTTTTTGGGATCTTCCTGATATGGGTTGGCGCTGTAATTTCAAGCATGCTGTCTTTATTTCCACAGATTGAACTCAAGGCTTTCAACATTGGGAACTCATCTACTGCTTCCCTGGTATCTTGTTCACACCCAGCGTGCTCATCCATTGATCAGACCGGGGTGAATAAATGTTCTCAGAATAATCAGTGCAGTTACTCATTAAAATACAAAGACGGAAGTGGGACATTTGGTTATTACACATCTGATAGATTTTATTTTGACACAGTTTTGGAGAATTCTGTGGTTGCAGATTCCTCAGCTCCCATTATCTTCGGGTGCGTTGCCATGTCTCTATTTTATTCACTTCCTAATTTTGTAATAGGCTTGGGAGAGAGACAGAGGAAAGAGAAAGGAGAGAGACCCTTCCAGGATTTTCCTGGCTGTGATACTATGTTGAAAGAGCAGACCTAGAAACTGTTTTTCCTGAATGATGACAGAACACTTTATTTTTAGAGACAGATATGCTATACGGGACCCAAGATAGATAGGATAGACATAGTCAATACCCATATCCTGAATATCAAAATGCTCTAACATGTATAGATTCCAAAGTGTACCTTTGGAACGGAGTAGTATTTATTCCCTACCAATGACTTACTGTTAGGAAAGCCAAAACACTGAGAAGCACTATCAGGGTTTACATCTAGACGGCCAATATCCAAACTGTGAAGTAAGACTCACCATTTATGTGAATTAGTCTTCTTTGAAACCAAAGATGGAGGGGGGTGGCCTCAAAAGTAAGTTCTAAACTAAATGCACATAACCACCAAGCGTTGGGTTAGTTGGCACAGAATTGTCCCAGCTTAACTAGTGGTTATATATATATAACAAAGAGACATACAATTTGAACAAATTTTTTCGCCTTTCCTGCCATGTGTTTATGTGATGGTACACATTTTTAATTTCAGCTGGTGTGGGGACAGGTGTAGCGTCAGTCAGTCTGGGGATTTAACTACGGAAAATCGAGCAACTGATGGTATTTTTGGGTTTGGTCAACATGATATATCTGTTGTTTCCCAATTGTCAAGGCTAGGAGTGACGCCCAAAGTGTTCTCACATTGCTTGAAGGGCAGTCGGGGCGGTATCTTGGTTCTTGGTGAGATTTCAGACCCGGGTATTGTCTATACCCCACTTGTAAAATCACAGTATGTTCTCTTTTCATATGTTGTTATTCACAACCTATTAGACATGCATAGCTTTTATCTTCTTAATTTGATCACCTTCTAAGTTTGGAAAATTCAAATACTCTATGTTTTGATAGTTTTGAAATGCCATTTTGACCGATCCCTACCCATATTTGGTAAAGTGTTTTGTATTTGGTATTGATGTGTGACTGTGTTTAAATGCTAAACCGATGCTTAGTATTCAACAAATCTGGAGTTTTGTACTGTAAAGTTTTATTGACAAAATTTCTGAACTCTACATGACTGTGATGTTCATGTTATATTGTAATCATGTGATAATTATGGAGACATGGCAGCGTAATCAATGTTGTTTACACATTAGGATTTGAAGTATCTCCAATTTGAGAAATTAATATCATTTTTCTTATAATAGTCATGGCTACGGTGATGGACAAACATTGAATTAGTCATTACTGATAGATTTCATCAGGAAATTTATGCGATGACAAACCATTATGGCAAAAAAAAAAAAAAAAACTATTGAAGGTCAAGAAAAGAAAACTATGTGGTTCCTTATTCATTAATTATCAAGAAACCTTGGTTTAGTATTAAATATTTTCTCTTGTGCGCTTAATTACTCACAAAATTTCCAGGGCACACTATTATGTGAATCTTCAAAGCATTTCCATCAATGGAAATGTTTTGCAAATTGATCCAACTGCCTTTTCAACATCAAGCCACCGTGGAACCCTTATTGATTCGGGAACAACTTTAACCTATCTCATTGAAGAAGCCTATGATCCATTTATCAGTGCAGTAAGTGAATTGTTTTGCATGCATTTACATTCGCTCTCTCACAGGGAAAATTATATCTTTATGAGGGTTTGAACTTTTGGGCTTGTGTGCATCAAACCACTAGTCTGTGTTTGGCATTCTTTGTATTTTCTTGTCCCAATACTTGCTTTTATACATGTGTAAAGTATCTGTCACTGGAAAGCAGTCCTCAGAATCCATTTCATATATAAAACAATCTAAAAACACAATCGAAAAACACAATCTAAAAACAATTAGTTTTCAACTTTTTTTAAAATACCATTCTGATTACCCTTTTGAAAACTGATTCTGCAATAGAAAGTAAAAAAGTGATTATTTTTATTATAATACAAACACAAAAAGAACATCTGATTTTTCTAAAATCAAAATGTTGAACTTACCCAAAATTATTTATTTTTGAAGTTGAAACAAACAGAGTTTAAGTTGGTTTGCTTCTGGACGTGCAGGTAACTCCGGTTATTTCACAATACGCAGCCCCAGTAGATTCACAAGGATACCAGTGGTGCTATCCGGTCCCCTCTGCCAATCTGTCGTAAGATTTTGCACTAATAGCCTCTGTTTGGGAATGAAAATGTGAATTGAATAGATATAGTTTGAACATTATAACATTATAATGTCATCTACCAAACATCAGAGAATCATTTTCCTCCTTTCATTCTCTCCCTTCCCATGGTTACCCTCCACTAAACATACCCTAAGTTCCAAAATTCTTGCATCCAAACCATGTTTCTTTGCACTCTTTTGTTTAGGTCATTTCCTCTGGTCAGCTTAAATTTTGTGGGCGATGCACCCATGGTATTAAAACCTGAAGAGTACCTCATCCGTGCGGGCTTCGAGGCAAGTTGATCCTTTTCATATTGACTAGTGGGGACAATATTGGTTATTACACCCATATATAAAGACGCGAATCCTGATTAGTGAGTCATGAATCCTGATTTTCTATATAAAGATGTTTAATCTAAAAGGATAGTGAATAGCGTGTCTTATATCAGTTAGAAATGGTTGTACTTATGCTGCATTTGACGTAGCTTATCAAGACATGCTTTTTGCAATGATGTTTATTTTACTTCTGAATTTTTAAAGAAAATCACTATGCGATCTGAAATCAATTCAATGTATAAACACAGTTTCCCCCACCCTCGGGTGGGGTGGTACGGGTGGGGAGGGGTTTGGGGCGTGGTCACAGGGTGAAGTCCCCGAGTCAGCAGTTTAAATGTATTTTATTCCTTGCGCGTGTGTTGCTTTCGCGGTTGTACCTAATTTTTTTATAAACACGGTTTTGTAAGTGTTCCTATGAAATTGTTTTTACAGTGAGGTAAGCCGCTTCATATGCATGCGTGAGGTCAGACTAGTTCATCAATATATATGTGTGCGCGTATAAATACATACATTTATGCACATGCAGATACACACGTGTTATAAATTATATGATATCTGTGATGGGTGAAATTGGTTGCAGGATAATCTTCCATTGTGGTGTGTTGGGATCCTGAAATCCAATGGTCGAGAACCAACCATTTTAGGAGGTTATCTCTAATCGCTGTACTCACGACTTCTTTAAAATCATATCTAAAAAGAAGTTGTAATAGTCTTTATACTAATTCTGAAATTAGTTTATGTTTTGGCTTTGTTCTGAAAAACAAAACTTAATAACATAGAACATGCTATGGTTTTCTGGTTTTTAATAACTGTTAAATAAACAGATCCTAAATTTTGCAGACCTTGTGCTCAAGGATAAAATTGTTGTATACGATCTGGAAAGGCAACGGGTGGGATGGGCCGACTACAACTGTAAGATGAAAGTTAATTGCGGGGGACGGTCGCCCTCTTTGTGTTAAAATCTGAAGCTGTTTTATTTGGTCTGGTTCAGGCTCGTTGTCTGTCCGTGTCTTGCCTTCTTCTCTGAAACCTGACGCAGGACAGATTAATGCTAGCATCTCGTCAAGAAAGGGGAACCTCCTGCCAATTTTAACAGTTATTGGAATCCTGCTCCTGAATCCTCGTAGTGAATATCAAATCAACATCATAGATACCTTATTCATATAGGTCGCTTCATTGTGTTATAAAATATGAGATATTGTACATGTGAGAATTCTACTCCAAGGTCCACTAGATTCTTATGTCATTTATGATTGTTGCATTTTCACATGAGAAATTATATGATAGTTGATGGTTTGTGTAGACATCTAATGACTCAAGTGCAATGGGAAGAAAACTCTTAACCCAATATCAGCCGGTAGAAGATTAAAGAAATTTATACAATAAAGAAAATATGAACATATCTCTGTTGATGCTTCCTGTTCTCAATGATATGCTTGATGAAGATTCCTCGGAAGTAGTTGATGGACTCTTGCCTACTCAAGTTACTCACCGGCTATGGAATTATGAATCAAAATCCATAGGACCTCACTTTAGGATATGCTAGCACATCTCAAGAGCAAAGAAAGCGAGAAGACGGACCTTTGGCTAACTCAGCAGGGGATCATTGTAGCAAGGATCTTGTTCCTTTATAAAGCACATAGATAGGTACAGAGGACTGACTTTGTATATTGTAAAATAGGAACAAAATTACATGCTGAAAAAGAGGAAGAAGATAGGAAACAGAGTGACTCGAGCTTGTTGGGATCTCTCGCCCAAGTCGTAGTGGCCGCCTCCTCTTAACAGAATAATTATTCTCTACATGAAGTACCTCCTTCCCCTTTCCTTTTATAGCTATAAGGACTCTACAATAGATGCCTTGAAATATTCTCATGGTCCCACAACATATTCTCCTAGGATATTCTCCATTAACAACTTCCTAACAACCATTACCCATAGCCAGCTGCTCTCTATACAAAGTCTTCTTTGCCCCTTCTGGAAAATGCCTTCCAAACTAGTCGGCCACCCCTTCAAGACCAAAGGAATGAAACCTAACGAGGCTGGAAAATACCGATTTCTGAAGCTAATAAAAAAAGGTGGGTTACAGCCGAAGCTAATATCATTATAGCTGGTTGGATGATACCGTGAACCAATCTGGAAGAGAAAACATGAACCAAAACACTAGGCCCCAATCCGAGGCAAAAACCCGTCACCACACTTGACCATTATACATACTAAAGGTGACACTTCGATATTTCTCGGATAGATCTTTCAATTCGAGCTTGAAGGTACTCTGTTGATTGTCTTCAATCATATAAACTAGAAAGTCCACAACCATGAGATAAATTCAGAGTGGAAGTCCTGCCAAAGTTGTCGTAGACTATTTGCATCGTTTCTGAGAAAAACCCAAGAAAGGAAAAACCCTTATAATTTTCATCCCCCAAACCTTTACCCTTGGAGCTAGGCTATTGGAAAAAAGCCTTGGAGGCTTCTATAATGTCCGCCTTTGGAGAAGTTAGACCCTAATTATTCACCATCTCATAACCTTTGGATTCACCCCCAGACTCCCTCATGCCCTTGCCATTGGTGGTCGTAGATTTGGAAGCTGATCTAGTCATCATTAGCTTGGATAGTGTAACCCTGACCCGAATTTTCGGGTCCAAGCCAAAGTGTCATATGACCTCAGATGTGCCTCCCCATACACTAGAGACCGCCGACTAGTTGTGAGGGGCTAAAGTGAATTTTGGGGAGATTATATCCTCAATTAGAGTGCACAATAACAGATAAATAACCAAACATGTGACAATATACAACCAGAGTACGTGGAAACCAATAAACATGTCATCTGCAATGAATGAATGCAGAAACAACATACTCGAATGGTCATACCTAAATACAGGACACTGATCGCCCATCAGACTGATCACATACACAAGATAAAAAAGAATAAAAGTACAGATGCTCTGCACCCAACTCCAAGCCTCACCCCATCCTGATCTTCAGGCTCATTGCAAGTTATCCCGCTCAACGATCAAACTTGGGTCTCAGTATAACCTATACCCGCAATAAGTGAGAGCTTCTCGGGTACCAAAGTGCCTTGGCCACCTGAGTTGGGTGTGAGTACAACTCAGTAGAGCACCACAAACGCGGTCCTGTACCTCACCGGTGAATGCAATGTACGTGCATATGATAAGCTCAACAGAAAGTAAACAAACATACATAAACTGCACAAGTATAACATATAATCACCAATGCACAAGCAACAACTGAAGAGCTTTGTTAGAGTCTAATAATAATTATTAGAAGCGGCAAAAACAATTAAAACCATTTTGCCGAGGATCGCCATGCAAGATAATACGAAACTTGCATAAACAGAAATGAAGTACTGCTGTAAATGAGTGCACCGTGCATCGAAGAGTGTAACACCCCGATATTTTTATGAAATATTTCTCTTTAAATAATTTAATTTCTTCGGTAGCTTGTGTTGCACACAACACCGAGTTTAAATGAACCGTGATATACTATTAAAATATTATTATTTTAACACGATTGTTGCAATCTAACCGTTGAATTGGAGAGTATGAATAAGAATAACCATATTATCAAATATATTAATGCTTAGGAAATAAACACTTGATTTTGTAAGTCATTTTATTCTTAAAAAATATGTTTTCATAAATAAAACGATTTTATTGATTTCTATGAGAAAATAAATATGTTTAATTTTGACGTATTTGGCAAAATAAATTTCATTTTTGAATTAAGCATGTCAAAATTATTTTAAGATGAATTTTTGAGAATTTTCTAAAAAGTTTGAAATTTTAATGAATAGCGAAAAAATACTGAATTACATTGAAATATGTGTATTCTTTTAAAACATTTACAAAGAAAAATTCTATTTTGGATTAGTTTTAAACTGTCATTAGTTATTTTTGATTATAAATAATCTAATTTTGGTATTTGAAATGAATTTTATACATGAATTTAGTATAAAAACAATTTATACTTTTAAAGTGCATTTTTTTTTGAAAAATTGTTTTTCGTTGCGTTTTTTCATCTTAATTTTGAATTAAATTCTGTCACTTCTGTGTTTTGAATTTTGAAAAATAGATTCCATATTTGGAATCAAGAGATCCAAATTTAATAAATAGACCCCTTTTATTTTTGGTCAATGTGAATAGTAACCGTGATAAAATTTTTCACATTGGTAAATGGTAAATCAGGTTAATCTAGATTAAAAATAAGTGATAAGACCATAATTTTTCATCCAAATTCTTATTGGGTGAATTAAATTTAATCCTTAACACTTAAGGTTCAAAATTGAGTTATTTAATATTAAAATCAAAGAAAATGACAAAATGTCACTCTTATTTTTAATAAGTATAATATTTTTATTATGAGGTTAACTAGAAGATATGCTCGACTATAAATATTATTTGAAAAGCTAAAAGATTTATCTTCATCATGGTAATTTATTTAATTTTTTTGGAATTAAATAATTACCCATGCTTATACAACGCTGATGCAATAATTATATAATTAATATAAAAATCAAATAAATGATATTAAAAACATTAAAAGTAATATAATTTTAAATGTTTAAGGCAATCCATGAATTTTCTAGATGAGCTCGACATGTTTAGGATATAATAAAATAGTTAGTTTGAATTTAAATTGTTGTCTTGATGGTTTTAAATGTCAAAATAATGAATAGTATCAAAATTGATAAGAATGATACTTTTATTTTATTAAATTATTTAAAAATCATAAAAACATATTTAAAAAAATACAAAGTAATTATGATATGATAAAAAAATATCATAAATTGGACATTTATGGTTGAATTGACGCCATATAAATAAAAATTATAACATTTTAGTATTGAAAAAGTTGTGACCATAGTTAAAATTAAAATAGGTTAACTAAGAGTTAATCAAAATGACAAGGTTTAAAATAAAAGCAAAACATGTTTAAATTTTATTGGTTGGTGATATTACAACCTTATCTTATCTTAAGCTTTAAATCCATAACCATTTGGTTGTATTTGGATAGAAAATAAATTTATTATAATTTAATCTTTTTGAGAAATTTCAAAAACACCCCTCTTATCTCTTATAAATACCACCCCTCACAACATTTTTCCTTCACACCATCGGTCTTGAAGCTTTCCAAATCTATGCCAAACACTCTCCTCCGCACTCTCCCTACATCCAAGTGTTGTTGGTCTCACCAAAGGACCGATTCCAAGTTCCTAAAGGGATCCTTCAAGGAGGTGATATTCAAGAGGTAACTTTCTTTAACCACCTCTTAATTTCTTTTCTTCTTCTATTACCTTCTACTCACCTCATTCATCAAAACATAATAACTACAATATCATGTATATACTGGAATGCTATATTGCTAATGAAATATTTTATATCCAGCCCCCTTTTCTCATCTCCTCTTATTCAAAGAAAAGAAACCATTGTCCAAATTGTGGCGATTAACCATCTTCATGAATAACAACTTTTCATTTTTCATTATTGCCTTCAAGTATGGTTATAAAACTATTATTATGGTTAAACCAGATTGTAATAAGTATATTATAACTTATTCCATGTTCTAGAATTAATACATATACATAATATTAAATAAAACAAAACGAGTTCATGATGGACGGAAAACCCGCAAAAATAAACTAAACATTTATCATTAATGTTTTATCAAATGAATCATTCTAATGTAAGAAAATAAAATGATATATGACACCATTTAAACTTATAGAAGTGTATAAATACCATTTCATCTCAATTCCGGAATAGTATTCCCATTCAATAAGAACTTCCTTAATTATACACAAGTGAAATGACCATGAAACCATGAAACGAACACTCTCCGAATGACGAAATTGAACCTTATAACTCATCGAAATGACCATAAATGGACTTAATAAAATTATGATAAATCAAATACATGTGGAAGCGGTTATGAATTAATTAATTAATGAATCTCATTTAATTATCTAGGATTTTAAGTGCAAGTGCAGAACACATTCAGACATAAGATAAGAGATCTCTTCGAACCTTCACATTTCCTTTGGGTTACACTTTTTCTCTCTTTGCCTCAATTTATCCATTTATTCTTATTATATACTTCTCCTATATTCTGTGTATATGTTACACACAAATGTATGTATCCTAATTCTTCTTTCTTTGATGGGGAATGACATGTTTTATAAGATTCTCTTCTCAATTCCTCTCGATAAGCAAACCCAATTAAAGAGAACTTCTTTTTTTCTTACCCATTTTCAAGTATACTCCATAAACTATTTTAAGCCTCCAATATTTTTCTAAAATCACTCAATTTATCATGAAAAACTATTTTAGTTCATCTCTCATTCTATGAAAATAATTATGCCTTTATCCTCTTTAAAGATTCTTTATTCTTTTTCTTAAAACAACGCTAAAGTGGCATATTTCTAATGTTACATAACCTCTCTTTTTCACTTGTTTAATTCAGTTGGACATCATTATTCTCGATATATTCTTATTTTTCCTTTATGAATGACCAAGAATGATTTAAATCCCTTTTTTCATGTATATCATTATTATACATCCTTTGGTTATGCCTTATGACATGATTATGATACCTATTTCTTTTCATGGATAACCCTTATGTTTGTTCTTTATGTGACATGCATATGCATGAACATGTTATGATGGGTGCACCTAGATAGAGCTCCAATACATTGGGTAATGTTTTAGTCTCATGAGATATTGTGTATGAGATTAGGGAGTAAACCTAATCCATTATGGAACTCTATCCACCATGTGATATAGTCTTTGCAGTTAGTCTTGACTCATGTTTATGTCATGTTATGTGTTGCTTCCACTTTCCTATGTTGCAATGGTCACATGATTCCATATTCTATATGTCATGCTTCCACATATTTACTCATGACCCATGCCTTTTCTGTTATCATGTTATGCCTTCTAACTCATGTGCTATGCTTAATTCTAATGTTTATTTCCTTATTGGGTTTTTAGTTCATCCCTTTTGTCTATGTATTCTCCATGTTATCCTATGCAGTTGTAGGAGCTCAAAAGGAGTTAGGAGCTCATTATGAAGATTAATAATATATGTATTATTTTAGTTTCATGTTTTCCAATTATGTACCTAGTCTTTCAAAGACACTAGATTTTTCTATCCTTTGTTTGTATTTTATGGATAATTATGCTTAACACCATGTAATAATATGTGTAAAAGGTTTGAGTCCCTATAGTTGGTATCAAAGGATGGTTTAGTTATTTTTTGGGATTAGGACTAGAAAACTTTAGTAAGAACCCTAGGGACAATTCTATCACCATGGATAACCTATATTGAAACTTAGACAATCACAAGTTAGGATATACTTTTCATTTATAAGTTTATCCTTTTATATTCATAGTTTCCCTTTTATATGCTCATTAGCAAAGTATTCAAGCCCCCCTAATTTTATTTTTTTTCTTTTTAGCTAATGGATGGAAAAAAGAGAACCCATGCTAACAACCAATGTGATAGATAATGTGATGATTGTACTAATGACATGTCAAACCTGATGGTAATGAGATATCAAAACTTCATGAAAACACTATCTCAGTTGGCTCAAGTTATGAATAATAACTTGAATCGTATGGAACACCCTCCTCCTAAGAATGACCAAGTTGCAGTCGAATAATTTATGCGACAAAAGCCTCTTATCTTTAGTGTATCTTCTGATCCCCTCATCGCGGAACAATGAATTAATCCATTGAGAAAATATCCCCTACTCTCTAGTGCTCAGAAGAAGAGAAAGTTGTGATGACAGTCTATTGTTTTGATGAGGAAGCTGATTATTGGTGAACACTGATAAAGAACACGAAGACTAAAGATGAAATTTATTCCATGGAATGAGAAACATTCAAGAAAAATATTTTTCAATAAATATTTTCCCTAACTCTCCGTCTTAAGATGGAGAGGGAATTCCTTGGATTGAAACAAAAAAATATTAGTCTATTGGAGCGTATGGGGAAAACTTTACAAGACTTGCACGATACGCCCCCAATTTTTTCATGAACACAAAAATCAAGGTGGATCGCTTCTTTAGTGGATTAAAACCGAGTCTATGAAAAGCATCGGTGATTAGAGACTTTGACAACTATGAGGTGATTTTCCATTATTCCCTTAAGGTTGAGATGGAGATTGAAGACTCTCAGTGTTCTTGTGGTCTCGAAGATAAAAAGGGGAAGATGAAGTTTAATATGGGAGGATCAACAAATAAATCTCATAAAGGAAAGAAAACCCAACATACCACATGTCGAAAGTGTGGGAAGAAGTACCCTGAGAACTGTCTAAAGGGAACTAGGAGATGCCTCAAATGTGGAAAAGCGGGACATCAGGCTAATCATTTCCGAAGAGATATGAAGAAGCCCACTAATGTGTAAGAAGAATGGAAGGTTCAGATCAACACTCAGTTTGTAGTACAATGTTTCAATTGTAAGGAACATGATTATTATGCGAGCCAATGCCCTAATCCAAGGGTTGTTGGAGACAATCAATGAAAAAAACCTCCAAAGCAGCAAGGAAGGACATATGCTATCACTACTACTGAGATGAAACCTAATAATAATGTGGTGACAGATATGCTAGTTATTCATTAAAAAATAGTGAGCGTACTATTTGATTCTGGTTCTATGCATTCTTTCATATCTTACAAGTTTAGTAGAACTATTCAAACACCACCTCAAAATATGGAGGTTGAGTTATTTGTGAGAACAACAAATGAGGCAATTATTGCATCTAAAGTATATAACTCCTTCTCAGTCAATAATTGTGGATTAAACCTCCTAGAAAATCTCATCTTACTTCATTTGGCAGAGTCTGATGCTATATTGGACATGGATTGCCTATCTTTATACAATGAAAACATCAACTGTCGGGAGAGGGAGACCACTCTTCACATCGCGAGGCATCCTCTAATTCTGTACAAGTTTAAGGATGAGGATGAATCTCCTTTAGAATCATCAACTCAAGTGTGAATATTATTACCTTATGAGAAATCATATCTATCTCAATTAATTGAGACAAAGGAGAGGACCATGCTTGAAGACATGACCATTGTGAGGGACTACATTGATGTGTTCCTTGAAGAATTTTCTGATCTTCCTCCTAACCGAGAGGTTGAGTTCTCAATTGAACTCATACCTAGATCTATGCCCATATCAAAGACACCTTATAAAATAGCCACCATTGAGTTGAAAGAATTGAATAAGCAATTACAAGAGAATCTGGACAGGGGGTTCATATGCCCGACTGATTCACCATGGGGTGCGTCGATCCTCTTCATCAAGAAGAAGGATGAATCAATCTGCCTATGCGTTGATTATTGTGATAAAGAACAAGTATCTCCTTCCATGGATAGATGACTTGTTTGATCAACTACTTGGGGCTAAGTACTTCTCTAAAGTGGACCTTCGATTGGGATATCACCAATTAAAGGTGAAGAAGGAAGATATTCCCAAGATTTCCTTTCGAAAGAGGTATAAAAACTATGAGTTCATAGTGATTCCCTTCAGACTCACCAATGCTCTAGAAATATTCATGGACGTAATGAATAGAGTTTTTAGTGATTACCTCGATAAATTTGTGGTAGTCTTTATAGATGATATTTTGATATACTGCAAGTGCAAGGAGGCGCATGAAGGGTATTTGAATATTATGCTAAAGGATTTGCGAATAGAGAAACTATATGCAAAGTATAGTAAATGTGAGTTCTGGATGGAGGAAGTATGTCACGACCCGTCCTCGGGGCCCGTGCCGTGACTACCCCAAGCCCGCCTTCCATAGGCCAGGGGCTGACGACTAGCACCAAGGCGTAAATCCCAACAAAAAGGGAAGGCATTGCCTTTGGAAAGTAAACAAGCACCACAGAGTAAGCAAGCGGAAAAGTAAACACTAAGTAAAAACTGTACAAGCTGTGCTGAAAGTAAAAGGGGCCGGAAATACAAGCCCAACTGTAAAGTACAACTGAAAGGAAAAACAGCAACTGAAAGGAAAAACTGCAGCGTCGAGCCGTCCTCTGGAAGTCCCACCTGAAGGGTGGGTACAGATAGCCTCCACTGCTCCTCGGGTCCACCTGACCGCTCCGAGTACGTCCCGCCCAGTGGTCCACCTCCAGGTACTGTCCTGCTCCGCACGCCTCCTCCACGATCAGCGCTGTCCGTTGTCTGCAACCAACACCACGATGTGCGGGCATAGCCCGTGAAAGGGTGAGTATAAGCTACTCAGTAGGGACCCCGAGACCCCCGAAGGTCTCCCGAAATCCACAAAGGATAATCCACAAAGGAAAGATACAATCACGAAGTAATGTCTGACACGGCTTAGGTATATGCCCATACATATACCTAAGTCATCAATTCCCCAATTGGCTCCAACGTCCGTGCCCTAGCACAACCTAGTCCACACAGGAAAGCAAAACTCATACCCACGCAGGATAGAACAACACAATCCACAAAGGAGAGTAAACAGTAAATCCACACAGGATAGCTCAACACAATCCACAAAGGAGAGAAACACAAGATTCAGCTCACACAGGTATACTTCTTCGGATGACGATAAAGATGATCACTGAATCATCTAAATCGTCGGACCCACGAAGGATCGATAGGTACTAACCCCGCAGTGACCCACACAGGATCGGACCCACACAGGATCGGGCCCACACAGGACCGGGCCCACGCAGGACCTGTAGGCGCTGGCTCACACAGAACCGCTGAGCGCTGACCCACGCAGGATCGGACCCACACAGGATCGGGCCCACACAGGACCGGTAGCACTGATCCACAGAGGATCGCTGAGTGCAGTAGTCGTCGCAGTCCACTGAGGATCTCTGCACAGTCGTCGTCGCAGTCCACGGAGGATCTCTGCACGGTCGTCGCCGCAGTCCACGGAGGATCTCTGCACGGTCGTCGTCGAATTCCACGGAGGATCTCTGCACAGTCGTCGCCGCAGTTCACGGAGGATCTCTGCACGGTCGTCGTCGGAGTCCACGGAGGATCTCTGCACCGTCGTCGCCGCAGTCCACGGAGGATCTCTGCACGGTCGTCGCCGCAGTCCACGGAGGATCTCTGCACAGTCGTCGCTGTCGAAGTAGCAGTCGCAGCCAGCCTAGGGTTCCCGCACACAGCAAGCTCGTTCGGGAGGGTCCGCTCCATGAGCCGAGAGGCTGATACATCAACTGTCACGAAGTCCGAAGTTGATGTATCCAAAAGTTCCATATCGTCAACAGGAACTCAACGTCGCAGACGGCGCGTCAATCGGACGCCCGGTCTGAGAGTTATTGGCATTTTCGTCCCAGGGGCCCGATTGGTTTTTAAGGCAAAACCAACCCGACCGTACTCCACCTGCGTCCAAACCTCGGGCGGAGTATGCCAAAAGATCCGTCTCACTTAGAGGAATTCAACAAAGCTGACGGCACGTCAATCGGACGTCCGTAGCTCAAGATATGAGCGTTTCCGCTCCGAGGGCCCGGTTGGTTTCGTGTACGAACCAACCCGGCCGAACACAAATTATTCCAAAACCTTGAGTGCGATAAACCTCGGGCGGAGTATGCCAAAAGATCCGTCTCACTTAGAGGAATTCAACAAAGCTGACGGCACGTCAATCGGACGTCCGTAGCTCAAGATATGAGCGTTTCCGCTCCGAGGGCCCGGTTGGTTTCGTGTACGAACCAACCCGGCCGAACTCAAAGTATTCTGAAACCTTGAGTGCGATAAACCTTGGGCGGAGTATGCCAAAAGATCCGTCTCACTTAGAGGAATTCAACGAAACAGACGGCACGTCAATCGGACGCCCGGTCTGTTAGTTATTGGCCTTTCCGTCTCACACCCACCCTGGGAAACTTCCCAGGAGGTCACCCATCCTTATCACTGCTCTAGGCCAAGCACGCTTAACTACGGAGTTTTAACTACGTAGACTCCCGAAAAGGAAGGTGCACCTTGAGTATAGTATACCGAAACGACCGTCTCGATCCAAGGATCGCGTTGCCGCTGACGGCGCGTCGTTCGGAGGCCCGTAGCTCAAGTTACAGGTGTTTGAACGAAAACCGTCCGAAGACGGGGGTCCGGGCCCGGGCCGACCCGGCCCGACCCCCCCGGGAGTCGGCCGAACCGGGTCGACCCGACCCGGTCCGGTCCGGCCAGGGCGCGGCCCGGCCGGTCGGACCGGCCTGGTCCGGTTCGGCCGAGCGGCCGAACGGCCTGGCGCTGCCCCCGCGGCCTGGTGGTGCCGCGGCCCCCCGCGTGGGGCCGTGCTGAGTCGGGACGCGGCTTCAGCCGCGTCCGAGGGCACCAGACCCGCGCGGCCGCGGGTCCGCGGGTGCCGCCGCCGCGCTGAGTCGCGGCGGCCTGTCCGGCGGCGCGCCGGGGCGCCGCCGCGCCGGCGGCCCGCGCCGCCGGTGAGTTCCGCGGGCCACCGGAATCGTTCCGGTGGTCCGATTCTCTTCCCGTCTGCGCCATTGCTCCTCCCGGGACTCGTTCTTCACTGCGGAATCGTCAAACATCAGTTGCGGCACGTTCCGTCGTCGCCCGTCAAATCCGCACAAAACGAAGAACGACGGAGGGTCGTCGGGCCGTGTTCGTTTGTCCCGCACCCTCCGCGTTAGAGATAAACAAACGGGAGAAATTTAAGTTCAACACATGAAAGCATATCCGAAACAATTTTAAATGAAATAAAATTGTTTCATTAACGGGTTCCTCGTTTGAACGGAAAAAAAACAATTTTAATAAATTTTAAAATTGTTCACAAAGCCAGTTCTTTACTTTTTAAAGAAACAATTACGGGAATATAAAAAGAAAAGGGGTAATTCCCAAATTAAATCCCTACCTCGTCAATCGTCGCGCGCGGGCGTTCTTCGCGGAAAAGCTCGTCGCGGAAGAGAGGGATCGTCGCGTCGTCGCGGGGAGGCGTCGCGTCGTCGCGGAATCCGGTGTTGAGTCGGCAAACTCAACACACCATGAAACAGCAGATTTAATTTAATTAATTAAATCCATGTTTTTGGTTAAGAACCACGATGGAGATAAAAAGGAAGGTCCGAGACTCTTACCTCAAACAGCCGATCGAAGATCCGTCACGGAGGAAGAGACGTCGCAGAAGAACGTTGTCGGCGATGCGGATCAAGGCGTCGCGTCGTCGATTTCCGGGTTCGGCGTTCTTCGCGTTCTTCACGTTCTTTGCGTTCTTCGCGAAGGAGGAAGAAGGAACAATGATTCTGTCTCAACAAGTAATCCCCCAAAAGGTTTTGGTTGGTCTTATTTTATTAATATGCCAACACAAAAAAACAGGTTAATAAACGATTGAATTAATTCGTTGAATTAATTCAACGAAAGAAACAGCCCATTTAATTCACGAAATAAACCGCCCAATTAAATGGTCTGTTAAGATTTTAAGAAACGCGTCAGTTGACTTTCATTAAGACGGGTTTTCGCGGGTGCGTTTCTTAGCGGAAAGAAACGGCGGGGCTCGTGCGGGCCCCACCTCACAAATATCCTACCAAGGGGGGTAGGATATTTCTGGATAGCATCCTATCCGCTTCAACTCAGTTCAAGCCGCCTTTAAGTGGCTTCAAGTGTCTTAAGTGAAATAAAATAAAGTTGTCACAAAATTATTTTATTTCTTAACTTTAAGCCCGAAAATTAAAAACCACACCCGAGAAAAAATGCAACTCCGGAAGAGGCGTTTCTAAGCGAATACCGGCGCTGCGATTTCATCGGTGCCCTCAGAATTCGATTCCGGGCACCGGTTCAAAAGTTAGAAAAACCCGCTCGTCCGTTCACTGAACGTACCCGAGCCAAACTTTGGAAAATGATTCCGGGCACACCAGGCCTCGGAATCAGGTGCCGTCAGAAACTGCGCTCTTGTAAAATTCCAAAGAACATTAAGAAAATAAAATTTCCCTGAAATTTACGGGTCTTTACATTACTCCCACCTCAGGACTTTACGTCCCCGTAAATATACATCATAAACTAGGGAAACAAATGTGGGTACTGAGCACGCATCTGAGCCTCCCGCTCCCAAGTGCTCTCCTGGAGGTTCCCGTGCTGCCATCTGATGCGCACAAGAGGAATTGATCGCCCACGTAGGACCCGCTCCTGTCGATCCTCTATCTCCACTGGGACCTCCGCAAAAGTCGCCCCATCATCCACGTCTAGCTCCCCATAGTCAATGATGTGCGTCGGGTCGTGCACGTATCTCCTCAGCTAGGATACGTGGAAGACGTCGTGCACCCAGTGCAACTGAGGTGGCAGAGCCAGGCGATAAGCCACCTCGCCAATCCTGCTGAGGACCTGGAAAGGCCCGATGAAGCGTGGAGACAACTTGCCGCCTCGGCCAAATCTCCGCAAACCACGTCGAGGTGAGACACGCAAGAAGACGTGGTCGCCATCCTCGAACTCTAGTGGCCTCCGCCTCCTGTCAGCATATGACTTCTGCCGGCTCTGTGCTGTCCTCATCCACTCCTGGATGACCTGGACCTTCTCTGTCGTGGCCCGGACCATCTCTGGTCCCACAAGTGCTGACTCTCCAGGGTCTGTCCAGCACAAAGGAGATCTGCAAGGCCTGCCGTACAACGCCTCGATCTTCGCGGGATCCACTGCAACTCCCGCCTCAGAAATGACGTGCCCCAAGAAGTGGATCTCACGTAACCAGAACTGACACTTCGAGAGCTTGCCATAAAGCTGGTGCTCTCGGAGTGTGTCTAGCACAGCACGCAGGTGGTAGGCGTGCTCCTCCTCCATCGTCGAGTACACCAAAATGTCGTCGATGAAGGCTACAACAAATCGATCGAGGTATGGCTGGAAGATCCTGTTCATGAGGCTCATGAACACTGCTGGAGCGTTGGTCACGCCGAAAGGCATAACCAAGAACTCATAGTGGCCATACCGACACCTGAAGGCCGTCTTCTGCACATCCTCGTCTCGAACTCTAAGCTGATGATAGCCTGACCTGAGGTCTATCTTCGAGAACCACCGTGCTCCCTTGAGCTGGTCGAAGAGGTCATCAATCCTGGGTAGCGGATAATTTTTCCTCACTGTCACCTGGTTCAGGCGATGATAATCGACACACAGTCGCAAGCTCCCGTCCGCCTTCTTGGCGAACAAAATCGGGGAAGCCCAGGGTGAAACACTGGGTCGGATGAACCCCTTGCCCTGCAAGTCCTCCAACTGTACCTGCAGCTCTCGAAGCTCAGCGGGGGCCACCCGATATGCTGGGGTGGATATCGGGGCTGTCCCGGGGTACAGGTCAAAATAAAAGTCTACCTCTCTGCGAGGAGGTAGTTCTGGAACGTCGTCGGGAAAGACGTCCGCGTACTGATCCACCACTACAGGAAAACTGGGACTCCGCACGTCAACTGCTCCCAGGATGAGGCTAGCCAACTGATGAGTGATGGGCTGACCTCTCCTCTGTGTGAGTCCATCCTGTGCTGCTAAGGCTCCCTTCTCGCCGGTGAAGGTGAACCTGCTCCCGTCGGTGCGCACACATCGCACCTTGCGCCTAATGCAGTCAATCTGAGCATGGACCGTAGATAACCAATCCATGCCCAAGATGACGTCGTAAGGCCTCGACGCTGCTACAAGAAGATCCCAGCCGAAGCTCTCGCCTCCTAGAGTAAACTCACACTGCCGGCACCAGTGCGTAATCGTCGAGTCTGCTCCCGTAGGAGTCTCTAGCCGTAAGGATCGAGCCAACGGCTCTGTCGGAATCTCTGAGCTCCGAACAAGGGCAATGGCTATGAAAGAGTGACTCACTCCTGTGGCTATCAGAACTGTAGCAAGGGTGGAATAGACACAGATCGTACCTCGAATCATCTCTTGCGCGCCGTGGTCGTAGGCCTCCGCTGCCTGGAGCTGAACCCGTCTCTGCCCGCCAGCTCCCTGTGGTCGGGGCGGGCCTCCTGGTGGTGGTGGTGGCAGAGCCTCAAAGCGTCGCCCACCACCTGCTGCTCGGCCAGCTCCTCTGCCTCGTCCGCCTCCTCCCTGCGGACCGCCACGGTCGACCCTCTGCCTCTGCCTGGGTGGTCCCTCCACCGTCTGCTGCCCCTCGGTACGACGGGTCGGGCAGTCACGAGCCATGTGGCCCTACCCGCCACACTCGTAGCACTGACTGCCTCTCGGAAGGCTGGCTCCGTGCTGTGTGCCCCGTACCGCTGAGCCAGTGTCCCGGGGTCGTCTGCCGGAAGGCCTGGTCTGCCTGGAACCCTGAGTCATTCGTCGGCTACCTGCTGCCGAAGACTCCGCTATCTGCCGCCCTGCGGTAGGTCTCGCTGTGGACTCATCCAGGAAGCTCTCGATCAGGAGGGCTCGCTCCAGTACTCCTGCCTGGGTCGGGATGCTGAGGGAGATCAGCGATGCCCTGATCTCGTGTCTCAATCCCTGCTCGAAGGTCCGGGCCCGGAAGAAGGGGTCTCGTACCATGTCTGTCGAGTAGCGAGATAGGTCGGTGAACCTCGCCGCGTACTGAGCGACCGTCAAGCTGCCCTGCCGCAGCTGAAGAAGCTCCTGAATGCGCACCGGACGGAGGGTGGCCGGGACGAACTCTGAGCGGAAGAGGCTCTCGAAGTCCGTCCAGATGAGGGTGGCCTTATCGTGTACCTGGAGCATCAGGCTCCACCATCGCCCTGCTGCTGCGTGCAGTAGGCTCGCCGCGAGGATCACCATGAGGTCTGCTGGTGTCCTCACTAGCCTGAAAACTCGGACGACCGCCTCCAGCCAGTCCTCGGCTGCCTGGGGGTCCGACTCCCCACGAAACCTGGGTGGTCGCTGGCGCTGGAACTCGTGCAGAGCTCCGAGGCATCGTGCGTCGTCAGCTGCCAGTTCAGGAAGCATCGGGGGCTTGGCGGGTAAAGGTACCGCCGGTGCCTCTGCTGTCAACGGGCCCTGTACCGAGGCCTCGTCGCTCGGCGGGCTGTCGTCGCGCTCTACTCTAGGAACCCCAGCTGGCTGCTGTCGTCGTTCCATCCCGAAAAGGAAACAAGTGCGCCACGGTCAGAACAATATACCTGGTGAGATGACACAAGTAATCACAAAGAAAACTTGAAACACACATGCAATCAATGTTTTCGTGCATTAAGTCGGAAATCAGAAGTCAGGGTCCTGGTGTATGGATACGTCGGCCGCCGCACCAACACTGGACTCCCTGGACTGATAACCACACTCAATACGCTAAACACTATTGCTTCACATAGAAGAAAGATCAGAGTCTACGGTAGAACCGACCACCTCTGATACCAATTTGTCACGACCCGTCCTCGGGGCCCGTGCCGTGACTACCCCAAGCCCGCCTTCCATAGGCCAGGGGCTGGCGACTAGCACCAAGGCGTAAATCCCAACAAAAAGGGAAGGCATTGCCTTTGGAAAGTAAACAAGCACCACAGAGTAAGCAAGCAGAAAAGTAAACACTAAGTAAAAACTGTACAAGCTGTGCTGAAAGTAAAAGGGGCCGGAAATACAAGCCCAACTGTAAAGTACAACTGAAAGGAAAAACAGCAACTGAAAGGAAAAACTGCAGCGTCGAGCCGTCCTCTGGAAGTCCCACCTGAAGGGTGGGTACAGATAGCCTCCACTGCTCCTCGGGTCCACCTGACCGCTCCGAGTACGTCCCGCCCAGTGGTCCACCTCCAGGTACTGTCCTGCTCCGCACGCCTCCTCCACGATCAGCGCTGTCCGTTGTCTGCAACCAACACCACGATGTGCGGGCATAGCCCGTGAAAGGGTGAGTATAAGCTACTCAGTAGGGACCCCGAGACCCCCGAAGGTCTCCCGAAATCCACAAAGGATAATCCACAAAGGAAAGATACAATCACGAAGTAATGTCTGACACGGCTTAGGTATATGCCCATACATATACCTAAGTCATCAATTCCCCAATTGGCTCCAACGTCCGTGCCCTAGCACAACCTAGTCCACACAGGAAAGCAAAACGCATACCCACGCAGGATAGAACAACACAATCCACAAAGGAGGGTAAACAGTAAATCCACACAGGATAGCTCAACACAATCCACAAAGGAGAGAAACACAAGATTCAGCTCACACAGGTATACTTCTTCGGATGACGATAAAGATGATCACTGAATCATCTAAATCGTCGGACCCACGAAGGATCGATAGGTACTAACCCCGCAGTGACCCACACAGGATCGGACCCACACAGGATCGGGCCCACACAGGACCGGGCCCACGCAGGACCTGTAGGCGCTGGCTCACACAGAACCGCTGAGCGCTGACCCACGCAGGATCGGACCCACACAGGATCGGGCCCACACAGGACCGGTAGCACTGATCCATAGAGGATCGCTGAGTGCATTAGTCGTCGCAGTCCACTGAGGATCTCTGCACAGTCGTCGTCGCAGTCCACGGAGGATCTCTGCACGGTCGTCGTCGCAGTCCACGGAGGATCTCTGCACGGTCGTCGCCGCAGTCCACGGAGGATCTCTGCACGGTCGTCGTCGAAGTCCACGGAGGATCTCTGCATAGTCGTCGCCGCAGTCCACGGAGGATCTCTGCACGGTCGTCGTCGGAGTCCACGGAGGATCTCTGCACGGTCGTCGCCGCAGTCCACGGAGGATCTCTGCACAGTCGTCGCTGTCGAAGTAGCAGTCGCAGCCAGTCTAGGGTTCCCGCACACATCAAGCTCGTTCGGGAGGGTCCGCTCCACGAGCCGAGAGGCTGATACATCAACTGTCACGAAGTCCGAAGTTGATGTATCCAAAAGTTCCGTATCGTCAACAGGAACTCAACGTCGTAGACGGCACGTCAATCGGACGCCCGGTCTGAGAGTTATTGGCATTTTCGTCCCAGGGGCCCGGTTGGTTTTTAAGGCAAAATCAACCCGACCGCACTCCACCTGCGTCCAAACCTCGGGCGGAGTATGCCAAAAGATCCGTCTCACTTAGAGGAATTCAACAAAGCTGACGGCACGTCAATCGGACGTCCGTAGCTCAAGATATGAGCGTTTCCGCTCCGAGGGCCCGGTTGGTTTCGTGTACGAACCAACCCGGCCGAACACAAAGTATTCCAAAACCTTGAGTGCAATAAACCTCGGGCGGAGTATGCCAAAAGATCCGTCTCACTTAGAAGAATTCAACAAAGCTGACGGCACGTCAATCGGACGTCCGTAGCTCAAGATATGAGCGTTTCCGCTCCGAGGGCCCGGTTGGTTTCGTGTACGAACCAACCCGGCCGAACTCAATGTATTCTGAAACCTTGAGTACGATAAACCTTGGGCGGAGTATGCCAAAAGATCCTTCTCACTTAGAGGAATTCAACGAAACAGACGGCGCGTCAATCGGACGCCCGGTCTGTTAGTTATTGGTCTTTCCGTCTCACACCCACCCTGGGAAACTTCCCAGGAGGTCACCCATCCTTATCACTGCTCTAGGCCAAGCACGCTTAACTACGGAGTTTTAACTACGTAGGCTCCCGAAAAGGAAGGTGCACCTTGAGTATAGTATACCGAAACGACCGTCTCGATCCAAGGATCGCGTTGCCGCTGACGGCGCGTCGTTCGGAGGCCCGTAGCTCAAGTTACAGGTGTTTGAACGAAAACCGTCCGAAGACGGGGGTCCGGGCCCGGGCCGACCCGGCCCGACCCCCCCCGGGAGTCGGCCGAACCGGGTCGACCCGACTCGGTCCGGTCCGGCCAGGGCGCGGCCCGGCCGGTCGGACCGGCCTGGTCCTGTTCGGCCGAGCGGCCGAACGGCCTGGCGCCGCGGGGCGCTGCCCCCGCGGCCTGGTGGTGCCGCGGCCCCCCGCGTGGGGCCGCGCTGAGTCGGGACGCGGCTTCAGCCGCGTCCGAGGGCACCAGACCCGCGCGGCCGCGGGTCCGCGGGTGCCGCCGCCGCTGCGCTGAGTCGCGGCGGCCTGTCCGGCGGCGCGCCGGGACGCTGCCGCTCCCGGCTGGCCGCCGGCGAGTTCCGCGGGCCACCGGAATCGTTCCGGTGGTCCGATTCTCTTCCCGTCTGCGCCATTGCTCCTCCCGGGACTCGTTCTTCACTGCGGAATCGTCAAACATCAGTTGCGGCACGTTCCGTCGTCGCCCGTCAAATCCGCACAAAACGAAGAACGGCGGAGGGTCGTCGGGCCGTGTTCGTTTGTCCCGCACCCTCCGCGTTAGAGATAAAAAAACGGGAGAAATTTAAGTTCAACACATGAACGCATATCCGAAACAATTTTTAATGAAATAAATTTGTTTCATTAACGGGTTCCTCGTTTGAACGGAAAAAAAAACAATTTTAATAAATTTTAAAATTGTTCACAAAGCCAGTTCTTTACTTTTTAAAGAAACAATTACGGGAATATAAAAAGAAAAGGGGTTATTCCCAAATTAAATCCCTACCTCGTCAATCGTCGCGCGCGGGCGTTCTTCGCGGAAAAGCTCGTCGCGGAAGAGAGGGATCGTCATGTCGTCGCGGGGAGGCGTCGCGTCGTCGCGGAATCCGGTGTTGAGTCGGCAAACTCAACACACCATGAAACAGCAGATTTAATTTAATTAATTAAATCCGTGTTTTTGGTTAAGAACCACGATGGAGATAAAAAGGAAGGTCCGAGACTCTTACCTCAAACAGCCGATCGAAGATCCGTCACGGAGGAAGAGACGTCGCAGAAGAACGTTGTCGGCGATGCGGATCAAGGCGTTGCGTCGTCGATTTCCGGGTTCGGCGTTCTTCGTGTTCTTCACGTTCTTCACGGTCTTCGCGTTCTTCGCGAAGGAGGAAGAAGGAACAAGGATTCTGCCTCAACAAGTAATCCCCCAAAAGGTTTTGGTTTGTCTTATTTTATTAATATGCCAACACAAAAAAACAGGTTAATAAACGATTGAATTAATTCGTTGAATTAATTCAACGAAAGAAACAGCCCATTTAATTCACGAAATGAACCGCCCAATTAAATGGTCTGTTAAGATTTTAAGAAACGCGTCGGTTGACTTTCATTAAGACGGGTTTTCGCGGGTGCGTTTCTTAGCGGAAAGAAACGGCAGGGCTCGTGCGGGCCCCACCTCACAAATATCCTACCAAGGGGGGTAGGATATTTCTGGATAGCATCATATCCGCTTCAACTCAGTTCAAGCCGCCTTTAAGTGGCTTCAAGTGGCTTAAGTGAAATAAAATAAAGTTGTCACAAAATTATTTTATTTCTTAACTTTAAGCCCGAAAATTAAAAACCACACCCGAGAAAACGCAACTCCGGAAAAGGCGTTTCTAAGCGAATACCGGCGCTGCGATTTCATCGGTGCCCTCAGAATTCGATTTCGGGCACCGGTTCAAAAGTTAGAAAAACCCGCTCGTCCGTTCACTGAACGTACCCGAGCCAAACTTCGGAAAATGATTCCGGGCACACCAGGCCTCGGAATCAGGTGCCGTCAGAAACTGTGCTCTTGTAAAATTCCAAAGAACATTAAGAAAATAAAATTTCCTTGAAATTTACGGGTCTTTACAAAGTATCATTATTGAGACATGTTATCAGCAACAAAGAGATATCTATGGACCAATCTTAAACAAAGACAATTGAAGAGTGGCTTAGACCAACATCTGTAATGAAGATTCGTAGTTTCCTTGGTCTAGTTGGGTATTACCAATGATTTGTGAAGAAATTTTCATGATTATCAAACACACTAACCAAGCTGGCTCAAAAGGAAGTAAAATTTATTTAGACCAGTGAATGTGAAGATTTCTTCAAAGAGTTGAAAAAGATGCTTATCACTACACCAGTACTCATACTACCTACAAGCGGAGAAATATTTGTGGTATACAATGATGCATCAAACAAGGGATTAGGCTGTTTACTAATGAAAAATGATAAAGTGATGGTCTACGTCTCTAGGCATCTAAAATTTCATGAGAAAAACTATCCCACACATGATCTGGAGTTGGAGATTGTGATCTTCGCATTGAAAATATGGAGAAATTATCTCAATGGGAAGAAGTTTGAGATATATACTGATTAAAAGAGCCTCAAATATATATTCACACAGAAGGAGCTTAATATGAACCAATAAAGATGGTTAGAACTCATCAAGGATTATGACTGCTCAATCCACTACCATCCTGATAAAACAAATGAAGTGGAAGATGCTTTAAGTAGAATGGATCTCGTGACTTTATCAATGATGAGAATTGAGAAGGATCAAATATTCTTAAACTTATAAAGGATGATCATGAGAATGATAAGGGAAAGAAAATCAACATTCCTTTCTCAAATGATTTCTCAACCATCCCTTATGGATAAAATAAAAGATGCTCAAAGAAATGATGTGGAAATTCAGAAGATGGTGGAAGCTATTAGAAATGAGAAATCCTCAGAGTTCAAAATTGATAAGGAATGAGTCATAAGATTTGAGTCTCGACTATGTGTACCAACAGATCTTGAGATAAAGATGAATATTTTGAATGATGCACGTAAATAGAACTTCTCCATTCACCCAGGGAGCATTAAGATGTATCAAGATCTTCGAGAGTACTATTGGTGCGACAATATGAAGAAGGATATCGTTGAATATAAATTTAAGTGTTTGGTCTGTCAGCAAGTAAAATATGAAAGATAAAAGTATAAGGAGATGATACAACCATTACTTATACCTACATGGAAATAAGAAAATATCACCATGGACTTTGTCACGAGACTTCTGAAGACATCCATAAGACAAAATACTATATGGGTTGTTAGGGATTGTCTTACAATGACAACTAAATTTATTGCAATTTGAGTGGACTTGTCACTCGACCAACTTTCATAGATATACATCAGAGAAGTGGTGAAGCTACATGGAGTACCATTATCAATTTTATCTGATCAAGATATGAGATTTACCTCAAAGTTCTGTAAAAGTCTCCAACATACTCTAAACACTGAACTAAACTTCAGTACAACCTATCACCCTTAAACCGATGACTAGTCTAACCAGATCATACATATATTGGAATACATGTTAAGAGTATGCTCAATATAATTTAAAGGAGGATGAGATCAATATATTTTATTGGTCGAGTTATCTTACAACAATAGTTTCCACTCAAGAATCCAAATGACCCCATATGAATCCCTTTATGGTAAGAGATGTATAACACCTACATATTGGGATGAATTTGAAGAACGTAAGCTGCAAGGACCTAAAATGGTTAAGGAAATGGTAGAAAAGGTAAATAACATTCATCAGCACATTAGGGATTCCCAAAGTCGATTGAAGAGCTATGTAGACAATCATCAACGAGACTTAGAGTTTGAGGTTGAAGATAAAGTATTCCTCCACATATCTCCATGTAAGAGAGTAATGACATTTGAGAAGAAGGGAAAACTAAGTCCCAGGTAAATCAGCCCCTTTGATATTCTTGATCGAATTAGAGCCTTGACATATCGACTAACACTTCCACCAACCATGTCTCAAATACATTATGTATTCCATGTATCCCTCCTAAGGAAGTACATACCAGATCCCTCACATGTACTGAATTCAGAGGTGCTACAGCTGGAAAATGATCTCTCTTATGAGGAGCATCCAGTGGAGATCTTGGACCATAGAGATAAAGTTCTACGCAACAAGACTACTCACCTGGTTAAAGTATTATGGTGGAACCACAAATATGAAGAGGCGACATAAGAACCTGAGGAAGCGATGAAGAAGAAGTACTGTCACCCATTTTCACCTTAGTATGTAAAATGGAATTTCAAGGGAGAAATTTTATAATGGGTAAGAATGTAGCACCCTGATATTTTTATAAAATATTTCTCTTTAAATAATTTAATTTCTTCAGTAGCTTGTGTTATACAAAACACAGAGTCTAAACGAACCACGATATACTATTAAAATATTATTATTTTAACATGACCGTTGTAACCTAACTATTGAATTAGAGGGTATGGATATGAATAACTATATTATGAAATATATTAATGCTTATAAAATAAACACTTAATTTTTAATAAAGTCATTTTATTCTTCAAAAATATGTTTTCTTCAAAAAAAGATTTTATTGATTTCTATGAGAAAATAAATATATTTAATTTTGATAATTTTAGAAAATTTATTTGAAAAAATAAATTTTATTTTTAAATTCATCATGTTAAAATTATCTTATGTTGAATTTTTCAAAATTTTATAAAAAGTTTGAAATTTTAATGAATAGTAAAAAATACTGATTTTCATTGAAAATAGTATATTATTTTAAAACATTTACAAAGTAAAATTTTATTTTGGTTTTTTTTAAACTATAATTAGTTCATTTTTATTATAAATAATCTAATTTTGGTCTTTTAAATGAATCTTATACATGAATTTATTATAAAAATATTTTATACTTAAAAGGACATTTTTTCAGAAAAATTGTTTTCCATTGCATTTTGGAAGTTTAATTTAAAATTAAATTCCACCACTTCTGTGTTTTGAATTTTGAAAAATAGAGTCCATATCTGGAATTAAGAGGTCCAAATTTAGAAAATATACCCCTTTTATTTTTTGTCAATATGAATAGTAACCGTGGTAAAATTCATCACCTTGGTAAAGGTTAAATCATACTAATCTAGATTAAAAATAAGTTATAATGCCATAATTTTTCATCTAAATTCTTATTGGATGAATTAAATTCTACCCTTAACACTTAAGGTTCAAAATTGAGTTATTTAATGGACACTTGTCCATGGAAATGACTTAGAAATTATTAAAATCAAAGAAAGTGACAAAATGTCACACTCTTATTTTTAATAAGTACACTATTTTTAACGTGGAGTTAACTATTATATGTGATCTACTATAAATATCATTTGTAAATTTAAAAGATTTATTTCATCATGATAATTTTTTTGCAAGCTTTACGAATTAAATAATCACCCTAAATACTTATACAACACTAATGCAATAATTATTCAATTAACAGAAAAATCCAATAAATGATAATAAAAATATTACAAGTAATATAATATGAGATATTTGAGGTGATCCATTAATTTTTAGATGACCATGACATGTTTAGGATATAATAAAATAGTTGGTTTGAATTTTACTTTTTATCTTGATGTTTTTAAGTGTCAAAGTAGTGAATAATATCAAAATTGATAATAATGATACTTATTTTATTAAATTATTTAAAAATCATAAAAAATATTTAAAAAATAAAAATTAATTATGATATGATAAAAAATTTCATAAATTGGAAATTTATGGACCAATTGAAACCATATAACTAAAAATTACAACCTTTTAATATTGAAAAAATTGTTACTGTAGTTAAAATTAAAACATATTAACTAAGAGTTAATAAAAAAGACAAGGTTTAAAATAAAACAAAAAAATGTCTAAATTTTATTAATTGATTATATTACAATGTTATTTTATCTTAGCTTCTAATCCATGTCCATTTGGTTCTATTTGGATAGAAAATGAATTTATTATAATTTAATCTTTTGAGAAATTTCAAAAACACCCATCTCCTCCTTTATAAATACCACCCCTCATAACCCATTTTCCCCACACAATCCAAGACTTGAATCTTTCCAAATCTCTATCAAAAAATATCCTCCCCACTCTCCCCACATCCAAGTACTTCTGGTCTCACCAAAAGACCAATTCCAAGTTCCTAAAGGGATCCTTCAAGGAGGTGATATTCAAGAGGTAACTTTCTTTAATCAACCCTCTTAATTTCTTTTCTTCTTCTACCTTATCCTCATCTTATTCATCAAAGCATAATAACTCTAGTATCATGTATATATTGGAAATTTTATATTTCTAATGGAATATTTTCTATCGAACCCTTTTTTTCATCTCTTCTCATTCAAAGAAAGGAAACCATTGTCCAAATTATGACGATTAACCATGTCCATTAATAAGGAGTTTTTGTTTTTCATTACCACCTTCAAGACCAGTTATAAAACTATTATTATGGTTAAATTAGACTCTAATAAGTATATTATAACTTATTCCCTATTTGGGAACCAATATATTGATATAATATTAAATAAAACAAAACAAGTTCATGATGGACAGAAAAAATGCCAAAATAAACTAAACATTTATCATTAATGTTTTATCATATAAATCATCCTCATACTAGAAAATAAAATGATATATGAGAATATTTAAACTTCCAGAAGCGTATGAATACCATTTCATTTCACTTCTGAAATAATATTCACATTCGACAAGAACTTCCATAATTATACAAAAGTGAAACGAACATGAAACCATGAAACAAACACTCCTGGAATGATGAGATTGAACCTTGTAACTTATCGAAATGACCATAAATTAACATAATAAAATTATAATAAATAAAATTCATGTGGACTAGGTTATGAATTAATAAATTAATGAATCTAATTTTATTATCCAGGACCTTAAGTTTAAGTGCAGAATGCATTCAGGCATATAGTAAGTGATCTCTTCAAACCTCCATATTTCATTTGGGTTACACTTTCTCTATCTTTGTCTCAATTTATCCCTTCACTATTCTTATATAATTATCCTATATTCTATGTATATACACCACGAAAATTTATGTAGATCAACTCATCTTTCTTTGATGGGTAATTACATGTTTTATAAGGTTCCCTTCTCAATTCCTATCGATAAGAAAACCCTATTAAAGAGAACTTATATTTTTCTTACCCATTTTTAATTACAATCCATAAAATATTTTAAGCCTCCAATATTTTTCTAAAATCACTCAATTTATCATGAAAAATTATTTTAGTTCATTTCTGGTTTTATGGAAATAATTATGCCTTTATCCTCTTTAAAGACTCTCTATTCTTTTCCTTAAAACCGTGCTTAAGTGACACATTTCTAATGTTACCTAACCACTATTTTTCATGTTTTTAGTTCATTTAGACACCATTATTCTTGATCTATTCTTATTTTTTCCTTTATGAATTCCCAATAATGATTTAAATACCTTCTTTCATGGACACCATTGTTATGCGCCCTTTGGTTATGCCTTATGACATGATTACGATACCCATCTATTTCCATGAGTAACCTTTATGTTTATTCCTTATGTTTGATTCTTTATGCATCACACATATGTATGAACATGTTATGATTGGTTCTTCCATATATCCCTCCAATACATTGGGTAATATTTTAGCTTCATGATATTTTATGTATGGGATTAAGGAGTAAACCTAATCTATTATGGGACTCTTTCCACCATGTGATATAGTCTGGACTGTAATTCTTGACTCATGTTTATGTAATGTTATGTGTTTCTACCATTTTATTGTGTTTCCATGATCACATGATTCCATATTCTATGTGTTATGCTTCCATATGTTTATTCATGAGCCACACTTTTTATGTTATCATGTTATGACTTCTAACTCATGTGTTATGCTTCATTCCCATGTTTATTTCCTTACTGGACTTTTTAGATCATCCCTTTTGTCTATGTATTCCCTAGGCTATCCTATGCAGTTGTAGGAGATGAAAGAGAGTTAGGAGCTCATTATCAAGATTAATACAAATATATTTTATTTTAGTTTCATGTTTCCGAATTATGTACCTAGTATTCCAAATACACTATACTTTTTAATCTTGGTTTGTATTTTTTAGATAATTATACTTAAAATCATGTAATAAAATGTGTAAAAGGGTTTAGAATATATAAATAGCATATGTAATATCCACAAAATCCATCATATGAGTTTGATAAGGATCACTGAGTGGCTAAAGCATCCCTTATCCATGGCGTATCCAAAGACTGAACTGAATATCTCATTGCATGTGAGGGATCCATCCTTCCATTCACAATGTGCTAGCATCTCATATTCAAATAAGGAAGATATATAGAGCTATTAGTCTCAGGGAGTTTTGGCTAATCATGAGGATCTCAATCTATATAATTCCATCATATAAAAATAGATTATATAGGAAACCAAGGATGCTACTTGATTGTTGTCTCATTTATTCATGCATTGAAACACATGAATAAATACCATGAACATTTCATGAATATATAAATGCATCATATGTATTTACTCCCTTATTGTTTCATATTATGAAAAGGTCTGTGTAAATGATTTCCAAGGTGGAGAATGGTTTGGGGGTCCAACATAAAAAAAATATACCCAATGCATGCCAATTATTATTTGCATGCAAGACGATATACAACCCATAAATATATCATATATAAATATGTATTTTTGGTATATCTCCTTCAATCTCCCACATGCACTCAAGACTAATAGACTTTGTTCCATTTCACATTATATTGTATCATATACAATAATTTGTTAAATAACACCCAAAACTTCTTTTGGATATCATCTAAAACACTTTTTAAAAGTTATCATTAATTTCACCTTTTATCACACCATATGAATAACTATCAAACTTTTAGATTAACCCTGAAACACTTTTAGAGTATCTATTTGATTCAAACTCAATCCCCATTTAGTCTTCTACAAAGTGTGACACCGCGAGCCTTCATAACACTGAAAAAAATACAAATATTTGGATACATATATGTAATCATAGAATAGTCTATAGAAAAACATCAATGCTACTCAAGCTATAAAGAGATTTAGAATGATCTCCATCAAACACAAGTATCTCTATACCCATGTTCACCAGTCTGCATCATTTGAAGATGTGCACTCTCATATTTCCCTTTGTACAAGACATCAAGTGACCATGAGAATTGAAACATGTCAATCCCATATAATTAACTCATATATAATTGATTCTCCGAGTGTATACTAATTTGATTGATGAATACATCACATGTCATTTATCCTTATGAATAAGCACATCACATGTCCCTTATCCTTATTGATATATAATATCTAGGTGTGGTCACACACTCCCACAATATATCTTAATTGAGGGCCCATATGTTACACTCATCATTCAAGAGAAAAAATCTCATCTTTTTTAAGCTTCAATAGACGACACGATCAACACTATACCTAAACTCCCTTGTATTAGCTAAGTAAATATGTAGATTTTGGTAAGTAGGGTATCAAATTATGAATGTTCTCATGCTATGTATCTCACCAACCTCAGGTAGTGGGGACTCATATATGATCCATAAACCCCTAGTATACCAAATAAATATGCATGACACTCTATTTGGTATACTTAGTAGGTCATCCAATGCACACAAGGAATCATATTTTTTATTTGTGCCTCATGAGCATGTTTTGCATCTCTATACAAAAACCGTACACTCTAACCTTAACATTTTGTCATAACCTATTGTACCCCATGATGAACATAAATTAGAAATAAAATCAAATTCATACTTTGAGAGGTAAATTATCATTGTACTTCATGAAATGTATATCTATATATATGATCGTGTTGTCGAGCGGGTCAAATTAAATGTTTAGTTTTTACTAAAATTTCTACAGTATAGAAGGAACCCAAGGTCATCTCTCGATGGACCTTTAGATCATTAATTTAAAATGAAGGTTTTTATTATTAAAAGGGGAATTTATATTTTATAAAACATGTGGTTTGTTGATTTAATAAGCCAATAAATAATGGTAATCAATAAAACGAAAGGGAAATTAACATATTTGATTAATCATGATCAACCTAGGGAAATCTCATGATTTTTATGCTTCATCACTTTAAGATAAGGGTTTATATCTATTTATACTTAGTTTTTAACACCTAAAACTAGAATGTTAATGAGTTTATACTAGGATACCTCCTAGGGTTTAGTCTAAAACAAAAAATGATTCGCTGGTTACTACCAATGATTGGGTGATTTGTGTTTGAATTCATAACCGAACTCACAAAGGAAACACATGAAGAACAAGAAATGTTGTCCAGATTTGTATGTCATTTTAGTGTGATACTATGAAATAAATGAACATTTCCATGGAAGTGTTTATGTTAGTTTAATTGACCAATATGAATGACACAAACACCACAATTGAAAGGGGGAATAAGAAGTTGCAAACGGTGTGTGAAACATCACATGAATGGGTACCTTAAAATATGATCATATGAGTTTGAGCATGACATAAAATTACATAAATCAATTAAATAATAATATAGTATGAATAAAAACAACACACAAACATGAAATTTAAAAGATCAATCAATTAATACAAACACGATGCTCAAGACTTACATCACGTTCCTCCCTGGGTGATCACAAGGAGTTTAAAACTCCATGGGAGGGGGATAAAGCCAAATATGATGAATAATAATATCCCAAGATATCAAAACTAATATCCTGGTCGAGAAACATTAGATAATGAGGGTGATGGGATGTTTTTATGTGCAAATACATCACAATTTCCACAAAATAAGTCAAATTCCTAAGGGACTAGGTCACTATTAATGTAAATTTTTTTACTAATTATTTATCTAGATGGTTGAATAACCAAAATGAGTGAAAATTTCTTCAAATTCTATGGAGATATGGGCCTTAGAATCAGATATCCGGTGGAGGTGGAATCATCCTAATTTGAGGTCTAATGTCTGAGTTATATCCCAATTACAGAAGGGTGGTCCAATATAGCCCGCCCAAAATATCTTCACTCGTGGGCCTCTTTTGGGACCCTTGTGCTCATATTCAGCCTTTGGTACAGTCATATGAATTGAATACCAATGACCATATAATCCTACAAAAAATTAATTTTAACATTTGGATCAATTTAGTGAATGATATGATAGAAATAGTGAAATGCCATCAAACTGGGCCATTGTGTAATTGCATCTTCTTAAGCATGTTTTCAACAAATGAATTCAAAATAAATAATGAGTGAAAAGGATTTGATAATGGAACAATAAAACCCATAAACAATTTAATAAATAAGTATAAGGGTGATAATATATGTTATATCTCTGTGCGATCACACCCCCACACCAAAACCTTTGTACTCTCGGGAAAAGTCTTATATCCTAATCAAGTCCCACTCCTAAATCAAAGGTAAGAAAACTTACAAGATTCTTTTGAAATGAAATTCATAATTTCTCATTTATAAAGTAATTTTTCCTATCATTATTATTCTCTCACATTCAAATTTGTTTAACTTCATTTGTTCACCCATGTAACATGCCACAATCTACCTCACCTAGAAATTTTCCCTCTCCACTCAAGGAACATATGAAAGTGGAATTATGATATTTTCCCAGAGTCCATGTGATCTTACCATATGCTTGCTAAGATTCTAAGTTATCTACTGGTAGAAACTAGTGTGCTACTCAGAAGGAATTATAACAGGTTGTTCTGAGGTTCAAGGGTTGGTAGGATTTAATCTTTAAAAATTTAAGGCATAAGAAGAGTGTTCAATATCTTAAGTACAAAACATGTCAAAAATCAGAAAGTGTTCATAATGAATGTACACACTCAATCCCTCACAATTTTTTTCACTTCCAACACACTATCCCCACTGTCCATTTGTGTGGGTCATAGCTGATCAATGAATAATAATGAGAAAAATTCTTCTTTTCTCAATTTTTTTCTTTTCTTTTGTTTTTTTTCGATGTAAAAAACTATTTTTTTACATTTATCATTGGAGATAAAGAGGGAAACATGTGTAAAACAATGATACGATATATTTTTTGAACCCACTACACAAAGGAAATTTAAACACCATTTCTATCAACCCATCACAATAAATATTTCCTGAGAATTCCCATGGAAACACCCTCTCCCCTACACTTACTAAAAATAAAACAATAATGTACATAAGATATGGGTGGGTAGGGATAAATTAGATTATAATGTTACTAACTAACAAGCATTTCATGGTCTATAAGGCTTAATAAGGGTAAAATGTAAAGGTGGCCAAAAATAGAGGTTAGTTGTACAAAAGTATTTTCAATGAATGATGACCTCAATCTTGAATGTAGCACACTTGAATCTTATAGATTCAAACAGAATAAAGAAAAATTATAGTTTATCTAAATGACTCAAGACTCTAATGAAAGTGATTAAAATGAATAATATGAAATAAAGGTCCTAGAATGTATCTCTGGTATGGGATTAAAAATATTAGTCAGTGCTAATGAGGCATGGGTTTCAAAAATCCATTAAGCTCCTATGAATGATTTGTAAATACAAATTCTAGAAAATATTCCATATCAAAATTCATTTGAAAATAATTTTTCCAAAAATAAAAGAATTTTATACATATTTGAATTAAGCCTGAAAAATGATTTTGGATATTATCTTTAAGATCAAAGTTTGTTTAAAAAAACAAAGAAAAAAAGAAAGAAAAAATGGAAACACAATGATTTTTTGTTTTGTAATTTAAATACCAACTATCACCCTTCCCCACAACTAAATATTACATTTCCCTCAATGAAAGTGGTTTAAATAAATAGAAAAATAAATAAAAGTAGGGAAAAGAGACAACCTGCTAAGCGGTATTATATATTACATCCATCAGCTAGATTTCCTCTATCAGATTCTTTGGAAAATATTCATATAAGTTTTTGAGGCTCCTACCATTGATGGTAAACCTTTTTCCATTCTTATCATGCAAAACCTATATAACACCAAAAGGGTAAACATTAGTAACAATATAAGGACCGAGCCATTGAGAATGAAGATTTCCTAGGTGGATATTTATCCTAGAATTTTACATGATAACCTTCACACCAATATGGAAGTTACATTGATGAATCATATCATCATGGATAGCCTTTGTCTTCTCTTTATAGATTCGAGATTTCTCATATAAATCATATCGAAGTTATTCCAACTCTTGAATCTGAATCTTCCTATACTATCAAACATATTAAGGATTCATATTAAATTAATTAACAACCCAATATGCAAGGTTCTATACCTCTAACATGAGGTGAAAAGACTTTACAAACACAATCCTATATAGTGACATTCTGATTGTGGTTTTAAAAGCTGTATAGTATGCCCAATGTGCATCATCCAAGCACAAATTCCAATCTTTCCTATTGAGTTGTACTATTTTTTCCAAGATTCTATTAACTTCCCAATTTTAGATTCCAACTTTTCCATTATTTTAGGGGTGATATGAAGTAGAGACTTTATGAACAACCCCATACTTATGAAGCATGTTTTTCACATTCTGATTATAAAAAATGTGAACCTTGATCACTAATGATGAATCTTGGAAAACCAAACTGAATAAAAATCTGGGATCTCACAAAATCAAAAACTACTCGAGAGTAATTGGTACTAGGGGCCTTTTCTTCCACCCATTTAGATACATACTAAACAACCAATAAGATATAAACAAAGCCAAATTAATTTAGAAAAGGACCCATGAAGTTAATGCCCCATACATTGAAGATCTCACAAAATAATATGGGCTATTGGGGCATTTCATTATTCTTGGAGATATTCTTTATTAATTGATATCAAGTAAACGAATTAAAAAACTGATGGGTATCTCTATAAAATGTTAAAAAATAAATTCAAAATTCAAGAAACTTTTTATCTGTACATTGAGATCCAAAGTGCCCCATACAAGCCAATGCGTGATAGAAGCTCAAAACAGAGGTGAAATAATGATCAAGGACACATCGACAAACAACTTGGTCACTACAAAATTTACACAAGTATGGGTCATCCCAAATATACCATCATGAATCATACTTAAGTCTATGGGATTGTGAAGTGTTGAAATCAGTGGGGAACCTAGATGGTGTTATAAAATTTACAATATCCGCATACCAAGGGGAAAGATCCACAATATCACAAAGTTTCTCACAAGGGAAGAATTCTCCAATGGGGAGGGGTGAGTCAACATGATGGTCCAATGGTGGAGAAATCATACTAAAGTGGCCAGCTGACACATTTCCACTCCTCTCTTATCTTGAGTCTCAAGGTCAAACTCCCAAAGGAGAGCATCCACCGAATGAGGTGGGGTTTAGCTTTGGGTTTCTTAAGGAGAAAACAAAGGGAAACATGATAAAAAAACACAATGATTTTTTTACCCAAGAAGATATGAATAGAATTTTTCCAAGGAAAACACAATAGACATAAGTTATTTTTTAGTGGTCATGTAGTCTTTCTGGGTAGGTTCAAGGGTACACGAGGCATACACAATGACATGAGAAAAATTCTCAACCATTTATGATAAAACTTCCCCAAATGAAAAGTTAAAGGCATCAAACATAAGTTTAAAGTAGAGATACCACCTTGGTGGTTGGATGATGTGAGGTGATGTGAGACTCTTTTTTAGTTAATTAAATGCATCCTCACTTTTTTTATCAAAAAAAAATTCAGAATCCTTTTGTAATAATCAATATAAGGGAAGTGCGATCTTACTAAAGTCTTGAATTATCTTATTTGATGTGACATGCCCAAGAAATATCCCCCACTCAACCATTAAATGACATTTATCATGACTTAATATGATATCTTTTTCAATGAAATAGAGGAGGAAGAAACCTAGGTGTTCCAAACAATCATCAAAGGAAGATCCGTAAACCGTGAAATCATCCATAAAATCATCCATAAAATTCTCAAGGTACACAGAAAAAATACTCAATATACATCACTAAAAAGTACCAGGAGAATTACAGAGACCAAAATGAATCCTTATGTATGAAAATTCACTAAATGGACAAGTAAATGTTGTCTTTTATTGATCCTTATGAGCTATATGGATTTTAAAATAACCCAAATAGACATACAGGAAACAATAATGGGACTTACCATCCAATATTTCTAACATTTGGTCAAAGAAAAGTAGAGAAAAGTAGTCCTTTCACATGGATTGATTTAGTCAATGGTAGTCAATACAGACTCGCCAACTATTTTCCACACGTTTCGGAACCAATTTACTCCTTTCATTTGAAACTAATGTTATTCCCAATTTTTAGGCCCAATTTTCACTAGGATAACCCATTTACTTTCAGATATGGGATAGATTATCCCAAAAACAAGTAATTTACCGACTTTCAATTTTACCACTTCAAGGAGAGTGAGATTCAACTGGAATTGAGATTTCTTTATGGGTTTAGACTCATTATCTTAAAGTATATGGTGCATAAAAATAGATGGGATAATCTTGAGAATATATTCCAATGTACATCCTATTGGATTTTTAAACTCTCTTAAAAGTTATAGCAGTTTTTATTCTTACTATGGAGAGAGTTTGTTGGAAATAATTATGGGAAATTGGTCAATACCCTCAAGATAGATGTATTTTAAATTATATGTAAGTGGTTTTAATTCCAACATCGATGGTTTTTGGATTGAGGGAGGGGGTTTTGGGGGAGTGAGGTCCATGAAAATGTCTATCTGCTCATGTTTATTCTCTAAGGAAATAGAATCAATATAAATGAGATTTTTAGAATCATTGATGGTCATGGGTACCTCATAATGAACACACTCATCAATTAAAGCTCAAAATTTACACTTTTCTAAACCCACACAACACTCAAAACATGAATCACAACTCAAATCATCCAAGAGTGAAGAATTGGAAAATGAATCAGAGTATGGGTCAAGGAGATAATGTTTTGTGTGTGTGTCATTATAGAGAACTTCCATAGAATAGATAGAAAGAGTGGAGTGATCTTCAATGGGGTGTTTCATAGCATCAATAATATTGAAACTTACCTTTTCTCTATTGAACTCCATGGAAATTACACTGTTATGAATGTTGATGATCATATTAGTTGTTTCAAGGAATGGACTTCCAAGTTTGAGAGGATCATGTCCTTGGGTTTGGGTATCTTCCATATTAATAATGTAGAAGTTTTCGGGGAAAATGAGATTATTTAATCTTATGAGAGCATCCTCGACCAATCCTGATGGGTGTGTTATAATCTGATAGGCAATTTGCACAATGATACCCATTGGTTGAAGCTCTCTAACCTATAGAGAAGTATACATGGAGAAAGACATTACATTAATTGAAGAACCTAAATAAAGCATTGCATCAAAAAATAAAGTCTCTCCTATGGTGAAAGGTACTGTGAAAGTTCCCAAATCCTTGCATTTGGTTAGCATTTCTGGTTGCATCAAAGAAGAGACATTCCTTCTAAGGTTGACTCTCTCATTCCCCTTCATTCATCGTCTATGGGTGAAAAGTTATTTAATAAAGTTGGAATAGCGAGGATTTTTTTAATTGCATCCAATAAAGGAATGTTAACTTGTAACTTTTTAAATGTATCCACGATTTCTTTATCAATACCATTATCAAAATTTTTATTAGTTTTTGAGAGTTTTTAGGGGAAAGGAAGAGGAATGTATGGTTCAAGGTAATTCTCAATAATAACTTGTTTACCCTTTTTGTTTTGTTTTTGTTCACTAGAATATTTTATGGGTAGAGAAAGAGAGTTTATAGGAGGGAGAAATACCTATTGTGTAGAATCATTAGAAGAAGGAACTTCTTTACCATTATGAAGTGTTATTTCACATACATTACCTTTGTCCTTTGGATTTTAAATAATATGGGATGGTAGTTTTCCAAAACCTTGCATCTTTATCTCACCGATGGTGTTTTCCAATTGTCCCACTTGAGTTTCTAGGTCTTGAATAGCCGATTTCATGACCTGTTGAAACTAGAGGTTCTAGGATAACATTTTCTTCACCATGTCATCAAGGCTTGGTTTCGATTTGGGAGGAGGAGGATTGTTTTGAGATGTATAAGGATAAGAAGGTTTCATATCTTAGCCTTGTTGATACTAGTTCTATTTAGGGAAGCCTGAGTTGCCTCCTTTTTAGTACTATGGTTGTTCTTGCCACCCAGGGTTTGGATTTGTCCTGAATGGTTCTTTCTTGAAGGGTGGTCCTTGTTGAAATTCTTGCCAAGGGGATACTACTGCACTAGAATTGGATGAATCCTAAATTTGTGGGCACTGATCAGAAAAAAGTGTTATCAGAAAAAATACCACAATGCAATGAAATGGGAGGAGAGTGTGAATTACCTTGAGATTGAGGTTATTATCTTAGAAAGGTATGCATCTCATCATGTTTATTGTCTACCTTTCGTTTAAGGGATGAATGGATTAACTCATAAAATCCTCGGGTTAGTGCAATTTATCATGTATCGAATTGTTGTACATTTTGAGCCATGTTGCCTATTAAGTCATGAGCGATGGTATGGGTTTTATCAATTAGCACACCACCAGCTGAAACATCTATCATGCTAGTGTCCATGTGGAAAAGTCCCTCATAAAATTATTTAATTAGAAATTTTTTACTAATTTTGTGGTGGGGGAAACTTTATAAAAGTCTTTTGAATCTCTCCCAATATTCATGAAGGGTCTCTCCTTGTGATTTCCTAATGCCACAAATTTATTTTATAATTGATGTAGTTCGGGAGGCAAGAAAAAAATTATCTAGAAAGATTCATTTATAGTCATTATAGCCCCAAATTATGGTAGGTAGATAGTATATCCAGTCTTTGGCCACACCATCCTAGGAGAAAGGGAAGATCCTAAACTTTATGAGACCCTCAGTCACATTTTGGGGTTTCATGGTAGAACACACTATGTGAAACTCCTTAAGATGTTTATGAGGGCCCTCATTAGGAAGACCATGGAATTTACGAAGGAGGTGGATGAGGTCTGATCTCAGCTCAAAGTTGGTTTCTTCCTCATGATATTGGGTGTACACAGGTTAGTACTCCACATCCAGGGTGGTCAGTTTTTTAAGGTCCGATTATTTGCAGCCTTGATTTACGGGGTTTGATTTTGTTCAATTTTTAATTTTTTTGGGACTACTTGAGGTTATAAAAGGGGTTCCTAAATATCACTTGATTGTCCTACTCTAGATGACCTAATTTGTGAGTGAAGGATATTTTCAATTTCTAGGTCTATTTTAAATAGTTTTTCTTTTCCTCATTGGGTCATGCAAACAAGTTGTAAAGTTTTTTTTATTTTTTTAAATGGAATATGGATAAATTAATTTCACTTAAATAATAATTAAAGAATAAAATAAAAGAGAATGTTGTAATACAGAATAAAGAGAGAGATAAGAGAGAGAGAGAGAAATGAAACATGAAAAATAAAATAAATCAAAAGGGGGAAGGGGGAGATATAAATGGGTAATAAATAAATATGGAAAAGAAATAAAATAAAGGAAAAAATAATCTTTTATCCCCGGCAATGGCGCCAAAATTTGATAGCGTTGTCGAGCGCATCAAATTAAATGTTTAGTTTTTACTTAAACTTCTGTAGTATAGCAGGAACCCTAGGCCATCTCTTGATGGAGTCTTAGATTATTAATTTAAAATGAATGTTTTTATTAAGAAAAAGGGGAATGATATTTTAGAAAATTTAAGTTTTTTTGATTTAGGAATCCAATAGATAAATGTAATCAATACAAAAAAATGGAAATTAATAGATTTTATTAAGAATGTTCAACCTAGGGAAATATCATGATGCTCATACTTCATCATAGAGAAAAGGTATAGATATTTTAATCCCTAGTTTTTAACACCTTAAACCATAATTTTACTAAGTTTATACAAGGATAACTCCTAGGGTTTAGTCGGAAACACAAAATGATTCACTAGTTATTTACACATGAGCCTTAACCCAATTGGTGAGGTCTCTCTAAGTGCATCCATGAGACCCAGGTTTAAAATCAGGTAGAGGCATAATTCTGGGTTACTATAGCAGTACTGTGAGGGTATTGTAGTAGTTGCTGTAGTAGGTACTGTTCGATACTGTAGAAGACAAAACTATTCACCTTAGGCCACCGGTTTGGGCTTGGAGTCCTTAAGGACTTCGGGACACCCAGGCCTTCGGGTTAGTAAGGATTTCGGGCCACCTTTAATGCCTTTGGGCCATGTCAAAGCCTTCATGCTACATGATCAATGCAATTTCTCCAGAAAGGAGCATCCCTAGAGGAGGATTCAGAGCAGGTGCACTCACTAAAGAAGAACCAATAGATTTGGAATAATGAGAGGGTATGGAAATGCCATCTGGACTAGCCTGTGTTTTCATGAGAAGCTTAGATGGACGACCATGCAAAGGTGGAGAGCTACCATCATGATGCAAATGCTGGGGATGGGCATTTCCTTATAGTTATAGTCTGGTTGAATTCCCTAAGACCTTTGGGTCATGTAATGTCTCTTAAGCCTATGGTCCATGTAATATCCAATACTAAAGGACTTATAAGGGTTCCCCCTCATCCCTTGAAAGGGGGTTATCAAAAAATCAATAAAAATGAAGGCCTTCGGGCCATTTGGAAAATTCATTAGTTACCGCTGATGATTGAGTGATTTGTGTTCAACTTTATAACTGAAAATCACCAAGGAAACACATGAAGAGCTCAATGTATTGTACAAGTTTGTATGATATTTAAGTGTGATACCATGACATAAATTCACATGGAAATTTCAGTGTTTATGGTAGTTCAATTGACCAATATGAACCACACAAACACCACAATTGAAAGGGGGAAGAAAAAGTTGCGAATGGTGTGTAAAACATCACATGAATGGGTATCCAAATACATGATAACATGAGTTTGAGAATGAAATAATAGTAAATAAATCAATTAAATAATAATATAGGATGATAAAAGACCACACAAACTTTGAATTTAAAATATCAGTCAATTAATACAAACATGATGCTCGAGATTTACATCACGTTCCTCCCTGAGTGATCATAAGGAGTTTAGAACTCCATGGGTGGTGAGGAAGTAAAATATGTTGAAGAAGCACATCCCAATCTATCAAATCTACCCCTAGTATATAAACATCAGATAATGAGGGTTAGGGGTGTTTTTATGGTCAAATAACTCACAGTTTCTGCAAAATAAGTCAAGTGCCTAAGGGACTAGATCACTATTCATAAAAGAATTTTTAATCTTTATTTGGATAGTTGACTGAACAAAATGCATGAAAATGTATTCAAATTAAGTTGATATGTGGGATATCAAGCCAGATATCCAATTGATGTGGAATAAACCCAATTGGATCTCTAAGGCATGAGTTATGTCCCAAATATAAAAGGGTGTTCCAAGATGGCCCACCCAAAATGTCTTCACTTGGGGGCCTCTTTTGGGCCCCTTATGCTCACACCCCACCTTTGGTCTAGTTAGATGAATTTAATAAAAATAACCATATAATCCTAAAAAAAGGAATTTTAACATTTGGATTAGTGTGCTTAATGATACGATAGAAATAATGAATTGCTGTCAAATTGGGCCATTATGAAATTCTATCTTTTTAAGCATGTTTTCAACAAATGAATTCAAAATAAATAATGAGGGAAAATGATTTAATAATGGGATACTAAAACCCATAAATAATTTAATACACAAGTATAAGGGTGATAATATATGTGACTAAATACATTATTGTTTACTAATACATCCTAACTCTCTTAGGATATTAAGTAAAATTCACTTTAAACTTAGAATCATATAACCTTTTATTTGTTAAATTTGAACTTTTTTAAGTATAAACATACTCCCACTAGCCTCTTAGACACTATATTATTTTCATAATATTTTTATAAGAAACCCAAACTCTTTTGTGTTAGTAAATAACATTTATTTCCTTTCAGTAAGAAAATTTAACAAAAAAAAACTATTATTTTCATATCATATATGGTATTCTATGTGTTTGGAACCTTTCATTTTTGAAAAGAATATTTTATTAAATTATAACACTGATGGGTGGTGGGAACACATTCCCACATATTTTAATAAACACATGAATAAAAAATTTATCTTGGATAAACACTTTTATCTAAATCTTCTTATCAAAAAATTCTATAGAAGTTGATGAATCATAAACCACTTGTATATAATTAATAATCTCATATTGTTAATAACAACTCTTTATTATCAAATATTTTCTATTATCACATAATAGAAATGATATGAAGATACACATATTTTATTTAGAATCATTTGAGCTTGATAAAATCATTTACATTCAAATCCTCGATATAGTAACTATTTACTTTATCTCATGAATATAAACTATAAAATCGATCAATTATTACTTTGATTTTAACCCCATTTATATTTAAAACACTTTGTAAAATATATATTAGATATAACATACCCTTAAAAATCAAATAATTAATTTTTATAACATCCATACCCGACACAGACATTACTTGGAGTTTTACAAACTCATTCAAGTATATCTTGGATAATCCAATTATATTGAATTATTACTCTTCCTTCCTGACAACCCCAGATTTCAATGACCTTTATTGGCTTATTAAAGAAACATTGTTGAAAATTTCAACCAAATTTTATTCTTCTGGTTTGAAATTTTATCTACTTACACTACCTATATAGTACTTTAGAAACTAGACATCATATGCCTAGTTTATATATATTCCCAACACTTTGAGAATATCAGGTAAATGTTATTTTAATTTAATCATATTGTTGGAACATTTCCATATATGAAAATAGTATTAATTCCCCAACCAGAAAAATTCATTTATAGTCTCCCCTTAAAGCATGTTATAGAACTGAACAAATCATAACCATGTGTATCAAAAACACCTCATCTAATTTTATTAAACAAAAATTGTTTTCATTCTCTTCCAAATATAAAATTGAGATAATACTCATATTATAACAAGTTCACCCAAGATTGAAGTATCCAAGTTATCAATGAAAAAAATCCTTTTCTCCATTACTTAAAAGAGAACCTCAAGCTCCAAACTTCAATTCGTTCTCTTTCTAGACTTTTATATATTTACAACATTTTTAAAACCTAAAATTGATATCATATATCTATCAGAATAATAGAATCGATCTCTATAACCAATGATGTTTTAAATAAAATTTTAGTCTCACCATGTAATTTAACATATTCAATCATATTGAAAATCATTTGAATTATCCAATTATATTGAGTATATGAGACTACAATTATTTATGTACCCAATCATATTGATTACATGAGTGGAGAATAAGATTCCTTTTTTCATTTTGCATCTAATGCCTTTGAAACCTTAAATAAACCACTCTATGCTTTCATAAGAATCTAGATTCACTTATTGAACAATTTAAAAACTTGGTTACCAATGAAGGAAATGTTTTGAAACATATAATTTTTATTAATAAATTTTCTTAAATCACCATTCTAGTTTAATAACCTTTCTTAAGTTATCAGTCTTGGGAGTATCTTACTTTAAGATTCTCCTTTCAAGGATTGATCACAAATTGTAGCTTGATTATGATGATGATATTTATCTACAACATAATATTTTATCAGATGAGTATCAGGTTTTATTAACCATTGAATAAGGACTTTTATTATATGAGTTCTCACTAAAATTATGTTCCCTTTTTTGAAAATTTATCATACCCGTTAGTGGTCCAAGATCGATATTTCACTAAGAAAATGACCCTACTTTGGCATGAAACTCCCCGCTTAGTTATTTAGATAGGGAATAATACCAATCATATCATATTTGATTCTTGGATAGTTTATAGGAAAACTCTTTGTCCAATCCATCATCTGGATAAAACCAACTTTATTCCTCCGGTATCCCAACCCTTGGGGTTTCTCTGCTAGTGTAACCCAGAGAAAATAGTAAAAATGATCTAATCATAATAAAATATAAGGGAACCAAAATTTGGTGTGAAACTAGCCAAGTATGACCCAGTATCACTCATTACTTGCTTTCCTAACACAAGATAATCTAGAGGAACCCTGCTTTGGTGTGAAAATAAATAGTTGGATGATCAAGGTCTAGAAAAGTGTCTCTTTGTAAGGAATATAACACTTGTATCTGAAGGGGATTTAATATCACTATCTTATCTCATTTTATTCCATTTATATATAAATGATTCCAATAATTTATTTTGGAATCATATTCCTTCCACCAAACTAGTTTGTTAAAACCATATTGATGTGTAACTCTCTACACAACCCACAAGTTTTTGTTACTCACCCAAAATTAAAAGTTAAGTAAATTCATACATATTAAAATTCATCATATGTTTAAGGTACCTGAAAATTTCATGTAATTTTTTTATAATTATATGATATTGACAATCTTCACATGATTAAGCCTGAAGCAACATATACCCAACCCTATTCACCAGCCTAGACAAGGCATAAGCCTCAAAGTAGAATGGTAGTCCAACCCCAAGTCCCTATACTTGATGATAATTTATTTAAGATAGAATCCAATTCATCATAACTCTAACACCTAATATGTAAAAATTATATTCAGTAACTAAATTTAAGTTCATAAATTCAATTACAAACTGAGGTCATGGTAAATGAAAAACGAAATTCATTATATAGAAATTCCCAGGATGCAATGAAAATCTCTATGTAAGAGCAATTTAACATTTAAACTAAAGCATACATCATTCATAATTCAAGTAATTTATAACCATGAATAAAATAGGGAATAAATTTTAAATTAATGAACAATTAAAATATTTAAACATGAGATAAATATTTATGAAAAATTCATAATTTTTTTTATAATTTTAGCTTTAACATCATAGACATTCAATAATTTTTGAATATAAACATTTTATATTCATTCCAATATGAAATATTTTATATTTATAATTATATGATATTTAAATTTTAAATATATGATATTTTATGAATTATAAACTATTTATAATCCAATTTCTACTATGTAAACATTTTATATAATCTAAATATCATATAATTATTTATTATTTAAACCATGATCATTTAAATCATTAAAACACTTTTGATGTGTCTTAAATAATAACCAAATAAGTATCCACTTTTATTTTGAATAATTCAAAATAATTAATTATGAATAATTCAGAATTTTAATATAAACATTTTATATTTTGGAATTATTTCATAATTTACAACTCTTTATAAACTATTACTTATGATTTCTAAATAAACACTTTTATTTCTAGATCTTAATTTATGCCATATAATTTGGTTAAAAGTTATTTATAATATTCACATTTAATATTTGGGAAAAAATGTTTATAAAAATTTATTTAATTATAAAAAATTTATAATGTAACACCCCAAGCTTCCATGGTACATTTCCCTTTGAATAATACAGTAGCTTGCATTGTACACAACTTGGAGTTTTAACACACCACGACCAATCAAACTAGTCGTTATGAATATTAATACCCACTTTTTGAAATTTTATAAATTTTATTTTTCAAAATGGACTTCTTTTTTGAATTTAGAATATCAAAATTAGCTTAGGGTGAATTTTTGGTATTTTTCTGAAAACTTTCAATTTTTGATGAATAGTGAAAAACACCGCGTTATTATTTAAAACCAACTTTTTATTTAAATAATTAGTTATATTATTTTAATTTATTTTAGGTAAAAATAGATACATAATAACTATATATGTTCAATGTAGTTCATTGGAGTCATTTTATAATAAGTTTAGATATATAAAATTTTATTAAACTTTTTACCGTCTTTTACCCACCATCTAAAAGAATTTACAAATTTGCATAAAACTTAATTTTAACACTTATATGGGTTAAATTTAAAAAATAAGAGAGACACAGTTGACATAATTAAGTAAAATGTGGTTCAATAAGATGAAAATAATTTTTGGTGAATAGTAACTTTTGAATTTTATTTACCACAATTAAAAGTAAATAGGGTAATTAAGGGTAAAAATGATATTATAATTAACCTAAAACATATAATAATTCTATTGGGTAAGTTTAATTCAACCAAAAAAAACTTTGGAACAAAATAGGATCCTCTTTGGTCCACTTGGATTAGACTAGGACATTTATTATTATTTTATTTAAAGAAGAGTTAAAAGAGTTAAATTCAAAGTTTAATAACTAAACCATTTTTAATATAGGGTTACACACCATATAAATTCGACTATAAATATTCAGTAGAAATATAAAAATATTTCCTAAATAATGATATTTTATTTATAATTTTTAGACATTAAATAATTTAATTTATTTATGACACAATGATGATGCAGTAATTACCTTAATAATGAAATATTAAAATAATTGATATTATAAATATCCAAATAAATATAAATCGAGACTTATGATAAATTACACTAATTTTATAGGTTAATATTATATGTTAGGGTTTATTAAATAAATTTTATTCTAAGTGATAAAGTTTTTATGGCTTTTAAAAAAATCAAATACTAAATAGTGTAAAAATTGACATAATTGAGTTTAAAAAAAATACTATATTATTAATTGATATAATATTCCTAAAAATATAAGGTTTGGAAAAAGGACTTTGATAAGGATATATATATTAATAATGAACCACATGGGGTTCACTTGGCTTGTTATAGTAAGTTTATTAACCATATAATATAAAAATACAAACAGACATGTTAAATATCAAACTATTTAACAAAGAGTTAAATCCAAAATATGAGGTTAATATGGTGACCTAAACCTCTCCAAAACCTATTTTTTGAGAGGTTTTCGACCCATCCCCACCTTATCCTTGAAATAAATCATTTTGGAGCCATTAGAAATCGAAAATTATTTTATTATAAAGTAATATTTCAAGATTTTCCTAAAGTGACCCTCACCTCTCTTATAAAGGGTACTTCTGCTTCTCTTAATTTAACACCTCCAAAGCAATTTTTCTTGGCCAAACCCTGCCCAAATATCTTACTAAATTTCATCACTTAATCCTAGAGCCCTTACTTTGGTCATAAATCCAACCTAAGGATCCCTTTTGATCAAATCAAAAGGAAGAACCTGAAGAAGAGGTAAATATTCCATCACCTCTTTCAAGTTATTTTCTTTTTCCACTTCATCTTTCTTGGTTGTTTCCATTCTAAAATAATAAATCCAGTATCTTATATATAATATGATTTTATTATAAAAATTGTAAAACCATATTCATTATTCTATCCATCATATGAATGACAAATTCACCATACGTGCATACGGCTTACCGTCTCCATGTCGTGGTGTAGTTTGTTATTCAAACACTTCATTATTTGGATGGGTATAATAATGAGTATAAATAATGTAAATAATAAATATAAAATTTAAATTATTATTTATATATGATATAACATCCAATTACATACGATTTCACCATCAATATAATGATATTGTCACTCGTGCGTACGTACAGATTACCGTCTCCACGAATGTGATGAGATTCATTCCCCATCATAATCATTCAAGAATAATTTTCATTTTATGATTATAATTAATGTTTATTAACATAATATAATTCTTTATATTAATCAAATAAATTCTATCCATAACAAACATGACTTACGTAACCAAGCATATAGAGGAAAATGAACCAGTTAACGCCCGAAACAATGATACTACTAAAATATTATTAACAAATCAATATTATAAGATCATATATGATATCATATTTATGTATATAATTATTTTATAATTTAATAAAAATGTTTTAACTATTATACATAAGGTTAACATACCCTCGACCAAGGAAAAGTACAAGGTAAGGGTTAATTTCACAATCTCTTTATTATTCAAGGTTGTTTTTATGTAAGTATCTACTGGGACCTCTTTATCATCCACATCCATATTTATTAAAAATGTATTTCAAAACATTTTTACTATTTACTAGACTATGGGTTAATGTCATTTATACCTTTGTTTGACTTTTTATAAAATGGTTCGAAAGTAATCATTCTGTCATTTTCCAAACAAGGTACTTTATGACCTTTTTGACAAAATTAAGGTAAGAATGTCATTTTTTAACTTATAAGGTGGGTGTGACTATTTTCCGCCATTATAACATCATTGAAGATTCCCTTAAAGTATTATTAGAATATTTTTAAAATAAATGTTTTCTTTTATAATTATGAGACTCTTAAATTATTTCAAAATAGAAAGAGATATTTCTCTCAAAAAGTTTTGATTTCATCTAGGTTAACATCCTTTGATAAAATTTACACTTGTTTAAAGTTGATTCATTATGATACAAATATTTCATATTGTATTTAAGGTTTTGTGATATGTTCAACTATGGATGTGTTATTTTTATACCATTCATTGATTATGGTTAAAGTATTGACATTTCGTATGCTAGTTTTAATACGAATGTTTATGTTATGTTTCAACCTTTTCACATGAGGAATGTATTAGACTTAGTATGTGATGGGTGGAGCCCTATATAGATCCTCGGTGCATCGGTAGGTCTCATAAGACAATTATATGTGGAATTGGATGAGGCCTTTCCCAATTTGATATATGGTTTTGGCCAAGGCCTAAATCATTTTTAGACGTCTTAGCCGAGGCCTTGAAAAGATGTTTCAGAAAGTCCGACATTATACATTCCCTTATTATGAAAATAATAATGATGGTTCATGTGGTTATTAGACTAGTATAATACCCATGACTATGTTTTATTATGTAATTATTTACTCATCTCATATTCCAGCCATAAATAGTTCTTGTTTATTATTTCTAAAGGCATGTGTTTTTAATTATTCAACATGCCTAATGTTTATGTTATATTCTTTTGTAATTCATACTCTTACTGAGCGTTTAAGCTCACCCATTTCTTATGTTTCATTTTCCCAAGATATAAATAAGTTAGTTATGAGTGACTTGTAGGCATAATCTAAGAGTCTTGGATGTTTCTAATGCAATAAATTAGTTTTGGATTTCTTCTTAAGTTGTAATGTTAAACTTATGTATGTATCTTGTTTCCAATAATACTAAACTGTTTGGTCTTTCGGGACATGATTCCTTGTATCATGCCAATGATATGTAATAAAGCATCGACTCTGGGTAACTGGGGTCAGGGAGTTACATATAATTAATTAATATATAAACCTTTTATAAATTAAAATACCCCAAAACACATTTTATAATGATTTATAAACATTTTATAAACCATTTAAAACATTTAACATGTTAATTTTTTTATAAAAATATCTTCTTACCCTTACACATAAGGGATAAACTAAATAAAGGTAAACACTTTTACCTTTATGATAGCCTTTTGAAACTATTGTGTAAAGGGAGACATAAAATTCCTTTCATTACGTAAGGGTAATGTTGAGGCTACCCTTATGCTGAGTAGCGGTTACCTTTACACAGGCCTTCTGGGTAAAGGTATCATGGAATTTCCTTATGATGCATAAAGGTAGAATGGATGAACCCTCATACAATTCCTTAATTACATTTACACAGGAATATATATAAGGGTAATGAGTCGATGACCCTTACATGTCCAGGGATAACCCTTACAAAGACTATTCTATGTAAGGGTAAAATAGACCGAACCTTACATAGAAATCTCTAAATAAGGGTAAAATGTTATGAACTTTATGTAAAACTATTTTGCGTAAAGGTAAATAATTTTTTTCTAGAATTCAAAAATCTACTATGTTCTTCATGATTTCTTAATTTAAATGTATGTTTCAAAAAACTTAATCCTTGATCACACTGATACCATCGAAGGGTATTTTTAGAGTCTAATAATAATTATTTAAAGTAGTGAAAGCAATTAAAACCCCTTTGATTATGATCTCTATGCAATATAATATGAAACCTGCATAAAAAAATGAAGAACTACTATAAATGAGTGTATCGTACACCAAATAGCATCGACAACATCCAAAACTCCATCACATGGGTTTGATAAATATCAGTGAGTGGAAAAATTATCACACCTCCATGGTGTATCCATAGGCCAAACTAAATCTCTCATTTCATGAGAGTTATCCATCCTTCCATTCATGATGTGATATAATCCCATATGTAAAGAAGGAATATGAAGATAGATATGGGTCTCGGGGAGTTTTGTCCAAGCATGTGGATCTCAATCTATATAATTCCATTGTATAGAAGTAGATTATATAGAAAATCAAGTTCTCTCCTTGATTTTTGTCTCATTTATTCATGCATTGAAACAAATGATTAAATACCATGTTTTTTTCATGGATATATAAATTCATGATATGCATTTACTCCTTTAACATTTCATCTTATAAAACTGTTTGTGTAAATTCTAACCAAGGTGGAGAATAGTTCAGGTGTCCAACACACACGAAATAATATACCCAATGCATAAAAATCATAACTTTCATGTAATATGACATACAACCCATAAATACATCATATATAAATATTAATTTAGGGAATATTACCTTCAACAACACCCATATATCGATTAGTCGTGCGCTCAACAAGATTCCACGAACGCCGACAATACCTGCTTCAGCACTATGCTGGAAAGAATGTCAAGAAGTCACATGAAATATTCCCCCCTTGATGGGATAAACTAAAAAAATGTTTGAAACATCCCCCATGAAAGGATATCCCATGAACATACTGACCGAACGTATGACACATAACCCTTAGAGGGATGGTCTATGTGGATCAACCTGAATGCTCAACCACAGAAGAAAGAGGAAAAAAACATGTAATATAAGATACAAAATGATAGATCAAACATCACGTTATATCAAGAATGATTCATAACCATCAAAAATCTACATGCGATAAAAAATCAATCATAGGCCTCATAATGCCACACACTCACTACATGCGATCAAACATCAAGAATAAGTCTCACGGGCTACATATGCATACTACATGCGATCATACATCAAGAAAAGGTCTCATGGGCTACTCATGCACACACCTGTGATCAATACCAAACATAGGACTCATAGGCTACTCACACACACACATGTGATCAATATCAAACATGGGTCTCATAGGTTACTCACACACACATATGTGATCAGTATCAAACATGGATCTCACGGTTACTCATGCACACACATGTGATCAATTCTCTATCATCGATGAACAAAATTAAGCTAGTTTTAAAGGTTCCATCATGCCCCTTGAAACTTTTTTCAGTTACATTAGTTATGGTTCCTTTATTTAGTTAAGACCTATATATTATTAACTAATTAAGAATTACATGATGTTCATAACATAATTATGAATTAAGTGTCATTATCCTAAGGTGGAAAACCTCATATCACATGATAATAAATCATTTATAAAACCATGCGATAGGGTACATGGGACCACCTGCCTCAATACGAAGCCATCTCCCATCCAAGAAAAAACCACATTCTTTGTTGGAGTTTGTCTAAGTTTATCTAGCCTTCAACAATTGACATGAGGTATAAATCATTCTTGAGCATTCCAATTTAATTAATTATTACTAAACTATAATTAATTAAATATTATAAAATAAACTTACAACCAAAGGTGAATGACATACTTTCAAAAAGACTCACTAGGCATCACCACCAAGTTGGAACCACAACCAACCAACCATGGAAGGTCCATAACACTTTTCTGAAACCATTTTGGAAAAAATATCAATCAAAAAACAATAAAACAAAGGCTAATTTAATATAATTACATTGGAAACTCTATAAGGATTCAAATGAGTGACATTCCTTAGCTGCAATGTCATTCAATAGAGTTCAACCACTTCCGAAAAACTCCTGAATATATGGTACAAAAATCCCCAAAAAAATTCTATGATATGACAGATGATTAAACAAAATTTGACCAAAAACCATAGAGCAAAACACTAAGGGATTTACCTTCAATGAAACCCCAAAAACAACATCACATGTTCATCGTCACGGGGCATCCTCTGTCCATACCGATCCAAAGACCAACCCTTCTTGAACAATTAAACTAAGATCTAGAGGAATTTTCATCCAATTCTCTAATCAGAATCTTTCCAAAGACCAAATGATGATCAAGATGATCAAGGAGAAGAGTATTCAAATATAATTGAGATATAAATGAATAAAAAGGTATAATAATTACCAAGAGAAATCACCCATGATGAATAGAACAACGATCTACCACAACACGAGGAAGAGGGAGGTCAAGATTGAAGAATAATAAAGGACATCACTCGGATTCATTAACAGTTTGCACCTATATCAACCCTATATCATGAGGATATAATGGGGGGGGGGGATGAAGAGATAATGGAAAAATAAAGCTATAAAAATCAAGTAAGAGAGATAAATACCGAGGGAGTCTCAGTGCCCCAAAAGACCAAAAGGATCTCACTTAAGTGCTACATAGTTCACCCCACCGACCACCAGGTGTAGGCTCACCAGTTGGCCGGTGAGTCCTGCTTGGTAGTAGGGATACTAACCACCACACTAACTAGATGGTGGATAAAATATTAGCCCAAGATACTTTGGGAATCCTCCACTGATTACCTGAGCTTTGAGTCTCCCACCAAGCTTTCATTTATGTCTATAAACACCTATTTAAGATGTTTAAACATGAAGCATCTTAGTTCAAAACCCGGTTCTCCTAATTATATATCCATTATACAAAAGTTAAAATTAAATCCAAAATTCATAACCCATAATGACGCAGGTCATTACAATCTACTCACTATAGTACTTCTTATCCTCGAGAAGTTATGGTAGCACAAAAATCATGACTCCCAATCTTCCTCAATCATCATCCACAAAGAGTTCTCTGAATTCCATCCTCAAATAAAAAATCATAACCCCAAGGCCACACTCATTAAAAAATTAAAACCATGCTCTTCCAATGTGATTACATGCACATTCATGAGAAACCAAGCCATAAGCATGTTGTCATTGAACATTGATACCATGATCACTTCACCCATCTAACTTAACATACTGTAGTGTCCTTAATTGATTCCTACTGAATCATCATGGTGCTCCCCACTATAGTAATATTCATATGGAAAAAGATTATGAAAACCCAATGACACACCCGGTCCAACTTAGTTCTATCACGCCTGATTATACACAAAACATAGGTTAAAAGTCGACACAAAATCCTCATTCCTGGGTTTAAAATAGGGAGCCTCTACCAAATAATGCAACTCAAACATGCCAACCATTACAAAAAGGCCCCGACTAATCCTTAACACATTTTTCATATATGATATGGTGATCTCGATGCAGTTCTAACTCACAAAATTCAACTTCACATAAAAAAACCATCTGGTTCCCTTCTAGCCTACTTCCCACAAAGGTACCCAACCTCAACAAATGAAACTCCATGAAGCCACTTATTTTGATGCCTTAATCCTCAAAGGAATTGTTAAGATGATTCAAAATATTTACCAAAGTCCAAACCATCTTCAGAGGAAATCTTCCCAGTTGGTTCTCCAACCACTCACACCATTCATTAAGCTCTTAGACATACACCAACACACCATAGACCTAACTCACTCTCTGAACATATTGATTCCCCTCAAGTTAGAATCCATATCTATTCTCCATATAGTTCTACTTATGAATCACACATCATGTATTCATTTTGGAATCAGATACTCTTAGTTATATTACACATCTGTCTTCTGAAGTCACCACGATCGTCCAATGATTAGTCCTACACAAAACCATGACCCTTCCCACATGAGGGTCATTCAATCATGACCAGATCGATGATCCCCACAATAGGAGTATCCTTATCACAACCTTGCAATGCATACATTGGTCCACCCAACCCATGACTAGTTCATCACCAAACACAATGACTAAACATGATCGCCTATTCATACTCGATTATTAATAAAAACACCATGCACTACACACACCTGGATTAACCAGAATAAAGTTCACCATATTCAATGATCTATGCCTGATGAGAGATACATAATCTAGTAGTCTATGCACATGTTAAAAATATGACCAATGGGGTCTTGTTCCCTCATTCAAACCACTAATTTGAACTACAACATCTCAATCAAAGGTAAACTTGGGTTAACTGCACAATGGTACCCTGCTCCATTTTCGCTATTGTCTCTATCCATGGAGAAATATTAACACAAATCAACCTATGGGACTCTGATCCCTCTGATATTAATGCCAAAAATATTGGTTTCTAACTCAAGGGGTTTAACTGACCCAAATTCATTAGTGGCCTATGACCACCACCACTTCAGGGTTCATTGGAATAACCTAAATCATTCTCATCGGCCAGCTCACCACCCCTCTCTACCAATTTAACCAAACTTATGAATAACCAAAACATGAATTATCTCACATCAAGTATTTCATAGAAAGGAATGATAACACCACTATTTACTTTAAATAGATTGATTTCTCTATGATTCAGGAACCTCTGGGACCTGGCTCACACACTTCTTTAGCTGTCCACACACTTCAAGGTGCCAACTCCACCAGACAAGACCTCTCCCAAGGCCCCTATTTAGAATTTCTATCATATTTCTGCCAAGATTCACTATGTACCACCCACCACACATATTCCAATTCAAGACACTGAGCATACACCTATGATTTAACCCCCTAGTCCAAACACCTAGGATTTTCAATCGACCTCCAATGTGAGTCGTATTTTGAACTAATAGTCCAGGCATCCCCTGGTCCTTCCCTTGATGGTCCATGGGTGTCTAGTTTGGTTAAGTAGTATGCTAATTGGTGATATATATATAACTTCACATAGTCTATATTTGAAACTTTAATTAACTGGACCCATCTAACAACCACTCGCAAAATATTCTCCAATTGGGTAATTTACTCATAAAAATGACCTAACAAGGTTCACTTAACCATTTGTTCATAGAGGGAATACATTATCATCACTATCACCATCATTGCCTACGTGATCTACATCATAGTCCCAAATAACCTTCCATAAAAAGTAGACATTCATAGGGGTTAAAACAAATAGAATTTCACCACGAACTTATACAGGAAAACATAGTACAAGTTATTGAAACTAAATTAGTTGTGTCCTCCATTTTTAGTACAATCACACACCAGGATCATATATGTCATGTGAATCCTACATACCAAATATGATGCATGTAACACATATTTCCAATAAAACCAAGATTCAAATCTATATGAAATCACAAACCTCAAAATCTATGTGTGTCACATAAGGTGAAATCATATAATCATGATAGTGAAAACCAAGAACATTAATACTATGCCTTGATAACACTGAATTACCTTGGGAAGGGTGTTCGCAATGCACCTAAATGAGTTTCATCATAATATTCAACACATTTATGTATCTCCTATATACTAACTCCCCAAATGATGAAAGCAAGATAGCTCCGATACAATTTTGCAACACCCCGATCTGAATCACTGGGTCTAAGCCGAAGTTTCACATGAGATTAAGCACAGCTCCCCATACGCCATAGGCTTCCGAATAGTAGAGAGGGTTAAAGGTGAATCATGTGGATACTATACCCTTAATCAGAGTTCACAATAACATATAAATAACCAAATATGTAATGATATACAATTATAGAAACCAATAAACATTCCACCTGTAATGAATGAATTTAGAAACAACATACTTGAATGGACATACCTGAATACAAGAAATTGATAGCCAACCAAGCTGATCACCTACATAAGATATAAAATAATATAAGTAAAAATATGATCTATACCCAACTCCAAGACTCACACCCTCCCAGTCTCCAGACTCATTGAAAGCTATCCCACTCAATGATCAAATCTGGGGATCATTCCAACCTATAACTATAACAAGTGTGGGATTCTTGGGTACCCAAGTTCCATGGATGCCTGAGCAGGGTGTGAGTACAACTCAGTAGGGAACCACCAACATGGTACAATACCTAATTGGTAAATGCAATGTATGTTCATGTGATAATCTCAACAGAAAGTAAATAAGAAAATACATAAACTTTTTAAGCATGACATATAATCAACAATGTACAAGTAAAAAAAACACCCATATTCCAAGTGGTTGTGCACTCACCAAGCCACCATGAACCCTGGTTGTACCTACTTTGGCTCCATTCCAGAAATAATTTCAAAAATATTCTTGACACATCCCCCTCTATGGGATAACCCAAAAACATTTTTGAAACCCCCCCTTGAAAGTATTTTACATTTACATTCCAACAAAATGTCTAAGACTTCCCCCCTAAGGGATAATCCATAAACATGTTGGACACATCCCATGTAGGGATAACTCATGTACATACTAACCAAATGACTAACACCCCCCCTCGAAGAGATGATCCATGCAGCTCAACCAACACAATCAACTATAGAAGATAGAGGAAGAATATGTTCAATACAAGATACATGATGTCATATCAAGAATCACATCATGTAAAGCAAGTTTCATAACCATCACAAATTCACATGTGATCAAACATCAAGTATATGTCTCATGGGGATACACATGCACACCACATGTGATCAAACATCAAGAATAGGTCTCACAGGCTACACACACACACCACATGTGATCAAACATAAAGTATAGTTCTTATAGGCTACTCATTCACACACCTGTGATCAATATCAAACATCGATCTCATGAGCTACTCACACACACACATGCAATCAATACCCAACATGTGTCTCATGGGATAATTACACACACACATGTGATCAATATCAAACATGGGTCTCATAGTTACTCACACACTCACATGTTATCAATCCTTGATCATCAGAAACCGACATAAATCTAGTACGCAAGGGCCCATCATAGCCCTTGGCACTTTGTTCAGTTAAATTAGGCATGGTTTCTTTTATTATTTAATACCTAAATATAATTAACTAATTAAGCATTACATGAATTTCATAACATAATTATGAATTAAGGGTCATTCATCCAAGTTGGAAAACCTCATATCACATGCCAATAAACCATACATAAAACCATGGGGTAGGGTAAATAGGACCACATACCTCAATAAAAATCCAAACCCCATCCAAGAAAATCCCAGATACTTTTTTTGATCCTGACCAATTCCTTTTGGTCTCCATCAACTGCCACAAGGTCTAACTCATGCCCAATCATTACAATTTAATTAACCACAACCAAATTATAATTAATTAAATTATTAAAAGAAAAATCATAACCAAAGGTTAAATTCACACTTGTTAAAAGACTCACCAGGTATCACCTTCTAGCCGGAACCACAACCAACCACCCATGGAAGGTTCATAACACTTTTATGACATTATTTCTGAAAAAATCCCTATTGTGTGTCAAAAAAAAAAAACTGTCAATTTAATATAATTAAATTATAAAATCTATAAGGATTCAACTAGGTGACATAACTTAGACACAATGTCATCTAATGGATTTAATCCACTCTCAACACACTCCTAAATCTAAGGCACACAAAATCCCTAAAAAATCCCATGATATGATAGTAGATTCAAATCAATTTGACCAAAAAAACATAGAAGAAAACACCAAGGGACACAACTTTAATGAAACCCCCAAATAAAAACACACATTAATCATCACATGGTATCCTCCAGCCATACCGATCTAAAGATCCATCATTCTCAAAAAATTCTACTAAGATCTGGTGGAATTTTCATCTAATTCAATAATCAAAATCTTGATAAAGACCAAATGATGATAAATATGATCAAGGAGAAGTGGATTAAATGATAATTGAGACATTAAAGTACCACAAGGGAAAAAACTTACCAAGAATAATCAACCATGATGAATGATACAACAATCCACCCCCACATGTGGAAGAGGGAGGTCAAGATCAAAGAAGAAAAGAGGATATCACCAGGATTCACCAAAAATTTTCACCTAGATCCACATCAGATCAAGGGGATAACATAGAGGGAGTATAAGAGGAGAGAACAAATGAATAGACCTAAAAAAAATGGAGTAAGGGAGATAAATACTGAGGGAGGATCGGTCCCAAAAAAGACCAAAAGGACCTCAATTAAGAACTACCCAAAAAACTCCAACCGATAGTCGCTCGACCACCATCCACCTGGTGCAGGATCACCAGATGGTTGGTGAGTCCTATTGGGTAGCTGGGCTACTTCCTACCCCACTAGTTATCCAGTGACTATAGTAGTATCCCCAACTAGTTTGGGCCTCCACCAATTTGAGATCTGAGTTTCCTAACTAGATTTATTCCAAGTATAGAAACAACTATTTAAGATGTTTAAACATTAATCATCTTGGTTCAATACTTAGTTCTCTTAAAAATACATCCTCTAGAAGAAAATTTCAAATTCCCTCCAAAATTCATAACTCATAATGATGTGGGTCATTATATATTGGTTGGAGTAGTCCTTGTGGTGCCTAAATTTCTTCCCAAGGGACAACAAGAAGGCCCACAAGGTGATGATACCTTTTTTCTATTTTCTTGGGTAATATTGGTAGAATTATATGGTTATGATGTCTGTATTTAAATTAGTTTCTTGTAATATGTCCTCCTAGATAGATTCTAGAAGACCTTATTATCCCCCTTGATGTTTTTGAACTTGATTTGAAGTCCACCAAGGAGATCTTCCTCCTATAATTAACTATTTTACACCCCTTGGACTTTTTTAATTCCATTTTTGTCCCCTGTGAGTTTTCCTAGGATATAATACTAGTTATGATGAAAAAGTACCATAGATTGATACAGTTCCCCTCCCTCTAAGTTGGATCTTTCCTATACTATTTATCTTGACAACAATGTATTTTCATCATCTGTTGTCTCCTGCACTAGTAGATCCCCTCTGATTCTAACCACATTCATTATTTAAACTTCATAATTTTTTAAAATAAAACTATTGGAAATGATCACATCACTTAGTTTTGGACCAACCATTTAGGCTTCTTCCTCCCCAACATATTTTGTCAACCTGTACTTGCTATTACTAGTAGTATTCACTTTTAGAGAAGGTGTTATAACAACACCCTTCCATGATGTATTACTGACTTTAAAAGTAGAAACATTAACTTGAGAGGTGTAGGGTGTAGTGGTACCCAACCCATAAAAATAAATACCCTTCACCATTAGTAAATTTTGGGGTGCAAGATTATATTGAGTCCGGACCTCCACACAAACCTTAGGTAAAACTGTAACCACTTTTGGGAACTCTCCATGAAGATCTCCCACAATAGGTCTCCTACGGCAATTATGTGAAGCATGCACTTGAAAAAAACAGTTAACACAATAACCAATACGAGTTTCATAAATTATAGGTTGCCTATACCGAAGATCCCCTAAAATTACAATCTATATGAAATCAGGTAAAGTGTGAGATATATCAACTTTGATATAAATTATGGGAAAAAATGGGATTATATTGAGAATGAGTACATGGATCAATGTAAAGGTACCACCCCAAATAATTACTCAGCAGCTTCAAAACAAAAGGATTCTGGAATGGCAAGAGATATGGGTAAATCTAACCTAGATGATGACTGTTGAAATATCCTTGTTTAGAGAGAAATCAAATGTCCATTTCACTAGAAAATATTTAATTGACTTGAAAACTCAGGAAACACAATACCATGACTGAGATAAATATTCATCATCTTTAATTAGTATAAACATATGCTAAGAATACAACAAAACTACCCTTTCTTGATGACTTATACACCAATATTAATTGACATGTTAGGAGAAGTATAAAGTTGATGGTCATAGATGTTTAAACCATTCCACCATTGAGCACTCGAGAAGTTTCATAACTTTAGCAAACTAAAATGTAGAAATATACACTATTGGAAAACCCTATATTAGTGGAAAATCTTGAGGAATGATCTCAATACCCTAAAAATCAGAGGCCTCATAAAAATCTAGTTGCCTTTTTCCCTAGGATTGAGGATGATTCCATGATGGTTGACTCTAGATTTAGAGAGAATCCATCATCTCCACATTAACCAACACTAGTTTCTATGCGGTTCACGTCTCTATTTATTCAAATGTAACCATCAGTGCTATACTCCATTGTGTATCCCTCCATTGAGAACAAGATTAGACATAAAGTCTTATTTTTTACAGTGTGCACAACTTTTGATTACAACCAAAAAATGCATGTTTTCATAGCATTCTTCTCCCTTAATAGGTAATCCATCAATGTGCCCCTTCATAATGAGATAAAACCATCAGTGCCTAAGTTTGATGATCACAACCCAATAGTACTCACCTCCTAATAAGTGAGTTAGTGGAAGGTTAGAACAATTTATAGATATAGAGGAACAATTTATTATATACTACAAAATTGGAACAAAACTACACGTTAGAGAATAGGAAGAAGATAATAAATAGAGTGACTCGAGAGACTTCTGGGATCTCTCACCCAAGCCGTAGTGGCTAACCCCCTTAATAGAATAATTTTTCTCTACCAGTAGTATCCCACCCCTTTACTTTTATATCCATAAGGTCCCTACAACAGATTCCCAAGAAAATTCCAATGACCCCACAACATATTCCCTTATTATATTCCACTTTAACCACTTCCCAACTCCCCATGACCCATAAACAGATGCCACCCTACACAAAGTTTTCTTTTCTCCTTATAGAAAGTGCCTTCCAGGCTGGACGACTGGTCTCTATCACACATCCATTACATGAAGGAAGTTCCAAGGGGTGACAAAATTTTGTAAATTATAGACATATTAAATATTTATGTTATAATTCTTATAACTCATTTCCGTAAATAAAAAAACCATTGATAATAATACAAAAAGTTTAAACTCACTTAAACATATCATCTAATGACACGAAAACCTATACATTGATAGGTTAAGTAGATTAATATATTCTAATTGATAATATAACATCCTTATATCATAATACAAAACCAACATTTTGTAAAATATAACTTAATTATATCATAAAATATGATATACATGTTTGAGGTCATATATTTTCAATTTAACACCTTCAATAATGCCTTGTAAATTTAATGTATATTTAAAAATTAATTGGTAAACTATATCCAAACCCTTTTGGATAAAGTTATCATTTAACCACCTTTTAATTTTTGGAAAAATATTTTTTACTAAAAATAAATTCTTATTGACATTGTCTTAGGTTTGAGTTAGTGATATTTTTTAGTGTTGAATATAATTATTAATTCTCAATTCATAACCATGATCAACGAACGATATATAGAAAATGTATCTATATAAATAAAATTTATGATCATATAATCTCTTTGTTCAAACCATTAATTATAATAATGAGGTACGCACCAAAATAAACAAATATATCTCAAGAAATTCATCTAAGTAAATGAGCACATAATATGTGAATCAAATAATATTAACCATACATTTTCTTTGAAGCACATAATTTTTAGGTACGTACCTAAATTCTTGATTTTCCAATTATTTTTGGATAAAATTGGAGACTGGGAGGCATTTTAGGCCTTGAACTATTTATATGCATGATATATAAACCATGAAATGTGATCAAAAATTTGTGCAGGGTTCCAAAAAAGTTATAGTAATATTTCATTTTTTGTTTCACTATTTATAAATTGTGCATAAAAACATTAAACCCCTTAAAAACCCATAAATTATTTCCATTTTTTTTCCAATATCCTTCATTTTTCTCCCACTCAACTCTTCTAACATAAAGAGTCCATGTGAGGGGATTACACCTCTTTTAAACCCTCTCTTAACCCTATATTTATAGATCAAGAAAATATCAATTATAAGAGTCCTAAATCAATTCCCCTCACATCCTTCTCTACCATTACCAAATTTACTATTGTTTTTACCTTTATGATGAGATTATTTGGGAATTATAGGGATTGATGGATTTGGGGTTATCACAAGAGCATGTTGAAATCTTCAACATCAAAGAGGATTTTGCTAAGGGATGTCTTGGGGAACCATTTCAAGTTAAAAAACTTAGTTTGAGAGGTGTTTAGTCATCCTATGACTGATAAATAAATTATTTAGGTTTCTAATCCATTATTCACCCTTTCCAAAGATTGTTTCAATTATGAAATTAAGTGTATTTAATTTGTTTTGTTTCAGTGAGTGGTTTTATGATCAATACTTATGAGAATCATTATTTGAAAAATGAAATGAGGTAGGTAACTTCGCTCACTCTTCGTTCTTGTGGAATTTTATTTGTCATGATTGATTTTTTTTAGAAAAATACTTTAATATATTTAAAATATTTTTAAAGTGTGACTATTCAATTGTTTTAATATTACACATGAATTAAATGATTTTTTGTACTTCCTTTTGATTTAGTGTTTTCCCATAGGGTGGTAGGGTGAGTGTTGGTTTGTTGAAAATGGGTTTTTTATGAATTAGTGGCTTTTAGATAATGGTTTGACCACTTATGGTGGTAACCCCTAGTTGAGATAGTGGTATTAGGTTATAATGTTGCACCACTAGGTAAAAATTTAGATTAGGGTAGTGTTGATTTATTATCAATGATGAGTAATTCCTATTGTGAAAAAGGCTTGGGGTTTTCTTATGTGTACCCTCATGTGAATTTTGTAAAAATCATGAGTGTTTGGGTGAATTGGTTTTAAAAGGTTACATATTGGAAAATGTGTGGGTGGGTTTATTTATTAAAAGGAAATATTATTCATGAAATTATAGCATGGGTATTGCTTATTTTTAGAGTTCTTAATGGGGTGGATTGGGCCATGCAACTTAATAATTTGGCGAAGTAGGTTGGTTCGGTCTACATAGAATATGGGATACTAAAATAAAGTCCCCTAACCCACCCACATTCGATACATAAACTTTTGAATCATCCCATAGACCTAATAAATTATATCCACTAACATTTTTTTTGTAGAATTCTTACAAATAAAAATTATTAAATAAAACTAAATATGATACTAAAATTAAACCAAATATATATGTATATATAAATTGTTAAAATAAAATATAAATACTTATAAAACAATAACAACTGTTACATATAACACATTTCATACCATGTTTGGTTGTGAAAGAAATAATAGTAAAAACAAACACACACTTTTTTAATGTCAAAGGTGAAGGATTAAATCAAAAGAAAGATAATTGAATTATAAACTAGAATAGATTCCCAACTTTATGGGTTTTGTAGTATCATCTCATGTACATCACATTAGAAGAAAACCCAATAAACAACCTAATATATCATTACCGAATCAACATGAAATGAAGAAAATAAAACTAAATGCGTGTACCTCACATCCAAAAAACTCCATCATGTTAGAGTATGCTTGGGGTATATCATAAAGAGAAATCCTAATAAATGCCAAATTTATAGGTAGTTTACCATCCACTAGAAGATTAATATACTAAAATAGGACCCCAAAGGCTCCAAAGGTGTTCTAAAATCTTATTTCATGAAGAAAAATAGAGAAATAGGAATGAGGAGAGATTAAAAACTAGCTATATAGTTTTACAAACCCACTAATAGGAGGATCAAATCCTTTATATAGGCTTGATTAATTTAATGAAGGAATATGGTCGTCAGATGCTAATGCTTGGTAGATATCATAAATTACTCATAAAACATGTTTTTTGGTTAATATAATCATTTGAACATGTCAAATGATTATAATATGTTTTTCATACCATAAATAAATCATCTCGATGAGTCATAACTAAAGAAAACCCATTTGAAAGATGTGGAAGAAACCATTCACTTATTATCCCATATCACAAGCTATATCATTAAAAATGATATATGCTTCTCATACCTATATAAAACTTTAAAAACATTTCTATATTGTTTCATAAAATATACATAATATACATAATATACATATCGTGGTTTTATGATATGGATGAATTGTACAAAAGGATTCATCTTTTTAATTTATATCCAAAAATATCCCACCTGTACTAAAATACCATAAGGACTTTAGAAAAAAACTTCAAAATTCTATGAATCCATACAAACTCCTTTGGATATGGTTTCATCAAGATCTATGAATTTTGAAACAAACACTTTGTTCAAAATTTTATCCTTATTCTAAGGCCCAACTGTTTAAAATTCACTAAAATCAGACCAATCATATTCTATGATTGACCTATATCATAGGTCTAGATATGCATATGATTCATATCATAGGTTATGATTAGGGTATGATATTAAGGGAATGATATGTCTATATCATATTGTACAATAGGCCTATGATATTAGATATAAAGTTGATGGATTTGACCATGTATTCTAAACAATTTCTTTCAGTTGTGAACCATTGGGATGATTCATTTGTCTTCATAAAAGTGTTATAATTTTTTTAAATGATCAAATTATTATATTTATAATGGACATGTGTTATGGGGAATAAATGTTGGAAACCAAACATTGGTAGTCGAATCTCTACCTACATCCTTGAATGAGGTGAGCCTATATAAAGGGATAGTTCTTTTCTTGTTTGGCATATGATTCTATCTTTCTGAATCTGAATCTCACTTCCATCATGGTTCTCTATTTTTCTTCATTAAATAAGGCTCTATAAAACCTCTTAGAGTTCATAGGGTCCTCTTGTAGTGTATAAGGGTTGTAGTGGCCATTGTAATACATGTAGAGGCAAGATTCCATCAATTATTTCTTGATGATCTTCATAAAACATACTCCATTGAGACTGACAGAGATGTATCTCACCACGATAGAGGTACTATTTTTTATATTCATTTTATTCATTTCATGTTGATTTTATGGTGATAGATCAAACAATTAATTGTGTTTATTCCATTATAATGGTAATGAGATGATCCTTTTATAATCCCCCTCAATTATTCAAGGCACTTTAGGTTCTAAATTAATTTTATTTTGGTGTATTTTAATGGATTTCAGTACGTTGAGGGGTCAAGAGATGGTTTATAGGCTTTTTGGAGGATTCAGGGACCATAACAAGCTATTGTTGGTCCATCAATTAGCCAGTGGTTTCTTAGGAGCCTGGACAGTCTGACTAGACCCACCGACTAGCCAGTGGGCTCTTGGGAAGATTTTTAATAGAGGTTATTTTGTAACTTTACCAAAAAATCATATTTCACCTCTTCCTCCTCTTCCTCGACCCTTTACTTGAATTTTTAGTGGTAAAGGATTCCATGGGAAGAATTTGGCCCTCTTTACCTCTTTTCTTCACCAAATTGGACATTGTTTATTGTGGTGGGTTCCTTTCGGTAAATCTACCATTGTTTAGGATTCTAATCATGGTTTCTACTCAAAATTTTTGTAACCCCAATTCAATGGATTGGGGAAATTTTTTAGGGATTTAGTGTTCCATAATTGTAATGGACAATGATTCTTAGCGTTTTAGTATGGCCATGCCTAAGGGAGGAAATCCCTTACCATTTTATGGTGTTTTCATAAAGTTTCATGGATCGTTTTGTGTGTGGGTGTGTGGTTAGATTGAGATAATTCCACCTAATGTATAAATGGATCTATTTAGGTTCATATAGGCATAGTGTAACTTTTATATAGGTATCATTGAAATAATTCTTAGTTTGAGTGGAAATTCCACTTGGAATTATGGATGACGTAGGGGTTATCCACTTGTGAACTTTGACCTCAGTGAAGCCATTTGGATCAGTTGGGGTTGGTTTATCCTAGATAGATGATGGATGAGATTGTATGACGTTACCATTCTTTTAATGTAATTTTGGATAATTTTTTTAATTTTTGGTCATTTCTTGTGGTGGAATCCCAAGAACCTATGGGATGGGATGGGGGTGGCATTTTGGGCCTCTCAAAAACCTTCAAGATAGATCGGGGTGATACGTTGGACCCCCCAAGAAACTTAGGGATGGGTTGGTTTGCCATGATTTACCACCAAAGATATGTTGTGATGGTTCATGGTATAATTGAGTACATGACTCATGGTATATCCACAGTCTTTGGTTTATGATTGGCTATGGTAGTTTTGACAGACCATCCTTATGGAATGGAGCCAAAGCTAGTAGTGTCGGGGTTTGTGGCATCTTGTTCAATGCACAATGACCCAAAAAAGTTATAAGTTTTTTATGTAATTATTTTATGTTGATGCATCCAACTTTATAAATTTTATGAATTTATGTTAAGCGCCCATTTGTGGTGTCCTACTGAGTTTATTATCACACCCTACATGGATATCTCAATGCACATATATACTTTATGATCAGAAACCCAACTAAGGAAAATGATCTCATGATAGATTACTGAGTAGGTGATAGTGGACATGGATAATGGAGATATCAGGACATACTCTTAAACCTTTAATAATGATACCTATTTTATTTATTCTCTTTTGATTCATTTTCTACATTGATTCTCCACTTGTGGGGATCCTGGATTACTTAATTATATAAATCTAGATATTTTATGTCATTTCATTATAGCATGATATGATTATGTATTTGTTTATATTTATTTTATTGCTTTCTCATGTTCATGGATGCTTACTTGGTTATTTCTTATATTGTATGTGTCACTCTAATATTCACAGATACTATGGGTATAATCTCCCTATATGTTTATGTAACACACCACCCCTACCTCATTGGCTTGAGGAGGCGGTGAGGGTTACTTGGCCTTAAGCGACGTTCTCCAAGGTGCTAAAGGCTGGAAATAAATGCCGAGGGCTCCGAGAACAATTGGGGAACGATTTTCCCTTAAGACAAAACCAACCAAACAACCACAACTAAATGATGCATGTCGAAAAAACCAAACTCATACATTACCCAAGACAACCAGATAATCCATAATCTCATGCCAACACAACCCAATACAACATCAGAGTACAAAGTAGAAGACTCAACAAGAACACCGCGAGCCATGACACCACCACAGCTCCACACCAAGCTCCAAGATCCAAGTTCCACCAAGCCATCACAACGCACCACTAAAGGAGGTTGATGCCTTACCTTTGCCCACGTCATGTTACACAACATCTGCAAAGACACCAATGTTCCAAAGTAGGGGGTGAGTACTAAAACTCAGTAGGTTTTCCCCAAATGACTTCCCTACACATGCCACTAGGATAAAACCGTTAGCACATTTATATAAAACATTTCATATAAAAAAATCACAAGTGAAACCATTACCATAAGCCAACCATGATCTTACCAAGCCATCACACCCAACCCAAGAAATAAAAGTAAATCCAACCAAAAAGCCACAACCTTTCCAACATTTACCCATTGGCATAACAATTCAATCTTGCAAAGCAGTACACAATAAAACAATCATAACGGTGGCGCTTCCGTCCAACCTGTTTCATCCATTTACAACTAGTGGCTGTTCCTATCCACTTATCATTGATGGTGGACCTTCCATCCACTATCCATCCACCTTTATTATAGTGGTACTTCTCGCCCACTTCCACACAACAATTCAACCAATCACAACCCAACATATAATCCATCACGGTCACAACAAAATCATGTAATCAACCAATTCCATTACATGTCAATTCACTTCAATAAATCACCCATTTATTGAAAACCATTTTCAATGCCAAACCCTATTTTCAATAAAACAACCCTTTTATTGAAAACCATTTCTATCGATCATTTTCAAAAATCAACCATAGCATCTTATTTTAAAATCTACATTTTAAAATCCACAACAAAATCATTTGACCAAAAAACCCTCTTTTCCCCAAAAATCCCCAAAACATCACCCAAGGGATTTTCAACCAATTTCTCACCTCAAAACACAATTAATTTCAAGCACAACAAATTAATTCTAACCAAAACCAAAAGCTCTAACCAAGTGGAGTCGAGAGAGAAGCCACCTACCTTTAGGGTTCCTGAGAAATCGACCAACGAACAGCCGCACCTCATGTCCAGCGAACGCACCACCAACACCTCTCTAGATCCTCTCCCCTAACCATAACAAACCTCAAAATCATCATCCAAGGCAACCCCAACCCAATATCTACACACAACAAGTGTAGATCTAGAAAACCAAGAAAGAGGGGGAAGTAGATCTAGAGGAAAACACAAGAGAAGCAAGAGGAGAGACTTACCTGGGAGAAACCACCTTGAATCCACCTTGAAACCCCTTAAAATCGCTTCCAAAACAAGTGAGAGAGCACCCCTAACCACTGAGAACCCAAAAAACCGAGTGAGGCTTGATTGGGAGGAAGAGAGGAGTGAAATGAGGAAATCCCGAGTGATCCCGGAACTTATAACCCTAACTTTAAGTGGCCGCATAGTTAGCCCACACGGTTTGGAAAACCGTGTGCTAACCGTGCGCACGCCACTGCCTCGAGAGCCAGGGTACGCACAGTTACCTCACACGGTTTGGAAAACCGTGTGCAGGCTGTGCAAGGCCTACTATCTCGAGAACAAGGGTCTACACAGTTTCCTAGGAAACCCACATGATTTCCACTAAACGTGCTCAAACCGTGCACCCCTTAAAAAGCCTCCAAACTCATCCAAAACCATTACAAACTCTCCCAACCTCTTCCCAACTCATTCCATGTACTTTAAATACATAAAAAATGCATAAAAAAAGGCCAAATACCTCAAACCAGGGGTACTACATTCTCCCAACCATTGGAATTTCTGTCCTTGGAAAGTAGTGAACCCAACCTTTGCCAAAGAGCTCGAGCCACTACTCGACCATCTCTTTCTCCCAATCCCAAGTCTCCTCTTGAATTTGACCATGTTTCCACAAAACATGAACTAAAATGATGCTTTTTCCATGCAATACTTTCTCTTGCCTATCCACAACCCACACTGGCACGTGCACCAATGAAGCATCCGGTTCTAGCTCAACATGATCCCATCGAATCACATGGTCGCGATATGACTGATACTTTTCAACTGTGACACATGAAACACATTGTGCACCGAACTAAACCGTGGTGGAAAAGCCAAATGATAATTCACCTCACCAACCCACTCAAGAACCTCAAAAGGTCCTATATACCTCAGGGATAACTTTCCCTGCTTTCCAAAATGACGATGTCCCAACCTAGGAGAGATACTCAAGAACACATGATCACTCACCTTGAATGACCACGGTCATCGACGATGATCCACATACGATTTATGATGACTCTAAGCCGTCTCCATTCTATTCTTGATCAACTTGATCTTCTCCACAGTCTCCTGGACAATATTCGGTCCAACCATCGAAGACTCGCCCGCTTCCACCCAACATAGTGGAGAACGACAAGACTGCCCATACAATGCTTCAAACGGATCCATCTGTATGGATGCCTGATAACTATTATTGTACAAGAACTCAACCAATGACAAGTGCTCCTCCCATGAGACACCAAAATCCATGACACAAGCCCACAACATATCCTCCAGAGTTTGTATCATCCTCTCAGATTGACCATCCGTCTGAGGGTGATACGCCGTACTCATCGTCAACTGTGTTCCAAGGGCTTGCTGTAAGGATTTCTAGAAACGAGATGTAAACCTCAGATCTCTATCTGATACAATCAAAACTGGAACACCATGCCTCTTTACCACCTCCCGGATATAGATTTTGGATAGATCCTCCACCGTATGAGATTCACAAATCGGGATGAAATGGGCCGACTTCGTTAGCCGATCCACTATCACCCAAATGGTATCATGCTTCTTGACCATTATTGGGAGACCTATGACAAAATACATTGCTATCTGCTCCCATTTCCAAATAGGGATTGGTAAAGACTACAACATTCATGCTGGCCTCTGATGCTCTGCCTTGACCTGCTGACAAGTCAAGCATCTCGAAACAAACTCATCCACACTTCTCTTCATACCAGCCCACCAGAACTGCGCTTTCAATGCTTTATATATCTTCTAAATTCCAGGATGAACAGCGCACCTGGAATGATGATACGCCCTGAGAAGATCCTCTTGACAAGCAACTGGTACAACCATCCAATTCTGAAAACACAAAACTAAATCTCCATTCAGTTTCCAACCCTCAATGGTCTCCCCACCATTGAGTCTTGACCCCACAGTCACACACTCAGAATCGGATATCTGTGCCTCTCTAACCAGGCCAACCAAGTCAGGAACCAACAAAACTGGAAAGAAGACCACTCTATCACCCTAGTTCTCACATTCCAACCGCATATCAACTATAAACGACATAAACTGCCACTGGTCTGATGCCTGTTTCACCATCTGAGCATATGATTTTCTACTTAATGCATCCGCCACCAAATTTCATTTACCCGATGTGTACATCAAGTCAAAATCAAACATCTGGAGATATTCCATCCATATCCTTTGCCTCAAGTTCAAATCCCATTGTGAGAAAATGTGCTTCAAGATCTTATGATCTGTATATACTGTGAATTTCTCACCTAAGAGATAACGACGCCACACTTTCAAAGCATGGACCACTACTGCCAACTTCAAATCATGAGTTGGGTAGTTCTTCTCATGAACTCTCAACTGCCATGAGCCATATGTGACCACATGATTCCCTTGCATGAGAACGCACCCCAACCCTGATCATGATGCATCACAATACACCACGTACCCTTTTCCTGATTCTGGAAAAACCAAGATTGGTGCTGATGTAAGATGACCCTTTAGCTCTTTGAAACACTGTTGACACTGTTCATTCCACTGGAATGGAACATTATTTCTTATCAAAGCTGTCATTGGAGAAGCCAAACGTGAGAAATCACGAACAAAACACCGATAATACCCATCTAGACCAAGAAAACTGCGCATCGCAAACACATTCTTTGGCAGTTTCCACGAGATAACAGCCTCTATCTTTTTTGGATCCACTGAAACACCCCTTTCAGAAATCACATAGCCAAGAAAACAAACTTTCTATATCCAAAAGTCACACTTTAACAATTTGGCATACAACCGATGATCCCTCAAGATCCCTAGCACTGTCGCCAAGTGTTACTCATGCTCCACCCTTGTATTTGAATACACCAAAATATCATCCACAAACACCACCATGAATGAATCCAGATATCTCTGAAATATCCGATTCATCAATGCCATAAACACCGCTAGTGCATTCATTAGGCCAAAGGGCATAACCACGTATTCATAATGGCCATATCTGCTTCTGAAAGCTGTTTTAGGAATATCCTCCTTCCTCACCCATAATTGATGATATCCCGACCTCAGGTCAATCTTGGAGAACCACTGGGCTCCCTTCAACTGGTCAAACAAATCATCGATTCGTGGAAGTGGATATCTATTCTTTATTGTAACTTGGCTAAGTCTATGATAATCAACACATAGCCTTAAGGTTCCATCCACCTTTTTCACAAAAAACACCGGTGCTGCCCACAGAGACGTGCTAGGCTGGATAAACCCTTTGTTTTCTAACTCTTCCAACTAGATTTTCAATTCCCGCAATTCAGCTGGTGCCATCCGATAAGACGGAAGTGAGATAGGACTGGTCCCCATAAGGAGATCAATCGTAAACTCCACTTATCTTATGGGAGGTAACCCAAAGAATTCGTCAGGAAAAACATCCATGAACTAATCCACCACTGCTGGAGGAATACTCTTCTCAACACCCTTTATTGATTCCAATGACAAAACCGCCAACTGATACGATAACATACCCATTGTTGGTGCTAACAAACCCGTTGCAACCTGCCTTTCATGCTTCTCTCCTCTAAAGAGATTTATAACACCATCGTGTGTCGTAAAGGCCACTGTCTGCGCATCACAGTCGATGTGGGCCTTAAAATCCACCAGCCAATCCATTCCCAAGATTACATCATAACCATCCATCTCAAGCATTGAAAAATTCCACACTATCTCAACCTCTCCCACAACTATACAACATTATCTACAGAATAAGGCTCGACACTCTCTTCGACCTAGAGGAGTTTGACGTTTTAAAACCAAGGTCATCATTTCTACCCTTAAACCCATCAAATCAACCACATGTGCAATAATAAAAGAGTGTGAAGCACCCATATCAAAAAACACTTGCATCAAGGTAGAATTTAAAAGAATAGTACCTCGCACTGTGGATGGTCCCGACTGATCATATACCATAACCTGTTCAGCTACAAACACATGTTTTCTTACCACACTCTTCTCTTTATTGTTTTTTTGAGGCATCGTGGTATTCTGAGAATCACCATGACCCACTTTACTCTGCCGTCGAGGGGTATGCTGTTGGCCCTGTCCCGTCGAAGCATACAACATCTGCGATCCCTGAGGAGTGTCACACGCACCTGACCTTGGAGAATTCTGACAATAACGCTGCAGATGCCCCATCTTCTTACAATTATGACATGCCTGAGGTTGTGCTGTACAATCCCGCTTGATGTGGCCTGTAGAACCACACCAAAAACATACCAGTTTTCTCTGGGGATTCGGAGGAAGATTTACTGATCCTGACATTAGATTATATGTGATATTCCCACCCTAAGAATAAGTGTCCCTCTTTTGCTTAAACCCAGCGTTAGAGTTGCCACTATTCCCCATGGGTACCACCATGCTTCCCCTGCCCAGAGATCCCAACAGATCCCGCTCAGCCACCGAGGCTCTATTCACCATCTCCGTGTAATCATCTATACACAGTACTGCTATCTTTGAATAGATTTATTGCCTTAATCCCGATTCAAAGATCCTTGTATTCAACGATGTGCTACCCGCCACCTCGGGTGCAAACTGCACTAAGTTCATAAAATTAGCTGCATACTTCATCACAGACATAAGCTCTTGCTTCAAACTGAAGAAATTAGTCGTATGCTGAATTCTGAACATATGTGGGTAGAATTTTTTATTAAATAATTCCTCAAATCCTACCCACGTCATACCCTATTCCGTCCCAGCTTGGACTACCAACTCCCACCACTGAAGGGAAAGATCTTCCAACATATATGTGGCCAACTTAACTTTTAACTCTATCGGTGTTCCCAAGAACTCAAATATCTTGTTAATTCTATTCAACCATGCTTATGACCTCTCCGGATCTAAATCACCCTTGAAGATGGGTGGATTCTACTTTGAAACTGAACCGCATGATCCACATGCCTTGGTTCATCCCCTATGTTTCCACTTCCCACAGCTTGGAAATCTTTCACTATACTTTGCACTAGCTGCTGGTTCACCTGAGGCTCAGGTGTAACCACATTCTCAGAAGCCTCCTCCGGTTGGTCTCTACGACACCTACTCGGTACCATTTCTATAAAAAAAAACAACCATGAGTCTCACTTCTGTAGACATCACGAGATCCCATTTCAAATTACATTTCACAACATTATCACAACAAGGCTTTCCACCAGTTCACATTTTTTCACATGTGCCATGTTTCACTATTTTGAAAACCAAACCATTTTCAAAATACTGATTTATTCACATTACAATTTTTCATTTCATTATAAATCATTATACCCCAATGAAATATGCATCCTAGAGGGAAGTCATTTCTACCATGCATGTCATGATCATCTCATTGGCTACACCCACGACAATGAGATGTTCAATGCCTATAAGTGTCTCCAAAACACTTATGTATGCAACTCCCTGGTAACTTGAATTTCAGCATAAAAGGGTTAGCTACATCCTTTTATGCTATAAATTCCAAGTTCTGACAATCCTACACCTTGATACCATCCCGACTCAAGGAGTATACCACAACGAATGTCAACACCAAATCCAAGAATCAACTCCAAAGGACCGAACAAACTGATACCACTTGTAACACCCCACCCCTACCTCATTGGCTTGAGGAGGCGGTGAGGGTTACTTGGCCTTAAGCGACGTTCCCAAGGCGATAAAGGCTGGAAATAAATGCCGAGGACTCCGAGAACAATTGGGGAACGATTTTCCCTTAAGACAAAACCAACCAAACAACCATAACTAAATGATGCATATCGATAAAACCAAACTCATACATTACCCAATACAACCAGATAATCCATAATCTCATGCCAACACAACCCAATACAACATCAGAGTAAAAATCAGAAGAATCAACAAGAAAACCATGATCCATGACACCACCACAGCTCCACACCAAACTCCAAGATCCAAGTTCCACCAAGCCATCACAACACACCACTAAAGGAGGCTGATGCCTTACCTTTGCCCACGTCACGGTACACAACATCTACAAAGACACCAACGTGCCAAAGCAGGGGGTGAGTACTAAAACTCAGTAGGTTTTCCCCAAATGACTTCCCTACACATGCTATTAGGATAAAACCGTTAGCACATTTATATAAAACATTTCATATAAAAAAATCACAAGTGAAACCATTACCATAAGCCAACCATGCTCTTACCAATCCATCACACCCAACCCAAGAAATCAAATGAAATACAACTAACAAGCCACAAACTTTCCAACATTTACCCATTGGCACAACAATTCAATCTTTCAAAGCAGTACACAACAAAACAATCACAACGGTGGTGCTTCCGTCTAACCCGTTTCATCCATTTACAACTAGTGGCTCTTCCCGTCCACTTATCATTGATGGTGGCCCTTCATTCCACTATCCATCCCCCTTTATTATAGTGGTACTTCCCGCCCACTCCCACACAACAATTCAACCAATCACAACCCATCATATAATCCATCACGGTCACAACAAAATCATGTAATCAACCAATTCTATTACATGTCAATTCACTTCAATAAATCACCCATTTATTGAAAACCATTTTCCATGCCAAACCCTATTTTCAATAAAACAACCATTTTATTGAAAACCATTTCTATCGATCATTTTCACAAATCAACCATAGCATCTCATTTTAAAATCTCCATTTTAAAATCCACAACAAAATCATTTGACCACAAAACCCTCTTTTCCCCAAAAATCCCCAAAACATCACCCAAGGGATTTTCAACCAATTTCTCACATCAAAACACAATTAATTTCAAGCACAAAAAATTTATTGTAACTAAAACCAAAATATCTAACCAAGTGGAGTCGAGAGAGAAGACACCTACCTTTAGGGTTCCTGAGAAATCGACCCACGAACAACCTTACCTCAAGTCCGGCGAACGCACCACCAAAACCTCTCTAGATCCCATCCCCTAACCATAAGAAGCCTCAAAATCATCATCCAAGGAAACCCAACCCTAGATATACACACAACAAGTTTAGATCTATAAAACCAAGAAAGTGGGGGAAGTAGATCTAGAGGAAAACACAAGAGAAGCAAGATTAGAGACTTACTCGGGAGAAACCACCTTGAATCCACCTTGAAACCCCTTCGAATCGCTTCCAAAACGAGTAGGAGAGCACCCATAACCCCTGAGAACCCAAAAAACCAAGTGACGCTTGAGTGGGAGGAAGAGAGGAGTGAAATGAGTCAATCCCGAGTGAGCCCGAAACTTATAACCCTAACTTTAAGTGGCCGCACGGTTAGCCCGCATGGTTTGGAAAACCGTGCGCTAACCGTGCGCACGCCACTGCCTCGAGATCCAGGGTACAGACGGTTAACTCACACGGTTTGGAAAACCGTGCACAGGACGTGTGAGTCCTACTGTCTCGAGAACAAGGGTCTTCATGGTTTCCTGAGAAACCCGCATGGTTTCCACTAACCGTGCTCAAACCCTGCACCCCTTAAAAAGCCTCCAAACTCATCCAAAACCATTCCAAACTCTCACAACCTCTTCCCAACTCATTCCATGCACTTTAAATACATAAAAAATGCATAAATAAAGGCCACATACCTCAAAATATGGGTGCTACAGTTTAGTAGGCCCACATCTCTATTTAGAAGCTTCTTTCATATGGGGAGGCATGCATAAGGTTACATGCCACCTCATCTCGGATTGGGTGATTCAGGCCAAGGTGTTACAAAATGGTATTAGAGATTTTATTTGACTTATTATTTGAGACTTAGTAGAACAAATAAAGGTTGGATAGGACTCGAGTAGGGGAGATAATCTTGTGCCCAACCAACAATTGAGTAGCAGACCTCTAAGTTACTAAGGAAATTGGTTTTATTATATTGGTTATGATGTTACAATTTAATGATGTTATTGGGTATTGTTGTGCTATTATGGTTCATGGGATTTTACTCTTGGCCCATTGGTAAGAGTGAGTGAGTTAATGCATCAGGTGTAGGAACATAGGTTCACATGTCATATGCCTGACTACTTGCGATTGATATAGGTTTAAATTGATTAAATCATAGTCAAAAATATTTGTGGTGTTTTCCTAAATTCACTTGTGATGAAATATAATTAATTTAACATGGTCATTCCTATGATTTATTTATTATATGACTGTGACTAATTTATAGGTATTATAATGTGGTCTTTGGCCTTTGATAAGTCCTAGATGGGTTATGCCTAACGGTTGTGGGTAGATCTTAACAATTTTGAGTAGCTCTTGGGTGAATTACCTATAAATGTTGTGTGTCTATGTGCGCTTGATAACTTCTTAAGTGTTGGAATATTTGATCCGTTGAAGGTTTTATAAGATTATGTTGATTTTTTAGATAATATTGTCCCATCAATGTCCTATAGTTCCATGTCAGAATCAGGGTGAGTAAACTCATAAGGTAGAATATGTCCCTATCATACAACTTGAAATTCTAGAGGGGCAGGCTGAGAATGCCCCAAATTTTTCTCCCATGGTTCATGTAGAAGATTCCCTTCTGCTAGGTGTGTTTCACATCGCACTGGTGGGGGTTGAGGTGCCTATTAGGGAGGGCCAACCATAGAGGATTTCACCTAGGACTTCCAGACACAACACCCTCCATCATTCCAGGGTATGGATGGTCCCTAAGATGCAGAATATTTGATTGAGATCATTGAGAGGATCTTTGACCTGGTGGATACTTCAGTTGATCATTGAGTGAATTTGGTAAGTTTTATGCTGAAATGACTTATCATAAGGTGGTTGGGTGTGATTTTCCAAACTGGAAGACAATAGGATTTTATGTGGGAATATTTTAAGGATATCTTATTTTCGGAATTATTTCCCCAAGATTTTTGGCTAGACAAAGAACACGAGTTTATGGAACTTTAATAAGGGACAACATTGGTGGTTGAGTATGCAAGCTATTTTGGGGTATTTATTTATTTCAATCTATTATTGGTTAGTAGTGAGGATCATAAGGTAAGTAATTTTGAGATTGGGATTCATCTAGAGGTGAGGGATCATGTTCAAAAATTTTATTTGACCTCGTATTCTGTAGTGATTCATAAGGCTCTTACCATTTAGAAGAGGAGTAAGAGGTGATCTTATGTTATGTGCCAAGGCAGTGATAGATAGTAGAGAAAGATAATGGTTTCCTCTCTTCCATATTTAGGAGGGACTCCTCTATGCTTATAGCATGAGTAACCTGGTCATTATCCCAACTTGTATACCAGTCAACTGAAGGAGTGCCATTCCAGTGGAAGGATGGGGTATCTTCGGTGTTCTGTTTGAGGTTTTCTTAGTATGGAGTGGGTTGTGGTTTGGGAAGAATCAGGCCTTGGGGGATTTATTAGGAGGAACTTAGGTGGATAGTTGGTATTTTTCAGGGAGGTTGGGTAGGTGACCATGCTAGGGATCTCAGCATCGGTAGTTATAGGTTATACAGGGTTCAGTCCCTCAGGTGAGATAGAGATCATGGGGTTAAGGATATGTTTTCAAGGATACCAGGGTGTATTCACTAGATCAGGTTCTAACTGATGAAGGGTATGGGATTTCAATAGTGAGCGGTAAAGTTTTGGTTTCCTTGACACTTTTTTATTCTTTGTTTGATATCGTGGCTTATCATTCCTTTATTTCTGCTCAGGTTGTCTCTAGTTTGGGGTTTTCAGTAGAGATTTCCTCTATTTTTTTCACTTAATACTCCTCTTTGGAAAAGGATATATTGGTGAAAAAGTTTCTCACATGTTTCGAAGTGGTCAGAGACTATGGGAATTTTTGGGATTTCTTAGCCCTTGATATGGAAAGTTTAGATTTCATATTTGGGATGGACTATTTAACACAATTCCTAGATTTCATCAATTGTTATAGTAGGTGAGTGGTTTCCAACTCCCCTAAGGGACAGGAGTAAATAATCACAAGGGAGTAAAAAGAAGTACTGTCAGACCTTAGCCATATTGGGTAAATTAAAAAGTATATAGTAGGTTTGGTGATCCTAGTAGACAAGGTGATGGGTCTATCCATATTCCCCTTAGTGGTGGATTGTTACCAGGATATTTCTTTAGATGTTTCTCAAGAATTCCTCCTAAAAGAGGCATTTAGTATGTGATCGAGCTCATGATAGAAGAATAACCTATATCAATTCCCCCATATCATATGGAATTGATTGAGTTGAAAGATTTTAAAGTATAACTTGATTACTTAGAGGTGAAATGATTAATTCTCCTGAAAAGTTCTCTTTAGGGTGATCTAGTTTTATTTTCCAAGAAGGAGGATGGAAACCTTAAATTATGCGTGGATTAATGAAAAATGAACAATGTTATAATGATAAAAATGATATCCACTACCTAGAATCAATGATTTGTTTGATTAATTGAGGGGATCATGGTGGTTCTATGAGATTGACTTATGATCAGGGTACTATAAGTTGTGGGATAGGGCTTAAGATTTTCCAAAAATGAAATTCAAGAGTAGGTATGGGTTATATAAGTATCTTGTGATGCTATTCGGTTTGATGAATGAACTGGAAATGTTCATGGATCTTGTGAACCAGATTTTTCACGATTACATAAACTATTTTTTCTTGGTCTTTGTTGATGACATCTTGGTCTACTCACAGACCTTAGAGATTCATACTAAGAACCTTGAGGATATCTTGAGTATACTCAAATAACATCAAATTTATGAAAAGTTATTTAAGTGATAGTTCTAGATAAAAGGGGAACATTTACTTGGGCATGTTGTTTTTGAGGTAGAGATTTTTCTTAATCCAGAGAATGTGGAGGCTTTTATGTCTTGGAATTGTCCTAGTAATGTGTTCAAGATTTAGAGTTTTCTTAGACTAGAAGAATATTATAAGTGGTTCATTCAGGAATTTTCCCATTTGGAAATGCCTATGATAGAGATGACTAAGAAATAGGACAAGTTTTAGTTGATCGACAGGTGTAAAGAGGCCTTCCAAGAGTTAAAGAGGAAGTTGAAGTATGATCCAATTATAATTCTACCAAACTCAGGGATTGGATATTCAGTTTACTATGATACTTCATGGGTTGGTCTAGGGGATATATTGATGTAGGGTGAGTGGGTATTCACATATATATCACATAATTTATGACCCCACAAGAGGAACTACCATACTCATTACTTGGAGTTTTCTTCCACGATTCATGCTCTAAAGTTTTGGAACTATTATCTATTCGGTGAGAGGTTTGTCATCTAAACTAACCAAAAAATATTACCATATATAATTTCTCAGTGATACTTGAACCTATTCCAGAGACATCGGGTTGATTACTTGTGGTATTTTGATTTTGAGATAGAATATGCCATAAAAAAGGGAAAAATTATCAAAGATGCCCTCGAAAGGAATCATAGGAAATGGGGATACAAAAATTAGAGTAATAGTGGAATCTCAAAAGTCTACTGGTGGATTAGTAGATGAATATTTTAGAGGACTAAGAAGCTATGGTGTGTGATTTTCTGGTTGTTGTATCACCCTTGGTGGATCAGGTCAAGGCTATATAGGAGTTTGATTCATATTTTTAGGTGATGTAAGAGTGGTTTTGGGTTAAAAAACCTATTCAAGGATGGTCAATGGATTAAAATAACATACTTCATGTGGGTGGGAGGGTTTTCATACTCATGTATATAATAGATGAATTGATAAGAGACTCTCACGCTTCATGGTGGGCAGTGAAACCAGGTTCGACCAAGATTTATAGGGATATGAAACACCAATTATGGTGGGTAGGAATGAAGAAAGATGTAGTAGGGTTCATTGATCGTTGTCTCACATGTTAGAGAGTGAAGGTGTAGCACCAATGACCAGGTGGGTTGTTAAGCCTCTTCTAGTGATGGTGTGGAAATGGAATGAGGTAATGATATAATTTGTTAGGGGTTAACCTAGGACTATGAGGATTTGAGATGCCTTGTAGGTAGTTATTGACCGATTTATGAAGGTTTCACACTTCATGCCAATTTAGGAGACCTAGTGAGTGGATGAGTTGGGAAAGATTTATGTGTGAGAGATACTGTGGTTTCACAACATACCTACAAGATTCTTGTTAGATCAAGATTCTAGTTTCACATTAAGGTCTTGGAAAGGCTTATAATATGTTATGGGAACACAACTGAAGATGAGCACTACATATCACCCAAATATATATGGAAAATCTGAGGGGATGATCTATATTCTAGAGTATATTATCAGAGTGTGTGTGTTTGATTTTATTGAGACATGGGATGGACACCTATCCTTGATAGAGACCCTTATAGTCTCTTTATGTTCAACCATGTCAATCACCATTGTTTTGGAATGAGATGAGTGAGTCGGTAGTGATCAGACCAAGCCTGATGTAGGAAAATTTTGAGTGGGTGATGCTGATTTAGAAACATTTGGTTACTAAATAGAGAAGGAAAATTCATATTCCAACCAAAGAAAATGAACCTTAGATTCACTATGGGTGACTGGGTATTCTTTCAGGTGCCACCTTGTCTTAAACATTGGCGTTTGAGGAAACATGGAAAGATAGCACCGCATTTTTCTAATCCATTCATGATTGTTTAATAGGTTGGGATATTGTATTACATGTTGGATATTACTCTATGGAATTAAGGTATGCATAATTAATTTCATGTGTTTGGAAGTATGAGTTGAACCCTGTACACATGATTGATAGAGGGGATATTGAGTTAGAGGTAGGTGCTTCATTCAAGGAATGTATAGAGTGTATTGTGGACCGAAGCAAGAAGGTATTGTACGGGATAAAAATGACTCTTGTTTGAGTGTCATGGAATAACAAATATATCCAATAGTAAATGTGTGAGTGAGAATAAAATGTACAAACATAGTGGCTAGAGTTTTTTGGCCAGTACCCCTAGGGGAACTTCTCGAGGATGAGAATCCCTTAGAGGGGGAGTTTGTAATGAACCTTGATGATTTGAGGTCTTTACACTTTAAATTAATTTTATTTTGGTGTATTTTAATAGATTATATCCTACTGAGGGGTTGGGTGATGGTTTGGAGGCTTGTTGGAGGAGGTTGGGACTACAACAAGATGATGCAATTCCACCGATTAGCTAGTACAGGGCCACCAGTGAGCTGATGGACTATCTAAGGGATATAAAAGTCTACCTAGACCCACCGGCTAGCTGGTGGAGTCTAAAAGCTATCTTATGGTATCTTGGGTATATTTTTAATGGGGGGATATTTTTTAACTTTTCCCAAAATCCCCATTTCACCTCCTCCTCCTCCTCTTCGAACCTTTACTTGAATTTTCAGCATGGGTAGAATCCTTGGGAAGAATTTGTTCCTCCTCACCTCTTTTCTTCACTGAATTGACTACATTTTTCTATAGCAAGTTCCCCTAGATAAATCTATCATAGTTCTAGATTCTAATCATGGTTTATCCTATGTTTCTTTTTTTTGAAACCCTAATTATATGAATTTGGGTTTTTAGTGATTTGGTGTACTGTTCATGTTGTAGACAATGATTCTTAGTGGTTAATTGTTTCCACACCTAAGGTATGAATGCCCTTAAAATTTTAAGACATTTACATAATATTGCATGTATCTTTTTGTGTGTTGGTATCTAAGTTTGTGTTGGTTAGGCTCAGATAGATAATGTATGTGATATTATGGTGTTTCCCTTTCTTTTGATATGATTTTGATGCACATTGTTAATGTTTTATTATTTCTTGGGTGGCCTCCCAAGAACCTTCAGGATGAATTGAGGTGACATGTTGGGCCTACCAAAAACCTCTGGGATGGGATAGGGTGATACATTGGAACTCAGAAGAACCTTTGGTATGGGTCAGTATGATATGGTTGACCTCCCAATAACTGTTGGGATAGGTTGTGGTGTGATTGAGTCCATGAACTATGGAACATGCATGAGTTGTGTGTTATGCTTGTACATGGAATTTCTATCAGTCCATTTTTATGGTTTTGACATGAAAAAGGCAGGACATGGGTTTGTATTGACTTAGTCAATGCACAATGACCAAAAATGCATGTAAGTTGTTTATTTATTTGTTTTCTATTGATGTATCCTCATTTATACACTTGATTAATTTATGATATGGTCTCATTAGTGGTGTTATATTGAGTTTATTCTCACACCCTGCCTGAGAATCTCGATTCACATGAAAACCTTTATGATTAAGGACCCGACTATGGGAAAGGGACCTATGAAAGATTACTGAATAGATGTCGGTGGCTAGGGATAAAGGTGATACTAGGACAAACTTTGAAAAATTTATTAGAGATTCCTCTTTTACTACTTTACTTTTTCTTTCTTATGTATATTTATTTTCCTCTAACAGGAATCCTTGATTACTACTTTGTATGAATCTGAATATCACATGTCATTTCATTATGACATTCAATTTTTTTATTGTTATTTTTTTATTTGATCCCTCGATTATTTTTATTGATGCTTCCTGGGTTATTACTTATATTTTATGTGTCACTATGATATTCATAAATACCAAGGGAATAATCTCCCTATATTTTGTATAGGCCCTCACTGCTAGTCAGCAACCTCTTTCATATGGGGAGGTGCACATGAGGTTATGTTCCACCTTAGTCTGGGTCGGGTGATTTGGGTCGGGGTGTTACAACTTTCAAACCCATCAGTGGTATCAATACCATGATCAACTTTGATTCAAAATATTTTTTCTATCTATTTCATGAATGATATGCATATCTTAAGGAATTTGAGGTGATATTATAGAGTATGATATGGCTTGGCTGAATATCAACCGTTGGATCACCATTATAGGTTTACGATATTGGGCATTGTGATGTGTGATTCTATTTTTTCTTAGTCGTAGGGTATGATTGGTTTTTATCATAGTGTATGATGTATCAAAATTTGTGTTTTTTGTTATGTGTTTTAATCCATGATATGTGATATCATATCCTGCAACATGAATTTGAGGTTTTGAAAAATTGATCAATGTGTTATATTATCGACATAGCGAATATTTTCAAATATGATAGGCACCCCAAAATAGTATTTATCATAAGCCCTAATTCTAATCATGAATAATGATAAATAATGGTTCTTTTCAGTCATAAAATATTCTATAAACTAAAAAATTATAAAAAATATTTTTTATAAAAAATGATTATTTTTTATAAAGTATATGTGTTAGACATTATAAATTGAATATTTTTTATGTTTAAATTAAATACAAAGTGTTCAAATTAATATCTTATGTTTGAAAAATAAATAAAATGTTTATTTATTCCTTTTTAAGATTTATGCATATAAAATTTTATATGATATGAATATTATATATGATTAAATTTTTATGATAAATATCTTTTTATAAAGTTGTCATTCCATGCTAGGTACAACAACATAAAATTTATCTTTCATATAACTTGACATAAATTTTCTATTAAGTTATTAGAATGAATTTAGAGGTTGAATATAGTTTATATATATATATTATGTGTTAGAGTTGTACTGGAATTGAAATATCTCGTAAGTAGATTATCCTTGAGTAGATGGACATTGGGTCAGACTTCTCACTAGTCTGGAGGCCTATGCCTTATCTATAAAATTGGAGGTTGTCTATCTACGACTCCAAGACTTTTCTTATGCTGATTTTTGGTTTCATATAATTATAAACCTTTATATGAAAGTGTTCATGTAAATTATGTATGAGATGCATTTAAATATGATATTGGGCTTCTATTTTTTGGTAACACAAATTTTGAGTTGTGTAAAGGGTTACACATTAATATGTTTTGAACATATTAATTTGGTAGATAGAATTAAGACTCCAAAATTAATTTTTTATAATCATGTATACATAAATGAATAAAACATGGGATGATAAATATTACATGTGATGCAATAATTATTGATTTAATAAGTATATGATGTATATTAAATTAGTGAGGATTTAAAAGAAACCCCTAAAAATACTAATTGTAATATTATTTCCAAAGTAGTCACATATTAAGACTCTAATAATCTAACTAGGTAGGTCATGATAAAGTCAGGTGTCATGGATTATCTTGTGTAAGAAATGATGGGTATGGGTGAACCTAATAAGATTAAGTTCCCATATCCAACTGTGATATATTGGTGACACTTAAATTGGGAATCCTTAATTGTATTAGAATACCAGAGGTATAGAGTTGAGTTAACCCTTATGATGGATTTAGGTAAAGGGTTGTCTACTCAACTATATAAGAATCATATGTGATATGATTGACATGATGACCTACCGAAATATATAATTGTTGGGAGAAATGTTAAAGTGACCTAAAACTTAGTGAAATATGGATCCTGGAGGACCACTAAATGTAATGATATATAAGGTCATCATTTTAGTGGGAACACTTTCATTAAAAGTACCGAATCAAAAGATATAAAATATGATACTCACTCATACATATGTCTTTGTTGTAGATAATGAAATGTATAATGATTATTATGTTGATATATCTTATATTTATGTACTATAATATAATTATAGATTAGTATCTTTGGTTGATAAGTGTTCTCAAAGATAATAATTCTGATAATAAGAATTTAAATGTTATAGAAATAAATTTATCATATCCTGACTCATGGGTATTAGATACCAGGTGTGCATTACACATTTGTGTTGATAAACACAGGATAAAAAATATGAGAGAATTAATGAAATGAGAATTGGATTTTTTTATTGGAAATAACGTAATAGTTTTTTCATTGGAGGTATACTCTTATGATTTAAGTATATCTAGTGGATTTATTCTATAATTACAAAACTTTTATTATGTTTCCACCATAATTTTTTTTATTTTAGTATCTTGTTTAGACCAGATAGGATTTAATACATTATTAATAACTAAAGTTTTTCTATATACATGAATTAAATGTTTTATGGTATTGAGAGTATAGTAAATTATTTTTATATTCTTTAAATAGATAATACTAACTATATAATTCAGAATAATTAGGTCAATGTTTATTCTAACTCCATATACATTTGGAATTAGTTCCTTAGACATATAAACGATAAACACATTCAAAGAATCCATGGAGATGGGTTGTTTCAATAATTCAATTATGAATTTATTGACACATTTGAGTCTTTTTTATTATTCATGATGGTTGAAGAAATTTATTATTGGAAAATGTGAAAGGTCTAGCAGACCATTGAATCTAGTACACAATGATGTATGTGGACCATTGAGTACTCAAGAAAGTAGTGGTTTTAAGTACTTCACAACCTTTACTAATGAATTTAGTTAGTATGGTTATGTGTTTTTGATGAGACACAAGTTTGAAACATTTTAAAATTTCTTATAGTTTCACAAAAAGTATAAAATCAATTGGGAATAATTATGAAATTTCATTGGTTAGATTAGGTTGGTGAATATTTATTCTAATAATTCACTGACCATCTAAGAGAGAGTGGAATTGTTTCACAATTGAATTATTCTGGGAACACCATAGTGGAATGGTGTATTTGAGAGAAGACATCATACCTTGTTTCAAATGGTTTGATTGATGATGATTTAGTGTGACGTTCCTATATCATTCTTGGGATATGCTCTATAAATTATTTCATTCTTACTTAAACTCATTCCATATAAAATAGTCATAAAGATGCTACATGAAATATAGACAGAGAATCTACCCAAATTTTCTTTTATGAGGATTTGGGGTTATAAAGCATACATATGAAATATTTTACCTAATAAAAATAACCCCAAATTATATGAATTATTATTTGATATTATATCAAAAAAACCATGAGATATTATTTCTATAATTCTATTGAACAAAAAGTGGTTGTGGCTTGAAATAATATATTTCTTGAGAAGGAATATATAATTCGATGAATCAATAAGAGGAATGTTGAACTTAGAGAAGTTTAGGACCAACAAGTAGAAAGTTTTCTTGAGATGGAAGTTGAGCTATTTCTATAAATAGTTGTGGAAAAATAATTGACTCAGGTTACACTAGAAACTTAAAGGTCTAGTAGAGTTCATTAGATTCCTGAGTGATATGGATTTCTTATAAAAAATAGTGGGGAAATAATGTTCATGGAATATGAACTTACTTCCTACCAAGTGGTTATTAAGAGTTATGATATTAAGAATTGGTTAAATTCCAGGAAATAAAATTTTTCTCCATGTACACTAACCAAGTTTGGAACTTTGTGGATGCACCCAATGGGGTGAGACACATAGGGTGAAAGAAGGTTTTGTGAAATAAAACACACATACATGGTATATTATCTAACTATAAATCTCTATCAGTGAAAAATGGTTACAAAAAAATTCATGGTATTGACTATAAATAAACCTTTTCTCTTGTTACAATGATAATGTAAACTCAGATATTACTTACCTTAATAGCTCATTAAGATTATGAGATATATCAAATGGATTTAAAAATAAATTTCCTTAATATTAATTTAGTTGAGGATGTGTATATGATACGTTGGGAAGGTTTTGAGGTTCCAAATGAGTATACTAAGGTTTATAAGTGGCAACAACCCATTTATGGATTAAAGTAAGTTTTTTAAATTTGGAACATGTAGTTTGATGATGTGATCAAATAGTTTGTTTTCATAAAAAATATGGATGATTCTTATATATACAACCAGATTAGTGGGAATATTGTGGTATTTCTAATACTATGTGTAGATGACATAATTATTATAAAAAATGATGTCCTGGATCTACATTATGTAAATATGTGATTGGGAAAATGATTCTTGATGAAAGACATGGGTGAATAATCCTACATACTGGGTATGAATATCTCTAAAGATATATCAAATAGGATTATTAGATTGAGTAAAAAAACATATATTGGTAAAGTGAAAAATCAGTTCAATACATAGAAATCCAAGAAGGGTTTTTTACTAGTGTCACATGACACGAATCTTAGTAAGATTTAAAATCCTTCTCAAGAGTAAAAAATGATGGATATTATTACTTATGAGTCCTCCATATAGTCTATCATGCATTCCATGTTACATACTCAACCTGATGTCACTTATGATTTGATCATAAGAAGTAGATACTAATAAAATCCGTGTGAGAGTTATTGGGTTTCTGTGAAGAATATACTCAAGTTATTAAGAATTATTAAAAATATTTTATTGGTCTTTGGAGGTGAGGATGATCTCATTTCAAGTTATTACACTGATACTAGTTTCCAATATGAAAAATATGACACTTGATATCAATTTGGTTTATTATTATGCCTAAATGGTGTAGCTATCAATTGGAAAAGTTATAAAAAAGTTACCATAACATAATCAATAATAGATTCAAAGTATATCACTACATTATATGTTGTGAAGGAAGCTAATTAGTTTAATAAGTTCATCACATAACTTTGGGTGGTTCCTATCATTAAGGGAGTAATCAAGGTCTACTATGAAAACAATCGTATTATTTCTTAGGATAAAGAACCTCAATATCATAAAAAGAACAAAAAAATCATTCAAAAATACCACCTCATTCAATAATTAATTTAGAGGGTCAATGTGAAGATATTTTGGGTAGATATAGAGGGAAATATATAAAATCCTTTGATAAAACCATTAGTGTAACAAAATCATGAGAGTTATGTTGAATATATTGGTATTTGATACATGAGATATTAGATGTAATATTTGTAAAATATATCATGGTTTTATAATAAAGGAAATATCTATTTATCATTCATTCATGTGCATTACATTTATATATTACATTAATAGTGGAATGATAATATCCTCTAAATATACAATTTTGAGCTGTCCTTAATTCATGATCGTCATGAAGTATTATGGGTTGCGATGATATGTTAAGATTAACATGAGTAAAACCTTGTATATGATATAAAGAGTTACATATGATATTAATAATATAATTATGTGATAATAAGTTGAGACTTATTATCTAGATTGATCCATTAAAGTATATCACATGGAATTTCATATGACCATTGATATACTTAGGGGTGTATGATTATTATGAATCCTCATTAACTAAGGTTGGTGATATAACTAGCATTAGAACCTTCATTTTTGATACCTTTCTTACATAAACATTGAGGATTAGCTAATCAGGGGGTGGTTGGGTATGTTACTGATCACATTATCAGTTATATCTAATCCAAGACAAGATTTTTACAATCATATAAAGTGAAAAGGCATTTGGGAACTTGATTAAATTAGATTGTGGAAATTTATAACCATGATTAGTTGTGTGATATGAGATATGCTTAGCTATATAGGTGAATTACATGTGATGTATTAATTCAAACTGGTCATTCTATTTTAGAGAATCTTGAATGGTTGATATGACCTATACTAGATTGACATGTTCCATGTTTAGTGGTCAATTGATGTCATAGATAAAAGGATTATATAAGTATACATATGGGGTATATGATACATATTATAGAGGACATGATCATATAGAGATATGAGTATGGTTGATCAATATCACACCAAACCCCTTTTTATCTTAAGTAACATTGATGTTTTTCTAGAGACTACTCTTTAATTACATCTATGAATTTAAGAATTTATATTTTTTATCAATGCTATAAAGTCCCATAGGGTCACTGTTTCCAATTCATGTCACCCAGTGGATGTTTCATGAGAGATGTGATACCTACCACTTGATCTCAATCAACTATTCATGGTTAAATTATTTTACATTAGCCATTGTTCTTTTGGTAGAAACTGTGCTTGTATTTTTTTTTGAGTTAACGAAGACCTTATTTCTAAAGGAAGGTGGTCACTTTTACTTGACCAACTACACTTTGGGTTGAGAATTGCTCAATAGGATAGGTGGTTAGGCTTATCTCATCCTTTTGGGGGAAAATATTTCATAATTAATTACTATCTAATATATTTCATCTACATTCATTAATCTTTACCAAATCCCAATGTAATATTTTCTAGTTATCAATCAAAACCATGTGTCATTGTAAAAATATTTATATATCATAGGTTCTCTATTTTACTCTCATTGGTTGATCATGTTATTTTTAAATCTTCACAATTGGGAACTCAATAATTTATCTCCATCCAGGGATATGGTAAGTGTTATGGTGTTAGGATTTATCCCATGATAGTGGATTTATATGTATCCCCATGAATGGAATCAAAACACATATAGTGTGGTGACACTCAATGGTACATATTTTACCTTTTAAGGTTGTGTAATAAGGACTAATGTGGTTCATTTAAATTCATGTAACCATGACAAAATAAAGTGCCTTATAAGACTGTGCATCCATTCCATACTAGATGTTGGGATTGAACTTTTGAGAGGTTTTCTATGTATCCTAGTTAATAAGAATAAAATACCACATAGTTTAGGTTACATAGTTTAAGTTTGTGTGATGAGACCATACCATGTAGTTTAATACCATGAGATAAGGATGTATTCTATACAGTTAAAATTCATATATCTAGTATTACTTAGTGATGGATTCATAATAATGCGTTATGTGATAATTACATACATACAACCCTGTTTAACTCATCCCATTTATTTGTAACTAAACAAGAGAGGGAATTATTTTACTTGTAGGGAATATGAATTATTGAGGGATGATATATTGTAGGTAATATAAACCATTTAGGGATGATTTCCTACTAGGAATATAGTCCATTAAGGGATAATGAAATGTAGGTAATGTGAACCATTGAGGTATGAAGGATCACATGGAATATAGTCCATTAAGGTAGGATGAATCACTGGGAATATGGCTCTTTAAAGGTAGTATGGATCGTATGGAATATGCCCCTTTTAGGGTAGGATGGACTATAGGGAATATGATCATTTGAGTATTGAATGACTCAAATGGACCATTTCCCTTCAAGGGTAATATGGATAATAGGGAATATAGCCCTTTGAGGGTGGTTTCATGGGGGATATGGCCTCCTAACAATGAGTTAGGTATTATACATGGTATAAACATATATACATGGTTCACTAATAAATCTTAGAGACTATATCATTAATGAAGAAATGATTGGGGATTACACCTACTAGGAGGCCCAGATATGCATCCAATTCACACAGATTGAAAATTGGACAAGGAAGGATGACAAGATGCATGGGTAATATGACCCAATGAGAAATAAGTTAGGTATTACACCTAGAATAATTACCAAGTCCTAATGGGTAGAAGGAATGATACTTGTGGGGATTATTCATATTCTTCTCAATGACAGATGACCTGGTAGGAAAGTCAGGTGAAGGCATGATTTTAGGGATTACACCTATTAGGAGGCCCTTTCTCTCTCTATCTAAATCATTTAGTGGAAAAAAGAGGTCCACTAAGTGTTTGGGTTGATTTTACGTTGGATATGGGTTTACCAAGTTGGGAAACATGAGCTAAGAGAGGATTCATTAGTATCATCATGATAAGAACCCTTGTTATCAAGGGAGTACATGATTTTTACTACACCAAAGGTTCTATTGGTTTTGGAGTATTTTCTGAGAGATGAATTTTATTAAGGTAATATATTATTGATGGGGTGTACACTGATTTTCACAACTCAATCATGAATTTATATAGACTATAGAGGAGGCTTGAAGGTATAGAAACCCAAGTAAGAGACCTGGGTTAAGGTGGAACCTAGGTAGGTGACCAAGGTGAGAGTGTGATTATCCATAGGCCTAGGGGAGGTTCTGCACCCTATTATAGTGGAAAGGGAAAAGGTTCACTCTAGTGAAGGTATTATGTGAAGGTTCTCACTAGTAGGGTACTTGGGAGAATTAGCTCCCTAGTGTAAAGAGGAGGGTGAAGTGTTCCCTAGTTATAGGTTAGGGAGAAATGGTTCCCTAATATAAGGTAGGGTGAAGTGTCTCTCTAATATAGATAGGGAGAATATGGTGCCCTAATATAGGGTAGGTAGAATTTTGTTCCTTAGTATAGGATTGGGTGAAGTATCGCCTTAATATAGCATAGGGAGAATATATCTTCCTAATGGAAGTATTGGATGATGGTTCTCCCTAGTATGGAGGCTCGAGCACAACTTTACCCAAAAATAGTATTAAGTGAGGTGTCTCTATAGTTAGAGGAGTTGGGAGATGTGTTACCCTAATATAGATGGGGAGGGTGAGATGTCACCCTAGTTGTACCTCCCGGGGTGACTAGGGAATGTGGCACTGATGTGAAACATTCTTGGAGTGAGTTAGGAAAGTGAAACCCTAGTGTGGTGGAGACTCTAAAACTTACCTAAGCACATGGTTCTCTACTGTGTTGTCCAATATGGGTCCCTTCACCACATTCCTTAAGGATCATTACAGATGTGGTCTTTTATGAAAGTTTGAGTATTAATTTTTTTAGATGATATAATTACCATTTTTAATTAATTCCTTTAGGTTTTTACTTTATTAAGATACTCAAAGGAGGTTGGAGATATAGATGTACAATGGTCCTCACTCTTGGAGACTTATTATGTGCCTCTTTATATTCCTCTATCTTTGTGAAAATGAAGAACCCTTGGGTGTTTTATAGAAAAATATAGGGATAAGGGTTCTTGAATTATGGGAATAGAAGGTGGTTCATGTAACCAAGTATCATGGAATAGGTGGGTACACTTGTACAATCATCCTTGTGAGTTACAAAATGAAGGCAAGTGCGTTAGTGCACTCACACAAGCATACTCGAGCGTGGTCAACAAGGTGTGATGAGAAGCCTGGGTGACCAGACTTGGGTGCATTTAGAGACTTGGGTGAACTTGAACTGGGTGATCAGACCTCATCTCACGGACCTAGGCACATTAATGGACTTGAACAGAATTTCATGATATCAGTACAACTTCAAATTATCAATAATTTTGATCTATAAGTCTTTTTTGGTTCCATGAGAATTAAAAGAGAATCTTGTGACACAAAATATTCCCATAAATATGGTTATCCTCTATAAAAAGTGTTTTATGAGGCTAAAAAATTCCTATAATACCCTTAAAAACTAGTTTTATAGTTTTACACCCCTTTTCATCAGCAACAAATGAAATACATGGCCAATTCTCTAGTTGGAGGTTCTCACCACCATGTCATTAGTTTGGGATTTTATTTTAAGAATATATGTACCTCTATGTATTGTAAATCATGTGGTCCATGGAGGTCTCGTTTATTTCTTATTCATGAAGAAATATACTTTTCTTACACCATTCGACTTGGGTCATCTGAATGAGGACCATATCATGTATCTTGTAGAAAAGTGTGTGACACACATTTCACAGTGCCACAAAAATTATCCCTATAATTGGACTCATTTGAAAAAAGGAAATTTAGTTCTAAGGTAACATATAATAATTTTTCACATTACTTAAACATATTATTATCTTCTTGAGTTGAATTACCAATTAGAGGATTTTCACCATGAGAATGATCTCAACTCAAGGTGTTTTCATTTCCTTGATTTATCAATCCCTCATAACCTGTGATACTTAAGAAGAGTAATATCATGAAAATAAAATCTGTATAAACATTTAATAGGGATGAATCAAGTAAATCATAACCTTCAATTTCTTATTTCAATGATGATGGATGAATCAATCCATTATCCCCAAAACATACACCCTATGGAGGATAATGGAATAATAGATATGGTAGCATATGTACCATCACCATAAGCTGGGTTAATTATATGAAATAAATGATTTTAGAGATTTATATTCTATTTAGGACATACACTTAGGCGGGTATAGGTAGTCCAGATATGACGGAATACATAACATCACTATAAGCCAAGGTTTTTTCTTTGGATATGTGATGCAGTTTCCTCATGGACATTTTCACTTCAGACAGGTATATGAAATCTGGATATAATGGAATATATACCATAACCATAAACTAGAGTTAGTCTAATTGGATATGAAATATTTTTTACTCTTATACGTATTCTCTTTGGAAGGGTATAGATAGGATGAATATAGCGACATACATATGATCATTGTACACTAAAGTTCATCTATTCAGATATGGGATAGGAGTGACTCAACAAAATGAAAATTAAGAAGGGGTATTTTGTAATGAAAACTACAATGTTCAAGAGGGTTTGAGTTCCTTAATATTAAGTCTTTATGGATTTTTAATGAACAATCTGAACCAATATATGGGAAGAACAAATGAGTGCTCTAATTTTTTTCTAAGTTGAGGGACCTAGAGAGAACAACTTGAATTTTTCCAAGGTCATATAACATACCCAACAAGATATATGACTTTTCCATTAGTCTCAACCTTTTCCCAAGACTCATAGAGGGGAAGCTTAGTTGGAAAGAACTTAGATTTTCCCAGGTTTTCCTTTGTGGGTTTTTGAATTGACATGTTTTTGTGACTTTTCCTTTTGTGTTTGGATGCTGAAATTTTCATAGGTTATATGAATTTAATGCCTAATAATTAGATACTTTAATTTTCCCTAGGTTAAACTTTTTGGGTTTTTAATCTAGCGAGTGTTATGTCTCTTTCCATAGGCAGTTCAAGGTATTTAAATTTAGACTAAGGATTTATAGGGGTTTAAGGTCATGTAACTTTGACTGAAAGGTGTGGAATTTTATATAAAAACATGAGCAAAGCATAACCAATATGAATGAATGCCCAATGCAATAAAAATAGACATCCTCATAGGTAGGTTCATGCAATTTAGGGTCAATATGATTAGACCAAAGGTTTTTGATGTTTACGGTTATATTGATTTGACCAAAAGGATGAGATAGTCACCTAAGCAAGGGTGAAGTAAAATCCAACATGGAAAATAATACCAATGCCAGTATAGACTATCTCATGGGTGGATGAAATTAGTTTAAGGGGATGGTTCCTAGGCCATTGTTTCGTGTAGTTTGAGTCACATGACAAGGTCCAATAAAGGTTTAATAATAAGATGTTATTTTCTTACCTTGAAATGGGTATGATGCAAGAATATGTAACATCAGTGGATTTTAAATCCAATAAAATATTTTGGTTATGAAATGTGTAAATCATAACTCAGGAAATTTTATTTTGAAAATGATGGGATGAAACAAGTACATTGAGGATAATCATTGACCAATGTTCAAATAGTTGGTTCTGGTATAATGTTTTCAAGGTGTACAAATATTTGATACCCCTATACTCAAGATAAAACATGCCTTTGGTTTGTGGTGATGAATATGTCACATGAAAATTACTAAACAAAGGCATACCTTGGAGCTGAGTTCACTCATTACTGATTACTAGAAAAGGTTTGTGGAAAGTAAAACACTTAAGAGATGACGTCGATTTATGGAGGAAATGATAATCAATTAGGCTTGAAGTACCCTAACAGTTATGCTACTTTGTATTGAAAATATTCTTGAGAAAAGGGATATAAAATGAATCACTTGGACCTAAATACAAGGAAAAAGATAAAAGATTTTTTATATATTTCTCTTGGACTAGTGGACCTAGTGATCATAGCCTATATTTTTATAAAGTTGTATTGTGAGACCTAAAATCATTATTACTTAATATATTCACACTCTAATTTTTGCCTAAATTATTAAAGGGAGTGACTTAGAGAGCATGGAATTGATTTTTTCTTAGGATGTACTTTATGTGTATTCAACCTAAATTGCCTTTATGTATATTTCATTCGTAGTTTTAGGTCATGATACTTGGAACATTGAGGGTTAGAGTTTAAGGTTATAAAACTTTGACAAAATGTTGTTGGGGTTTAAGGTCACACAAATTTGACTAAAGGGTGAGACATTCTATTGATCAAGGGTGAAATAACCAAATGTGAATGGATAACCCAATGACAATACCAACTACCTCATGGAGAAGTGCACATAGTTTAAGTTCATGGTTATTAGACATAAAAAGGAGAGATAATATATGTAACAAGGGAAAGGGAAAACCCAACATGGATATAAAGACTTATGATACTTCATAATATCTTAGAGAGGGGTGAATTTAGTTTAAGGTCATAATGCTTGGATCATGGATGGGGATGTGATATGACAACGTAGATAGGGATTGCGGGCTAAGAATTCCCAACACCTTTTTAATAGGGAATGATTCTGATGTAAATCCTGACCTAAGTTATTCGAATCAAGAAGTTATGATATGGAACAAGTATTCTATGGTTGATTGTTGACCAATGTTCAAATGATAGGTTCCACTATAATTTTTTCAGGGTATATGAAGATTATGGGACCTTATCCTTAGAATGAGATATTCCTTTGGTTGGCGATGTGGAATATATAATAAAAAACATTAAAATGTATAGATTTTCCTTGGATATAATTGTGATCATTTTTAATGGATGTGAAAGGTTTTTGGATATTAAAAACTCTCAAAGAATAAAGTGTGGCACATGGGAAGGGAATATTCAATAGGTGATTGAAACATTCTAGACTTGAACTAACCATATATATACTATTACAGATTGTCGAAGTGGAATGGGGGTGGATGATGATTCATGACTGGGTCCAAAATATATGGTTCATACATCATTATGTATCCTAAGATAACATGAATCAATGCAAATGTAGTTATTATAAAATATGGACCCTATGTAGATATAGCTAAGATGTTAAAGAAATACATTTTTTACATTCTGGTATGGGATTAAAACCAGAAAATTCTTAATGAATATACCCAGGACATGAGATTTGGGCCTCCAAACATAGTGTCTTAGTTCATTTCTTAAGCAGGAGACCCGATAAAAATATTGGAATAAAAGGTTCCAGGATATAGTTTTAAATAATGGGGGATTTTATCCTTGCATAATCTTATGGATAGAATCCATAAATCACATACCCTTACATTGATCCTAAAATCATGTAGGGAAGTTAGGTCATGCATAACAGACCACTCTAAGAAGTTTAAGGTCATGAAGAGTGAACCATATATTGTTCAATTTAACCCCATGAAAAATAATTTGGTTCCATGTAATTTAAGGTCATATAATGAGGACCAATTCTAATAATTTTAGAGTCATACAAGGTGGACTTAGTTGTCGTATAGTTTAAGGTCGCATAACAAAGAATAATTCTAACCAGTTTAGAGTCATGGAGAGTGAAGTTAGGTGTCATGAAGTTTAAGTTCATATTATGAGGACTAATTATAAGCAGTTTAGAGTCTTACATAGTGGACTTAAGTTCTTTTCAATTTAATGTCATATGATTAGGACCAATTCCAATTAGTATAGATTCATGTAGTGGACTTAAGTTTCATTTAGTTTAAGGTCATGTGATGAGGATCAATTCCAAGTAGTTTATATTCATGTAGAGTGGAATTAGGTTTGATGCATTTTGGGGTCATATGATGAGGGATGATTCTAGGAAGTTTATATTCATGTGGAGTGGAATTAGGTGTTGTTCAATTTAAGGTCATACAATGAGTACCAATGTGTAGGGGGATTTGAAATGACTTGGATTTTACACAAAATGAGATTTCTTTGTCTCAGTTATGGACCCATTAAGGGAAACTTGACTTGAATGAATGGGCCTAAACACAAATTTGAAGTGAGGTTTTATCAAAATATATGGATGAAACCAAGATAAATTACTTAGGAATAACTACTTATCTTGTAGAAACATGAATCAAGACACATGTAGTTCTTAAAATTTCCTAGTATATAGGCCTTTGGATAAAAAATCAACATGAATAGAGAGGACACAAACACTTGGAAGTAGAATTTGAAAGAACATGAATATATTCACATGTAGTTCTTATAAAATATGAAATCCATACATATTAATTCATATCATGAATAAGAGAGAAAGGGTGTCATGAATATATGCTTTTGTGAGAGAAAGATGAAAACCCTACATGAATTAGGTAAGGCCTCATCACTAGAGCAGAATTTGATGCAGAAATGGGATCTATTTCTGGGCCAATGATGAATAATTCAAGCATCATTATGTATCCCTATTTAAAAAGAATCAAAACACACATAATTATGAGAGAATTATTATCTCCATGGGTTATGTGAGCCATGAAACATAGGTAGGGAAACATAACCATAACTAGATTTTTTTAAGAAAGAGAGATTATCAAATGGAGTGAGCTCTTGAACATAAGAAACTTTTCTTTATCATACATTCGTGGATGAAGAACCATCCTATAGGGGTTATTAAATAGTTATATGTTGTTCATAAAGAATATATCCTCATAAGATGGACCTCTCTAACTAGTTTAGGGTAATGAGGGTGGACCACACCTCTTTTAGCTTTGATCTTCCTTTCAGTAGTCATGAAGATTAGTTACTCAATTATTTTCATGAATTAGAATATCATTTTGGTGTTTGAATCATTGATGATTAGTTTGAACATCACATAGTTTGATTTTCTATAGAATATATTATTTTTAAATTCATCATAATTTATCAAAGTGTTGAACTATACAAAGATATCAACTTTACAAAGTCCCCCAACCTTACATTTTACTATAGTAGAACCTTACGAAGATGAACCTTATGATGCACTACAGTTGAACATTACAACGTTCACTAACATTTTGAAGTCACATAAACCTTATGAAATTTGAACCATATGATGGTTGGGAACCTTATGAAGTCCCACAATATAACATTACAAATTATTAATTTTTACAAAGTATTGAACCTTATGAAGTTGATGAACCTTATGGAGCACTATAGTTGATCCTTACAAAGTCTTATGTTGAACCTTATAATTTTTTTACCTTACTATCTTTTGTTAAATGAAACATATGATGTTTAGTGAACCTTATGAATATTAACATAATGTTATTAACTTAGCCATATTTATTTTAAAATAAAATTATAATAAGTATTATAATAAATTAAAAACCATTTCAAAACTTCACTAAACTTTATAAATCAACTAAAAAGGATTATTAATCAAATTAGAATAAATTACAATAATTTTGGGAATTATCAGAAAAATCCAAAACCACTTTATCTTGTTTCCAAAATATTTTTCGCAATTTAAATACTCAAGTAGAGTATTTCAAGCATCTTCACTGCCTTTATATTATATCTTAACCTACATATTTCATCCAAGTGATTTTCTACATTTAATATAATAACCTTTATTCTAAATAAATCCTTTATATTTTCTTCATAACTTTAGATAATTATTCTCTTAAAAAATTTAACTACTTTCTACATCTTCTTTGATCATATTTATTCAAAACTTTCAACCACAAGTCAGTAGTCATCTTTACTTTCAGTTTCTACACTTCTTATAACTATTATAAATAACACCAATGTATTAACATTAGTGTTTTACATTATAAAAAACTAACAAATTGTATGATATCTATATATAGATCTAATATTAAATCTTTCTAGCTAGGAATTCATTGACTACAAATCCACTATTCATTACCCATCAAGTTATGAGATGCATATTTATGTTATTTATTGGGAAGATATTTCATCTATATGTAATAATCCAAGTCATACCTATTGAAATTCACATTGACAACAAATACAACCAACACAAAACCTTGGGATAAGGGGAGTTCTTATAATATCTTGTCTCAATGTAAAAACTTCTCCCATTTTATTCTCCTATTTACTTTTTTCTCCACCTTTTTGAGAGAATTAGTTAATTCCCATGAGGTAAGGGTAGCACCACGTTTTCCATAGTAATGTTCCATCAACTAATAAACTATAAGTCTACATATACTAACCTGGTGTAAAAAAAGAGTGATAAATTTAGGGAATAAATATATCCATTTATTATCCACAATGTGATACCATCTCTATATTCACATTCTTGGTTTTGTACAAATAAAATTTCATGAAGTTTTTTGAACATGCACTCAATTTAAAAAACACATTAGAAAGTTTCTAATGAAATTATGTTTTCCCTCCCCATATTTTTTAATAATAACCCTCCTTGATAAATATAATTAAAATAATAAAAAACCAAATGAGAAAATTGATCATTGTATATAAACCATAAGTTTTTCAAAGTCTATCTAGAATTATAGATTTAATAATGATATGTTAAATCTCTAAAAGATTCAATTTATTATCTCCCTCAAGGGATTATCTTAAATACAATTCATTATATATTTTTTTATTCAATAATAATCTCCAATCATTCATGATATCGGTTGAAGTATTATACCAATTGAGATATTGAAAATGATGTGTGGTAAAGAGACAAATTGATACCAATTAAATTATTCCCTAATGGACGGATCTCTTAGTTGTATAATGTTCATAAGTTCCAATAAGTTATCCAATTTTATTATTTATCACCTTAAATTCCCATTAAAAGTATAATGAACGAATAAATAAGGGAATTAGGTGAGTTTATTTTAGTTTCATAATGAGAGAAATAGGGCTGAGACTTGTTTCTTAATAAAAAAACTCCTTTATCATTAGCTCTAAAATATTGAAAAATATTCACGATTTATTTACCTTTTATTTTTGTAATTTTATTTTATTTGGTAAACACGACTTCATTTCCTTTTGAGATTTATTCTTAGTTGGAACAACCTTCTTCAATTTAGTGAGAAAATCACTTTCACTATTTTTAGCTTGCTCCATCTTCTTATACATTTCCAACTATGATGAACATCTAGATAAGCACTCTTTTGGAGTATATCTAGCTTTATTTTTGATTATAGACTAATTATTTATAAAAATAGTTTTGAATCTTGATATCACTAGTCCTTTTCCTTTATTCTTCAATAACTTCTATTATTTACATAGCCATGTCATACGTTCAGCCTGCATTTCCCTTCCTTTTTGATATTCATGTCTAGTTTAAAATTTTATATGATGTAAAATTTTATAAAATAATATAATCATCTCTTATTTATGGTGATGATATAATTATCAAATTTCTTCTTAGGTATAGTTTTATCATCTCTTTTCTTCAGTTTGTTCCCTAAGGTCAAATTTTCAAATTTTCTTTTTTTGTCTTCTTTAACTATTATGGAATTATATTCACATAAACATAGGATTAATACATATATAGTTAATACTAACACTATTTATAACATTTATAAATTTGTTTCAGAACTCAAATAAATTTTCAAAGAAATAAAATCTGTTCTTGATTTAAAAATATCTCCTTTTTGTATGAAGTCTGCTTCAGTCCAACATGCTTTCTATTCACTTAAACACTTATACCCTTAATCCAAGCCTTCTATGATTTTGATATGTTGATTTATTGTGCCGATAATATATATCCTTGTTTCAAAACCTCCAATAACACCAATAGTGAAAAAAAATATTTCTATTTTCTTATAGATGCAGTATGGATAGAATTTTGAGCATACTATTTTTAGATAGAAACCCCATTATTTTTTTCTCTGTTTGGGGAGATTATTTTCCTAGAATTTATCACATCAAACCTTGATGATTTAGTGGGATTATTAGATTTTTTTCACTCAAATCTGTCCAATCTTTAAATTTATTCCTACACTTTCCATAAAAATAGAATCAAAACTAATAGATATATTGGGAGCATGGTTTACCTTATTCTATATAGTAGTTTGATCATGAGATTATTCCAATATCTTATTTACACCATTTTTAGTCATATTATAAGAAGGATTACTTTAATATATTTGGGTTGAGAAACATATTTTCTTAGTAGTTTAAGATGATTTTGCTTTTTTTGATTCCATATTTCTTAACTTTTACTTTTAGTTTAAGGAAATTTAGGTAGAGTTTATTATTTTACACCAAAAATGAGTTTAATCTATATTCCCCTCATTTATTTAGATTATGAGTTTTATCCAGACGATTTTTACCTAACTATAATAGAGAATTATCTAGATCTTTTATTCTTTTTTCTTTATCCACTAACTAATCTTCTTTGACATTTATAGTGACATTATGTAATTTCTCCAATTTCATGGATCACTTATTTGACAACATTCTCAAAAAATACTTTATCACAAACAATTATTTGAAATTATTCTTCAATCAATGAAATTATTTCATTGTAAAGTGAAATAGGTTCTTCCTTATCTTTAACCAGTTTTATGAGTGTGTAACATATATACAGAATTTTAACTAATGAATATTCCATTACATCAGATTATTTTTATGTCTCTTATTTTTCATCCCACAATCCCTTAATATGTGAAAGTATATATGTAAAAACTTTAGTAGGGTCCATTTCAATTTAATAATTAAATAATAAAAATAACTAAGTGATTCATCATGGACATACTCTTTATATTCTCCACTACTTGAACTTGATTTATTATAGGAATGGCTTTCAAAAAATTTAATAAAATAAGTACCACTTTGATTAACTTTATGTACTAGTGATTCATATTTCACTTTTTAATTATTCTCCACCTTCATTACCTATTTATTTTTCTTATTTTTTAGAGTTTTGGATAAAACTTACTCATTTATAGTAACAAGAAGAGAAACATAATTTTCTATTTTAGGGTCTTATAAAAACTCTTCAAATCTAAAATTTATATATTTAGATAGAAATAACTAGGTATTCAAAAATAGATTCAACTAGAGGTAATATTGTGATATTTTACAAATTGTGGTGCCTAGAAATGGGTGTAGATACCTAGATGTGGGGTTAGTCAAGTGTGCATAATATTTTACCAAATTATCATTTCTATTTTAACTCCCCATTTGGTATTTGAGATTCTATTTCCTATTAATATATAAACCAATTTTTTTTTATATTTACTCTAAACACATATCACATGTAATATAGAAAATAAATAAAGGATTAAAAATAATATTTTTACAAGTTTTCCCCCCGATGTGGGTGACTATGTTCTTACTGTGTTCGGTATCATCCTATATGTAAATTTTACAGTAATATCCATCATAGATTACAAGTGGTGTGGGTAGGTTTCATCCTGAACCCTTGGGAAGTTTGTATCCTAACATAAATGTTTACTATATTACACAAATAAAGATACCTTTATACTTTTTCTCATATTCTTCAGTATCTTGATTGAAATTACAACTTCCATCCAAACTCTTGAAGCAGATCTTCAATTTACTTGAGATGTCACCACAACAACCATTTTGATATGTTTCCTTAATATAAAGTCTTCTACTATCTTTGAATCATCAAAAAAAATTCCATATAATTTAGAATCTGCTACATATCCACATACCTATTTTATTTTGAATCTTATCACTATATTCTCTTACACTCGAGCTCCTATGATCTATAATAACCCAATAGCTCTTTAGTCAAAAAATATCGACACTTATAATAAGAATAAAAACAACAACGTTGATCCATCACTCAAACTTCTTCCCCTTATTTATTTCTCAAACTTATATAATATTGGTTTATCACAAAAATTCTTCTTCTATTCATAGACTTTGACTAAATGGATCTATTCAACATAATGAAGTCAATATTATTATTCCTTTTCAATTTCTTTGATACACCAAATTTTCTTCTTCCCAGAGTAGTATTGGGTTCTCCTTCTCTTCTCATAAATAATTATTAGTCTCTTTTTAGAGAGTTTGACTCTTATACTCTTTGTTCTTACTCATATATTTATATTCTAGGTCACTAAAGACATATTATACATTATCAATTTAGAAAATATTCTATAATATTCAGTGCCATGATCTTTTGTAGATTTTTTTTTCTAAAATATTTCATGTGGCTGTGCACCCATGATCCTGATATGTTTTATTTTCATTTAACTTCTATCCACTAGATAATCCTAAGAATAATATCTCATTTTTTCTCATTTTCTATTAATTAAATAAATCTCTACTTTATTATTATATAAATATTAATAATATTTCTATAATTTATATTCCACTAGTGTTTATATTTAATCAATCTTTATTTATGAATTAAATTATACGACAACAGTATGTTGTGATGTGAATCTTTATTTTATGTCATGATCCCTTCTATAGAAACAATTAAAAATATAGCTTGTATATTTAAACTTAAAATAGAAAATTTTATTAACATTATTATTCTCATTATTATATTTACTCTTAGTTCATTTTTTTTTATATTTTAATAATTAAAGGATAACATAAGCATTGATAAAATTTGGTTCCAAGAATTCTTCCAGTTTTGATCATTGATTTTTTTCTGGAAATATTTATTTTTGAAAATATCAATTTAATAAAATAGTTTTATCCTCATCATATTAGAACTTTATATTTTTCAACTATCATCATGAATCATGACTATAAATAACATCATGATATTCTGAATGTGAAATAACAACTTCATCATAATTATATTTAAATTTCAAAAATTATTTATTATAAAAATTTCTCAATTCTACTTCAATTATTTTTCTACAATCTCTTTCATCTTTGATCTTCATTTCCACATATATGAATATTATATTCTAATTTTTTTCATGAATCACAATATAATTGTGATGTTTGAATAAATAAATATCAATTTGAGCATCACGTAGTTTGATTTTCTTCAGAATATGTTATTCTGGAATTTTTTAAAATTTTGTAAAGCATTGAACCTTATAAAGATATCAACCCTACGAAGTCCCTCAAACATATGGTGCACTATAGAATAAATGTATGAAAATGGAAATTATGATGTGGTATATTTTAACCTTATAAGGTTTTTAAACCTTATAAAGTCACAATAACCCCGTGATGTTTGAACCTTATGATGTTTGTGAACATTTCGATGTTCCGTAGTGAAACTTCAAAAAGTTTTAATTTTCACAAAATATTGAACCTTACAAAGTTGGTGAACCTTATGAAGTATTTTTTTGAACCTTAAAAAATTTATATACCATAAAAAAAACTATTACATGAACCTTAATAAGTTTAGAGAACCTTATGAAGATCAATTAAGGGTTTAGGACTTATCCATTTTTAGTCCAAAATAGAATTTTCAAAAATATTTTAATAAATTAAAAACCACTTTAAAAAATTATATAACCTTATAAATTGATCCAAATAAACCCAAATGACTTAATCACTTCAAATAAATTCAAAAAAATTTCTAATAACTGTTGAAAATAACAAAATAATTATAAGCCACCTCACCTCATTTCCAAAGTATTTTATAGTATTTAAATAATCAAGTGGATAATTTTAATTATCTTCAATTCCTTTATATTACAAATTCAAAATCATTCAATTTAATACTTTATCTAAGTGGTTTTATGAAATGAATACAAAAACCTTCATTCTAGTCAACACCCAAATGTTTTCTCCATAACTTCAGTTAAATTTTCTTTTAAAACCTAGATCTTCTTTCATCCTCTTCTTTGATTACTATTACATAAATTATTTAACAACTAGTTCAGTATCCAAATTCACTCTTAGCTTATCCACTTTTACTAAACTATTATAGATAGCACCAAGTCTTTGGAACTAGTTTTTAACATTTAGAATAACTCACCAATAATCAGATATCTATATATAGATGCTACCTTGAATCAATTTAGCCAGATATTCAAGGGGAAAAATCTAATATTTATTAACTATCAAGGTATGGTAAGTATATTCATGTTCTTTATTGTCTTGATACTTCTTCCATCACTAAATAATCCAAGTTTTACATATTTATATTCACATTGACTATAAATAAAACCAATAAAAAACCTTGGGAACTTTAGTTGGGTGAAACATGAATTTAGGTCTAGTTAGTATATATATAAACATTGAATCTACCAAAGGAAAGAAAATAACTCCCATGATGGTCAAGATCTAATATGGGGGGGGGATTTATCTATGTATTATAAAATAGACCATGCTAATAATTTTATGGTAATGTTAGAAGTACCATTATATATAGTTTAAAGTTACATGGGATGGTCTATATATCATGCAGTTTAACATCATGAAATAAATACTCTGGTGATATAAAGTTTATATTCATATAGTTAGGACTTAGATATTGTTTCATCTAAATGAAGGGATGTTAAGATATCCAATATAGATGATAAGACCCAAACAAAAGGATGAAAAATGGGGTATATTTTATCTTAGCACAGGTTCATGAAAAACAACCATATACTGGGGGGGGGGGGTCTTACATGGATAAAAATTGTATAAAAGTAATCTAGGTCTCATGTAATGGACTTATCTATGAATTTTAGGGTCTGGTATAATGAACCACATGTCATATAGTTTAACATCTTGTTAGAAGTTCTCAGTTGTTATGTAGTATAAGGTTGTATGTTAAGGGTCTTTATGCAAGGAAAATTTTTAGCAACTTGTCTAACGTTCAAATTAAAACAAAATTTTCCAAGTGTCTAGAAAGGATAGAAAATATGACAAGAAGGAACAAAGGCTCAGAAAAAAATAAAAATGGAGAGAATATTGGGATTAAACTTTGTGTCTGGTTCTATTAGTTTGGATATTAATGTGTATCATGTAAGATTAGAATCAATCCACATATAGTTCTCATATATTGAGGAAATTTTATCTAAGTGAAGATCGATTAATGGATAAAGGGATCTTGTACTAATAAATTTTACATGGATTTGAATCTCATGTAGGGATAATGGGTCTAACAAAAAAACCCTCCCACATAGTTTGAATGGTCATTTATGGTGGACCACATTTCATTAAGTTTAACATCATGTAACTAAGACTTTGATGTTCTATAGTTTATGTTCATGTGATGAGGACCAGTTTCAAGAATTTTAGAGGCATGAAAATTGGACTTAGGCTTTACAGTTTAACATCTTATAGCGAGGGTGTTATATCATGTAGTTTAACAACATGTGACTAGAAATCAAATGCCATGTAGTTTAGAGTCATATGAAAAGGACCAGTTCTAATAATTTTAGAGTTATTTAGAGTGGAATTAGTCTATGAAGTTTAATGTATTATAGTGAGTATGTTATGTTTTTTAGTTTAGAATAATTTTATAAAGACTCAAACTCTATTTAGTTTAGGGTCATATGACCAGGAACTTTAAATGGGGGATTTTTCATATTCGATTTATGAAAAAAATGAGATAACTCTATATTAGTGTTGAGTGAATGAGAAAGGGTTTAGACATGAAGAAAACTTAGAGGTTTATTTTAGATTTTTGGATAGGCCTAGGATATGAGATCCAAGAATCGCCACACATCTCTAAGGAATTGGAATCAAGCCACACATAGATCTAAAATATATGGTGGAATTATTTTTTCCATAATCTCGGTGTACCATGACACCAGGGAATGAAAATATAAACAAAATCTTTTAAATCCCCCAAAAAAGATAAAGGAACCCCTATATGAATAAAGATATTAAATGGGGGAAAGGAATTTTTCCTTATCATAGGTCTATATATAAGGAGTTATATGCTTAAAAATCATTCATAGATCCTATAAATATCTAAGGGAGATGGTATCATAGGATGGACCTCTCTACATAGTTTAAAATCATGCTGGATTGAATGTGTGCCATGTAGTTTAATATCTTGGGAAACAGATCTCTTTTTGTATAGTTTAACATCATGTGAAAAGAATTTATGAACCCAACATGAAATTAAAAAAATTAATTCTTAAGAAACCATTAATTTTTAGAGGTAATAATGAGCTACCCATCCAATATTATGAGGGAGTAAGATCCATTGGAGTAGACCTTGTGTATAGTGTAAGGCCCATCCCACAACAACTATAGTTTTAGTGGATTCTTCCTAGATATTATGGGAGTCCTAAAAGATAGCACTAGTTCTTCATGGAGGAACAAGTGGAGTGAAACCTTCTTTTTGAATGCTTGCATAATGTGATTATGATGGAATTCAAGGTTGTTTAGTGTGTAGAACCTTTTCTCATTGAGTCTCTCCAATTCATTACATTGTATCTGAGACCTATTTTCTTCAGATAACTAATTTTTGATGGTGATGTGAAGCAAGGGATTTTGAACCTCAATGGGAATTATTTCGTATTTTCTATATACAAGTGAATATAGGGTCACTTATGTGGAAGTACATGTAAGGCCACAACCCAAATCACCCAGTCATGGATGACAGAATGCCACTTGACCTCATGTGAACCTCCCAGTAAATAAGAGGATTTTGACTAGTAGAATGGGACTAAATAACCCATGGGGAGACTATTTCCTTAGTATCAGGTGTCCATATAAGTACACATAAAAATGAAAAGTAAACAATGTATAAGAAAATAAAAGTAACAAAAAAAAAATGAAGCAGTATAATCATCATAACATACTATAACAAAAAGAATACAATTTATAGAGTCATACACCAACCAAAAGGATTTCCATATGTGGTAGATCAATGTATAAAATGAAATAAAAAACAAATAATAAAAAGGTATAGATCATGAAGATCCCAGTGTATATCTCAACATTTCCTCCCTCATAATCCATGAACACCTACTTGGAAGTTTGTTACAAGACCCCTTTCCCTTAGTTAGATGCTTGACTATGAAGGATGTACATGCATCATGATTCCCATGTTGGGTGTGAAAATAATCTTAGTAGGACACCACCCACAATACCTTTATATAAGTAAAACAAGTGTATAAATTTAGATGCATTGATAGAAAAATAAATACGTAAGTAAACACACAAACCACTAGGCCATCATTCTCTAACCATGCCACCAAGAACCCCGATATTACTTTCTTTGGATCCATGTTGAAAGGGTAGTATATTGGAACCATGATATTAAGATACAACCCAAAATCCATTCCTATCCCATAGGTCACGACCTCATTGGGCACCCCAACCCATAATTTCACACTCAATGAGGTTATATGATACACATCAACCCATACCGTAGGTTCTTGAGAGGTGATAAGATACACATAGACCCATATCATAGGTTATTGGGAGGTTATATGATACACACCTACCCATACCAAAGGTTATTAGGAGTTTTTTTGATACACATTGACCCATACTATAGGTTATTGGGAGATACTAACATACACACGGACCCATCCCACAAATTATTGGGATGTCCAATCAAGAAGTAGGTAATAGGAAATAAAAAGAATCAAGAAAATATATCATAATTAGGGGGAAATACCCCCATACCATACATACCCTATCCCGGTTATACTAGCCAAAATCAATCCAAATATGCTCTTGTAAGGTAACTTTACCCATGTTGACAACCCCTACATCACCCATTAAACCAAGTGGAATCACCAATTTAATTACAATGTAACCCATTTCTCCCCCTCTATGGAGTCTATAACTTCTATAAAAACTTAATCAATCATTATAAAACATTATTTAGAAGTATCACATGGCTACACATGCAGCCACATGAAAAAAAATATGTACATGTTTATGAAAATGCCATAAAATGGTAAGGAACTTCATATCTTAAGAACGACGAAGCCAAAACATCCTTAATCACCACTCAAAACTACCCTATCATGATTAATACCTAAAATAAAGACTAAAATTATAAATTAGGGTTATAAGAAATATTAAATAGGGAAAAACCAAGAAAAACCAAGAAAAACCAAGAAAAACCAAGAAAAACCAAGAAAAACCAAGAAAAACCAAGATTCAAGGGTAGAATGGGGTTAGAATTAGTAAAATAGGACCACTGAGATTAATGATGTTGAAAATAGTTAAGGTATGAGGAAGAGGTATAAAGAACCCTCCCATGGAATCCTCCCATAGCCAAAATCCTGAGCCAAGGTTTGAGGAAGGGAGGGGGAAGGATTAAGATGTGTTATGAGGACAAAGTACCAAGATAACCCTTAAAAAAGTCTCATAGAAGGATTTCATGGTGTGAAACCTTATTTTAATTCATGAAATCTCAAGAAATAACACCCTTATGGGAATATCCTAATCTTTCATTCCATTAACCAATGTGTCACAACATGATATCCCTATTGTAACACCGGATTAGCTGCAGGTATCCCTAAAACCTCCCAAACACACTCCCATGAAACACCAACACATCCAACTACTATAAAATACCTAGTTACACTTTTATAGTCCAAGAAATTAAAACATTGCACACCACACAATTTTAGGGGAATTAAAAAGTCCATATCTAATGATTTCTCATCATTGAGAAGTCTCTATAGGGATCTCTCCTAAACAACTTGAACTTTGAGCATGAACATATAACCTTTAGGCTTAAACCTTTGCTTCCCTCTCTTAGTCCTACTCTTAAAAACATCCACATAGACACACACATAAATGAGATGCATTACCTTTCCTTATAGAATTTTGTTCATATCAGACAAGAAACACATGTTAGAAACTCCTCAAAATACATACTAGTCTCTAGCCTAGTATTTTCCACTAATGACCCCATACACTGAGTCCTTCTTACATCCATGAGCCACAATACCGACTTTCCTTCATTTTTCGAGCATTACTACCCAAACTGACACCTTTTCTATGTTTTTTCACACTGGCCACCCCCTAAAAATATTCCACAAACATGTATCACCCCTGAGACTAGTGATAAATAGGGTTCAACCCCTGAAACATGTGATGAATAGGGTTAACCACCTAAAAAAATGTTATGAAATATGATTCACCCCATTAAAAATGTCATTAACTATGACTCACCACATGAAACACCATATGAATGCACTTACTTTCACTAAAGGTCTACTTGATATAACCCACCTTGTTCAACTAGTCAGCCCCACCATCTTACACCTAACCACCTCTAATTGGTATCCACAAATGATGCGTCTCATCCTCTAAGAAACTCATCCACTTACATGCAATATTATAATTCACATAAAAAAATGGGCCTTGTTTACTTATATTTCATTTCTATTGTACACCAAGGAATTTACATTTCCATCAAACCCTAGGAATGAAAAAACACACTATCATCCAAACACCAACACACATGAGTACTTCTACCACTTCCTCAAACAGGCTCACCAGTTCCTTCTAACAATCAATGAAATTTCCTCAAACACCACACACTAACCTGTTGATCATTTCTATACCACTCCAAAAAATCCTCACCTCATGAATTGGTCGTACCCTAATAGTTGTTCATCATTGATAAAACCTTAAAAAATAACACCTGGAGGAATTTAAACCTAATGAATCATTTATCATTATCTCACTATCCACTAGACTCACTAGTCACTTCTACCTGTATCACCAAAACATCAACTGTGGAACACATTTCAGAACTAAAAAACTAGAAAAAACCTTCCATATAACCTAGAAATCGTACTAATTGATGCTAATAATCTCCCTTTTATAGAAGATACAACACATTTTCACCATTCCAATATGATTAAACCCTTATACATGGGTTATTTTTTTTTACAAAGACTCACTTTACTGAATCCTTTCCCATCAAATCAGGAACCCTTAACCCACAAGACAATGATCCAGGGTCTTATAATGTTGGAAACTTAATATCCCTTACTTTTTCAAATAATAATAGGTTTTCAACAAAGCCCAAAAAATCAATGTTTCATCTCTAAACACCCAAAACACTCCCATAAATAAACTCCAAACACCAAGACTAGAAACACAAACTTTTCTCCCAAAAACCTAGTTCATTATTTGAACCATATCAACCATTTCCCAAGAAACATACCTAATGCGATCTCCACCACAACACATCCATCCCAATACAACAACACTAATTGGTACTTCTTTGGAAAACAATTCCTGAAGGTGGTTATCCTCACCCACTGATGCACTATCACCTCCTAACCACCATACCTTAACACCCCATCACATCACTAAAATGATCAATGATCACACCAAAGTCTAAATCCAACTCTTTGTTCAAATCAGTGGTAAGATCATTGACTAATCTATTTAACCATCACACTCCACTAATTTGTGATAATGCGTACTTGATCTGACTAATACTTGAATAAAAAAACTACCATCCTATACGCAAACACACCATAAGTATATTTTGGGATCAACGACAAGCCCACTCCCAAGGTATTTCACTAGGGAACTACCCATCAAAGACACCTCCCACCTCACACAATACTCTAGAAACAACTACCCAATGATATTTCATACCAACACTAAACTACTCACCTGAAGGATATCCTCTGACAACCCTTCTAAAAACCCAAGGTTCCTTGAACCTTGCAACCTAGGGAACCAAGTCTTTTAACATACTTTTCCAAGAATGTCACTTCTCTTCCACTCTAAGGAACATCTAGTGAACTTTTCTCACTCCATGGATCAAATTTGGTTTCCAAACAAAAACCATATATATACTTCTTAATAATATTCCAAATATCCCATTCATGTCACCAACACATGCTTCAAACTATAACACACTACAAGAAACAACACCTCCACTGCTGGTCAGTCGAAATTCCCAAAACTCCCTCCCAAGCTTCTCCCAAGGCACCAAAACTCTCATTGAGATCATAACCTAAAAAAACAAGACATAACTTATCAAATCCACATGATTGGTCCCATGATGATAGAGAATCACCACTTAAGGTCTCCACAACCTTGGTTATTAACTATCACACACTTAATATGAAAACATACCACTCTATTGATACACACTCATGCCTCTAAAGGCTTGTGAAACAAAAACATCTCAATAACTAGAATATAACCATTAGACAACAATAAAAACCATTATTACATGATGCTAGATCCTAGCTTGAACATCACACTTAGATCCATATACTTACAACTTATGGTGACACCACAAAAAAATCCCATATAACTCATGAGTCACTCCCCAAAATAAAACCCCACTAGCACAATAACTAGAGGGTTCACATCTAGAAAAAGGCTCAAATATCCCCCTACCACACAAAAAAACACTCTAATCACTCTATATAGAGACACACTACCATTATAAGGAAACATTATATGGAAATAATCCCTTCCAAGGGTCCATCACTAACCAAAGGTCTAGGATAAATAGGTCAACCACATCCAAACCCATATCCTTAGGGAGGTTATTCACCCAACCACGCATTCAGAACATCACTACCCAATCCAAAAAAAAATAGTAAAAATTATTCCCCTTGGACCAATATTTATATAAAAAATAATAAAAATACCCCTAAACACTACTGGAAATAATATCTATACCAACGGTTTTGGGCAAACCGTTGGTATAGTTCACTTATATGGACCTATACCAATGGTTTGACCAAAACTGTTGGTATAGGTCACTAATTTGGAAATATACCAACGGTTTTGGAAAAAACATTGGTATGGGGGGGGGGGGGGTACCTATACCAATAGTTTGGGGAAAACTGTTGGTATTGGTCACTTATATGGACCTATGCCAACGGTTTTGGCCAAACCGTTGGTATAGGTCCATAATAGAGACCCTATACCAACAGTTTTCCCCAAACCATTGGTATAGGTCCTCTCTATACAATGGTTTTTCCAAAACAATTTTTATAGGTCACAAAATCAAATAATCTATACCAAAGGTCCTCAAAACCGTTGGTATCAGTCTATACCAACAGTTTTGAGAACCGTTGGTATAGTTACATGTATTTTTTATGGAATCTTCTTATAGAGAACATTAAATAAATAAAAATTTAAAATAATTATGATAATACATATATATATTTATGAAATTATGTTCACAAAAGTCAAGTTAGGTTAGTGGTTAGGTCGTTCAATCATAAAGTGGAGGTACTGGGATCAAAACCAACCAAATGCTTCTTTTTTGAAATACATATACCAATGGTTTTATGGAATCGTTGGTATAGATTTTTTATATTACGTATACCAATGGTTTTGAAAACCATTGGTATAGGTCTATACCAATGGTTTTGGGAAAACCGTTGGTATAGATCTATCCCCACGACTTACTTGGCCACAGTTCTCCAAACCGTTGGTATAGGATATACCAACGGTTTGGAGGCCTCTACCAATGGTTTCAAACCATTGGTATAGGGTATTTTTCTACTAGTGAAATGGTCTTACACACACATCATAAGAACCCACTTTAAAAGTACTAAATAAAACTCACCAAAATCCGAAAACGGTACACTAATCCATTTAAACTCTTTCAAAATCCCATTTTAAACTTTCTATTCAACCAAAACGTTTGGGTGAAACAATATTCAAACCATTTGAAAAACCATTCAAACAAAACCCCCTTTTAATTTTTTTACCAATTGATAAAGCCACACTATTTTACCAATTTTAAATAACTCACAGAAAACCAAGACTTCACCTAGATTACAGACCAAAAGAGGTCAAATTCCCTTTAAAACATCAATTCTAGTTAAAATAACCCATTAAAAAATTTCCAAAACCACTTGGAATTAAAAACTAATTTCATAAACACATATATTTAAAAATAAATTTAGTGATCAAAATCTATTAAAAACAATTTAAATACCTTTTCACCAACTAAATTTTCATTAAAAAACACATTGAAAACTCAAGCAACAACAACAAACTAAGGGAAGAAAACACACAAAAATAATACTTACCTACACACTCATGAATCCAACCCTTATCATCAATACATTCATGTTAGTCACTACCACACATAACATAATATAACATGTTTAGGATAAATTAATTATATGTCACTGATAATATATTTGGAAAAATTCCGAATATATTATTACTAGAACTTAATTAATTTAACCCTCTATCAAACAGAAGTAACAAGAACATGATATTTGAACCTATATTCCTATACATAAAGCATTAACTCACCTAATCTTTCTAATCACACCAATAGAAAAATCCTATAAACTATAACCACACATTAACACCCAAGAACAATATGAAACTGTAACATCACAACTAATAAAATAAATTCCACACCCCTTTAAGAATAAATTTTCTCATAAAAAAAATCCCATATTTTGTTTTTAAATCCCAAACATATTTCTTTTGAAAGCACCATTTTCATCACCAATGATGACCAAAACCCCATCAACATCATCACATAACACAAAAACTCTTTTGGGATGGAATAGTGGTTGTGCATGACTTGGACACATGGTTTTTTAGATCACATGACAATCATGCATCCACCACTAGAGGTATTATAAAACCATACATTCAAAATCTACATGGTTTTCAAGGCCATGAGAGATAACCATGTGATGATGGTTAAATTCATTTTTCATCCCTCAAAACACATAAATTCATAAAAAAATTAAAATTCAATCCTAATATCTGATGGAAACTCAAGTTTCATCATGAGTGATGGTGATAAGGCAACAGACCTTAGCCTAACTCCAAACCCCATGATATACTCCAGTCTAATTACCATCCCAAATAAAATGGGTGATCTAAAACCTAGGACCAATTAATAATCCAAAGCTCTTATTCCATTTTTTAATGCTCTGACCCAAATCAGCTGTTCTAGGATGAGGGAACACCATTATACCTCATGCCCACCTCCCCATATACAAGAGGTTGTAAAATAGTGGTGGGGGCCTAAATGAAACATGGAGAGACTATTCCATTAGTATTAGGTTTCCATAAAAGTAGTCATCCAAATGAGCATAAACAAGGTGGAAAAAAATAAAATAAAACAACAAAACAATAAGAAGAAGTAATATAATCACCATAAAATGATATAAAAAATGGAATAAAATATCTAGAGTCATACAATAATCAAAAGGATCCCTATATATGGTGGATTGATATACAAAAGGAAATTAATGAAAAATAATAAAAAGGCATAGATCCTGAAGATCCTGATGTATGTCCCGAAATAGCCTTCATCCCAATCCACCAGAACCTACATGAAAATTTGTTGCAAGACCCCTTTCCCTTAGATAGATCCTTGATTATTAAGGCTACATGCACATCACGATGCATGGGCATGGTGTGAGAATATTCTTAGTTTGACACCACCAACCGAATGACTGAAAGTTCATTTTTTATTATCAAAGACACTTTTTGGGAAAAAGTGAGAAACCCCAAGTTCATCTAGGACAAGCACTAAAGGAATAAAAATAGGTGTTAAAATGAAACTTGAACCTATTATCATTCTTATACCTAAATATTTTACAAGAAAGATAAGTTACCAATGTTTTTGGAGCATCATTTAGTAGGTCTTCAAAGCATGACGCCATCATGTCTCACACTTTCATGTACTCTTCTTGTGTGATCTTCTCTTCATTGAAGCCTCTAATTAAAATCAGGCTTTTCTTGTCTATCCAAGCAATCTTCTCACTATTAGTATGAACCCTAATAGGCCTTCCCATCATCTTATCTGCATCCTCTATGGAGGCATTAATCACAAGGGTTTATTCTTCCATAACTTCTCCAGAATGCAGGAGAAGCTCCAAAGGAATATCCCCCTATAGGCCACCCTTAATGAAGGCTGCCCTGCAATTCCCCTCCAAACAAATCGAAATTCTAGTAGGTTTGGTAGCACTACCCTTAACCTTGTCTTTTTATTTTTTAGTAGATATAGTATCCATAGGTAGAGGTAAATATGATTAGTCTTTTCGGCATTTCTTACTACCTTGCCGCCCCTTCCTCCTCCTCTGACCGTAGGGTTCTTTATCATGAAATTATGGATCACTGTATTCAGTAAACTGACTGGACGACTCACCATCAGATTCTCCCCTAGGAAAATTAGCCTCCTGACCAGGCCCTTCAATCTCCAATCTCTCAAAGCGGTTACCCAACATAATGGCTGGGGACCCACTCCTCAAGCATGATCTATTCAAAGTCATAGTGTTCTGAGGATTCTCTTTTCTAGAAGAATCCAGACCAGTAAGAAAAACCTCGGCATAATAAGTATACTTAGTGACCTTAGTATTTCCCTCCTCATTTATTGCATCAAATTCAAGGTTGATACCACTATCATTCTCACTAATTGAATACTCCACAGGTAAAGGATCCAAAACACGCACATTAGCCACGAACTCCTTCACACGAGGATGAGGATCCTCTAGGTCCTTCCTCAGCCATCTGAATTTCCCACTAACTATAGGGTTTCCATCCCAACGGTCCTTTTGAACTTCCCTTTCCACCTTCTCTACTTCCACATGCTTCTGGCCAGTGGTGCCTCCATTGGACGCAAGAGTCATGCCACCGCCTGTATCATCCGTATCACCCTATATCTCTAACTATCTAGAACCTTGCCTGCAAACATATAATGAGTGACCCATTCTCATAATAACTAAGTATAAATCCATCCAAGATTCATAAGAAACCTATTTTTTATATCGAAACTCTTCTCCTACTGTTATCCAACCAAAATCGGGAGGGGTTCTTGAAGCATCAATTTCCACACAAGCACAAGGATTAATCGGATGACAAAGAACTTGAGTTCAGTTGTAAACACACAAGAACCTACCAACCATGTTCCCTAGAATCTTAAAGATTGAAGGATTCTAGAAAGGAAAAGTAAGGTTAGGAAATCTCACCCAAATCGGAATCGAGGGAGAGTCATGCTTCATGTAAAACTCATAAGTCCATCTAAATATAAAAAATCGGGACCCATTGTAGCTGCATGGAGCGAAGGCCCATGATTTTATTAGATCCTCTTTTGAATCAAAGAGAATCATGATAATATTCTTATCGAGAAACCACATAGTATCCCATTCTTGCGAATCCCAGGAACCAAATACAAACTGATCTAATGAATCCACCGAAGGATGTCGCTTTGAAAAATGAGCTATCAAAGTCTGATTGAGGAGCGCCAAACCATTAGTAAACTCCAAAATTGAGAGTGGGAGGTTAGGGAAACCATTTAAAAACTTAGGAACCTTAGGGAAAATAGAATAGGAAGGAAATGGAGGGAGGATATTTGGATTAGAAAATGGGGAAAAGGAGGGAGCCACTACCTTGAAGGACAATGAAGGCCCCTCCCCCACTGGGGGAGGAGGGGCTGAAACGAAGGCCATTGCCGCCACGAAGCCGAAGATGAACCCTCAGCTAACCTTCCACCAACCAACTCTTATTATAAGTGAAAAAACTGTATAAAGGTGGATGAATTGATATAAATATAAATACATTTCTAATAAAAAAATCACAATTCCATTGTGTGATAATTAGACTTACACAAATCCTGATCTTACCTAATTTATCTTCATTTCAAAAGGGTAGTCTATCAGGATCAAGATAACAAGATACAACCATTAGCCCACACCCATCCCACAAGTCAAGATTTCATTGAGAAAACAAACCCATCCTTTCTCACTCAATAAGGTCATCTGATTTACATCAAATCATCCCATAGTGAAATGAACCTACCCAGTTTGACCCATCCCATCACCCAATACAATTCACCATAGGGCCTAAAGTGCATTCTTGATCTCTATGGGTTGGAGATAAGCACCAGACATAACAAGCATCTAATTAGGAATGGTTTCACTCATGGTAAACCTGCATGAACCATCCATATAACAGAATGAACACACCAATATCATAAGAGACATCAAAAATATAAATAAATATCCAAAGAAACATAGAAAAGACTAAACAGATACAACAAGCAACAACATATATCATATACAAAACATGCCATAACCATACATATATGTGGTACCTCAAGTCAAAGCTCACAACTAAAAATAATGGTAACAAGACCAAACAAGGCCTATATATACATCCCAATGTACAAAAACCAAAATGACTCCACATAGGAAAATTTATATGAGACCACATCTCCTCCAATAAAACAACAAACATCAGTAATCAAGAAAATCCACCAATGTACATAGTTCCCTTTCATTTACCTATTTCCTACAAAAAACAAAGTCTACATACTCCCCAAAGGCATATGTAGGGCATGAGGCACATAACCTAATAGGATACCACCATGAATATATTTAAGAGTTTTAATCCATGAAAACCAATAAACTAGTTTGAAAACTCATTTTCAAAACTAAACCACTTGGAAACCTTTACACTTTCAATAAGACCTTGAAATCCCTTTGGTTTACTTTTTAAAAACAAGACAAGTTTTCAAAATCAATTCCCAACATGGATCAAATAAAGAAACTCAGAAAAACAACACAAAATTATCAACATATCCAACAAGGAATAATAAGAGTGAGAATAAACATAATCACCATATAACCATATAAATAGAAATGGTAATAACACATGATATCACATCCACAAGAAACTACCAAAATACATAACATAATAAAAACCAATTCGGCATGAGTAAATTTTAATAATGGATCCAACCACAAGTTTATAATGTGAGTGAGACAAAATAAAGTTTTCTAGATGGACAAACAAAATAGAATCTCTCACTGTTTTTTCAGGGCCCAACTCTAATATCTCTCTTGGTATCTTGAAAAACAAGTGTCATCTCTCACAGTATTCCTAAAAAAGTCTCTCAATATCCCTTGTAAAATAAATGGAAGAACTTATGGTATTCCTAATAAAGGATCTCATAGTACCTTGGAAAACCACCACTAACACCCTAGGTATTCTCATGTGATACTCAAGGCCAAACATAATCACATCACAAGTTCCATACATGAAAAACTATTTCAAAATCAAATTTCATAAAAAAGTATGAAAATTTTAATAAATAACCTTCCTTAAGGTTAAAAAATTTCTAAAACCAATTTATAAATCTATTTGAAACCATAAAAACTCTTTGATCCTTTTTATCAAAAACTTGGAGTGAATACAAGCCACTATCAGTTGGAAAACCAACTTTAAAAACCCAAATTTCAAAACCAAGCCTCAAAACACATCAAGTTTGTAATAAAAATTAATCCTAAATCAATAAAATAGAAATTTGATAATTATAAACCAAAGGAAATCATGAATTTAAAGGTAATCCATGGAAAATGTTGTTAAATAGAGACACCTACCTAAGATTTGGTTCCAACCTTATCTCTTTCAATTAAAACCACCTAGAATAGGTAGAAGAGAACCTCACACACTTTAGAAACAAGAAATAAAACCCAAAAACCCATTAAAAACCATAGGTTTATTCAATACCCCATCTAGGGTTCATACCTCCCTTGGAAATGGAAAAAAGGGGAGGAAGGGGAAGGGAAGAAGACAATATAAAGAAAGGGTCTTACCTCAAGCCAGACCACCTTGGATCTAAAGAGAATCCACCAAAATGTGAGGGGATAATAATACAAGACAAGGATAAGGGGATAAAAATGAAAGGGAGGATAAAATATTCCAAGGGTTATAAAAATAGATAGGGTAATTTTGGTAAAAGAGCCATATTTTTAATGTGATGGACAAACTGCGTGGTTTGGACACATGGTTAGGAGAACCATACACCAATAATGTGAGAGATTCTTACACCCCCAAAAAATTCTACATGCTTATAACTTAGGCTCACATTATTGGAGAACCCATGATCAAAACATGAAAAAGTCTTCTGTCCTAAAAATAAATCGGTTTCATAGTTATCCACATGGTTAGAAAAAATCAGGATCTAACCATGGGACTAGGTTTTTCTTCCCCCAAAACTACAATTTATGAACTGAAACACCCAAAAAATCAAAAGGTAAATCTAAAGATAAATAAAACTAAAGATTATATGTACTAGTGACTTAATGTCTTTCCCAAACTCCCCACCATTCCATTTTCTTCCTTCAGAAAGTTCTCAGCCATCCCCAGAAGAAAATAGGTGGGGCCACTACTCCCTCACCAAAACTTCTTTCTCCCATGTATTATGAATATCACCACTAAATTACCAAATAACATGGATAAATAAAATATATTTACTATTGATCACCTTATTATAATGATCTAATATACTAACATGATGCTCCATAATGGTGGCATTAAACTCAAACTCCAAATCTTCCCACTAATACATGAGATGTGTTCGGATGGTATATATTCATCTAAGAAACATGGAAGACTTCATGGATCAAGGTTATCCATGGTGAAAACTTCAAACAATAGGCTACCTTAAAAAGATGACCCCCCAAACATAACAAACGAATATAACATGGAGCTTACTTCCCCTACTTTCCCAAGTGACGATATCCCAGCCAAACAGATACCCGAAGAATCACATGATCACCAACATGAAACCGTAACAAGATATGATGTTAATCAATGTAAAAATTCTAGAAAATATGAGTGGTAACTATCTGTTTATGAATCATTCCGACTATGTCGGTCATCTCCGAGATGAGACTCAGTCCTACCAAGGAATGCTCACCCACCTATGGCTAACATAACAGGGACTGGTATGACCACCCATATAAAGCCTCAAATGGGACCATGATGATTGGGGATTAATAAATTTTTTTATAAGAAATATATTCTAGTGATAGGTGATTTTACCATGAAACTTTGAATTCAATCACACACCCTCATAACATATCTTCAAGAGTTTGTATGGAATGATCAGAATGACCATCCTTCTACGGGAGATACATGATGATCAACCTCATCTAAGTTCCCAAAGCCTCCTAGATTTCCTCCAAGAATTGATAAGTGAAATGTGCATGCTGGTTTGAAACTATAACTGATGTAAATTTTTGAATCCAAACAACCTATAATACATACAAGAATCCAATATCTGTTACCTTCATTGACTCCTTAATGGGAAGAAAGTGGCATGATCTCATCAAATAGTTAAAAATAACTCATATATAATCCTTCCCAATTGGAGCACAAGGTAGGCGAAAAAAAATACACAAAGATCTCAAACTACATAAACACTAAAATGGTAAGCGGTTTTAATAAATAATCTTTCCTCTAATGATCTACTTTGATCCCATGATAATTCAAGCACCTCGAAACAAAGTCTTCCACTACACATTGTATCTTGGGTCACCCGTACCAACCTATGAAGGTGTGAAACATATTATTTTCCCTAGGGTTTATGGAATAAATATAATTATGCACCTCCCATATCACCTCCTGACTCATGATTAAAGGAAAAACTATCCATTTTCTGAAAAGGAGATGAAAATAGGGAGACTGAGATAAATCACCTGAGGTCTCCCCACCATTAAAAGCACTGCTACTAATCTGCTAGCACTTAAGGTCATATACCTGCTCATTCCTAACCTAATTGATGAGAGAAGGTGTAACATGAACACTATCCAAGAACACATTCTCTCCATCCTACCACACTATCAGACATAGAATATTGAATAGAATCATTAGGCTCCACTCATGTACTAATTCTAAAGTGGATTGCATTGGAAGCTTCCCATTCAAAGCATTAACAAATGTATTTAACTTTCCAGGAATATTAGTGATATTTAAATCAAAATTCCAAAGATATTATACCAATATTATATACATAAGGTTTAAGCTCATATGGGTGAAAATATAATTTCAACTATTATGTTTTGAATATACCATAAAATGTTGCCACCATGTATTTAATTCATGCATCACAATTTCCAATTCTAGGTCATGGGTGGAATAATTCTTATCATGTGGGTATACATTCCAAGATACATAAGACACCACATGGTCATAATATATCAACATAAACCCAAACCCACAATATAATCATTTTATTACATATAATACATATTTATAGTCTTAGGAAGAATAAAAAATTGAGAAGATATCAAACATTCCTTCAACTACTTGAAAGAGAAATGAAAATTATCGTCCCACTTAGACTTTACCCCTATTTTGGTTAATTATATTAAGGGATAAAATATCCTAGATAAGTCCTAGAAAAATAATATATAATAATTGGCCAATCCCAAAAAACTATAGATCTTGAACACATCTTGGTTTTCTCCTAAGACATGACTACTCAAACTTTATCTGGATCAACTGAAACTCCTACCTTGGAAATCACATGGTCCAAGAACCTCACTTCCTGGATCCAAAATGTTTATTTTTATATTTTTACACATATACAATTCTACCTCAAAACACCCAAAAAAACCACAAGATATTTAGAATTTTCTTGCTCTATCTTTGAATATACCAAGATGTTGTCCATAACCATGAATACTAAAGAGTCCAAAAAGTGGTGGAAGATTCAGTTCATCAATTCTATAAATACTATAGGAGAATTTTTAAGGCCAAAGGGCATAAAAAATACTTATAATTTCTATACTGGCTTCTAAAGGTAGTATTCAAGAAATTATCTTCCTAGAACCTTAACTAGTTGTACCTGGATCTCAAGTCTATGTTTAAAAACCATCGAGCACCTCTGGTCTGATCAAAGAGATCATAAATTTTGTTCAATGATTATTTATTCTTCATGGTCACCTAATTGATCTTATGATAGTCTATAAAAATATAGAGGCTTCCTTCCAAGTTATATTCAAATAGAACTGATGAGCCCAAGGTGACATGTTGGGATAGATAAATACCATTCCCTCAAGGTACTCTACCTCTAAGCACTTTCATCTTGACCATAATAATCAGATTAAGTGAAAATTAAATCAAACCTTTCCTGGGGATATGATTGTTAGTAAACTTGACCAATCACTGGGGTGAAAATCTCAAGAAACTCTCTGAAAACACATTTGGTACCTTTCCTCAACCAATAAACGTTCTCTCACCCAGATATATTCAAAAACATTGAGAAACATTCTAGAAAACTGGCATGATATCAGACCCAATTCCAAAGATACTAATCCTTATCTCCCTAATAATGGATCCCACTCATCTTGAAAAACCAGCGTTCTCCCATCAGGAGTGAGAAACTGGACCCTGTGGTGATAATAGTCATTAATATTATTAAAACCAATTAACCAATTAATTCCAATGATGATATAAAAAATTTATAGGTCCAACACAAGGAAATACGAAATGACTTCTATGTTATCAAATAAAACACAACACTCCAGGAAGTTGAATCCTTTCACCTTCTTCCTACCCAATGGGGTTAGAAAATATATAAAAAAGGCATCAACTCTATCCATATTTCTAATTAATTAATAAATTTAATTGAAATGAAAGAATGGGATGAAACTATATAAAATAGGATATATTCCATATAATAATTAATAAGAACCGTACCTATCATAGTGGCCAGCCCGTAATCTGAGTCATCTGGCATAACTTATGATGTATAGAGACATCCTAGATCAGACCCACCATGGGTATTCTTCACCTAGTGAGAATACTACTTTCCCATAGGGTGAGATTCTCCACCATTGGAAGTCTCATACCGAACTAGAGAACCATTTGAGAACATGGTTCCACACTACTCCCCTATGAAGTAAACTGATAGAAGCACTGAAGGTGTCCTAGGAGCCCACATTGGTGGAACACCCTCATAGTCTCTAGGTAACTAGGTAAATGTGTACACCCTTCCTACATTTATAGGAGACCATTTTCTTATTCCCCATGGAATACACCTGATATATACCTGATGAATAATGAACACTCTTTCCACAACCCTAATGAGACTCTTCCCACTTCCACTTATGAACAAAGGAATAACTTTTTCTACCACATATTAAAAGGGAACCACTAAGACTAGTCTTTCCAATAAGAGTTGGCTATTCCATAACTACCTTTCCAAAAAACTCTGAATAGGTAGGTTGAAAGAGAATGATAAGAATATATTATATCTCTAGCTTCAATCCCATCTCAAAATGTTGAAACTTGAGATAATCATTCATGAGAAGATCTGGAGATACGTGAACCAACTCGGTATATAGAGCGACATACTTCATTATTGAACAACCCACTTACTCAAACTTCAAGAAATAATGGGCCTTCACCACCCTCAAGGTCTCCAGGTAGAACTATTGATTTAAATTCACCTTGAAAGTTTTCCATATGTGATCCTCATGCCTCTTTGAAAGCACCATTGACTCCCACCACTTCCTACCTAGCCCTTACAACACTTACATGGAAAATCACAATTTAGAGGTCTCAAGGGTCTTTAAAAACTCAAATATCATTTCAATAAAATCCAACCACTCCTCTTGATCATTGGGCCTATTTTCACCATGAAACACCAATGGATTTTTCCTCATAAACTTCTGAGTATAGTCCACCATCTATGTTTTTTCTTGAACACCCATATGAACCAAGGTTTAGATCATATGGATCACTAACTCCATGAGATTCAGATCAAAAGGAGGGTTCACATATGGTGTATTTTTAATGTCTTGGATTTTATGTGTATTATTTTTAAATATTATATGGAATTATTACGAGACCATACCTTTCTATGGAGTGCGATTCCGAGGCTTGGAGTGCCCGGAATAAATGTTTGAAATAAATTGTACCTTTAAGGATCGCACACAATTGGTTTTCCTAAAAAAGTGGAATATCTTTTAAATGGGTAATCGAATCAGAAACACAAGGGCACTGTTGCATTCAGATCATCGACTTTACCTTAGGCAAGGCCTAACTTCGATTGGCATTGGTCATCTGTGAGAGTTAGTTTCTGGACGTTTAATGGAAATAAAATTAAATAATAATTTATTTTATTTAAAATTTTACTTTTTGCACAGCGACCAAACTTCCTCCATTTTAAAACACCTGTTTATGGAAAGTTCTCAGGGTTAGCCTCATAACCCTGTGAAATTGGGAGAGAGACTCTTGGAGCTTTGGAGGAGAACCCATTGGCAGATGATAAAGACGCATCTCGAATCCTACGAGCCTTGCCTATGAACATGATGCGTCAATAATTCTTCAACTGGATCGAGGTAGGGGTTGTTATTTCAATTATTATTCCTTATTTTTGGATTTAATGATGAAAATGGATCAACCACAAACATTTTGATCCACGGATCATACGTTCTTGTGGGAGGGTGATATTTTCTGTTTCTTTCGAGGTTTGATTAGATAATTTTAATTGTGATAATTGTTGTATTATCGTTTTAATTCTCCTTGTTTAATACTTCCAGAGGGAGCGGATCAATGTCGTGAAGAATGGTGGTGGAGGTTCGTTCCTCATTTTGGTTTATTGTTTTTCTTACTCTTTTCTGTGCGTTCTTTGTGTTCTTCATGGGGCGATGAACAACAGATCTATGCACATCCGTTTTTCAACGCAACAATCCCAACTTGAAGATCCGAAATCGAAACGACCTAGTGGAATTGTGACGATGATGGCATATGACGATTCAGATTGGATTGGGAGATACCGTTCTTTTAGAGTTATTCACACGGGTGGATCAACATGCCTTCTCGGAGCTGATCGGAGGTCTGAAAATAATGGAAATGGATTTACGGCATTGGGGTGACCTAGAGTCTAGAGTTTTGGGGTGATCAGATAGGCGGATCAAAGAACAGAACACCACGGGAGGTGCGCCGGTGAGAAGCGTCATTTCTGGAAATTTCTGCAATACATGGAGTGTATCCCGATGAACACGCCGAGTGGACCGGCTCAGTGGCAGCTAGGGTTTTAGGTGTCAGACAGGTAACACATGACGTTTGAACTTAATCACATGCTGTGTTGGACCTTCCCTGAAGCTCGGCGTGTATTCTGGGAAGTACACGGACACGAGATGAACTATACAGGTTCGAAGACATAGCATGTAAACCCTACGCAGCATGGAAGAGGAGACTAGGTTGGACTCGACGTGTATTCAGGGGATACACAAACACGAGGTGGAGTACACGACCATGTACTCCACCACACGGCTAGGTGAGGCCAGTAACGCGGGTCACCCCATGTATCGATTGCACGGGTTGTCATACATGGGTTGAGACTGTGTACGGGCACATGACCAGCGTACACGAGGAAGACCCTAGATACCTTGACATGATGTGTGATCATTTTTAAATTCCATATAGTTTTGTTTTACATGAACAGACTTGCGACACGATCATTTGTACATGGGCAGTACCCGAGGTCAGAAGACACGACGTGTAACACTTCTACACATCGTGTACTTTTCAGTACATGGCTGGATATTTTTGTCCACTGTATCTTGTACATGTTTCTTTTGGGTTAGTGCCCCTTTTTTTCATTCCCCTTAAGGTCAGGTATCGTTTCCTACTACAGGAGTATGATCCCTTCAGCAGGAATTTCTGGGATAGAGTCAGGTATCCCTTCAAGAGGCCTGGAGCGAGATCCTCTATCCATTATTGACCCTAGGTAAAGTCAGGCATCGATGTGACCAACTCCATAGGGCATAGATCCTCTACCTAGAAGGTGGATCCAGTTGATTCATGGTATCTGGCAAGGCCCTAGTAGTGATCCTCATTTGTGTATCATGATGTTTCCCACTTAGGAGTGTGTTCTCCCAGAATGAGTGTATCTATATCTCATGACATTTCCCAACAGACTTTACATCTCAGACGGACGTCATCAGAGCTACCAGATTTTTGGTGTGAGTTCTCCCAAATGAGTGCTTTATAGAATCCTCAAACTGAATCCCTGGAGGGGGTATGCGGTTGTGCGACTTGTCCCTAGACTGGGGGTCTGGGTTTTGAGTATATCTGGATATTTATTGTGTTCTCCTATTACATTTTTAGTAGACATATATTGTGTAGAGCTGACTATACCTTTCCTTTGTGTATTTATTTATGGTTTTCAGGGTCCACTACTGAGTATTGTTATACTCACCCCTGCATGGGATTTTCCTGTACATGTCATGTCTTGTGAAGACGAGCAACCTTTTGACAGAGTCCAGGGAAGACCAGGACAAGACCGATCTTTCTGAGTTCCATACAAGCCTAGGTGATCCTACGATTATGAGCAGCATTCCCAGTACCTCTTTGTGTTTACAGGTTGAATTTTTTAGTTTTTAGACTCTTGTTTTTGGTGGGCTTGTATTCTGGCCTAGTTTACTTTCAGTACTTTAATTTCCGTCATACTCTGTTGGTTGGTTTTAGTTGTATGCATGAATTTTTTTCCATAGTGGTTTTTACATTGCACCGTTGTGGGATTGGAGATGTGTGTGCGTGTATAGGAACCTAGGAAATGCCTCCCATGTTAGTAATATGCATACTCAGAACTAGTCACTAGCCCTCGGCCTATTGGAGGCAGGTTTGGGGAGTCACAGCACAGGCCCCACCAGGGCGGGTCGTGACAGAGTGTTATCAGATGTGGTCAGTTCTAACATAGAACCAAGAGTTTGTGAGATTGGTTTGGGGAAACAATGTTAAGTGTTTCGAGATCGGATTTCAGGACAGAGACTCCAGTGTTGGTGTGGGCAGCCGACATAACCATACACCAGAACTCTGATAACCTGCTTTTTGACTCAGTACATGAAAAAAGTAGTTATGGATAAATATGAAGAATGGTACATGAATCATATAGTAATGGGTTTTGTTTTCCATTTCCTTTGTGTCATCTATCCAGATATACCCATTAGCCATGGTATATCTTATTTCCTTACAGGATGCCTCCGTGATGAAAACCCGCTGAGATTCAGCAGCACAATCATGAGGAAGACCCCCTTAGTGGTGAGGCTTCTATACAGGGAACAATTCCCCAGGCATTTCCACCAGGTGCTGCACCTACTATACCACCACCAGTGGAGCGGGCCATGGTACCTGCAGTACCGACTGATGAGGATCACAGGTTGAGCGTGCTCCATGAGTTCCAGAGATAGAGACCCCTCAGGTTCTAAGGTGAGTCTGACCCTCAGGCGGTTGAGGACTGACTTGAGGTTGTGACCAGAGTCTTCCGTCTCATGAGGACACCAACGAACTAGATGGTGATCCTAGGAGAGAGCCTTTTTCAGGGTTCGACAGGACGATGATAGAGTCTGGCCACACAAACTCACAATGAGGAGACTCTTTTTTGTATGGAGTTTGAGCGACTCTTTATTGAGGAGTTCTCTTAGGTTACGCTGAGAGAAATATGCATCCAAGAGCTTCTTCAGCTCTAGAAGGGAAGTTTGATAGTAGATGATTATTCATGGAGGTTCACCAACCTCACTAGGTACTCGATGGATATGGTCAGGGATCAATAATTTAGAGCTCGGACCTTTGAGTGAGTCCTATGATGGGACATCCGAGCTAGTGTCATTCCTCTATGCATTTTGACTTATGCTGAAGTCATCGAGAAATCCTTAGTGATCGAGTGCTTCTTAGCAGAGTAGAGACAACCGACGATAGTCAGTAGCAGGAATACAAGCATAGAGACCTCGGCAGCATGGATCCAATGTCAGGTTCAGGGATCAGGATGTGGGATAAGTCATAGGAGGACCCAGGATAGGGGATTGATAGTCCATGGCTCTCAGGATGGGTCCAGTCAGCCTAGGGAGAATTGATGCTACACGTGTGATGGTAGGGGCATCTCGCTAGAGATTGTCTGACCCATGAAGCTGCAGACAGGGAGGCAGTTGATGGACCACCGAGGCAGAGGTTGAGAGTGGAGCAGGAAAACCTTCCAGGAGGAATACATGGCAGAGGGGAAGGGAGAGCTAAATGTGGTGGCAGACAGTTCGATTTACTACCACCACCACCCCCAGGAGGTCCACACGAGGCTTAGGGAGCTAGGGGACAAGGGAGGGGACAGCTGAAGGAGGTCAAGGTGTATGACCCAGGGACTCTAGGGATGATCCGAGGTACGATCTGTGTCTTATCTACCTTAGCTTCCATACTTATAGACACAGGTTCTAGTCATTCCTTCATCGCCACATGTCTTGTGAGAAACCTAGAGATTCTGGTAGAGCCGTTGACTCAATCCTTACACTTGGTGACACCTATGGGAGGAGACTCGATGATCACACACCTTTGTAGATAGTGTGATCTTACCCTTGGAGGCGAGAGTTTAAGTTGGAACCTCTTGGTGGTAGCGTCAAGGATTTACGACGTCATTATTGGTATAGATTGGTTATCTTTGGTTCATGCCCAGATTGACTATTTTAGGCGGAGAGTGCAGTGTGTCCACAGTGATGGGATGATGTTTTCTTTTATTAGAGAAAAGGAGACCCAGGCAGCATAGAACCAGCTCATACATAGGAGGGTGTATCCAATCATGAATGAGTTGGCTAGACTTACCCTCAGAGCATTAGATGTTGTGAGCTCCCAGTTCCTAGAAGTAGTGGCGGAGTACGAGGAAGTCTTTCCTGAAGATGTTCCAGAACTACCTCCCCACTGGGAAATTTATTTCTTCATCGACTTACACCCTAGGACAGCATCGATTTCCTCATCAGCATATCATATGGCTCCCGCAGAGCTTCACAAGATGAGGGTGCATTTGGAGGATTTTAGAGAAAGAGTTTCGTAAGACCCAGTGTTTCACCCTAGGCAACCCCAGTCTTGGTTGCCAAAAATATAGACAGGAGTTTGAGGTTGTGTGTGGATTACCGGAACCTGAATCAGGTAATGGTGAAGAAAAAGTATCAACTGCTGAGGATTGATTACCTCTTCAACTAGTCGAGAGGGGAACAATGGTTCTCAAAGGTTGACCTTCGATCAGGTTATCACCAGTTACAAGTACGGGATGATGATATACCGAAGATGGCATTCATATGATGCTACGATCACTATGAGTATTTGGTGATGCCTTTCGGGGTGACAAATGCCCCTGCAGTGTTCATAGTACTGATGAACCAGATCTTCCAGCCATACCTAGACTGGTTCATAGTGGTTTTCATTGATGAAATCCTTGAGTACTCGGTATATGAGGAGGAGCACACAAGACACCTGCGGATGGTTCTAGACATACTCTGAGAGAAATGAATTTATGGAAAGCTCTCGAAGTGCCAGTTCTGAATTCAGGAGGTCCACTTTTTGGGACATGGCATCTCAGCAGATGGCGTAGCTATGGACCCAGCCAAGGTGGAGGCAGTGTTAGCATGGGATCCACCTTGGAGCATGACAAAGGTGCATAAATTCCTTGGGTTGGCAGAATATTACCAAAGATTCATTTCTGATTTCTCATAAATATCAGCACCGATGATAGCCTTGACTAGGAAGGGACAAACATTTATATGGATGGAGAATTTCCCACAGGCTTTCAAGTATTTGAGTCAGAGTTTGACAAGCGCCCCGATCTTGAGATTGTTGGAGGAGGGTGTCAGGTTCGTTGTTTTCTGTGACGTATCGGGGACCGGGCTTGGCTGTGTCCTAATGCAGATATGGGCAGTGATTGATTATGGTTCACACCAGCTTATTCCACATGAGCAGAACTATGGGACCCACGATCTTGAGTTTTTAGTGGTAGTCTTCTCATTGAATATATGGTGAAACTACCTTATGGGAGAGCAATTTATCGTCCACTCTAACCACAAGAGCCTCAAGTAAATCTTCTCACAGAAGGATCTGAATCTGAGATATAGGAATTGGCTAGAGTTATTCTAGGAATATTATTTCGAGATCATCTATACTCCTGGGAAGGGGAACAAGGTGGCAGATTCTCATAGCAGAAGGTCGATCTCACAACTATTGAGTGAGGAAACAGAGTAGTTAGACACATTGCAGCTATCCTTCATGGATATAGAGGATTCAGCTTACCTTCAGTTAATGGTTGTCACCCCTCCACTCTTACAATGAGCTAGGGAGGCACAACTTGGGGATGTAGACTGTGAGGTTTTAAGTGCTCAGTTATCCACATGACATGCTCCTGATGGATATTCACAAGGTGGGGAGAACATAATTATTTTCAAAGGATGCACTGTTGTACCAATGGCCTTGTAGGAGTAGGTTTTGATGGAGTTTCATATGTCCCTTTTGGTGGTACATCCGGGAGTGGAAAAGATGTACCAAGATCTTTGACGACAGTTCTGGTGGCTAGTCATGAAGAAGGCAGTAGAAGAGTTAATTTCTCGATGCCTTACATGCCAGCAGGTGAAGGATGAGCACTAGGTTATAGCAGAATTAGCTCACCCATGGAAGTTTCAGAGCAGAAGTGTGATGGAATATCGATGGACTTCATGACGAGATTACCACAGACGTCCAAGGGGCATGATTCTATCTGGGTGATCATTGAATGATTCACCAAGTCGGACCACTTCTTAGCTATCAAGAAGCAGAGTTCCGTAGAGATCTTGGGACACCTCTACGTGTAAGAGATAGTTCAGATTCATGGCCTCCCTTCGACAATAGTCTCAGATCGAGACGCCCGTTTCACATCCCAGTTGTGGAAGGGATTGCAGGAGGATTTTGGGATTCAGCTACGGTTGAGCACAACATTTCATCCCCAGACCAATGGTTAGACAGAGAGGACCGTCCAGGTTCTGGAGGATATATTTTGGGTCTGTATCTTGGACTTTTTTCGTAGTTGGGAGGACCACCTACTACTAGTGGAGTTTGCGTACAACAATAGTTACCACTCCACCATTGGTATGGCACCTTTCAAGGATTTATATAGGAGACCCTTCCGGTCACCGCTTTGCTGGACCGACCCCAGAGAGTCCGCACTCATGGGTCCAAAGTTGGTGTGAGCTTCCACCGAGAAGGTGCATATCATCTGAGAGTGGATGAAGACTGTACAGATCCAGAATAAGTCTTATGCTGACAGAATATGGAGACCTCTGGAGTTCGAGGAGGGAGACCACGTCTTTCTTTAGGTCTCACATCGACAAGGGTTGCAGAGATTTGGACGGGGTGGAAAGCTATCTCCAAGGTTCATCAGACCTTTAAAAATATTGTGTAGAGTTAGTGAGGTGGAGTACCACCTAGCTCTGCCGCCACATTTGCATCAGGTACATGATTTCTTCCATATGTCACAACTGAGGAGGTATGTGCATGACCCATCACACATCATCGACTGGGGCGAGTTGGAAATCAAGGATGAAGTGACCTTTACTGAGTACTCAATGGAGATCAAGGATCGGTAGGCGAGGATACTTCGTGGGCGATAAATTCCCTTGGTTCACGTTCGGTGGAAGCACAAGAATCTTTAGAAGAGCATGTGGGAGAGGGAGGCTCAGATCCCTGCTCAGTACCCACATCTTTTTGAGTAGCCTTTGTTTTGAATTTTCGGGGATGCAAAGCCCCAAGGTGGGGAGAATGTAATGTCTTAGATTATCTATGTATTATTTTTAAATATTATATAGAATTATTACAAGACCAGACCTTGAGATGGCATGCGATTATGAGGCCCAGAGTGCCCAAAATAAATGTTTGAAATAAATTGAACCTTTAAACAACACACACGAGTAGTTTTCCTGAAGAAGTGGAATATCTTATAAAAAGTTACCCAGATCAGAAATCCGAGGGCACTGTTGTGTTTAGACCAGGTACTTTACCTTAGGTGGGGCCTAACTTCGATCAGCGCGGGTCAATTTCTAGAGTTAGTTTCTGGACGTTTAATGGAAATTAAATAAAATAATAATTTATTTTATTTAAAAGTTTCCTTTTTGCACAGGGACCTAATTTCCTCCCTTTTTAAATACCTGTTTATGGAATGTTCAGAGGGTTAGCCTCATAACCCTGTGAAATTGGAAGAGGGACTCTTGGAGCTTTAGAGGGGAACCCATTGGTAGACGACAACGATGAATCTAGGATCTGATGAGCCTTACAGATGAACTCGATATAGAAATCATTCTTCAACTAGATCGAGGTAGGGGTTATTATTTCGATTCTTCTTTCCCTGTTTTTGGATTTAACAATGAATGCAGATAAAAAAAACATGTTGATCTGCAGATCGTGCATTCTTGAAGGAGGGTGCTATTTTCTATTTCTTTAGGGGTTTGATTCGGGAATTTTAATTGTGATAATTTTTTGATTATCGTTTTGATTCATCTGGTTTAATAATTTTAATGAGACCGGATCAATGTTTTGATAAACAATGGTGGAGGTTCGTTCCTCATTTTAGTTTATTGGATTTCTTCCTCTTTTATTCGCATTCTTCGTGTTCTTCATGGGGTGACGAACAATGGATTGATGATCATAAATTTTGCGATGCAACGATCCCAACTTGAAGATATGACATCGTAACGACCTAGAGGAGGTACAACGATGATGGAAGATGACGATTCAGATTGGATTGGGAGATACCATTCTTCGAGCATTCTTCGAACGAGTGGATTAACACACATTTTCAGAGCTGACTGGAGGTAAAAAAAAAACAGAAACGGCTTTTCAGTGTTGGGGTGACCTAGAATCTGGAGTTTTGGGGTGATCGGATGAGAGAATCAAATAACAGAACACCACGGGAGGTGCGCCAATGAGAAGTGTCGTTTCTGGAAATTTCTACAATACACGACGTGTATCCCGATGAACACGCCATGTGGACCGGCTCAGCGGTGACTAGGGTTTTAGGTGTTAGACTGGTAACACACAGTGTGTGACCCTAGTCACTCGGTGCGTTGGACCTTCCCCGAAGCTCAGCGTGTATTCTGGGAAGTACACGAACATGATATGAACTACACGGCTTCAAAGACATGGCGTGAAAACCCTACACAACATGGAAGAGGCGACTAAGTGGGAATCTGCTTGTATCTAGGGGATAAATGGACACGAGGTGGAGTACACATCCATGTACTCCACCACACGGCTAGGCGAGACCAGTAATACGGGTCACCCCGTGTATAGATTTCACGGGTTGTCGTACATGGCTTGAGACCGTGTACGAGCACATGGACAGCATACACCAGGCGGACCCCAGATACCTGGACATGGTGTGTGATCATTTTTACACACCTTGTAGTTTTGTTTTACATGACCAGCCTTGCGACACAGTCCATTTTACACAGGTAGTACCTTGGGTCAGAAGACACGGTGTGTAACACTTCTACGTGTCGTGTACTTTTCAGTACATGTCTTGATCTTCTTGTCCACCATATCTCAGACCTGTTTTGTTTGGGTTAGTTCCCCCTTTTCTCATTCATCTGAAGTCCAGATATCATTTCCTATTACAGAAGTATGATCCCTTCAGTAGGACTTTCCGGGATAGAGTCAGGTATCCCTCCGAGAGACCCAAAGCAAGATCCTCTATCCATTATTGACCCAAGGTAGAGTCAGGCATTGATGTGACCAAATCCACAGGGCGTCAATCCTCTACCTAGCAGGTGGATTCAGATGAGTCGCGGTATCTGCCAAGGCCCTGGAAGTGATCCTCATATGTCTATCATGATCTTTCCCACTCAGGAGTGTGTTCTCCCGGAATGAGTGTATCTATCTCTCGTGACATTTCCTGATAGAATTTAATTCTCGGACGGACATCATCAGAGCTATTAGACTCATGGAGTGAGTTCTCCCAAATGAGTGCTTCGTGGAATCTTCGAATTGAATCCCTAGCAGGGGTATATGGTTGTGCGACTTGTCCCTAGACTGGGGGTATGGGTTTTGAGTATATCTGGATATTTATTATGTTATCCTATTACATGTTTAGTAGACATATATTGTGTAGATATGAATTTACCTTTCATTTGTGTATTTCTTTGTGGTTTTCTGGGTCCTCTACTGAGTATTGTTATACTCACCTTTGCATGGGATTTGCCTGCACATGTCATGTATTTTGTAGATGAGCATCCTTTTGACAGAGTCCAAGGTGGACCAGGACTGGACCGAGTTTTCTGAGTTCCCTACTGGCTAAGGTGATCCTACGACTATGAGTAGTATTCCCAGTACCTCTTTGTGTTTACAAGTTGGACTTTGTTGTTTTCTAACTCTTGTTTTTGGTGGGCTTGTATTCTGGCCCAGTTTACTTTCAGTACTTTACTTTCCATCATACTCTGTTGGTTGGGTTTAGTTGTATGCATGTATTTTGTTTCCTATTTGTTTTTACATTGCAGCATTATGGGCTTGGAGATGTTTGTGTGTGTGTGTATATACCTAGGAAATGCCTCCCATGTTAGTAATATGCCTACTCGGTGCTAGTCACTAGCCCCTACCCTATTGGAGGTGGGATTTTGGAGTCATGGCGTGGGCCCCATTGGGATGGGTCGTGATAGTATTCTTCACAATAACCTCTATATTCTTGGAAGAGGTCCTTATGGGAGGCATTTTATATAATAAAAAAACAAAATCTCAATTAATACACACTTCAATCTCAACCCACATAAAAACCAAAAGGAATCCCCATAATGGGTCTAAACAAGTTTCATCAACATAAAAAGAAACTCTAAATAAAAAAGGAGTGAAAAGATAAAGATTTTTGAGAATTCCTCCCCCATTGCATGGTTTGTCCACCTGATAAGTAAAACTATTCACTCACCATGAGGGTGTCATTGGAGGTTGGAATACAAGGCCGCATGAAATATGCACAGTTAATACTAACCGTGTTCCTTAACCATGTGACTCCTCCAAAAATCCCTGTTTCACCCCAAAATTTAAAACAGACCACAAGATCATCCCAAGACTAAACAAAAAATGGTAAATACATTAAAATATTACAAAAAAACCCCATAATCAGGCTTAAAAAATAAATACAATCCCAATAAATCCATTTAAACTCAAGGTTTGACATAAAGAAGAGCTATCCAGGAACTCCACCATTCCCACCTCTTGACTCCCAATGGTCATATCTCTATTATACCTATGCATCACAAATACAAACATCCTATGATACCATTTTATAATAAGTTGACTCTTTTCAACCTATCCTGTCACCTAAGATGGTATACCATAAGTCCTGAAGCATGTTCCTGATTTCCACAGGCTGACGATAAGCATCGAGCATAACAATCATCCTCTTAAGAATGGTTTCACCCCTGGTACACCAGAATTACTCATCCATAGAATGGTATTTACACAAAAATATCATAAGTGACATCAAATGTATAAATAAACATCTATAGAAATTCAACAAAGACTAAAAAGATACCATGAGTAACAACATATGTCATTTTAAAAAAATTCCATAACCATACATATACGTGTTACCTCAAGTCAAATATGACAACTCAAAATAATGGGAATAATACCAAAAGGCCTACACATACATCCCAAAGTACAAAACCCTAAATTAATTCACATGGTCCAATATATGTGAGATAATTTCTCCACCCAAAAAATAACAGATGGTGGTAATCAAGAAGATCCACCATTGTACATAGTTTTATTGCCTTTACATGTGTCCCAAAAAACAGATTCTATATATACCCCAAATAAATATGTCAGTTGTGGGGAACAAATCCTAGTAGGATAATACCATGAATATTTTAAAGGATTTAAATCCATGAAAACCGATAAAATAGTTTTAAAAATCATTTTCAAAACTAAACCACTTGGTAAAAATTCCACTATCAAGAAGTCCTTTAAATACCTCCGGTTTCCTTTTTAAAAAACAGAAAAAAAAATTCAAAATCAATTCCCAATATGTCTCAAATAAAGAAACTAGGAAAAACGACCCAACATGCTCAACATATACATAAAGGAATAACAAACACCATCATCATATAACCATATAAATGAAAATGGATATAGAACATGATATCACATAAAAAAGGAACTAAAAAAATACAAAAAACATATAAAAAAAATCCAACATGAGTAAATTAAACCAATGGATCTAACTATAAGGGTATAGTGTAATTGATACAAAATAAAATTTTCTATCCATATAAACAAAATAGAAGCTCCCATAATCTTCCTGAGGCCCAACTTCAAAATATAGTTTGGTCTTTCAGCAAACAAGTGGAAGCTCCCACAGTCCTCATACCAAAGGCTCTCATAGTCCCTTGTATAAATAATGTAATATCTTTAAGTATTCAAACCAAAGGGTGTCATGTTACCTTATAAAACCCCTACTCACACCCCATGTATTACTATATGATACTTAATGCAAAACACATTCACATCAAAAGTTCCATACATGAAAATCCATTTAACAAAAAAAATTTATAAACAAACATTACTATTTTAATAAATAACCTTATTAATGGTAAAAAAATTTCTATAACCATTTTATAAATCCATTTGAAACTATAAAACCTCATTGATTCATTTTATCAAAAATATGGAGTTCACACAAGCCACTCCCATTTGGAAAACCTACTTTAAAACCCCAAATTTCCAAACCAAGCTACAAAATACATCAATCATGGACTAAAAATAAATCATAAATTAATAAAATAGAAATTTTATAAATATAAACCAAATTAAATCATAAATTTATGGCAAGCCATTGAAAATTCACTTAAATAGAGATACCTACCTCAGATTTTGTTCCATCCAAGTCACCTTCAATGAAAACCCCCCAAAATAGGTAGAAGAGTACCTTACAAACCTAAGATACAAAAAAATAAAGCAAAAAACCCCAATAAAATCCATAGGTTTGGTCAAAAACACATCTAGGGTTCACACCTCCCATGTAAATTTAAGGAAAAAGGGGAGGAAGGGGAAATGAATAAGAAATAAAGAATAAAGCAGATTACCGCAAACCAAACCACCTTGGATCCAAAGAAAATCCAATAAAATGGGAGGGGATAAGATTCCAAGTCAAGGAGAAAGTGATTCACATGAAAGGGAGAATAAATGAGGCCAAGGGGTATAAAAATTGATAGGATGAATTTTAGTAAAAGTGAAACATTTTTAATGTGCTGGAAAAACTGTATGGTTTGGATGCATGGTTAGGAAAACCATGTGCCAACTATGTGGGAGATACAAACTCTCACAAAATAGGCTATACAGTTATCCATTAGGATAAAATATTTTTAAAAACCATTATCAAACTATTAAAAATACCACTATCCCAAAAACTATCCACTCATATGGTTATCTATAGGGTTAGACAAACCATTTCCCAATCACGCACCTTAGTATGTCTTCCTCAAAAACTCCAATTTCTGACCCATGACACTCGGAAACTCAAAAGTTAAATAAAATGATAAATACAACTCAATATTTGATGTACCGGTTACCTTATGGGTGTCACACATAGATTCATGGGAGGTCTAAACATACACACTTACCCATCCAGAAGATTCTTAGGATGTATAATCAAACAGTATGCAATAGATAATAACATTCATCAAAAAAATATATCAAAAGTAATGGGAAACACCACCCTATACCATATATCATCTATAACAACTATACTATAATGAATATTTTCCAAAAATCTATCTCAAGGTCACATTAATCGGGTGTAAAACCCCTAGATAACCAATTAAATGAAATGGAATCACCACCTTAATCACACCGTAACCCGTCACCCCTCGTCTAAGAGTCTATACATCTATAAAGAACTACTCAGTTACTTTAAAATATTATTAGTGTCAAAGGGATACATACACATTCATATTCATGAAATTATATACATATTTATGAAAATTATATAAAACATAAAGGGACCTCCTACCTTAGATGCGGCAAAGCCAAAACACCCTTAACTTTCACCAGAAACATCCCAAGAACTATAAATACTAAAATAAGCCCCAAAATTGGACATTAAGTTTATAGGAAATGGGAAATAGGGAATAAACATGAAAAACCAAAATTATGTGGTATAATGGGTTCAGTATTACCAAAAGGGGACCAATAGGATGAACATTGTTGAAGACGGTGAAGGGAGGAGGAAGAGGGAGAAAAAACCATCCCATGGAATCCTACCATAGACAAAATATGGAGACAAGGTTGAAGGAATGGAGGGGGAAGACCTTAGAGGTATTTTTAGGGGAAATGACCAAGATAACCTAAAAAAAATCATCCAAAAGTATTTTACAATGTGAATCCTTTTTTTACAACTTGTAATCTCATGTCATAATAGTCTAAGGAACTAAACCATCAAAAGAGAACCCCTAGGAACCATACTCACTTTTACACCAATAATTTTTTAGGATAAACTTATAAAAAACATTATACATGATCCCAACCACCCATAATCCTCAAACAAAACAAGCGGTCCCATAACTAGGGGAATCAAACAAAACACAATTTCAAAACATCCTTTGAAAAAAAATTTCACATCGCTTTGAAAATATCATTTTAAAGATCAACCATTTTCCAACCAATCTTTTCTCAAAACTTCAACCCATTACTGAGGTACACTAATCTCAAAATTAATTTAAACTAAGGTTAAACCCCTTTATTTTTCCAAATAATCATACAAATTTTCATAAAAAGGAAATATCACACTTTATTCCAAAATAATTTAAAAACTCCTCTTTGAAATAAACCATCCTAAGGAAAACACCTTCATAAACCAATTATTAAAACACCCACTTTAAGAATTAAAAATGTTTCATAAAATTACACTTTTGAAAATAAATTATTTTTTCTCTCAAAACATTTTCCCAAGATTAGTTTCAAAATAAAATATACTTGGTTTTTAAACCACTATAAAATAGTTTTCCGAAATGAAATATTTTTTTTTCATTTTGAAAACCAATTTTCCACTTTTCAAAACAAAGTCCCCAAGGGACAAAAACAAGCACACAAACACACATCTCAAATAAAACCACATTCAACCACATCACTTTATATAAAAATACCAATAAAAAATTATCCTATAGGTTTTACTACACCAATAACATACTCTATTAGAGCCAATTCAAGAAGAAAGGAAGGAAAAAAAATTCAGAGGAAAATTGTAATGTGCATGGTTTGTTCACATAAATTGGTAAACTATACACCAACCATGAAATATGCGCTATCATGATTACAGATCCATGCTGCACGAGTACTACATGGTTTACTGGAGTGTGTGTTCTAATAGTGTGACCCTAGTTCGCTCACTTTTTTCACCTTTAAAACTCAAACTAACCCCTGAAATCATTGGAGAACTTAACAAGGATCAATTAATCATCTCAAGACAATGAAAATACATCAAAAAATCCAAATCAAAACTCAATATAAAGACTTAATCCTAATACCCCCATGGAAACTTGAGGTTCGGTGTGATAAAGAGATAGCCAGGCGCCTACCTGCACACTCCACCTGAGACCTGACAATAATCATAGTCTCTAGACTACCCATAAACATCCAAAATAAAAAATATGGTTTATATGATATAATTTTTCAATGAACCAACTTGGTACGTCCATCATGTGGACTTTCAATCTATCTTTCCACATACCTGAGGAGTGTTCCAGACCCCCTAGGCCGAAAATACGCATTAATGGGATTTAAAATAACCATTAGGTATGGTTTCAACCTCAAGAAACCAAATATTGACATCAAGGAAAGGAATAATAATAAATAGGAAAGATATATTCTATGAGACATGTCATATAAAATAACAAATATAAGAAAATATTATAAACTACAACATAATCTAAAATAAAATAAAATGAAATACCAATGATACTATTAAAAAAATTTATCCAACTGGTTCCATGAAACCCAATGTCTAATCACTATCTCCATGTGACTCACATGTCACCACCACAATCCTAAAAACCATACACTTCCAAAGAAAGATGACATTGGAAACCAAAATGAAATCCAAGAACTGGAGAAATCTATATAAGAGAATAAGTATACATACCCACCAACTTGAGTATGTAGGGTATGAGATGAATCTAGTAGGATAAAACCATGAGTCTATTTCATTTCTTTTATAAAATAAACCAATTATTCTAGTTTGAAAACAAGACATGACAAAAAAATTCTTTTCTTTTCCAAAAACGTGGAATAAACTAAAAATTAAATATAAACTTTCTCAAAGTGTTACATTTTTTAAAATAATTTAAAAAATATGTCACCTTTATAAAATAATTCCAATTTCAAAGGAAACTAAGAATTTTTATTTACAACATAACACTTTTGAAAATTAAAAACACACATGGTTTAAAACATTTCAAAATAATTTTAACAAAATAAAAACACTTTAAAAACAATTTCCCCCTTTTCATTTTTAAAAATTGAACACACATAACATATATAGAAATAAGGAACAAGGGTTAATCATCATAAACCAAAATACCAAGTAAACTAATGGAAATAAGTTAGTCAACAACAAGACTAAACAATAAAGGAATCAATATAGAAATCAAGTCCATCCATGCAATAATAAACACATATGATAGTATATTTATATACCAAAATTCATAATCTAGGATACATATCATGAGTAATAACCATAGGTACTACTGAGATAGGATAATAAATGACAAAAATTTGATCTAAACTATTATAAAGTAATACGATCATACAATTATGTCATCTGAATCTCTCTCAACTAGCCTCATCAGTGACAACCCATTAGCCAATGTGTGACTCTCAACTAGGGGAAATGATCAATTTCATAATCTAAAGTATTCATATCAGTGTCCCACTACTTCCTACCTAATAACCTTGGTCTTATCATTGAATAATAAACGGAGGTGGGCTATAAGTAAGCAATTTCATCACTAAAAAATAACAAGATCCTAGGGATAACCCCACAATCACATCAAACCAACCTCCCACACTACCCTTAAAAATAGTCCCAATACATCACAAATCATGAATCACATCATAAATCATCCATCACATGGATAAAATAACATCATTAACAACACATGAGGTCTCAACAAAGGCATAATCAACATTACTTCACAAAGTAACAACTAACCCTTCACTTTATATATATATATATAACATGTTCATTTGGAAATCCATTTAAGAAAAAAAATTTAACACACAAAATTATAATGAAACTATGATTACCAAAAATCACAACCAACAATCCAAGGGAAACTCCATTTAATTTTATAAAACAACACCACCCATTTTTAAATTAAGAAAACCCCTTAAACAAAAAGGTAACCCACTTTAAAAATAAAATTTTGATTAAAAACCAATGGAAACGTGTTTTTCTCAATTACAACAATATTTGGAATTTTATCAAACATGTATAATGCATAAAATACCCATTTCCAAAAAGGAACCATTTCAAACATGGAATTCCACCCATTTTCCATATGAAAACCAATAAATATTTAGAAGATATTTAACAGACCAAACCTAGTTAACACACACAATCATTATCAAGAATCCAAATGAATTTAAAACATTATGAATCAATGAAAATCTTAAATAAAATCAAATTAAATGGAAACAACTACATCAAGTGGTGGAACCATTTCACCTTCAATGAAATAGAAAAAAAATGGAGTCAATGGAGGGATCAAACCACCTAGGAAGAAACAAATCAAAATTAGTGAAAACATAGGAATAGAAATCAGCTATGCATGGAAAAAATGGTTAGAGAAGAAGAGGAAAATGGAAGAAAATACAAGAAAAAGAGGAGAAGATCCCTAAACTTTAAATCCAGGAAAAGAATCACTAATAAATAATCAAAAAATAAACCTTAAAAGTGCTTGGAGTGGAAAAGGAGGGTTAGTAAATGTGTCCAAGTTGTGGGGTTTGAATAAGGAAATACAAGGGAAGAAACCCCAATTAAAAATATTAATAAAGGAAAACCCCCATATTGAGTGGGTCACATGGTTTACCTACATGGTTAAATAAAAAGTGAGGTAACTGTGCATATCACCACTATAAGAGGCTTCACACTTAGGATGCATGGTTTGTTTAACCATTAACTAACTATATGAACTTGAAAAATTACCCAAATTACACCTTTTTAATCCCAAAACACCTCTAACTCAAGGGGTTAAACCATCCATTTAATACCCCCATATAAAAGTGACACTTGGGATATCACACCATCAAAATCAAAGAATTGGTTTCTATAACCCTGATACCTGATATGAACATTACTTTTAGTTTCCCATAGGTATCTAGGAAAATTCCATCATATGGAAACATTTCTATCCCTTCTTTATATAGTTCCTAGTGGACCGTGAAGTCAATTGGGGGGGGGGGTGAATCAGTGTAACTCTTTTTACAAATTTTTTATCTCATATGAACTACCTCACTAGATATTTGAAACTTTGTATTAGTTAATATGTATAGATCTATTTATAAACCCTAAATGACAAACACCACATGTAATTTAGTAAATATAAAGGAGACAACAATACACAATATTTTTTTAAGGTTCAATCCTGATGCAATCACCTACTCATTATTGTTCTCATGTTGATTATGAGACATATATTATCACTATTTAATTGTTGTGATTACAAAATAATGAACATGTATCATCAATATCTCAATGATCACATGGGGTGGGTGGAATAATCATTAACCCTTGGGTAGGTATCATTCTTACCCAATCACACCTCATGGTAGTGGATATCTCTTGAAATCCATTTAGTCTACCGAATGGTATGGATTTTATTATATTGGATCACTAAAGTATTATAAGGTCCCACTTATGAACTACTAATAATAATCTACAATCTATACCATATGTGACTGCATCAACTGGTGATACATTCTTCCTCAAAAATAGGTATTATAATCCCAAAATATAATTAGAAACACTACATGCACATCAAACTTGTTGTATTCATTCCTCAATCTTAGAAAGAATAATGAGTGTAGATAACAAGATACTTTACAATGAATTATTGATCAATTATTCCTTTGATTATTCTTTGATAATATAAGGATATCATAATATTTTTCCTCTTAAACTTTTATAATATATATATATCGTAAGGAATATCTTCTCTTACTTCTCCATTTTTTCTTCTTCATCTTCCTTAGTGTACAAATTCTTATTCTATTAATATCTTTGGGTTCTCTATATTTGATACTCAAAGTATTTGTTTCTTTAATATTTATTTGATACATAGAAATATATCAAATAATTAAGTATTATATTGTCAAAATAACCAACCTATTATCCTTATCTGTTCTATTTTTATACTCATAATTCTCATGGATATGATTTTCATATATTTTTTAATTAAAATCCTTCTTTATTGACATTTCAAATATCTATAAATCTTGGTCTTTATAAACCCATTTAAAATAAACCCTTGAAATGTCTCCTTAATTATTGGTTTTAAACCTACACATGATATCCACATTTATCATGTCCTCCTATTTCTACAATTAACAAAATCCATATCTATATGAAAACAAGAAATGATCAAGTTGCAGTGTGAAAGAATATTTTATAATGAGTATTCTTTAGGTTTTTCATGGTAGAATCATGAAATATCCTATCATAGTATTTGATAGATTATCAACTCCTTCCATAACAGTGTATAACTATCATGGAATGCAATTATGACATAAATATCTCATATATCATTCTCTTCAACACAAACCATGGTGTGTCATTATCATCATACCGTGACTGTATCTCAAACAACATAACCAACTTGGACTATCTTTCATCTTTATATTTCTTCAATATGTGATACTCTACATCTCAATTCTCAAAACCATATTCAATTGGTATCTCATCCTTATACTTCTTCATGAAATTGTCTTATTCTCCATGAAAAAGATAATATTATCCATTCTTCATCTTGAATCACATCTTAATAATTTTCCATAAATATTTGAGATTTTAAGTTCGACACAACATAGTGAAAGTTAATTTTTGAATCTATCTTTTGAAAAATATCAACATTAAATTTCACCAACTGATAAACTTTTATGCATCATGTACCAACCTTTATGTAATAATTAGTTAATACTATATATCAAAGTATACGTTGGTAATTTTCTAAATTTAATGCTTCTAACTGAGTTACCTTTACACATCAAACATCTTTCCCTTATGTATCTTAGTGTGTCCCAAGTACTTTTCTAAATTTCCATTCTACTTTTAGAATTACTTTTACAGATTCTAATGTTTGATCTTATACATTATCTACCTATTCCAAATTTCATTCTGCACATTTAGAATGAACCTCATGTACACTTCACTATTACTTTTATATCTGGAGAATATATTGGAGTTACTTTTACTTATCATCCCATATAATCTTATGTATTAATGCCTTTATCAATTTTCAACCCAAATTTGCAACTTTCAAAATTCTTCAATTAGGCTCATAACATATTTATATATTCTAAGGGAACTTCCAATCACTCCAAAACATCTCTAAACACTTTAAAAGGATTTAGAAATTATTATAATTTTTTTAAATCTTTTAAAACTCATTTCTAAATCCTTGAAATATATGAGTACTCAAATTTTAGTATTTTCATATAGCTCAAACAACATTAATACTTCTAGATATAAAACTTGACCTTATTTTGTCCACCATCCAATAGAAATTATTCATTAGTCATAATATCCATTATAATTCATAATCCATGTGTGTATTATCACTCTTTTAGGTAGCCTGTTTTTACTTAAATTAATAATATCTCCTCAATCTGTTCAATATCCTACTTATTAATCTCCATGAATTTGTTGTAAAAAATGTATTATACTCATCCAATAGAACATTTCTTTTATTAATTACAATCCAATACATCAATCATCATATATAATTTATGAATCCTTCCAAGTAGCATCAATACTTTACCATTATCAAGGGTAACATATAAGATTCCTTTTCTATCATATTAATGTACCTTTATGATACAGTGGAAGAAAATTTCAATTTACATGATCTATAGTAACTAAAAAGTTTCATCTCAATTCATCATTCAGTTAAAATTTTCTCCATCAACCAATACATATTAACAAATTCACTTCATAATGGAATATTAACTTATTGAAAACAAATAAATTCATCATACTCCATTGGTTTCTTTAACCCCCATATATATTTTTTTCAATAAAATTAAATACCACTATGTAAATATGTGCTCTCATCAAATATTTTCTTCTCCCCTTACTGATTATTTATGTAAATTTAATAATATAAATGAAATTATTCTCATCTCATTCTTCAAGTATGACTTGAAACATCAAATTATCCCTTTATTAAAATTTATTGTTTGATTCAACAATTAGAAGGATGATATCTAATTTCAATTAAATTATGATCCATATATTAATTAACTCTAAGTCTATGTGGGATATTTTGGTGTAGAAAATAAGATTTATTAATGTAGACAATAAATCTATTTATAAAACTATCCAACATGTGATACCAAAACATTTTTCTCTATCCAGGGACTGATCAAGAAATTTTATAAGAAATTTATTAACCTTAATCAACTCAAGAAACACATCAAAATATTTAATTGTATGGTAGTTAACATCACCTACATGATACCATCTAACTTAAAATGCTATCCCCCTTAATAATCAGATTTAATACAGTCCAAAAAAGATGGGATTGTTTTTATAAAACCTCAACCAGTTTCATTATAATATCTATAAAAAATTATAGATTCACATAAAATAATAGAATTATAGTAGATTTTATTATTTTTAGTTCCCCATAAAGGTATTCACTCCAAAATTTCATTATCATGGCTAGTGATCTTCAAAAATAGCCCTAAGAAACTGATGATATCAGTTTAAATGTCTCAAGGAGACATCATGATACTAGTTGAAGTATTACATGATAAATATCTCTTAATGTTGTATAGTTATCACAACATTCATTCATTTCTCCCAATGTGAACCACCTTCAATTAACTTCACAAGAAAACAAAAAAATATATGAGATTAATATGGGTCTTCCTTTTCCTCTTAATTAAAAACATGATAGTGATTCATTTCTCAACCCAAAAAAATTTCTTTATATCTATGGTTTTCTGAGAACTCTTCATTTTACCCCTCTTTTGTTCTTATAATATTAAATATCGTTGGAAAGTATGGTCTTCATAACTTCTTTATCTTTCTCATAGTACGAAATAACCATTTTCACCTTAATTATAGGCACGTGTGTCGCAACACATGAAAATTTAAAAATTTATTAAGCTACTAACTAATGTAGAAGTGGAGATAAGGGTCTAACTACAGAGAGAATTTGAGTAGACACTAAGAATATCATCTTGGAAGAATGTTCAGGAACATTAGTTCTTAATATGATTAATAACTAAAAAGTTCTAAAAACTAAATGACTATTTAAATTAACTAAAAATATCTAAGTGAACTAAAATAATTGTTGGAGGAAATTCGTTGATATAGAAGTGTTGGAGCTGTGACGTCCATTCAGGTTCATGCAATACAAATTATTTAATTTCCACATATGAATATTTATTTATTCAATTATCACAGATTCCAAATTTAATTAAAATTTTTTTAGGTCTCATTCTATGATGTTAGACAGTATTCTAATTTTTACACAAATTATCCATCATCTCGTTCTCTATCCTGAAAAATAATTTGCGCATCATTGTAGCATTGAATCACTTGGTGAAATACAATGAACCATTTCTTACAATGTCAAAGTATCTATATGTGCTGGGTTTGATCAGATCAAATTACTTATTAGGTATCGGTCGTGAAAGTTTGAAGGAGAATTCACACAAAATATTAATTTTTCAATTAATATATTTATTTATTCAGAATCCGATCAAGTGTGATTTATGATTCTCTCATGCGTGTAATCATCTTCCAGATAAATAATTTTTCTAATGATCTCCTGCCCATTATTACTTATTAGGTATCACACAAATGGGCATCAAATAAATTGTGAAGGGTCCAAATGACACTTTATTCAAATGTTTTTATAATTAATTACATAAAAGACCAATTAATATTAAATTATTATTAATAAAATATGGAATCAAATAATGGCATGCAATTACTCTCACATTCATCAAAAATCCAACACAAAATAATTGTCTCCCCTTGATGAAAACACAATACATAAAATAATAAATAAATACCACTATGAATGTGTCATTGCAGTTGTCACCGCAATCTATCAAGGATGATATCAAAAACAATAATCTTCACTTTTCCAATCACTGCAACATTAAACCAAACCATCGTGCCAATAAAAAAAATGATCGGATCTGCGCTCTCTCTTTGTACGCAACACCGATTTCTAAAAGAAAATAGAATCTCTATGAATTTTGATGTCTTCACATCCAAACAACTAATATACACTGGGAATGGAGGAGTTCATGCATGGATTTTGAAGGTGGTGGTCTATTGTAGTGTAAGTTGGAGGCTCGTGTGAGGAGTGTTGTTGGTGTATAATGTGTAGAGGAGGTAGCTATTGATGGTGTGATGAAGAGGAGGCTGTTGCGGTGGAGTGATCTTCTAGGAAGGGAAGAGAAAGGGGGTTGGGGGGTGTTGTATGGGGGAAGGGGAGGAGGGAGGGGGGCTGGCAGGGGGGGGCTAGCGAGGGGGTAAGTCGATAAGGGGAGAGGGAGGCCAGGGGGGAGACAGTTGGGGAAGAGGGGAGGGGAGGGGGAGGTTACTTGGGGGAAGGGGTAGGGGTAGGGAAGGTAGCGATAGTGGAAGAGAGTGGGGGTGGGAGTGGTTGGGGGGTGTAGAGCCTCTGATAGGGTTTACGGGTGGATGGTGCTCTATTGTGGAGATGAAGGAGGGGAGGCCTCTCAGGATGCCCTTTATATTGTCTATTGCAGACAGAAAAAGAAACAAAAACCCAACCAATTTCAAAATTTAAAATATATAATTATCTAAATGTTAATAATAATAATAATAATAATAATAATAATACTAAGAAATTAAATAATAAAAAAATTATAATTATTAGAATTATATAAATATATATAAATACACATGTAATTATAAATACTAATACAATACATAACAATTAATTATTAGTTATATAAAATTAAAATAATACTATAATTAAATGTTAATCTAATTTAATAAAATAATAATAAAAAATAATAATAAAACTAATATTTAAAATAATATAAAATGTTAAATAATATGTAATACTAAATTTTCAAATTAAAATAACTACTAATAAATATTAATAAACTAATATTTTTTAAACTACAAAAAATAATAAAAGTGTTAGATATTAAATGTTAAAAAACTATAAAATTCATAAAAACTAATAATAAAAATAAATAACTAAAATGAATATATAATTAACTAAAAAAATATAAAATAACAAAAATATTTAAAAAATATAAAATGAACCTATAACCCAAAAAAATGGTTAGAAAAATAATTAAAACTATTTGAGAAAATTATAAAATTATTAGAAAAAACCATGCATATCAAATTCTCCACAATTAAACTTTTTCACTCCTATGAAAAATAATCAGAAACAATTTGCAACTACACCCATAAAAAAAATCAAAATATCAAAATTAAAAGTTCAAAATTTTTCAATCCCTTTAACCCCCAAAAATATCACACTTCATTTAAAATCTCAATTTTCAAAAATAATTTCCCTTCCACTCCCATTATTCCCAGAACGAGCATGTGCACTCATGAATCATGTGACCTACCTCCCCATCACTAGCATCACTCAAATAATATTATCAAATTCATTCTCAATTATCATACATATGCATGCTTACCATAGGATTTTCAGGAATCTAACATATCAATTAGTGGAAATCAAAAGAATACATTAATCTCAAGGACTTCACATTAGGTTAAAATGTCTCTAAGGATGCAAGAAAGTGATTCATGAAAACATTTCTGATATTTTTTGGAAGCAATGAGGGTTGAATATTAAAATATATGTATGATAAATGTCAATATAAATGTCTCCCTTAAACTCCCACTCACCCTCACTTAAAAAATTGTTTGTCCCTAAGCATATTATAATTAAATGTTTAACTATTTTTTTAGGCCACAACTCACTCAAATAATATGGATAGAAAAAATGGTGAGTAATAGCTCCCAAACCCCATGAAATAAATGTAAGAAAAAATTCCAAATAAAGTTACACAAGTAGCACATACGCTATAACATCTCATTGAATGTAGGTCATATATAAAACAATCTAGCACCTAGAGTAATAAGTCACCACTTTTATAGGTATCCCTAAAGGTGATGGATTCTACGTAATGAATATAGATGTACTCATTGTTGGAACAAAAAAGATTATATATTCACATAGAAAAATATATGTAATGAATGTGGATATTGTGAAATATAACAAATATAATAATGATGAGATAATGTTGATCCATATGCATCAAATAACTCACTGTCCCTCAAATAACGCTTTCTATGAATAGATATCTCCCCCACACTTAGATTGAAAATTATCATGAAAATGTTAAATAATTAGATAGGTAAGGGTATTAGATATGGGATCATCCTAGAAGGCTTATTCATATCTTATAACTTCTACATGATGGAGAAATTTTAGGGGTGGATTAGTTGGTCAAAGGGGATAAAGAATAAAACAGATGCCTTAGTTATTTTAGTGCAACATTCAAAATTCCTATCACTTTGGTGGAAAAACATGGAAAGTTATAGAATAAAAAACATGGTTACGATTCCATCCATAAAAAAATAAATAAGGGATTATGAAATAATGGTCTAGAATCCTCACAGGTATGGAAATAATGTTGGACAATACAAATGAGTATGAGCAAAAAAGTGTCTTAAAAATAAACAAGTTTTTGATTTTTTTTGAAGAATGGAATAATATAAGTAATCATATATATATAGGTATCAAGGATTGAAGTATTCAAAATAGAAATCATATGTCAAACTGCCCTGGGAAACAAGGGGTATGTTCCCGACTGTGTTGTTACAAAAATGCATCTGTTTTCATGTGGGTTCAAAAGATTACAGGAATGTTACTTTTTTTAAAACTTTTATTGTTTTTTTAAGTTAGTTATTTTTCTTGGTGTTTTTTCAAGAATAAAATATGGAAAAAATAAAACACTTCTCTGAGTAAGAATATATATGTGGAAAGGTTTCCTATATCTAATGAATCTCTATAAATTATATAACTAAAAAATATACACATGGAAAACACAAACCTACATCATATCAACAAATTCACACCATAATAAAAATAATTTGGATGATAAAAATATGTATTATGAATTAAAATACACTATTGTATTAGGATAAAATATATTATGATAAATTAATTCCATTTTATTACTTGAAAAATTGAATTTAAACTAAATGCGATGAAATGAAAACAAAAAAAATGATGGGTTTCCACCCATTGAGAACTAAGTTTACTTAGTATTTAGACAGAAGTTAATAAAATTACACTAGGATCAAATAGAAATTTATACCATGTATCTACTTGTTTATTAGTGTGAATGTGTAATCCATTCATTGAAAAAGAAATTATTCTACAAGCTATACAATATCTCAATGGAATCTTGTTATAAAAACAGATGGGTGGAATGAAATGAAAATATCCAAGATCATAAGGGAATGAATATACCTCATATGAAGAAAGAATCACCAAATAATTGAATTTTTGGTAAAGGTATTCAGTGGCAAGATCAAGAAAATTACCACTTTGAATGTACACAAGAGATGAAATTCCTATACTAGACTCTTTCAATGGCCGAATTATATCCATCATATAATTGATTGTATTATTTGGGTTGATGATGTATCTGTAGGACCCCGAGACACCCTAAGAGGGGAGAGGTGAATCATGGTGTCAACTTTTTCTTTTAAAGTGATGGATCTTGTTCCCATGTTGGTAGGAACTTGTTAAACCTGTATGATGGATATGAACAAAAAGGAAACATTCACATGCAGTGAGATGACACAACACTTTTTACTTGGTTCACCACTAAGGGCTACGTCCAAGGAGCATACGCTGATAGGTTTTCGGCCGTACCAAATTCCACTAAACTTCACTAGCTGTGGATTACAAAGGTTCGGTCATAGTCACTCTGTACCAAGATCACTGCCTTTAAAAAAAGGTTTAGGGATAGCACACATCGTCCCTCAGGTCACTCCCGTTGACTCCCCTGGCTCACTGCCCTTGCTGAAGTTACACTCAGTTTATAGACATGAAGGTCTCTTTATCATTTCAAAAGAATGAATCCTCTATTGTATGTAGATGCTCTGTTGAAGTCCAACTTTAACTTGTAGACTAATCTCACTTTGCACCGAAGGTATTAAGCAATCTTTCAGCTTTCGTGCAGCTTCAAAAAGGACATGCGTACTTCAACCTCACCTGGCGTGCTTCTTTAAGACTGGCGTGCAAGTTTCAAGACCGATTCACAAGTCACTTGCATGGTACAAATTCGGCGCACAAGTGACACCAACCCACTTGCGTGACACTGCCTCCTTCAACTCCAAATTTGCATGACTCAGTGCCTTTAACTCCCAAACCACTCTGGATGCACATCCAACAACCAGCGCGCAACCCTACTTGCGCGGCCCAAAAACCAATTGCACTACTCAACCACTTGCGCGACGAGAGCTCGAAAAATCTCTAAGTCTTGAACTTCGTTCCAAATGAGGAGGGGTGGTCCTCTATTTATAGGCAAACTGGACCCTCTGCATGGTGGCATGCAAGTGTCCTCACGACGCGCAAGTCTCGATGCGCAGCTCCAACTGCCCTAGCCTCTGTCACGCTACTCACTTGCGCGACCACTCCAATACTTGCGTAACCCTCTTTACTTTTCCATATTTTGAAGCTTTTATCTCGAAGAACAACATGCGCACAACTTTCCATCCTCCTAGGCATTGGCGTGCAAGTACTTTCTCAGCGCGCAAGTCACTTGCGCGACCTGCCCAAAACCTGCGCGACCCTTATCCCTTTTCCATTTTTCCATGTTCTGATCTTGAAAAACATATGGCGCGCAAGTTTCCTCTCCTTAAAGTACACGGCGCACAAGTCTCTTTTCCAAAAACACTTTTCTCCATTTGTCGATTTTCAGGCCCAAAAATTTGGAAAACACTAGAAAATGGTGCCACCTTCAATACTGTAATCTGCTTGACCTGTATGAGAACTTTGCTGGCACACATTCTGAACTTCCTATGAGGATTGAAAACAAACACAAACCATACTCCAATTTATGCAAATATGACCATGGTTCCAACATTATCCCAATTCATTTTCACTACCAACCACTAGCATATGTAAATCCACTAGTTTAAAACTTAAATCATTATTGATGCATGGAGAAAGTGGGATAGGCTCAATTGGAGTAGGTGAATCAATTGCATCAAGAATGACATCTTTTTCAAAAGTTTTTTATATACCACCCTCATTATAATTATCGATTGGCACATGTTTTACCATGGACTCAGGATCATCCAAGAAATACCATTCTTCTATTGTTTCTAAAAAATTATGAGTACTATTTACCACCAATTTTGAGTGATTTTATGACTTTTGAAATGTTTCATATGTCTCCATGTTGGAAAAAATTATATACTCATAAAGTTTTTTTGAAAGTAGTGATTCAATGTCATTTGAAGTGATGTTCTCTTTCATGTGTCAATCCATGGTGTATTGTTTCAATTCTGACTCTATAATGGTAAATAATGTTCCCAATTTAATTTCCTCTTCATCCTCAAAAGGTGAAATTTGATAGGCATTGAATGATTACTTTTTCACTTTGGGTCGTATAGGTTGTGAAATCACATAGTGAGAACATGGAATCACATTTTCCAAGGGACCATTATGTTCAATGGGATAGAGGACTAAGATCTCATATTCTTGAAATGTGATTAGATTGGAATAATTAAATTGTGATGGAGAGGAGTCATAAAGTGTATGATAATAAGGTGTATCAATATCATTATCAAAATCTAGAAATATATTTTGTTTAAATGGAACCTTTAATGCACTCTTCTCAAAAGAACTGTTCTAAATTAGATGATCAAGTGGAAGTGAGGAAGCTAGTTTGGCAAGAAAATTCATCTAATTCTAAAAATTCTTTAATTCATTTTATATATCTTTTTTAAGGAAACCAACATTTCATTCAGTTTATCTTGAAGTTCAAACCTTCTATTCATCTTAGTGATAGTAGAAACCAACATGCGCCTAATTGTTGAATCATTTGTTTCAAATTAATTACCATGTTCTAAATTTTTAGAAATTAATTGAAATTGAAAATGATCAAATGGTGGGTAGGAAAAAGAAGTAAAATATGGTTAAATATTCTCATATGGAACAAGACATGGACTTGAATAAAAATCATTATAATAAAACGGATTATATAGAGAGCTCATGTGCAGTGAATCATTATACATCATACCGTGAGCCATGGCTGCATAGGGAAGGTATTGATTGTAGGTGTATGGTGATGACCATGCCATTTAGAAATTATGGGTGTCTTGAAATTATCTACAATGAAACATTACCATAGTAGTAAACTAAATTATTTTATTGTGTATTTTTTTAATTAATATTTTTCTTTAATTTTTAACCTAAATATATATTTTTAAGGAACTTCTAATTATACCATTATCCCCTAAAATAGTGCAAAAAATATGGCACACATGTCACAATGTGTGTAAATTTATTAACCTACTAACTACTATAGAAGGGATGATGAGGGTCAAACCATAAAGAGAAAGTGATTAGACACTAAGAATATCCTCTTGGAAGAATATTCTGGAATATGAGTTCTTATTTTGATTAACAAATAAAATATTCTAAAAAAATGACTATTTAAAAAATGACTATTTAAATTAACTAAAACTATCTAATCAAACTAAAATAATCTATGGAAGAAACCAGTAGATGTGGAAATGATGGAGTTGTGACATCCGTTCACCTACATGCAATGCTAATTATTTAATGTCTATATATGAATATTTATTTATTTAATTATCACTAACTCCACATTTAATCAAAATACTATTAAGTCTAGTTCTCTGATATTAGAAAATATATTAATTTTTACACAAATCATCCATAATTTCATTTTCTGGACTAATGAATAATTTTTGTGTCATTATAGCGCTGAATCACTTAGTGAAATACAATGAACCATTTCTCACAAAGTAGAAGTATCTACCTATATCAGGTTTTCTCAAATGAGATTACTTATTAGGTATCACTCATTCTAGTTTGAAGGAGAACACATAAAAAATATTAATTTTTAAATAAATATATTATTTATTCATAATTCGATCATGTGTGATTTACATTTCTCTCATGCGTGCTATAGAATTTTGGATAAATAAATTCTCTAATGATCTCCTGCCCATGATTAATTATTAGGTTTCACATGAACGGGTACCAAAGAAAGTGTGTAGGGTCCAAATGAAACTTAATTAAAAAAAAGATATAATTAATTAAATAAACATCCAATTAATATTAAATTATTGGGAATCAAATATGGAAGAAAATAATAGAAGGCAATTACGATCACATTCATCAAAACCCTGACACAAAATAATTATCCCACCATGACGAAAACACAACACATAAAATAATAAATAGATATCACCATGATCGTGTAATCGTAGTTGTCACTTCAAGCTACTGTGAATGATTGCAACATAATAATCTTCACTCCAATGATCACCGTAAAGTCAAACCAAACCATCATGCTGCTAAAAAAATGATCGGATATGCACTCGATCTTGGTGTGCAATGTCGATCTATGAAAGAAAATAAAATATCTGTGCACATTGATGTTTTCATGTTCGAACCACTTCTACACACTGGGAATAGATGAGGTTATGCATGGATTATGGTGATGGTGGTCCGATACAACGTAAGAGGGAGGCTCATGCGAGGGGTGTTACTAGTGTGGGATGTGCAGCGAAGGCAACTATTGATTGTGCAATGAAGCATGGGCTACTGTGGTGAGGTGATCTGCTGGGATGGGAAGAGAAAGGGGGATCGGGGGAACTGGATGAGGGAAGGGGAGAAGGGAGGGGGCTAGCAAGTGGGTGAGGGGAGGAGGGGGGGGGGGGGGCTAAGAGTGGGAAAATCAGGAGGGGGAGGAGGGGAGGTAGAGGCGGTTGGGGAAGTGGGGATGGGAGGGGGAGGTGGTAGGGGAAAAGGGGGAGGGGAAGGGGAGGCAGCAACAGAGGAAGAGAGTGGGGGGGGGGGGGGGAGTGAGAAGGGGTGCAATTCCCCTGCTAGGGTTTGCGAGTGGATGGTTCTCTACTTCAGAGATGAAGGAGAGGAGGCCCCTCAGGCTCCCCTTTATATGATCAACTGCAGACAAAAAACAAAAAACAAAAACCAAATCAATTTCAAAATTTTAAACATCTAATTATCTAAATGTTAATAATAATAATAATAATAATACTAAGAAGTAAAATAATAAAAAAACTAGAATTATTAGAACTATATAAATATATATAAATACACATGTAATTTTAAATAATAATACAATACATAATAATTAATTATTAATTATATAAAATTAAAATAATACCATAATTAAATACTAATATATTTTAATAAAAAAAATAAATTTAATAAAACCAATATTTTAAATAATATACAAATTTAAATACTATATAATACTAAATTATCAAATTAAAATAATTACTATTAAATATTAATAAAATAATATTAATTAAAATAAAATAATAATAAAAGTGTCATATATTAAATATTAATAAATGGTAAAATTAATGAAAAATAATAATAAAAATAAATAACTAAAATTAATATATAATTAAACAAAAACTATAAAAATAACTAAAATATTATAAAACTATGAAAATAACCTAAAAATACAAAAAATAAATTGAAAAATAATTAAAACTAAATTATAAAATTATAAAATTGTTAGAATAAAACCATACTCATCAATTAGAAGGAAATTTCACTTTCTTGTTCTTGTTCCATATTTCTTTATATCTCTAATTATTCTGGTCAAATTGTAAAAAATTATTTTATAATATGCTCAATATTTTTGAATTTTCCACACGAAATTAATGGTGCTTCTCCTTTTTATTTCATCAAATCCTTCTCTCTTGGTATAACTATCATGCATTTTTTTAGAGTGTGTAATTTTTTTGTCACCTTCTATAGAACTTCTCAAGAATATTTCAATCACTATTTTTATAAAACTCTAATTAAATTTGGATTCTTCTTCATAGATGTCTTACTAAAATCTAATCATCTTACTCATTTCTTGGATTGATTCTCTTTTAACTCTAGATTTATTTTTTTATGTAATTAAAATTAATAGATTTCTTACATTAATTATTTTTTGGACTCTCTTATCATAATATAATCTTATAATATTTCACAAAGTGATATATTTTACAATAATATTTTTGGGTATAGTTTTCTTAATAATTTTATTTTACTTGCATCCTAAGGCATAATCACTACCTTTTCTTTTTCTTTCTTCCTTAGATATTGTGGTATTATTTTCTCATAAATTTATAAATTGTGTTTGATAGGAATAAAAAATCACTCATACTTACAATTACCATGTGTGTTTCAACTTCCGTATAAATTTTTCAATCTTGAAAATCTATTCTTGAATGACTGATTCATCTTATTTTCTGGGTCATTCCTTCGTATATTAGAATTATTCTCAATTTTAGATATTATACCCTTTAATATAGCACTTCTATGATATTAAATAATTTAAAAACTATACAAAAATTCAATGAACCAATGTTTAAACCTCCAAAAACTCCCAAAATGACTAATAATTTTTGTTCTTTTATCTTTGTTTGTAATCTGGTTAGATTTGACACCTTGCTAATTTTGGAAAAACAACCATTGTTTTGGGATTAAATCGGGGAGTTACTTCTCCTAATATTGCTCACATACACCCTTTATACAATGGTGGGTTTCTCAATATTTTTATCCACTCACATTTTTCTAGGTTTTTACTTGTGACCTTTATTAACACATGAAAAAACATTAGTATAAACATAAATTTATGTTACATGGGTTATCCTTTTCTATGAGATCATAGTAGATTTATCAATATATAATATCAATATACTTTTGAAACTAATGTGAGTATTTTTTGAGATAAGACTCTTACCAAAAACTTACATGCATATTTCTATTATTTTCTTAGCAACTTGGAAAGATTCAACACGCGTCTCCCCCAAATTTCTCATTTAGACTTGTAGTTCAAGAAAATTCATATTGTGGATATTTTTCTCATCCATTAATGGAATTATTTTTTCCATTAATCCTTTTTATGTCATCATAGTCTCTTATTTACGCATTTTATTCAACTCTTATTGATATTTATCAAACTCTTTTATCCTATTTTCTTTTACTTGAAACTGAGAATCTTTGACATTTATAAAGGCTTTATGTATTTTTATCAATTCATGAAATTCCTAATAATGTATCTTTATTAATAATAATTTTTTATCAACATTACATGGAAATTTTTATCCCAAAAGGGAAGATATTTATTCAAAATGTAATAAATATTATTCCTTGTATTTCTCAAGTTGAGTGGGGGTTTTTTACTTTTGAAAACTTTTAGTCAATGATTTCACCATATCATTGACTTCCCTAACTAGTAGTTTCTTTCATCATATAGCCCCTTGATAAACCCAAATATATAAGAGAGAACCTCAAAAGGGACTTCATTCAAATAATACTTGACTTTAAAGTAGATATCTTCAACTGATTATATAGACTCATACTCTTTACAACTATAATAAAATTATTCAAGAAGATTATTATCAATATATTTATCAGGATAATTAAGAATTTTATTATCTTCAATTAGTGGTGAATGAAATTTATCCTATTAATTATTTTTCAACTTCCTGAACTCTATTCTTCATATTCTTCAAGATTTTGGCTAAAATATCCATATGTATACTACCAAGGAAGTAAGCTATATTCTCCATATAAGGTAATTTTGAATCTTCTTCAAATATATAGATTATATATATTTGATAGAACAACTGAAAAAGAAAATCAATCCAATCATATTAAAACTAGATTAAATTTTATACCACATATAGTTCCAAGTGGATCATTCAATCACCTGATAGGGAGGTGGGGGGGGGGGGGGGTTAGTGTAACTTTTTTGTAACGAATTCTTATATCACATGAACTACCCCACTAGATATTCAAACCCCCCATATTAGTAAGGATATATGGATATAGTTATATGATCTCAACACACAATAATATATAAAATTCAATAAATAAATAATATACAACAATAGACAGTGGCTATCTCCCAAAATCCATTTAATCTACCAACTGATATAGATATTATTATACCAGATCACTCCAATATTCCTAGGTCATCTTGTCAATCTCTTGAACAATATCTCTAATTTTTGATGGATGTCATTACATTAACTGGTGATACCTTCTTCCTAAAAAATAGTTCATAGAATGGTAGAATATAATTATCAACACTTCATGTGATTTTCCTTATTTTCTTCATCACTCAATCTCAAAATGAAAAACTCATGCAGATAACAGGCTACTTAATGTTGCCTTCTTCCTCAATTATTTCTTCTGAAACATCTTCCATGATATAAGGATATCATAGGATTTATTTCTATCTAGATTCTATGATATATAAATATCATGAGATATTTCTTCTTGTGATTATATTTTTCTTGTTCCTCTTTCTTGATGTATAGGTTCCTCTTTCAAGAATATCATCAGGTTCTATTTTTGTAATATTTAAATTATCATTTTCTTCCCTATATCTTTAATATAAAGAAATATATCAACGAATATTGTATCATATTCTCAACATAACCAACCTAATCTCTTTATATATTATTTTTTATACTTTTTATTATCCTAGGTTTTTTTTCATATATTTATTATAAAAACCCTTCTTTCTTGGAATTTCAAATATCCATAAATATCAGTCACCAAAATATTATTTAAACTAAAAACTTAAAACATATCCTTAATGACCAGTCTTAAACCTCCATAAAATATCCACATTTATCATGGCCTTATCTTTCTATAATAACCTCAAACCATTTCTTTATGAAAACATACAAAGATATAGTTATGGTGTGAAGGAATCATTCATGATGCGACTTCTTTAGGATTTTCATGATAGAATTATGGAATCTCCTATAATGTTGTGACATAGATTATAAACTCATTCCAAAAAAATTTACAACTGTTATTTTATAACATTGTGACATGAATATATCCCATGAAGTCTTATTCATTACACAACATAACATGAAATTCCCATACAAAAATAATTGTATCTCAAACAAAAAAACTAGATTTAATTGTCTTTCTTCCTTATACAACTTTATGACATGATACATATTCTCTAAGACATGGTTATATCTAAAATCTCAAAACTAGTTTCAACTGGTATCTCATCCTCAAACTACTCAAAGATGTGGTATTATTCTCTAATTTGTGAAGGCCATATTCTACATTATTCAGATTAAATCAAAAATTAATATTCATCCAATGATATTTGATATTTGATATTCTTCACAACATTATTAAAGTTAATTTACAAATCTATATTATAGAAAATATCAACTTCAAATTTCACCAACTAAAATGCCTTTATGTATCATGTGTCAAACTTTAATTAAAAATAAATTACTCTTACATATCAAAGTATACATTAGGACTATTTCCAAATTTCATGTTGTTACCTAAGTTACCTTTACAAATCAATCAGCTGAACCTTACATATTTTAGGCTGTTCTATGTACTTTCCTAAATTTCATGTCAACTTCCATAATTACTTTTATCGATTACCATGATTACTCTTACGAGTTCACTAGATTTTCCAACTTTTAGTCAACACATTCTGAATAGCCCTAATTTATGCTCCATAACTACATTTATGTATGAAGCATATACTTGGAGTTACATTTATGCAAGATCTTGAGGAATCTTACATATCAATTCCCTTTTCAATTTTCAACCAAAATCTAGAACTTCTTAAATTATTAAAATAGTTTAAAAAATTTATTTAAATCTATTTAGGGCATATCCAATCAATCCATAACATCTCTAAACACTTTAAAATACTTTGGAAATTATCCAAATGTTTCTAAATCTCATCAAACTCATTTCCAAAGGATTTAAATATATGAGTACACAAGTTTGTGTATTTTCATATAGCTCCAACTACCATTATATTTCAAGCTATGAAACTCATCCTTCTTCCTTCCATCATCTAAGGGATATTCTTCTTTAATTATAAAAACCACTATGATTTATAATCCTTGGATGGATTATCAATCTTTTAACTAGACTTTTTACCTATTTAATAATATCTACTCAAGATGTTTAATATCAATATTCTCAATTTCCATGAATATGTTTCAGATAGTGATTTATACTCATCCAAAATCACATTACTTTGATTCTTTACAATTCAGTATGTTAATCATTATATATAATTACTTCTTCCTTCTAATAAGCATCAATCATTTCCCATCATTATTGGAAACATATTGTATTCATTTTCCACCATATTCATGAATCTTCCTAATATAATGACAGATAAATTCAATTCATGTGATTTATAATAACTACCAAGTTTCATATCACTTCTTCATTTATTGTTATCTTCCTCCATTTTCCAACACATATTGAATGATTCACTTTATAATGAAAGATTTACTTCACCTTAATTACCTTTAGGTTTCAATAACCATGATTAGATACTCAAATAAGCATTATTGGACCTTAAAACTAACTTTTTTTTCTTTTGGTTTGAACTCTTAACCACTTGTATTATTGATTCAGCACCATAACGTATACATCACATAACCTAGTTCATCTATTATCAACAATTTTATAAAATAGTGTAAACATTTACTAAAATTACTTAAATTATTGTAACATTTCAATGATGACTCTATAATGAATTCCTTAACCATATTAAGCCTCAAAAAAACCTCCAGTGTCTCCAAGTGATTAACATACTCAGACATATTACCGAAAGGTTTAGGGAAGAGCCCTATTGATTAAAAAAGGAAAAAGGAAAAGCCCCTTTTAAATGGGTGGGAACCCATCAAATGGTATAGATAACCAAACCAAACAGAAAAAGGATTTAATATGGCCTGATGGCCTAACATCCAGAAGTCCAAAATTTAGTAGCTTGAGAGTCCATTGGTACGAAACCCATTACAAAACCCATGGTCCATCAACACATTGAAAACATGACCAAAGAGGCCCAAAATACCAAACACCAAGAGCCCATAAGAAGATTCCACCAGAAATCTTACTTGACTTGAGCCTAGAAACATGGTGTCAGTGCCCGAGCTCTGCCATATACTCCACCATCATACCACTGATTGTCTAACCGAGATCGACCTGTCAATCCATTCCGCCACTGTCCTGGAGCTCTATAGTCGATCGTCGCCAACCAACGCATACCGATCTTTTATCCATGAAACCCTCTACATCCCTATACACAGTTATCCAGAAACACCCATTCCAACTATATCTAGTTTGAAACAAGATCTGGATTAGATCTAAAGCTGTCAAGGCCAACTGCCGCTGCTTGAGTCCAAAGGCTGACCGTCGCTGCCCGACCATAGGAAAAAGTTCCAAAGGAATTTTTTTATCTAATAATTTTGAAAACTCTAGTGAATCATTTTATGCTTCACATAATCATTTATATTCTCCTATTAAACAACTTCAATAATAGGTTATTGAACATGGTATTACTTTAACACATAAAATTTTTCCTTCTTGCTTAAAAATAATTAAGTTTTGTACCATTCTAAGTAGATTCTTACATTAATTTTCTTATTTTTATGGATTATTTTAGAAGTTAAGCTCGATGATGATGATGAAATTTATCTTTAATAAAAAAATTTATTACACGATTATCATATTTTATATTCATTTAAAAATAACTTTTATTACATGTGCTCACACTAAAGTGATTACCCATTTTAAAATCCATTATATTTATTAGTGAAAAATATCTATATTTCATCATGAGTTACACCATTTAAGCATGTAAATAAATTAGGGATAAATTTGGTAGAAAATAATTTCAATCATATCACATATTACACTTAGATAGTAGTGAGGACAACTCTTTTCCCAATCCATCATCTGGGTTATCTTAATTCTATTCTTTTGGTATGATAACACTAAGAGTTTACCAAATAAGTGTAACCTAAATAAAAATTAAAAAACAAGGAATCTAATGGTTAAGTACACCTCATTAATTTATTACATTATATAATATTGTCTAGGGGAAACTTACTTTGTTGTGGCCTATCTGGTTGGATGATCGAGGTCTTGAAAAGTGTTGCTTTATAATAAATTTAACAGTTAGAATTTTTAAAGGGGATTTAATCTCATTGTATTATCTCATGTTATTACCTTAGATTATATTAACGATTATAATTATTATTTTTGGAATCATATTTCTTCCAGTAAATTAATATGTTGAAACCATATTAAAGTGTAACTGCATACACAACTCATAAATTATGTTATTAATATAAACTAAAATCTAACTATATTCATACATATCAAAATGCATCCCATGCACAAGGTATATGATACCCTTTCATGTAAAGTATTAAAATCATATGAAATCAACAATCCCCACAAGAGTAAGCTTTGATTGATAGATAAATCACCCTCACTTTTCTATACAAGGCATAAACCTCTAGGTCAATGAGCAGTCTAACATAAATTACTTCTACCCAAGGATACTTTATTCCAGTGAGACCTTAATTCCATCAAAATTTTAACACCTAATATGTATAAATCATAATAAACTGATAAATTCAACCACATAACCTAGTTAAATTAAAATTCAAGGTTGAAGAACACTAAATCAATTATTATACCTAGTATGTAACTCACAATATGTGTGTATGGAAATTTATAGAATTATTTTGTTAATTTAAACTATAGAATACACTGATTCATAAGATAAAAATTATATATATGAATAAAACAAGGAATTAATTTAATAAATTAAAAATTAACATATTTTAATAGGAGATAAAAATTTATGAATAATTCATAAAAACAATTATAAACACTTTATAATTTTTCCATGCATTATGGACACTCCATAATTAAATAAATATAAATATTTTATATTTATCTCTAATATGAACACTTCATATTAACCTTTATATATAATTTTACATAAATATATTAATATTAAATGAAATATAACATTTTATATTCCAATTCTATCATGTAAACAATTTACATAACCTAAATATCAAATATTTAAAATCATTTAAACCTTTTTCTGATATGGTGTAAATAATTTCCATTAAAAAAGAACTTTTAATTTGAAAAATTCAAATAAAATATTATTAATGATTCATAATATTAAATATGAACTCCTTTATATTTTATCTTATATTTTATTTTATAAACATTTTATAAATTAAACATCAAATTTTTATATAAACTATTTATATCGAAATTGTAAGGAATACCGTATAATTTTAAAATTTATTTTAATGTTTATATTTAATATTTTAGATATTTATTTAATAAATTTTTAATAAATTTTTAATAATTAATTATAATAAATTTATAATAAATTAATTTATAACCATTTTATAAAAAAAAATATCCCGATGTACCTTTTTCTATAATTTATAAATTTTACAATTCAATTCATTTTTGAAATATAAAAAAATATGATTTTTATTATATCATATTTAATGATATGAGATGAATCATAATATATGATTTATAGCTGCGATGCTTAAAACATTTAATAACTATCAGTTTTATTTTATGTTTGATAATTATGGCAGTGATAAGAATGTTGACCTGCATAATATAAATTCAATAGTATTGGAAAATCATAACCTACAATAGGAACCTGCATAGTATTAGCTCGATACTAGAAGTTTTATTCTATGATATGTCATGATATCGAGCTTATATTATGATACTCTATTTTTCTTCATGGATTGGTGCCATCATAATATACCATATCATATTCCATATGTTGTGATATAAAGAAACAGAGGAATTTTCACTATGTTGGTACCAATAATATCCCAAATCATATGGAATGACCATATTCCTAGCTTAAAATATCCAATATTATATACCCATATGCATAAAAATTATCTATCATTTTTTATGATAGTATAATAATAAGATATCAGATAATCTTTTATTTAAAACAATATTTCTGAATCAAGATGCATGATAAACCTATGATACCCTTGATGGGTGTCAACAGATAAATTAACACTTAATCAATATAACCCAAAAAATAAGAAAACTAAACCCTAGTATCTACCATGCTTGAAACTGAAACTATGTTAAACATAAAATGAAGAACAATCATTATGTACCATACATCGACGAATCCTCTCTTACTATCTTCAACCAATACCTGGTGAAGATCATGGAGAGGCAACAATCAGATTTCCTTCTATGTGGTGTATCCATGGGATGAAATAAATCACCCATCATATGGGAGAGACTTTCCTTCACCCCTAAAAATTATAGTGTATCACATACTAAAAGAGGAAAATAAGAGAGCTCTCAGGTATAGGAGAATCATCCAATGTTTATGAAAGTTTAGATGATCATCATCTCATAGTGATCATGTAACGACCCAAACTTTCATTAATGGAAATTTCTCTTGATCCAATTTGTAAAGACCCGTAAATTTCAAGGAAATTTTTTTCTTAATTTTCTTTGGAATTTTACAAGAACGCAGTTTCTGACGGCATCTGATTCCGAGGCCCGGTGTGCCCGGAATCATTTTCCGAAGTTTGGCTCGGGTACGTTCAGTGAACCGATGAGCGGGTTTTTCTAACTTTTGAACCGGTGCCCGGAATCGAATTCTGAGGGCACTGATGAAATTGCAGCGCCGGTATTTTCTTAGAAATGTCTCTTCCGGAGTTGCATTTGCTCGGGTGTGGTTTTTAATTTTTGGGCTTAAAGTTTAGAAATAAAATAATTTGTTCGACAAACTTTATTTTATTTCACTTAAGCTAATTGAAGCCACTTGAAAGCCACTTAAACTGAGTTAAAACGGATAGGGTACTACCCAAAAATAACCTACCCTCTTGGTAGGATATTTGCGAGGTGGGGCCCGCATGAGCCCCGCCGTTTCTTTCCGCTAAGTAACGCACCCGCGAAAACCCGTCATTATGAAAGTCAACTGATGCGTTTTATTAAATCCTTAACGCACCATTTAATTGGGCGGTTTATTTCGTGAATTAAATGGGTGGTTTCTTTTGTTGAATTAATTCAACGAATTGATGGGTCGTTACTTACCTTTTTCGTTTGTTGGCGTAATAATAAAATAAGACCAACAAGTCTTTTTGGAGGATTACTCATTGAGAGGTTTTTTCAGAGTTCTTGAGCCTTCATCCTCCTTCGCGAAGAACGCGAAGAACGTGAAGAACGCGAAGAACGCCGGCCTTTGATGAAGAACGCTGAACCCGCGGGAGTTGACGACGTGACGCCGTGTTCCACGACGCCGAAGTTCCCTTCCTGCAACGTTCTTCTGCGACGTCTCTTCCTCCACAACGAAATCTCCGATCAGCTGTTTGAGGTAAGAGACTTCGGGATACTCTTAAATCTCCCTTGTGTTTTTTTAAACAAAATACAGATTTAATTTTATATAATTAAATTAAATCTGTTGTTTCTTGGTCCCTTAAGTTCGCCGACTCAACGTCGGATTCCGCGACGACGCGACACCCTTCCACGACGACGCGACGATCCCCTCCTTCCGCGATGAACAAATCCGCGAAGAACGTGCGTACGACAATGACTACGAGGTAGGGGTTATTGTGAATAATTCCTTTTTCCCGTGATCGTTTCTTTTAAAAGTGAAGAACCAGATAATTGGAGCAATTTTAATCCATTAAAATTGTTGATTCATGTGTTGAATATATTTCTCCCGTTGTTTATCTCTAACGCGGAGGGTGTGTGCCAAACGAACACGGTCCGACAACCTTCCGTCGTTCTTCGTTATTGTGTGGATTTGACGGGTGGCGGCGGAACGTGCCGCAACGGAAGTTTGATGGTTCCGCAGTGAAGAACGAGTCCCGGGAGGAGCAGCGGCGCAGACGGGAACAAAATCGGACCACCGGAGCGATTCCGGTGGCCCGCGGAAGTCGGCGGCGGCGCCCGCTGAGCCGCGGCCGCGTGGGTCCGGCGCGCGCGGGACGCGGCTGAAGCTGCGTCCGGCTGTCCAGGTCGACACCCCGCTGGTGCCGCGGGGTTGTCACGCGGGGGCGGCGACTCCCCCCCGCGTCGCTTGGGTCATCCAGGGCGACACCCCGCGGGTGCCGCGGGGGTGTCACGCGGGGGCGGCGGCTCCGCCCCGCGTCGCGCGGCCACTCAGCCGAGCCGGGCCGGGCGGGCCGAGCCAGGCCGGTCCGACCGGGTCCGTCCGAGTCGGGTCGACCTGGTTCGGGTCGACCCGGTTCGGCTGACCCAGGGGGGGTCGGGTCGGGTCGACCCAGGCCCGGAGCCCCCGTCTTCAGACCGTTTCGGTCAAATGCCCATAACTTGAGCTACGAGCCTCCAAACGACGCGCCGTCAGCTATAACGCGATCCTTGGATCAAGACGGTCGTTTCGGAATATCGCACTCAAGGTTTCAGAATACTTTGAGTTCTGCCGGGTTGGTTCGTACACGAAACCAACCGGGCTTTCGGAGCGGAAACACTCATACCTTGAGCTACGGATGTCCGATTGACGTGTCGTCAGGTTTGTTGAATTCCTATATGTGAGAAGGATCTTTTGGCTCACTCCGCCCGAGTTTTGGACGCAGGTGGAGCACGGTCGGGTTGGTTTTTCCTTAAAAACCAACCGGGCCCGTGGGACGAAAAAGCCAATAACTCTCAGATCGGGCGCCCGATTGACGCGCCGTCTGCGACGTTGAGTTCCTGTTGACGATACAGAACTTTTGGATACATCAACTTCAGACTTTGTGTCAAATGATGTATCGGCCTCTCGGCTCGTGGAGCGGACCCTCCCGAACGAGCCTGCTGTGTGCGGGAACCCTAGAGCTGGCTGCGACTGCTACTTCAACAGCGACGACTGTGCAGAGATCCTCAGTGGACTGCGGCGACGACTGTGCAGAGATCCTCAGTGGACTGTGGCGACGACTGTGCAGAGATCCTCAGTGGACTGCGACGACTACAACACTCAGCGATCCTACGTGGATCAGTGCTACAGGTCCTGTGTGGGCCCGATCCTGTGTGGGTCTGATCCTGTGTGGGTCAGCGCTCAGCGATTCTTTGTGAGCCAGCGCCTACAGGTCCTGTGTGGGCCCGATCCTGTGTGGGTCATTGCGGGGGTTAGTACCATTCGATCCTTTGTGGGTCCGATGACTTAGATGGGTTAGTGATCATCTTTATCGTCATCCGAAGAAGTATACCTGTGTGAGCTGAATCTTGAGTTACTCTCCTTTGTGGATTGTGTTGAGCTATCCAGTGTGGATTTATTGTTTAATATCCTTTGTGGATTGTGTTGAGCTATCCTATGTGGATTACCATTTACTCTCCTTTGTGGATTGTGTTGTGCTATCCTGTGTGGGTATACGTTTTTGCTTTCCTGTGTGGACTGGGTTGTGCTGGGGCTTGGACATTGGATCCGAACGAGAATTGATGACTTAGTTATATGTATGGGCATATACCTAAGCAGTGTCGGTTGTTACTTCGTGATTGTATCTTTTCTTTGTGGATTATCCTTTGTGGATTTCGGGAGACCTTTGGGGGTCTCGGGGTCCCTACTGAGTAGCTTATACTCACCCCTGCACGGGCTATGCCCGCACTACGTTGTGTTGGTTGCAGACGACGGACATCATTGATCGTGGTGGAGGCGTGCGGAGCAGGAGGGTACCTGGAGGTGGACCACTGGGCGGGACGTACTCGGAGCGGTCAGGTGGACCCGAGGAGCAGTGGAGGCTATCTGTACCCACCCTTCAGGTGGGACTTCCAGAGGACGGCTCGACGCTGCGGATTTTCTTTTTAGTTGTTGTTTTCCCCTTTCAGTTGTACTTTACAGTTGGGCTTGTATTTCCAGCCCCTTTACTTTCAGCACAGCTTGTTACAGTTTTTACTTAGTGTTTACTTTTCTGCTTGCTTACTCTGTGGTGCTTGTTTACTTTTCAAAGGCAATGCCTTCTCTTTTTCTGGGATTTACGCCTTGGTGCTAGTCGCCAACCCCTGGCCTATGGAAGGCGGGCTTGGGGTAGTCACGGCACGGGCCCCGAGGACGGGTCGTGACAAATTGGTATCATAGGAGTTCGGTTCTACCGCAGACTCTGTTCTTTTTTCTATGTGAAGAAATAGTGTTTAGCGTATTGGGTGTGGTTATCAGTCCAGGGAGTCCAGTGTTGGTGCGGTGGCTGACGTATCCGTACACCAGGACCCTGACTTCTGATTTCCGACTTAATACACGAAAACATTGATTGCATGTGTGTTTCAAGTTTTCTTTGTGATTACTTGTGTCAGCTCACCAGGTATACTGTTCTGACCGTGGCACACTTGTTTCCTTTCCAGGATGGCCCGACGACAGCAGCCAGCTAGGGTTCCGAGAGTAGAGCGCGACGACAGCCCGCCGAGCGACGAGGCCTCGGTACAGGGCCCGTTGACAGTAGAGGCACCAGCGGTACCTTTACCCGCCGAGCCCCCGATGCTTCCAGCACCGACCGCTGACGATGCACGATGCCTCGGAGCTCTGCACGAGTTCCAGCGCCAGGGAACACCCAGGTTCCGTGGGGAGACGGACCCCCAGGCATCCGAGGACTGGCTGGAGGCAGTCGTTCGAGTTTTCAGGCTAGTGAGGACACCAGCAGACCTCATGGTGATCCTCGCGGTGAGCCTACTGCACGCAGGAGCATGACAATGGTGGAGCATGATGCTCCAGGTACATGATGAGGCGTCTCTTCTCTGGACGGATTTCGAGAGCCTCTTCTGCTCAGAGTTCGTCCCAGCCACCCTCCGTGCGGTACGCATTCAGGAGCTTCTTCAGCTGCGGCAGGGCAGCTTGACGGTCGCCCAGTACGCGGTGAGGTTCACCGATCTTTCTCGCTACTCGACCAACATGGTACGGGACCCCTTCTTCCGGGCCTGGACCTTCGAGCAGGGTTTGAGACACGAGATCAGGACATCGCTGATCTCCCTCAGCATCCCAACCCAGGCAGGGGTACTGGAGAGAGCCCTTCTGATCGAGAGATTTCTGGATGAGTCCACAGCGAGACCTACCGCAGGGCGGCAGGTAGCAGAGTCTTTGGCAGCTGGTAGCTGACGGATGACTCAGGGTTCCAGGTAGACCAGACCTTCCAGCAGACGACCTCGAGACACTGGCTCAGTAGTGCGGGGCACACAGCGCGGGGCCAGTCTTCCGAGAGGCAGGCAGTGCTACTCCTGCGGCGGGCAGGGCCACATGGCTCGTGACTGCCCGACCCGCCGTACTGAGGAGCAGCAGACGGTGGAGGGGCCACCCAGGCAGAGGCAGAGGGTCGACCGTGGCGGTCCGTAGGGAGGAGGTGGACGAGACAGAGGAGTTGGCCGAGCAGCAGGTGGTGGGAAACGCTTTGAGGCTCTGCCACCACCACCACCACCAGGAGGCCCGCCCCGACCACAGGGAGCTGGCGGGCAGAGACAGGCACAGCTCCAGTCAGTGGAGGCCTACGACCACGACACGCCAGAGATGATTCTAGGTACGATCTATGTCTATTCCACCCTTGCGGCAGTTCTTATAGACATAGGAGCGAGTCACTCTTTCATATCCACTGCCCTTGTTCAGAGCTCGGAGATTCCGACAGAGCCGTTGGCTCGATCCTTACAGCTAGAGACTCCTACGGGAGCAGACTCGACGATTAAGCACTGGTGCCGGCAGTGTGAGCTTACTCTAGGAGGCGAGAGCTTCAGCTGGGATCTTCTTGTAGCGGCGTCGAGGCCTTACGACGTCATCTTGGGCATGTATTGGTTATCTACAGTCCATGCTCAGATTGACTGTTATAGGCGCAAGGTGCGATGTGTGCGCACTGGCGGGAGCAGGTTCACCTTCACCAGCGAGAAGGGAGCCTTTGCAGCACAGGATGGAATCACGCAGAGGAGAGGGAAACCCATCACTCATCAATTGGAAAGCCTCATCCTTGGATCAGTTGACGTGCGGAGTCCTAGTTTTCCTGCAGTGGTGGATCAGTATGCATACGTCTTCCACGACGACGTTCCAAGGCTACCTCCTCATAGAGAGGTAGACTTTTATATTGATCTGTACCCCGGTACAACCCTGATATCCACTCCAGCATATCGGATGGCCCCCACTGAACTTCGAGAGCTGCAGGTACAGTTGGAGGACTTGCAGGGCAAGGGGTTCATCTGACCCAGTGTTTCACCCTGGGCTTCGCCGATATTGTTCGCCAAGAAGGCAGACGGGAGCTTGCGACTGTGTGTCGACTATCATCGCCTGAACCAGGTGACAGTGAGGAACAAGTATCCGCTACTGAGGATTTATGACCTCTTCGATCAGCTCAAGGGAGCATGGTGGTTCTCGAAGATAGACCTCAGGTCAGGCTATCATCAGCTCAGAGTTAGAGATGTGGACGTGCAGAAGACGGCCTTCAGGTGTCGGTATGGCCACTATGAGTTCTTGGTTATGCCTTTCGGCATAACCAACGCTCCAGCAGTGTTCATTAGCCTCATGAACAGGATCTTCCAGCCATACCTCGATCGATTTGTCATGGTCTTCATCGACGACATTTTGGTGTACTCGACCACTGAGGAGGAGCACGCCTACCACTTTCGGGTTGTACTAGACATACTCCGAGAGCACCAGCTTTATGGCAAGCTCTTGAAGTTCCAGTTCTGGTTATGTGAGGTCCACTTCTTGGGGCACGTCATTTCGGAGGTTGGAGTTGCTGTGGATCCCGTGAAGATCGAGGCGGTGCTAGCTTGGGAGCCACCCAGGAGCGTGACGGAGGTGCGAAGTTTCTTGGGTTTAGCCGGATACTATCGGAGATTTGTGCCGGACTTCTCCAGAGTTGCGGCGCCACTCTCAGCTTTGATGAAGAAGGGGAAACCCTTCGTGTGGTCAGATAGATGTCAGCAGAGCTTCCAGGAGCTGAGACAGAGATTGACCAGCGCACCTATCTTGAGGTTGCCTGAGGAGGGAGTTGGATACGTAGTCTACTGCGATGCATCAGGGACTGGACTCGGGTGTGTCCTGATGCAGGAGCGGGCCATGATTGCCTATGGATCACGTCAGTTGAGTCCGCATGAGTAGAACTACACTACCCATGACCTGGAGTAAGCAGCAGTGGTCTTCGCTCTGAAGACATGGCAGCACTATCTGATGGGCGAGCGCTTTACAGTCTATTCTGACCACCAGAGTCTCAGGTACATCTTCTCTCAGAAGGACCTGAACCTGAGACCACGGCGATGGATCGAGTTCCTCCAGGACTATGAATTTGAGATAATGTATACTTCTGGGATGGGGAACGTAGTAGCCGATGCCCTCAGCAGGAGGACGGGCATTCAGCTACTTGAGGAGGCGACAGAGCAACTAGCCGCCTTGCAGATATCCTTCGTGGATAGAGATGGAGAAGCCTTCCTTCAGTCTCTCACAGTCACCCCTCCACTACTGCAGCGGGTCAGAGAGGCACATCGTGAGGATGCTGACTGTGAGACGTGGCGTGCACAGATATCCTTGGGATAGGCACCTGATGGTTTCTCCCTTGGAGCAGAGCACAACGTCCTTTTCAGAGGACGTACCTCGGTGCGAGTCGCTTTACGGGAGGAGGTGCTGAGAGAGTTTCACACTTCTCCTTTGGGGGTACATCCTGGAGTGGTGAAGATGTACCAGGACCTCAAATGATAGCACTGGTGGCCGGTCATGAAGAAGGCTGTGGTAGAGTTCGTTTCATGGTGCCTCACCTGCCAGCAGGTGAAGGTAGAGCACCAGGTACCAGCAGGCTTGGTACAGCCCTTGTAGGTCCCGGAGTGGAAGTGGGACGGGATATCTATGGACTTCGTAACTGGACTTCCACGCACTTCTAGAGGTCACAACTCCATTTGGGTGATTGTTGACCGACTCACCAAGTCGGCACACTTCTTACCCATACGAGAGCAGGGCTCAGTGGAGAGCTTAGGGCGTCTCTATATTCAGGAGATTGTACGGCTTCACGGTGTGCCATCGACTATCGTCTCCGATCGGGACGCTCGTTTTACTTCCCGGCTTTGGAAGGGATTGCAGGAGGCATTCGGGACACGACTACGTCTGACCACCGCCTTTCACCCTCAGACGGATGGTCAGATGGAGAGGACCATTCAGACTCTCGAGGACATGCTCCGCGTATGTGTCCTCGACTTTGGTCACAGCTGGGAGGACCACCTACCCTTGGTGGAGTTCGCGTACAACAACAGCTACCACTCCACCATCGGGATGTCACCATACGAGGCATTGTACGACAGGCCTTGCAGATCTCCTTTGTGCTGGACAGACCCTGGGGAGTCAGCACTTTTGGGACCAGAGATGGTCCAGGCCACGACAGAGAAGGTCCAGGTCATCCAGGAGCGGATGAGGACAGCTCAGAGCTGGCAGAAGTCATATGCTGATAGGAGGCAGAGGCCACTAGAGTTCGAGGATGGCGACCACGTCTTCTTGCGTGTCTCACCTCGATGTGGTTTTCAGAGATTTGGCCGAGGCGGCAAGTTACCTCCACGCTTCATCGGGCCTTTCTAGGTCCTCAGCAGGATTGGCGAGGTGGCTTATCACCTGGCTCTACCACCTCAGTTGCACCGAGTGCATGATGTCTTCCACGTATCTCAGCTGAGGAGATACGTGCACGACCCGACGCACATCATTGACCATGGGGAGCTAGACGTGGATGATGGGGAGACTTTTATGGAGGTCCCGGTGGAGATAGAGGATCGACAGGAGTGGGTCCTACATGGGCGATCGATTCCTCTTGTGCGCATCAGATGGCAGCACGAGAACCTCCAGGAGAGCACATGGGAGCGGGAGGCTTAGATGCGTGCTCAGTACCCACATTTGTTTCCCTAGTTTATGATGTATCTTTACGGGGACGTAAAGCCCTGAGGTGGGAGTAATGTAAAGACCCGTAAATTTCAAGGAAATTTTTTTCTTAATTTTCTTTGGAATTTTACAAGAACGCAGTTTCTGACGGCACCTGATTCCGAGGCCCGGTGTGCCCGGAATCATTTTCCGAAGTTTGGCTCGGGTACGTTCAGTGAACAGATGAGCGGGTTTTTCTAACTTTTGAACCGGTGTCCGGAATCGAATTCTGAGGGCACCGATGAAATCGCAGCGCCGGTATTTGCTTAGAAACGCCTCTTCTGGAGTTGCGTTTGCTCGGGTGTGGTTTTTAATTTTTGGGCTTAAAGTTTAGAAATAAAATAATTTGTTCGACAAACTTTATTTTATTTCACTTAAGCCACTTGAAGCCACTTGAAAGCCACTTAAACTGAGTTAAAATGGATAGGTTACTATCCAAAAATATCCTACCCTCTTGGTAGGATATTTGCGAGGTGGGGCCCGCACGAGCCCCACCGTTTCTTTCCGCTAAGTAACACACCCGCGAAAACCCGTCATTACGAAAGTGAACTGATGTGTTTTCTTAAATCCTTAACGCACCATTTAATTGGGCGGTTTATTTCATGAATTAAATGGGCGGTTTCTTTCGTTGAATTAATTCAACGAATTGATGGGTCGTTACTTGCCTTTTTCGTTTGTTGGTGTAATAATAAAATAAGACCAACAAGTCTTTTTGGAGGATTACTCGTTGAGAGGTTTTGTCTGAGTTCTTGAGCCTTCATCCTCCTTCGCGAAGAACGCGAAGAACGCGAAGAACGCCGGCCTCCGACGAAGAATGTCGAACCCGTGGGAGTCGACGACACAACGCCGTGTTCCGCGACGCCGACGTTCCCTTCCTGCAACGTTCTTCTGCGACGTCTCTTCCTCCACAACGAAATCTCCGATCAGCTGTTTGAGGTAAGAGACTTCGGGATTCTCTTAAATCTCCCTTGTGTTTTTTTAACAAAACACAGATTTAATTTTATATAATTAAATTAAATCTATTGTTTATTGGTCCGTTGAGTTCGCCGACTCAACACCGGATTCCGCGACGACGCGACGCCCTTCTACGACGATGCGACGATCCCCTCCTTCCGCGAAGAACAAATCCGCAAAGAACATGCATACGACGACGACTACGAGGTAGGGGTTGTTGTGAATAATTTCTTTTTCCTGTGATCGTTTCTTTTAAAAGTGAAGAACCGGACAATAAGAACAATTTTAATCCATTAAAATTGTTGATTCATGTGTTGAATATATTTCTCCCATTGTATATCTCTAACGCGGAGGGTGCAGGCCAAACGAACACAGCACGACAACCTTCCGCCGTTCTTCGTTGTTGTGCGGATTTGACGGGTGATGGCGGAACGTGCCGCAACGGAAGTTTGATGGTTTTGCAGTGAATAACGAGTCTCGGGAGGAACATAGGCGCAGACGGGAATGAAATTGGACCACCAGAGCGACTCCGGTGGCCCGCGAAAGCCGGCGGTGGCGCCGACGGCGCCCCGGTGCGCCGCCGGAAGAACCGTCGCGGCTTCGGCCAGAGGCGGCGGCGCCCGCTGACCCGTGGCCGCGCGGGTCCGGTGCGCGCGGGACGCCGCTGAAGCCACGTCCGGCTGTCCAGGGAGACACCCCGCGGGTGCCGCGGGGTTGTCACGTGGGGGCGGTGGCTCCCCCCCGCCCCCCCGCGTCGCTCGGGTCGTCCAGGGCGACACCCCGCGGGTGCCGCGGGGGTTTCATGCGGGGGCGGCGGCTCCCCCCCGCGTCGCTCGGCCGATCCAGGTCGGTCCGATCGGGTCGGGTCGACCCGGTTCGGGTCGACCCGGTTCAGCCGACCCAGGGGGGTCGGGTCGGGTCGGCCCGGGCCCGGACCCCCCCGTCTTCGGACTGTTTCAGTCAAATATCGTAACTTGAGTTACGGGCCTCCAAACGACGTGTCGTCAGCGGCAATGCGATCCTTGGATCGAGACAGTCGTTTCGGTATATCGCACTCAAGGTTTCAGAATACTTTGAGTTCGGCCGGGTTGGTTCGTACACAAAACCAACCGGGTTTTCGGAGCGAAAACGCTCATACCTTGAGCTACGGACGTCCGATTGACGTGCCGTCAGCTTTGTTGAATTCCTCTATGTGAGACAGATATTTTGGCTCACTCCGCCCAAAGTTTGGACGCAGGTGGAGTACGGTCGGGTTGGTTTTGCCTTAAAAACCAACCTGGCCCCTGGGACGAAAAAACCAATAACTCTCAGACCGGGCGTCCGATTGACGCGCCGTCTACGACGTTGAGTTCCTGTTGACGATACGGAACTTTTGGATACATCAAATTCGGACTTTGTGTCAGTTGATGTATTGTCCTCTCGGCTCGTGGAGCAGACCCTCCCGAACGAGCCTGCTATGTGCGGGAACCCTAGAGCTGGCTGCGACTGCTACTTCGACAGCGACGACCGTGCAGAGATCCTCAGTGGATTGCGGCGACGACTGTGCAGAGATCCTCAGTGGACTGCGACGAATACAACACTTAGCGATCCTACATGGATTAGTGCTACAGGTCCTGTGTGGGCCCGATCCTGTGTGGGTCCGATCCTGTGTGGGTCAGCGCTCAGCGGTTCTGTGTGAGCCATCGCCTACAGGTCCTGTGTGGGCCCGATCCTGTGTGGGTCATTGTGGGGGTTAGTACCTTTCGATCCTTTGTGGGTCCGACGACTTAGATGGTTCAGTGATCATATTTATCGTCATCCGAAGAAGTATACCTGTGTGAGCTGAATCTTGAGTTACTCTCCTTTGTGGATTGTGTTGAGCTATCCTGTGTGGATTTACTGTTTACTCTCCTTTGTGGATTGTGTTGAGCTATCCTATGTGGATTACTATTTACTCTCCTTTGTGGATTGTGTTGTGCTATCCTGTGTGGGTATACGTTTTTGTTTTCCTGTGTGGACTGGGTTGTGCTTGGGCTCGAACGTTGGACCCGAACGAGAATTGATGACTTAGGTATATGTATGTGAATATACCTAAGCAGTGTCGGTTGTTACTTCGTGATTGTATCTTTCCTTTGTGGATTATCCTTTGTGGATTTTGGGAGACCTTCGGGGGTCTCGGGGTCCCTACTGAGTAGCTTATACTCACCCCTGCACGAGCTATGCCCGCACTATATTGTGTTGGTTGCAGACGACGAATAACGCTGATCGTGGTGGAGGCGTGCCGAGCAGGAGGGTACCTGGAGGTGGACCACTGGGCGGGACGTACTCGGAGCAGTCAGGTGGACCCGAGGAGCAGTGGAGGCTATCTGTACCCACCCTTTAGGTGGGACTTCCAGAGGACGGCTCGATGCTGCGGCTTTTCTTTTCAGTTGTCGTTTTCCCCTTTCAGTTGTACTTTACAGTTGGGCTTGTATTTCCGGCCCCTTTACTTTTAGCACAGCTTGTTACAGTTTTTACTTAGTGTTTACTTTCCCGCTTGCTTACTCTGTGGTGCTTGTTTACTTTTCAAAGGCAATGCCTTCCCTTTTTCTAGGATTTACGCCTTGGTGCTAGTCGCCAGCCCCTGGCCTATGGAAGGCGGGCTTGGGGTAGTCACGGTACGGGCCCCGAGGACGGGTCGTGACACAATTAAATGTCTTATTATGGTTATATAAAATGTGAAATTCATTGGTTTTATGATTTTGAATTTTAAAATAATGTTAAGAATTGTGACCTTTTATAATATAGTCGTTGAACAGTGATAACCTGATTAGTATAAATATAGGGCTTTAACAAATCCAATTTACTCAGACAAAGGAACCATTGGCCTCATCCAGTAGACTTGCCCAGTATGAAGCCCAATTGTTGGAGCACAGAAAGGAGGTGGTGTCATTGGTATTTTCTCTTGACAAATCCCAATCCAATATTGAACATATTAAGCTTGAGCGGAACCGACTATGGGAGAAGTAGAAGTTAATAAAGATTACCACCCGAGCGATGATATCCGAGCCACCCCAAGAGTCTGTCACCATCACACACCTTACCCTTTGGTATTATGAGGGTGTTATAAGGAGTTATGTTACAAGACCCTAGTACTATGACTATGTACATTATTTTTGTATAAATAATGTTCATTCATTTTATCATTTTTACTTTGTAAATATTTTTTAAATCACAAATAGTATTTTTAGTTAATATTCAACTAAGAAATCTGTTTTGATGAATTAATGGATTTTTGAATTAAAAAATATTTTAAATTAAATATTATTACTATTATTATATTACTTTTTATTAAATATAAATTATCTTATAATTTTATGAATGCAATTGTAAATTTTATTAAGGTTTGAAAGCTATTTTTTTTTCAAAACCCATAAATTTTCGATAAATGTTGGTTTTTATTTTAAAAGTAAAAATTCACATATTTATAAAATTATTTAGATAAAATGAATATTATTTTTTGAATCAGGACATCAAAATTATCCAATGGTTAATTTTTCATAATTTTATGAGATAGTCGAATTTTTGGGTAAAAATTAAATACCGTTTAAATATATAATGTGTTTTATGACATCATAATAACCCAATAGTGATGTAATAAAATACTATAAACATTATGTTCGGCAAATATATGTTTTATCATTAAAATAATGTGATTTTATATTTGTTTTATTTATTTTACAAAGCTTTTGCGGACCCTCCAAGACTTATAAAACATTTTGTCTTTTTAAATTATTTTCCTTGAGAGTGTGACTCACCTGCACATAAGACAACCTATTATTTTAAGAATTTAGGCCATTGGTCTCATAAAATATTGTTTTACACTACCATTTGGAAAAAACCATGGGCAAAACCCATGGTCTGGTTTGTGGTTTTGATTAGTTTAGTATGAGGTGTCCCAAACCTAAATAATAAAGAATTCCCTCTCCTTTCCTATATAAACCCACCCAAGCTCCCACTTCTTCTTCACTAAAAGCATTTGGATTTAGACCAAACCCTAACCTAATCTCTCTATAATCCTCAAAATGTTCCCCAAGCTCCTATTAAGCCTCTCTCAAGCCTCTCCCAAGCCTTTGGGATCACACTTCCAAGTAAGAGATTTCTTCTTTTCTCATTTTTGTCCAAATTTCTTTAAGTTGTTATGCCATTTTTTCAATTAAAAATGTTGGAGTATGAATTATCACCTCCCCCATACTACCCTATTTATTTTTTTATTATGGGAGACCCCTTTATGTTTCATTAATTTCTCCCATGTACACCCATTACCATTCCAAAATTCCATGAGGGATTTCTCTCTCCTCTTTTTCACCCAAGTAATTCTTTTGTATTATGCATGTAAATTCCATTATCTTTATTGGGACATGTATATATATGACCCCATTACTATAAATTTCATGTAAATATTATGAGAAACCCATTTTTATCTCATCAACCATTTTTTATGAGTTCTTATTTCATGTTGTTATGCTGCTAAAATTGCACCGTGTTTTTCAAGACAAAATCATTGTGTAGTGAATACCATACCCATGTCTCTATCAATGGTATTAACCTTTAGGAAAATATACATATTTAATGGTAATTTCATGTATTTATTACACATTAATTAATCATGGAATAACTTATTATGTTGATTGATTCCTTGTTATATGATCCATGTGGCACACTTATGCATGAAATGAAATGTTTTAGAAAGGGTGCACCCTGATAACGCTCCAGTGCATTGGGAAAAGTATAGTATCATGATAAGTCATGTTAAATGAGTTATAAATCATTATAATTCAAGTTCAATGATTTTTTACTCATGATTAATGTGAAATTAGGGTTTACTCATGCTCCATGTGCAATGAGCCTTGGCTCATGCTAATTCCATGTTAAGTGTTGTTGCCACATTTCCATGTTATGATTATCATATTTTATCATGAATTTATGTTCATGTTTCTATTATTCTCCATTGATATTACTATTATCTAACATGTATTTTATCCCTCATGTTATTCCATGTTTATTCCCTTACTGGGCTTTATTGCTCACCCTTTTCTTATGCATGTCCTGAGGTTATCCAATGAAATGCTAAGTATGAGAGAATGTAGTGGTCATGTAAAGGAATTTTTCAATAAAGATGTTGTATTTCATGTTTTAAGTTGTTATGTAATGATCCTAATCCCTAAAGACACTAGACCTCTCGGTCTTCTATGTTTCATCAAGTGAATTTTATATAATAAATCATGTTTAAGTATGAAATAAAGAGTAGGGTTGTCATAGTTGGTATTAGAGGATAGGATTAGTTATTTTTGGGATTAGGATTATAAAACCCTAGTGAAGCATTATATACAAGACTAAGTATAATAAAAACATCCCTAAGTTTTGGTGGGTATTGAGTAAGTGGTTTATCAAGAAAACACATCCCCGTTTGGATACGATCTGATAGAGTCGGCTCAGGCACATATGTACCTAGGTGTGAAAACCCCAAAAAGGAGTTTCAGTCTAGACCTAGGGTATCTTGGTACATGAAAAAGGGCCTTGATGTACTCTTGGTTATGACACTCTCGGGAGATATTCATTGGTAAATTCACAAGCTTAGTATGAACCATTATTAAGGGAATTAAAAAAATGCCTTTAAAAATATATGTTAGAAAGTAGATCCTGAATAAAATAGATTAAAGACTATAAATTCATAAGTTAAGGAAATAAAAGTTATTTATAAGTCATAATTTTTTTATTGGATTACCCTTTATGTGTTACCCCTAACTTTAATTTTATTCTAGCCAATGGCCGATAATAGGAGGACTCAGGCTAACAACTGATGTGAAGATCAATGTGATGACTGTGCTAATGAGATACCCAATCCGATGATAGCGGGAATAGAAAACTTTGTCACACTTGTATCTTAGTTAACTGAAGATTTGAATAGAAACATGGGTCAATAGGAATGTTCAACCCACCCTAAGAAAGAACAAGTCGATATCAAGAGCTTCATGAGACAAAAGCCTCATACTTTTAATGGATCGTCTAATCCCTCAATCTCCAAAAAATGGATCAACTCCATTGAAATGATCTTCTCCATCCTTCAATGTTACAAACAAGAGAAAGTTCTTATAGATTCTTATCATATGGAAGGTGAATCCGATCAATGGTGTAAGTTGATAAAAAATAAAAATCCTGAGGAAGAGATCGAGGCGTTGGAATGGAAGGATTTCTGGAAGATGTTTTTCAATAAATATTTTTTGCGCACCCTCCGACTTAAGATGGAAAGGGACTTCAATTCCCTCAAGAAAAAATATGATGAATCTATTGGATCGTATGAGACAAAATTCACAAGGCTTTCACGATATGCCTCTGGCTTTGTTTTTACCCTTGAATGAAAGGTTGACCGCTTCTTTGGTGGGAAGAAACCTAGCCTATAGAATGCGCTGGAAATCTATGACTTCAACATCTATAAGGAAATTGTCCGATGTTCCCTCAAGGACGAAATGAAGATCAGAGAATCTCATGTGTATCATGGGGATAAGAAGCATAAGGTGTACTTCAATGCTAGCAGTTTGGTGGATAAATCCAATGGTGCTAAGAAGATCCAACACCCCACTTGCCAAAGGTACAGAAAAAAGCACCTCAGAAATTTCCTGAAGGGGATGAGGAAATGCTTTAGGTGTGGAAGATAAGGGAACCTAGCTATTAACCGCCGAAAAGAAAAACTCATGGATACAATAGAGGATAGGAATTCTCCGTTTGAACCTCATCACGTTGTTCATTTCTACAACTACAAAGAACCAGAGCATCTTGCAAATCAGTTCCCTAAGCCAAAGGTTTTCATAGGCAACCAACAACCACCAAGACAGCAAGGGATAGATTTTTACATCACCACTACCTAAGTGAACCCTGACAACGAAGTGGTGATAGGTAAGCTAGTTATTCATTAAATAATAGAGAGTATACTTTTTGATTTAGGTTCTATGCATTATTTTATATCCCAAAAGTTTTGTAGAACAATCCCAGCACCACCAAAAATCATGGAAGTGAGGATGTCGGTGAGTATGACAAATGGGGAAATCATTGCATCCCATGAATATAACTCCTATCCTGTCATAATCTGTGGATTGAACTTCCCAGTGAACCTCATAATAATCCCTATAGTAGAATTTGATGCAATTCTTGTCATGGATTGACTTTCCTTATATAGAGCCAACATAAATTTCTATGAGAGGGAAATCACTCCCCATATAGAGAATAGACCCCCAATTCTGTACAAGTGCAAGGATTAAGATGGATCTTCTTTAGCTCCATCATCTCAAGTGTGGATATTACTTCCCTATGATCACACGTATCTATCTCAGATGATTGATTATAAGGAGGAATCCATCCTTAAAGACATGCCTATTGTGAGGGAATTCACTGAAGAGTTTCCCAAGGAATTTACTGGTCTTCCTCCTAGAAGAGATGTTGAATTCTCAATTGATCTTATACCTGGGGCGTTTCCAATATCCAAGAATCCTTATAGAATGGATGTTGTGGAGCTTGAGGAGCTGAAGAAACAAATACAGGAGAATCTGGATAAATGGTTTATACGCCCAAGTGCTTCACCATGGGGTGTACCGGCCCTATTCGTCAAGAAGAAAGATGGGTTAATGCACATTTGCATTGATTATCATGAGCTTAAAAAAATCACAATAAAGAAAAAGTATCCTCTCCCATGAATCAATGACTTGTTCGATCAGCTTCGTGGAGCACAATACTTCTCCAAGGTGGATTTGCGGTCGGGATATTATCAAGTAAGGGTGAAGAAGGAAGATTTCCCCAAGACTGCTTTTAGTACAAGATATGGGTACTATGAATTCATAGTAATTCCTTTCAGACTCACTAATGCTCCAACAATCTTCATGGAATTGATGAATAAAGTCTTTAGGGATTACCTTAACAAATTTTTGGTTGTATTTATATACGATATTATGATATATACTCCAAAACCAAGGATGATCATGAGGAGCATCTAAGAACTATACTAGAGACCTTACAGAAGGAGAATATCTATGAAAAGTACAAAAAGTGTGAGTTCTGGTTGAATGAGGTCTCATTATTGGGCCATATCATCACAAGCAATGGGATATTTGTGGATCCCTCCAAAACAGATGCAATAGAGGGATGGATGAGGCCAACATCGGTAATAAATATACGTAGCTTCTTGAGGTTAGCTGGATATTATCGATGATTTGTGAGAAATTTATCACGATTGTCCAAACCTCTTACCAAGCTAACTCGGAAGGGAGTAAAGTTTTCTTGGAGTGATGAATGCGAAGAAAGCTTCAAGGAGTTAAAAATGAGGCTTATCACTATGCCCATGCTCACTTTACCCACAAGTGGAGAACTTTTTGTGGTATTCAGTGATGCATCAAAGAAGGGCTTGGGATGTGTGTTGATGCAAAATGACAAAGTTGTTGCCTATGGTTCAAGGCTATTGAAATTTCATGAGCAGAATTGTCCAACACATGATTTGGAGTTGGCTGTGGTGATTTCCACTTTAATTTTTTTTGGAATTATCTCTTTGGGGAGAAGTGTGAAATATATATGGACCACAAAAGCCTCTTGTATATATTCACACATAAAGAGTTGAACATGTGCCAATGAATATGGTTAGAGATGATCAAAGACTATGACTGATCAATCAATTACCACTTTGGAAAATCAAAAAAGGTGGCAGATCCTATAAGTAGAAAGGAACCAATTATTCTATCACTGATGAGAATTGAGAAGGATCCAATCTTCTTAGATTTTATGAAGATGGACATGAGAATCATAAAGAAGGGAACATCATCAATCCTTTCATAAATGATTTCTCAACCGTCTATTTTGTAAAGGATAAAGGATTATCAAAGGGATGATGTGGGAATTCAGAAGAAAGTGGAAGCTATCAGAAGAGGTAAATCCTCAGAGTTCAGTTTTAATGAAGAAGGAATTGTGAGATTTGAGAATAGACTATGTGTTCCATAAAGTTTGGAGCTGAAGAACGAACTTTTGGATGATGCACATAGTTAAAATTTCTCAATTCACCTAGGAAACACAATGATGTATTGAGATATACGAGAGCATTATTGGTGGGATAATATGAAGAAAGAGATCGCTAAATATACATCAAAGTGCCTAGTGTGTCAGCAAGTGAAGGCAGAGAGGTAGAAGTCTAAGGGGATGATGCAACCATTTCCCATAATAGAATGAAAATGAGAGAACACCACCATGGAATTTTTCACCAGACTTCCGAAGACATCCAATGGAAAAAATGCAATCTGGGTTGTTTTGGATCGTCTTATAAAGTCTACACACTTCATTGAAATTTGGGAGGATTTCTCATTGGATCAAAAGGCACAAATATATATCAGGGAAGTGGTAAGACTATATGGAGTACCACTATCAATTGTATCTGATCGAGATCCAAGATTCACCTCTAATTTTTGGAAGAGTCTTCAACATGCTCTGGATACTAAGATGATCTTTAGTATAACTTATCATCCTCAAACTGACAGCCAATCTGAGCAAACTATTCAAACATTGGAGGATATGTTAAGATCATGTTCTATGGACTTGAAAGGAGGGTGGGACCAACATCTTCCACTGGTTGAATTCTCCTACAATAACAGTTTCCACTCGATCATCTGAATGACACCTTATGAAGCCCTATATGGGAAGAGGTGCAGAACAACAACATGTTGGGATGAAGTTAGTGAGAATAAGATACTAGGACCAGAAATGGTTGAAGAAATGGTGAGTGAAAACCATTCAATAGCATATCAGGGTAGCCCAGAGTCGATAGAAGAGTTATGCAGATAACTGTTGATGATACCTTGAGTTTAAAGTTAGAGACATGGTATTTATACGCCTATCTCTATAGAAGAAGATCATGATGTATGGAAAGAAAGGGAAGTTAAGTCCTAGGTACATCGGCCCCTTCGAGATTCTTGATCATGTTGGGGCTGTGGCCTGTCGACTAACACTTACACCTACTATGGCCAAAGTACATGATGTCTTTCATGTATACCTATTAAGGAAGTACATACCAGACCCTTCACATGTACTCTCTTTGGAGGTAGTACAGTTAGAGGATGATCTTTATTATGAGGAGCAACCAGTGAAGATCTTAGATCATAGAGAAAAAGTTCTATGAAATAAGATAATGCTTCTTGTTAAGGTGTTGTGGAGAAACCAAAAGTTTTAACAAGAGACATGGGAATTAGAGGAAGTGATGAAGCAGAGTTATGCACATCTATTTTAGTGTGGGAAAAGGAAATTTTGAGGGTGAAATTTCTTAAGGGGGGAAGATTGTAATGACCCAAACTTCCATTAACCGAAATTCCTCTTAATTCAATTAAATATATTATTATGGTCATGTAAAATGTGAAATTCATTGGTTTTATGTTTTTGGATTTTAAAATACTGTTACGAATTGTGACCATTTCTAATATAGCCATTCAACGATGATCACTTGATTAATATAAATATAGGGTTTTAACAAATCAAATTTACTCAGAAAAAGGAAGTGATGGCCTCATCCAGTAGACTTTCCCCGTACGAAGCCCATTTGTCAGAGCTCAAAAAGGAGGTGGCATCATTGGGCTTCGCTCTTGACCAATCACAAGCCGAGCTTGAACATGTTAAGCTCGAGGAGAACCGACTATGGGAGAAGTAAAAGTTAATAGAGATTACCACCCGAGCGATGTTATCCGAGCCACCCCAAGAGTCTATCACCATCGCACACCTTACCCTTCGGTCTTATACGAGTGTTATAAGGGGTTATGTAACAAAACCATAGAAGTATGACTATGTACATTATTTTTGTATAAATAATGCACATTCATTTTATTATTGTTACTTTGTAAATATTTTTTAAAGCACCAATAATATTTTTAGTTAATATTCAACTAAGAAATCTATTTTGACAAATTAATGGATTTTTGAATGAAAAAATATTTTAATAAAATATTATTATTATTATATTAATTTTTATTAAATATAAATTTTCGTATAATTTTATGAATGCAATTGTAATTTTTATTAAGGTTTGAAAGCTGTTTTTGTCAAAACCCATGAATTTTCGATAAATGCTGGTTTTTATTTTAAAAGTAAAAATTCAAATATTTATAAAATTATTTAGATAAAATGAATATTCTTTTTGGAATTAGGTTGTTGAAATTATCCAATGGTAAATTTTTCATAATTTTCTGAGATAGTCGAATTTTTGGGTAAAAATTAAATACCGTTTAAATATATAATGTGTTTTATGACATCATAATAACCCAATAGTGATGTAATAAAACAATATAAACATTTTTTTCGTCCAATATATGTTTTATAATTAAAATAATTTTATTTTAGATTTGTTTTATTTATTTTAAAAAGATTTTGTGGACCCTCCAAGACTTGTAAAACATTTTGTCTTTTTAAATTGTTTTCCTTGAGAGAATGACTCACCTCCACATAAGACACCCTATTATTTTAAGAAGTTAGGACATTGGCCTCATAAAATATTTTTTTCCACTACCCTTTGGAAAAAAACATGGGCAAAAACCATGGTCTGATTTGTGGTTTTGATTAGTTTAATATGAGGTGTCCCAAACCTAAATAATAAAGAATTCCCTCTCCTTTCCTATATAAACCCACCCACGATCCCACTTCCTCTTCACTAAAAGCCTTTGGAGTTCAACCAAACCCTGAAATCATCTCTCTTTAATCCTCCCAAGGTTCCCCAAGCTCCCAGGAAGCCTCTCTCAAGTCTCTCCCAAGCCTTTGGGATCACACTTCCAAGTAAGGGATTTCTTCATTTCTCATTTTTGTCCAATTTATTTTAAGTTATTATAACCTTTTTTTCAATTAAAAATGTTGGAGTATGATTTCTCACCTCCACCATACTGAAATATTAATGTTTTGATGATGTGATACCCCTTTCTCTTATTCCTCCCATGTACACCCGTTACCATGCCAAAATTCCGTGAGAGATTTCTCTCTCCTCTTTTTCCCAAAGTAATTCTTTTGTATTATGAATCTAAATTCCATTATGTTTGTTGGGAAATGTATCTATATGACCAAATTACTATTCAATTCATGGAAATATTATGATACACCCCTTTCTTTCTCATCAACCATTTTTTATGAGTTCTTATTTCATGCCGTTATGCTGCCGAAATAGCACCGCGTTTTTCCAAGCCAAGATCATTGTGTAGTGAATACCATACCCATGTCTCTATCAAGGGTATTCAACTTTATGCACATATACATATTTAATGGTACTTTAATGTGTTTATTCCACATTAATTAATCATATAATAACTTATGATGTTGATTGATTCCATGTTATATGATCCATGTGGAACACTTATGCATGAAATGAAATGTTTAAGAAAGGGTGCGCCCTGACACCGCTTCAATGCATTGGGAAAAGTATAGTATCATGGTACATCATGTGAAATGAGTTTTGACTCATGATAATTGAAGTGCAATGAGGGTTTACTCGTGCTTCATGTGTAGTGAGGGTTTACTCATTCTCCATGTGCAATGAGACTTGGCTCATGCTAATTCCATGTTAAGTGTTGTTGCCACATTTCCATGTTATGATTATCATGCTTTATTATGCCTTTATGTTCATGTTTCTATTATTCTCCATTAATATGACTATTGTCTAACATGTATTTTATCCCTCATGTTATTCCATGTTTATTCCCTTACTGGGCTTTATAGCTCACCCTTTTCTTATGCATGTCCTCAGGTTATCCCAGGCAATGCTAAGTACGAGGGAATGTAGTGGTCTTGTAAAGGAAGTTTTCAATAAAGATATTGTATTTAATCTTTTAAGTTGTTATGTAATGATCCTATGCCCCAAATACACTAGAAATATTGATCTTCTATGTTTTATCAAGTTAATTTTATTTAATAAATCATGTTTAAGTATGAAATAAAGAGCAGGGTTGTCATATATCACTTCCTTATATAAGCCTCAACAAGACTCCATTCATTTACTCCTTACATTACATAACATAGGAGTAAATGGATCATATGATAATGTATTTATCAGATGAATATTTTCCAATATTACTTCCTAAAATTTCCACTCATGAAATGTTCACCGTAAATTATTTCCATGGAAGATTCTTAAACATTAACACTTAATGTTGAAATGAATCAGTTTGTTATAAGGTGTTATGGTAAATCGTACAATATGATTTAATATAAAACAATACCTTATAACATAAACTGTAATGTACCGGACCCGGATGCCACTAAAAACGGCGCCCTGATTCCGATTGGCCACATGGCCTCAAGCACATCTCCCTAAATGCCAAAGGCTGCTGACTAGCAGCGAGGGCCTAGATGAGTCAGTTGGAAGACTATGCCCTCATTACCAGAGTATCACAACAGAAGTAAAACATAAAATAAATAGAAGAAGTGAAATAAATAGCAGACAACTGAGAGTAAGACAAGACATGAATATATATAAATAACCAGAAGTGTCTCATATATGAAATGATTCAGATGGTACAAGTATCTAGAAAGAAGATAGAACAGTACATGGAAATAAAATGTAGTACAACTATTCCAAAAATAAAAAATACTAAAAAGGTATCCTCGCATCACAAGCCTTAGCTTGGTCCTATGATCCCCTTATCTAAATCCACAGTCAACAACTTGTATTAGGGTGCTTTCAACTAACACCACCTGCAACCATATAATCTGTTTGGGTCCCTGAGGTGGCCCAAACAGGGTGTGAGATAAACATCCCAATAGGAAACCACCTAGGTATATATAGTTATAATAGTAATTCTTCAAAATTTCTAGTAAGTGTAAACAAGCAGTAAAGTGTGTATGCCCATGGCATAAGTTTACAACAGCATGTAAAACCAAACAGCCCTCAAGGCTACCTACAAAAGAGAGTGAGCTCTTAATAAGGTAGTTAAAAGAAAATTAAACAAGAAAGTCACACGACCATGATGTGCATCCATATTTATCATATATCCCACAACCACACTATATAATTAATTAAAGTTTCCCATGTCCACACTGTATAGTGAAAAGTAGCATTCCACGACCACACCGTATAGTAAAAAATAGACCTCAAGGGCATAATTCAAGGTGTCAGTAGACCAAGGAATTCATGTAATAATTATAGACCATAGATGGCCATATCCAAGGAGCTTGTACAAGGAATCCCATTGGGTCCCATGGGAATCCCTGGTGGAAACTTGGTTAGGCACTAGTTTGGGTCCTAAGAGCATGGCATTGCAAGTCCTATGTGAGCCCAAGAAAGTCGGATCCACGGGGTAGCAAGGTTCAAGGCATCCCACAGAATTAAGACCCAAGGAGAACCCATGGTGTCCACTACCATATTCCAGATCAATTAAGATCAGTCCATGGCATTGATAAACTATTCATTCAAGCATTCGATCATTCAATTTAAACAAGCATTCTGTGTGAGTATACCCACTCACATCAACCTGCACAAGCTATTAGTATACCCACTCATGAAAACCATTTATCAAAATAAGCATATGATCCTAACATCACATATAAACCATTTAACATTCCATTATTCATTTCATATAGGTATACCCAACCATATTATCTATTTAACATGCGAAACTATCAAAATAGTCAAGGCATAACATGATATTCATTAGTCGAGGAGGTAGTACATCTTCTAATCCATCTATTCAATATATTAAGGAATTAATGAGATTACTCTAACTTGGAAAGCACAATAACACACCCCTTGGGTGGTTTAAACATGCATAAACAGGTTAAAACCATAAGGTTCACCCCTCAGGTGACCTCGAAATGAGCAATGGGTGCCAACACACCTAAATAGAACCTATGATCAACCTCACCAGGTCCAAATATAGCTAATATAAGCAATTATCTCGAAAAAAAGACCTATCCAGAAATTAAAATGGATAGAGCAAAGGCCTAACGCCCAAAAAACACCAAATAAAAGCCAAAAAAATGTATAAACCACCTACCTCACCTCGGTAGTAGACAACTTGTCCAGCATCAAGTCCTAATTCATCTTGCTTTGGAACAAATATGAAGAACAGGCGAAGAATGAGATATTAGGGAATATGATCCTAAATCCAAATAGCGCATTCATAGTTACAAATAATCAAGAACAACTAAAAAGGAATCGAGTACTTACCGATGCAGATCCAATGAGACAATCGACGATCGAAATGGAGGTTAGATGGTGAATCTGGATCAAATATTAGGTTAGGTGCCAAATGGGAGAGCTCCATAGAGATACTATGTATAGGAGGATAAAAACCCAATTGGTTTTAAAAAGAAATAATGTTTTTAATTTAAAATTAAAAAAATAGGGTTGCAGGGTTTCCCCGCACGGTTTCCCAAACCGTGCGGAAACCGTGCATGCCTCACTGCCTAGAAGGTGCATTTCGCATAGTTTCCCCATACGGTTTGACTAATCATGTAGTAACTGTGTGAAAATGCTCTGATAAAATCCTAAAACTTTTCACACATCTCGCACGATTAGACTAACCATGCACAAACCGTGTGAAAACCATGCACCATGTCATTTTGTACCCAAAAATTGGTTCCAGGCTCCAAACAAGCCCTGAACACCTACAAAACACCCATGATCAAGTTAAGCATTCACATAAGGACATAAAAAGGTATTTAAACCGAAAATAAAAGGATCAATACCTCATAAAAAAATCTAGAATCTTACATACCCCATTATACACTATGATAGACTGGGGTAGTAACATGAAAACTATGCATTATAATATCCTCTTATATTATATGATATAAAAAAATGAATCAATGCATAATGTATTTAGGGAATATATACTTTAGGCCACTTATAAAGTTTTTTTGACCGTTATTAATGTTAATGAAGGAACTATCACTATATAATTTGGTGAGAACACAATTCATTTCAATATTTTTGATTATATAAATTTCCTTAAGAGGATCATTCAATATTTACACTCACGCATTTTGAGGAACCATGATCTCATGAGGTAACTGATCTTCTAAAAGAAATTCTAAATCTAGGTAGTTAATTGAGATTTGAAAAATCTATGAGAAATGTTTATGAATAACCTAGGTTCACTAAAACACAACCATAGTAAGAGGTATATAGTAATTTAATTGATATATTTAACTGTTTATTCTCACTTGATGTAACTAAAACATTGAATTTTATACAAAAACTCAAAAAGGAAAAGGTAGTTGAACATAATATTTTTCCATGTATTATTCAACCACCTAAGCTAAAATTGAAACTATTTCCATCTAAATTGAAATATTTTTACTTAATAGATTAAAACAAGTTTTTAGTAATAATTGATAACAAATTTTCAATTAACTAATATTTTAAACTTAATTATATTTTAATGAAGAATTTGAAAACAAAGGTAGAGTCCTGGGGAGGAACCCTGACTTAGTCCTAGAATTTTTATGCCCTGAATAAACCTTAAATATGAAGAAAAACTAGTCTGGAAACTCTAAAGAAAATTTAACCCAACCTTGATGAAAGTATTTAAAAAGGAAATTAATAAATTTTTAAACTAAATAAAGTTATTAGGAAAGACTATGGGAGTATGAAATAGTGGGAGAGTGTACATTCAATTTAGTAAAATAAACCAAGTTATCAGATTATACCATTTTTCAATACCCTTAATAGACAATATGTTAGAAATATTTTCAAGAAACTCCAATTATTTATTTCTAGAAGAACTTTAAAGATTTTTATAAGTTCTAATTGGTCCTAAGGACTAGGATAAATCCACCTTCACCTAGAAATATTAAAACTTTACCTACAATATGATTCCATTAAATTATGTAATTCCCCTATTATATTCTATGTATGTATGGTAAGAATTTTATTTAATTTGATAAAATAATGTCCTGAATTTTTCTTAGTGTACTTCACTATTTTTATAAATTAATTTTATTATTTTTTTTATAAAATATGGGAAAAGTATTTAAAATATACATTAAAAATGATATTTTACTCAAATTTGAAATGTTCTAATTCATAGTGGAAAAAAGAATTTTCTTGGGAATGTAGTTTCATAGAATGACCTTGAGGTTGATAAATAAAAGATCGTGATAATCAAAATGCTTCCTTACCCCACATGGGTAAAACATATTAGATAATTTCTAGGGTATGCAATTTTTTACAAGTGGTTCATAAATTATTTCAGTAAGACAGTTTCAATCCTTCCCAATTTTCCAAATAAAGACGTTGAGTTTTTTTGAGGATTTATATGAAAAATATTTTGAATGGTTTTAAGAGAAAGATAACTTCACCACCAGTGATACAACCACCAAATTGGAAAATCCATTTTGAAATACTTTTTGATGCTTCAAATTATATGGTTAGAGAATTCCTAAAATAAAGGATTAAATGAACAAAAATCCAAGTTATAGAGTATGATTCTAAGATATTGGACTCTAACCTAAGAAACTATATAACCAATGAGAAGGGGTTTCTTGAGTTTTTTGTTTATAGAAATTCAGACCATTTTTTTATAGGAACTAATGTAATTTTTTTATTATAGATCAATTAGATACATTTCAAATAAGACCTAATATAAACAAAATTTGGTAAGATGGATTTTTTTTCTACAATAATTCTATTTATAAATTAAAGATAAATGATAAAATGAGAACCAAGTAGTAGATCACATAAGAATACTACAATACATATATTATGTAGGAACTTCTTACTAGAATACTTTCAATGATCACATGCTATGTGAGAAACACTTTCTAATTGAATACTACAATACATAGATTATGTAGGAACTGATTACTAGAAAACTTTCAATGATCACATGCTATGTGAGAAAAACTTTTAATTGAAGATAAATTACCATGGTATGCTAACATTTTTAACTTTATTAATACTGTTCGAATCCATTCACATCTTATTACACACTAAATTGTAATACTTAAGGTAAAATTAACGTTTTATAAATGGTATATCTTATATCATTAGATATTTTTCAAAAATCAAGTAATCATAATGTTCCTATATGAAAGTGAAGTACCATTTTCACTAAATTTTTACCACTCCCTTCCTTACAAGGTCCACTTTGTACCCCAAAGAACTATTAGGGAAGTTTTAGAATTTAGATAGCACTAGATAATTTTTTTAAATGTTCCTATTAATTCTACAAAAAATATCAAGAATTATAATTGATAAGAAATATCCCAAAAAGAAAATAAATTCATACAAGACCTATGAACTTTAGTGAAATATTTGAATATGTGTTATGGAATTTATGGGAGAATTTACCGTTTATTTTGTAGCTCTTACACATGGTTGGATGTTGATTATGTTTCTAAGTGGATGGAAACTAAGGCCACTGAGATCGGTAATTCATTCATTGTTTGTGATTTTGTTATATATCACTTATTCCAAATATTTTGGATCCATAGGGCCATAACTAGTGATAAAAGAACATATTTATTCAATAAAAACATAAATCTTTAATGGAAATATTTGGATGAAACCATAAAACATCAACACAATACTACCCCTAGACTAATGGGCTTGCAGAGGTAACCAATTGATATATTAAAGGGATTCGTGAGAATAATATAATTTTTTTAAAAAAATGTTGAATCCAATGGTTTTAAGTTGCCTTATGGATAGATTATAAGATACCTATTGGAATGAGTCCATACAGGTTTATTTATATAAATATATATCACATCACCATTGAAATGGAGCACAATTACCATTGTATAGTAAAAAATATGAACTTGTACTTGATGGAATCTAGATATCAAATAAAGATGAAAATATTGGTTCTGGATAATATTTGAAGAGAAGCCTTTGATAATGAAAAAATGATCAAAGAGAAGGCTAATATAAACATGATAAGTCGACACCAAAGAGCGACTTCCATCATAGAGAAAAAATTATTCATTATAATCCTAAATTAAAATTTATTCTAGGTAACCTTCATTCTAGATGGGAAGTACTTTTTTAGATACTAATTTTCTACCTTATGGTAAAATTGAACTGACTAGAGAAGAAACAAAGAAACCTTTAACTCTGATTTGGTAGAGAGTGAAAAAAATCTATGAGATATGTCTAGATAAGCCCCTATAGGGTATTTAACTCCTCAATACATTCTTCAAACACACTCACTAGGTTGTCCATCTTTTTTTATTAGTTGAATTATGTCATATTTCATAATCTATAAATAATGATCACATCTAGTAGAATGCCTTGAGGAAATTGCATGAAATAATTATTGGGGAGAGTAAATTAATGCAATTTTAGGGGTTTTTTTTGTGTGTTTTTGATGTGTTATGAAATTTTTTAGGTGAATTGAAAATCCTTTAAAGAATTGGAAGAAGTGAAAAATTTTACATGAACTCACTGGAAAATTAAACTCAATATTTATTGAATTATCTTATATTAAAAAGTAACACCATAAGAACCATTCCAAGATGTCACTCTCAAACATTATATAAATATAATTAAAATATGTAGATGAGAACCAATCTAGAAATATTTTTGAGATAACAAGGCACAATGTGTGTGTGAGTTTAATCCATCAATTAGAGTTAGAGTGACCCAAGATCTGGATTCCCAATCATTTATTCCACACCTTATCTATTAAAAATATTCTTTGGGGTTCTTGATTTTTGGGATGGTTTAGTTCCTAGTTTCTACACTCATTAAAAAAACATGGATAGTGAAAATTAAATAAGTAACTAGTTATCAAGGGGATAGGGTGGGAAGATTTAGGGAATTATAAACTTAATTAAGAAGGTAAAGATGATGTTTACAAAGTTAATATAGAAATTATCAAGGTTTTTTAGAATTGGGTAGTGGATGAGGAGTTTGATAGAGAGGTATTTTTGAAGGTATGGACTTTTTGAAATTTTATTCAACAGATACCTTTTCACTTAATATTTATTTTCCCTAGGAAGGAACATGAGAGGATTTGTAAACCAGTTAAATCTATTAAAATTTATTACTTGGGGACATGTAATAGTTTAAATGTAGAGTAAGTGATTTATATGAATTACTCATTATATTTAATTCATTATAAATTTATAATTTCCCATATAAAAGATAGTAATAAAAAATATTAATTATTTTTTATGTTACCAATAATTTAATATGATTTGGTTAATATTTATTAAATTGAAAAATTGATGAAAATTATTTATCAATCAATATTATAGAATAAAATTAATGGCTAACAATGAAAAATCCTTTGATTTTATGACTTTCAAGAATAGGGTGAACTGTTGGAAGTAAGGGAGTAAGAGGGAGTAAAATATTCATAACCAAGAATTGGGAGTATGTTATGAGGATAATTTAACCTCACAATGAGTTCTAAGGATCCATCATCCAAAGGGATGAAATATCACATTTTTCCCTCACATTACATCTAAATGATAACATTGGATTGCATTAAAAGTCAATGTTAGTCCAGTGATAACAGAGCCTTGTGTATGATCCAAAGAATGCATCAAAACCTTATTTTTTCCCCACATTCTATATTATGTGGTTATTACCACTTCACAATGGATTCTACATTGTCTTACATGGAAAATTCTAACCTAAATATAATATTGGGGAAGCATTAAAGATGTATTCCAATTCCAAAATTATCCCATGACCAACATGGACCACATTTTCACTCAATATAAGGTTAAGAGCCAATGAAGTATATGATATAAAATGAAATGATCTATATATTGTGATACCCTATTTATGAAAGTTAAAATATAGGATAAATGAGGATACATTATCAAATTACATGAACCATGCCACATTCCAATGTTATATCTAAGAAAATGTGAAATTTTCTAAATCTATAGGATATATCCATGCACCTAAAACAATATAAAAATACAACACTTGATACTATAATACTCTAATGAACCATCCAATTCCATTTTTATTTTATGAAAAAACCAGTTTTAGGTATATTGAGAACCTTACAAATACCCATCTATAGAACTAAATACCTCAATGTCACATCATATATCACAACCAAATACCAAAAATTTAGATTTAAAAATTCAAAATTCAAAACAAGATCATATGACATTGATATACTTCCTCGAGCTACAAACCTCCTCAATCCACACCGACATCTCTTCTATAGGAGATTCATGTAGAGATGAGAATGGCTAGAAGAAGAAGAATTCCCCATCACTACCCTGGTCATCTTGACAGAACCAAACCACACTGAAGTGCTAGTACATTCAACCAAGATGGGGTCTTACACATTGGGATATGTTTGTAGAGTTGATTGGGATGGTAATAGATGAGGAATATATCCGGAATGGGAATCAAAATAATATACACAACATCACAGTCACCAACCATCTCCAAACATCATTTGACGTCAAAAGTGAATCAAATAAAACCTAAAAGGTAAATGAAAAAAACCAAAAGTTACCTAAATCATATCTCTTCCACTAGTAGGTAATAAAATATCCAATCACCAAAAGAATAATAATTAAAAAACAAAGTAGTGGGGATGAAGAAACTAGCAACAATGAAGAACAAAAACTGAGATCACTGCCACCCCCCTCCAACACTATCCCAATATAGCCCAAAAACCTATCTATCCTAACATAAATGGAGTTGATCATGATGGGATTGATATTAAGGTTAGAAAAGAGGAATAACTCCATATTATACTAATAATTCCAACCCAAACCGCCTGGTGCATCAATACACTAATCAAGAATGAAGGTCCGATGTGTAGGGACGTGAATAAAGAGGGGAATTGATAAGTGAATGATACCAACACCAATAAAAAACACCAGGAAAGTAGGGGAAAGAAAACATTGAGATGGGGAAGAGGAATTAGATCCTTTCAATGAAAGGAGTTCCATCACCACTCAATAGAACCACAAAACCCTAGGATGAATGAGAAAGTTAAAGGGAATTGGGAGTGCTTGGGTTTCCATACAAATATGAAGACATAATACTCTAATATACTCTATAAAAATGTATCCTAGGATTACATTACCAACTCGATTGAATGTTCATATATAAAAAAGGAATCATTAGTTCCAATATACTCTTTGGGAATAATTTTACAAATTTATATAGTTTAACCAACCCAAAAACAAAATTAATTCAAAACTATTTTTTAGACCCAAACATTATTTAAGTGTTTTTTTTACGATCAAATAAAGTGGATTCTAGAATTTCATGCCCTTGGTTGAGATTGTGGCTATATAGAAAACGTGCACAAGATGTGGGGTCTGAGAAATTATTCCATTCGTTATTAAAGTTGGTACCCTAGAACCAAATTATATATATTTTTGATAACAAGTATTCATTATTTTGAATATTAATAATCTCCTTATCACATCATGATTATTATTCTATGTAACATAGTATGTGATAATATGCTAAGATTAGTTGTCACACTGAAAGGTCATAGTAGTTCCCCATTATGATGAGAACCCAGAAGTTCCATGAAATCTTTCTAAAATATATATTCTATAGCCAGATGAAATTATTTGAGGAACACAAATGATATAGTATATAAGTAGTGAAGAATCATAGGACTTTGAAAAACCTTCTCACATTGTACTCCCTTGATAATTTATAGTGTAGGATATTATGATAACGAGACCAAATACTAGGAAATCCACATTTATAAGTGTCATTGGATGTTCCTATCTGCATATGTGAGTATTGATAATTATACTTTAAGATTAATATTAATGATTATTATAAGTCATGTAATTTTGTGTATTGACAAAAACCATGATAACATATGTTCAGAGAGAGGTAAGATATGTTGGGTGCATCACAAGTAATATTTAATTAATTAATAATATGAGAAAAGATTTTTCCCTACCGTTATCTAATCAAAGTGGATATCTTAGGCCATTTTATGGGAATTATATAGCCTAAATAAATCTATCTTCATGATATTCTACAGGAAATTTCAATTTCTGGAAAGTCAATGAAAGAGACATTGAACACATAGTTTGATGACACCAGCATGCAACCTACTTGATTAGAGATATCATGATAAAGAGATTATATTACATAGTAAGTTTTTATATAATGTATTATATCATTGTGACATTAACTTATTTCTCTATGGGTTTCTTAGAATGTTTCTAGATGCTAAACTTGGATTTTAGTTTTCTTTGCTTAATATTGGTGAGAAAGAGGCCTAGAGGGTCACACACTAAGTGTATCCAAAATCTCAGTTAAATATTATATTATTATTTATTATTTAACAAGTTGAATAAAAAATATTCCCACACCTGGTTTAATAATTTTTCATGTTTGATTGACTATATATATTCCTTCACTAGTCATTTGAGAGAATATTATGTGAGAAGAATATTTAATAAATATTTATTTTTATATTTAGTGACTATAATATTTATTTATTTATTAGATAATAATGAATTTATATTTATTTATTAAATAAATTTTCATTATTCAAGCCCCGATAAATATAGTGAAGGAATGGTGGATTGAGTTTAATGATCCAATGAGAAATAATATATATTTCATATTATTTAAATAAATAATATTTAATTTAATTCATGATTTCAACACATGTAAAGACATGTTAATAATATAATTATTGTAGAAATGGGGTTTCACAGGTATTAAAAAAATAATAAAGTATGCATGTGCAATTATTATTTTCTAACCCTAGAAATATGTAAACCTAATTACATTATTTTCTTAAGAGAGCCAATTCATTTGTGTTTTACACAACGAGATCCATACAAAATACTCACAAATCCTTAGAGATATCATCTCCAATAATACTCTCAAGAATGGAGAGCAATCCTCCTCTAATCCACTCTCAGGTTAAGTGAGATCAAAGAGAAACCTTCCTTGAAGCGGTTCTTAGGGAGATCAAAGGTAAATGCCACAAACATTAGGATTTTCTATTCCAGCACCTAGAGATTCCTTTAGAAACATTCAGATGTTCGTGGAACATGTGTGGATCATCATTTAAGGGAATCTATTCTTGATTCCTAGAACTCAATGATGGTACGACATAGACATATTGTCAGATCCATCAATAAAGAAATAATTTCTCACAAGATAATTATTTAATTTATTAAATTAATTATTAATAATATGCGATGATCCTATGCTTTGGTTCTGGTGTTTATCCATTTTCTATATTATTTGATTCAAATCCATTTATTACAACATTTATTATCATGTAAATCTATAATTAGTCATCGATCATGAAAAAAATTGAGTTGGTCATTCCCCATCTGATGCTTCTACTATGTCACGAACCAACCCGGGTCGACCATGAACCGGTCACCCAAGCCAGTCCGCGACATAGCCCGAACGACGTTCCTGATCCCCATGGGCTAGAAACTAGTGTTGGGCATCTAAACCTAATAACTGGGAATGATTTTTCCCAAAAAGATAAATAAATAACCAAGAATTAATAGAATAATAAAACTGAACTCAAACAGCGTAAAAAAAGAAATAAACATAATAGTTCAACATACCTCCATGTGACCTTCTAGGTCACCTCCCAAACAAAGGCCGACCTTTCTCCAATAATGATCAACACAACCATGAAAACCTGAGAAAAGGAAACCTACAACTGAAATGATAAAATAGGCATGATCATAAAAAATGCCCAGTAGGGTTGCCAAGATAAACCACAAAATCCAATGTCTCCTTTTTTGAAACCATCCATTAACACTAGTTTGAAATACACATATAAAATTATGGTTTTCAAATTTTAAAATAAGAAACATGTTTTTTTCCTTAGAAATTCCAGCAGACGCTACATGCTATTTCAATAAAACCATTTTTTTCATTTTATAAACAAAACCTGAAAAATAAGATACCAGAGTTGGGCTAAAATAATACAGGTAAATAAGGAAACATGAAAACAAAATAGTACGAAAAAAATTAAACAAGAAATGTTACTAAATAAGTAACCATGAATGATTCTAAACATCCCTAGAAACCCCCTAGACATACTCGGTTCGGAACCACCTACCGGCATATGGTGAAGCCCCTAAGTCTATAACCAACAAGCCGCCCTTGCGGAAAAAGAAACTAGTGACACTCCTCATCTGGACTCTAAAAATAGAAGTGGGTACCAACCCGTCTAATCGGGGCTGATAAGAAACCATCACTCGATCAACTAAAAGATGTTCAAGAACCCATTCTATTTATAATAATATTGTGTAAGTACGAGGACCTCACACGCATGAATCATCTTACCACACTTGCTTACCCCAAATATGGACGCATCCTATGCATTCACCCATAAAGGGTTACCCTAGAAAAGAGTGCCCCAAAATACACATTCAATCATTTCACAATAACAATGTGCCAACCGAGCTGTCATGTCACATCTATGTCAAAACCATTATTCTAAAAATATTTAAAATTCTGATCAGGAACACACAATTTATAAACACAAACCATTCTAACAGTTAACACAACTTCACCCATAAGTTTTAAGATCTAAAGGGGCCTTTAAGTCCAAAGTCTCCAATGCATTTTTAGTAAAACCTTTCAATCTCTTAATAAAAATACACAATCTTGTGAAATGGACAAACGACCCCTTGAGCATAACATTCATTGAAACACACACTAAAGGCCAAATGTGCACACCCTTTGATACTACATTTCAAACCTTTCATAAAACCCACATAAAGAAAAAAACATTATTTAGTAAACAAAATGTATTTAGAAAACCAAGGTTTTAATAAAACATTATTTTAAAGGTTACACATTCATTTGAGGGCACATCCATGTGTGCACCAAGTTCACCCATGGATGTGCCAACATCGAATGAATCAACAACAACCAAAATGAAATTTCTAAACCATTTCCACAAGGACTCGATTTTATTTGAAATCAAAACCAACCATTTCCAATATTAAGAGAACACAAAAAAATCCCCTTAAATCCATAAAACCCCTTTTCAAAACATTTTAACACAATTTACAAGATACAATGTTGTCAAACCAAACACGCCAAACCAAAAATATATTTGACCAGAATATCTCCAAATTCCCCAATTTTTGAAAAACAATAAACTAGTAAAACATACCAAAAAATTCATCTAAAATTATGTAAACAGACTAAAAATTTTATAAACAATTATATAATCAACCCAACTAGTTTACTAGAAATTTTATAATCCAATAAAATAGTTTATAAATAATTCAATTAACAGCTCAAACAAACTGCAAAAACCAAAAACAAAACACCATGACAGGCTATTGAGAAGTATCACGAAGGTGCGTGTCATGTTTAATACATTACCAATACAACTTTTGACATAAAAATAACACAATGTCCACAAAAACATAAAAATATAATCGGGGGGAATAATACAAAACTATTTTTGGAAGAACCAATTATCTTGGAAACATTATAGAAGATTAACTAAATATATTGTGAAGGTGAAAATCACATTAAATATTTAATTAAAACACTCAAGTATTAAATGGGATTAATCGGAAAAGAAAATTTGGATTTTCCTACCTCAAATCTATTGTGGGTGGAGAAAAACCTCGATGAAAGAAGGGAAAATTCCCCAGAAACCTCTCGCCCACCCTTGATAATAAGAAAAATGTGTGAAACAAACTCTAAATGTTAGGGTTTAACTAAAAAAATGAAAACCCCCAAAAAAAGGATGAAATAAAAATCATATGAGATACTAAAGAGGGAGGCAGTGGCTGCTGCTGGAGTGGAGGGTGCACATGAAGGAGGCACGACTGCTGCCGGAGCGAAGGGTGTGGCTGGGGGTGGTGAGGTTGGCGGGGTCTAGAGAAAGGAGGGAAGGGGGTAGTCAGCTAGAGTGGGGGAGACTGGAGTGGAAAGAGGCTGACGTATGGGTGGTAGGAGACAACCTGGCCAGAGCACTAGAGCCCGAAGGTGGAGGGATGGAGGCAGCCTGGATAGGTTGGGTGGACGAAGTGCGGGAGGGCGAGGGTTGACAGGTGGAGGGTGAGGCTAGGTGCAAGAGGGGTGAGCGTGGAGGGGGCTCGGTGCATGCTGTGTGAAGGAGGGATGAATGGCACCTCCAGACAGGGTCACACTGGATAAGATCAGAGCTGGATAGGATATTACATCTTCAAATGAATACAGCTAAACCAAGATCAACCCAGAATAGATACAAACACACTTTTAAGGAAAAATCATGATTCAGAAAACCACATCCCCTCAAACAGGACTACTTGGATTATAATAGGATGAGTCCATCATAACTTCACAACAAAACAATGAACTTACAAAAACTTCAAAACTTTAACAGCAGAAAAAAAATAATGGAAATAATTAAAATGTTCCACTGCCAACACGAAACACAAAATCCGAACTGAGGGTTCACTCCCCCGACAACTCCTGATTGCATGCGAGCTTCATCCTAAGACCTGTGGATGGGGATCTAATTAATGAAGAATCTCCTGCCTCACAGTCAGGCACTGAAATACTCTGGTGACAAAATCTTCTTCAGGAAATGATTCCTACAATACTTTTCTAGATAACCCAGACACCAACAATGTTGGAAAGTCTTCGGAGGGGAGTGACATGATGGATTCGTGTGACCTAAACATCCACACTGATGGAACACCATTTAATGGTCCAAAGAACTGGAATCCAAAAACACTATAGTGGACTCTTTAAAAATAGTTCCATCTGGCACACTCTTCTCGCTAGATGGGAAACCCTCACATGCAACTGGATACGCTGAATTTCCAAGAACCTGCGCTCTAGAGACCAACTCAGCTAGGAACACCTCATCCAATAGCTTCTCAAAAGGATGGTCCCTAGAAGGGAGGACCCATTCCTTGATCTCTGAAAAAATAACCCCGATTAAGAGAGAAGTCTTCATCTAATCCTACAATGCTACCTTCAGATAAAAGGACACAAGTTCCTTAAAATAGTCAACATAAGTCTTCACCATCCGTTGTCCTTGTTGAATACACATGAGTTATTCCCTTTTCTTAGTCTTCACCTCTTCAGGTATGAACCATTAGATGAAGACAGATTTAAAGACATCCCACATCATCTCAACTTGAACTGATGCTAGGGGTGAACAACTCCCATTCTTCTAGAGCCGAACCTTCGAACAGACCCACAACAGCACACACTTTGATAGCTTTGGGAGTTCCCAATACCCTGAAGACATGCTCGACCTCTTTAAGCCACTCTATTGTCTTCAATGGGCCCCGATCACCATGAAGGATAGGCAATATTCGAGAAGGAACAAAAACTGGGCATGAATTATCAGAAACCTTAGGGACCTTTCTGGGTGACATTTTCTGAACAACATATAAAACAAAAATCCAAAACCAATATCAAGTCTAAGCAACATCAATGAAAGTGCCTTCATCCAAAAATAGCCAGATCAAAAACAAAACAAATACAAACATAACCCAAAATTCCATTTTCAAAATACCCTTTCATTTTAGATTTCAAAAATGCCTTCTTTTAAGGCCACTCTTCAAATTCTAAACACACTTTTCAAACCAAAATCAATTTCCAAAATCATTTACCCTTTTTTAAATCAATTTATAAAAACAGGGTCAAGCATTTAATTCCAAGCACACACCCTATTAATCCCATGAACCATTGCACATGTCTTCATCTGATTTCATCCATACGCACCAAAAAAACTTTCCATGAGTTCTCTCACATTTTCAATCTTTCATAAAGAGTACCTAAGGTTTCACCCAAAACATTTCTCTACCAATTCCAAGAAAACACCAATTTTTTAGACCAATAGATTTCAGTTTTAAAACCCATTTCACGAATTTAAAGGCATTTAAAAGAAATAATTCTCATTTCAAAACCCCGTTTTCATTTTCAAAGGTGCACTTGCACCAACCAGAAACTAGAAGACACTCAACTTACATCAAACTACCGGAGTGAGAGACTAGTAGTCACGCTTAACTCGAAGACATCGTAGTGGGACATTCCCCATGTAAGCATCAAAAACTATGAGGAACATAAACCATGTACTTGGACTCCACATGGGTCACTACTCTACATGAAATCATGATATAACATTAGTTTTCCTCCATTTTCATCCCTTAATCTAAAACAACCAGAACTAGACAAGGACTCAATTACTAGACTACCATTGGAGACTCAAGGTTCGAAATGAGTGATGGTTCATGAGGCCCTTCCCGTACCTACCTCCCAGGTCTCGATAGTCATAATATCCATCTACTAGACACCCCAAATAACAAGGGCCTCATTTGATACCATTTTTTCACAAACCAACCCGGGTGGACCTTGAACTGGTCACCCGAGATAGTCCGCGGCATGGCCTAAAGGGATTTCCCGATCCCCAAGGGTTGGAAACTAGTGCCGGGCATCAAAACCTAATTACTGGGAATGATTTGTCCAAAAAATATACATAAATAACCAAGAATAAATAGAATAATAAAACTGAACTCAAGTACTGGAAAAAAAGAAATAAACAAAACAGTTCAACATACCTCCACGTGACCTTCCAGGTCACCTCCCAACCAAAGGGTGACTTGCTCTAATAATGAGAAACTCATCTAAGAAAATCCAAATCAAAGTATACCTATAACTGAAATGATAAAATAGGCATGAGCATAAAAAATTATCAGTAGGGTTTCCAAGATAAACTATATAATCCAATGTGTTCTTTTCCAAAACCATCCATTAACATCAGTTTGAAATACACATATAAAAGTACAGTTTTCACATTTTAAAATAAGAAACATGTTTTTTCATTCAAAAATCCAGCAGACGCTACACGATATTTCAATAAATAATTTTTTTTTATTTTATAAACAAAACCTAAAACAGAAGATACCACAACTGGGATAAAATAATACAGGTAAACAAGGAAAGTTGTAAATAAACATGTACGACAAAAAGTAAACAAAAAATATGAATAAATAAGTAACCATGGATGATCCTAAACATCCCTAGAAGACCCTTGGACATACTTGGTTCAGAACCACCTTCCATCATATGGTGAATCCCCTAAGTCTATAACCAAATGGCCGCCCTCGCGGTAAAAGAAACCTGCGACACTCCCCATCTGGCCTGTAAACCAACCAGTGGGTACCAACCCATCTAATCGGGGCTGATAAGAAACCATCACTCTATCAACTAAAATATTATTAGGAACCCATGGTGGTTATAATAATATTATGTAAGTAGGAGGCCCTCACACATGTGACTCATATAACCACACTTTCCTACCCCAAACACGGACACTTCCTATGCATTCATCCATAAAGGGTTACCCTAGACAAGAGTTCCCCCAAATAAACATCAAATCATTTCATATTAACAAAGTACCAACCGTGCCGTCACATCACATCCATGTTTAAACCATTTTTCTAAAAATATTAAAAATTATGACCAGGCACACACATTTTCCTGACACAAACCATTCCAATATGTAAAAAAACTTCACCCATAAGTTAAAAGATCCAAATAGGCCTTTAAGTCCAAAGTCTCCAATTCATTTTTAGTAAAACCTTAAAACTCTTAATAAAAAGTTCACAATCTTGCGAAATGGCCAAACAACCCCTTGAGTGTAACATTCATTGAAACACACAATAAATTCCAAATGGGCACACCCTTTGAGACTACATTTCAAAAATATAATAAAATCCACATAAAGAACCAAACCTTATTTAGGAAAAAGAATCTCTTTAGAAAACCAAAGTTTAGAAAACCCTTATTTTGAAGGCACCACATTCATTTGAGGGCACATCACCAAGTGAACCCATGGATGTTCCAATATCCAATGGCTCAACAAAAACCAAAATGACATTTCTAAACCATTTCCACAAGGACTCAATTTTCTTTGAAATCAAAACCAACCATTTCCAACATTAAGAGAACACAAAACAATCCCCTTAAATCCATAAAACCCATTTTCAGAACATTTTTAATAGAATTTACAAGAAAAAATGTTGTCAAACCAAACACACCAATCCAAAAATACATTTGACCCAAATATCTTAAAATTCCCTAATTTTTGAAAAACAAGATACTAGTAAAACATACCAAAAAAATCATCAAAAATTATTGAAATAGACTAAAAATTTTATAAAAAATTATATAATCAAACCAACTAGTTTACTAGAAAATTTTTAATCCAATCAAATAGTTTATAAATAATTCCATAAAAAACTCAAACAAATTGCACAAACTAAAAAAAACCATTGCAAACTATTGAAGAGTATCACGAAGGTGCGTGGCATGTTTAATACATTACCAATATAACTTTTGAAATCAAAATAACACAATGTGTAGAAACACATAAAAATATAATATGGGGGAATACTTCGAAACTATTTTTGGTTGACCCAATTATCTTGGACACACTATAGCACATAAAATAAATATATTGAAAAGGTTAAAATCACATTAAATATTTAATTAAAACACTCAAGCATTAAATGGGCTTAATCGAAAAAGAAAATGTGGATTCACCTAGGTCAAATCTAGTATGGGTGGAGAAAAACCTTGACGAAAGAAGGGACAACACCCCACAGACCTCTCACACAACCTTGACAATAAGAAAAATGTGTGAAACAAACTTGAGAAGTTAGGGTTTAACTAAATGAAGGGAAACCCCCCCAAAAAGATGAAATAAAAATCATATGAGATACCAAGGAGGGAGGAGGTGGCTACTGCCAGAGTAGAGGGTGAGTGCGAAGGAGGCGTGACTGCTACTAGAGCGGAGGGTGAGGCTAGGGGTGGTGAGGTTGGTGGGGTCCAGATCAAGGAGGGCAGGGGGGGTAGTCGGCCGGAGCAAGGGATACTGGAGTGGAAAGAGGATGACGTGTAGGTGGCTAGAGGTGTCTTGGATGGAGAACTGGAGCTCGGAGGTGGAGGGAGGGAGGTGGCATAGCTAGGTTGGGTGGATGGAGTGTGGAAGGGAAAGGGTTGATAGGTAGAGGGTGAGGCAGGGTGTAGGGGGGTGAGCGCAGAGGGGGATGGGTGCACAACACCTGAAGGAGGGGTGAAGGGCACCACTGGATGGGGTCATGCTGGATAGGATCAGAGTGCCTGCGAGGGGGTGGGGGGGGGGGGGTGCTGGCCACTTTGGGAAGGATCCAGGAGGGTGGGGGGTCATGATCCAGAAGAAGGAAAGGGGGGTGGCACTGTGTGCACCGGGATGGGGGGGAGTAGAGCTAGGTTAAACATTTTTTTATTTTATAATAATAATAATAATAATAAAATAAAAATTTGAATATAAATAATCACAATTAAAATTAAATTACAATTTATTAATAATTATATTAATAAAAAAAATTAAATAATAAAAAATTATTAACCATTCTTAATAATAAAATCATTATCTACACCATAATTTATTATTATTATTAAGTTTTAAACATTTTACTTATCTCATTTGCATAAAAAAATATTTCTTTCTAGGGATAGACATCTGTACGACACCTGATCTGATCACGCGGCTACCTCCCACCATGCGATGACCGCGCACGGGTCTGAAACCCGCTAAAAATATTACACAAATTTTTTTTAAACTGGGACCCAGCATGGACCTTGGTGAGAGAACTTGGATCCAAGAAATAATAAAATAAAAATTAATTTAAAATTTGGCGTGTGACAATTATCCCCATCAGAGACACTTTCTGCCCCTAGAAAGTCACCTAGCCGAACAATAGACAAAATAAGAATCCATGTCTGATTGAAACTGAAAGAAACCACAATATAAAAGAACATGAGAACATGAGAGGGTTCTACCCAAAAAAACTCAACTAGTGCATAAATTTAACACTAAAACATACACCCTAGGTTGGGGGGGGGGGGGTGAAGCAGGAACTCCCAACCGATCTAAACTAACTTCTATAGTACGAGTGAACTAACACCTCAGCTAAAACTTGGGACTCTCGACCCAAACCAAAACCCCCCAACACTATAAAAAATACTCCAAGAAGAATTTACCCCAAGAAGTAAACCCAAACATAACAACAAACATCGATCCTTCCATAGGATCTTATATCTTCAAATGAACACAACTGAACCAAGATCAACCCAGACTAGGTCTAAACACACTTTTAAGAAAAAATCATGATTCAGAAAACTACGTCCCCACAAAAAGGACTACTTGTATTATAATAGGATGAGTCCATCATAACTTCACAACAAAACAATGAACTTACAACAACTTCAAAACTTTAACAACATTAAAACAAGAATAGAAAGACTTTAAATGTTCCACTACCAACATGAAACACAAAAACCGAAGTGAGGGTCAACACCCCCATCAACTCCTGACTGCGTTCAAGATTCACCCTAAGACCTGTGGCTAGGGCTCTGATGACTGAAGCATCTCATACCTCACAGTCAGGAACTGGAATCCTTAGTCACAGTGTCTTCTTTAAGAGATGCTTCCTGCAATACTTATCTAGATAACCCAGACACCCACAATGATGGAACATCTTCAGAGGGGTGATACATGATGGCTTCGTGTGACCTAAACATGCACATTGATGGAACACCATTGAATGGTATAAATAACTAGAAGCTAGAACCACTGCATAGGAATCTTTAAAAATAGGTCCATCTGGCACACTCTGCTCGCTAGATGGGAAACCTTCACAAGAAATTGGGTATGCTTAATTTACAAGAACTTATGCTCTAGAGACCAAATTAGCTAGGAACACCTCATCCACTAGCTTCTCGAAACGATGGTCCCTAGAAAGGAGGACCCGCTCCTTGATCTCTGAAAAAAGAACCCTGATGAATTTAGAAGTCTTCATCAAATCTTGCAATGCTACCTCCATAGAAAAGGTCACAAGTTCCTTGAAATGGTCAACATAAGTCTTCAACATCTGTTGTCCTTATTGAATACACATGAGTTATTCCCTTTTCTTCATCTTCAAATCTTTAGGTAAGAACCATCAGATGAAGACATATTTAAATACATCTCACATCATCCCAAATTTCATTTATGGTGGGGTGAACAACTCCCATTCTCCTAGAGAAGGACCTTCGAACAGACCCACAACGGCATGCACTATGACATCTTCGGGAGTTCCCAATACCCTAAAGACACACTCGACCTCTTTAAGCCACTATGTTTCCTCTAGCAGACCCTGATCACCATGAAGGATAAGAAATGTCTTAGAAGGACCAAAAACTGGGCATGAATTATCAGAAACCCTGGGGACATTTTTGGGTGGAATTTTATGAACAACATATAAAACAAAAATCCAAAACCAATATCAAGTCGAAGAAACATCAATGAAAGAACCTTCATCCAAAAATAGCCAACTCAAAAACCAAAAAAATACAAACACAACCCAAAATTCCATTTTCAAAATACCCTTTAATTTTAGATTTCAAAACTGCATTCTTTCAAGGCCACTCTCCAAATACCAAACCCACTTTTTAAACCAAAATCAATTTCAAAAATCATTTACCCTTTTATTTAAATTACTTTATAAAAACAAGGTCAAGTATTTAATTCCAAGCACACACCCCAGTAATCCCAAGAACCATTTCACATTTCTCCATACACTTTCATCCATACACACTAACACACACTTTCCATGCATTCCCTCACACATGAAAACGTTCATAAAAAGTACCTAAGGTTTCAACCAAACCATTTCTCAACCAATTCCAAGAAAACACCAATTTTTTATAGCAATATATTTTAGTTTTAAAACCCATTTCACGAATTTAAAGGCATTTAAAAGAAATAATCCTCATTTCAAAAACCGTTTTTCATGTTCAAAGGTGCACTCACACCAACCAGAACCCAGAAAACACTCAACTTTCATCAAACTACCAGATTGAGAGACAAGTATTCACACTTAACTCGAAGACATTGTAGTGATCCATGCCCCAAGTTAGTGTCAAAAACTAGGAGGAACATAAACCGTGTACTAAGACTCCACATGGGTCACTACTCCACATGAAATCATGATGTAACATCAGTTTGTCTTTGTTTTCATCCCTTAATCTAAAATAACCATAATGAGAAAAGGACTCAATTTTCAGACTACCACTAGAGACGCAAGGTTCAAAATGAGTGAGGGTTCAGGAGTACCTTTCTGTACCAACCTCCCAAGTCCCCACAGTCATAATCTCCATATAACAGACACCCCAAAGAAAAAGGGCCTCATTTGATACCATTTTGTCACGAACCAACCCAGGTTGACCTTGAACATGTCACCCTAGTCGGTCTACAACATGGCCTGAAGGGTGTTCCCTATCCCCACGAGCTTGAAAATAGCGACAGGCATCAAAACCTAATTGCTAGGAATGATTTGGCCCAAAAATATAAATAAATTACCAAGAATAAACATAATTATAAAACTGAACTCAAGCAGTGGAAAAAAATAAATAAACAGAACATCTCAACATACCTCCACATGACCATCCTGGTCACCTCCCAACCAAAGGCCAAACTTTTTCTAATAATGAGAAAATCAGCCAAGAAAAACTGATCAAAGTAAACCTAAAAATAAAATGATAAAATATGCATGAGCATAAAAAATTCTCAGTAGGGCTTCCAAGATAAACCAAAGAATGCAACGTTTTCTTTTCCAAAACCATCCATTAACACCGGTTTGAAATACACATATAAAAGTAAGGTTTTCACATTTTAAAATAAGCAACATTTTTTTTTTCATTAAAAAATCCAGAAGACGCTAAATTATATTTCAATAAAACCATTTTTTATTTTATATACAAAACCAAAAATATAAGATACTAGATATGGGATAAAATAATATAGTTAAACTAGTAAAGTTGGAAATAAAATAGTATGAATAAAAGTAAACAAGAAATATAAATAAATAAGTAACCATGGGTGATCCTAAACATCCCTAGAATACCCCTGGATGTACTCAGTTCGGAACCACCTTCCAGCATATGGTGAATCCCCTAAGTCTATAACAAACTGGCCGCCCTTGCCACAAAAGAAACTAGCGACACTCCCCATCTGGCCTGTAAACCTTCCAGTGGGTACCAACCCATCTAATCGAGACTGACAAGAAACCATCAATCAATCAAATAAAATATTCTTCGGAACCCATAGTGGTTATAATAATACTGTGTAAGTAGGGGGCCCTCACATGTGTGACTCATCTCACCACACTTTCCTACCCCAAACATGGATGCTTCCTTTGCATTCAGCCATATAGGGTTACCCTAGAAAAGAGTGTCCCCAAATACACATTCAATCATTTCACATTAAAAAAGTTCCAACCGGTTGTCACATCACATCCATGTCGAAACCATTTTTCTAAAATTATTTAAAATTTTGACCAAGCAGACATAATTTCTAGACACAACCATTATAAAATTTAACACAACTTCACCCATAAGTTGGAAGATCCAAACATGCCTTTACGTCCAAAGTCTCCAATGAATTTCTAGTAAAACCTTTCAAACTCTTGATAAAAAAAATTCACAATCTTTTGAAATGGAAAAACGACCCATTGAGCGTAACATTCATTGAAACACAGACTAAAGTACAAACAAGCATACCCTTTGAGACTACATTTCAAACCTTTCATAAAAGCCACATAAAGAGCCAGAACTTTTTTAGGAAACAAAATATCTTAAGAAAACCAAGTTTTTAATAAAAAATTATTTTGAAGGTGCCACATTAATTTGAGGGCACATCCATGTGTGAACCAAGTGCATCCATGGATGTGACAACATCTAATGGCTCAACAACAACCAAAATGACATTTCAGAACCATTTCCAAAAGGACTCAAATTACTTTGAAATCAAAACCAACCATTTCCAACATTAAGAGAACACAAAACAATACCCTTAAATCCATAAAACCCCCTTTCAAAACATTTTTAACACAATTTATAAGATACAATGTTGTCAAACCAAACACACCAATCCAAAAATACATTTGACTAGAATATCTTGAAATTCCCCAATTTTCAAAAAATAAGAAACTAGTGAAACATACCAAAAAATTATTCAAAAATTATGTAAACATACTAACCAATTTATAAACAATTATATAATAAACCCAACTAGTTTACTAGAAAATTTATCATCCAATCAAATTGTTTACAAATAATTCTATAAATAGATCTAACAAATTGCACAAACCAAAAGAAAACACAATGATAGACTATGGAAGAGTATCACAAAGGTGCGTGTCATATTTAATACATTACCAATAAAACTTTTGACATAAAAATAACACAATGTACCCAAACAAATAAAAATATAATCAGGGGGAATACTTCAAAACTATTTTTGGTAGAACTAATTATCTTGGAAACACTGTAGCAGATTAACTAAATATATTACGAAGGTGAAAGTCACATTGAATATTTAATTAAAACACTCAAGAATTAAATGGGCCTAATAAAAAAATAAAATGTGTATTCTCCCACCTAAAATCTAGTGCGGGTGGAGAAAAACCTCGAAAAAAGATGGGACAATGACCCGCAGACCTCTTGCACACCCTTGATAATAAGAAAAACGTGTGACACAAACTCAAGAAGTTAAGGTTTAACTAAACAACAGAAAACAAAAAAAAAAGTTGAAATAAAAATCATATGAGATACCAACGAGGGAGGTGGAGGTTTCTTCCAGAGCAGAGGGTGATGTCGAAGGAGGCGCGACTGATTCTGGAGCAGAGGGTGAGCCTGGGGGGGTGAGGTTACCGGGGTCCAGAGAAAGGAGGGTAGGGGGTAGTCGACTGAAGTGAGGGAGACTGGAGGGGAAAGAGGCCGACATGTGGGTGGTTGGAGGTGGCCTGGACGAAGCGCTGGAGCCTAGAGGTGGAGGGCCGGAGGTGTCTTAGCTAGGTTGGGTGGAAAGAGCGTGGGAGGGCGAGGGTTTACAGGTATAGGGTGAGGCCGGGTGCAAGAGGGGTGAGCGCGGAGGGGGCTGGGTGAACACTGTGTGAAATAGGGGTGAAGGTTTCCGCTGGATGGGGTCATTCCAGATAGGATCAGAGCACCTATGAAGGAGGGGGGGGGGGGTTGTTGGCCGCGTTGGGAAGGGTCTTGGAGAGTGGGGGGTCACGATCTAGATGAGGAAAGGGGGGTGGTGTTGTGCGCACTGGGATGGGGGGGGGTGGAGCTAGGTAAACCATTTATTTTATTTTATAATAATAATAATAAAAATAAAATAATAATTTGAATATAAATAATAACAATTTCAATTAAATTACAATTTATTAATAATTATATTAATAGAAAATTTTAAAAAATAAAAAAATTATAAATAGTTCTTAATAATAACATTATTATCTACACCATAATTTATTATTATTATTAAGTTTTAAAAAATTTACTTATTTAATTTATGTAAAAAACTACTTCTTTCGAGAGAAAGATATCTGCACGACACCCAAGATGATCGTGTGACTACCTCCCACCGTGCAATGACCGCACACAGGTCTGAAACCCGCTAAAAATATTAAACTACAAAAAAATTAATCTAGGAACCTGCACATAACTTCGCGCAAGAACCTGGATCCAAGAAATAATAAAATAAAAAATAATTTAAAAGTTGGGGTGTGATAATTCTCCCCACCACAGACAATTTCTTCCCCCAGAAAGTCACCCAGTCGAACAACAGAAAAAACAAGAATCCATGCCTGATTGAAACTAAAAGAAACCACAATATAAGAGAACATGAGAACATGATAGGTTTCTCCCCACCACAAGAACTCAACTAGGTCAGAAATTTAACACAAAAACATACACCCCAGGTAGGGGGGATGACACAGAAACTCCCAACCGATCCAGACTAACTTCTATAATACGAGTGAACCAACACCTCAGCTAAAACTTGGGACTCTTGACCCAAACGAAAAACCCCCAACACTAGAGAGAAACCACCAAGAAGATATTACCCCAAGTAGTAAACCTGAACATAACCACAAACATCAATCCTTCCATAGGATCTTACATCTTCAAATGAAAACATCTAAACCAAGATCAACCTAGACTAGGTCCAAACACACTTTTAATAAAAACTCACGATTCAAAAAACCATGTCCCCGCAAATAGAATTGCTTGGATTATAATAGGACAAGTCCATCATAACCTCACGAAAAAACAATGAACTTACAACAACTTCTAAACTTTAACAGTAGAAAAACAAGAATGGAATGCCTTTAAATGTTCTACTGCCAACACGAAACACAAAACCCAAACTGAGGGTTCACACCCCTGAAAACTCCTAACTGTGTGTGAGCTTCACCCTAAGACCTATGGTTGAGGTTCTAATGACTGAAGAATCTACTGCCTCACAGTCAGGCACTAGAATCATCTGGTCACAACATCTTCTTTAGGTTATGCCTCCTGTAATACTTTTCTAGATGACCCAGACACCTACAATGATGGCATGTCTTCAGAGGGGTGTGACATGATGGATTCGTGTGACCTAAACATCCACACTAATGGAACACCATTAAACGGTCCAATAAACAGGAAGCCAGAACCACTGTATAGGACTATTTAAAAATAGGTCCATCTGGCACACTCTGCTCGCTAGATGGGGAACCTTCACAAGCAACTAGATACGCTGAATTTCCAAGAACCTGTACTCTAGAGACCAACACAGCTTGGAACGCCTCATCCACTAGCTTCTTTAAATGATGGTCCCTATAAGGGAAGACCTACTCCTTGACCTCTATAAAAAGAACCCCAATTAAGAGAGAAGACTTCATCAAATCCTGCAATGCTACCTCCAGATAAAAGGACACAAGTTCCTTGAAATGGTTAACCTAAGTCTTCACCATCCACTTTCCTTGTTGAATATGAATGAGTTCTTAACTTTTCTTCATCTTCACCTCTTCAGGTATGAAAAATCAGATAAAGACATATTTAAAGACATACCATGTCATCCAAAATTTCATTGATGGTGGGGTGAACAACTCCCATTCTCCCAGAGTGGGACTTTCGAACAGACCCACAACGACACGCACTTTGACAGCTTCAGGAGTTCCCAATACCCTGAAGACATGCTTGACCTCTTTAAGCCACTATGCTGCCTCCAACAGGCCCCGGTCACTAAGAAGGATAAGCAATATCTGAGAAGGACCAAAAACTGGGCATGACTTATCAGAAACCTTGGGAACCTTTTTGGGTGGAATTTTTGAAAAAACATATAAAACAAAAAGCCAAAACCAATATCAAGTCAAAGAAACATCAATAAAAGCGCCTTCATCCAAAAATAGCCAGCTCAAAAACTAAACAAATACAAACACAACCCAAAATTACCTTTTCAAAATACCCTTTTATTTTAGATTTCAAAACCACCTTCTTTCAAGGCCACTTTCCAAATACCAAACCCACTTTTCAAACCAAATAAATTTCCAAAATCATTTTCCTTTTTTTGAAACACTTTATAAAAACAAGGTCAAGCCCTTAATTCCAAGCACACACCCCAGTAATCCCATGAACCATTTCACATGTCTTCATCCGATTTCATTCATACGCACCAACACACACTTTCCATGAATTCCATCACATGTGAAAACATTCATAAAGAGTACCTAAGGTTTCACCCAAACCATTTCTCTACCAATTCCAAGAAAACACCAATTTTTTAGACCGAGAGATTTTAGTTTTAAAACTCATTTCACGAATTTAAAGGAATTTTAAAGAAATCATTATCATTTAAAAACCCCTTAGTCATTTTTAAAGGAGCACTTACACCAATGAGAACCCATATGAAACTCAACTTGCATCAAAATACTAGAGTGTGAGACTAGTAGTCACACTTAACTAGGAGACATGGTAGTGGGCCATGCCCCAAGTAAGCTTCAAAAACTAGGAGGAACATAAACTGTGTACTCGAACTCCACATTGTTAACTAAACCACATGAAATCACGATGTAACATCAAGTTTCCTCCATTGTCATTATAACGACCCATACTTTACATACATTGTTAATACTTCAAAATTGAAGCACACTTATTACAACATATGACAAAACCACAAAGGACCATATAGGTATAGTGTCTTTAGAAACTGGGAAACATAAACAACTGGTTCATAAATCTTCTATAGTGTCTCCCATTTATTTCATCATATCTAGGGTCCCTTTTAGCATATTCTACTTAATATACATCTTCCTGACCTGGGGAAAAGAAAACATACAAAAAGGGTGAGCTCAAATGCTCAGCAAGGGCAAATAAAGGAAATAAAAATCATATCATATCTTTTTGAAAATCATAACCTGGAAAAGAGATCATAATATCTTAACTTGGAATAAATCATAGAAGTGAAAATGAGATCCCCATAATCATAACATAAAACTTGAAACTTTGTGTCATGCACACATAATCATGGAAAATCATTTCTTGTTAGTCATGACTCATTGCCAAGACTATCTTAGCGGACAAAGTCCATTTCTGAACCGAGTTCACTCCTCGTTTCAGTCCTGTATCACTGAACCAAAATAACCTTCCGTTCCAGCCATGTCTATCTCATGAGATATAAATCTTTACCCAATGCATTGGAGGTAGATATAGGTCCCACCCATCTTATAATGAATCCTTTCTTATGTGTGCCACATAATCATAAATCATACATCATCGCATAACACATGTAAACAAAAATGGGATTCTTGAAACATCATGACATCATAAAACAAATCATATAAGGTAAATGACTTCATAAAAATAATTCCCTCAAAACATAATCAAATTAATGTAATAATAGGGATAAAAATAGAACCCTATGTTATCTTAGATGGAAAATAATTTTGATAAAACATTTGAACTCCATTCTTGAGGAAAATATCCTTTCTACTTCAAATACATTTTTCCTCTCTTAACATGTCATACAATTTTAATCTAAAAGAAGTTGATTAAAAATAATCTTGAAAACTTTTAAAGGAAGCTTCTTGGAAATAATGTTTTAAAAATCCATTCATGCCGTATAAGTTAAAAAAACATTCTTCTCGTACTTTTGTCGGAAAAGTCAAAAAGTACCTCGTACGAAAAACGCCAAAAGATTCCTTTCATATATTTTACTAAAATCTCACCAAAGGGTAAAATTTGATATAAACTATTGTAGAAGGATATAAATATTACATATTGGGGAAACATGGATGTGGATGATAAAATACACCCCAGTAAATATCAAAGTATAAACAATCTGGGATAAAATGAGATTGTGAAATTTCCCTTACCTTAGGTCCGATTTGCTTTGTACGTGTCCAAAGCTCCTGTATAATGGTTTAAATAATGTTATTGACTTATTCCAGAATCATACATATTGATATGATATCATATATGGTCATATTCTTAGCTTTTTATTAGTAATATTTCATTGTTACTTGTTACTCGGGTCTTTATTGCCTTTTGTTCTTATGCGTGTTTTGCCGAATAAATTCTTATTCTTCTTTTAAGGTTATAGATACCTTATATCCAGAATGGTATTAGTGTAACATATATCATATTTATTCATTCAATTCATTTATATAATTACTATGTAATGATGATCATGTAGAACGAGTCGCATCACATCGTGGAGACGGTATTCCGTACGTACGCACGAGCGATGATATTGTTCCCATGATCGTGGAATTGTATTTAAGTGTATTTATACTATTTCAGTATCAATATAAATTTATAATAATCATATATAGTTACTCATTACACCATTATACCCATCCTTGTAAGGTGATGGTGGAAAATAGATTACACCACGGCGTGGAGACGGTATTCCGTACGTACGCACGCGCGGTGATTTCATTTTTTCGTAGGATGGATAGAAGGTGAATTAGGTTTGTTTCATATTTATAATAACATATCAGTATTTAAGTAATACTGATGTTATTACTTTATCATGAAACAACTAAAGAAGAAGAAGTTGAAGAAGAAAGAAATTGAAAAGATCGGCAATGGATATTACCTCTTCTTTGAAACGCCTCTTTGAATCCTCCACTTAGGGAACTAATATCGGTCTTTGAAGAAGACCAGGACCTCTATGATTATTCTAGGGAAGTGTATAAGGGATTTTGGTAGGGGTTGGCCGATCTTGAGTGCTCAAATTGGTGTGAGGAGGAGGGGGAGGAGGTGCCCTTTTATAAGGGAGGAGAGGGGCACCTTAGGAATATCTCAAAATATTATTTTATATTAAAGTCAAAATCGGTTTATAATGGTTCCAAAGGGTCTTATGTAGAAGTTAAAGTGGGTATTGGTCTAAATCCTCTCATCCAATAGAATTTAGACAAGTTTAGGTTCCTATTTTAACCTTATCATTTAGATTTAACATTAAGTTAAATAATTTTACTTTTACCATGTCTTCTTGTGTTCTTATACTATAAGGTTAATAAACTTACTATAAGTAGCCAAACGAACCCCAAGTTGTTTATTATTAATATATATAACCTTATATAAGTCATTTGGCCGAACATTAGATTTTTAAGAATAAAATAACAATTAATAATATAATATTTGTTTTAAAAACTATTTTATGTCAATTTTGACACTATTTAGTAATTGATTTTTGTGAAAATCATAACAGAATTATTAGTTCGAACCAAGTTAATTAAAGCAATAATAACATGTCATATTAACCTAGAAAATTAGTGGGATTCATAAAAAGTCTCAAATTACATTTATTTTGGTGTTTATAACATCAATTATGTCAATATTTCATTAATGAGATAATTACTGCATCATCATTGTGTCATAAATAAATTAAATTATTTAATGTCTAAAAATTACAAATAAAATACCATTATGTAGGAAATCTTTTTATATTTCTAATGAATATTTATAGTAGAATTTATCTTATGTATAACCCCATATTAAAAATTATTTACTTATTAAACTTTGATTTTAACTATTTTAATCCTTCTTTAAATAAATTAATAATAAATGTCCTAATCTAATCCAAGTGGGCCTAAATGGTCATATTTTATTCCTAAGTTTTTTTTGGTCGAATTTCACTTATCCAATAGAATTAGGACATGTGTTAGGGTAATAATAATATCATCTTTACCCTTAATTACCTTATTTACTTTTAACCGTGGTAAAAAAAAGTAAAAAGTTACTATTCACCAAAAAGTATTTTCATCTCATTGAACCACATTTTAGTCCTTAATATTAACCATGTCTCTCGGATTTTCGAAATTCCATTCACAGAAGCGGTAAAATTAAGTTTTATGCAAAATTCAGTTTTTAACCTACCACTTAGTGGTTTCACTATTCATAAAAATTGAAAGCTTTCAGAAAAATACCAAAATTTCACCCTAGGCCAATTTTGGTATTCCGAATCCAAAAATGAAGTCCATTTTGAAAAATAAAATTTATAAAATTTCAAAAAGTGGTTATTACTATTCATAATGGCTAGTTTTAATAATATTTTAATAGCATATCGTTGTTTAGTAAAACTCGGTATTGCGTATGACGCAAGCTATCGAGGAAGGTCGCGATTTCGTGTAAAGCAAGCCAAGCAAGTGTTGTGTAGAAAAAGATTCCTTTGATGATTTATATAACATAAAAGTCTCGGGTGTTACATTCTACCCCCCTCAAAAAGAATTTTGCCCTCGAAATTCGTCACTTTGTAACAAACAGATGAGGATACTTCTCCCTCATCATATCCTCAAGCTCCCATGTAGCTTCTTCATGTTGGTGGTTCCTCCATAAAACTTTCACCAATCAAGTGGTCCTGTTTCGTAGGAATTTTTCGCTACGATCCAGAATCTCTATCGGTTGTTCTTCATAAGAAAGATCTTGCTCCAGCGGTACAACTTCTGAGCTGAGTACATGTGAAGGATCAGGTATGTACTTTCTTAGGAGAGATACATGGAACACATCGTGAACTTGAGAGAGATTCGGTGGAAGAGCCAATCAGTAAGCTACCTTTCCAACACGATCCAGTATTTCGAAAGGACCGATATATCTAGGGCTCAACTTCCCCTTCTTTCCAAATCTCATAACCCTCTTCCAGGGAGATATTCGTAAGAACACTTTATCACCCACTTCAAACTCTAGGTCTTTTCTTCGGTTTCCGGCATAACTTTTATGTCGACTCTGAGCTGCTCTTATGTGTTGTTGAATAGATCTGACCTTTTCTGCCATTTCATCAATGAGATCAGGTCCTAATAGCTTTCTTTCCCCAACTTCATCCCAACAAGTTGGAGTCCTGCATTTCTTTCCATAGAGAGATTCATAAGGAGCCATCTGAATACTGGAGTGAAAGCTATTATTATAATAAAATTCCACCAAAGGTAGGTGTTGATCCCAACCTCCTTCGAAATCCATAGAGCAAGCTCTCAATATATCTTCTAGGGTTTGAATTGTTCTCTCAGACTGACCGTCTATCTGAGGATGATAAGCAGTGCTGAAACTCAACTCTGTATCCAGAGTATGCTGAAGACTTCGCCAGAACTTCGAGGTAAATCTCAGATCCCGATCAGATATAATAGAAAGTGGTACTCCATGCAATCTTACCACTTCCTTTACATATATCCTAGCAAGCTGATCTAGAGAGAAATCCTCTCTAATAGAAATGAAGTGTGCAGACTTTGTAAGACGATCAACTATGACCCAGATAGCATTATTGCCTTTGGATGTTTTAGGAAGTCCTGTGACAAAGTCTATAGTGATGTTTTCCCATTTCCATTCGGGTATGGGTAATGGTTATAACATCCCCTTAGACTTCTGTCTCTCAGCTTTAACTTGTTGACAAACCAAGCATCGAGAGACATATTCAGCAACATCTCTTTTCATTCCATCCCACCAGAAGTACTCTTTCAGGTCCCTATACATCTTCGTGCTTCCAGGATGAATAGAGAATGAAGAACTATGAGCCTCATCCAGCAGCTCCTTCTTTAATTTGGGGATGGGCGGAACACAAACCCGATTCCTGAACTTTATTATCCCATTACAATCAAGGTTGAATTTAGGAACATTTCTCACCTTCTTTTGTAACTCGACATCGTCTTTCTGTGCCTCTTTAATCTTCACATGTATAGATGGTTGAACATTCATTTGAGAAAGATAAGATTTTTCCCCTTCCATTATAATTCCAAGATCCATCCTTTGTAAATCCATAAATATTGGATCTTTTGTGATCCTCATCATGGATAAAATAGCATGGTATTGTTGACTTAATGCATCTGCCACCTTGTTTGCTTTCCCAGGGTGGTAATGGATTGAGCAGTCATAATCCTTAATCAGATCCAACCATCTTCTTTGACACATATTCAGCTCCATTTGTGTGAAAATATACTTTAAACTTTTATGATCAGTATAAATATCACACCTTTCACCATAAAGGTAATGCCTCCAAATCTTTAATGCAAAGATTACCGCAGCTAACTCCAAATCATGTGTTGGGTAATTTTGCTCATGGATTTTCAACTGTCGTGAGGCATAAGCTATCACCATATCATTTTGCATAAGAACACACCCTAATCCCTTCTTGGATGCATCACTATAGATCACAAACCTTTCTCCACTACAAGGCAGTGTGAGCATAGGTGCACTGGATAACCTTCTTTTCAACTCCTTGAAATTCTCTTCACATTCCTCTGTCCAAACAAACTTAACTCCTTTCCGAGTCAACTTGGTGAGTGGATTAGATAATCGTGAAAAATCTTTTACAAAACGTCGATAATATCCAGCCAAACCAAGAAAACTTCGGATCTCAGTTACTGTTGTTGGTCTCGACCATCTTTTGATAACCTCTGTTTTTGATGGATCCACAAATATCCCCTCTTTTGAGATTAAGTGACCCAAAAATGCAACTTTTTGAAGCCAAAATTCACACTTGGTAAATTTGGCATAAAGATTCTCCTTTCTCAGGGTCTTCAATATAATTCTCAAGTGATCTTCATGATCTTCCTTGCTCTTTGAATAGACAAGAATATCGTCTATAAGGACTACCACAAATTGATCAAGATAGTCTCTAAAGACTCTATTCATTAGATCCATGAAGATAGCAGGGGCATTAGTAAGACCAAATGGCATCACTATAAATTCATAGTGTCCATACCTTGTACGGAAAGCCGTATTTGGTATATCCTCTCGTTTGACCCTTAATTGATGATACCCTGAACGAAGATCAATCTTGGAAAAGTATTGAGCTCCGCGTAGTTGGTCAAATAGGTCATCAATGCGCGGGAGAGGATATTTGTTCTTGATAGTGATCTTGTTAAGTTCTGGATAATCAATGCAGAGTCTCATTGATCCATCTTTCTTCTTAACGAATAGAACAGGTGCTCCCCAAGGTGACGCACTAGGGAGTATGAATCCCTTATCAATATTCTCTTGGAGTTGCTTCTTCAATTCCTGCAACTCAATTGGGGCCATTCTATAAGGTGTATTTGAAATAGGCAAAGCACCCGGTACGAGTTCTATTGAAAACTCAACTTCACGATTTGGTGGAAGACCCGGTAATTCCTCTGGAAAGACATCATCGAACTCCCGTACGATGGGCATATTCTTAATTGCGAGTTTCTCACCAACCATTTGAGATAAATAACCTTCATTTAGTGGAATTAATACCCATAAAATGGAAGAAATTTCCACTGGAAGGTTATGTTCATCCTTGTATTGATAGACGATCATAGATTGATCTGGAATATGAAATGTGACTTCCCTTCTTTGGAAATTGATATGAGCTCCATATAAAGAAAGCCAATCCATGCCAAGAATCACATTGAATTCCACTAAAGGAAGGATCACAAGATTTGCAGGAAGCACTTTCCCACAAACGTCAATTGGAGAAGAATTATAAACTTTTGATGCGATTGATGTGACATTAGGTGTTGTCATAGATAACTCAACATCTAATTGTTGAGGTAATACGGTGATACCCTTAGAAAATTCTTCAGAAATAAAAGAGTGGGTGGATCCAGAATCAAATAAAACATTTGCTACTTTAGAGTGGATGGTAATTGTACCTTTCACCACTTCGTTATCGTACTCCACATCGCTGATAGAAATTGCATGTGACTTTCCTTTGTCTTTAGCCTTAAGAGTTTGTTGATGTCGACCATCATCATCAACCCTTGGATTTGGGCATTGATTGGCATAATGCCCCATCTCCTTGCACTTGAAACATTGAAGTGTAGTAGGTTCATTCTGTGTATCCCTTCCTTTGTTTGCATCATTATACATCTTCTTCCCATTATCGCAGCATTCAAATGCCCGATGACCTTCCTTTCCACATTTGAAACATTTACTTGTCCCTTTAAGACAACTCCCTCCATGTTTCTTTCCACACTTTGAGCATAAGGGAAATCTCATCTTCTTTTCAGTGTGCTCTTTAGATTTTCCTTTGAATTCCATTTTCCTCTTCTTATCAAACCCATATGACTGATGGGTTACTCCAATCTCCATCTCGACTTTGAGAGCACATCGAACGATTTCCTCGTAGCTATTGAAGTCCCTTATGGCTAACGCCCTTCGAAGACTTGGTTTTAAGCCACTAAAGAATCGATTGATCTTACTCTCAGGTTGGATAATAATACCAAAAGCGTACCTTGCAAGTCTTGTAAAATTTGCTTCATAGGTACCAACAGATTCATCATCCCTTTTCTTCAGTTCAAGAAACTCTTTCTCCATCTTTGTTTGGAGAATACGAGGGAAGTACTTATTGAAAAATAAGTTCTTGAACTCGTCCCATTCCATGGACTCAATTTCATCCCTTTGCCTCGTATTCTTAATAAGATTCCACCATTGATCAGCATCTCCTTTCAAACGATACACTGCTAGGATGACTTGATAATGTTCAGAACATTGAAGAACTGAAAATATCTTTTCAGTAGTACTAATCCATTGTTCAGCAACTAATGGATCAGTAGACCCGCTGAAAGAAGGTGGACGCTGCCTCATGAAGGATTCAACAGAATTTTGCTCTTTCCTTTGCTCGTTTGGAAGCCCAGCATGATTCATAGCTTGAGAAAGTTGTGTGAGCATGGCTACAAGATTTTTCATTCCAGCTCCCATATCATTTGGTTGCTCAGGGGGACAATCATTGCATTGCCCATTGCATTCCTCATTAACACGGTTCCTTCGGGTTCCAGCCATTGACTAAAACCAAGAAGAATAGTGTGAGAAACACTAATTATAATAGGAAAACCACATAATTCAAGAATAAAATTTTCACGCTTAAGGTCTTATCCTAGGTTATTCATGGCCATTTCTAAAACACTAAGATTGTGTTCTATGCTTAGACTTATCCTTAGGGTTCTTACTAAGGCTTTCACATCCTAGTTTCCAAAGGTTGACTATACCTTTCCTCTGATACCAACTATAAAGACCCATACTTTACATACATTGTTAATACTTCAAAATTGAATCAAACTTATTACAACATATGACAGAACCACAAAGGACCGTATAGGTATAGTGTATTTAGAAACTGGGAAACATAAACAACTGGTTCATAAATCTTCTACAGTGTCTCCCATTTATTTTATCATATCTAGGGTCCCTTTTAGCATATTCTACTTAATATCCATCTTCCTGACCTGGGGAAAAGAAAACATACAAAAAGGGTGACCTCAAATGCTCAGCAAGGGCAAATAAAGGAAATAAAAATCATATCATATCTTTTTGAAAATCATAACCTGCAAAAGAGATCATAATATCTTAACATGGAATAAATCATAGAAGTGAAAATGAGATCCCCATAATCATAACATAAAACTTGAAACATTGTGGCATGCACACATAATCATGGAAAATCATTTCTTGTTAGTCATGACTCATTGCCAAGACTATCTTAGCGGACAAAGTCCATTTCTGAACCGAGTTCACCCCTCATTTCAGTCCTGTATCACTGAACCGAAATAACCTTCCGTTCCAGCCATGTCTATCTCATGAGATATAAATATTTACCCAATGCATTGGAGGGAGATATAGGTCCCACCCATCTTATAATTAATCCTTTCTTATGTGTGCCACATAATCATAAATCATACATCATCGCACAACACATGTAACAAAAATGGGATTCTTGAAACATCATGACATCATAAAACAAATCATATAAGGTAAATGAATTCATAAAAATAATTCCCTCAAAACATAATCAAATCAATGTAATAATAGGGATAAAAACAGAACCCTATATTATCTTAGATGGAAAATAATTTTGATAAAACATTTGAACTCCATTCTTGAGGAAAATATCCTTTCTACTTCAAATACATTTTTCCTCTCTTAACATGTCATACAATTTTAATCTAAAAGAAGTTGATTAAAAATAAGCTTGAAAACTTTTAAAGGAAGCTTCTTGGAAATAATGTTTTAAAAATCCATTCATGCCGTATAAGTTAAAAAAAACATTCTTCTCGTACTTTTGTCGGAAAAGTCAAAAAGTACCTCGTACGAAAAACGCCAAAAGATTCCTTTCATATCATTTACTAAAATCTCACCGAAGGGTAAAATTTGATATAAACTATTGTAGAAGGATATAAATATTACATATTGGGGAAACATGTATGTGGATGATAAAATACACCCCAGTAAATATCAAAGTATAAACAATCTCGGATAAAATGAGATTGTGACATTTCCCTTACCTTAGGTCCGATTTGCTTTGTACGTGTCCGAAGATCCTGTATAATGGTTTAAATAATGTTATTGACTTATTCCAGAATCATACATATTGATATGATATCATATATGGTCATATTCTTAGCTTCTTATTAGTAATATTTCATTGTTACTTGTTACTCGGGTCTTTATTGCATTTTGTTCTTATGCGTGTTTTGCCGAATAAATTCTTATTCTTCTTTTAAGGTTATAGATACCTTATATCCAGAATGGTATTAGTGTAAAATATATCATATTTATTCATTCAATTCATTTATATAATTACTATGTAATGATGATCATGTAGAACGAGTTGCATCACATCGTGGAGACGGTATTCCGTACGTACGCACGAGCGATGATATTGTTCCCATGATCGTGGAATTGTATTTAAGTGTATTTATACTATTTAAGTATAAATATCACTTTATAATAATCATATATAGTTACTCATTACACCATTATACCCATCCTTGTAAGGTGATGGTGGAAAATAGATTACACCACGGCGTGGAGACGGTATTCCGTACGTACGCACGCGCGGTGATTTCATTTTTCCGTAGGATGGATAGAAGGTGAATTAGGGTTGTTTCATATTTATAATAACATATCAGTATGTAAGTAATACTGATGTTATTACTTTATCATGAAACAACTAAAGAAGAAGAAGTTGAAGAAGAAAGAAATTGAAAAGATCGGTAATGGATATTACCTCTTCTTTGAAACGCCTCTTTGAATCCTCCACTTAGGGAACTAAGATTGGTCTTTGAAGAAGACCAGGACCTCTAGGATTATTCTAGGGAAGTGGATAAGGGATTTTGGCAGGGGTTGGCCGAGCTTGAGTGCTCAAATTGGTGTGAGGAGGAGGGGGAGGAGGTGCCCTTTTATAAGGGAGGAGAGGGGCACCTTAGGAATATCTCAAAATATTATTTTATATTAAAGTCAAAATCGGTTTATAATGGTTCCAAAGGGTCTTATTTAGAAGTTAAAGTGGGGATGGGTCTAAATCCTCTCATAAAATAGAATTTAGACAAGTTTAGGTTCCTATTTTAACCTTATAATTTAGATTTAACATTAAGTTAAATAATTTTACTTTTACCATGTCTTCTTGTGTTCTTATACTATAAGGTTAATAAACTTACTATAAGCAGCCAAACGAACCCCAGGTTGTTTATTATTAATATATATAACCTTATCTAAGTCATTTGGCCGAACCTTAGATTTTTAGTAATAAAATAACAATTAATAATATAATATTTGTTTTAAAAACTATTTTATGTCAATTTTGACACTATTTAGTAATTGATTTTTGTGAAAATCATAACAGAATTATTAGTTCGAACCAAGTTAATTAAGTCAATACTAACATGGAATATTAACCTAGAAAATTAGTGGGATTCATAAAAAGTCTCAAATTACATTTATTTTGGTGTTTATAACATCAATTATGTCAATATTTCATTAATAAGATAATTACTGCATCATCATTGTGTCATAAATAAATTAAATTATTTAATGTCTAAAAATTACAAATAAAATACCATTTTGTAGGAAATATTTTTATCTTTCTAATTAATATTTATAGTCGAATTTATCTTATGTATAACCCCATATTAAAAATTATTTACTTATTAAACTTTGATTTTAACTATTTTAACCCTTCTTTAAATAAATTAATAATAAATGTCCTAATATAATCCAAGTGGGCCTAAATGGTCATATTTTATTCCTAATTTTATTTTTGGTCGAATTTCACTTATCTAATAGAATTAGGACATGTGTTAGGGTAATAATAATATCATCTTTACCCTTAATTACACTATTTACTTTTAACCGTGGTAAAAAAAAGTAAAAAGTTACTATTCACCAAAAATTATTTTCATCGCATTGAACCACATTTTAGTCCTTGATATTAACCGTGTCTCTTGGATTTTCGAAATTCCATTCACAGAAGCGGTAAAATTAAGTTTTATGCAAAATTCAGTTTTTAACCTACCACTTAGTGGTTTCACTATTCATCAAAAATTGAAAGTTTTCAAAAAAATACCAAAATTTTACCCTAGGCTAATTTCGGTATTCCGAATACAAAAATGAAGTCCATTTTGAAAAATAAAATTTAAAAAATTTCAAAAAGTGGTTATTACTATTAATAATGGCTAGTTTTATTAATATTTTAATAGCATATCGTTGTTTAGTAAAACTCGGTGTTGTGCACGACGCAAGCTATCGAGGAAGGTCGCGATTTCGTGTAAATCAAGCCAAGTAAGTGTTGTGTAGAAAAAGATTCCTTTGATGATTTATATAACATAAAAGTCTTGGGTGTTACAGTCATCCCTCAATCTAAAACAACCAGAACAAGACAAGGACTCAATCCCCGGACTACCACTGGAGAATCAAGGTTCAAATGAGCGAGGGTTCATGAGGCCCTTACCGTACCTACCTCCCAAGTGCCAACAGTCATAATATCCATCTACCAGACACCCCAAATAATAAGGGCCTCCTTTGATACTATTTTGTCATGAACTAACCCAAGTCGACCCTAAACCGGTCTACCGATCTAGTCTGCAACATGGCCTGAAGAGCGTTCCTGATTCCAATGGGCTGGAAACTAGTGTTGGGCATCAAAACCTAATTGATGGGAATGATTTGGCCCAAAAAGATAAATAAATAACCAAGAATACATAGAATAATAAAACTGAACACAAGAATCGGAAAAAAAAGAAATAAATAGAACAACTCAACATACCTCCATGCGACCTTCCAGGTCACCTCCCAACCAAAGACCAACCTTGCTTTAATAACGAGCAACTCAGCCAATAAAACATGAGAAAAGTAAACCTGCAACTCAAATGAAAAAATATGTGCGAGCATAAAAAATTCCCAATAGGTTTTCCAAGATAAACCACAAAATCCAACATCTTCTTTTCCAAAACTATCCATTAACACCAGTTTGAAATACACATATAAAAGTAAAGTTTTAACATTTTAAAATAAGAAACATGTTTTTTTTCATTCAAAAATCCAACATACACTACATGATATTTTAATAAAACCATTTTTTTATTTTATAAACAAAACCCAAAAGAGAAGATACCAGAGCTGGGCTAAAATAATATAGGTAAACAAGGAAAGTTGGAAATAAACTAGTACGACAGAAAGTAAATAAGCAATGTGAATAAATAAGTAACCATGGGTGATCCTATACATCCCCAGAAGAACCATGGATGTACTCGGTTCAGAACCACCTTCTGGAATACGGTGAAGCCCCTAAGTATATAAACAACTGGCTACCCTCATGGAAAAAGAAACCAGTGACACTCCCCATCTGGCCTGTAAACCTACCAGTGGGTACCAACCCATCTAATCGGGGCTGATAACAAACCAACACTCGATATACTAAAATATTATCAGAAACCAATGGTGGTTATACTAATACTGTGTAAGTAGGAGTCCCTCGCACATGTGACTAATCTCACCACACTTTTCTATCCCAAACATGGGCACTTCCTATGAATTCATCCATACAGGGTTACCCTAGACAAGAGTGCCCCAAAATTCACATTCAATAATTTCACATTAACAAAGTGGAAGTCAGGACTTCACATCACATCCATTTTGAAACCATTTTTCTAAAAATATTTAAAATTCTAACAAAGCACACACAATTTCTAGACACAAACCATTCTAACAGTTAACACAACTTCACCCATTTGTTGGAAGATCCAAATAGGCCTTTAAGTCTAAAGTATCCAATGCATTTTGAGTAAAAACTTTCAAACTCTTAATAAAAAATGAAAAATATTGTGAAATGACCAAATGACCCCTTGAGTGTAACATTCATTGAAACACACACTAAAGGCCAAATAGGCACACCCTTTGAGACTACATTTCAAACCTTTCATAAAATCCACATAAAGAACCAAACCATATTTAGGAAACAAAATAACTTTAGAAAACCAAAGTTTTAATAAAACATTATTTTGAAGGTGCCACATTCATTTAAGGGAACATCCATGTGTAAACCAAGTGCACCCATGGATGTGCTGACATCCAATGGCTCAACAACAACCAAAATGACATTTTTAAACCATTTCCACAAGGACTCAATTTTCTTTGAAATCAAAACCAACCATTTAAAACATTTAGAGAACACAAAAAAATACCCTTAAATCCATAAAACCCATTTTCAAAACATTTTTAACACAATTTACAAGATACAATGTTGTCAAACCAAACACACTAATCCAAAAAAAACATTTGACCAGAATATATCCAAATTCCCCAATTTTCAAAAAACAAGCAACTAGTAAAACATACCAAACAATTCATCAAAAATTATGTAAACATACTAAAAAATTTATAAAAAATTATATAATCAACCCAACTAGTTTACTAGATATTTTATAATTCAATAAAATAGTTTATAAACAATTCCATAAACACCTCAAACAAATTTTACAAACAAAAAAAACACCATGATGGACTATTGAAGAGTGTCAAGAAGGTGCGTGCCATGTTTAATAAATTACCAATACAACTTTTGACATCAAAAGAACATAATGTCCACAAACACATAAAAATATAATCAGGGGGAATACTTCAAAACTATTTTTGGCAGAACCAATTATCTTGGAAACACTATAGAAGATTAACTAAATATATTTCGAAGGTAAAAATCACATTAAAGATTTAATTAAAACACTCAAGCATTAAATGGGATTTTTAGGAAAAGAAAATGTGGATTATCCTACCACAAATCTAGTGTGGGTGAAGAAAAACCTTGATGAAAGAAGGGAAAATGCCCCATAAATCTGTTACATACCCTTGATAGTAAGAAAAATGTGTGAAACTAACTCGAGAAGTTAGGGTTTAACTAAACGAAGGAAAAACCCAGAAAAATATGAAACAAAAATCATATGAGACACTGGTGAGGGAGGCGGAAGCTGCTTCTAGAGCAGAGGGTGAGCACAAAGGAGGTGCGACTGCTACCGAAGCGGAGGGTGAGGATGGGGGCGGCTAGGTTGGCGGGGTACAAAGCAAGGAGGGAAGGGGGTAGTCAGCCAGGGTGAGTGAGACTAGAGTGGAAAGAGGCTGATGTTTGGGTGACCAGAGGAAGCCTGGATGGAGTGCTGGAGCCCAAAGGTGGAGGGCTAGAGGTGGCTTGGCTAGGTTGGGTGGACAGAGCGCGGGAGGGCGAGGGTTGACAAGTGGAGGGCGAGGACGGGTGCAGGAGGGGTGAACACAGAAGGGGCTAGGTGCACACCACATGAAGGAGGGGTGAAGGGTGCTTCCATAAGGGGTCACGTTAGATAGGATCAGATTTTCTATGAGGGGGCGGGGGTGCTGGCTGCGTTGGGAAGGAGCCAGAAGGGTGGGGGGTCACGATCCAGAAGGAGGAAAGGGGGGTGGCACTGTGCGCGCTGGGATGGGGGGGGGTAAAGCTAGGTTAACCCTTTTTTTCTTTTATAATAATAATAATAATAATAATAATAATAAAATAAAAAATTGAATATAAATAATAATAATTAAAATTAAATTACTATTTATTAATAAATATATTAATAGAAAATTTTAAATAATAAAAAAATTATTAACCATTCTTAATAATAACATTATTATCTACATGATAATTTATTATTATTATTATTATGTTTTAAACATTTTACTTGTTTCATTTGCATAAAACATTATTTCTTTCGAGTGCTAGACATCTGCACGACACCTGAGCTGATCGTGCAGCTACCACCCACCGTGCGATGACCACTCACGGGTTCGAAACCCACTAAAAATATTAACCAACAAAAATTTTAAGTCCAGACCCAGCACAAACTTTGGTGCAAGAGCCTGGATCCAAGAAATAATAAAATAAAAATTAATTTAAAAGTTTGGGTATGACAATTATCCCCACCATAGACACTTTCTGTCACCAGAAAGTCACCCAATCGAACAATAGACAAAACAAGAATCCATGCCTCATTGAAACCGAAAGAAACCACAATATAAGAGAGAATGAGAACACAAGAGGGTTATCCCCACCACAAGAACTCAACTAGTGAATAAATTTAACACCAAAACATACACCCCAGGTAGGGGGGCCGATGTATGAACTCCCAACTGATCTAAACTAACTTCTATAGTATTAGTGAACTAACACCTCAGCTAGAACTTGGGACTCTCGAACCAAACCAAAACCCCCAACACTAGATAAAAACCTCCAAGCAGAACTTAACCCAAGAAGTAAACCTGAACATAACCACAAACATTAATCCTTACATAATATCTTACATCTTCAAATGAACACAATTAAACAAAGATCAACCCAGACTAGGTCCAAACACACTCTTTAGAAAAAATCACGATTCAGAAAACCACATCCTCGCAAATATGACTGCTTGGATTATAATAAGATGCGTCCATAATAACTTCACAACAAAAAAATGAACTTACAACAAATTAAAATCTTTAATAATAGAAAACAAGAACGAAAAAAATTTAAATGTTCCACTACAAACATGAAACACAAAACCCAAACTGAGAGTTCACACCCCTGACGACTCCTGATTGCAAACGAGCTTCACCCTAAGACCTGTGGCTGGGGATCTGATGACTGAAGAATATCTTTCCTTACAGTCAGACACTAGAATCCTCTAGGAACAATATCTTCTTCAGGCAATAATTCCTACAATACTTTTCTAGATGACCCAGACACCCATAATGACAACACATCTTTGGAGGGGTGATAGATGATGGCTTCGTGTGACCTAAACATCCACACTGATGGAACACCATTTAACGGTCCAAAGAACCGGAAGCTAGAACCACTGTAGAGGACTCTTTAAAAATAGGTTCATATGGCACACTCTGCTCTCTAATGGGAAACCTTCACAAGCAACTGGATATGCTGAATTTCCAAGGACCTATGCTCTAGAGACAAACTCAGCTAGGAACACATCATCCACCCGCTTCTCAAAACGATGGTCCCTAGAAGGGAGGACCCTCTCCCTGATCTATGAAAAAATAACCCCGATGAAGAGAGAAGTATTCATCAATTCCTAAAATTCTACATCTAGAGAAAAGGACACAAGTTCCTTAAAATGGTCAACATAGGTCTTCACCATCCATTGTCCTTGTTGAATACGCATGAGTTATTCCCTTTCCTTCATGTTCACCTCTTTAGGTATGAACCATCGGATGAAGATGAATTTAAATACATCCTATGTCATCCCAACTTGCATTGATGGTGAGGTGGTTATTGTTGTGGCTTGAATGAGGTGATCCTATTTCTTTCAGTCCTTTTCTGTTTGGTGTTGTTTGGGTGTTTTGTTGGACTCTTTGGTTTCTCACTTTTCCCATAAAAGTGTTTTCCTTAATAAAAAAAATAATTTTTAGTGATGGTGAGGTGAAAAACTCCCATTCTCCTTGATATGGACCTTAGAACAGACCCACAATGACACACACTCTAAAAACATCGAGAGTTCCCAATACCTTGATGACATGGTCGACCTCTTTTAGCCACTTTGTAGCCTCCAACAGGCCCTGGTCACCATGAAGGATAGGCAATGTTCAAGAAGAACAAAAAACTGGTCATGAATTATCAGAAACCTTGGGGACCTTTCTGGGTGTCATTTTCTGAACAAAATATAAAACACATAGCCGAAATCAATATCAAGTTGAAGAAACATAAATGAAAGTGCCTTCATCCAAAAATAGCCAGCTCAAAAACCAAACAAATACAAACACAACCCAAAATTCACTTTTCAAAATACCCTTTCATTTTAGATTTCAAAACCACCTTCTTTCAAATCCACTCTCCAAATACCAAACCCACTTTTCAAACCAAAATCAATTTTCAAAATCATTTACCCTTTTATAAATCACTTTAGAAAAACAAGGTCAAACCTTTAATTCCAAGCACACACACTAGTAATCCCATGAATTGTTGCACATGTCTTCATCTGATTTCATCCATATGCACCAAAACAAACTTTCCATTCATTCCTTCACATGTGAAAACGTTCATAAAGTGTACCTAAGGTTTCACCCAAACCATTTCTCTACCAATTCCAAGAAAACACCAATTTTTTAGAGCAAGTGCTTTCAGTTTTAAAACCCATTTTAGGAATTTAAAGGCATTTAAAAGAAATCATTCTCATTTAAAAAAACATTTTTTCATTTTCAAAGGTTCACTTACACCAACCAAAACCCAAAGGACACTCAACTTGCATCAAAATACTAGAGTGAGAGACTAGTAGTCACCCTTAACTCAAAGACATGGTAATGGGCCTTGCCCCAAGTAAGCGTCAAAAACTAGGAGGGACATAAAATGTGTACTCAGACTCCACATGGGTCACTACTCCACATGAAATCATTATGTAACATATGTTTTCCTCTATTGTCATTCCTCAATCTAAAACAACCAGAACAAGACATGGACTCAATTCCCAGACTACCACTAGAGACTCAATGTTCGATATGAGTGAGCGTTCATGAGTCCCTTCCTGTACCTATCTCCTGAGTCCCTAAAGTCATAATATCCATCTAACTGACACCCCAAATAACAAGGGTCTCCTTTAATACCATTTTATCACGAACCAACCCTTGTCAACCCTGAAACGGTCACCCGAGCCAGTCTGCGGCATGGCCTGAAGGGTGTTCTCGATCCCCACGGGGTGGAAAATAGTGATGGGAATAAAAACTTTATTAATAGGAATGATTTGGAACAAAAATATAAATAAATTACCAAGAATGAAAAGAATAATAAAACTAAACTCAAGCAGCATAAATAAATAAATAAATATAATAGCTCAGCATACCTCAACATAACCTTCCAGGTCACCTCCCAACCAAAGGTCGACCTTGCTCTAATAATGAGAAACTCAGCCAAGAAAACCTGAGCAAAGTAAACCTGGAACTGAAATGATAAAATAGGCATGAGCATAAAAAATTCTAAGTAGGGTTTCAAAGATAAACCATAGAATACAACGTCTTCTTTTAAAAAACCATACATTAACATCAGTTTGAAATACACTTATAAAAGTAATGTTTTCACATTTTAAAATAATCAACATGTTATTTTTTTCAAAAATTCAGAAGACACTACATGCAATTTCAATAAAACCATTTTTTTATTTTATAAACAAAACCTGAAATTGAAGATACCAGAGTTGGGATAAAATAATACAGGTAAAAAAGGAAAGTTGGAAATAAACTAGTACGACAGAAATTAAAAAAGAAATGTGAATATATAAGTAACCATGGTTGATCCTAAACATCCCTAGAATACCCCTAGATATACTCAGTTCGGAACCACTTGCCAGCATATGGTGAATCCCCTAAGTCTATAACTAACTAGCCGTCCTCGCGGAAAAAGAAACCAGTGACACTTCTCATATGGCCTGTAAACCTACCAGTGGGTACCAACCCATCTAATCGGGGATGATAAGAAAACATCACACAATCAACTAAAATATTCTTAGAAACCCATGGTGGTTGTAATAATACTGGTAAGTAGGAGGCCCTCGAATGTGTGTCTCATCTCACCGCTCTTTCCCACCCCAAACACAGACTCTTCCTATGAATTCACCCATAAAGTGTTACCCTAGACCAGAGTGCCCCAAAATACACCCTGCAAAGCATTTTTTTTTATTTTCTAATGGCCGGTTTGAGGGTAGCCAGTTCCCTTACAACCCGGTTTGAGGGAAACCGGAAACCTCACAACATTCCAGTTTCAAGCCAGTAAAAGCGGAATACAACATCAGAGAATCCAATTCAAATTCAAAAATACATCGAACCACGTGCCTCCTCGAGCCGCACACTACCTCGCACCTCGAGCCGCATGCCACATCGAGAAACGGGTCGACGAAAACAACCGCCTCCAGCCATCGCCGGTGAGAGATTCCGGCCGTCTGCCTCCATCGACATCGTCAAAAACGACGGATCAACTCCATCAGGCATCTCCAAAACGCCAGAACGCCAGTGAGCTTCACCGACGCCCGTCATCCCGCGATCACCCACGCCGGCGATAAGGAACAGATCCCCGCCGGTGGAAACCTTAACCGTATTCAACGAAGCAGAAACCCTCGTCACTGCTTTCAGCGAGGCAGACTCCCTCAGCACAATGCCAAATCAACACCGGATAATCACACCGGCAAGACGATCCAAAACGAAACCGCGAGATCCAACCACAAGCCACCACACAAAACACAAAAAAACAACGGAAACAACCATGGAACGAGAAAACCCGCCGCAACCAGGCATTCCAACCGCGTCAAATCTAGGGAAAACCCAGCAACTCACCTGGGAGGTGGCAGAAGAACCACTGACGCAAGAACGCGGCCCTCAAAAGCGAATAAAACACCACCGGACAACAGAGATTTGCCGAGATCTGATCCATGGACGCTCCGGAGAGTATGTTGTCACCAAGGCCAAACCGGCCACCACTGACGCCGAAGAGTAGCTTCCCGCCAGAGAAAGGACCACAAAGCTTCACTGCAGCAGCAGAGATCTACCGCCAACCCACTGAGCACCAACAAACCCTAGATCCACAGCGGAGGAGCCGACCGCGGCGAGAGCGCGAAGACTCTAGAGCGAGAGCCCCTTACGGGTGCATCCGAATGGTAAGAGTGCCCCAAAATACACATTCAATCATTTCACAGTAACAAGGTTCCAACCAGGCCATCACATCACATCCATGTCAAAACAATTTTTCTAAAAATATTTAAAATTATGACTAGGCAGACACAATTTCCAAACACAAACCATTGTAACAATTAACACAACTTCACCCATAAGTTGGAAGATCCAAACAGTCCTTTAAGTCCAAATTATCCAATGTATTTTTAGTAAAACCTTTCTAACTCTTAATAAAAATTCACAATATTGTGAAATGTCCAAACGAACCCTTGAGCGTAACATTCATTGAAACACAAACTAAAGGCCAAACTGGAACACCCTTTGAGACTACATTTCAACCCTTTCATAAAATACACATAAAGAACCAAACCTTATTTGGGAAACAAAATCTCTTTAGAAAACCAAACTTTTAAGAAAAAATTATTTTGAATATTCCACATTCATTTGAGGGCACATCCATGTGTGCACCAAGTGCACCCATGGATGTGACAACATCCAATGGCTCAACAACAACCAAAGTGACATTTCTAAACCATTTCCACAAGGACTAAATTTTCTTTTAAATCAAAACCAACCATTTCTAACATTAAGAGAACACAAAACAATCCCCTAAAATCCATAAACCCCTTTTCAAAACATTTTTAACACAATTTCCAAGATACAATGTTGTCAAACCAAACACACCAATCCAAAAATACATTTGACCAGAATATCTCCAAATTACCCAATTTTTGAAAAACAAGAAACTAGTAAAACATACCAAACTATTCATCAAAAATTATGTAAATATACTAAGGAATTTATAAACAATTATATAATAAAAAAACTAGATTACTAGAAATTTTATAATCCAATCAAATTGTTTATAAAAATTTCCATAAACAGCTCAAACAAATTGCACAAACCAAAAAAACACTATGATAGACTATTAAAGAGTATCATCAAGGTGCGTGTCATGTTTAATACATTACCAATACAAATTTTGACATCAAAATAAAACAATGTCGACAAGCATATAAAAATATAATCAGGGGGAATAATTTAAATTTTTTTTGGCAGAACCAATTATCTTTTAAACACTATAGTAGATTAACTAAATATATTGCGAAGGTGAAAATCACATTAAATATTTAGTTAAAACACTCAAACATTAAATGGGATTAATAGGAAAATAAAATGTGGATTTGCCTACATCAAATCTAGTGCGGGTAGAGAAAAATCTCGATGAAAGAATGGACAACGCCCTGAAAACCTCTCACACACCCATGACAATAAGAAAAATGTGCAAAACAAACTCGAGAATTTAGGGTTTAACTAAATGAAGGACCCCCCCCCCAAAAAAAAAGATGAAATAAAAATCATATGAGATACCAGTGAGGGAGGCGGAAGCTACTACCGGAGAAGAGGGTGAACACGAAGGAGGCACGACTACTGTCGGAGCGGAGGGTGAGGCTCTGGGTGGCGAGGTTGGTGGGGTTCAGAGCAAGGAGGGTAGGGGTAGTCGACCGGAGCGAGGGAGACTAGAGTGGAAAGAGGCTGAAATTCTAGTGGTTGTAGTGTCCTGGACGGAGTGCTGGAGCCCGGAGGTGGAGGGATGGTGTCGACCTAGCTAGGTTGGGTGGACGGAGTGTGAGAGGGTGCAGGTTGATAGGCGGAGGGCGAGGCCAGGTGCAGGTGGGGTGAGCACAGAGGGGGATGGGTGAACGCTGTGTGAAGGAGGGGTGAAGGCCACCGCTGGATGGGGTCACGCTGGATAGGAGAAGAGCTCTTGTGTGGGGGGATGGGTTACTGGCCGCATTGGGAATGAGCCATGAGGGTGGGGGGTTACGATCCACATAGAGGAAAGGGGGGTGGCGCTGTGCGCAATGGGATGGGGGGTAGTGCTTGGTTAACCCTTTTTTTCTTTTATAATTATAATAATAATAAAAATAATCAAATACCAATTTGAATATAAATAATAACAATTACAATTAAATTAAAATTTATTAATAATTATATTAATCGAAAATTTTAAATAATAAAAAATTATTAACCATTATTTAAAATAACTTTATTATCTACACCATAATTTATTATTATTATTAAATTTTAAACATTTTACTTATTTCATTTTCATAAAACATTATTTATTTAGAGTGATAGACATCTGCACAACACTTGGGATAATCGCACAACTACCTCTAACCGTGAGATGACCGTGTAGGTGTCCTAAACCAGCTAAAAATATTAAACCTCAAGAATTTTAAGTCGGGACCTAGCTCGGAACTTGGTGCGAGAACCCGGATCAAAGAAATAATATAATAAAAATTAATTTAAAGTTGGGGTGTGACAATTCTCTCCACCACAGACACTTTCTACCCCCATAAATTCACATATCCGAACAATAGAAAAAACAAGAATCCATACCTGATTAAAACTGAAAGAAACCAAAATATAAGAGAACCTGAGAACATGAGAGGGTTCCCCCCACCACAAGAACTCAACTAGTGTAGAAATTTAACACCAAAACATACACCCTAGCTAGGGGGGTGACACAAGAACTACCAACTGATCCAAACTAACTTCTATAGTATGAGTGAACCAACACCTCAGCTGAAACATGAGACTCTCGACCCAAACAAAAAACCTCCAACACTAGAGAAAAACCTCTGAGCAGAACTTACCACAAGTAGTAAAACCGAGCATAAACCCAAACATCAATCCTTCTATAGGATCTTACATCTTCAAAAGAACAAAACTAAACCAAGATAAACCCATACTAAGTCCGAACACACTTTTAAGAAAAACTCATGATTCAGAAAACCACGTCCCCACAAACAGGACTACTTGGATTATAATAGGATGAGTCCATCCTAACTTCACAACAAAATAGTGAACTTACAATAACTTCAAAACTTTAATAGAAGAAGAAAAAGAATAGAAATTTTTTAAATGTTCCACTTCTAACATGAAACAAAAAACCCAAACCGAGGGTTCACACCCCCGACAACTCCATACTATGCACAGACTTCACCCCAAGACCTGTGGCTGGGGATCTGATGACTGCAGCATCTCCTTCCTCATAGTCAGGCCCTAGAATCCTCTGGTCACAACTTATTTTTCAGGTGATGCATTATGCAATACTTTTCTAGATGACCCAGACACCCACAATGATGGAACATCTTTGGAGGGGTGCGACATGATGGCTTCATGTGACCTAAACATCCACACTAATGGAAAACCATTGAATGGTCTGAAGAACTGGAAGACAGAACCACTATAGAGAACTCTTTAAAAATAGGTCCATATGGCACACTTTTCTCACTAGATGGGGAACCATCACAAGTAACTAGATACAATGAATTTCCTATAACATGTGCTCTAGAGACGAACTCAGCTTGGTACACCTTATCCACCAACTTCTTGAAACAATGGTCCCTAAAAGGGAGGAACTTCTCCTTGATCTCTAAAAAAAGAACCTCGATGAAGAGAGAAGTATTCATCAAATCCTGCAATGCTGCCTCTAGTGAAAAGGGCACAAGTTCTTTGAAATGGTCAACATAAGTCTTCACCATCCATTGTCCTTTATGAATACACATGAGTTCTTCCCTTTTCTTCGTGTTCAACTCATCAGGTATGAACCATCAGATGAAGACAGATTTAAATACATCCCAATTCATCCCAACTTTCATTGACAGCTGGGTGAACAACTCCCATTCTCCTAGAGCTGGACCTTCTAACTGAACCACAATGGAATGCACTCAAACATCTTTGAGAGTTCTCAATACCCTGAAGACACACTCTACCTCTTTAAGACACTATGATGCCTCCAACATCCCCGATCACCATGAAGGATAGGTAATGTCTGAGAAGGACCAAAAACTGGGCATGAATTATCAAAAACTTTGGTGACCTTTATGGGTGACATTTTCTGAACAACATATAAAACAAAAATCCGAAACCAATATCAAGTCAAAGAAACATCAATAAAAGTTCCTTTATCCAAAAATAGTCATCTCAAAAACCAAAAAAATAAAAATACAACCTAAAATTCCCTTTCCAAAATACCCTTTCATTTTATATTTCAAAACTTCCTTCTTTTAAGGCCACCCTCCAAATACCAAACCCACTTTTCAAACCAAAATCAATTTTCAAAATCATTTACCCTTTTTTTAAATCACTTTAGAAAAACAAGGTCAAGCCTTTAATTCCAACCACACACCCCAGTAATCCCATGAACATTTGAACATGTATTCATACACTTTAATCCATAAATACAAACAAAAACATTCCATGCATTCCATCACATGTGCAAACGTTCTTAAAGAGTACCTAAGGTTTCACCCAAACCAGTTCTCTACCAATTCCAAGAAAAAAATTAGACCAATAGAATTTAGTTTTAAAACCCATTTTACTAATTTAACGGCATTTAAAAGAAATCATTCTCATTTCAAAACCCCTTTTTCATCTTCAAAGGCACACTTACACCAACCAGAACCCAGATGACACTAAAATTCCATCAAACTACCAGAGAGAGAGACTAGTACTCACGCTTAACTCAGAGACATGGTAGTGGGACATGCCCCAAGTAAGCTTCAAAAACTAAGAGGAACATAAACCGTGTACTTGGACCCAACATGGGTCACTACTCCTCATGAAATCACAATGTAACATCAGTTTTCCTCTGTTGTCATCCTTCAATCTAAAAAAACCAGAACGAGACAAGGACTCAATTCCCAGTCTTCCCCTGGAGACTCAAGGTTCGAAATGAGCGAGGGTTCATGAGGAACTTCCCATACCTACCTCCTGAGACCTTACAGTCCTAATCTCCATCTACCAAACACCCCAAATAACAAGGGCCTCCTTTGATACCATTTTTTCATGAACCAACCTGGTTCAACCCTGAACCGGTCACCCGAGCCGGTCCACGGCATGGCCCGAAGGGCATTCCTGATCCCCATGGGATGGAAATTAGTGTTGAGCATCAAAACCTAATTTCTGGGAATGGTTTGAACCAAAAAGACAAATAAATAACCAATAATTAACATAATAAAAAATTGAACTCAATTATAAGAAAAAAATAAATAAACATAACAACTCAACATTCCTCCACATGACCTTCCAGGTCACCTCCCAACCAAAGTCCTACCTTGCTCTAATAACGAGAAACTCAGCCAGGAAAGCTTGAGAAAAGTAAACCTATAATGGAAATGATAAAATAGGCATGAGCATAAAAAATTATCAGTAGGGTTGCCAAGATAAACCACAGAATCCAATGTCTTCTTTTCCAAAACCATCCATTAACACCAGTTTGAAATACACATATAAAAGTAAGGTTTTCAAATTTAAAAATAAGAAAAATGTATTTTTTCATTAAAAAAATCAGCAGACTCTACATGCTATTTCAATAAAACAATTTTTTTATTTTATAAACAAAACCCGAAATAGAAGATTCCAGAGTTGGGATAAGTAATACAGGTAAACAAGGAAAGTGGGAAATAAACTAGTATGAGAGAAAGTAAACAAAAAATGTGAATAAATAAGTTACCATGGGTGATCCTAAACATCCCTATAAGACCCATGGACGTACTAATTTTGGAACCACCTGTCGGCATATGGTGGAGCACCTAAGTCTATAAACAACTGGCTGCCCTCATTGCAAAAGAAAGTAATGAAACTCCCCATCTGGACTGTAAACCTACGAGTGGGTACCAACCCATCTAATTGGGGCTGATATGAAACCATCACTTGATCAACTAAATGACTCTCAAGAAACCATATTGGTTATAATAATACTATGTAATTAGGAGGCCCTCGCATGTGTGACTCATCTCACCGCACTTGCTTACCCCAAACACGGACGCTTCCTATGCATTCACCCATAAAGGGTTTACCTAGACATGAGCACCCCCAAATACACATTTAATCATTTCACATTAACAAAGTGCCAATCGGGACATCACATCACATCCATGTCGTAACCATTTTTCTAAAAATATTTAAAATTATAAAGATACACACACAATTTCTAGACACAAACCATTCTAACAGTTAACACAACTTCACCCATAAGTTGTAAGAGCCAAACAGGCCTTTAAGTCCAAAGTATCCAATGCATTTTTAGTAAAAAATTTCAAAATCTTAATGAAAAACACACAATCTTGTGAAATTTTAAAATGACTCCTTGAGCATAACATTCATAGAAACACACACTAAAGGCAAAATGATCACACCCTTTGAGACTACATTTCAAAACTTTGATAAAAGCCACATAAAGAACCAAACCTTATTTTGTAAAGAAAATCTCTTTAGAAAACCAAAGTTTTAAGAAAACATTATTTTGAAGGTACCAATTTTTATTTGAGGGAACATCCACATGTGCACCAAGTGCACCCATGGATGTACCAACATCCAATGACTCAACAACAACCAAAATGACATTTCTAAACCATTTCCACAAGGACTCCATTTTCTTTGAAATCAAAACCAATCATTTCCAACATTAAGAGAACACAAAAAATCCCCTTAAATCCATAAAACCCCATTTCAAAACATTTTTAACACAATTTCCAAGATACAATGTTGTCAAACCAAACACACCAATCCAAAAATACATTTGACTAGAATATCTCCAAATTATCCTCTTTTTGAAAAATAAGCAACTAGTAAAACATACCAAATAATTCATCAACAATTATGTAAACAGACTAAACAATTTATAAAGAATTATTTAATCAACCCAACCAGTTCACTAGAAATTTTATAATCCAATCAAAAAATTTATAAACAATTCCATAACAGCTCATACAAATTGCACAAATAAAAAAACATCATGACAAACTATTGAAGAGTATCACAAAGGTGTATGTCATGTTTAATACATTACCAATACAACTTTTGACATCAAAATAACACAATGTCCACAAACACAGAAAAATATAAATTGGGGGAATACTTTAAAAATATTTTTAAAATAACCAATTAGAATGGAAATACTATAGAAGATTAAAAAAATATATTGAGAATGTGAAAATCACATTAAAGATTTAATTAAAACACTCAAGAATTAAATGTGATTAATTAGAAAAGAAAACGTGGATTTTCCTACCTCAAATAATGTACGGGTGGAGAAAAAACTCGATGAAGGAAGGGAAAACACCCCATGGACCTCTGCCACACACTTGATAATAAGAAAAATGCATGAAACAAACCCAAGATGTTAGGGTTTAACTAAATGAAGGACCCCCCCCCCCAAAAAAAAGATGAAATAAAAATCATCAGAGTTACTGGCAAAGGAGATGGTGGCTGCTGACGGAGCGGAGGGCGAGTGCGAAGGAGACGCAACTACTGTCGGAGTAGAGGGTGAGGTTGGGGGCGGTGAGGCTGGCGGGTTCCGGAGCAAGGAAGGATGGGGTAGTCATCCGGAGTGAGGGAGACCAGAGTGGTAGGAGGCTGGTGTGTGGGTGGACAGAGGTAGCCTTGATGGAGCACAGAAGCCCGAAGGTGGAGGGACAGAGGTGTACTGACTAGGTCAGGTGGCCGGAGCGCGTGAGGGCAAGGGTCAACAGGCGGAGGGTGAGGCCATGTACAGGAGGTTTGAGTGCGAAGGGGGCTGGGTGCATGTAGTGTGAAGGAGGGGTGAAAGTAACCACTAGACGAGGTCATTCCAGAGAGGTTTAGAGCTCCTACAAGGGGGGGGGGGGGTTGCTGGCTGCATCGAGAAGGATCCAGGAGGGTGGGGGGGTCGTAATCTAGAAGGAGGAAAGGGGTGGGGGGGGGGGGGGGGTGGCACTGTGTGCACTAGGATGGTGGGGTGGGGGGTAAAGCTAGGTCAACCCGTTTTTTCATTTATAATAATAATAATAATAATCAAATAAAAATTTGAATATAAATAATATCAATTAAAATTAAATTACAATTTATTAATTATTATATTAATAGAAAATTTTAAATAATAAAAAAATAATTAACCATTCTTAATAATAAAATTATTATCTACTCCATACTTTATTATTATTATTAAGTTTTAAATGTTTTACTTATTTCATTTGCGTAAAACATTATTTCATTCTAGTGATAGACATCTACATGACACCTGGGCTGATCGCATAACTACCACCCACCATGCGATGACCGCACATGGGTCCAAAACCCGCTAAAAATATTAAAAAAAATTTAGCCAGGACCCAGCCTAGACCATGGCATGAGAACTCAAATCCATGAAATAATAAAATAAAAATAAATTTAAAAGTCAAGGTGTGACATACTATGCCCATAACCTTCACGTGGTATCAAAGGGACCTCGTAATTATTGAAAGATCATTGATTTATTTACACATTTACCATTTGTTTTGAATTCTATTTTAATCATTCTTTAATCCAGATTATGAGATATTATTTATTCATCTTAATTTATCATAAATATAACCAAATAAACTATATTTTGGAATGAAATAAATTATAATATCGCATTTAGAGGTTCCAAGGAGTCTGTCTGGACAACACAAGAGTACACACCATGTATCCCATAGGTAAATTCCATGTACTAGTGTTTAATACTCCATGAATTAATTCAGAATTAATTCAAGGTTTGAAAATTTATTACATATGGTGAATTTAATTACACACCACATGTTAAATGGGATATCCTGAAACACAACCATCCAAAGTACATGTCATGTAACTTCCATACATGATGTGTATTTATTTAGTCATAAACGGTCCATGTATCTTCTTACACAACATACATGAATGGTGGCTATGTAAATTGGAGACCACATTCCATGTATCCCATGTATATGCTGTGTACTCCAATTTTTCCATGGCATAGTTATATGCCAAGTCCCTATGCCTACTTTGTGGATAAATAGTGAGAAAAATATGCACACCGTGTACTTTTACCAAATTACACATAATTAAAAGTTAATTTATTATGTCACACAAAACTTATCAACATGTGTTTCTTATGGTCATTAAGTTGATAGTACATTCCATGTGAGGGGTTATATATGTAAATGTATAATTAATTTCTACATAATGTTAGGATCTGTATATCATTTATAAGTCATATTATAATTATTACTGTACATGCATTAAATCATAACATGCTATGTAAATACCATGTGTTTTTTGTGGTGTTTAAGTTGATAGCACAATCCATGAAATTACGTGATAATATATGTATTCCACATGTCACAAGTGTAAATAACATATGAGTATAACACACATTAGGTATTTCAGATGGGTACTCAACGTGTTCCCTCCAATTTATATTTTTACAAAAAACTAATTTTAAATTAATTAATTTAATTTGTTTAAAATTATGATGGATGATAATCTCAAGGAAATTTGGATGAGAATTAAGATAAAATAATTGATCAATTAATGAAGATAATTAATTGACTTGAACTTGATTTATCTTAAATAATAATGATTAAAAATGAATGATAATTTTATTAAATGCATAGATAATTTCATGCATGTGGATGATCTTGAGTATAGAACATAACTTTTCATGTGATTGTTTTCTTTTAATTTATTATTAAATTAATATTTCGGCATGCGTTTCATCTCTCCTTTTATTATGTAAGGGTGTATGTGACCATGTTTGTCACACCCTGACTTTTTGATTTAATTTTAAATTTATTATTTCTTAGTTTCGGGTTCTCGCACCGAGTTTTGGGTTGAGTCCCGATTTAAAATTGTTGATGTTTAAAGTTTTTAGCAGGTTTTGGACCTGTGCGCGGTCACCGCACGGTGGGCGGTAGCCGCGCAATCCCCCCAGGTTCTTGTGAGAATGCCCGAGTGGTCTGAGTTGAGGCACATGACTTGCACGCGGTTTATTAAGTCGTGCGATGAGCGCACGGTGACCCGACTTTCAAAATAAGATAAATAAATGGATTAAAATTTAATTTTTATTTTTTTAAATAACGTTCGATACTTATAATAATAATATTGTGTTGATATTATTATTATTATTTTTATTAAGGATATTAATGTTACTAATGATGATATTATTATTATTATATTAATGGTATTATAATTGTCATTATATTATTAATATTATAATTATTATAATGTTATCTTTGGTATTATTTTTATTATTATTATTATTATTATTATTATTATTATTCTTATTATTCTTATTATGATAATAGAATGAAAAAAGGGGGGAAGCCTAACCCTAATCTACTGTGGGGGAACCCCCCTGCTCCTCTCCTCTGCCCGCGCGAGGCCAGCCACACCCCTTCCCCGCTTCTCCCCCTCGCCGTGTCCCACACCTCCCCCTCGCCGCGTCCCGCACCTCCCTGCTCCGACCACCGGCCGCCTCCACCTCGCCGCCGCCTCGCCGTTCTCACCGCCGCCTCGCCGTCCGCCCCCGCCAGCCCGCCGTCGGCCCGCCCCCTACTCCCTCACCCGATCGCGCTGGCGCTGCCCCCTCACGTCCGGATCTGGTCTGGCGAACCGCCGCCGTCCGTTCGTCGGCTACCGGTGCTCCTCCCTCTCCCTTTACCTCTCCGTACGGTAAATTTTTCCCCCCTTCTTAGGATTTTATGTTGTTTTGGTTGAATTTGGGGTATGATCGATTTCATGCTTTTATTTTTAGGGTCTAGTTAAGTTTCCTGCAGTGTGATTGAAGCGCGATGGTTTTTGTGCTCGAATTTTGTGAAGTTGTTCCTATACCGAGGTAGGAGTTTTTCCAATTTTTTCCTTTCCCGCACAATTCCTGAAACTTACGTGCTACAAATAAATTTTTAAATATCACTCGCACCTTCATAATTATTGTGGTAAACTCATTGTAGTGTTTTTATATTATTTATGTTTGTTAAAATAGCTTTTGAAGAAATTCAATCATTGTGTGTAGGTAGTTTTGTGTGTAAACATTACTTGATACATTATTCTACCTGTCCAATTAATTTAACATGTCCTTTAGTTAATTTATTTGGTGCGAACTTAGTTTTTAAGAGTGTTTAATATGCGTTATATACTTTTGTAGCATGGAATTCTTTCTTTTATGAAAACCCATAGTGTGTCTTTTCTAGTGTTTTATGAACTATGCAATTAGTGTATTTAACTGTGCAAGAACTACGAACTGTGTTTTGGTGTGACATCGATGTGCTTTTAGTCACAAAAGAAGATTTGACTAAGTTTGGTGTTTTAGGCCATGGGTTACTTCTTAAAATTGTTCAACAATTTTTCATAGTGGTTTATTTAATAGTGAAAATGACTTCTTTAATTGTGGAAAGAGTTCATGTGGTTGCGCAAGTGGTGCGCCTTAGTTTTTGAAAGGTGCGAAGTTAGTTTTTCGGTGTGCGTTTGGGTTTGATTTAAAGCGAATGACAATTTTGTGAAAATGATTCGTGTTTTTCTAAATGACGTTGAGTTCTTGTGTGGGTTCTAAAATGGTTTGGCATGAAATCTTTGAGCATATGCCTGTTTGGCTTGGTAAAAGCGAAAGTGGAGTTTGTGTGATGTTTGGGTAATACTTTTGGACATGACAAGTTAGAGGTCCATTTGACACTTTCAGTTTTAGTGTAATGCTTGTGTTGATTCCTTGAAAGGTTTGTGTTTTGACAACTATGTGCCTGTTTGGCAACTCTATGGTTTTGAAAAAGGTTTTAAATGGATTTGATGATTGTATGATGTGACGGCCCGGTTGGCACTTTATTTAATATGAAATGACTGAATGTCTAATTGGGGGCGCTCCTATCTAGGGTAACCCTTTATGGGTGAACGCATAGGAAGAATCCGTGTTTAGGGTTGGAAAGTGCGGTGAGAGGAGTAACGCGTGTGAGGGACTTCCTACTTACATAGTATTATCATAACCACCATGGGTTTCTGGGCGTCTTTTAGATGATCGAGTGACGGTTGCTGATCAACCCCAATTAGACGAGTTCGTACCCCTGGATTCGTTGTTAGGCCAGGTGGGCTTTGCCACTGGATTGGTCAGTAGGGCAGCCAGTTGGTTACAGACTTAAGAGCTTCACCATACGCCGACAGGTGGTTCCAAAACCGATTACGTCCAGGGGTTGTATTTGGATGTTTAGGATCACCCATGGTTATTGGATTATTCACATTGCTTGATTACTTTCGGCCATACTTGTTTTTAACTTAGACTATTGTCTGTTTCTTTTTAGCACATCCTTGGTGTACCTTGTTTGAGTTCTGTTTATAAAATGGAAAATTTGTTGGAAATGTTATATAGCGTGAAATGGATTTTCAAATAGAAAAAAATATATGTTTCTTGTTTTTAAAATATGAAAAACCTACTTTTATATTTGTATTTTTCAAACATGTGGTAATGGTTTGCGTTGGGAAAGGAGAGTTGGATTCTGTGGTTTACTTTGGAATCCCTACTGAGAATTTTAATGCTCACGCCTATTTTATCATTTCAGTTGTAGGTTCCCTTTGCACAGGTTTTCTTGGCTGAGTTTCTCATTATTGGAGCAAGGTCAGCCTTTGGTCGGGAGGTGACCTGAGAGGTCACATGGAGGTATATTTATCTATTTAGTTTTCCTTTCCACTGCTAGTTTGTTTTTATTGTCAGTATTTGGTTAGTTTCTGGTTTTTATTTTATCTTTATTGGAAAAATCGTTCCCAATAATTAAATTTTGATGCCCGACACTAGTTACCATCCCGGGGGGATCGGGAACACCCCTCGGGACCATGTCGTGGGCCGGCTCGGGTGACCGATTCAGGGTCGACCCGAGTTGGTTCGTGAAAAAATGGTATCAGAGGAGGCCCTTGTTATTTGGGGTGTCTGGTAGATGGATATTAGGATTGTTGGAACTCGAGAGGTAGGTACTGGAAGGACTTGATGAACCCTCACCCGTTTCACACCTCAAGTCGCCAAGGGTAGTCCGAGAATTGAGTCTTTGTCTCTGTCTGGTTTGTTTTGGGTTGAGAGATGACAAAAGAGGCAAGCCGATGTTACATTGTGATTTCACATGGAGTAGTGACCCATGTGGAGTCTGGGTACATGGTTTGAATTCCTCCTAGTGGTCGATGCTTACTTGGGACATGGTCCACAAACATGTTACCAGGTTTAGCGTGACTACTGGTCCCTCACCCCGGTGTTTGATGCAACTTGAATTTTGTTTTCGTTTGGGTTGGTGGAAGTGCGTTTTTGGAAATGAAAAAGGGTTTTGAAAATGGGGTTTCTTTCTTTTAAATTATTTTAAACGTATGAAATGAGTTTTAAAACTGGAAGCTCTTGATTTGGAAATTAGTTGTTTTCTTGGAAATTGGTCGATAATGGTTTTGGGTGAAACCCCAGATCCTCTTTATGAACATTTGCACATGTGTGAGAATGTATGGAAAGTGCATGTTGGTGTGTGTATGAATGGAAAGTGGGTGAAGACATGTGCAACGGTTCTTGGGAATACCTGGGTGCGTATTTGAAATAAGGGGTTTGAACTTGTTTTCTGAATTTGGTTTTTAAAGGGGAAATGGTTTTGGAAAGTGATTTTGGTTTGAAAGTGGATTGGTATTTGGAAAGTGGTATTTAAAGAAGGTGGTTTTGAAATCTAAAATGAAAAGGGGATTCTAAAAGGGGAATTTTGGGTTGTTTTTGGTTTTCGAGCTGGTTATTTTGGACAAGGATGCTTTATTGATGTTGCTTCGATTGATATCGGTTTCGGCTTGGGGTTTTATATGTTGTTCAGAAATGCCGCCCAGAAAGGTCCCCAGAGTTTTGATGAGTCATGCCCAGTTTTTGGTCTTTCTCGGACGTTGTCTGTCCTTCATGGGGATTGGAGTCTGTTAGAGATAGTGGAGTGGCTTTAAGAGGTCGAGTGCATCTTCAGGGTATTGGAAACTCCCGAAGCTCATAGAGTGCATGTTGTTCTGGGTCTATTCGAAGGTCCATCTCTGGACGAGGAGTTGTTCGACCGCCATTATTGCAAGTTGGGATGATATGGTGTGTCTTTAAAGCCATCTTCATTCGATGGTTTATACTTGTGGAGGTGTAGATGAAGAAAATGGAAGAGCTCATGCGTGTTCAACATGTCTAGCAGACTGCAAAAGCGTATGCTGACCATTTCAAGGATCTTGTGTCTCTTTTTCTGGGGGTAGTGTCGCATGACTAGATGAAGACTTCTCCCTTCATCAGGGGTCTTCGTCTAGAGATCAAGGAGCGAGTCCTCTCTTTTGGGGAGCATCACTTTTGAGAAGTTGGTGCATGAGGTGGTCTTAGTTGTGTTAGTTTCCCGAGCGCAAACGGTTGGCAATCCACCGTATCCAGCTGCTCGTGAAGGACCCACATCAGATGAGCAGAGTGTGTCTGGTGATTTTGTTTCTAAAGAGTTCTCTGTAGTGGATCTAACTTCCAGTTCTTCAGACCATCTAATGGTGTACCGTCAATATGAACATTTAGGGAATACAAGCCATCATGTCACACCATTCTGAAGACATACCATCATTGCAGGTGTCTGGATCATCTAGAGAAGCTTTGCAGGAAGCATTGCCTGAGGAAGACACTGTGACCAGAAGATTCCAGTGCTTGACTATGAGGCAGGAGATGCTTCAGCCATTAGAGCCCCAACCACAGGTCTTGGGGTGAAGCTCGCACACAGTTAGGAGTTCACGGGGGTGTGAAGCCTCAGTTTGGGTTTTCGTGTTCCGTGTTGCCAACAAAACATGTAAAGTCCTTCCGTTCTCGTCCTTCTGCTATTAAAGTTCTAGCATTGTTGTAGGTCCATTTTTTCGTCGTGAAGTTGGGATGGATGTGTTCGTTTGTAATCCAAACAGTCTGGTTTGTCCGAATTATGATTCTCTGAATCGTACATTTTTCTTTAAAAGTGTGTTTGAACCTTGTATGAGTTAATCTCAGTTTGACTGTGTTTGTTTGGATATGTATGTGCCTACAGAGTAGTCCAGGATTGCGGTTATGCTCAGGTTTACCGCTTGGGTTAATTTCTTCTCAAATACTTTCTCTAGTGTTTGGGATTTTTGGTCTATGTCTAGAGTTCCAAGTTTTAGCAGAGGTGTTGTTTCGCTCGTACTATAAAGGTTAGTTGGGTTAGTTGGGAGTTCTTGCGTCGACCCCCCTTCTTGGGGTGGTATGTTTGGATGTTAAAATTTGCGCTTTAGGTGAGATATTGTGGTGGGGAGAACCCTTTTGTGTTCTCCCATTCTCTTTTATTGTGGTTTCTTTCTGTTTCAACCGGTCATGGTTTCTTGCTTTGTCTAGTGTTTGGCTGGGTGAGTTTCTGGGGGCAGAAAGTGTCTGTGGTGGGGAGAATTGTCACACCCCGAATTTTTGATTTAATTTTCAATTTATTATTTCTGAGTTTCGGGTTCTCGCGCCATGTTTTGGGTTGAGTCCCGATTTAAAATTGTTGAAGTTTAATGTTTTTAGCGGATTTCGGACCCGTGCGCGGGCACCGTACGGTGGGTGGTAGCCTCGCGATCCCCCCAGGTGCTTGTGAGAATGCCTGAGTAGTCTGAGTTGAGGCGTGCGACTTGCGTGTGGTTTATTAAGCCGTGCGACGAGCGCGCGGTGACCTGGCTTTCAGAATAAGATAAATAAATGGATTAAAATTTATTTTTTATTTTTTTAAAGAACGTTTGATAATGATAATAATAATATTATGTTGATATTATTATTATTATTATTACTATTATTATTATTAAGGATATTAATGTTACTAATGATGATATTATTATTATTATATTAATGGTATTATAATTGTAATTATATTATTAATATTATCATTATTATAATGTTATCTTTGGTATTATTGTTATTATTTTTATTATTATTATTATTATGATAAGAGAATGAAAAAAAGGGGAAGCCTAACCTTAATCTACTGCGGGCGAACCCCCCTGCTACTCTCCTCTGTCCGTGCGAGGCCAGCTGCACCCCTTCCCCGCTTCTCCCCCTCACCGCGTCCTGCACCTCCCTGCTCTGGCCACCAGACGCCTCCACCTCGCCGCTCTCGCCACCGTCTCGCCGTTCTTACTGTCGCCTCACCGTCTGCCCCCGCCAGCCCGCCGTCGGCCTGCCCCCTGCTCCCTCACCCGATCACGCCGACGCCTCCCCCTCTCGTCCGGATCTGGTCTGGCGAACCACCATCATCCTTTCGTCGGTCGTCGGTGCTCCTCCCTCTCCCTTTCCCTCTCCCTCCAGTAATTTCCCCCCTTCTTAGGGTTTTATGTTGTTTTGGTTGAATTTTGGGTATGATCGGTTTCATGCTTTGATTTTTAGGGTCTAGTTAAGTTGTTTACGGTGCGATTGAAGCGCAGTGGTTTTTGTGCTCGAATTTTATGAAGTTGTTCCTATACCAAGGTAGGCGTTTTTCCAAATTTTTCCTTTCCTGCAAAATTCATGACACTTGCGTACTTCAAATAAATTTTTAAATATCACTTGCACCTTCATAATTATTGTGGTAAACTGATTGTAGTGTTTTTATATTATTTATGTTTTTTAAAATAGCTTTTGAAGAAATTCACTCATTGTGTGTAGGTAGTTTTGTGTGTAAACATTACATGATACATTATTCTACCTGTCCAATTAATTTAAAATGTCCTTTAGTTAATTTATTTGGTGTGAACTTAGTTTTTAAGAGTGTTTAATATGTGCCATAGACTTTTGTAGCATGGAATGCTTTCTTTTATGAAAACCCATAGTGTGTCTTTTCTAGTGTTTTATGAACTATGCAATTAGTTTATTTAACTATGCAAGAATTACGAACTGTGTTTTGGTGTGACATCGATGTTCTTTTAGTCACAAAAGAATATTTGACTATGTTTGGTGTTTTAGGCCATGGGCTACTTCTTAAAATTGTTTAACAATTTTTCATAGAGGTTTATTTAATAGTGAAAATGACTTCTTTAATTGTGGAAAGAGTTCATGTGGTTTCGCAAGTGGTGCGAGTTAGTTTTTGAAAGGTGAGAAAGTAGTTTTTTGGTGTGTGTTTGGGTTTGATTTAAAGCGAATGACAATTTTGTGAAAATGATTCGTGTTTTTCTAAATGACGTTGAGTTCTTGTGTGGTTTCTAAAATGGTTTGGAATGAAATCATTGAGCATATGACAGTTTGTCTTGGTAAAAGAAAAAGTGGAGTTTGTGTGAGGTTTGGGTAATACTTTTGGACATGACAGGTTAGAGGTCCATTTGACACTTTCAATTTTAGTGCAATGCTTGTGCTGATTCCTTGAAAGGTTGGTGTTTTGAAAACTATGTGCCCATTTGGAAACTCTATGATTTTGAAAAAGGTTTTAAATGGATTTGTTGATTGTATGATGTGACGGCCCGGTTGGTACTTTATTTGATATGAAATGACCGAATGTCTAATTGGGGGCGCTCCTGTCTAGGGTAACCCTTTATGGGTGAACGCATAGGAAGCGTCTGTGTTTGGGGTTGGCAAGTGTGATGAGATGAGTTACGCGTGTGAGGGTCTTCCTACTTACACAATATTATCATAACCACCATGGGTTTCTGGGCGTCTTTTAGATGATCGAGTGACGGTTGCTGATCAACCCCGATTAGACAGGTTGGTACCCCATGGATTTGTTGTTAGGCCAGGTGGGATTTTCCATTGGATTGGTCAGTAGGGCGGCCAGTTGGTTACAGACATAGGAGCTTCACCATACGCTAGCAGGTGGTTCCGAAACTGAGTACTTCCAGGGGTTTTCTAGGAATGTTTAGGATCACCCATGGTTATTTGATTATTCACATTGCTTGATTACTTTCGGCCATACTTGTTCCCAACTTACACTATTGTCTGTTTCTTTTTAGCACATCCTTGGTGTACCTTTTTTGAGTTCTGTTTATAAAATGGAAAATGTTTCGGAAATGTTATGTAGTGTGCACTGGATTTTCAAATAGAAAAAAATATATGTTGCTTGTTTTTAAAATTTGAAAAACCTACTTTTATATTTGTATTTTTCAAACCTGTGTTAATGGTTTGTGTTGGGAAAGGAGAGTTTGATTCTGTGGTTTACTTTGGCATCCCTACTGAGCATTTTAATGCTCATGCCTATTTTATCATTTTAGTTGCAGGTTCCCTTTGCACAGGTTTTCTTGGCTGAGTTGCTCATTATTGGAGCAAGGTCGGCCTTTGGTCGGGAGGTAACCTGAGAGGTCACATGGAGGTATGTTTAGCTATTTAGTTTTCTTTTCCGCTGCCAGTTTGTTTTTATTGTCAGTATTTGGTTAGTTGCTTGTGTTTATTTTATCATTATGGGAAAAATCATTCCCAACAATTAAATCTTGATTCTCGACACTAGTTTCCATCCCGGGGGGAACGGGAACGCCCCTCAGGACCATGTCGCGGGCCGGCTCGGGTGACCGGTTCAGGGTCGACTCGGGTTGGTTCGTGACAATTTTCTCTTTTATGTAAACATATTATCCAATACTTTGGTTCCCCTTACCTATATGTGAGTAAGATCATATGTAATGGATGTATCTTCCAAGCTAGTGGAGGCAATTCAGGTTCAGAGTTGAGATTAAACCAATCCAAGAGATATACATAGGTGGATAGGTGGAAAGCCACAACCCGAACCATAAATGGTTCAAGGTGTTTTCCCTAAGATTGATGATTAGTTTATTATCTGCTAGATAAACTAACCATTCATACAAGATCATGATTATACCACTTTATTATTATATTTATATCAAGTTTCAGGGTTATTTCATTATGGATGGTTTTTTGTGATCACATTAATTAATGAATTAATAATAATTCAAGATAGAACTAAGATAAACTAGATTATGTGTAAAAAATATCTAAGACATGGTTAATAAATTAAGTAAATCTACTTAATATTATCCATAATGTAGTAAATATAATGAATTTTAAATCTAATTATAAAACATAAAATCCCTCAATGATATATATTATATAGGTATAGACATAAACTACTTCATTTAAGATCAAACTATAGTTCAAAGTGACCGACTATCCATATTTGGGGTAATTTCAATTATCAGGAAATTCTAAATTTAGGTTTTGGGTTTATTTAACTTAGTTCACATCAAGGGTTCATTTATAAAGTAGGATTAGGTGTAACTGAGAGTTAAAGGTTAAGGAAATAGAATCTAAGGATTTCAGTATTGGGGAGTCCACTCAATAGATCAACGAACTATGAGTTAATGTAGTTGGAATATGGAATACCTACCTAAAACCCTTCATATTGCTTGACTGGAAAAATTTAGGTTGATCAGAAGGGGAATATGGATCCTTTCTTCTAGAATTTCCAAGAAATAGGATATTCTAAAGCAATTGTGAGAATAATTGGGTTTCAACAAAATAGTAGGAGATTAATAAATATAATATTTATTTATTTGTATAAATTTTATCAGATAAAGTACTAAAAATATACTCATATTATTTATATAAACATAAATAAAATTAATTTTAAATATTTAACTACAATCCATACTCTATAAGGATATCCTTCTCACCAACACAAATTTCCAAGAGTGGAAAATGAGCTTACGTGTTATCCTACACCACAAAAAGAAATTGTATGTGATGGAATAACCTATTACTGATGGGCATTGTAATAAGGCTAGTGAGGAATATTTTAATCTCTATGAGAAACATTTTAATGATGAGAATAATGTTCGATGTTTCATGCTATGATCCATGACCAATGATATTTTGAAGCAACATTAGGGCATGGATGTGTATAGCATGATGCCTCACCTTTTAGATATCTATCAAGAGAAAGAGAGATATGAGAGATATGAGATATCCAATACTCTATTTACATCTATGTTTTTATAGTTAGTATAGAAACCCATGATTATCATACATTAATATTACATATTTTTAGATGAATATTCATTACATTACACAAAAAAAAGCCTGAGGACTATAGTAGTTTAGTGCCTTTGGAAACTTGGAACACAATCTTTTAATCAGGTGGAAGATCTTCAATGTTTCCCACAAATATCTTCCCATTTAGTACTCTTTATATAAATACCCTACATAAAAAATTTATTCATCACCTAGGGAAAGGAAACATACGAAAAGGTTAGCTCAAATTATTAATAAGGGTAAACAAGGGAAATACCTAAACATAACATGAGAAAAAGGGTATGAGAACACGATCATTACATTTAAAAACCATACCCTTCATATGAAAGATCACAATCTTGATCCATGCAATAAATATTGGAATTTAATAAGACATTATTCAAAAGGTAATCAAAGAAAATGAGTCCTGAGAGAATAAAATTGGCATAATACATAGAATTTTGGCATAAACATAACCATAAAAAATAATTTCCTTAGTAGTAAAAACTCATTTCCAAATATCATGGGTGGATACACCTCCTAGGTGGGACACACCGCCATAAATAGTAAAATAAATTTCCACATAGTGGAATAAGTTCACTTCCCAAACCATCATAGAAGTCAAGGTTCACTCTCAAGACCATCATAGGGAAAAAATTCCCCTACTAAACTAGGTTCACTCTCCATTCCGTTCCTATTTATCTCAGGAGATATAAATCTTTACCCATTGCATTGTAGAGAGATATAGGTCCCACCCTTCTTTGGTTATAACATAACCACCATCCTTGGTTATAAAAAACCACTATCCTTGGTTATAACATAACTACTATCAATGTTTATAATGTAACCACCATCCTAGGTTATAACGTAACCACCATCTATGGTTATAACGTAAACACCATCCTTGTTTATAATGTAACCACCCTCACAAAATGAAAATAGAACATATGTGCTCTATAATATCATAAAACATTCCTCATAGTAGAACCCCTGAAATGAAACGGGTTTCATAAAAATTTCTTCATAACATAATATATGTAAGAGAAACCAGTTTCATAATCATTTCATCATTTCATCAAAGCATAACCCAAGGAAAAATAAGTGGGTTTTATAATCATTTTATCATTGTTTAACCCATGGAATAGAAACATGTTTTGATAAAAATATTGTCATTATAAACATAAACCTTTTAGAGAAATAATAATAATGGTATCCTTGGATCATATTGTAAGTTGGGGTCCTACAACCAACTGGTTGTACTTTGATTACATTGAAATTTAATATATTTAAATATTAAACATCTTATTACATATTGTTCATTATTCTGCATAACTATGATGTAATAATTTCCAAGAGTATTTATTGCATTGATAAGGTCATGGAAGCTCCCCTCTATTATGGGAACCCTGAAATGATATAAGAATATTCTTAAATATAGTTCTAAGGTTGGATGGAATACTATTATGGGACACATATCATGCACACCGTCAGGTGTGATTACTCGTAAGCAGATGAAAATTCCTCTCATGACGTTCGCACTGGGTAATCTCTAAGACATGAGATTATGAGAATAAACCTGCCAGTAGGAATTCCTCATGTTTTGGTGTCAACATATATTTCTATCTATAAGTATGTGTAATGATCCTTAGACTTTAAGATTATCATTAATATGTGTCATGAATCCCTCACTTTGATTTACTGACGAAAACCATCATGCAGACAGCCGACATGAAGTAGGGTATGTTGGGTGCATCATGAGTGGCTTGTTATTAATGGATAAGTTGAGGAAAGATTTGTCCCTTCCATTTAAGGAAGTTGATATCGCAGCCCTTTTATTTAAATAGAACCATCGCATGAAATTACCTGGACATGGTGTAATGATGAGTTTATTTTAGGTAGTCAAAGAACGACATATCAAGCATAAAAGTTGATGACACTATCATGAAACCTGTTTGATGAGATATTTCAAAAAAGGGATTATATTACACAGTGAGCATTCATATGTGGATGTCGTTGTTGCGAAATTACGTTCTTTCTCTTGGGTTCCTTGACTCGTTGCTAGACAGTACTCTTGGATTTTATTCAAGCCCGCCTAATGCTAATGAAAAATAATCCTAGAGGGTCACACACTAAGTGTTTTTGGTGGTCTCAGTTAAATTCTATTCGAATTTAATTAATGAAATAAATATTATTCTAAAGACTGTGGAATAATTTTTTTCAAGTTAAAATGATCTCATAAATTAAATAAAATATATTTATTTATTTTATTGAACATTTAATAAATATTTATTTACTAGTTTGTAAATAAAATATTTATTTAAGAGAATAATTTATTTATTTATTTATTCGGGTGTTCAATAAATGGAAGTGGAGTTTGAGCGGACCAAGTCTTGTCTGGTGGTAAAATAATTATTTTCAAGATGATAAATACTTATTTAACTAGTTGTCCTAACTTAAAATAATAACGATGCTGCTATTATTTTGTGATGTGGAATTTTATTTATAATTCCATTTTTCACAAGTTGGAGCACCATAAATAATGACGTGATATTATTATTATGAGCATGAGTTTTCTCTAAGTTCATAAATATATTTAATTGTTGTTATGCCATTACATATTGTAACTGAAGTTCCATGCATAAAAATAGACAAGTACACCTATTTTGCCAGACCACACATGACACCGAATCATACACATGGTGAATTAAGAGTTATTGAGATAAAAAATTTCTCTCCAGAATCCTCTTCCCACCCCTCTCAAGAATGAGAGACATTCTTCAAGGCCTAAGAACAAGAGATCAAGAACGACCGACACAATACACTCGCTTCTCCGCGCTAGCACATGGAGAATGAGTGATGTCGATCAGAGGCCATCAGAGCACGTGTGGATCACCGCTAGAGGGATTCTATTTTAGATACTTACAAGCACAATGAGATAATACAAAAAGTTCATTCTGAATGATCAACACCATCAACAAAGAAAAATACCAAAGATACAACTATTATTTTTCATTATGAAATTAATTTAATTAATTATAAACACAATGTGCAAGATCCTCTCTAAAGGTTTTGGGACTCTTCCTTCTTTATCTAAATCATTGATTCTATTTCATGGAGACTGGATTTCATCATCATATTGATCCATGAATAATCATTGATCATGATATAAATCAAAGTTGGGTTCCATCCCAACTACACTTACGATATGCCCAGAACCTATAAGTGGTATCAAAGCAGTTACATCATAGTTTATAATTATTTATATATTTCATTAATGACTTACGAATTTAATAATTTAGTTGTTTCAATTACAGTTAATAGTTATGAAAATTTGAATCTTGAGATATATTCCTCTGATTTATTTTTTCCTTCACCATAATTTTTTTTTTAATTTTGATTAAAATAAAATAGAGGATCTCATTAGGAGGTGCCAAAGATTCCTGACTGTACAACACTAGAACACATAGTGTGTATTCGGTAGTACACATCATGTATTCAATATCCAATGGATCATACCGGTCCACCAAACCAATCCATGTGTTGGAGTCTTTCTAAGTATTGAATGACTCTGTGTGTTGACTAGGAACAGGTGGCACCCAGTTTCCATATTACACACCATGTAGTCCACTAGACACAATGTGTAGTTCCTTCGGGTTAGGGTTAGACCGTGTACACTGTACACAGCTTGACTAACTGGAAACCATGTAACACAGATACTACATAGCGTGTGGCCCACTGAACATGCCATGTACTCCAAAGATTTCTGAAGTACACTCACACGCCGTTTCCCCAGGCTTCTACTTTAGATGGACGATGGAAAATAGTAAATGCCGTATAGTTGGAACTACACGCCGTGTACTAATCCAAATTACACAGATTTATTAAAATTTATTATTATATTGTACCAAACCTTGATATGTGTACCATCATGGGGGTGTAAAGCTAAGGCACAACACATGATATGTGTTTTATATACATGTGTCTAATTTAACATCTTTATAATTTTCATTTCTACTCATTGGGTAGTTATGAATAGAAATTCACCAGGATTCCTCCAAGGTAAAAGTTACATACAAAGATAATTTTAAATGAATTTATTTGTTTAAAATTTTGATGGATGAGAATCTCAAGTAAATTAAGAAAAAGGGTTTAAGATAAAAGGATTGATTAATTAAAGATGACAATTAATTGATTCGAGCGTGATTTATCTTAAACAAGAATGATTAAATAATTGAATTCTAGTTTTATTTACACGTAAACACTGTTACATGTATGGATGATCATGATATATACCAATACCTTTTTATGTTGATGGTTTATTTTAATTAATTTATTTAAATTAATTTTGTTATCCTACGAGCCATCTCTCCTCATTAATATGTAGGGCATGTGTGCCCAAGGTTTATTTTATGTAAAACCCCCTTTTACCCCTCACCCGCATGTGAGTTAAAAAAAGGAATATTTAATGGATATAACTCCCAAGATAGTGGAGGAAGTTCAAGATGAATCCGAGACAAAAAAAATCACAGGAGATACAAAGGTGGACAAGTGAAAGATGTAACATGAACCCAAAAGGTTCAATATGTTTCTACCCTAGGTCAGGTTTAGTTTATCAACCGCTATATAAAATAAACATAAGAAAATCTCATGATCATTCTATTTATTTTATTTATGTTAGTTTCATGGTTTATCATTATGGATGTGTTGTCATGATCACATAATTAATGAATTAAACAAGCATGCAAGATAGAACTAAAATAAACCAAACTGATGTGTAAATATTATCAAGAAATGGTTAATCACTTAAGTAAGTTCCACTTAATATTAATAATAATGTGATAATGATAATAATAAATTCATTTATAATAGATAAAAATCCATCAAATAAAATATTAAGTCAGACCAAGCCTTCCATTACTTTATTAAGGGGAAAACTCAATAAAACTATGTGTTTGACCAACCCTTGTTGGGACACATACTTTTATAAAGAAAGTGCTTGTGAAAGGTTTTGGGTTGACTTAACTATATTACATCAAGTGGAGTATCCCTTTCTAGACTTGGTGTAATATTGGAAGAAAGAGTTAAGGAAATCCAAAGTCACGATTTCAGGATTGGGGAGTCCACTCAATAGATCAAGGAGCTACAAGCCCACAGTTGGAAATGACCTACCTACCTAAATACCTTATAATAGCTTGACCAACCCTTTTTGAGGTTATGCAAAGGTGAATATGAATCCTTGACACTAGAATGTCATGGCAACTGATCATTCTGAGTTCAATGGTTAGGGCTATTGGGACTTGATAAAATAGTGGGAGACTTAATAAAATTTATTATTTCTTATAAAATGCAATCAAGAAAGTACTAGAAATATTCTCTTATAATTGTAGAATAAAAATAAAAAACTCTTCAACCAAACTATCCCTGTGATCATTCTGGATAAAGACAACATCCTCATCGGAAGTAGCTTCTAGGAATGGTTTAGACACCTTTGAGTTATCCTATGCCATGAATGGAAGTCTTACGCAATGGAGTCAGCATTACCTGGTCCGCCTGCCAAAGAGGCGAGTGATGGGGATTTCCTATTCTATGAGAAACATATGAATGACGTGGTCGAAGTTCAATTTTTGATGCTATTATAAATGCCTAGTGATCTCATGAAGTCTCATGAAAACATGGATGCTTATAGCATTCTTGAGAACCTCCATGGTATTTACCAAGAGAGGGAAAAGAAAGAAATGTTTGATATCTCTATGGCACTCTTTCAGAGTAAGCTTGGAGAAGGTGACCCAGCTGGGCCTCATATAGTCAATCTCATTGGCTATATTGAGCGCCTAGAAGTTATAGGTTTTAAACTCCCCAAATAACTGGGCACCGATCTCATTCTTGCATCACTCCCTCAGAGCTTCTCTAACTTTTTTGTCAATTTCAATATGAACAACACTGAGAAATCTCTATCTGATCTTCTTATCCTCATTATCCAATTGAAAAAATGAATGGATATTGAAAAGCCTTATGTCCTTATAGTGAATAAGAGGAAAGGGAAGGTGAAGAGATTTAAGCCCTAATATTCTTCACGATAATCTAATAAAAGGAAGATCAAAGGGGAGGCAAGGGAATAAGAGGCTGTTTGTTTCACATATGGGAAGGAGGTCCACTGAAAGAAGAACTACACTAAGCCTAAGAAGCAAGGGGATGCTTCAGGTTCATTTGTTATCAAATGAAATATATCTATTTATAAAAACTGGTTATTAAATACAACTTGTGGTGATCACATATATACCCAAATACAGGAACCAAGTAGATTCAGAAAGATTGACCAAGGGGAGGTAGATCTATGAGTAGCCAACAAATCCAGACTTGTTACTGTAGCTATCAAATACTACCACCTCACGTTGCCAACTGGGATGATCTTGGTGTTAAAGGGTTGTTATTATGTGCCTTATATTACAAAAAACATTATTTCTGTATCCAGATTAGATACAGATGGATTTGTTTTCATGTTTGGAAATGAATTTTGCTTCTTTTAAAAAGATATCATTTTTTTGGTAGGGAAAATTTATACAATGGTCTTTATGTGTTGGATTACACAAACCAAGTAATGGGAATAAATAACAAAGACACTTCACATGACTCATACCACACCCAACTTTGGAATCACCGACTATGTCATGTAAATAGGAAACACTTAACAAAGTTACATCAAGATGGATATTTAGATTATTTGGAACTAAAACCACTTGGTGTATGTCATTCCTATTTACAAGGAAAAATGACCAATGCCCCATTTAGTGGGAAAAGTGAAAGGGATAAAGAAATTCTTGAATTGGTTAATACCGATGTGTGTTGACCATTTCTAGTTGAAGCAAGGGGAGGGTACTCATACTTCATAACTTTTACTGATGATTTCAGTAGATATGGATATATCTATTTAATGAGGTATAAGTCAGATTCTTTTGATAAGTTCAAATAATACAAGAATGAAGTTGAGAATCATCTTGGTATGAAGATTAAGAAACTCCACTCAGACCGAGGGGGATAATATCTTAATCAAGACTTCATTGATTACTTACAGAAATTTTGGATCCTATACTAACTCACTCATTCATACACGCCCCAGTAGAATGGTGTGAGAGAAAGGAGGAACCACACCCTTTTGGACATGGTGAGATCAATGACGAGTCATGCGAGTCTTCCATTATCCTTTTGGGGATATTCTTTACAAACAGAAATGGAAATACTAAACCAAGTACCAATTAAATTGATAAATGGTATTCCATATGAGTTATGGAGTAAAAAGAAATCTATATTTTCAAATTTAAATGTGTGAGGAAGCGATGCATTTGTTAAGTCCTCTTCAGGTAACAAACTTTCACCCCGAGGCACAAAGTGTACCTTTATATGATACCCCAAGGAAACAAGGGGATATTAACTATACAACCCCTCATACAAAAAGGTTATAGTGGAAGGACACATCATATTTCTTGAGAGGGAGAAAATCTCCAAAAGCGATAGTGGGAGTGAGATAGACTTCAATGAAGTTGAGGCTCAAGGTATACAAGAGTTAGTATAGGAACAGATTCCATAGAGCCCCATGGAAGAAAGAACTGTTCTAGAGACACAATAGCTGTGTAGGAGTACAAGAGAGGTTAGAGAACTAGAACGGTATGATTTTCTAGTTACCGATGATGGTGACTCATAATTAGTTGAAAATAATGATCCTCTAACCTACAAGGAAGCAGTAAGTGGCATAGATGTTACCAAGTGGAAAGAATCCATGAATTCTGAAATGGATTCCATGTACCAAAACCAAGTATGGATTTTGGTAGATCCTCCAGTTGATGTAAAGCATGTTGGTTGCAAATGGGTATTCAAGAAGAAACTAGACATGGAAGGACAAGTCAACACATATAAGGAAGGACTAGTTGCAAAAGGGTTTAAATAGGGTCAAGACATTGATATGAAGAAACCTTTTCACCAGTTAAAATGCTGAAATCCATCAGAATTCTATTAGCCATTGCTACTTACCATGAATATGAGATTTGGAAAATAGATGTCAAAACAACCTTCCTTAATGGGAAACTTCAGAAAGATGTCTACAGGAGACAACCTTAAGTGTTTATGACTCCAAAGGCTGCCAATAAGGTATGCAAGTTGCAGAAATCCATTTATGTATTAAATAAAGAATTCAGGTCATGGAACAATCGTTTTGATGAATCCATAATGAAATTCGGTTTTATCAAGAATGAATTTGAGCCTTATGTCTACCAATGGTTTAGTGAGAGTGAAGTTGTTTTCTTAATAGTATATATTGATGACATATAACTTATTGGAAATGAGATGCCGGTCTTACATTCTATTAAGGCATGGTTGAATCAATGCTTCTCCATGAATGACATGGGTGAGGTAGGTTATATTATTGGGATCAAGATCCATCATGATAGATCCAAGAGATTGTTGGGACTAAGTCAAAGTACATACATTGATAAGATATTTAAGAGATTCAGTATGGAACAATCCAGGAGGGGATTTTTTCCAACATCACATGGAATTTATCTTTCCAAGAAAATGTGTCCTTAAACACATGAGGAAAGAAAGATAATGGCAAGGAATCTATACGCATCAGTGATTGGGCCAGTCATATATGTCATGCTATGTGTTAGACTGGATATTTCCTATGCATTGAGTGTGGTAGAAAGATGTCAAGATGACCTAGGTGACCTCCATTGGATGGTTGTCAAGACTATCCTAAAGAATATGAGGCATACTAAGGATATGTTCCTAGTTTATGGAGGATATGTGTAACTAGTTATCAGAGGATATTCATATTCTAGTTTCCAGACTAATAAAGATGACATGAAGGAATAAACAAGATACATCTTTACTTTGAATGGAGGTGCAATGAGATGGAAGAACTCAAAGAAGAGTGTGGTTTCATATTCTACAACAGAGTCTGAGTATATCACATCTTCTGAGGGAGTTATAGAATCAGTTTTGATGTGAATATTTTTCCAATATTTGGATGTGATATCTAGCAGTAAAGATCCCATCACCCTTTATAGTGATAATACTGCAGTGGTGGCTCTCTCAAAAGATCCAAGGTCACATCAGCAGAAAAATCACATACTTAGGAAGTATCATCTATTAAGGGATTTTTCTCAGAGAGGTGAAGTGTAAGTGAGCAATATTTCCATAGAATACAATATGGTGGACCCCTTGACTAAAGGCTTGACTCAGCAGAAACATGATCACAATGTGAGTTCTAGCAAACTGAAAGTCGTAGGCAGTTGGCTCTAGTCCATGTGGGAGTTTGTAAGAGTTGGTGTTCTAGAACCAACTGGTTGTACTTTGATTACATGGACATTTAATGTATTTAAATATAAAACATCTTATTACATATTGTTCATTGTTCTTCATAACTATGATGTTATAATATTCTATAGTATTTGTTTCATTGATAAGTTCATGGTAGTTCCATGCTCTGATGAGAACCTTGAAATGATATAACAATATTCCTAAATATAGTTCTACAGTTGGATGACATACTATGATGAGACACATAGCATGTAGACTGTTAGGTGTGAGTAATCGTAAGTATATGATACTTTCTCTCATGAAGTTCACACTTGGTAATCTCTAAGACAATATATTATAAGAACATACCCGCTAGTAGGAATTCCACATGTTTTGGTGTCATTGGATATTTCTATATGAAAGCATCTATAATGATCCTTAGACTTTAAGATTATCATTAATAAGTTTCACGACTCGTGCACTTTGGTTTACTGATGAGAACCATCATACAGATAGTTGGAAAGAAGTAGGGTACATTGGATGCATCACGAGTGGCATGTTATTAATGGATAAGTCGAGGAAGGATTTTTCCTTTCCATTTATGGAAGTTGATATCTCGTCCCTTTGATTGAAATATAACTGTCGCACAAAATTCCATGGTTATGGTGTAACAATGAGTTTATTTCAGGTAGTCAAAGAATGATGTATCAAGTATAAAAGCTGAAAAAACTATCATGAAACCTGCTTGATGTGATATTATGACAAAGGGATTATATTACACAGTGAGAATTCATATGTGGATGTCGTTGTTATGACATTAATTTCTTTATATTGGGTGCTTTGACCCATTTCTAGACAGTACTCTTGGACTTTAGTCAAGCCCTCCTAATGTCAACGAGAAAGAATTCTATAGTGTCACACACTAAGTGTTTTTGGTGGTCTCAGTTAAATTCTATTTGAATTTAATTAATGAAATAAATATTATTCTCAAGACCTTGGAATAATTTTATTCAAGTTAAAATGGTCGCATAAATTAAATAAAATATATTTATTTATTTTATTGAACATTTAATAAATATGTATTTACTAGTTTGTAAATAAAATATTTATTTAAGAGAATAAGTTAATTATTTATTTATTCGAGGGTTTAATAAATGGAAGTGGAGTTCAAGAAAACCAATAGTTCCAGTGGTAAAATAATTATTTGCAATATGGTAAATAATTATTTAACTAGTTGGCACAAGTTAAAATAATAATGACGCTACTATTATTTTGTGATGCAGAATTTTATTTACAATTCTGTTTTTTGCAAGTTGGCTTACCATAAATAATGACGTAGTATTATTATTATGAGCATGGGTTTTCTATAAATTCGTGAATGTTTTTAAATTCTATTATGCAATTAAATATTGTAACTGAAGTTCCATGTATATAAATAGACAAGTACGCCTATTGTGACAGACCACAAACAACACCGAATCGTACACCTGGTGAATTGAGAATTTTTGAGCTAAACAATTTCTCTCTCAAATCCTCTTCCCACACCTCTCAATAATTATAGATGTTCTTCAAGTCTGAAGAACAAGAAATCAAGAATTACTAACACAAGACACTTGCTTCACCTTGTTAGCAACTGGAGAATGAGCAGTGTCGATCGAAGGCCATCAGAGAAAGTGTGGATCACCACTAGAGGGATTATAGTTTGGATCCTTACAAGCACAACGAGATAATCTGGAAGGGTCATTCCGGATGATCAAAATCATCAATGAAGAAAAATACCAAAGATAGAGGTATTATTTCTCTTTATAAAATTAATTAAAGTTAATTATAAATATGATATGCAAGATCCCCCCTAAAGGTTTCATGCCTCTTCCTTCTTTATCTAAATCTTGGATTCTATTCTGTAGAGACTCGCGTTCATCATTGTATTGATCCTGGAATAATCATTGATCATAGTAAAAATCAAAGTTGTGATCCATACCCACCACACTTCCTCTACACCTAAGACCTACACATATCCCCATTAAAGCATAAGTAACATTAAAGGATGTCATCTTAGATAGAAAATGATTATAAAAGATTACTTGGGACATTTCTTGAGGAAAATAGCCTTTTCAATTTGATTTTTTTTCAAAGTAATTTTCACTAAAAATAAACTTGAAAACATACTAAAGAAGATTCAAATAAAATAATGTTCATGAATGGGGGAAATTTTGTTCATTTTGTACATGTTAAGATAAATATTCCTTTTCCATTTTCTATAAAATCCAAACACACATTGTTTGGAAATAGGAATGGAGATTCCTTTTTAAAACTATTTGTAAAATTTAAAACATGGTTAAAATTTATTTTTTAAAAAAATAATAGGATAGTAATAAAACATTTTTGAAAACATTTTTAGAAAACATATTTTTGGAAGAAACTATATTTCTGACCTAAGAGATAAATAAAGTTAGATTTTATTAAAAACAATTCTCAATTATTTTAAGTACCAAAGAGTGGAAAAATAGAATAATTACTTGAAAATATATTTAATAACCATAGTATAATAAAATTCATGAGTTTCTTGAGATTTATATCATAATAATTAATCATTGTAAGTATAATCATAAACAATCCTGGTAAACAATGAGATTGTAACATAAAACTCTTACCACTTTGGTAACCTTGGAACCACATTTACCATGAAATAATAATATTAAATGAATATTATAATATCATTAAAATAATTATATTAATGATATAACATATAAAATTGGAAGTATATACAAATAATAAAATAACATAGGTTTATAACATAACATATGTCTCAAAGAAGGAAAATTAAGACCAAAATCCCTTACCGCTTTGGTAAATTTGAAACCGTAAATCCCATGAAAGAGGTATCCTAAAATGGATATGAAAGTACCATAATTTTAAGGATAATAATCATAAAACACATTAAATGTTATTATATACACCATATAAAATAAATTGGTGGTGAGTATGGCATGTGTTTTACAGAAGTAAAAAGTGAGACGAATATCGATTACATTAATTATCTACTTTCATTGTACACAATAAATCCTCATGTATAATAAATATACGTTTATTATAAATATTTTATAGAAAAATTATTATATATATCATACCATATATGATATAATTATGTCTTTTTATTACCCATTTATTAACAATTCCATGTTAAGGTCATGTTTTGGGTAATAACTGCTTTGTTTTTCGTATATGTTTTAATTTGTTATTTTATATCCTATAACTTTGATCATGGTTAAATTATATCTAGAATAATAAGCACGAGATAATTATCATATTTATACATCAATTATACTATTAATATCAATCATGGAATTTAGTTTTGATAAATGAAGTACGTTATAATCATGGGGACTATAGGTCACACGTATGCATGAGTAACATTTTCATTTTTCAATGATAATTATGGAAATGAGGTAAGTAATATACTATCATTACATAATTATAATAATATAATAAATACTATATTATTTCTTTAAATTTAATAATACATATCATCCATGTGGTGTGGTGATGAAAATAGATTGACATCGCTTCGTGAAGGTGGTAGTCCACATGTACACGAACACCGTTATCATCATTTAGTAAGTGAAAAGGTGAAAAAAATGATATATTATCTTTAAATAATGATAAATATGTCATGAATATCATAATTATTTCATTTATATCATATATATTTATCCTTATTGTATTCCATGTAAATCGTTAGTGGAAAATGAATCACATCACTTTGTGAGGTAGTAGTCATCTGTACACATGAATAACGTTATTGTATCCCCTATGGAATGGAAAGTAAATAGTTATATATGATATAATTACTAAATAAGTATAATAATTTTATAAATATCATATATATACTTTATATCCATCAACATACCGAACCGTGAGAGGTGGTAATGAAAAAATGAATGTCATCAATTCACGAGGTGGTAGTCCTTCGTACACATGAACGATGATTTCATAACTCATTTGATGTAATTAGAGATGGTTTTAGGTCATTAACTCGAAATAAAAACATATAAGTATATTTAAGATACTTATTTTTTATATCATCATGGTTTAATCATAATTTAAGGGGTGGAGGAAGAATTGAAATAAAATCACTCATTGAAGAACATTACATTTTCTTCAGGTATCCTCCTTAGGTTTGCACAAAAATAATTCCTAGGATGGATTAATATCAACAAATAAGTCTTCTAGGATTAGATTATGGAAGTTTAGAATTTATTTTTTCTGTCTTGGAGTAACCAAAGGGGTCTGAAGGTGTGAAGATATGAGTATAAGGGGTGGCCTTTTATAAGGGATGTGAGTGACACACTTGTAATTATTTGAAAATAAAGAATTCCACCCACATTTATTTCATGTAAAAAGGATCAAATAATGAAAAAATATAGAGAATAGAAATAAAAAGGTCTATATATTTCCATAAAACCGGTTCTATACATTTTTTAGTTATTTTTAACCCTTATCTTTATGGTTTAACCACAGTAAACACATTTTACCTTAACCACTATAAATATTTTTTAATATTTTTACTATTCATTTGAGTAAAAAATAAATTTAAAATTATAAGATAATATAATTTACTATTATTACCAATATTTAATTTAAATTTTCAAATTAAATCTATATAAGTGGCATAATTCAATTTAAAATTAACACTATAGACACGATGAGAAAGTAGGTATTCAAGGTGAAATGTTTAAAAGTTTAAAATTTTTGTATATAAAATTTCAATATAAAATTGAATGAAATGAAATAAATATGTTTAATATATATATAATTAAAATAATTTAACTTTAAAACCAATTTAAAATATAATTTTACTTTATAAATAATTTAAACGAAAAGGCACTTTTCAATTAAAATTATGTATTTTTTACTATTCATCAAAAAATGAATCTTTTTGGAAAAATTCAAAAAATACACCCTAAGATTATTTTGAATTTATTAATACATAAATTCAGTTTATTTTGTCATATTAATTTTCTAAATGTTTGAAAAATTAAATTAAAAAAGCATCATATGTGATGAAAAAATAGGTTTTCGAGAAATGTAAGTACAAGATAATTTTTTAAACAAATGTCTAATAATAATCATTGTATGAATATAAATTGAAATTAATTGGTATATAATCTATAAATTTCATTTAAAACATTCCTCATTAGCTATTATTTTAATTAATTAAAATAGATAAACATTATTCACTTTAAAATAATTTTCATAAAAAAATATTTTTAAAATTAAAAAATAAACTTATTCTAAGTTAAAATATAAATTTGATTCAAAAGTAATTAATTGAATTAAATATTACTAAATAATAATTATTTTACTTTCAAACATTATTTATCATTCAAATCACTTAATTTATTGAAAATAAATAATTTTTTTTACAAAAAATGGTGTTTTCACTATTCACTAAAAAAATAATATTTTCCAAAAAATACTAAAATTTCACCATAAGTTAATTTTGATATGATGATTTTAAAAATTAATTTCATTTTATCTAATATTTGTTTTCTAGAATCTCAATAATATTTTCTCAAAAAAGGATAATAAAAATCAATTTTGAGGAAAACATACTTTTTGATTCATATAATTACTTTACTAAAAATTGATTGATTATTTACTAAGAATTAATAAGTAAATTTATATTGAGTTGGAAATTTAAATTTATATTTCATAAAGTAGTTAATACTATTCATATCCACATAGTTAATAGATAGTTTGTAATAATGTTATTTCATAGTTTTCCAAAGATTAATGTCGTGTGTCATGTTTTCTATTGAAAAAAAAAATCATTGTTGCATGTAACAAAAGATAAGCTAACCATATATACTTAGTTTTAAGTGAAATGAGAAATATCAAAAATATTAAATTCATTTGAAAATAATTTTCCCAAAATCTCTAGCGTTACATTATACCCCCTTAAACTTTCTTCCTATAAATTCATCTCGATTGTCAAAGGTTTAACATTTAAAATTTTCTTCATAGAAACCCACATCATAAAACTAAATAATGAAACTTCCCTAAATAAAGGGGAGTTGGAAACAAAAGTGTTACCTAAATTAACTTATTACTTGGTTTCCACATAGGATAATATAGGTGATAAGTGAAAACATGGACATGGAAGATAAAACTAATACCCAAATAATGATAGAGAGTGATTGAGAATATGGTTGGGAGAAAGTTAAAAAACCAAAATACATACAACAAAGTGGTTTAAAAAAGGTTATTAATGTCATCAAATTAATGAATATAATACAAAATTTTATTTCAAAATACTTTTCTTAATTTTGGGGTATTTTTATGAGAACATATACTTACTTGATTTCATTCAATTTCATAAGAAGAATATCATCCTTTTGTTGTGTTGTGATCAATTTATACTTTATATATTACTCTAAGAGATGAATGATTCATGCCCAAAGAACTAAATAAGATATATAAAAGAATTAAAATTTATTCTTTATATCTCTAGTTAAAAAATATTTTCACTGGTTATCCAATATGGATAAATTTTTATATGGTAATGTAATACATTAATATCAAAAAACCTCATCCAAAGTTCAACTAAAACATTTCTATAAATGGTTAACCTTATAACCCTTCAAAAATTAAAAAATTATAAATAATATTACTAAATTCATCAAAATAAACTTAAAATTAATTGTCTATATATTATAAAGTGGCTCCTAATTGACACATACCAAACATGTTAATACCTTGATCATGTATTCTCCTAAAACATGGTAATAACCTAAATTAACCTAAAACCTTATTAAAAACATACATGGTTCCTCATTAATTACATAAAACAAAGATTACTAGATATATTACTTAAATCCAAATTTTTTATAAACTCCATAAATGATAGCATAAACCACTCATTAATCTGTTATAATGAAATTATTTTTATTCAATTTACTTTATTCATATCCAACATCTCTTTATACCAACATCATTATCTCGACTTAAAGAACATATTAAGGGTTATCTTCCCTTAATCATGTGTTTTCCATAAAATATCACCATACTATTAAATCAATTTTATAATCCAACAGATCCATTAAAAATATTCTTTCAAATCTATAATGAAAGAATCATGCTGAATAATCCTTATATATTTTCAAATTCATGAATTCCAATACATAAAAACATTAGTCATTCCACTTTATTTATACACCATAAAATAGGCTTTATTGTCTTATTCCCTAACACTTATTTACTTTTATATGTCATTATTAGTCTCTTCATCATCAGCAACAAAACCATTACTCATAAAATCTTGCTGATTCTATTTATGAGCTTTCTATTTAGAATATCATTATGTCAAATTCCCATACTTTCCACATTTGAAACATTCATAATTTGATAATACCTTAGAAAGAATAATATTTCCATCCATTACATTAATTGAAATTTTCATTTTTCCTCAATAATTAATTAATTTGGTTTTTTTCCAAAATCAAAACATCTTCCTTTTTCTCTGAGACATTCACTTGTGTGATTCTTCCCACATCCTTGAAATATATGAAACTAAATCTTTTTTCCTCTATGGTTTCTACTACCCAAACTCTAAAAAAACTAAATAATTCTCTTCTTTGGTGAGTCTAAGAGTTAATTAAGGTGAAAATTTTTATTCATGTTCTATGATAACAAATTAGGTATAATAATAATATCCTTCACCCTAATCATCATTCCATTTGACTTATCATTAGAAAATTGTCCATCACTTTCAATGTTTACCCAGTTCCTTCTAGTTTCCTCCATTAATAAAAACAAAAAACCATAGTTTGATTAAAAATAATCATAGCATAAAACCACATAATCATGAAAGAAAAATCACTTATAGGATGTCTATATAATGACACATTATTTTTAATCTATGAAAAATTAGGTTAGTTCTAAGTTATTCATAGTCACCATCTATTTAAAAAATTCATTATGGTTTGTAAAGAGTTTGTAAATTTATAAAGTATTTCCATAGGAATTTCAAAATATATGTGAAACAAGGTCCGTTTTTGTGCACTAGTTGATGATTAAGTACAGATTAATGAACCCTTCATGGAGTTATTCAAACTAGGGGCCTCTATACTAGATCCAAATCCACTTTTAGTATCTAAAAAAATATGTAATTTCTTAGAAACCACTTGATCCATCCTTCACCCTAATTATAAGACATTTTACTATATTTTGACTTATCCTTATACTTATTCTTAGATATATCACTAGACATATCCCTAAAAATATCCCTAGGGATCTCACTAAAGTTTTATCAACCTAGTTTCCAAAGGATGATTAAAAATTTTCTCTTATAAGTACTATCATGACCTTGGATTCTCATACATAGATATTAAATATTTTTAGTTGAATATTCCTTTTATTTCACAAACACACTATTGAGTACCATAATAGTTTAGTTCCTTTGGAAACTTTCAACACAATATTATTATTTGGTGAAATATCTTCAATGTTTCCCAATTTTTTTTCCCACTTAGTACTCTTCATAGAAATACCCTACATAAAAACTTTCTTTATAACCTAGGGAGGGGAAACATAATAAAGGGTGAGTTCCAAAGATTAGTAAGGTTAAATAAGGTAAATACATAAACATAATGTGAGGAAAAGTGTATGATAACATGTTTATAACATTTGAAAATCATACCCTGTATATCAAATAACATAATCTAGAGTCATGGAATAAATATTGGTAGATCATAATAAATGAATCATAAGGGAATCAAAGTACATGAGTCATGTGAGCATAACATTTACAAAAGACATATAATTATGTAACAAAACATAATCATATAAAATAATTTCCTTAGTAGTCAAGGCTCATTGAAAAAAATCATGGGCAGCTATACCTCCAGGTAAAAGACACACCACGATCCCAAGTGGAATCCCTTTACTCATAGTGGAATTGGTTCACTCCCCAAACCATTATATTAGTTAAGGACTCCAAATACCATCATTGTGGAAAAAGTATTTTACTGAACCATGTTTAATTCTCATTTCAGTATCCTCTATCTCATGAGGTATAAGTCATTTCACAATTCATTGGATGGTAATATAGGTCCCAACTATATTTGGTTAAACATATACACCATCCTTGGTTATAACATGACCAACATATTTGGTTATAAGGTAACCACTAACCTTGATTATAATGTAACCAATTTCCTTGGTTATAACATAACCACCATAACATAATGAAAAGAAGACACATGTGTTCCATAAGATCATAAAACATTCATCATATCATAATCCATGGAATGAAATGTATTTCCTAAAAATTTAATTATAACAGAATATTTAGAAAAGAAATAGGTTTAATAATCATTACATCATTTCATCAAAGCATAACCCATTGAAAAGGAAATGGTTTTTCATAAGCACTTTATCATGGTTTAACATGTGGAAGAAAAATAGTTTTCAAAAACATCATGTAATTATAAACATAAACCATCCAGAGAAAGAATAATAATGGTATACTTGGACCATATCCCCATTAAAGCATACTTAAGATCAAAATATGTCATCTTAGATGAAAAATGATTCTGGAAGATTACTTGGGAAATTTATTAAGGAAAATATCCTTTCCACTTTGTAAAACATGTTTTTAAAACTTTAAATTTTTTAAAACCCTTTTATTATAAAATAAACTTAAAAAAATATAAAAAAAGATTCAAATAAAATAATTTTCGTGAAGGTGGTAAATTTCATTCATTCCATACATGTTAAAACAAATATTCGTTTAACATTTTCTGTAAAAGACAAAGGAGAATTGTTTGAAAATTGATATAAATATTCATTTTGAAAATATTTTGTAAAATTTAACACATGGTTAATTTTTTTTAAAATAAAATCAAATTTGAGTAATAAAACATTTTTAAAAAATATTATTTTCAGAAGAAAATAGATTTTTGACCGAAGAGATAAATAAAGTCACATTTTCTTAAAAAAAGTCTAAATTATTTTAAGTACCAAAGAGTGTTAAAATTTTACTATTACTTATAAATATCATGAATAAAAATAAGAGAATAAAATTAATGAGTTTTTTGAGATTTATATCATAATATTTATTCATTGGTAGTATAATCATAAACCTTGTCAATAAACGATGAGATTGTAAGATAAGACTCTTACCACTTTTGGTAACTTTGGAATCATAATACACATGGAATAATAACATTAAATAAAACATAGAACATATTTATATAATTATATTCATGATATAAAATGTAAAATGGGTAGTATATACACCTCATAAAATAATTTTGGTTTATAACATAACTAATGTCTCAAATAAATAAAATTTAGACAGAAATTCCTTACAGCTTTGGTAACTTCGAAACCATAAATCCCATGAAAGAGGTATCCTCAAATGGATATGTTATTACCCATAATTTTATGTATAATTATCATAAAACACATTCATGTTAAGTATATCCAACACATAAAAGAAATATGTGGTGAGTATGTCTTGTGTCTCATAGAAGCAAAAAGTGAGACATAAATCCCTTACCTTAATTATCGACTTCCTTCATACATTTAAATAATCTTATATAATAAATATAAGTTTATTATAAATACATTAAAAAATCATACTTATATATATCATACCATATATTATTCACTTATGTCCTTTTATTACCCATTTATTAACAATTCCATGTTAAAGTCACATTTTGGGTAATAACTGCTTTGTTTTTCATATATGTTTTGATTTTTTATTTTTGATTATCTTAATTTTATAATGGTTAAATTATTTCAATAATAATAATATTGACATAATTATCATATTTATACATCAATTATAATATTAATACCAATAATTTAAAGATGGTTTTTTGTAAATGAATTACATTATGATCATGGAGACTATAGCCCGTATGTATATATGAGCAACGTTTCCATTTTTCAATAATAAATAAGGAAAATATGTAAGTAATATATAATATTTAAATAATAATAATATAATAAATACCATATTAGTTTTTCAAATATATTTATACATATCAACTACAACAACCCAATCCTTTTACATACGACATTTCATTATTTCAAGCATAAATAACCATCAGAGTACAAGCCAAGGATCATTAAGTCTAGTGTCTTGGAATACTAGGTACATATAACATAAAACATGGGGCTATAAAACGAAAATTGTTTATTTAATCTCCATAATGAGATCCTAACTTCCTTTGAGCCCTTACATCTGCACAAGGTACCCTGAGGAACACATGAACAAAGGGATGAGCTAAAAACCCCAGTAAGGGAATGAACATAAGGATACACCTCAAGCACATTAATTAAGATTCATGAAATAATGGTATCCAAAGCATGAAACTTATGAAATAATTTAATATAATATTGGGAACATATAAAAATGGAATCATATAAATGTGGAAGAATCTTAAATCATATCTTTAGTATGGGTCAAGGCTAACCGCCAATCCCGTTTCCCATTTTAGTACGGGTCAAGGCTAACCGCCAGTCCCGTTTCACATCACATATCATGAGACTTAACCTTACCCAATGCATTGGAGAGCTATCTGGGCGCAACCATCTCAACATATTCATGAATATCTTTTCCACATAAATATTCTTACCACATATACAATCATACATATTCAACCATACACAAACATAAGGGTGCCCATGAAAAAAATTGAGTACCACAATCATGACATCAATCATAACCAATAGGCATATCATGAAAGTGCCCATATAAGGAAATAATTAGAAATACATGGAAATTAATAGGTTAAAATAGTCTTATAACATGGTAAGTGGTGTAAAAAATAAGTGATAACATATGATAGATGTATTTTAGAAACAATAGCATTAAAACATTTTAGTGCGGTTTTAAGGGAAATACCATAGAGATTTTACAAATAGTAGAGAAGAAATTATTTTATATAAAACCAGAATTGAAGAAATAAGGTTTTAATATTTAAAATAAATAATTTACAAAGATAATGGTGTCTTAAAACAAAAGGTAGAGTGATCATAAAATTGGGTAAAAGTTCAGGAAGTTCCTTTAAGGAAAATGTGCTTATTGGGAAGTATTGAAGAGAGATTCACTTATAAGCTTGTATAACCATGAAAGAGAGTGAGAGGTGGATCTTGGAATGTGAGATTGGAGCATATAAACATAATTTTTAAGTTCTACATAAAAGAAAATACAACAACATAAAGAAAGATAGAGCAACCTGAAGGAATTAAGGAAGTTCGGGTAGAATCCATCATGGTTTATTGGCATGATATCGTGTATAATGAAGAGGGCTTGATGAGAGAGATAAGGGGTTTATCATAACTTATAAAACATTATGGAAGTATGGGGAAGGTGTATAAATGTACCCCATTACTTGGTATTACACAAAAATTCATAGCATAGAGATCAATCTTGATTATGAGTAAAAAGGGGAGGATCCCTTACCTTAAATCTGGTGGTGGTCTCCACTTGATATTAATGACCTGAATAGTCAAATTAGGTTTATTAATAAATATTTCCAGAACATTATATAGATGTAAAAAACCTTATATACATGTAAAACATTTATTATAACCTTTTTAAGTTCATTCATCCCCATTTTGATTGATTATAAGGTTCAATTTCATGGTTCGGGTCCGTTTGTTTCCTTGGTTTTAATGATAAGTTCACTTGTTTTTAGGTTAGGATAAAATGTAATATGAAATTGGTTGTCCAGAATAGATTTTATATAGAATTTGTTAAAATACATAAGGTTAGAAAATTCATTTGGTTAATTGGACTGAAAGAGAACCATGACATAAGACATTAATGATAAACGCTTGAATTAATTTTAGCGATTCTACCCATAGTTAACTTGATTTGTATTATTATTTGATATCATGAGTGTATAAGGATTCCAGAACCATAAATAGGATATATATAACATAGATAATATTCTGGTTCAACTATAACATAAATGGTTTCATGACCAGAAACAAAGATGATAAAAGAAATTGAAAATGCATTATCCACGATGTCGATCACTGATGATGTTTTAATTTTAGAACGTGAGGGAGAGGAGAAGAAGCATGCTGCTTTAATTTTTTCATAAACATGATTAAAATCCATAATATATGATATTCTGGAGATTTCATGCCTTTTTGATAAGGGGAGGGGAAGGGGGTATAAGAAAAGAAAGAAATTGAAAACAAAACACTTAAAAATGAAAGGGGATCCTTAGCCTTTGATCTCATCTCTTTGAGATCCCTCTTAAGGCCTTTTATTTTGGCCTTTTGGTAATACCAGAAGGCCTTGGAAGTGTGGAAGAAGCTTGGGAGGATTTTTGGGCAGAATTTGGGCTAGACACAAGGCTTGAGAGTTGTGTGGGAAAGAGGTAAGGAGAGGGGGTATTTATAGTGAGGGAGGGGAGGTTTTTTCCTATTATTTTAAGTATTAGTTTATTATTTAAGGACAAGACTATGAATAATTGAGCATTATAAAAAAATATACTAAAATAATCAAGGATGATTCGGGATTATCATCTTACATCAGCCATACATCACCTATGATGCAGTATTTAACATTTATTGTAATTTATCATATTTTACTATTCATCAAAAATTCAAGTATTTCAGAGAAATCCCAAAAATTCACCCAAACCATTTTTTGATGTGTAGAATCCAAAAATGAAGTCCATTTTTCAAAAATAATTTTCTAAATATGATTATTTTAATATTTAATTAAAATCATATTTTATTATCAAAAACCAGATTTAAAACATGAATTAACTCATTCTAAAACATAGGTATGTTGTACTTACAACTTGAATATTATTTTTATACTGTCATATGCGAGTTTACTATTCATTAGGGTATATTACTATTCATAAGTTTATGCTACTATTCCTTAGGGTAGGTTACTATTCACCAAAAAATTAAGTTTTTCTTATCGGACTCCAAAAAACATCTTGAACACAACCGTGTATGCCAGATTTTCGAAATTACAAACACATAAGTGAGAAACTTATGTTTAAAGGTCACTTACCACTTAGTAGTTCATTATTATGTGATTTTATGGCATATTTATAAGAAGGTAATTTCCATTAAAAACATTGGGTCGTTACATTCTCCCCCCCCCTTATGAGATTTCACCCTCGAAATTTTGTTTTACATACTAAGACAAAAACAGGTGCAGGTACTTTTCATTCATTGCTTCCTCGAATTCCCATGTTGCTTCCTCAAACTTATGGTTCCCCCACAACACTTTGACAAGATGGGTTGTCTTGTTGCGTAGAACCTTATCTCTCCAATCCAGAATCTTTACTGGCTGCTTTTTATAGGAGAGATCATCTTCCAGCTGCACCACCTCTGAGTTTAGTACATGCGAGGGATTAGGCATGTACTTCCTCAAGAGTGATATGTGGAAAACATCATGAAATAGATCCATATTTGGTGGAAGTGAAAGCCGATAGGACACAAATCCTATGCAGTCAAGGATATCAAAGGGGACAATATACCTTGGGCTTAGCTTCCCTTTCTTCCTGAATCGCATGAATCTCTTCCATGGAGATATTCGAAGGAATACTTTATCTCCAATGTTGAACTCCAAGTCCCTTAAACGGTTGTCATCATAGCTCTTTTGCTGACTTTGAGCAGCGTTGATGTGTTTCTAGATGACTTGAACCTTCTATGTCATCTCTTGAACAAGATCGGGTCTAAGTAGCTTTCTTTCTCCAATTTCATCCCAACAGGTTGGAGTTCTACATCGCTTTCCATACAGAGCTTCATATGGAGCCATATGAATACTTGAGTGGAAGCTATTGTTGTATGAGAACTCAACCAATGGGAGATTCTGATCCCAACCACCTTTGAATTCTAGAGAGAAGGCTCTTAGCATATCTTCAAGCGTTTGAATAGTCCTTTCATATTGGCCATCAGTTTGGGGGTGATAGGCCATGCTGAAACTCAATTCAGTACCCAAAGCACGTTGAAGACTCCTCCAGAATTTATATGTAAACCTTGGATCACGGTCAGAGACAATTGAGAGTGGAACACCGTGTAGTCTCACCACTTCCTTCACATATATATTTGCAAGTTGTTCAAGCAAGAGATCTTCCCAAATAGTGATGAAATGGGATGTCTTGGTGAGTCAGTAAACCAAAACCCATATCGCATTATTTCACTTCGACATCTTCGGGAGACCCATGAAAACGTCCATAGTAACATTTTCCCATTTCCACATGGGTATAGGCAATGGCTGCATCATACCTTTGGACTTTTGTCGCTCAGATTTAACTTGCTGACATACCAAGCACCTTGATATATATTCCACAATCTCCTTCTTCATGTTATTCCACCAGAAGTGTTCTCTGAGATCACAGTACATTTTGGTACTCCCAGGATGGATAGAGAAGGTCGAGCTATGTGCATCATTCAATAGATCCTTCTTTATCTCTGGATCAGATGGTACACATCATCGTGTCCCAAATCTTACAACTCCTTCCTCATCAATTTTGAAATTAGAGGATTTCTCATTTTTAACAGCTTCCACCCTTTTCTGAATTTTCACATCCTTTATTTAAGCAACCTTTATTTTCTACAAGAGGGATGGTTGAGAAATCATTTGAGAAAGGATTGATGATGTTCCCACCTTAATGATTCCCATGTACATCCTTTTCAAATCCAAGAAGATCAGATCCTTTTCAATTATCATCATTGATAAAGATGCATGATCCTTTCTACTTAGAGCATCTGCCACCTTGTTTTCCTTACCGAGATGGTAGTGGATTGAGAAGTCATAATCCTTGATGAGATCTATCCATATTTGTTGGCGCATATTAATCTCTTTCTATGTGAATATATATTTGATACTCTTGTGGTCAGTATATATCTCACATTTTCCCCATAGAGATAATGCCGCCATATTTTCAACGCAAAGAACACAACCGCCAACTCCAGATCATGCGTGGGATAGTTTTTCTCATGTATTTTCAGCTGCCTTGAGGAATAGGCTATCAATTTATCATTTTTCATTATCACACAGCCTAAGCCTTTATTAGAAGCATCACTATACACCACAAAGATTTCTCCACTTGAAGGGAGTGTGAGTACCAGCGCAGTGATAAGCCTCTTTTTCAACTCCTTGAAACAGTCTTCACATTCCTTTGTCCAGAAAAACTTTACTCCCTTCCATGTCAACTTGGTCATTGGGTTTGAAAATTGTGAAAAGTTCTTCATGAATCATCGATAATACCCAGCTAGACCTAAAAATCTATGGATCTCCGTTACAAAAGTTTTCCTCGGCCACTCTTCAATTGCCTTCTTATTGGAAGGGTCCACAGATATCCCTTTCCTGGTGATAACATGCCCCAATAATGATACTTCCTCCATCCAAAACTCACATTTTATGTACTTTTCATACAACTTCTCCCTTATCAAAGTCTTTAACACACTTTCCAAATGCTCCTCATGTTCCTCCTTGATCTTGGATTATATCAGAATATCATCAATAAAGACCACTAAAAATTTGTCAAGGTAGTATCTAAAGACTCTATTCATTAAACCCATGAAAATTTCTGGAGTATTAGTGATTCCAAAGGTCATCAATGTGAACTCATAGTGTCCATAACTCGTTCGAAAGGAAGTCTTGAGAATATCTTCCTTCCTGACCTTTAGTTGGTGATATCCCGATCGAAGGTCCACCTTAGAGAAATAACTAGCCCCACGAAGCTGATCGAACAAGTCATTTATCTATGGAAGGGGATACTTGTTCTTTATAGTGATTTTATTGATCTCATGATAATCAATGCAGAGACGCATTGATCTATCCTTCTTCTTGACGAAGAGGATTGGAGCACTCCATGGTGAAGCACTCGGGTGTATAAAACCTTTCTCCATATTCTCCTGTAACTGCTTCTTCAGCTCTTCCAGCTCTACGGTGGCCATTCTATAAGGTGTCTTTGAGATAGGCAGATATCCAGTAATAAGATTAATTGAGAACTCAACCTCTCGGTCAGGAGGAAGACCATGCAACTCTTCGAGGAATAAATCAGTGTAATCCCTCATGATGGGCAGGTCTTCAAGTATGATTCTCTCCTTTGTCTCAATCATTTGAGCTAGGTATGCATGCTCATAAGGAAGCAATATCCAAAATTGAGACGAAGATTCTAAAGGATAATCATCTTCCTCCTTGCACATCTAAATAATCAGAGGATGCTTTGGGATGTGAAAAGTGATTTCCCTTTCCTAAAAGTTGATGTTGGCTTTGTACAAAGATAGCCAATCCATGCCCAAGATTGCGTCAAACTCCACTAAAAGAAGTATTAAAAGATTTTCTAGGAGTTTAATTCCACAAAAATTAACCGGGGAGGAGTTATAAATCATGGATGAAATGATCACCCCATTTTCTATTTTAAAAAATAACGTTTCCTCCAAATTTTGAGGTAGTGTTTGAATAGTTCTACTGAACTTTCATGATATGAAAGAATGCGTAGAACCAGAATCAAATATTATGTTCTCTATTCTTGAATGAATAACAAGCATACCTATCACCAAATCATTTTCCAGATCCATCTCCATAGTATTGATAGCATAAGCCCTTCCATGTTGCCTTGTAGGTTGTTGTTGATTGCCTATAAAAACCCTCAGCTTAGGGAAATTGTTCGCATAATTCCCAAGATCCTTGCAGTTGAAACACTGCACTATAAGCTGAGTGTTGTTCTGAACCATCCTTTCTTCTTCAACATTAGTGGGATTTTTCATATCCCTTCAGCAGTTCTTGGCCAGATGACCAAACTTCCCACATTTGAAGCAATTCCTGGTTCCCTTGATACAATCACCAAGATGCTTCTTCCCACAATTCTTGCAAAGGGGAAAGTGAGGCTTCTTTCCATCATGGGATTTGTTTGATGAACCACCCATGTTGTTATCCATTTTCCGCTTCTTGTCACTAGGCCGATGAGACCACTAAGAGTCTCCCATCTCAATTTCAACCTTGAGGGCACAATGAAAAATCTTCTCATAGCTGTTGAAGTCTCGAATTTCCAACACTTGTCATAGACTCAGCTTTAGTCTGCTAAAGAAGAGATCCAACTTTCTTTTGGTGTTCATGACAAAGCCAGACGCATACCTTTCAAGCCTTGTAAAGTTCTCTTTATATTCCCCGATGGACTCATCTTCCTCCTGCTTGACTCCAAGGAACTCTCTTTCCATCTTGAGATGGAGGGTTCAAGGAAAATATTTTTTGAAAAACATCCTCTTTAATTCCTCCCATAATATAGAATCAATTTCCTTTTGGGACTTTGTATTCTTGATCAATGTCCACCACTGATCAGCTTCCCCATCAAAATGATAGACTACCAGTACAACTTTCTCTTCTTCCAATCACTGGAGGATAGAGAAAATATTTTCAATGGAGTTAATCCATTGTTCTACGAGGAGGGGATCAGAAGACCTGCTAAACATGGGAGGACTTTGACGCATGAAGGATTCTACGACAAATTGATCTTTCCTTGGAGGAGGGGGACGTTCCACCCGATTCAAGTTATTATTCATAACTCGAGCCAACTGAGAAAGTATTGCCATGAAGTTTTGAGCATCTGCTTCTGTCACATCAGGAATGTCATTAGGGAAATCATTACATTGCCTATCACATTGGTTGTTGGAACGTGTTCTTCTATTTACCACTATTAACTAAGAAAAATAACGTATAATTAGTGGTCTTGAATACTTAGCTATTGATAATAAAAAGAAACTTTGAACATAAAAGTATGAACTTCTAAAGAAAAAGTATATCCTGACTTGTGATTCCTTAGGTTTATATCTTGGTTATCCTAAATATATTTCTTAACTTATATTCTCATGGGATTCTTTTTTTCCCTTAATAATGGTTTGTACTAAGCTTGTGAATCTACCAAAGCATATCCCCCGAGAGTGTCATAACCAAGAGTGCAGCAAGGCCCGTTATTGTGCACCCGTTCCTATTCAAGTCTAGCTCAAAGTGGTGTTTTAGGGGTTTACCCCTAGATAAATCTATTCTAGAGCCACCTCTACCTGCTCCTATCCAGACAGAGATGTATTTGCTTGATAAACCAATTACTCTATACTCACCAAAATTTAGTACTGTTTTCTTATACTTGGTCTCATCCCTAAGGTTCTCACTAATGTGCTCTATTCCTAATCTCCATAAATAACTAGACCATCCTCTAATACTAACTATAGTGACCCAAGCCTTTTACATAAAACATTTCATTATTTCAAGCATAAATAACCATCAGAGTACAAGCCAAGGATCGTTAAGTCTAGTGTATTGGAAGACTAGATGCATATAACATAAAACATGGGGCTAAAAAAGGCACTTCTTTATTTAATCTCCATAATGAGCTGCTAACTTCCTTTGATCCCTTACATCTACATAGGGTACCCTGGGGAACACATGAACAAACAGATGAGCTAAAAAGCCCAGTAAGGGAATAAACATAAGGATACACCTCAAGCACATGAATTAAGAGGCATGAAATAATGGTATCCAAAGCATGAAACTTATGAAATAATTTAATATAATCATGGGAACATATAAACATGGAATCATATAAATGTCACAGAATCATAAATCATATCTTTAGTACGGGTCAAGGCTAACCGCCAATCCCATTTCCCATTTTACTATAGGTCAAGGCTAACCGCCAATCCCGTTTCACATCGCATCTCGTGAGACTTAACCTTACCCAATGCATTGGAGCGCTATCTGGGCGCACCCATCTCAACATATTCACGAATATCCTTTCCACATAAATATTCTTACCACATATACAATCATACATATTCAACCATACACAAACATAAGGTTACCCATGAAAAGAATTTGGTACCACAATCATGACATCAATCATAACCAATGGGCGTATCATGAAAGTGTCTGTATAAAGAAAGAATTAGAAATACATGGATATTAATAGGGTAAAATAGGCTTATAACATGGTAAATGGTGTCAAACATAAGCGATAACATATGAGAGATGTATTTTAGAAACATTAGCATTAAAACATTTTTGTGCGGTTTTAAGGGAAATACCATAGAGATTTTACAAATAGTAGAGACGAAATTATTTTATATAAAACCATAATTGAACCAATAAGATTTTGATATTTAAAATACATAATTTAAAAATATAATGGTGTCTTAAAACAGAAGGTAGAGTGCTCTTGAAATTGGGTAAAAGTTCGGGAAGTTCCTTTAAGACAAGTGTGCTTATTGGGAAGTATCGAAGAGAGATTCACTTATAAGAATGTATAACCAGGAAAGAGAGTGAGAGGTGGATCTTGGAACATGATATTGGAGCATATAAACAGAATGTTGAATTTATACATAAAAGGGAAGATAACAACAAAAAGAAATATAGAGAAACCTGAAGGAATAAAGGAAGTTCAGGTAGAATCCACCATGGTTTATTGGCATGATATCGTGTATAATTAAGAGGGCTTGATGAGAGAGATAAGGGGTTTCTCATCACTTATAAAACATTAGGTAAGTATGTGGAAGGTGTATAAATGTACCCCCTTACTTGTTATTACACAAAAAGGCATAGCATAGAGTTCTATCTTGATTATGAGTAAAAAGGGGAGGATCCCTTACCTTAAATCCGGTGGTGTTCTCCACTTGATATTAATGACCTAAATAGTCAAATTGGGTTTATTAATCAATAGGTCCAAAACCTTATATACATGTAAAGAACATTATGTACATGTAAAATATTTATTATAACCTTTTTAATTTCATTCATACCCATTTTGATTGATTATAAGGTTCAATTTCATGGTTCGGGTCTGTTTGTTTCCTTGGTTTTAATGATAAGTTAACTTGTATTTAGGTTTGGATAAAATGTAAGATGAAATTGGTTGTCCAGAATTGATGTTATATAGCATTAGTGAACATACAGAAGGTTACAAAATTCATTTGGTTAATTGGAGTGAAAGAGAACCCTGAGATAAGACATTAATGATAAACGCTTGAATTAATTTTATCGATTTTACCCATAATTAACTTGTTTTGTATTATTATTTGATATCATGAGTGTATAAGTATTATAGAACCATAAATAGGATATATATAAGATACATAATAATCTGGTTCAACCATAACATAAATGGTTTCATGACCAGAAACAAATATGATAAAAGAAATTGAAAACACATTATCCACGATGTCAATCACAGATGGTGTTTTAATTTTAGAACGTGAGGGAGAGGAGAAGAAGCAGGATGCTTGAATTTTTACATAAAAATTATTAAAATCAAGAATATATGAGATTATAGAGATTTAATTACTTTTGGATAAGGGAAGGGGAAGATGGTATAAGAAAAGAAGGAAATTGAAAACAAAACACTTGAAAATGAAAGGGGATCCTTACCCTTTGATCTCCCCTCTTTGAGATCCCTCTTAAGGCCTTTGATTTTGGAATTTTGGTAAGACCAGTAGGCCTTGGAAGTGGGGAGGATCTTGGGAGGATTTTTGGGCAGAATTTGGGCTAGGTATAAGGCTTGAGAGTTGTGTGGGAAAGAGGTAAGGAGAGGGGGGGGGAGGTTTTTTCCCATTATTTAAAGTATTTGTCTATTATTTAAGGCCAAGACTATGAATAATTGATAATTATCATAAAATATACTAAAATAATCAAGGATGATTCGGTATTATCATCTTACATCAGCCATACATCACCTATGATTCAGTATTTAGCATTTATTGTAATTTATCGTATTTTACTATTCATCAAAAATTCAAGTATTTTAGAAAAATCCCAAATATTCACCCTAAATTTTTTTTGACATTTAAAATACAAAAATGAAGTCCATTTTTCAAAAATAATTTTCTAAATATTATTATTTTAATATTTAATTAAAATCATATTTTATTATCAAAAATCTGATTTAAAACATGAATTAACTCATTCTAAAACATAGGTATGTTGTACTTCCAACTTGAATATTATTTTTATACTATCATAGGTGAGGTTACTATTCATTATGGTATATCACTATTCATAAGGGTATGTTACTATTCATTAGGGTATGTTACTATTCACCAAAAAATTAATTTTTTCTTATCAAACTCCAAAAAACATCTTGAACACAACCGTATATGCCAGATTTTCAAAATTCCAAACACATAAGTGACAAACTTATGTTTAAAGGTCACTTACCACTTAGTAGTTCATTATTATGTGATTTTATGGAATATTTATAAGAAGGTAATTTCCATTAAAAACATTGGTTCGTTACATCAACCATGTGGTGTGGTGATGAAGAGTGAGTCACATCGCTTCCTGAAGGTGGTAACCCACACGTACACAAACAATGTTATAGTCTTTAAATGAGTGAAAAGGTAAGAAATAAAATGATATATTATATTTTTATAATGATAAATATGGAATTAATATCATAATTATTTCATTTATATCACATATATTTATCCTTATTATCTTCCATTTAAAGCATTAGTGAAAAATGAATCACATCGCTTCATGAGGCGGTAATCCGCCGTACACACGAACGACATTATCATATCCCATAATGAATGAAAATAAAGAATTTATATATGATATAACTACTAAATATGTATAATAATGTTATAAATATCATTTATATACTTTATATCCATAATCATACCCAACCGTGATAGGTGGTAATGAAAAAATGAATGAAATGAGTTCGCGAGGCGATAGTCTACCATACACACAAATGATGATTTCATAACGCAGTTCATTGAATTGAAGATGATTTTAGCTAATGAACTTAACATAAAAAAATATTAGTATCTATAATATACTATGGTTATTATTTTATCATGGTTTAATAATAATTTATTTAGGTTGAGGAAGAAATAAAATAAATGTTCTTGTTGAAGAAGGTTACCTCTTGTATCCTCCTTAGGTTTGCATAAATATCCTACATAGGATAGATTTGTGTAAAAAATAAGGATTATAGGATGATATTATGGATTTTGGAAATTAATTTGGGTAGGTATTTGTAGAAAAAAATGGATGTGAATGTGTGGAGAGGAGTGGAGAATGGGTGACCTTTATAAGTGAGGTGAGTGTCACACTTGTAATTTTAGGAAAAGAAAGAATTTCACTGCTGTGTTTTCATGTAAAAAGGATCCAATAATGTAAAAATATCGATCATATAAGGTATAAAGTACAAATATGTCCATATAATGGGTTTTATACAAGTTTTGGGTTATTTTTAACCCTTAACGTTTTAGTTTAACCCCTGGTAAACCCATTTTTACCTTAACCATAGTAAATAATTTTTACTATTTTTACTATTTATTTTGGTCGAAAATTAAGTGGACCTTATTAAAAAATATAAACTATACTGATTCCAAATATGGAATTTATTTTTACAAATTCCATTCATAGAAAAGGAAAATTTTTATTTAAAATTAATCCAGTAGACGTGATGAGAAAATGACTATTCAAAGAGAAAATGTTCAAAAGGTTGAAATTTTTTTATATCAAAATTAAATATAAAATTGAATGAAATTACATAAATTGTATTAATATATATATATATATATATATATATATAATTGAACTAATTTAACTTTAAAAATAGTTTAAAATATAATTTAACATTATAAATAATTTAAACAAAAAGGCAGTTTTCAATTAGAATTCATTATTTTTCACTATTCATTATAAAATGAAACTTTTTAAAACAAAATCCTAAAAATTAACCCTAATAATATTTTAAAATTATTAATTAAAAATTTATGTCTATTTTTCCATATTAATTTTCTATAACTGTGAAAATTAAATTTAAAACAAAACTGGTATATGTGATGAAAAAAGGTTTTCAAGAAGTGTGTTTTTCAAGCACAAGATTATTTTTTGTTAAATATATGTCTAATAATAATCATTGTGTGAATATAAATTTAAATTAATTGATATATAATATATAAATTTCATTTACAACATTCTTCATTATTTATTATTTTAATTAATAAAAATGGAGAAACATTATGCACTTCAAAAGAGTTTTCAGAGAAAAACCTTTTTAAACCAAAAAAACTTATACTAAAATTCAATATAAAGTTTATTAAAAATTAATTAAGTGGATTAAATATTAATAAAGAATAATTGTATTACTTTAAAAAATAATTGGGCATTTAAATTAATTAATTTATTAAAATAAATGATAGTTATATAAAAAACAGTATTTTTCTCTATTCACTAAAAACCCAATATTTCCTGAAAAATCCAAAAAATTCACCATAATTTAATTTTAATATTATGATTTGAAAAATTAAGTTTATTTTATCAAATTATTTGTATCTAAAATATCTATAATATTTCCTTATAAAAATAAATAAAATAATTTTTGAAGAAAACATATTTTTGATGAATATAATTACTTTACTAAAAATTGATTGATTTTATACTAATAATTTGTAAAAAAATTTATATTGAGTAAGAAATTTTTATGTATATTTCATAATGTTTTTAAAATTATTTATACCCACCTACTTACTGGTGAGGTTATAGTATTGTTATTTAATTGTTCACTTAAGTTTGATGTCGCGTGTCATGCATGATATCGAAGAAACATGATATTGTGGGTAACACAAGATTAAACCATAAGATATAATTAGTGTTATGTGTAAAAAACATTTAATATATTAAATTAATTTTAAAAAATTTCACAAAATATTAGGGTTTTATAGTCAACGCCAGATGGGCCTCATTTAGTCATGCTTATTTGCTACATTGAACACTTAGACATCTTTGGGATTAAATCCCCAGATGAATTATGAACATATCTCATACTTTCATCACTACCAAGACCTTATCCTTTTTTATTGTTAATTATAACATGATAAATAATGATAATATTATTTTATAACTTCTTACTCTGAATTAACAAGTGGATAAGGACATGGGGTATGATAAATATATAGTTCTTATGGTGAATACGAAATGGAAGAACAAGGAAAAGGGGTCCAGTACCATAACAAGTATAAAGATACCAAGAATTATCCTTCTAAGAAGTGTAAGATATTGAGTAAAGGTAAGGAAAATGACTTAGTATTCTTTCCATGTGGAAATTAAGGCCACTAGAAGAAGAACTACCCCCAGAAGCAAGGGAAACCTAAAGGTGTATTTATTATAAAATGTAATATTTCAATATATAAAAAGGGTATTAGATACAACTTATTGTTCTCACATCTAAATCCAAATATAGGAACCGAGAAGATTATAAAATATTTATATAGGATAAGTGGAATTTAAAGCTTCCAATTATGTGAGGCTGGATGATATTTTCATTGGTGAATACCACCTTTCATTTACAACAAGAATGATATTGGTTTTTTAGGATTGTAATTATGTACAAACTGTTACCAAAAACATAATTTCTATATCATGACTAGATGCATATGGTTTTATTTTCAAATTTGGAAATATTTTTTTTATAAATACAACATATGTTATGGAATGAAGTATTTAAATAATGGTCTTTATATATTAAATTATAAAAACCAAGCATTGGAAATAGATAACAAATCCTGTTCACATGACTCATTTAACACCCAGATATGACATCACTATATTTTTAATGTAAATGATAAGTGTTTGAAAAATTTCTATCTATATGGTTATTTAGACTCTTTTGAGGTAAAACCACTTAAAAAATGTCATTCTTGTTTACAAGAAAAAAATGAGAAAACCACAATTCAGTGGATAGGGTTAAAGGGCCACAATTATTTTAGGATTAGTACACACTAATGTGTGTGGACCATTTCTTGTATAATATTGGGGTGGATATTCATACTTTATAACTTTTATTGATGAATTGATTATATATGGATAAGTCTACTAGATTAGGTATAAATATATATCCTTTGAGAAATTAAAATAATTTAAGAATGAAGTATATAATAAACATTGAAAGAAGATAAATAATCATTGATTATATCTCAGTGGTAAATATCTTAACCAAGAGTTTATCTACCTTTTATGGGAATTTGATATTCTATCTCAACTCACTCCACCATACACACCACTGTGGAATGGTGTTAGTTAAAGGAGGAACCATACCTTTTTAACATAGTAAGTTTGATGCTGAGTGATGTAGATATTTCATTATCCTTTTGGGGATATGAATTAATTGTTTTGGCATACACAATAAACTGAGTACCGATTAAAGTAGAAAATGGAATTCCCTTCGATTTATAGATTGGAAAGAAACCCATTTTGTCGCATACAAGTATATGGGGTTGCAAGACATTTTTTAAGGATATCTCATTCAACAAACTAGTTAGTACCTCAGGGAACAAAGTGTATCTTTATAGGGTTTCTCAAGGAAACGAAGGGATACTACATATACCATCCCTCAGATAAGAAATTAAATGTTTCTAGACAATACATATTTCTTGATAGGGATAAAATCCTCAAAAATTATAGTGGGAGAAAGATTGACTTTAATGAATTTGATGCTCAAGATACACAAGAGTTGGTATATGAACAAATTACATAGGTCCCTATAGAATTATTTCTTGAAACACAAGTACTATGTTGAAGAATTAGAGAGGTAAGAGAATCCGAGAGATATAGTTTTCTAGTCACCAATGATGGTGACTAATTACTGGTTGACAATGATGAACCTATATTCTATAAAGATAAAGTAGAGAGCTTAAAAAATATGAAATATGAAAAAAAATCCATAAATTTTGAAATGGATTCCATGTATAAAATCCAAATTTGGGTTCTAGTTGATGCACTAGTTGATGTAAATCCCTTCGGGTGAAAATGGGTATTCAAGAGAAAACTAGACATAGAAGGAAAAGTAAATACCTATAAATAAAGGCTAGTGTCTAAAGGTCTTAAAAAACATAAATTAATTGAATATGATGATAAATTTTCACTAGTTTCCATGTTTAAATCCATAAAAATATTACTTTCCATAGCATCTTACCATGAATATGAAATTTAGAAGATGGATGTGAAAACTACTTTCCTTAATGGTATCCTTCAGATTTATGTCTATATGACACAACTAAAAGGGTTTATGACTCTAAGTGATTTGAAAAATATATACAATTTGCAGAAATACATTTATGGATGAAGGAAGCATCTAGATCATGGAAAATTCAATTTGATAATGCTATAAAAGTATTTGGTTTCATTAAGAATGAATGTGATCCATGTGTTTTTAAGAGGTTTAGTGGAAATTTGGTTTTTATTTTAATAGTATATTTTGATGACATATTACTAATTAAAAATGACATACCGGTATTAGAGTCTGTTAAATACTAGTTAAATAATTGTTTCTCCATGAAGGAGTTAGGCGAAGCAGCCTATATTCTAGGGATCAAGATCATTTGGGATAGATACAAGAGGACTTTAGGAATAAGTCAATGTAAATACATTGAACATATACTAAAGAGATTTAGTATGGAAAATCCAAGAGGGTATTGGTTCCAATTTCACATTATTAACATATTTCTAAGAAAATGCGTTCCTAGAAACTACCAGAGAAGGATATAATGAGTAATTTCTCATATGATTTAGTGATAAGATTAATCATGCATTCAATTTTATGTACTAGAATTGATTTTTTTAAAGAATTGAGCATGGTTGGAAGGTATCAAGTAGATCCAGGAGTATAAAAATGGTTTTTTAATGATATCGTCATGTATATAATAAGAACTACGGATATGTTCCTAGTTCATGGATGATATGAGGATATATTCATCGGGGTTATACTGATGATAGTTTTAAAACAAATCATAATGATCTAAAGTCACGGTCAGAATATGTTTTCTATAACAACAGAGGAGATATGAGTTGGAAGAGTTCCAAGAATCCAGTTTCTATAATTATACAGTGGAGTATGAGTATATAACAGCTTCTTATGTAGCCAAGTAATCCATTTGTATATGAAATTTTTCCATGTATCTTGATGTGGTACCTAATAGTAAAGACCATATCACAATATATTGTGATAATACTGCAGAGATGTATATTTCAAAAGGGATAAGGTCACACAAATGGAAAAATAATATACTCAGAAACTATCACCTCATGTGGATTATTTCTCAGATGGGTGAAGTTATATTGAGTATATTACCAAAAGAAGAAAATGCGGTGGAGCCCTTGACTAAAGGCATCTCTCAGTAGAAGCATGAGTATCATGTGGGGTCTAGTGGACTGAAGTTTGTTAGTAGTTGTATCTAGTGAAAGTGGGAGTATTTTGGAGTTAGTTCCCTAGAACAAAATTTTGTATACTTTATGATAATTTTTTTAATATTAGTAAACTCCTTATTACATCCTGATTGTTATTTTGTATAACATAGTCTATTATAATGACAAAAGAGTATCTCTTACACTAAAAGGTCATAGTAACTCCCTAATATAATGAGAACCTAGAAGTGACATGTCATCATTATTAAATATATGTTCTATATCTAGATTAAATCATTTTAGGGACACAAATAATATAAGATTTCAGGTGTGGAGAATCATTGTATGTTGAGGAACCTTCTCATGGTGTACTCCCTTGGTAATATCTAGTGTAAGATTTTAGGAGAATAAGACCCGCTAGTAGGTAATCCATATTTATATGTGTCATTGGATGTTCTCATCTTCATACATGTGTATTGATCCTTATATTTTAATATTATTATTAATTAGTGTTATAAGTCATATACTTTGATGTATTGATGATAATAATGATGGAATATTTTCATATAGAGGTAGGATACGTTGGGTGCATCACGAGTAATATTTCATTAATGAATAATGTGAGAAAGTGTTTGTAACTTATATTATTTAAAGGAATTTGATAAATCAATACATTTGATGGAAATGATATATCCTAAATGAATCCATAACCATGGTGTTCTATAGGAAAGTTTTATATTCAAAAATTCAAACAAAGAGACATCGAGCATATAGGTTGATGGCACCAGCCTGAAACCTGTATGATTATAGATATCAAGATGAAGGGATTAAATTTCATAGTAAGTGTTTTTATGAGTTATTATGTCATCATGACATTAACGTTTTTCTCTATGGGTTCCTTTTCATGTTGCTAGATTCTAACCTTGGAATTTAAGATACTTCACCTAATACTACTAGGAAAGAGCCCTAGAGGGTCGCACACTAAGTGTATCTAGAATATCGGTTAAATAATATATTATAATATATTTTCTAATAAGTTGAATAAATATTATTACTGCATGTGGTTTAAAAATTATTCATGTTTTTTGATCACATATTTTATGTCACTAGTTATTTGAGAGAAAATTATATGATTAGAATATTTAATAAATATTTATTTTTTATTTAGTGACTAAAATGTTTATTAATTATTGGTTAATGATTAAGTTATATTTATTTATTAAATAAATAGTCATTATTCATGGCCTGATAAATACTATGGAGGAATGAAAAACTGAGTTTAATGGTATGTTGATAAATAATATATATTGAATATTATTTGAATAAATAATATTTAATTTAATTCATGAGTTTAGTGCATGTAAAGAAATAATAATATTATTATTATCATTTATGTGAATTTATTTAGGGATTAGGGAAATAATAAAGGACATATGTTTAATTATTATTTTCTAACCCTAGCGGTATATAAACCCAGTTATATTATTTTATTAAGAGATATAATTAATTTGCGTTGTCCACAATGAGATCTAGAGATAATTATATCAAATTTCTATAGATCTCTCTCTCCAATAATTCTCTCAAGAATAAAGAGTAATTCTCTTTAACCACAACTCTCAAGTTAAGAGAGATCAAAGATAACCCTTCCTTGAAGCAGCTCTCAAGGTGACCAAAGGTGAACGACATAAGCATTAGGATCTATTATGATAGAACTCAAAGATTCCTACAGTAACATTCGAAGGTTCGTGGAACATGTATGGATCAACACTAGAGTGAATCTATTCTTTATTCCTACAACAAAATGATGGTATGACATTGAGACATTTTAAGATCCATAAACAAAGAAATAATTGCACATAAGATAATTATTTAATAACTTAAATTAATTATAAATAATATGTGATGATTATGTGGTTTGGTCCCTATGTTTATCCATGGTATATATTATTTGATTGAAATATATTTATCACATATTTTATCGCATACTCTATCTTATGCTTCCACTTTTCCCTAAACCTTCATTCACCCCATCTAACCTAATTAGGAAATATAGTAATGAATTGAACATATGGAATATGATCCTCTAAATATGGGAATATTTTGGAGATCAAGGAGCTTGAACTTCACTCATTAATTCAAGGAATAACTATACATGCCACATGGATATAATCTAGAGAACCTTTATGACACATTCAAATATCTAATATGGAGAAAAACCTTATAAATAGAGTATTTCTATTTTCATTTGGTGTATTGATAGTTTTTAGATACATTATACTTTTCTTGCATGTAATATTGATTGAAATGGATGTGATATATGACATGGAGGGAGAAACCCCTCATTAGTGGTTAATCCAGTGGGGGATAACCTTGTATTTTATTGATTTGAAATACATATATAATTCCCATTATGTGGTTAATATCAGTTTCAACTATATATTAATGTTTTCTTGTGACTTTAATCAAATTTTATGAAATTTTTATATTAAATTATTGTTTATTTATACTCTCTCTCTACCCAATCAAACCTGACATGATGGAACTTGAGTTATTGAGTGGTGAATTGGTTGATGATCATCGGTACATGTGAGGAAGGTAGAGTCTCATAATCAGCTTCTTGTGATAAATATTTTTTTGGTAGAAAGTTCCTAGATAGTTGGGGTTGAATTATTTTCTATATATTATGAAATTTAAATTTCCCCCATACATATATGAAAGATGATAATTTTTTTTATGATTATTATAGAGTTAAGACTCACCAAAACCAATAGAAAAGGGTGTGATATGAATGATTATTAGTATCTCATTAGTGAATAGTAGGAGAGGGATTCATAAAATCAGGAATTGTATAAATAGTATGGTGGTAATACTACCCTAGGATCGATAATCGATCCATTATCTTGATAAGTTCTCTAGTACTTTTATCCCTTTCTCTTACTCACAAATCATATAAAAATAACCTATTCTAATACTTAATTATATAACACTAGAAACTGCATCATTCCTTCAAGACAATATTATTTTACACTACAAAACATTACCCATATTTAAAATTGTGTTTGAATACATAATATTAAGGTTAAAAGTGTAAAAAAACCTTTTGAGGAAGGTAAAAAGGAACTTTTTAAGGTAAAAAATCTCAAGTTAAATAAATTTATGGTAGTAAGTGAGTGAAATATAAAACATTGAACTTATTAACTTAAATTTATATTTACTACATTGAGTTCTAGATTATTAGTATTAAAAGATTTATTTATTAATATTTTAAAAGTGGTAATCTAACTCTCTAAAAAATTGAGAATTCAACTAAATTTAGAAGAAATTTTTATCTTGGAATTTTTTTTATAATTATTATAAATAATTGGTTTTATATCCCTTGGTAAAATAACTCTCGGTGTTAGACATGGTGAAAAGAAGATTTGATAAATTAGCGACCAATGAGAATAATTTGTGATGCAAGGGTTAGATAAGTACCAAATGGTAAAAAAAGTTAAATATTATTTAAAAGTGGTTTATAAAGGCCAATTTCCTTGAAGATAAAGAAATTTATTGAAATATTTAGAGGCAGTGAAGGAGTTATATGTTAAAAGGCGATTTTAATCTCTTTAATTTTTATTTGGTGATGAAGATAAAGGTTCAATGATTACATTTTCTCTATAAAATGTGGAAAAATATTTTTTTATTTAAAACATGATTCATGTATGTAATTAAAAAATGGTTATAAGATTTCATGACAATATGCATGTAAATTTTACTTTAAAAAGGTATATTAAACTAGATAATTCAGAGAAAATAACTTTTTTTTATTTCCAAAGTTATAGGAAGATAAATACACCATAAATACAAACATGGTTAATTGAAGTTAATGTGTTGGATTTTAAAAAAGGATTTATATTAGTCTTTTATAAAAAAACTAAGGGTAAATAATGTTTTAACTAGTATTTTTTATTCGGTTTTTAATAATAAATTTTGACAATCAGTGATAATAACGAATCATGGATTTTTTATTGTGATATTATGTTACAACCATGAGTTTATGTGAAGGTGAAAAATACAAAGTGGGAGAAAATTGGAATCCCAAAGGTTTAATGTTTTATAAAAATGTGTTTGTTTTAGATTTATAATTTATAATAGTGATATAAATGTAATTATAGAATGATATAATTTTTATTAATACATTAATAGTTCTATATATCAAGTTTACTAAATGAGAAGATTTTATAATGGTTGATATAGCTTTAAAGGATAAAGCAGGTGGTAAATATTTCTTATTTTGGTATATTGTGTAATTTTAATGGGTGTTATTATAAAAGTTAGTATTTAGATATGGACGAAATTTTCTTTGGCGAGGGAAATAAAACCATACAAAATAGGCATACAATCATCCTGTGATTTTTTGGTGCATCTATCCTTGAGGTTGGTTAGATATTTTCACCCTCCAAGATGGGTGTCATTCCATGATCATCACATAGTAATAAACCCAAGCTTTATAATGGAAAATTTATGTGAAAAATGTTGAATTTTTAGGTGTTTTTCAATGATAGGGAAGAAATTATGCTATAAGAATAGGAATTTGTGAAAATTTTGTGTTTTTATAGAACATGGAATTGCACCATGAAGTAACAGGTAATAATTCAATGTGTTCAGTATTAAAATATCTAGAGGGATTATATATATATATTATTTTAATTCAAATAATACCATAATTCTTTAAAGATAGAGTTGTTGAAGTTTTTCACACTATAATATGAGATGTCATGCCGTAACATTTTAAGAGCATAATAAATTCAAATAAAAAAATATATCATGTCATGATATAGTAAAATATAATTTATTTTGAATATTTAGTTTAAATTCAAATTTGTGTGATAAGGATGATGATTTTTAATGTTGACTCAGCCTTGTTGGAAAAGTTTAAACACACTTTAACAAATATTCCACTTAACAGGAACTCAAAGGATTGGGTGTCATATAATTGATCCTAACCATTTTATAAAGGGTTTTTGATTTTATATATTATACAAAATATAATAAATTTTTCCATAAAGTAATGAGAAGGATAAATTTCATTGATAATACATTTTTTAGAGAGTGATAAAATAGACTATTGATAGAGGATTCACTATTATATCTTGTTTTATTGATGAAAGGATCTGCTGTAATGGACCAAAAATTCTTGGACTGGTACTTTAAATAATTTTTTTCTAGTGGTGTCCAAAAAATATTTGATTGAAGTAGATGAAGTTAAAGATTCAATTTTATTTGGAAGGAATGCATTGTGATGTGAACTAATGTGTTGGGACATGAAGAGTTAGCTATAGAATATAGTTTTTCTATAGTTTGGTGTATTATTCCATAAATTATTTAGATATAGTGTGTTTATTATATTGTGGAATATGATTTCATCTATGAAATTTTGGTGTAATAATATTTTAAAGTGTAATTATGGTTGCGACATAAAGAGGTTTAGTCCAAACATGAAGGTTCCCAGATTACCATTTCATAGGGATGTCCTTGGGTTAATTTTACATAAGATCATATGTTTTTGTCCTATCTGAGTTTCATTATTCAATGAGGGGTATTATTATGGTATAGTGGTATTAAGGTGCCTTGAGTTTATATTATAAGAGTTTTTTCACATTATTCCTCTTAAGTTTATGTTACATGATCCTTTAATTTAACATTCCATGAAGGATGTTCTGGAATGAACCTTCTCAATGCACCATGGAAATTTGGGTTATTGGTTACCTAGCGCTTTCTATTTGAGGTATCTTATTCCATAGATCCCTTTATTATTCCATGGTTTTGATTTGGGGTGTGTCAGGTTTGAGGAGGGAAGGCTTGGGATCACACCAGGATCCTTAGTAGTTCAAGAATTGTAGAGTGTCCCTTTGTGTTATACCATGAACTATATTTAATTCACTGGTTTTAATATGATTTGAACTGATAGTTTCAAGGGATAATGTGTTATGGATTTTATATTTTATTTTTATTGTGGTGTGCTAACCTCAGTTACATATGATCTTTTAATTTTCTGGAATGATTATAAATTTGGATTTTTATCAAATTCATTCTTAGTTCCCCAAATCCCCTTGAACTATTGGTGACTAATATTGCATATTTAGAGATCTTTAACCACACTTTGATTGGTTTTATACACTCTATTTAAGAAATAAAATAATTTGAGTTATAATGTTATTTTTTTCTTTTATTCATGGTTTTATTCTTGTCATTTCTTCTTAGTGAGGATATAAAATCAGTTTTGATATTATCGTGTTGTGTTTTTTATAAGAAATGTTCACATGTATGCCTTGTGGTTGATCATTTTTTATTAGTTGGTGTTTTATTGGAGTCTTATTCTCCTTCTTGTAAAAAAATTGTTGAATCTTTTTTTAAGGTAGTAGATTCCAAATTTCTACTTCTTTATTATGTTTAAATTGTGTAATTATCATTATTTTGTTTTATTTGGGTGGATATTATATATTAACTAAGATAATAAATTAGAATAAATTAAATTGAATAGAAGAGGGGTGTTTAACGTGTGATTTATGAAATTTTGTGATATTAATTATAAAATGATCGTATTATTAATGTTACTTCTAGTGATTTATGCATACTTACATTAATATAATTGCATGTTTTTGTTGATATGTTAGAATCACCTTTATAATGGGTTAATAACTTAAAGTTTTTAATAAGCTGGTTCTGTGTAAATATAGAATTAAAGTTCTGGTGTTTTGCCCAACATTATTATTTAATATGATAGAATATTTAAGGATAAGTTATTTAGTGTGAATCAATACTAGGATTTCCTTTATTTAATACTATAAATGGAGTCTTCATCACTATTATTAGAATGTTTAATGTAGTTTTTTAGTTGGTTGTGAGGATGCAATGTGGTTGTTGAAGTGATAGTGGTGGATGGGTTTTGTATGGTTATGGTAGTGGTGGTATGGATGGTTATGTGGAAAAGAAGTGTATTATTCACTGTTATGATAGATGCTAGAATTATTTGTGTAGAGTTTAATACAATGACATGTTTTATTATTATGGGGTTGTGTTATAGTTATTGGTGGTACTTAATATGATTATAATTAATGAAAATGGTAATGGATTAGATATGGGTAAATTATGGAAACTAAATGATAAATGATTATAGATTAAATAAATGTATCAATTGAAGTGAAAATGTTCATAATATCTATGATTAATTATTAATTAATATATTTAAGTGGTAAGTGGTTTAATGAATGGTCTGATATTAAATATAGTTAATAATTTAAATGTGTATGGCAATAAAAATTATAGAAATTGTAATGTGAAATGAATTAGGATGTTTTTAATGCTGATATAGAAAATTTATATAATTTTTTGGGGGATGTTTTGTGTCATGGTAATGTTATCAGATGTTAGGGAGTGTTAGTGACTATGCAAGGGTTGTTATGGGCGTTGATAGTACTATTTTGGTGTATAAATTTAGGTTAATATTATAGGGATATATGATATTATTATATATTCTTATTATTTATTATGAAACACCTCCTAATTTGGGTAACCTGACTAATTCCTATAAAAGTATATGGGTTTTAGGTATTTTACTAGACTTGGGTTATAGATGGAATGAATGACTAACTAATCCTAATTCCCTGATCTCCCATTTGAATGTAGTATAGACTCTGATTTCCCGAGGACATAGTTGTATAAATAGGAGCCATAATGAATGGTGTTTATTTTATAAATATATACTAGCTACCTTGTTTTGTGGTTGTTGTGTGGATCCATGCATGATAGGAGGAGGGAACAATGTTGATGTATTTCATGTTCGCAATACCCAACCATGATGTAGAGGTGATGTGTTGTTGTGACGTGGCTAAGGTTTGTAGTATATGATTGCAAAATATGGATATATAGATATGTGGGTAAAAGGAGGATTATAAAGCTCAATATATAGGTTGTTGTGGCGTGATGCAGACCAGATCAATAGGGAAATGGTTTTGGGTTAACTTCTTGTCATATATTCTTTTGATACTATGTTACTATACTTGGATGCGATATTGTGTTAGTGATCCTTCATAAGGTTAAATGATAAATAATTTAATATAGATTCCTATTGGTTTTACCATTTATTTACTAAAGAATTAATATGTTTTTTCCACATTTTCATGATAAGTTTTAGGGGGTTCATACTAAGTATACTTGTATTATAAACATTATATATATCAATCGGTACATGTTTCTAGGAGGGAGTTGGTGACTGATCTTGACATTACTAGCTCAAGGCTTGGAGTTGCTACCAGAGTCACTAGAATATGAGTTTTTTGGTATTTTATTTTAGAGACCTTATTTATGTATGAATTTCAAATTAATTTTGGATTAGGTTTTATTTTAAATTATATAATTCTTATTGGTGTTTTATCTTTATTCCTAGGATTTAGGATGGTAATGCCTCCCATTTGTGTATTTTATAAACTCAGTGTTAATCTTCAACCCATGGAATATTGAAGGTGGTATTTAGGGGTCAAACTCATACTCACTACTGGACCAAGGGATATCTCAAAGGGTTTAGGTCATGAATATTAATAATTCTATTATATATATATATTGAGAATAATTCAAAGAAAAATTAAATTAATTCCACTATGGGGTTATTCTTAATTTAAAGGAGATATTTTCTGATTATGTGGAGTTTTTTATGGATGAAATCAATTAAAATATCAATAAAAAGTTTATATCTTCTATATTTGGAGTAATGAAATATTGTGGATTTAAAAATCATATAAAATCTATTTTTTATGATGCATAATGATCGAGTTTCCAATGTCGATCAAGGAGAGACCATCACATCTATAAAATATTGGGGACTTTTTTGAAGTAGTGAATAGAGGAGGAATATTAGGGAGTGGTATTTAGGAGGTAGTGAACTATCCCTACACTATTTTAAAGGTAGCTATCATTATCTTTGAGTGACGATAACATAATTTTTTTCCCACCAGAAAAATCATGATATTGAATTTTCATATGCTGACATATCCCCGTGTGTATGCTCCTTGGACATATCCTCGTGCGAGTAAACCATTTATTTTGATTTTAATTTTTTAATTTGTGATTTTAATTTTTTTAGATATAAAATTTAATATAATAGGATTTTATTTTATATTTTTTTTTCTAAGAATAACACAAGAATCAATAACATGTAACACACACAACACTGAGTTTAAACGAACCACAAAATAATATTATTTAAATAAGGCTGTTATAACCTAGACACTGGATTGGGGAGTATGAATATGAATAATAAAATTATGAAAAATATTTATAATTTTTTTATATAATTAAAATTTATTGATTAATTCATAATAAAAAATTACTCAATTTTTAATAAATTCATTTTATGCAACGAAAATATGTTTTCTTCAAAAATAATTTTTATTATATTTTTTGCATAAGAATTATAATTAATTTGTACCATTATTATAAATTTTATTTGAATGAATAAATATAATTTTTTATAATCATCATGAAAATATTATCTTAGGATGAATTTTTATATTTTTTTAAAAGATTTTGTTTTCTATAAATAGTGATAAAATATCTATTTTTTTAAAACATTCATTCTTCACAAAATAAGGTAATTTGGAAGTGTAATCATTTTTTTAATTTGATATTAATGTATAATAATTCTCCTTTAACTATATATAATCTAATTAATTATGCATGAATCAATATTATACTTTATTTTTGTATAAGTTCATTTTGGGCTAAAAAATACATTTTTCTAAAAAACTATTTTTTATTACCTTTTACATGTTTATATTTAAATTGAGTTATTCCATTTGTATATATTTAATATTTAAAAACTTATTCCATATTTTGAATAATGTGTTTTTAATTTGGTAAATAGATCCCTTTTATTTTTGTTTATTATGAATAATAACCATGGTAAGGATTTGTTAGCTCGGTAAGTGTAAACCAAGTAAAACTGGGTTAAAACTATGTGGTAAGACATTAACAATTCTCCAAAACATGACTTTATCCTATTTTATGAGTTTTTTTTTCGACCAAATATATCTTTAATATGTTTAATAATGTATGTTTAAACGTTATTTTGAATTTTTAACCCATGCATAACTTTTATGAACATAAATAATATTTTATCCATATTAAAAACTATTTTTGGTTCTTTGAATTTAATGCTATGTTTGGAAGGTTATATTTTGTTTTGGATTGATAAAAAAGTATAAAAAATATCATTTTTTATTATTTAACAATTTTTTGGAAGTAAAATTCTTACTTGATTTTAAGGTGAAATAAGTTTTACACACAAATCAAGTATGTTCCTAAAAACTATTTTCATGCGTCTTGCGTATTTATATTAAATTTAATTTTAGACACAAATAGATTTTGAATCTTATAAAATATATTGAAAATATTTAATCATAATTTAAAAATTTATTTAGAGGGTTTCTTTTTTTAATAATATAGTTAATTTATCATGGTAAAAAGTTATGTTATCGCGATTTGGGTAAAATTGGGCTTAATGAGAGTTTTACTAAGAAATAAGAATTAAAATATATCTAACACTTATATAAATGATATTGGTTTAGTTTTTATATACCAAATCACACATTATATATTAAGTTTTTTTTATCCATTTTAACTAATTATGATATATATTATATTAAAATATTTTATGAAATTCCAATAGTGTCTTTTCCCTCACTTATAAAAGGAAAACTCTTATCATCCATTATTCAAAAATTTCAAGACTTTAAGCACAGTTAAAACCATACATATTTCCTTCATATATTCCTTACTCTTTTCCAATATCCCTTGTTCTTCTCTTGAGACCAATCTTTCAATCTTTAATGTTTAAGACAAAGGGGGTCTCTCCAAGAAGAGGTAATTATCTTACCCATCTATTTCAATGTTTTTATATTATTATTATTCATAAAAATATATTTTATTCATACTAAAATAATTAATCCAGTATCATAAATATTATTATATGTTATTATAATTATGGTATTTTTAAAACCTTCTTTCTATTAAATAGGAAATGATAGTATCGCTCATGCATACATGTGCAATACCACCTCCACGTAGTGATGTGATTCATTTTCTATAAATTCCTATCATGGATAGTTATAATGATGGATTTAATGAATATATATTATATTTATGATGTAATAATTATTCTTTAATTAAAAAATATTATTTACTTTTTTACCTTTTTATCATTAGAAAATGGAAGTATTATTCATGTGTACGTACGAATTACCATCTCTATGAACGATATATTTCATTTCCAAAATCCAAAATTTATGGATGGTACTAAAGTTACATACAGTTAATGTATATGATTATTATTACATGAATACTCATCTTTAAATGTTATATTAGGATTATACCTTCCCATGTTCTTACTCATTGGGTATTTTGAGCACACACTTGTTTAGGTTGGTTTTACCACCAACACGTGTGATGTAATAATGTTTATAAAATGAATGATTAAGGAATAATGAATACTTATGATATTAAATAATAATATTATATACATGAAATTATTAAAATTATTGTGATAATGGAACCATTATCAAAGCACAAGGACCCGAACTGGAAACCGAAACATGTATGAAAAATAAAACTATTATCAACCAGAACAATGATTTTCATAAATAATTATTAATGAATGGTTGATAAGATATTATAATTAAAAACTATATGGTATTATAGTTATGAAAATTGTCCTATTTTAGAATTATAATAAATTTAAATTTATTATACAAGAGTTTATGGTGCTTACAAAGTAATTCACACTTGAGGTAAGGGTTTTTTCATGTCACTTTTACTTCTATGAGGCTTATGTCCTATCCACAAATTGTGTATTTTATGTGTTGAATATACTACCAAAAAATGTATTTTATAATTATTTTTATATAAATTATGGTATTTAAAAATAATTTAGTGGTTTTATCTTTTATGAGGCTTTGATTCAGAGATTACCGAAGCTGTAAGGGATTTTTTTATAATATCATTTTATTTTGAGATTGTTTATGTTCAAATTTTCTTTGAAAAAATTATATGATACTAATTTATTTAAACCCATATATATTTTTATACTATATTTATATTTGGTATTTACATGTTTATTTTCCATTTATTCTCTTCTTGGATCAACAATCATCATGTAAGATACATGTAAGGTAATTTTCTTTAAAATTATGTTTTAAACGCTTTAAATTCTTTTTTTGACATGTTAAGGTTTTTTAAATGATTTAATGAATATTATTATATAAAATACTATTATTATTTGAAGTCATTTTCAACCATATTAAATTTTATTTAAATTTTTTTAAATAGAATCTTTTTGACATTTTATAAATGAGGTGCTTTTAGACCTTTTACCAAAATTGTGAAAGGAATATTTGTTTTAATATTTTCCATATGGAAAAAATTCAATGTATCATAATTGTTCAATTATTTAATGTTTAATTTATAAGTTTACATGGTTATTTTTAAACGAAAATTTTTTATCCATATTATTGAAATTATTTTTTAAAATTTTATGAAAATAAAAGGGTATTATTTTTTTAAAGGAGTGATATAAATTTTGAATGTAATTTATAACTTATTTATAAAGAAGTTATTTTTTTATTCTATTTTATTTTATATTTCAAAAAGGATTGGTTTTACTAAAAATAAATTATTTATAATGAATTTATTGTGTTATTTCATCAATTACTAATTTATGGTTTTGTGGTGATTAACCTTCTCATGTCCAGATTCTCTATCACTCTCCATCTTTTCATGGGACCATCTTTTATACTCCATATCCATATTTCAAGTATCATGGATTTATATATTATTAATTCCACCACTTTTATTTCATATTAATAATATACCATTTATATATATGGAATCAGTTAAAAGAAGTTTATTAGGAATGTTATTTTATTGATTGAGAATATATTCTATGTTTTGATTAAATATGGAGAATTGTTGGTTTATAAGTCATTTTGAGAATGATTGTTTTGATAATTAAATATATGAGGAATGCATAGGATATGAAATTGATAGGTGAGTCCAAGTTATATAATAGCCCCTTGATGCATCAATATGTCTCATGAGACAAACTAGGTGGCCACATTATATGGTTATCTGGTTTACACTTACCCATTTATTAAAAATGAAGTCTTGGTTGATACACCATGATGTTAATAATCATGAAAACTTGGCCGAGGCCTTGATGAAAAGTTCATGAATATCGATATTTATTCATTTAATTTATTAATAATTCTGTTTTCATTATCAATGTGATTGGTATATTGATATTATCCATATATGTATGTTGATATCAAGTTGTTGATTGAAATGGAATGTGTTTTGGTTATCCACTCTTCCATACTAATTACACCTTATTTACTCATGAAAACTTACACTATACATAACCCTTATTGAGAATTTCAACTCACCCTTTATTTGTTTTATTTTCCTAGGATATAAAAAAGGATTATTTTAATAATTTCAAGGATTTAAGAAATTTTTTCATGCAATGATTTTAATTTCTAATGTAATATAGAATTCATGTATATATTTAATTTTCTAATACTTATAAACTGATCAATATTGAGTGGTGTGATCCCTTGTATATTACAATAATATAATAATTAAGCATTGAATATAGGTTTATAGAGTTTGTTTTATTATAATTGGTATTAGAGAAAGTTTAGTTGGAACCTTGGGAACTGAACTTTAAATGAACTTATCCAACATGTGAAATATGATAACCCCTTAGGGTATTTGAGAAATTTTACTTTTATAGGGATTTATTATTCCATGGCTCAATATTTATGATGATTTTAAGCTAACTAAATGTTTTTTACTATTTTGAGATAGCGTTTATAGGAAAGAATGGAATCAACACTAATGGTCAATATAGGGATTACCCTACTGAGTATTCCAATAAAGTGGGTGTTGGATATGAGCATATTAGGGACATATTAGGACAACTATATTGGGTTATGATTAATATATTTTACCATATGTTGAAACCAAATAGGATAGAAGTTAGAGTAAAGGATATTATAATTATAACTAACCATATATATTGAGTTATGACAAACAATATAAACCTAACTTAACTTCCAAATATATGATATAAAAGAAAAAAACGATTTTTATGGAAGTTGAAGTGATAAAGGCCATGGAAGGAAAAATATTCTACATCCCATGTGTTAAGAATATATAAAGACACACCCTAGTACATGCTTAAAGAGAAAATGAGTCTATTTAAAATATTAATATAAGGGTGATGAAGCTTGAAATTTTCAAATATTATATACTGTATTTCAATTTTCTAATACCCACCATAGTGTTAGTTTATGGGAAATTTTCACATTTTTATGTTTTAGTTATATTTTGAACTCAAATGAAAAAATGGATTTATTTTGGTGTTTATCTATTTTATTTGAATTCAGTATTTTGGCTATATTATTACAAAAAAATACTCAACCTTTCCCCCTAAAAATGGATATCCTTGTAAAAGGGAGAGGAGGTAAAAATTTATAGAGAAAATAAGTAAAGGAATCTCGTTCAAATTCAGTGCTTATTCGAGGGAGGGAATGATGGTTTGATTGAGTTTATTTTACTTTAATTCCTAATCCCTTTATTCAATTATAATAAATTTTGTGGTGGTTAAATCGATTATGGTGAGTGGTCGCCCCATTTTCTCTACCACCAATTTCTTCTTATCATTTATAAATTTTCCTTCCCTTCGCTATTTGTGTCATGCATATGGTGGAGTATGGCATAAGCAATGATGGTCAGCGAAGAGGTCTCCTAGCTGAATTTATGAAGAGCATTACCCCATATGCATAGGTCTCGGTATGGGGTGATGATAATCCAAATGAGATGGTGAGGTGTGACACGTCTTGATCACCTCATTGAGTTGAATATTGAGATTCCTTTTAAACAATGATATCAACCACCACGACCTCATAAGAACAACTTCCTTCATTATTTCTTATAACTTCATTCTGTATTGCATTTAATTATTATATTTATAATTTATGCATTTGAAATTATCCCCCCATTTATATTAATATTATATTTTTATATTAGTTATATTTTGTAAAAGTGATTATAGGAAAATAGTGAGAGTGAGCGGCCTCCTTGTGATCGACCCTAGGGTGTGCCACTATGGTACATTTTTAGGTAAATAATAATTTAATTGAATTGTGGTTCACGACAAACCACTTTCATTAATTTTTCACCGTTTCCAGGGAGGTTGCCTATGTTTTTTTCTAATTTGTTTTTACATTTTCTAGGCTTTTTAACCACTAATTTTGTGTAAAAAAAACGAAAAAAATGGATTTTCACAGTGACTACTCCTATGTTTTTCCTGATTATCAACAATATGAGGAGCCTGTTAATGATTATTTTTTAAAATTTCAAAAAGATACTCTTTAAATGCAACAAAATAATTTTGTGATTCAACAAAATATTCAAGAATTAATCATAAAAATGGGAATTCTTTCCAATGAATTAAAATAATTGAAAGAAATGAAAGCTCAAAAAGATTCTCAAGAAATGGAAAATCCCATCCCACCAATTTTTGATATTGATGAACCTTGTGTAGATGTGTTGAAAACTGATTCTAAGTCATTATTTTCAAATTTTAAGGAAGAAATTTGTTGTGATTCACCAACAGATGTGTCTTTTGGAAATCAAATCTCTTTTGAAAAACATTGGGATGAATTTGTTGAAAATTAAATTTCATTGGAAGATAATATTTTTGAAACTTATAATTAAAAATATTTTATGAATCTTTGGATAGAAACGAAGAGAAACTTGATCCATTCCTTTTTGAAGAGCATATGGAAGAACCAGATATTCTTCCCACATTCAATGCAACTGTTTTTGACTCGTGGAAAGAGATGGAACTTGAGAATCCATAGAGAGATGTCTCAAATTTTGATCCTTACTTTCTTGATAATTTTTATAATAATTGTCTACGTGCTTGTCCATGTGTAGATTTAGTTCTTGTTTCTTTTGGGGGGACTGAGTTTTCAGATGATGAGGATTTCAAGGCTGAAATTGAGGAAAGGATGGTCTGCCCGTTTCAATAACAACTGGAGGCGTTTTGTGAAGATAATGTCTTGGGAGGTTTATTTTACATTTTTTTCCTACTTCTACTATATCATCAAAACATAAAAGTCATGGAGGGGAAGCTGAAGAAGTATATTTTTTGGGAGCTTCTACAAGATGTGTGAGATTAAGAAGGTTGGAGAGATTTCATTTTGGTGGTTCATGAAGAAAAAAAATCATCCACCATCAGATTGGGGATAAACTGCTGCAACTGCTGGACTAGGGGCAGTAAAAACCTAGCACCCACTTGGGGGTCAAACCATGCATTATCCTATTTCTTTTCCATTCCTCTTTATTTTTGTTTATTTTTCTCATATTTTATTTATTTCATGCCTTTTAGGTCAAGTGGTAGTAGCTAGGAGCTTAAATAAAAGCTGACACTATAAAATAATGTCAGGTTGTATCTTTCCTTCCCTTTTATTTTTCTGCCTTTATATTTATTTTGTGTTGAGCTTTAATGAGGGGTAGTGAAATCTAGGTTTGGGGGGAGTGTCAACCTACTTAGTTTTTTGGTGTGATTTTTTTTATTTTTGTTTTCTTATTTTTAGTATCATTGATCTTTAATGAATATTCTGATCATTTTTCACACATTAGTTGATTTTAAGAAAATTGAAATGTTTTTTTGATAAAATGGATTTTAAAGGATTGTTGATGTGGAAACTGTTTTCTTGAATTGTATTTTCAATCATTTTAATGATTTTGACCAATTTCTGAAATCCATTCCCTTGAAACACTGACTCAAATATATTTTTCCTATCATGTGAGGTATTCTTAACCACATTGAAATATTCTTTATAATACCCACACTTTCTTGAGAGAGGCTAGTATTTTGTGTGAGAAACAGAACTTGTGACTTTTCTCTTTCGAAACTTTGGATTTCATTGAATGTTTTTAATTTGATTGAGGCATTTGTTTGGCTAGCCATATTTTATCTTGAGATCTACCTTTACATCTATCCTTAGTTATCCCTTAGATGCCATGAATTTCCTTATAGGTTTAAGCCACATTAAAAGCTGATTTTCCTTACTTACCCACACTATTGGTATTTTTGCGTGGATATTTAAAGTTTGAGTGTGGGGGAATGTCTTCTCGTGTGTGTTTGTTGGATGTAATTCATATTTGGGGGATTTAAAGTGTGTTGAAACATTTTGGGCAGTGGATGATAAAGTTCAAATTGGGGATGGGAAATCCTTTCATTGTGCATTATTGTTTCATCTAGTTCTCCTTCAAAAAAAAAATGAAAAAATAGAAAAAATGGAGATGAGCTTGAATTTATCATTGTATTCAATTTTCATCTCATTCCCCATTAAAGAAAATTAAAAAAAAGAAAATAAAGTTGTGCCTTTCTAGAGCTTTACAAAAAAAAATAAATAAATAAAAAAGGGGAGAACTTGGATGCAATCATTCATTGGATTCATTTCCTGGCTCATGTCCCATGTTATACAAAAAGGGGCAGTGTTGTGTATCACATTTTTAAGGGAATTGAGTGAGGATCATCCTATTTTTTCACTTGAATATTCATGCATTGTACTTAAGAGTCTAACCTCCTCTTTCTAGCCTTAATTTTTCAATCATTTTCCCACCAACCCTATGCCACATAATTCACCCGGAAAAAGTACTCATGATTGAATTCATTTTCATGTTTCACACCATGGAGGGATGAGAATTTTCACAAGCCTATGGTGATACATTCACTTTCCAAGTATGAACATAACTCCAGATACAATTTATCTTGAGTGAAGAGTGACATAAATTTCAAGGTGAGGTAGGTTTTGATTGGGCCATGGATGGATTTCTAAGGTTGAAAAAATTTAAATGAAAGGAATGAAAATTATTGGGAATTGTTTTCCATAGAGGAGACATTATGGAATTTCATTTTGGAAGAGATCATTGATGTTTTCTCATTGTTGATTTTTGTGTGAATTTTGATTTGAATATATGATGATTTCCCAGGAGTGCAATGATTAAGTGTGGGGGAGTGATGAAGCTTAAATTTTTCACATATTATATACTGTATTTTAATGTTTTAATACCCACCATAGTGTTAGTTTATGGGAAATTGTCACATTTTTATGTTTTAGTTGTATTTTGAGCTCAAATGAAAAAATGGATTTATTTTGGTGTTTAACTGTTTTATTTGAATTTTGTATTTCTGATATATTATTTTCCTCACTGAACCAAATTGTGAAATTTATTCTTTGTAGGTTTCCTTACATCATGGGAAGAATTTCATCCTTCTGGAGTCTCAGATCAAGCAATCATTTAGAGGCCCAAAATTAGCTCACAATTTGGAACCCGAAAACTGTGCACATATTTGGAATGTTTTACAACTAAGCTCGTATCTCGAAGTAAACCGGTCCATTAGAGCTCAAATTTAACAAGGAGATGGAAGAGAAATTAATTAAAATCTTTAATTAAGGATGAAACTTATGAATCCGATGTATAAATGGTTTTAATGGCATTGGAAGTTGGAGTTGTGGAAGACGAAGAGTCACATTGGCAGATTAAATGTGCCGCACTGAATCGGCCATAACTCCATAATACTTAGACCAATATTACTGAAATTTTGTAGAGGGTCGAGGAAGACGATATGGAACAACTTTCAAGAAGGGTCCATTCCCCAATTATTACATTTAATGGGCCTAAAAGTCGATGCAATCTGGAGGGAAGAATTTGAGAGAGATTTATTCACTTATTTTCTCTGTAAATTTGTACCTCCTCTCCCTTTTACAAGGATAGCAATTTTCAGGGGGCAAGGTTGAGTATTTTTGTTGCAATAGTTACTTTTGTTTTTTTAATATATATTAGTTTATCTTTCCACTTCATACCTCCTTTCTTCCATTTATTTTATTTTATGTATTCTCCAACCGTTATTCCTTTATCAACTCCACTAAAAACGAAGAACTAACCTCGACGCTTATTTGAGGGAGGGAATGGTGGTTTGATTGAGTTTATTGTACTTTAATTTATAATACCTTTATTCAATTATAAGATTTTTTGTGGTGGTTAAATAGATTATGGTTAACGGTCTCCCCATTTTCTCTACCACCAATTTATTCTTCTCGTTTATAAATTTTCCTTCCCTTCGCTATTTGTATCATGCATACGGTGGAATATGGAATAAGTAGTGATGGTCAGAAAATATGTCTCCTATCTGACTTTAGGAAGAGCATTAACCCGTATACATAGGTCTCGATATGGTGTGATGATAATCCAAATGAGAAGGTGAGGTGTGACAGGTCTTGATCACCTCATTGAGTTGAATATTGAGATTCCTTTTAATCAATGATATCAACCACCATGACCTCCTAAGAACAACTTCCTTAATTATTTCTTATAACTTCATTATGTATTGCATTGAATTATTATATATATAATTTATTCATTTGGAATTATCCCCCCATTCATATTAATATTATATTTTTATATTAGTTATATTTTGTAATAGCGACAATAGGAAAATAGTGCATGTGAGCGGCCTCCTTGTGATTGACCCTAGGGTGTGCCACTATGGTACATTTTTAGGTAAATAAGAATTTAATTGAATTGTGCTTCATGAAAAATCACTTTCATAAAAGGGTCATAAGAGAGTTACCCAAACCTTTTAGATAAATTATTACATGATTTTTTACATAAATATCCCTTAGATATAACTAAAGGGTTGAGAGACCAAGTGTCTTTGGAAGACTAGGCACATAAAACATCATAGTGAAACAAAAGTAAAAAAAATATATTTTAAACTCCATAATGAACTCTTAAATCTCTTTTATCTCTTAAAAATCCATAAGATAACCTGGGAAATACATATAGAAAATGGGTGAGCTAAAAATCCAAGTAAGGGAATACACTTGATAATAGAGATTGATATGTGTGTCAAATGACATAACAAGACATCATAAAATAGAAGTATCATGAATAATAACATGGGATTATAACATAAAGAAATTGGTATCATAAGATCATAATATCAAAGTAATTTGGTAGAAACATATAACATGACTTAAGAATAAGTCATGGATAACTAGAAAGACAACATCACATGGTTGAAAAATTCCCATCATGGATTAGGTTCACTCCCTAATCCCATACATAACATCAAATTATACCAAAAAATTAACCAATGAATTGGATTTATATTTGGGAGCACCCATTATAACATATATATGCTTATGTGTGCCACAAAAGGAAATCAATTATTAGACATAAACATAAGATTACCCTTTGAAAGAAATGGGTTGCATAATCAGGTCTTATAACATAACTAGAGGACATATCATAATGGTTTCCATGAAATAAGGGATTAAATAATTCTTGGATATTTTTAAGGGAAAAAGAATAATATTCCATGAAAATTTAAACAATTAAAATAAAGAAATAAAAAATGTGGAGAACTAATTTTGGGAATATTTCTTTTAAGAGGAGTTTTAGGAAAAATCCTAAAAATTCATCAAAGAAGGTACTATCATAATACTTTTCATGAAACCAAAATTTAACTAAAATTGTATTACATATAAAAAAAATCATTTTTTTAAAACCTTGTAAGTTTTAAAACATTTAATTTAGTGGTAATTTAAAGGAGACAAAGAAAACAGAGAAGTTTAGTTTAATTATCTTTTAGAAAGAAATTAAGAAGGGAACCATTAAAACATGTATATCCATATAATGTAAATATTAATTACACTATTTATATATTTTTGGGACATATATAAATAATATATAAGAGGTAAATAATAATAATATAGAAATAAAGTGGGGGTAATGATAGAGAAAGTGAAACATAGAGGAACTATAGGGGTTCAGAGAGATCCCTTACCTTATATTCTAGAATCAATCTACAATTTCACCTAACATCCTAGATAATAGAATTAGATTAATTATTTAATTAATTAAAAACCATTTACATCTATATTTTATTTACTATTTTTTATTTTCATTTATAACCATTTCTATGAGATATAAGGTTTAATTTCACTGTTCAGAGGGTGTTCGTTTCATGGTTCCAATGTCAGATCACTCATAAAAAATTATTTTTTCTTTTATTTTTTAATAATTTTTGATAATACACCTTTCAAGGGGTGAGGTGGAACCCTTACAAGGCCCATAGACGTAGGTATTACATGGCCCGTATGCCTTAGAAGAATCCATTGCCCGTAGGCTTCAAACATTACATACAAATATATAATTGAGATGAAATGGTATTCATGAAATTATAAAAATTTAAATTTTCCTAATTATATATATTTTTTCTGATATAGGGATAAATTATTGAGTTAAAACATTAACATTACATTGTTAGTTTATTTACGTGGTTTTACGGACTGTCATAAACTAGATTCTTTTCAATTAATATTATTAAAATATATTACTTAAAAAACATGAAATAAGTTATAATATCATTATTATAATATTATTTATCCATAATAATAATTTTATGACCAGATTTGAAGTCATTGGAGGAAAACTAAGTTCATTATTCATAGAGGCAATGAACCAACCATACTGTAAACAACGATTTTGTTTTATAAATAAAATAATAGAGAGTTTAATTTTGATATTAATATATAATAATAATAATAATAATAATATTTTATTATAATATTTAGGATAAATATTTTACCATGTTTAAATGTATGGATATGTTATAGGGTGGTGGAAGAAGATTAAAATTGAAAGAGATTAGTTGAGAATATTAACTCTTCATTCACTTTCATCCTCTTAAGCTATCCCTTAAGGACCCTTTAAATGGTATTTTGATGATAAATTCAACAATAGTATGTTGGGTATAGGTTTGGAAATATATGTGGGAAGATATTTTTCAAGCTTCAAGGGTTATAAGTTGTGAGGAGAATGGGTGGTATTTATAAGGGGATAAGAGGGGTGTTTCTGAATATTATATTCATTAGTTTATTATTTTGGCTCAAGTGTACCAATAATATCAATTCTTGTGAAATTTTTTATTAAATGGTTCATGTGAGTTTGAAATAATGGGTGATTACATCATCCATAACTTAAAAATACATATATTTAGATTATAATATTAAATACTATATTTTATTGTATTTCACTATTCATAAAATTAAACTATTTTAGAGAATTAAAAAAATTTACTCGAACCATTTTTTGACATGTAGATTCCAAAAATTAAATATTTTTTATAAAAATACTTTTCTAAATGTTATAAATTTAGTTTTTAAATAAAATCATCTTTTATTAAAAAATACCAATTTTAATATTATGATCGATTTTCCAACCCTTTGAAAAATTACTGATGGTGTTATAAAATTATATTATCATTATAATAAAGAATAAAATTTATTTATAAACCCATTTTTTGAAAATAAAATTTCTTTAAAATCAATATATTTATTATAAAAGTACAATTCAAACATTTATGTTTTAATAAAAAATATAAATACTTAATTTATCAATTTTAAACCATTTATTTAATTATATCGTGGTTTAAATATATCATATATTAATTTTATATGATAACTTAGTATTATTTTACATTTATATAGGTGAGTATACTATTCTAATATCCATGTTAAAATTCTTAATGGTTATATTATTATTCCAGTGGCCAGGTTACTAATCTAATGGCCAGATTACTGTTCTAACAGTCATATTTGTAATGGTCATATGGGTACCCTGATCTATCTAAAAAGATCATATCTTATTCATTCATAATTTACTTATTTTTTCTCTGAAGGTTATATATATTTTCAATTTCAAGATAAATATTTCATTACTAATATTCTGCTTCATTTTAACATTATTGTTTGTGAGTGCAGTTATTCTAGTGGATCAAGTATATCCAATTTTTTATAATTTTTTTGTATTATTTTTTATTGTTATCACCTTGTAATATTTTAAATTATTATTACAATTTTTTATTCTCTAAATATAATTTTTAAATTAATATAAAACAATATTTTTTGGTTTTATCATGTGGTGCACTGCTTTATATGACAATACTAAATACGACACAAATATTAGAAGAGAAATTCCATTGATAATATTCCATGTCATTACAGATAAGCATCCTGAATTCAAGGGAAAAAATGAAACCACTTCTTTCTAGTTATTTTACTATAAGAACATGAGGTATTATGTCTACCAATGGGCTAAGAATATATGACTACCCTGAAAATTTAATTTTGGTATTTATTGATGATATCTTGAGACACTTTAAATATTATGAAGAGAATGTGAATCAATTGAGAATAATTATTGATAATTTTAGTAGAAAATTAGTTATATGGAAAATTTAGTAAGTGATATTGTATATTTAATGATGTTTTTTATTAGAAATATTGTCTCTATGGTTGGAATAACTATTGATCTTTCTAAGAAAAAGGGAAATCAATGAATATCCATCATGGATTTATATAACTCTTAAGGATTTTAATTCAGGTAAATTGTGGTTAAATTGAATAATATATGATTATGATGTTGTGGTATCTATCAATGGTAATTTGGTATGAGAACTAAGGTAAAACTCTGGGTTGTGTGTGCTATACACTATTTAACATATGTTGAATGATATCAATATCCCTAAAAAGTGTTTTTATAAAAATATGATATATTTAGAGATATTTATTGAAGAATATATAGATTAACTTAATAGTTTTTATGTGATATGATAGGGTGATTTTTTTGTGATTTTTTTGTGTTTTATGATAGTTTATTTAGTGAAAATTATATTTTAGAAAATGTAATTAGGGAATATACATATTTCAGTATGTATAATTGATAAAGGTTGTTTGGGGACTTATTTTTTTATAAAGGTTTATTCATATTGTTTATTATTTTAGCTTGTGACAACTATTTTGGTTTTAGATGGGATAAATAACAATTTAACTTATGGTTAATTAAATATTAATTTTAGTGCTTCAATAATGAAAAAATCATCCTAATCATATTGATTCCCATTTAAGGATGAAATTATGATTATTGAATAGAAAAAAATAAATTAAGTAAATTCTATCTTATTTTTTATTCCAATGGTGATGGGAATTAAAAAAAATCAAGAAAAATGAAGATAAACGTGTTGATTGTTTTATATAATGTAATACTCAACAACCAAGTTATTTTTCTGAAAACTAATTTTCAAGTATTATTCTTATATAGGTATCTATGTAATAAGTTTACTAGTCATAACCTATAAATTAAAGTTCATGATAATGTTTATATCTAATTTTATTACTATGTTATATTAAATTTAGAAAAGAATAATTAAAAGTGTGAGGACTAAATTTCTATAAGGACAAGATAATGAAATACCCTAATATTTTAGTTTATATTTTATTTTAAAAGTAACACTATGTTTAATAGTGTATAGCACACACAACCCAGAGTTTAAATGAACCACAAAATTATATTATTAAAATAAGACTATTATAACACAACCATTACATTGGTGGGTATTAAAAGGAAAAAAATTTATAAAAAATATGTAAAAAATGTTTTATATAATGAAAATTTATTGATTAATTTATAATAAATAAGTATTTAATTTTTATTAAAGTCATTTTATGCTTCAAAAATATGTTTTCTTTAAAAAATTATTTTATTCAATTTGTGCCCAAACATTATAATTTTTTTCCCACAAATCTCTTTTTTGTATTTTATAAAAGACAGTTTTTGGATTAGTGGTAACCACACAAGATCCAACATACATCTAGATTTCAATGTTACAAGTTCACAATTTCAATGATACATGTTCACGATTTCAAACAGAAAACAAGACAGGCTGTCAGAACATAGTGTAATTCAAAGCATCATCGCTATTATTGCATCACCAGCTACATCGTCCAATCACCGTCGTCCTCATCACTGTTGTCCTCTGCAAGCATCGTCGACACCAATAGTGCCAATCATCGGCCATAGAAACCACCATCCAACATCAGTTTTTGATACCATTACCACCGCCACATCAACATAGCAGCGTCGTCTTCTCAACCATCACCGTCGTTGTCGGTAGCAGCGGCTCATCACCGCAACCACCATCCAAAAAAACACTTAATAAAACACAAAAACTGCAATCCAACATCCACAAAATTCCACTAGATTCGCCAATACAGAATCAACTCCAACAAGGGATCCTCTTCCATCCATCCACCTCAGAGAAAGCCAAAAACGAAAAAACAACTTGATGACTTAAATATCGATTTTAGTGAGAAAACACTACATGCCAAATACAAAGAACCAGAAATCACCAAAAATCCCCTTCTGTCATGATTTCTTCCCACTACAAACCATCAAAAGTTCTTCCAAAGAGAAAATTCTAGGAAAACAGACTCAGAATGAGAAGGACCCAATCCTAGTAAGATGGAGGATCATAGCCAACCGTCGCGCAACAAAAAACAACAAAATTCACAGAGAGATTTATCCAAATAAAACCAACACAAAAACTCAAAACTCGAATCAATAACTACAGGAGAATCCAAAAAAGAGAAGGAAGAAAAAAGGTCGAGAGAGAGAACCCATCACCATGCCCGGACGCGATAGATGAACCAATGATATCCCGTCACCGCCAACAGCCCGACTGGATAGGACCACCACGAACCTTCGAAGCATACAATCCTTCATATCATGACCACAACCCTCAATCTTCAACAAGCCTTGATGACATCACACCACTAGAAACTGTGATCCCACAAACGCTCTAAAGAGTGAGCCGACGAACAATGCGACCTTGCCACAAACCGGTCTTACGCCCGAGTATCGTGAACCAAGGTGCCACGAAGTCTGATCTTGAAACCATAGTAGGAAGGTGAGAAGAAAACACGATTTAGAGAACTCCAAAAGAGTTCATTGCTGATCCACCATGGGGAGGATGAAGGTGGTGGTGGGGGAAACCCTAGCGCCGAAAGCCCCTTATAGGCTCATCCAAAGAAAACTCTCCTCCAACCTAACATTGAATTTTCAGCACAAATATTATAATTAATTTATACTATTACTTTAAATTTTATTTGGTTAAAATAATATCCTTTTTAAAATTCATCATGTTAGTATTATCATAGGGTGAATTTTTTAGATTTTTTTCTATAAAATTATTTTTTATTAAATAGTAAAAAATACACTTTTTTTGTAAAACTATTATTTTTTTACTCAATAAAGTAACTTAAAAGTTAAATTATATTTTGAATTTGATCATAAATTAACAAAATTTTCCTTTAATCATATATAATATAATTAATTACATATTAATTGACATCATACTTTATTTTTTTCATAAGTTTATTTTTGGGATTAAAAACACATTTTTCATGTAAACTATTTTTTATTATATTTTATGTGTTTATGTTAAAATTGATTTTTTACACTTATATAAATTTAATTTCAGGTATAAATTTTTTAAATCATCCCATTTTATTTTATTTATTATTATGAATAATAATCATGATAAATATGTTTCACCTTGATAAGGGTAAAACATGTAAAATGGGTAAAACAGGGTTACAACTATAGTGTAAGACTTCAAAATTTCTCTTAGACTTGAATTTATCCTATTGGATGAGTGGTTTTCAACCAAATATATTTTAAGGAGTTAAATAATTTGGTTTAAAACCTTATTTTTAATTTTTAATCCATGATTTAATTTTATGAAGATAAATTACATTTTATCCAAATTTAGAACTATTTTTGGGTATTTTCATTTAATGGTATAGTTGTAAGGTTCTATTAATTTTTTTGTTGATTATGAAGTCAAAAAACCTCCATTTTTGTATTATTTTTACAATAAAATTAATTTAAATCAAATTATTACTTGATTTTTAGGTGAAATAATTTTTATGATAAATCAAGTATTTTCATAATAACTATTTTCATTTTTTTTCATACTTATATTAAATATAATTTTTCCACTTATAGATTTTGAATCTGATCAAATTAATTCAAAGTTTTTAATCAATATTTTTAATTTTCTTAAAATTCCCATTAATTTTTGATCATATAATTTTGTTATCATGTTAACAATTTAAGTTATCACATTTAAGGTTAAATTGGGTTTTACGGGGGTTTAACTATGATATAAGGCTTAAAATGTCTCCAAAACAAGTATAAATGCTATTAGTTGAGTGCGTATAGACCCTATCACATATTATATACAATTTTTTTGTGTATTTTCCACTTTACTTTATTATTATATATATTATATTTAAATCTTTTTGTAACTCATAGTCTATGATTTTCCACACTTATTTAAGGAAACATATTCTCCTCCCTTATACAAAAAATTGACCATTCTATCCCATCCATAACTTTTCTAATACCTTATTAGATTTATTTAGTTCTTCAAAGATCCCCTGGTCTTCCCCTTATACCAATATTTCTAGGATTATCTCAAAGAATAGGTAATCATCTTAAGTGGACATTTTAAAGTTTATTTTTTCTTATTCCTCCCCTAAATATGTTTTATCCATCCTAAAATAATTAATTCAGTATCTTAAATATTATGACAATTTATTATGATTCAGGAATAAAATTTTCCACCTCATATCCATGAAATGGTAAATGAGAGTATCGCTCATGCGTAAGTGTAGACTACAACGTCAATGCAACAATGTGATTTATTTCCCATCACCACCTATAATGGATGGTTATAATGATGAATTTAATGAATATATATGATATTTATGATTTAATAATGCTTATATAAATAAAAAAATAATATATAATTTCTTTTAATTTTTCTCATTAGAAAATGGAAGTATTATTCATATATATATACAAACTACTATCTCTGTGAGAAATATACCTCATTTTCAAAATCCAAATTTTATAGATGGTCTTAAAATTATATATAATTAATATATATGAAAATCATGAAATTTATAATTTTATATAATTATTATATTTATATTATATCTAGTAAATTTATTACTCATTTGGTCTTTATAACACACTCTTGTTTTGGTCATTTTTACCACCTACATGAGTGATGTTATAATGTTTATGAAAAGAATGATTAATGAATGTTTAATCCTGGTGATATTATGTAATAATATTTTATAAATGAAATTATAAACATTATGGAGATAAAAGAACCATGATCAAATTTCAAGGACTAGAAATTCCAAAATGAAACATGCATGAAAAATGAAATAGTTAACATCCAAAAAAGTGATTTTAATAAATAATTCATAATGAATGAGTGACAAGATATTATAATTAAACCATTTATGGTATTATAGGAATGATTATGGTTCTGGTGTATAATTGTAATAAATTTAAATTTAATAAAAATGAGTTTAAATTGATTGCAAAACATGTTAGACTTGAGGTAAGGGTTTTCTTGTCTCACTTTTACTTCTCTGAGACATATATCCTATTCACCACTTGTTTATTTTGTGTGATACATATACTTTTTATTAATTTATTTTATTGTTATTTTGATGTAAATTTTGGGATTTATAAATCAATATATGGATCTGTATTTTATGAGGCTTTGATTCACAAAATACCAAATGTGTAAGGGATTTCTGTTATAATCCCATTTTATTTCGTGATTAATTATGTTCATATTTCCTTTGAGAAAATTATATGATACCAATATATTAAAACCAATATATTTTCTTCTAATTTTTTTTTCAGTTTACATTTTTTTTCCATTTATTCTCTTATTGGATCAAGAATCAACAACCAAGTTACATATAAGGGATTTTTCATTAAAATGATGTTTCAAATGTTCTCAAATCCTTTTATTCCATGTCATGGTTCTTTTAAATGTTTTCAAGAATATTATTATTTAAAATCTAATGATTATTTGAAATCATTTTAAATATTATTTTAATTTTGTTTATAAAGGTTTAAAAAAATCTTATTATCATTTTCTAAATGAGGTACTTTTGGTATTTTTATAAAAATGTGAAAGGAATATTAATTTTAATGTTTAACACATGAATTTAATTTACTACCATCATAACAATTATTTTATTTTAAGATTCTTATAACTCATCAACACCATAATCCTAGATCTTGTGCCTTCTTTTATTACATTTTCATAGATACAAGCTTCAAATCCAAAGGGACTAAACAATTTAGCAGTTTTGGAAAACTAGATTAAATACATGATACCCATAATATATTAAGAAAATAAAATAAAATATGATACATAAAAAAATTTAACTAACTACATCCTTGAAATATCATTCAAAGATTTTTTCTTCATATTTATGGAAATGAAACAAAATAAGGGCAATCTCAAATGATCAATAAGGGTAAGTACAAAGGAATAAATAATGAATTAATACACATAATGGCTTGGTAAATAACTAAGAACACATTACACTCAATAAATTGATAAAATATAATAAATATAGTAAGGTAAATAACTGAAATGCATGACATTTAATAAATAATTTGAGAATGAAACACATCTATATACAAGTTAAATAAACAATTTTATGGATAATAATAATTGAATTATAAATAAAGGAATTTATAAATTATTGGATGTCATGTTTCCTTATCATATGATACCATTACAATCAATATTTATTCTTAACATAGTTTAAAACACTCTGATTTTTTCCAACTACTTTGACTCATGAGACAACCAATGCATTGAGGGTATTAAATTAACTAGTCCCCACCCACATGGATTTCATTAAATGGTAACTAAACCATGTATTTAATGTTAAAATAATTACTCACATATCAAGTAATATATTTAAATTCATACACAAAGTGCCTTATCAAATATCCATATTGAATAAAAGATACAAATTTAACAATAATTCCCCAATTAATCAAATAAATGTCAAACTAAAAACCATATAAAAAATGGTATATAGTTTAAGAAATAATAATATATATTTCATTATTATATTGAAAATTAATATAAATTTAATTTAAAATAAAAATTATCATAATTAAGTGATTTTTCAAGAGAAATTTAACAATCAAAAAAGAAAGTGATATTATAAGGATAAATTTTACCATTTGGTAATTTTCATGTAAAACCACTTGGATGAGATAATTCAAAGTAAAAACTTAAATTCCATTAATATAAAATAATTCATGATATAATATATCAAAAGGTGTAGTAGATACACCATAAAAAAGAAATAAGTGGTGATTATGATGTATGTCTCGCAAAAGAAAAAATGAGACAAGAATCCCTTATATTGAATTTGCTTTTGGGTGAACATCCTTTAATATCATATATAATGGTTTTAATCAGGTAAATAACTTATACCAGATCAATACTCATATTTATATTATTATATTTTATATTATTATAATATATTATTACCCGTTTGTTAACAATTTTCATTATTTTGACTATTTCAGGTGTTAATTACCTTGTTTTTTGAGTATTTTTTGGCTTTTTATTTATTCTTACTATTACATAGATCACTATTTAATCATATTAAAATGTAAAACACGATGTAAATGTCATATATATTCATTATATATTTATTTATATTAATCTATAAATTTTTTATATAGGAAATGAAATTCACCGTTCATGGAGACGGTAGGCCGTACGTACGCATGAATGCTACTTTCATTTATTTTTCATATTAAAAAAAATGAAAAGTAAATCATATATTTGTATATTATAATTACATTATAATATCAATGTCATATTTGTCACATATTTTTATTAGAAACATCCTTTATATATTCCATGTATAGTGTGAACGAATCACATCTCTTTGAGGATGCAGTAGTCCCCACACCCACAAATGATGTTATCTGATTTTAACAGAATGGAATGAATTAGTGCATGTGTTATATAAAAATTATAGGAGAATAAATTAATTATAAATATAATATATATAATATATAAATATTTTATCTTTAATAATTCCCACCATAAGAGTTGGTAATGGAAGAATGAATAATCATCGTTTCGCGAGGTGTTAGTCCGTTGTGCACACGAATAATAAGTTCGTTACCCATTAGATGGAATTGTGTGTAAGTTCAGGTAGATAAATTAATATAAAAACATATCAGTATATTTAGTAAAATTATTTTATTATTTAATCAAGGAGTAATATTATTTTTGGGGGTGTATAATGAAAATAAAACAAAAGAGCTTAAGGAAGGATGTTACCTCTTCTTTGGGTAGCTACTTTTAGTTTACACCAAAGGGAATACTTGGAAGGATTTATGGACAAATTTAGGATTCTAGATTTATGATAGGGTTTTGGGAGATTATTTGAGCAGGTTTTGGGTGACCCAAATTCATTGAGAGGTGTGAGTAAGTTAGATCTTTAATTTCCTTTTTATAGTAGAGGTGGAGTGACATTTTTGTAAATATAAAAAGGTAAACACTATTGAGAGGTATCTATTAAATCAAGTGCATAAAATAATGATCCATATTATATAAAATGGAGTATATGTTCTAAATATTTCCATAAATTGTATTTTGTACAAGTATTTAGGTCATTTGAGGATTTAAAACTAAGGTTTAGTTCTTTGTTAAGCTAATTTTTCTATTAATCACTATAATTAAATCCAATCACTTTCATTACTATTTTTGGTAAAAATATAAGTTGGAATTATTATAAATTATAAATTATTATTAATCAAAATATTCAATCCATTTTTTCAAATTCCAATTATATAATTGGTAGAAATTAATTTAAATTTAATACCTCAAATGGGATGAAAATGCAGGGTTTTAAAGTATAAATGTTGAAACATTTCCTATGTTTTTATATCCAATTTCAAAGTGAAATTGATTCCAATCACCTAAATTAGAATAATTTAAATAAAATTTAACTAATTTAACTTTAAAATAAAATAAAATTAAAATTTATCCTTATAAATAAATTAGACAAAAAATCAAATTTGAATTATAATTGATATTTTTTCACTATTAATCAAAAAATGAAATATTTCAGAAAAATAACATAAATTAAACCTAACCTAATTTTTATATTATCATTTTAAAAATAAATTTTATTTTTTCATATTAAATTTATTAAAGTTTCAAAATTCATATTTAAAATTGGTGCTCTATTAAAAGGTGGTAAAACTGATTTTATAAAAATATAGGTTGTTATGTGTAAAATTTGGTTTTGTTCTAGTATTTATAATATAAAATATATTGGATGAATGTAAAAACATTTCATTGGATATATTATATATATATTTTCTTATAATTTATTTAATTTTATTCATAACTTCCAATTTAATGGAGATTTGATATCTTATTATAATAATATTTTATTATATTGTTGCGCAGTAAAACTTGGTATTGTATATAGCACAAACTAAGTGTTGAATGATTTACAAGATATATAAAAAATTTAAATTTATTATATAATTAAAATATGGTAAATTATGGTGTTTATACATTCTTCCTTCCCTCAAAAATTTTTTCCTTAAAATTTTAGGGGTATTACCTTTAAAAAATATGTGGGTTGATCTCCTTTATAGAATCCTCTAGTTTTCATGTGGATTCTAATATTTTGTGATTTCTACAGAGTAGCTTTATTAGATTAGTTTTCTGATTCCACACTACTTTCTCTCTGGTATCAAGAATATGGATGGGTTATTCACAGTATGAAGGGTCAGGTTACAACTCTATTTCATCAGAGGTGATCACATGCGTTTGGTTAGGCATGTACTTCTTTGGAAGATATATATGGAATACATTATGTAATTTTGAGAGATTTGGTGGAATTGTAAAATGATAAGAAGAAAATAAAACTCTTTCAAGAATTTTTAAGGGTTCAATATACATGAGACTCAATTTCCCCTTCTTACCGAACCTTATGACACCCTTCCAAGGAGATACTTTCAAGGAAATATGACCTCCCACTTGGAACTCTAAATATTTTCCCTAATTATTTTCATAACTATTTTTCCTACTTCGACCTACTTTAATATGAGCCTGAATATCTTTTACCTTTTTCATAATCTCTTCAAAAAGTTCCAGGACTATGATTTTCCTTTCACCAACTTCATGCCAACAAGTTTGAGTATGACACCTCTTTCCATATAATGCTTCATCTGGCACTATTTGAATACTTCAATGGAAACTAATAATATAAGAAAACTATATCATAGTTAATTATTGATCCCATATAAATTGAAACTTGTGAGGTTATCAATAGGCAGGTATTCTCTTATTGTAAGTAAATGAGAATATTTTGTTAGGAAATCTATGATACCCCATTTTACAACATTCCTTCTAGGAGTCTCTAATAGTCCCATGAAAAAGTCTACATTAATTTCATCCCATTTATACATATGAATAGTGTAACACCCCATGATTTTATGAGATATATTATTTTTAATAGTTTTGATGTCTTGTGTTGTACGCTACACCAAGATTATCTTGCGCTATACGCAACACCGTATTAGCTTGTAGTACACACAAAACTATTCTTGGCTTGTGTTGCTCACAATTTCAAGTTCCATTAATAGAATTCATTTCAAACAACACTGAGTATAGATTTTTTTCAATGAATAAATGAAAAAAGTTTGTATTATTTTATATGAAACCCCAAAGGAAGATTGCACTACACACAACACTAACTTATCTTGCGTTACACGCAAGAGCAACTTTCCCCGATAGCTTGCTTTGTACATAATATTGAGTTTCACAAAAAAACAACATATTATGAAAATATTATATAACTATCTATTTTGAATATTATTAACCACATTTTGAATTTTAAATAATATTATCATTCATCTTACACATGATATGAGAACAAAATAATTTTTTTCTGATAAAAGAAGTTTTCTTCAAAAAATGTAGTTTTACTGCCTTTTGATGGTGCACCCATTTTAAATCTATTTTTTGACACTTTTATAATTTAAATTTGAAAAAATAAACTTATTATTTGGAAGAGGGATATGAAATTTTACTTCTTATTAATTTCTGATATTTTTTTTGATAATTTTCATATTTTGATGAATAGTGAAAATACGTAAAATTTTTATTGGAAACAATATTTTTCATCAAAATAATTTATATAGTTAAAATATATTATTTAATGGTTTTACAGTATAAATAGAATATACTTTTATATTTTAAGACAATTTAAGACATTTTAATTAATTTTACATTGCATTCTTATGTAAAAACATATCAATCTTTTTCAATGTTTCAAACAAATATCTATTTTTTTGACAATGGGATTAATTTTAAATTAATTATTGAAACTTCTGTGTTTTTAATTTTGAAAAATTAATTCCATATTTATACTCAGTAGGTAAAAATTATGTGAATGAGATACTTTTATTTTTTGGGTATTATGAATAGTAACTTTGGTAATTATTTTATTAACATTGTTAAAGGTAAATTAGGTAATTAAGGGTAAAAATAATATTATAAAATTACCCTAACACCTGATAAAATTATATTGTATGAATAAAAGTTGACACATATCACCTAAGTATTAGAATAGATTCATTTCATGGATTTTTTTCCATGAAAATGATGTAATTATTATTAAAACAAAATAAAGTGACAACTTGTCACTCTCTTATATCTTATAAGAATAATAATTTTAATTTAGTGATAAACTTCATAAAACAATAAAAGTAAATAGTCAATAGAAATATAATTAAATTTTATATACCATGTTAATTTATTTATAAATTTTAGAGATTAATTAATTATCAATAATGATGACACAATAGTGATGTAAAAATTATTTTATTAATAGAAATATCAAATAAATGGTTTTAAAAAATATTAAATGAAATATCATATGAACTAATTAACACGATATAATAATTTTATAGGTGACTATGACATGTTATTAGTATATTAAATATTTTTTTTTGAATTTCTATTTTTTTAGGATTTTATTTAAAGTCTAATTAATGAATAGTCTCAAAATTGACACTATTGACATTTTATAAACATAACATTTTTTAAATTATTTAAAAATAATTAAAATATTTAAAAATTAAAAATTGATAATTATAAGGTCCAAAATGTAATAAAGTATCCATTTATTCTCAATTAACACCACATAAGTAAATATTCATTACCATTAAATATTTAGAATGTTATTACCAAAATTAAAAATTAATAGAATAAGTCAGTGTTAATTACAAAGGAAAGGATTAAATTGACTAAATAATTTGTCAAAAATTTATTGGTTTATGATATTAAAACCTTATATCATCTAATATTCTAATTTCGCACACTTTGGAGGTTTTTGTGTTGGGTTAGATTTTATTACAAATTAATATTTTTGAGAGTTTCCTAAAGTTCCCGTCTCCTCTCTTATAAAAGGGAACCTCCTCCCTCTCCTCTTCACTCCATTTTAAGCCTTAAGTCTTGACCAAACCCTGACCATTTATCTTATAAAATTACCTAGTTAAATTCTCGAGTTTCTAGTCTTCTCAAAAGATCAACTCTAGTGTCCTAAGAGGAAATTTAAAGAAGGCACATCGAGGAAGAGGTACTATCTTCTACCGATTATTTTAAATTTCATTCTTCTTATACTTCTCCTTATTTAGTTGTTTCATTATAAAGTAATAACATAATAATAAGTCATATAATGATATGTTATTATAAATATGAATCAACCCTATTTCAACTTCCATCCATCCTACGATAAATGAAATCACCACACGTGCGTACATATGGCTTACCATCTCCACCTCATGGTATAATATGTTTTTCACCACCACCTTACTTGGATGGGTATAATGGTATAAATAATAAATATATATGATTATTATAAAATGATAATAATTATGAGATATTATAAACCATCCACTTAAATACCATTCAACAATTACGGGAATGATATCATCGGTCGTGCGTACGTACGGCTTACCATCTCCACGACGCGAGGAGATTCATTCTCCATGTTAACCATTCAAGAATGATTATAAAGTATATATAATAAATAATAATGAAATATATGAAATAATAATGCTACTGAATTTATGTGTATATATATATGTTATTTACTTACTTCCATCCAATTCAATAAGAAATGAAAACAACATTCATGCGTATGTACGACCTACCGTTTCCATGAATGGTGTACTCCATTTCATTTATCTATCTATTATATATATATATATTTATTCACTAAATATATAAGATATATATATAAAATGTTTTACATTCTTTAAGTAATTAAATCATGATTTAAGTAATCATATGAAGAATAAAATGTCCAAACATGTACGATAAATGAAATGATTATTACCCAAAACGTTGCTTTAACATGAAATTGACAATTGAACGTGTAATATAAAGTCCTAAGTGAATCATATATGATATCGTAAATATTATTATGGTTTTGTTACAAGTTAATAATATTTTTAAACCCACTATACATGAGTTTTGGACTCATATGGAAAAAATAGAACCTAAGGTAATGGATAAATTTACAATATCATTTTATGTGAGATTGATTATACGTAAGTATTTATTGGGGTTATATTTATCATCCATGTCCATGTTTTCTAAAAATGTTTTCATAAAATGTTTATGATTCTTCCATGTATGTTTAAATTCATTTTAACCATTTTATACTTTTATTACATGGTATGGAAGGAATCTATCTTTTGTTTACCCTACGAGGTACTTTTTGACTTTTCCGAAAAAAGTACTAGGAGTATGTTTTTTCAACTTATACAGAATGGATGTATTTTTACACTTTCATAACACTTTTTTTATATGAATATTACATTTCAATATTTCATTTTTATTTTCAATTAAATTCTTTTATTTTTAAATTTCATGACATTTTGAGAAAAGAAAATATTTTTGATGAAGAATAAAATTTTTTATTCACGAATTAAGTTCAAGTGGTTTATCAAAATTATTTTCCATCTAATATGACACTATTTAAATTGTGTTATGTTTTTATCCCTATTATTACTATGATTTTATTATTTTAATGATGAAATGGTATTTTTAATGTATTATGTTATGATATAATGATGTTTAAGAAACCCATTTTATTTCATCAGTTATGCTTTGATGAATGATTTATGTTTTTGTAGAAAATGTAAGAATGATTTCATTATGAGATGGGTGGGGCCTATATATTATTCAATTTCATTGGGTAAATAATTATATCTCATGATATATACATGATTGGAACGACAGGTAAATTTGGTTCAGTAATACATAGCTGGAACAATAAGTAAACCCGGTTCAGTGATGGAATTTGTCCACTATGATGGTCTTGGAAAAAATGCCTTGACTACTATGGAAATAATATTATGTACTTATTAGTTTTCCATGATTCCATGATTTATTCCAATGCTATTTTATCATGGTTAATGTTACTTTATTATCTACATCTTAGATTCTACCAAGATTTATTTCTTGACTCAAGATTTTGATGTTTAAACTTTATGTTCATGTTTTTACATTCAAATGTATATGGTTTGTTTTATTTTCTCCATGTTTACCCTTATTGAGCATTTGAGATCACCCTTTTTATGTGTTCTTTTTCCCAGGATATAAGGAAAGGTTTTAGGTAGGAAAAAAGGGGAATATCTTTATAGGAGATGTTGAAGATATTTCACCATGATTAGAAGATTATGTTCCAATTTTCCAAAGGCACAAAACTAATACGACCTTTAGAAATATTTTTGTGTATTGTATTATGTATTCCGAAAAAATAAATATAATTTCCATGTACGTAAATCTTGGGTCTCTATAGTTGGTATCAGAGGAAATGTTTAGTCAACCTTTGGAAACTGGGATGTGAACAATTTAGTGAGATCCCTAGAGATATTTCTAAGGTATTTATAGGGATGTAAAAAAGGTTAAGTATAACTATAGGTTATAGTATGGGAATTATGGAAACGATCATAAATAATCTAGGATTAAACCTACAATGTTAGAGATTTAAAGTACTCCCCCGTAAATCTGTTGTTTTTTTAGAACGATTTTACCTCTCACACTATTCTTTTTGTGTTTTACTCAATGGAGGGAACCATAAGGAATTAGGTAAACATTAAATCTGATGAACAAATTGGTGACTATGAGCAATGAAATTGTTCAATGACTAGAGTGAATGATATTGTGATTATTCTGAATCAGTCATCGCAGTATATGATAAACAAGGTGAACTTTAGTGGTATTCATAAGTCATTGAATAAGAGGAAGATGGATTTTCATGTATGTTCCTATAATGAGGAAGATGGAGGAAATAAGATTAAGATTCATACATATCAAGAATAAGGGAAGAAAAAACTTAATGAATACCTCAAATAGAGGGGAAGAGGTTATCTATGTGGGAAAAGGGTCATAGAGTGATGAATTTTTATGGAGTTAAATGTCTCATCTATGGAAAACATGGGCATTAACCAACTCAATGCCCAGACATAAGGAACTACTTCTAAGACAAGGAAGGACTTATTATATCCCTACTATTAAAGTAGAAGGATTGAATTATTTATGTATTTGATTCCACAAATGATGAATGGTGAATTATATAAGAGTTATCAGTTTATGTTTTTTTCTAAGGATTTTCAAGAATATGTTGAATAGTTATAATGGATAAGAAAAGTGATTTAATGAAAATGTGTTATTCTTAAAAAAACACATGATTTAGGGAAGGATAACCCTTAATATGAGCATGATGTTGAGATAATTATATTTTTATAAAGATATGTTGAACAATATTAGTTACCTTTTAATTGGTTAAGGTTTTTTGTAAATGTGGGTTATGTTGTCACGGATGAAGTATACAAATTTTCAGGACTTAAAGAATATATCTAAAACCTTTTGGAATAAGGAAACATGCATATTTTCAATAAGGATATATGGTAATTTTTGGTTATTACCATGACTAAAAAGAATCCACGATGAAGTCATTCAAATGTTTGGAATGTGACCAATAAGATATATCTTATGATATATGAGGGATAAATGATGGTATTCACATTCTTTTCATATGACCTTTTTGGTAATTGTTTTCTTTGTTATGTGATATTGGACAGATGTATTTTGGATAAGCCTAAAGGTTGGAATGGATTAAGTTGGACATCATATAATATTTTTTAATGAAATATTTTTTTTATTTCTAGAATGTTATAATAGTATAGTTTTAGAAAAAGGAAAACCCACAGGATGGGCGAAAACCCGTCACGTCAGACAAGGCTGCAAGAATCAAACCTAGAACCGAAGTGTGAGATGCCATTATCACCTACCACTGTCCTATAGGAAGTACCTGGTTAGTATAAATTAGTTTTATTTTATTTAAGCGGTATGATAGATGAAGTATAATTCCATTTTTGGAACCATATACAATTAATATCACCATAGATGGACTTATGTATATTTGATAACTTGTAATAATATTTTTGTGATAGTGATAGATGGAATGAACTATCATTCTATCGCATTATCTCCTAAAACTTCAAGAATGAAAAATTTCACTTCATTTATTTAAATAAGAGATGAAGTGGAAATTTTTTAGGGAGTGATCAATGATGAAATTGTATTGAAATCAAGTAATTATTTATTCTCATGAAAAAATTCATTAACTATAGGAAAAGAATCTTGAAACCAAAAATGTTATCCTAGTACCTTCTCATCAGATGAACCATATGGCCCCTTAAATCATCATAGATTTATGGATTTTAAGTAGTTAACTTTCTCTAGAACTTATTCTCTATCACTATCCATCATAACTTGATGGTTAGATTTCTCTTCCATATCCATGTTATCACCTCCCATCTATGTTATCCTATGTGGAAACGTATCGATGAGTTAATTTGGGTAACTTTTTGTTTATAAATATCCTTTTTAGAATTAAGTTTTTTCATCCCTTTTTATGATGTGGGTTTCCATGAAAGAAACTTTCAAGTAGAAAACCATTTATAACACCGAGGAATTTCAAGGGAGAAATTCATTTTAAGTGGGGTAGAATGTAACACCCAAAGATTTTATGAGATAGATTATTTTTAATTTCTTTGATGCCTTGTGTTGCATACTACACCAATATTATCTTGGGCTATACGAAACATTGTACTATCTTTTAGTATACACAACACTATTCTTAGTTTGTGTTGCACACAATTTCAAGTTCTTTTGATAGATTTCGTTTTACACAAAACTGAGTATAAATTTTGTTCAATGCATAAATGAAATAAGTTTTTATTATGTTATACACAACACCAAAGGAATATTTCACTACACGCAACACTGACTTGACTTTCATTACATGCATGGGTGACATTCCTCGGTAGTTTGTATTGTATGCAATACTGAGTTTCACTAAACAATGATATATTATTTAAATATTATATAACTAGAAGTTATGAATATTATAAACCAAATTTTGAATTTTATATAAAATTAGAATTCATATTACACAAGGTATGATAACAAAATAAATTTTTTAGAATAGAGAAGTATTTTTAAAGAAATGTTGTTTTACTACCTTTTGATGGAACACCCATTTTAAATCTAGGTTTTGACACATTTATAAGTTCATTTTGAGAAAATAAACTTCTTATTTGGAAGAGGGATATAAAATTTTACTTTATATGATTTTTTGATATTTTTCTGTTAACTTTCATATTTTGATGAATAATGAAAATTTGATAAATTTTAATTGAAAACAAGTTTTTTCCTAGAAATAATTTAGATGGTTAAAATATATTATTAAATGGTTTTAAAGTATAAATATAATACATTTTTATATTTTAATACAATTTAAGTCATTTTAATTATTTTTACATTGAAGTCATATGTAAAAACATTTCAATATTTTGCAAGGTTTTCAACAAAAACTTCTTTTTTTCGACAACGTGATTAATTTTAAATTAATTGCTGAAAATTTTGTGTTTTGAATTTTGAAAATGGATTCTATATTTGCAATAATTAGGTAAAAATTATGTTAATTATCTAATTTTATTATTTGAGTATTATGAATTGTAACTTTGTTAATGATTTTTATTACGATAGTTAAAGGTAAATAGGGTAATTAAGGGTAAACATAATATTCTAAAATGACCCTAAAACCTGAAAAAATTATATTGTATGAACAGAAGTAGACCCATATCATCTAGGGGTCAGAATAGATTCATTTCATCGATTTTTTTTCATGAAAATGATGTAATTATTATTAAAACAAAAGAAAGTGGAAAAATGTCACTCTCTTATATATTATAAGTGTAATAATTTTAATTTAGTGATAAAATTAATAAAAATTAGATATTAAATAGTCACTAGAAATATGATTAAATTTTATATATCATTTTAATTTATTTATAAATTTTAGAGATTAATTAATTATCATTAATGATGACACAATAGTGATGTAAAAATTATCTTATTAATAGAAATATCAAATAAATGGTTTTAAAAAATATTAAAAGAAATATCATATGAACTAATTTAAGTGATATAAAAATTTTATAGGTTAATATGACATGTTAGTAGTGTATTAATTTTTTTTTTGAATTTATCTTTTGTGAGTATTTTATTTAATGTCTAATTAATGAATAGTCTCAAAATTGACCCTATTTAAATTTTATAAACATAACATTTTATTAAATTATTTAAAAATAATAAATATATTTAAAAATTAAAAAGTGATAATTATAATCTCCAAAATGTCATAAATAATCCATTTATGGTCAATTAACACCACATAAGTAAATATTAACTACCATTAGATATTTAGAATGTTATTACCAAAATTAAAAATTAATTGAATAATTAACTGTCAATTAAAAAGGTAGGGTTTAAATTGAAAAAATAAGTTGTCCAAAATTTATTGGTTGATGAGATTACAACCCTATATCATATCATATTCTGATTTGGGACACTTTGGAGGTTTTTTTGGTAGAGTTTGATTTTATTATAAATTAATAGTTTTGAGAGTTTCCTAAAGTGCCCCTCTCCTCTCTTATAAAAGGGAACCTACTCCCTCTACTCTTCACTCCTTTTAATGCCTTAAACCTTGGAAAAATCCTGACCACTTCTCTTATAAACTTTATTAGTTACATTATTGAGGTTCTGGTCTTCTCAAAAGACCAAATCTAGTGCCCTAAGAGTAAATTAAAAGGAGGCTTGTCGAGGAAGAGGTAATCTCTTCTACCGATTCTTTCAAATTTAATTCTTCTTCCACTTCCCATTATTTTGTTGTTTCATTGTAAAGTAATAACATCAGTATCACTAATATAATAATATGTTATTATAAATATGAAAAAACCCTATTTCACCTTCTATCCATCCTACAAAATACAAAATCACTGCGCGTGGGTACGTACGACTTACCGTCTCCACGCCGTAGTGTAATCTGTTTTTCACCACCACTTTACTTGGATGGGTATAATGGTGGAAATAATAAATATATATGATTATTATAACATTATACTAATTATTATATATTATAAACCATACACTTAAATACCATTTAACAATTATGGGAACAATATCATTACTCGTGCGTACAAACGACTTACCATCTCAACGACACGATGAGATTCATTCTCTATGATAACCATTAAAGAATGATTATAAGGTATATATAGTAAATAATCATGAAATATAGACATAATAATTCTACCATATTTATTTATATATATATATATCTCATTTACTTACTTCCATAAAATTCAATAAGAAACAAAAACAACGTTCATGCGTACGTACGACCTACCGTCTCAATGGACGATGTATTCCATTTAATTTATATATCTCATATATATATATACTGAATATATAAGATATAAATAAATCACGTTTTACATTCTGGAAGTAAGTAAATCATGATATAATTAATCATATGAAGAATAACAAGTCTAAACACATACGATAAATGAAACGATTATTACAAAAAACATTGTTTTAATATGGAATTGACAAATGAACAAGTAATATAAAGTCATAAGTGAATTATAAATGATATAATAAATATTATTATGGTTCTTTTAAAAGTTAATAACATGTTTTATCCCACTATATAAGAGTTTCATACACATATAGAAAAAATCATACCTAAGGTAAGGGATAATTTTGCAATCTCATTTTTATCATAGATTGATTATACGTAAGTATTTAATGGGGTTATTTTTATAATCCATGTCCATGTTTTCTAAAAATGTATTTATAAAATGTTTAATGTTCTTCATTTTATGTTTAAAGTAATTTTAACCATTTTTTACTTATACTACATGGTATGTAAGAAATCTTTCTTTTATGTACCATACGAGGTACTTTTTGACTTTTTCAGAAAAAGTATGAGGAGAATGTTTTTTTAACTTATACGACATGAAAATATTTTTACAATTTCATAATGCATTATTTACATGAAGATTAATTTTCAATATTTCATGTTTATTTTCAATTTAATTATTTTCTTTTAAAATTTCACAACATTTTGAGAAAAGAAAACATTTTTGATGAAGAAAGGATATTTTACTTAGGAATTAAGTTCAAGTGGTTTATCAGAATTATTTTCCATCTAAGATGAAACTATTTAAATAGTTTTATGTTTATATCCCTATTATTACTATTATTTTATCATGTTAATGATGAAATACTATTTTATATGGATCATGTTATGATAGAATGATGTTTAAGAAATCCATTTTATTACATGAGTTATGCTATAATGAGTAATTTATGTTTTTGTGGAACATGTAAGAATGATTTAATTATGGGATGGGTGGTACCTATATCTCTCCCTAATTCATTGGGTAAAAATTTATATCTCATGAGATAGACATGATAGAAAACAACAGGTAAATCTGGTTCAGTAATACATGGCTATAATGGAAAGTAAACCTGATTCAGTAATGGAATTTTTCCACTATGATGGTCTTGGAAACAATGCCATGGCTACTATGGAAATCATATTATGTGCTTATAAGTTTTCCATAATTCCATATTTTATGCCAATGTTATTTTATCATGGTTAATGTTCCTTTATTATCAATGCCTTACGTACTGCAAAGATTTATTTCATGACTCACTATTTTGATGTTAAAAATTTATGTTCATGTTTTTATGTTCAAATGCATATGGTTTGTTTTATTTTCTCCATGTTTACCATTACTGATCATTTGAGATCACCCTTTTTATGTTTTCTTTTCCCCAGGATATAAAAAAAGGTTTTAGGTAGGAAAACAAAAGGGGAAGATCTTTATGGGAGATATTGGACATCTTTCACCATGATTAGAAGATTATGTTTCAAGTTTCCAAAGGAACTAAACTAATATAGTCTTTGAGAATCTTTTTGTGTCATTTATTAAGTATTATGAAAAATAAATGTAATGTTTAGGTATGTCAAACTTGGGTCTTTAAAAATAGGAAGAGGTTTCAGGAATCATTTAGGATTCTACCTCAAAACTTTCACTTATTGACAAACCAAAAATCTGGACACATTATCAGCAATTTCCCACTTCATTTTATCCTTCCAAAAATGATCCTTCAAGTCCCTATACATTTTCATAATACCAGGGTTTAAGGAGAAATTTGAGATATGGGAATCATCTAACAATTCCCTTTTTCCTTAGGTATATATGGAATGAATATACTCTTTACAAACTTTAGAACACCATATTCACAAAAAAGTATACTAATTTTCCATCATTCATGTCATTAATTTTCTTTAGATAGTTCTCATCATGGTATAAATAATTATTTATCTTCTCTAATAAAGATGGATTTACAATCATTTTAAAAATGATTTATGTCTCACTTTCCTTAGAAATTACCATATCCATCTTTACTAGATACATGAAAATAATATCTTTCTCAATACTCATTTGGGTTAGAACTCAATGATCCTCTATACTCAATGCATCCACTGCATTACTTGGTTTTCATGGATGGTATTTTATTGATTAATTATAATTATTGAGTATATTGAGCCATAAATGTTGTCTCATGTTGATATCATTCTATGAGAAGATATATTTTAGGCATTTATGATAGATGTATATCTCACATATTTCACCATTCAGATAATGTATCCATATTTTCAAAGTGAAAATTATACCTACTTACTGAAGATCATGTGTTGGATAGTTCTGTTCACGAGTCTTCAATTTACCTAATCACTACTAGAATAATAGTCTTTGAATCCCCGATTACATGAGAGACCACCTTTGGAAGTCGCTAGGTTTTGCAAAAAAAATCAGGGAGACTTCGGCACTCCCCTCTCCCCATGCCCCCTCCCCTCGCGAAACCCTACTATGCCCCCTCACCCTCGCTGCCCTCCCCCATCACCCTCCACCCTCCGCCCTCACCGCCCTCCACCTCTCAACACCCTCAACGCCCTCTGCCCTTGTTGGCCTCTGCCCTCCGCCCACCCTCCGCCTGTCCTCCTCCCTCCGCCCACCCTCCGCCCTCTCCCCCTATGGCCTCCGTCCCCTCTGGCCTTCGGGCTTCACCCTCTGGCCTCCGCCCTCTAGCCTCTGCCCCCTCCAGCCTCCGCCCCCTCAGCCTTCCGGCCTTCTCCCTCCAGTCAGTATCCACCCTCCGGCCTCCTCCCTCTGCCCCCTCGGACCTCCGCCCCCTCGGCCCTCAGCCCTCTTCCCCTTGACCCTCGACACTCTGCCCCCTTACTACCCATCCCCCATCCCCTCACCGCCCTCCGCTCCAGCTCCCCGCCATCCCCCATCCCCTCCCTCTTCACCCCCTCCCTCACCGCACTGCCACCGCTCGTCCCCTCCCTTGTGCCACGAATGCTACTCGTCCCCTCGCCATTACCGCCCTCCGATTCCAGGTTTCCCTCTTTCCCCTCCCTTGTTTTCCCACCCTCGTTGCACCGTCTCCACCTCACCGCCTCCTCTCCTCTGGATCACCGCCGCCGCTGCCCGTCCCTTCCCTCACCACACTGACTCTAGCTCTAACTCCCCTATACTGCCTCTCCTCTCTCTCGTAGCACCGCCTTAGGCTCCCCTCCCTTAAAGGCTTGTAGCACAATCAGTTTTGACATGAGCATTCACTTACATTACATTATATATTCTCTTGTTTATTATTCAGAGATATAATTTGATTATTTTATCAATGTTCCACAAACAATTGATTAGTATTTATTTTAAATATATTTGATATGAAAAATGAATATGTAATAAGTCTCGTGTAAATGTTTGTTATATAGATATTATTATGGATAAGAGTTGGATTGATCTTCCATATCGAACATTTAGAGAATATTTCTATGGAATTATGCAGTTTATTGACTTCACCAAAGGATTTGAAAGTGACTATATTAGTTTTCCATGTAGAAAATGTGATAAAATATATCAATTCACATGAGATACTATGAGGGAACACCTATTATTTAATGTATTTCTGAAAAATTATAATATTTGGACTCGTCATGGAGAATAATATGTTCGTTTTCAAAATATGGATGTAGTTTAGAGGGATGTTGATGCAAGGATGAATGATCCAATGAATGAAATGCTTACTAAAATAGTATGTGGGTTGGATCTTGAAGGCATTGACATCCAGAATCTTGAGATCGGTGAGATAAATCTTTGCTCTGGTAAAGATCGTGATTCGAGGAGGTTTTATGAAGCACTTGATGATGCCGAAACAGAATTATATCCTAGATGTACTTCTTACAATAAATTGTCATTTATCATGGAGTTGTTGCATTTTAATATTTTGAATCAGTGGTCAGGCACATCATTCGACATGTTGTTGGTGTTATTGAAAAGGTTTCTTCCTATTGATGCTAAGATTCCCGAGTTGTATTACTATTCTCATAAGTTTAAATAGAACTTAGGTTTTACGTATGAGACCGTAGATGAATGTGCAAACAACTATATGTTGTTTACAAAGGAAACTTCCCATTTGGATATTTGTATGATTTGTTGTGCTTCCAGGTGGAAAGAGAACAGGGGAAATCAGATTCATCAAAGTCAGATTACGATACAGAGGAAACCAATTTCCGTAAAGAAAATGAATTACTTTACCCTTAAACTGAGGTTGAAAAGATTTTTTATGTCATCTAAAGTTTCTAATTTAATGATATGACATGCAGAAAGATTTCATGAAAGTGATATGTTAACCCACCCGATAGACTATCATTCATGTAAGTATTTTGATAAGATACATCCCAACTTTTCTAAAGATGTTCGTAATGTATGATTGGGGTTGGCGACAGATGGTTTCAATCTATTCAAGTCTATGGTTAGTGCAACTAATAGAACATGGTCCGCGGTGTTGGTTCCATATAATCTTCCTCCGTGGCTTTGTATGAAGCAACAATTTATATTACTTTCCACACTTTTTGATGGACCTATAAGTCCAGGGGATAAGATTGATTTTTACCTTCAGACATTGATTAACGATTTGAATGATTTTTGGGGCGATGATGTGATGACTTATGACTATGAAACGAATGAAATGTTCAAACAGTAGGCTACTTTATTGTGGACAATCAATGACTTCCCGACTTATGTAAATTTATCAGGATGGAGTACAAAAGGGGAATTTTCTTGCCCTTGTTGCAATAAAAGTAAAAAATCTGTATGGATTAAATATTCCAAAAAATGGGCATACATGGGTCACAAAGGTTTTCTTCCCCCTCAGAACAGGTTCAGAAAGGACAGAGTGGCATTTGATGGTTCTAGAGAGTTCAGACCAACACCAAAGATCATGAAATGGGTCAAAAGGTTATCATAGATTAAGGAAGAAAACATCCACATGGTATATGAAATTCAGGACATGGTGGCTCATCCAGTACGTAATATTCGTGCTACGGGTAAGAAGTGTAGTCACAATTGGAAAAAGAAAAGTATTTTTTATAGTCTCCTATATTGGAAAAATAACATGCTAAGGCATAATTTGAAAGTAATGCACATTGAAACAAATGTTTGTGATAACATATTATGGACCATTTTAGGTGTTAGTGGAAAATCAAAGGACCATGTTAATACAAGTCGTGATTTGGAAGAAATGAGTTTAAGGGAACAATTGCATTTATAGTTATCTGAGGGAAACAAGGCATATATTCATGCGGCATAGTATACGATGACTACAAAATAGAAAGAGACATTTCATTCCATTTTGAATATGCTCAAAGTGCCTTATGGTTACTCTTCTAATATTTTAAAGTGTGTGAATCTGACGAGTAGGACATTGTAAGGGTTGAAAATTCATGACAATAACATACTACTTTAGTAGTTGATTCCAATCACAATTTGTGATTGTTTATCCCCCAATTTTTTTAGCTGTTGATTGAGATGAGTAATTTATTTAGACATATTTGTTTAAGAAATCAACAAATGACTGATTTAAAAAGTTTACAGGAACGAATTGTACTTACGATTTGTCACTTTGAGAAAATATTTCCCCCCTCATGTTTCGATGTTATGGTCCACTTGATCGTGCACCTAAATGATGAAGTAATGGATGATGGTCCAGTGCAATTAAGGTGGATGTATCCTATTGAGTGGTATTTGAGTACATTGAAACGATTTGTACGGAATATATCTCATCCAAAGGCATCAATAGCCAATGGTTATTTGATGGATGAGTGTGCTAATGTTTGTGCAGAATATCTTACGGGTGTTGAAACAAAATTAGATAAGCCCTCTCGGATTCATGATGGTCTAGTTGGAGAAGGAACCATATTTGATATGGACTACATTGAGTGGATACAAGCGCATCGATGCACCATTAATGCAGTAAGTGTCTTATCACTTTTATTGTTTAACTTTTACTTGTTTTTTTTGCATAAGTTGATCATTTAACCATCGCATTATCATTTGCAGGAAACACATTAATGAGATAAAAGAAGAGATGTATCATGCGACTGAGTATCAAATTCAACAATCTCATTATGCATCATTTCATGATTGGCTCAAGGATTATCTACGTATAAATTGATTTTCATTATGAGTGAAGTATTATACTAATTTATTTCTATAGAAATAATTATTGAATTCTATGAATTATGTAGGTTCATAAGATGAGGGAGTTAGGGGACCCCACACTAACTGAAGAATTTATCCAACTGGCTAAGGGTCCATCTATAACGGCTCGTCGTTATAAAGCTATAAATGCTAATTGTTTTTGATTTTTCATTAAAGATGTTGACGACAAACGAGTAACACAAAAATAGTGTCATAGGTTGTGTCACGAACCAGGCCTGGTCGCCATCTGACCCGGCGCCCGACCCAGTCCGCGACAAGGCCCGAAGGGCGTTCCCGATCCCCACGGGCTGGAACAAGTGCCCGAGTATCAAGAGTAACCTATGGGAATGGTTTACCCGAAATAGTATACACAAACACTAACAAGATAATAGAAAATGAAACTAGGAATCGACAACCAAAGAGACCATTAAACTGAAATCAAAATTTAAAGGTTTACAACTAGAACCAACATCCAAAAATAAACAACAAAAAAGAGACAAAAAAAACTATAACTCAAACCTCCAACCGACAAGAGTGGTGTATCATCCACACACCACAACACCAACCTGCATGAGAAGACCCTCAATGACCAAAACCACCATCGCTGAGCATGACGCACAACCTGGAATACACAAGAATCAAGGTCTACATACACCCAAAGGTGTATATAGGGTGTGAGCAAAAAGCCTAGTAGGACGTCACCCAATAAAAAGGTTCCATTCCACAACATCAAAAGGACAATTTAATGTGATTATTCAAGTTATACTTTCGAAATACTTTTAAAGAAAACATTTACAAGCCAAATGCTAAAGGAAAACACTAAAAAGAACTCATTTCACAAACACGATTTTTAAAGAGGAAGAGAAAGGTTCATTATGGGCACACACACACACACTCACAGACACACACACATACTCACACAAACACACACACACACACACACACACCCAAGCGGTCCTCCATATGCCGACAGAAGGCACCATGCCATCGATGGTAGAGCACTATGGGTAAATCCCCTAAGGTTCATCTAGCTCGAGTGGGACCCTAGAACCTCGTGTCTCGGTGAAACGTGGCTTAGAAGGCCATGAACCTCAGAAAACGTGTCTTAGAAGGCCACAACCCTCAGAACACGTGGATTAGAAGTCCACGACCCTCAGATATCATATGTTTAGTTAGTGTTGCAATCGTCAATCCAACTAAGTGAAATAGGGACGACACCCATCCAGTTCACTAGCGCACTAGTTCTAGTCCGCCCACCTAGATACCCAGGGTTTTCACTTGTGATCAATCAAGTTTCACATTCACATAGTATATTTCTTTCTCATATCGTAGACCAAACAAGATATTGCACACAGAAGTCACCATTTGTATACCCAAACAACATTTCAAAAACTCACGCACACCCAAAATACCTTTCTAAAAATACATCTGTCATTACGTAATCATTTCGCAAACCCCCATTTGGCAACACTCAAAGAACATAAACAAATCGCACAACTTAGAAAGCATTATTTAAAGAACACAACAAGGGTAGACAAAAATAAACACACCCAATTGAAAACAAGAGAGTCGTTCAAACCACTTGATTAATAAATTATCCTTAAAAATAGTTTCACACCAACCACACAATTATCTGGACCATCTGCACCTAGAACCCAAATTAAAAACATTGCACCAAAACAACACAGATTTTTACGTGAAAAGGCCATTTTAAAATCAATTTCACAATCAACTATTCTAGAGCCTCATTTGCACCATATAAACAATTGATAAAACAATTTTTGGATTTACCCCAATAAGGTCGAAATGAAAAACATGAACGTTTCTAAAGAAAGAAAAATTTTCAAAACGCATACATGTCAAATAATTTATTTTTTTAAAATGCATTTCGTACATCCTGTAAAGAACGTTCAACCATTTACACATCAACAAACATATAAACAATAAGACCATACTATTTTGGAAATTCGATTTCATCAAACGAGCATGCCAAACCATTTTAAACATAGATCACATCACACAATTAAATCATATAACATATTAAATTAACTAAACAACCAAATTAAATTATCCAGAGGATGTAAAGGCATGGAACCACCTACCTCGAGACAGTGGCGGATGGACCGAGGTGAACCAAAACATTGAGATCTTGGCGCGAAACACCCGCCGCATGACCATCACACCTCAAAGGACCTTGCGCAAACCCAAAACACGAATTCAACAAAAACTTCAAGTTAGAACCATATAATCGGACCTTATATCCGTCGGAAAAACAAACCAGAACAAAAAAACTCAAAGAAAGAAAGAAATAAATAGTAATAAATACAATAATAATAATAATAATAATAATAATAATAATAATCAAATTAAGGAGCGGCTTAAATGGAGGGCCGACCCCCGGATGGAACCTGGAAGTGGGAGGGGGTCCATCGGGGTTCTAGGGAGAGGGGTGCGATGCGACGGTGTAAAGGAGGGGAGAGAGCTGCGACGGGACGAGGGGGATCCGAGGAGGGAGAGGTGAACCAGGGGGTGCAGGGGTTCTTGGGGCGTAGGAAAAAAAAAGAAAAATAGAAGAGGGTCTATGGGATCTAGGGGGCCGGTGGACAATGTTGGCGAGCTGGGTGTGACGCGATCCAAGAGAGGGGGGAGAGGCAAAGTGCATCGACGGTGGTGCTGGCTGGGTGGAGTCGGGTAGGCGGTGCGACGCCAGACAGAGCAGGGGCGACGTGGTGGTGGTCCAGTGTGGGAGGGGGCTTGGTGAGACGGCACGACGGGGAGCAGGGGTGACGGCCTGTAGCGGACAGGGCAGGGGGGGGGGGGTTGCACCTCGACCAGGCCGAGAGGGGGAGGCCACCAGACTGGGGGAGAGGGAGGCGGCACAAAACCGAGGAGAGGGGGGAAAATAATATGACGAGATGAAGAATAAAAAATAAAAAAATAAAATGGGGAAAGGGGGATGAGGGAGGCAGGCAATGGCCTCAGCGCGCAGGAGGGGAAACCGCAAGTGCGGCGCAAAGAACCCCAAAACCCTGAGGAAAGGGTGGTAAAAAAATGAAAAGAAAAACCAAATAACAAAAGTAATAAAAAAACAAGAATAATAATAATAATAATAATAATAATAATAATAATAATAATCAAGAATATTAATAATGATGTTAATATTAATACAAGTAATAAAACCAAACCGCTAGTAATAAAATCAAATAAAAATTTATATCAATTAAAAATAATTTGATAAATTTTTCCACACTTGTGTATATTTTCTCTATATTTTATTATTCATTTATATTTTAACTCATTTTTGAAAGCTGGGAAGACTGCGCGGTCTCAGAACCGGCCTTGCTCGTACGTCCGGGGACGCAGAACCCAAACACTCATAATAATAATAAAAGTAAAATTAACAAAACAATAATAATTGTAATAAACTAAAATAGAAATAATAATAATAATAATAATAATAATCTCAAATGACATTATTACGATTATTATTATTAAAACAATTGCTAATTTTTTTTATTTCATTAATTAAACATCGGCAAGGTGTGCGGTGAACCGGGCGGGGCCGTGCGACGACCCAAGCGAGGCCACGTAGCTTCGACCGCGTTGCGCTGGACGCAAACAAGACCAAAACACAAGGGACTCGAAATCTTAAGTCATGTTTCGACCTGAAATACTCGACGAAAATAAAATTAATTTAATAAATAAATTAGAAACGACGGGTGTGACAATTCTCCCCACAATAAAGCTTTCCATCCCCGGAAAGCCACAACCAGAACCAAACCCCACAACAGAAAACCACACTCCCTTTAGATTCAAAGGGGATCCCCACAAACATCAAGAAAAAAGAGGCAGAAGCATCATGCTTAGAGAGAGTGACTCAATGATGACTTCAAGAAATGCGTAAAAAGACTTTCGGATATGTGTCGCCCGACCCAAAAAAACTAGAACACCTCCAATTGATTGATCAAGGATAAGGACTCTCGTGCTCGTGAGAACCAAATTTTCAAACCGAAACACCTCAAACACTAATAAACGAAAACCACAACATTTGGATAGAATGAAAAAATAAGGTCAAACCACATCCATAGAACACTCTTATCACTTATCACCAAGACATATTTAAAAACATAAGAAGAAGATCAACATGGGGGAGGCCCGAGGGGCTCCCCACCATTAGGAACTCACTGATGCTCGAAACGAGACTTGAAAACAGACACGGGGAGGTTCGAGCGGACTCCTCACCATTAAAGAAAAGTCCAGTACTGATTCATTCTAGAGACATTCGTGCGATATCCAATGTGGGTCTCCCCACCATTAAGATCATACCAATGCCCAAGGCGAGACTAGAAAACCAACATGGGGAGGTCCGAGTAGACTCCCCACCATTAAGGAAGAGCCAACACCGATTTATTCTAGATACATTTGTGTGAGATCCAATGTGGGTCTCCCTGCCATTGGAACTAACAGCAGATACAAAACTTTAGAAAAATTCTCGATGGTGACCAAACACCCCACCACAAGGGGCGGGGAGGGAGGGGTCCGACTACCGGGCGTCAAAAGCATGACCCAAGATAAACAATCATTCCCACATTCTTGGATGAGCATTATTCAGAGTTGAGACAGATTTACTCAACAAACTCCCATAAGGACCACTAAAATGATTACATCCAATGGGACGCAATCCCCAAGACTTTAAGGCAACGAGACGAACACACCTCCACATGGTCGCAAAAACCTTATGCAACTAGATGGCTCATTCGGAGTGGAACAAACTTAGAAACAATTTAAACTGCCTCTACTTTTAACACTGGTGACATAAATAAAGTTGGGGTCCCATACACTCCCGGGGTTCCTGACCACGCGCCAGCTTCACTCCGAGGCCTATGGCTGGAGCCCTGATGTTTGAAGCATCTTCTTCCTCACAGTCAGGAATTGAAGACTCCCAAGAGGAGCTTCTCATTTTGGTTCCACATGTAATCATATTTCACCCGAGGCAACACCATCAAACACAACACATTACAGAATCTGACTGATCATACGCGTAACATTCACCAACACCAGAGTTGAAATGGTGCATGAGAATCACCCTTTATCACGCTGAATGAGAAAACGACACCACCAATCGTCACCTGAACATGACCGTTGCTGTTGAGAGGAACTTTACACTGAGAAAGACTTTAAACCACGTCTTGAATAACACGTGATTCCTGCGAACGACCATAGCAGCCTCATACAACTGGGTCTGCCAAACTAGTATCCTAACACGAACCTTTCCTTAAATGAAACAAACCAAAGACCAGAGGTCATTTAGAACGATAGAACGCACCAACAACTTCGATTTGCTTCCACCTTTTCCCCACTGGAGTCTCCTTTACCGCTTCCAAACAACCATTGACTATCAAAGGGACCTCATGCTGCAAGAAATCACCAAACATGACCCTTGCATCCAATGAAAGTACTACAAAGCCCTTCCAGACACTGGTCAACACTAATAATTCCAAACCGCCTTCAACTTTTCCCGCTAGAATTTATTTCACCGCTTCCAGGGGGACCTTTAGACACAATGATGTCAAATTCATACCCGATGAGTCGGAAAACTCAAAAAGACCAAAACTACCTTCATCTCCCCTCTCATCTGTCATTCTACTGCGAGAGGATCCGCTTAACTGAAGGAAAAAGGAATAGACTTAGTATTGTAACAAAAAAGGAAGATTCCTTACTTTTGTCAACTGGAGGGTCGGCCAACGGCGAACCATCTGTGGTCGCACGTCATTCTCACATTAACTCTTTATTGGGGGCGTGCACTAGCCAAGAAATAAAACCATGGACCCAACCGAACTGGTCCAATGGTCAGGTCATACCACAAGAAAACACCAAACGTGCAGGGGAAACCACTGCAAGGGCTCCCTGATGTACTTTTCAAAAGAATTAACTAGCTACACGATTTCATACCAACTTACAAATAAGAATTAAAACTCAGGACACAACCATTCAGAAAAAGTCCTCGGCTCAAAACGCCTCACATCCGACATTTTCAGAACACAAGGACAAGCCACACAAACACTATTTACTAAAACACCAAATTTCTTTCCTTTAACAAAACATTTTGAAAATAAGCAAACCCATTGGGTTGCACAAACAACAATGGCGTCCCATGAGCCTCACACATGCATGTTCCCGTGCCGCGCTGGCACCCACCTCATGCCATCCAGGAACTCATCCTCTCGTGCCATTAACCCTTTCTCTTTCCATATACACTCATGCATGTGGTTTCCCATGAGAACACCAAGGATCAAAACCAGACCTTTCCATTTTTTTCAAAACCAAAACATCCAACCCACACTTTCCAAACCTTTCACATCATTTTGTTTTTAGAACCCTTCATTTCAAAACATTTTCGAAGAACAAATCATTTTTACTTAAAAACCAAATTTCCACGAATCCAAAACAAGGGGACGAGAAACAATGTAGGGGGAAACTAGTGTCAGCAGGTTATTGGAGCATATGGTTGGAGGCCATACGCCAATCACTCCATTGGCCACGAAGAGTATTTTAGGATAGTGTCCCCGGCTCCACAAGGATTTCCAGACCTTGCGAGCTCACTAAGACCACTGACCTTACTCCCTTTTCATTTCCCTTAGACATGATTAACTGCGATGACCAAAACTCAAACAACCCCCAACATACTTTAGTGACTTGAGTCCCGCCACGAGTTGTGCTGGCTAGGCACCTTACTCATAGCCAGGACATTGAGTCTCGATAACTTTAACTCAAGTCTACCGTGACTCTATCCCAAAAGAAAATGACCCAAGAGAGCAAACCTTTCCCTCTGATACCATTTTTTCACGAACCAGGCCGGGTCTCCATCTGAGCCGGCGCCCGAACCAGTCTGCGACAAGGCCCGAAGGGCATTCCCGATCCCCACGGGCTGGCACAAGTGCCCGGGTATCAAGAGTAACCTGTGGGAACAGTTTACCCGAAATAGTATACACAAACACTAACAAGATAATAGAAAATGAAACTAGGAATCGACAACCAAAGAGAACATTAAACTAAAATCAAAATTTAAAGGTTTACAACTAGAACCAACATCCAAAAATAAATGACAACCAAAGAGACAAAAAAACTATAACTCAAAATTCCAACCGACAATATTGGTATAGCATCCGCACGCCACAAAACCAACCTGCATGAGAAGACCATCAATGAACAAAACCACCATCGCTGAGCACGGTGCACATCCTGGAATACACAAGAAACAAGGTCTACATACACCCGAAGGTGTATGCAGGGTGTGAGAAAAAAGCCCAGTAGGTAGTCACCCAATAAAAGGTTCCATGCCAAAAAATCAAAAGGACAATTTAATGTTCTTATTCAAGTTATACTTTCTAAATAATTTTAAAGAAAACATTTACAAGACAAATGATAAAGGAAAACACTAAAAAAACTCATTTCACAAACACGATTTTTAAAGAGGAAGAGAAAGGTTCATTATGGGCACACACACACACACACACATACTCACACGCACACACACACCCAAGTGGTCCTCCATATGCCGACGGAAGGAACCACGCCATCGATGGTAGAGCACTATGGGTAAATCCCCTAAGGTTCATCTAGCTCGAGTGGGACCCTAGAACCTCGTGTCTTGGTGAAACGTGGATTAGAAGGCCACGAACCTCAGAAAACGTGGCTTAGAAGGCTAGGACCCTCAGAACACGTGGCTTAGAAGGCCACGACCCTCAGATATCATATGTTTAGTTAGTGTTGCAATCGTCAATCCAACTAAGTGAAATAGGGACGATACCCATCCGGTTCACTAGCGCACTAGTTCTAGTCCGCCCACCTAGATACCCAGGGTTTTCCCTTGTGCTCAATCAAGTTTCACATTCAAATAGTGTATTTATTTCTCATATCAGAGACCAAACAAGATATTACACTCAGAAGTCACCATTTGTATACCCAAAAAACATTTCAAAAACTCACGCACACCCAAAATACCTTTCTAAAAATACATATTTCATTACATAATCATTTCGCAAACCCCCATTTGGAAACACTCAAAGAAAATAAACAAATTGCACAACTTAGAAAGAATTATTTAAAGAACACAACAAGGGTCGACGCAAATAAACACACCCAATTGCAAACAAGAGAGTTGTTCAAACCACTTGATTAATAAATTATCCTTAAAACTAGTTTCACACCAACCACACAATTATCTGGACCATCTGCACCTAGAACCCAACTTGAAAACATTACACCAAAAAAACACAGATTTTTACGTGCAAAGGCCATTTTAAAATCAATTTCACACTCAAATATTCTAAAACCTCATTTTCACCATATAAACAATTGATTAAACAATTTTAGGATTTACCCCAATAAGGTCGAAATTAAAAACATGATCGTTTCTAAAGAAAGAGAAATTTTCAAAACACATACACGTCAAATAATTTCTTTTTTTTTAAAATTCATTTCGCACAACCTATAAAGCACGGTCAACCATTTATACAACCACAAACATATAAACAACAAGACCATACTATTTTGGAAATTTGATTTCATCAAACGAGCATGCCAAACCATTTTAAACATAGATAACATCATGCAATTAAATCATATAACATATTAAATTAACTAAACAACCAAATTAAATTATCCAGAGGATGTAAAGGCATGGAACCACCTACCTCGAGATAGTGGAGGATGGACCAAGGTGAACCAAAACATTGCGAACTTGGCGCGAAACACCCGCCGCACGACCATCGCACCTCAAAGGACCTCGCGCAAACCCAAAACACAAATTCAACAAAAACTTCAAGTTAGAACCATATAATTGGACCTTATATCTGTCGGAAAAACAAACCAGAACAACAAAACTCAAAGAAAGAAATAAATAAATAGTAATAAATGCAAAAAAAAAATCAAATTAAGGAGCGGCTTAACTGGAGGGGCGGTCGCCGGATGGAACCCGGAAGTGGGAGGGGGTCCGGCGGGGTTCTAGGGAGAGGGGTGCGATGCGACGGGGTAAATGAGGGGAGAGGGCTACGACGGTCTGAGGGGGATCTTGGGAGGGAGAGGTGAACCAGGGGGGGTGCAGGGGTTTGTGGGGAGTAGGAAAAAAATGAAAAACAGAAGAGGGGCTATGAGATCCAGGGGGCCGGTGGACAATGCCGACGAGCTGGGTGCGACGCGATCCAGAAGAGGGGGGAGAGGCAAAGTGCGTCGGTGGTGGTGCTGGCTGGGTGGAGTCGGGCAGGCGGTGTGACACCGAATGGAGCAGGGGAGACGCAGTGGTGGTCCGGTGTGGGAGGGGGATTGGTGCGACGACGCGACGGGGAGCAGGGGTGACGGCCTGTAGCGGACAGGGCAGGGGGGTTTCGCCTCGACCGGGCCGAGAGGGGGAGGCCGCCAGACTGGGGGAGAGGGAGGCGACGAAAAACCGGGGAGAGGGGGGAAAATAATCCAACGGGATGAAGAAGAAAAAAGAAAACAAGAAAACGGGGAAAGGGGGACGAGGGAGGCAGGCAATGGCCTCAGCGCGCAGGAGGGGAAATCGCAAGTGCAGTGCAAAGAACCCCAAAACCCTAAGGAAAGGGTGGGAAAAAAATGAAAAGAAAAACCAAATAACAAAAGTAATAAAAACAAAAACAAGAATAATAATAATAATAATAATAATAATAATCAAGAATATGAATAATGATGTTAATATTAATAAAATTAATAAAACCAAACTGCTAGTAATAAAATAAAATAAAAAGTTATATCAATTAAAAATAATTTGATAAAATTTTCCACACTTGTGTATATTTTCTCTATATTTTATTATTCCTTTATATTTTAACTCATTTTTGATAGCCGGGCAGACTGAGCGGTCTCAGAACCGGCTTTGCCCGTACGTCTGGTGACGCAGAACCCAAACACTCATAATAATAATAAAAGTAAAATTAACAAAATAATAATAATTTAATAAACTAAAATAGAAATAATAATAATTATAATTATAATAATAATCTCAAATGACATTATTACGATTATTATTATTAAAACAATTGCTAATTTGTTTTATTTCATTAATTAAACATCGGCAAGGCATGCAGTGAACCGGGCGGGGCCGCGTGGCGACCCAAGCGAGGCCACGCAACTTCGACCGCGTTACACTGGACGAAAACAAGACCAAAAAACAGGGGACTCAAAATCTTAAGTCATGTTTTGACCCGTACTACTCGACAAAAAGAAAATTAATAAAATAAATAAATTAGAAATGACGGGTGTGACAGCTTGTCCATTATTTAATTCTGGTTATTACTACGGTCAATTGATATAAATCATTAAAGTTTTATACACACACAGGTTGAAGTACATATTGTTAAAGTGTAATTGGGTTGATCCAGTGCGTGGATGTAAAGTCGATCAATATCAGTTTTCATTGGTGAATTTTAACTATATGTCATACAGAAATGAACGAGTTGATAATGAACCTTTTATTTTGACATCACAAGTGGAACAAGTATTCTTTGTTACTTTGCCTTAAAATCCATTTTGGCAAGTTGCTGTTAAAATGTCCCGGCGAGGAGTGTTTTTATTTGAACAAGATGAACCTGATACTGTTCCGTTTGTTTCCCAACAGATTGATCAACATACTATAGTTTAACGTGAAGAATATATGTATTGGGTCAGAGCGGCCATTGAAGGATAAATGGTAGATTTTCTTGATTAATTAAAGGTATAATGTTTTCCCGCTATTTAGTATTGAATGTCCTAGTATATCATAAATTATCTAACCATTTTATAAATCCTTGTAAGTTTTAATCCTAAATTTTGGAAGTGTATTCATTTATAAATATTTAGGGTGATTTCTCTTTTTTTTATCTTCATGTTATTGTCGGTTTATCTTCCCATTGAGGTATTCTTCATTTGGTTCATGTGCTGCTTGAATTTTTATTAATTCAATCTGATATTTGGAAATGCATTGATTGGTTTTGTACATAATTTGTATATCTGTTTTGTTAATTTTCTTATTTTTTAAAATTTGTTCAAAACTAATTATTCAATCCCTTTTTGTTTGATTAAAAACTGTACAAGTTTGATTTTTTTAAAACAATCCAATTTATCTTTTGGAAACTTTGGATAGTCCTCTTACTAATTTTTTCTATGACTGTAGGCATGTCAGGGGAAGAGACAGCAGATCCACATCATCCATCTGAACCATCTATGTCTCAGGGTCGAGGTATGTTTGAATGTCATTGTCTCTATTTTTTATGTAATTGATAAACACACACACACACACACACACATATAACATCTGTTAAATTATATATGAAATATTTTTCAACAGGATCAGACTCGACTGCTTCTTCCTCTCGCAAGAGAGGCCCTGGTCGTGGAATTTTATGTAACTCTCCGACCCCAGTTACCCAGAGTCGGTGCATTATTACATAACACTGGCATGATCACAAGAAATATCAAGTCTCGAAAGACCGATTAGTTTAGTAGCCTTGGAAACACTAGATACAATAATAAAGTTTTACATTACATAAAAAAACAACTTGTCTTCATATCCCCTCATACTATCCCTGAAGGTCATTCATAAATTACTTCTTCATAATCCTGGGAAAAAATAAAACATTGAAAGGGGTGAGCTCATATGCTCAGTAAGGATAACATTATAGAAGAATCATTCATAGATAAGCATAAATACTTAAGGCAATTTATAATTAAAACAAAAGCCTTTTAAACTTGAACTTCAGCATAATATGGCTAAGATAAAATGAAATAATTCCATTTACTTATTCACATGGATATTATACTAGTCGAACAATCACATGCAATATCAATAACCACTTTCATAATGATGGAATGCATAATGCCAGACTATCATAACCACGTAGCCAAGGCCTCGTGCCAAGAATACAAATAAGATTTTGCCAAGGCCTTGTGCCAAGACACTAGTTTGTCTCATGAGACCTACCGATGCATCGAGGAGCTATAGCGGGCTCCACCCGTCACTTATTAAGTCCAATGCATTGTTCATATGAACAGGTTTAAACATAACATAAACATTCGTATTAAAACTAGCATACAAAATGTCAATACTTTTACCAAAAACCATGAATGGTATAAAAATAACACATCCATAGTCAAACATAACTCATTCGATTCAATATGGAAGATTTTATTGTATCACATTAACCTCAATCAAGAATAATGAAGGATGTTGACATAGATGAAAATAATCATCAAAACTATTTGAGAGCAATATCCCCCTTTTTCTTGAAATCATTTAAAAGTCACACTATTTTTCAAGAAGCCATTTAAAAATAGATTTTTGAATCAAAGTGTCCCATACCACTTTGAAACATTTTAAAAGGAGTTTTAATTTTAAAACATTAATGTCCATATAAATAAATCCTTAAAACCATTTTTAAAACATGGACATTAATGAGAAATATTTATATGAATAAGTCTTTTAAAACATTTAAAAATGGTATTTTAGTTAGAGTTTCTAACCAAAAGAGAGACACATGAATACAAAAAATTGAGGTAATAAAAACTTTGTAATATCATGAGAATAAAGGGATTTATGATATACTATTTCAAATTACATTATATACACCACATAAAAGTGATTTGGTGTATAACAACAAAGAAGTCTCAATGGAATGTAAATTGAGATGAAATCTCTCATAAAGGTCGTAGCCTTAGGTTAAGGATAAATCAAAGACATAGTTATGTGTGAAAAATATAAATACACTAAATATGATTGGATATTCAGTGTAAAACAATCAAAGTACATTCACACATAATCTTGTAAAAACAACACCAATGAATTGGATGTTTAACTCAACAAATTGAGAATGAGTTAAAATTACTCTCATCAAATTCATATCGATGACTTGAGAAATTATCAATGGAGTGATTATGTGTATCAATAGTATATCGACAGGATGGGGAGTTGAAATTATGACATAATCAAATGAATAGTGATTCCACACATAATCTCGGAGTAAAATAATCAATGAAGTATGCATAAAGCCGAATGAGTGGAAATTGAAATCTCAAATTCCCTTATCGATTTGGTAACTTATGAAACATGCACCCATGAAAGAAGGATCATACAATGATGATTTAAATACCCATAAATAAAAGTATATTACACAATGAATACAATCATGGGCAGTACACATACACCACATGCAATAAATAAGTGGTGAACAATGGAATTCTCACGAAATTAAGAGTGAGATAAGAAACCCCTTACTTTGTACTTTTTCCTTGGTCGAAAGTAGGTTAAACTCCTTTGTAATGGTGAAATAATTTTTATTTAATTATACAAGAATCATATGCATTAATATGATATCATATATGATCTTTTAACATTGATTTGTTAATAATATCTTAGAATTATCGTCATTTCAGGTGTTAACGGGTTCATTTTACTTTATATTCATTATTATGTGAGCCATATTTGTTAATAATGAGATGTATATTATTCATATCCAGAATGATATCAAGTCCTTAAATATTATTTTTAATCATAAAATTAGAATTATACTTGAATGGATATGATGGAGAATGAATCTCATCGCGTTCGTGGAGACGGTTGTCCGTACGTACGCACGAGCGACAATATCATTCTTTTGATATTAAAATAATATATAATTGGATGGTATATCATATATACAGAATCATTATCATGTTATATTTATTATTTACATGAGTTACACATCATTATTATACCCATCCAAATAATAATATATTGAATAAAAATTACACCACGATGTGGAGATGGTAAGCCGTACGTACACACGTATGGTGACATGTTATTCAAAGGATGGATAAAATACTGAATATGGTTGTACCATATTTATAATAACATCACAGTATATATATTATACTGGATTTATTATTTTATAATGGTAATAACAAAGAAAAAATAAGTGGAAGAAGAAAGGAACTTGAAAAGGGGTGGTGAAAACATTACCTCTTCTTTGGGTTCTTCCTTTTGATTTGATCAAAAGGGATCCTTAGGTTGGCTTTATGATCAAAATAAGGCCTCTAGGTTGTAGTGAGGGAAGTTGGGAGAGTATTTGGGCAGGGGTTGGCCGAACCAAAAGGCTTTGAAGGTGTGAATAAATGGGAAGGAGGAGTGCCCTTTTATAAGAGGGGTGAGGGGCATCTTTGGAAAAGCTAGAAATATTAATTTATAATAAATTTATATTTGGTTTCTAATGGCTCCAAAGTTTATTATTTAAATTTTAAGGTTGGGATGGGTCGAAAAACACTAAACCAATAGAATTTAGAAAGGTTTGGGTCATTATATTAACCTTATCTTTAAGTATTAACTCTTAGTTAATTAGTTTTACTTTTACAATGTCTCTTTGTATTTTTATATTATATGGTTAATAAACTTACCATATACATACAAGCGACCCCCAAGTGGTCCATTAATGATATACCTATCATGATATAAGTCTCTTGGTCGAACCTTAGATCTTTAGGAATTTAATATCAATTAATAATATAATATTTGTTTTAAAAACTCTTTTATGTCAATTTTGACACTATTCAATAGTTGATTTTTGTGAAACACATAACAGAATGATTAATTAGAAAAAAGTTAATTAAATAAATCCTAATATGTCATATTAACCTATAAAATTAGTGTAATTCAATAAAAGTCTCAAATTATAATTATTTGGGTATTTATAATATCAATTATTCTAATTTTTCACTATTATGGTAATTACTGCATCACCATTGTGTCATAAATAAATTAACTTATTTAATGTATAAAAATTATAAGTAAAATATAATTATGTAGGAAAGCTTTTTATATTTCTAATTAATATTTATAGTCTAAAATATAACATATATAACCCTATGTAACAATTTTTTTTCTAAAATATATATGCTTGTGTCATTTTTGTATTTATTTTAACTTAATTAAAATAAAGTGTCATTATCACTTACAAGTGGATCCATGGGGTACAAAAATAGACCCAAAGATGCCCATGTTCGACCATGTATCAACCAATAGGGTTAAGACACGTTTTAGGGTAATTTAGTATTATTATAATATTATTTTTTAACCCTTGTTTACCGGATTTACCCTTTAACCATGGTAAATAAAATATTTACCGAAGTAATTATCCAAAATGTCTAAAAATAAAAGTTACCTATTTAAACAATTTGAAAATCCTGATTCCAAATATGGAATCCATTTTTCCAAATTCAAAACACATAAGTGGCATAAATTAATTTAAAATTAATTCCCGTTGTTAAAACAAAAAGCGTGTTTTTAAGAGATAATAACTATCAAAAGATTGACACTTGTTTATGTCTGGTTTAAATGTGAAATTATGTTCAATAACCCACATTGTATTACATGGTAAAAATATATTATAAATATACTTTAAAACCACTCAAATTCATAATTTATCACTATTAATTATTTTGATTAAAAAAGTTGTTTTTAATTAAAATTTAGTAATTTTCACTATTAATCAAAATATGAAAGTTATCCGAAAGGTACCAAAATTTCACCCTAGGCTAATTTCGATATTCTGAATCCAAAAATGAAGTCCATTTTGAGAGATAGAATTTATAAAATTTCAAAAACTAGGTATTACTATTCATAACAGTTAGTTTGATTGGTTGTGGTGTGTTAAAATCTCGAAGTTGCTACAATGCACGCCATTGCATTATTCGAAGGGAAACGTACCATGGAAGCTTGGGGTGTTACATTCTACCCTCCTTAAATAAATTGTGTCCTCGCAATTTTTAAAAGTGTGCTTGGGAATATAATGGAAAGTCCCACATCGGAAAAAGTGTCAATAAAATTATCACTTTAAAAGAAAGAAAGAGAGGTATAAAGGTCATCCAAGATAACCCATACTCGGATTCCATGTAAGAAAAAATGGATATGGATGATAAAAAAAGTGTCAAGTTCTGATGGAGAGGGATAGAAATCATGATCAGGAGAAATTTAACAATAAGAAAGCCACAAACTTGTGTTGGGACAAACGACCATTAGTCTCCTAGTAGGAAAGTAAACGGACAACATTTTTTTTGTTTTAAGTTACATTCATTTATGATATTGATTAAGAATATAAAGATACATGCTTACATTTTAGTTAGAGTATCATTATTTAATAAATTTCCACCACAAACTAATTTTTTTTAAACGATGAGTATTCAAGAAGACTTGGTCACACTAGAAGAGCTAGAATAAACTTCTATAGAATCACATGATCCATGCAGGATGAACTATATATTTACATTGTCTTTAGAGATTAATCAAAACCAAAATGGTTAGTACAAGATCTAATGATCCCCCAAAAGGATATTCTTTGAGAGAAATAAACACTAATCTTAATTTCCAAAATTAAACCAACAATACCCCAAAGTTAAATAAATACCATTCAATAATCAATTTTCCTTAAAATCCTTCAATATAATCCAAACTAATATTGAAATCCAAAACTTATAAGAATGTAGTCTTCCACGTTAAATTGTATCTCCAAATGACATCATCTACTCTTAAAGTCACATACTTAAAAGTAATTAACATAATCACATATTCTTTATTATAGGTTAATCATTTCCATAAATAACCCAAATCACTATAGATCCACAATAAAAAAATAGATAAAAATCCACCATTACTCCTCTAATGACATCCCATAGTATTCTATTTTCCTTGGATATATAGTGTTCCCAACAAAGTGAACATCTTCCAAAATAAAATTTATCACTTAATCACCAAATCATTTTCCTATACTAAGGGTATTCATTTGATAAGACATAAGAACCCAAATCAACATATTATTGATCAATTAAATCATTTAACTAAAAAAATAGTCACACTAACCAGGGACTTCACATAGTCTAGTGGTAGGTGATAAATCCCAATAGAACTTTGGTTGTGGGTTCGATTCCCACAGCTTTGTCCGACGCGACAGGTTGTCACACGGTCTACGTGTTGTCCTTTTTCAAAAACTATATTTTATAATATTACCAAAATGAGATAAATTCCTCAAAATAACATAATTTAACCAGAAATGTTATATCATGCCTTGCATTTTCATCCCAAATTATAATAACTTATAATTCTCTCAAAATCCAATGATCATATAAAACCAAATGGTTATTTATACCTATATCCATAAGAGAAGAGACAATTCTTCCTCAAATATCATTCTCACATGGAAAACTGTGGGGTTACAAATACAAGAGAAAATTATTCCAAAGTAAACCCATAAACAAGGAGCGCTAATACTTTTTAAATATTTCTCCAACCATTTATTTCCACATAGCTTCTTCTTTGACCAAGAAAATATCCTATAGAATAGGGAATTCACTTGGGTAATGGCCAGGTCCCCTACATTTACGGAAAATGACTGTAAATGGACTCTTGAGACCATTTTTATCTTCTTCCATAGTACTCTTCATTTTTCTTTGGCAATTCTTCACCTTATGTCCTTCCTTCCCGCACGTAAAGCATTTCGTTGTCCCATTGAGACACTTTCCTGGGTGTCTCCTTCCACATTTCCTGCATGATGAAAATTGAGGGTTCTTTTCTCCATGGTCTCCATTGATGGAGCTCTTATCATTCATCACCTTTCTCTTCCTTGTTGAGTATGGGAGTTGGTTAATATATATGTTGTTGATCATATTTTTGGAAAACTGATTTGGCATAAAGATGATATCTTTTACGCCTATCAACATTCCATTTTGTTTCTCATTGGCACCACCGTTCCCACCTTGTACATCATTCTCAAAGTCACTATGACTTCCTTGGAATCCAACCATTGACTAAAACTAGAAAGCATTGTGTGAGTAACAATAGTCATAAAATCATTTAGAGATTAACATGTCACCATATTCTCAATTTGAAACATATTAGGATTAACCAAGGTCATGTACTCTCATCTTATATATATATATTACTTAAATCAGTTTGTAAATAAAATGTAAATTATCCTAAGCATATCCCCTGGGAGTGTCGTAACCAAGAGTCCAACAAGGCCCGTTGTCGTGCACCAGTTCCCATTCGAGTCTAGCTCAAAGTGGTGTTTTCGGGTTTTACCCCTAGGAACATCTGTGCCAGATCCGCCTCTACCTGCTCATATCCAGACAGGGATGTACTGCTCGGAAAACTCACAAAATCTCTACAATACCAAAATTCTAGTAAGTTCATCAATACTAATCCTCAAAGTTCATCTTAGGTCTACGTGCTCTAATCAGATTTTATCTAAATCTGGCTTCCAAGGTTTGTACTAAACTTCCTTTGATACCAACTGTAACACCCCGACCCCAGTTACCCAGAGTCGGTGCATTATTACATAACATTGTCATGATCACAAGAAAGATCAAGTCTCAAAAGACCGATTAGTTTAGTATCCTTGGAAACACTAGATACAATCATAAAGTTTTACATTACATAAAAAAACATCTTGTCTTTATATCCCCTCATACTATCCCTGCAGGTCATTCATAAATTACTTCTTCATAATCCTGGGAAAAAATAAAACATTGAAAGGGGTGAGCTCAGATGCTCAGTAAGGATAACATTATAGCAGAAGATTTCATAGATAAGCATAAACACATAAGGAAATTTATAATTAAAACAAAAGCCTTTTAAACTTGAACTTCAGCATAATATGGAAAAGATAAAATGAAATAATACCATTTACTTATTCACATGGATATTCTACTAGTTGAACAATCACATGCAATATCAATAACCACTTTCATAATGATGGAATGCATAATTCCAGACAATCATAACCACATAGCCAAGGCCTCATGCCAAGACTACAAATAAGATTTTGCCAAGGCCTTGTGCCAAGACACTAGTTTGTCTCATGAGACCTAACGATGCATCGAGGAGCTATAGAAGGCTCCACCCATCACTTATTAAGTCCAATGCATTCCTCATATGAACAGGTTTAAACATAACATAAACATTCGTATTAAAACTAGCATACAAAATGTCAATACTTTCACTACAAACCATGAATGGTATAAAAACAACACATCCACAGTCAAACATAACTCATTAGATACAATATGGAAGATTGTATTGTATCACATTAACCTCAATCAAGAATAATGAAGGATGTTTACATAGTTGAAAATAATCATCAAAACTATTTGAGAGAAATATCCCCCTTTTTCTTTAAATCATTTAAAAGTCACACTATTTGTCAAGAAGCCATTTAAAAATATATTTTTGAATCAAAGTGTCCCATACCACTTTGAAACTTTTTAAAAGGAGTTTTAATTTTAAAACATTAATGTCCATATAAATAAATCGTTAAAACCATTTTTAAAACATGGACATTAATGAGCAAGATTTAGATGAATAAGTCTTTTAAAACATTTAAAAATGGTATTTTAGTTAGAGTTTCTATCCAAAAGAGAGACACTTGAATACAAAAAAATTGAGGTAATAAAAACTTTGTAATATCATGAGAATAAAGGGATTCATGATATACTATTTCAAATTACATTATATACACCACATAAAAGTGATTTGGTGTATAACAACAAAGAAGTCTCGATGGAATGTAAATTGAGATGAAATCTCTCATAAAGGCCGTATCCTTAGGTTAAGGATAAATCAAAGAAATAATTATGTGTGACAAATATAAATACAATAAATATGATTGGATATTCTGTGTAAAACAATCAAAGGACATTCACACATAATCTTGTAAAAACAACACCAATGAATTGGATGTTTAACTCAACAAATGGAGAATGAGTTAAAATTACTCTCATCAAATTCATATCGATGACTTGAGAAATTATCAATGGAGTGATTATGTGTATCAATAGTATATACACAGGAATGGGAGTGGAAATTATGACATAATCAAATGAATAGTGATTCCACACATAATATCGGAGTAAAATAATCAATGAAGTATGCGTAAAGACGAATGAGTGGAAATTGAAATCTCAAATTCCCTTATCGATTTGGTAACTTATGAAACATGCACCCATGAAAGAAGGATCATAAAATGATGATGTAAATACCCATAAATAAAATTATATTACACAATGAATACAATCATGGGCAGTACACATACACCACATGCAATAAATAAGTGGCGAACCGTGGAATTCTCACGAAATTAAGAGTGAGATAAGAAACCCCTTACTTTGTACTTTTTCCTTGGTCTACAGTAGGTTAACCTCCTGTATAATGGTGAAATAATTGTTATTTAATTATAAAATAATCATATGCATTAATATGATATCATATATGATTTTTTAACATTGATTTGTTAATAATATCTTAGAATTACCGTCATTTCGGGTGTTAACGGGTTCATTTTACATTATATTCATTATTATGTGATCCATATTTGTTATTAATGGGATGTATATTATTCATATACATAATTATATCAAGTCCTTAAATATTATTTTTAATCATAAAATGAGAATTATACTTGAATGGATATGATGGAGAATGAATCTCATCGCGTTCGTGGAGACGGTAGTCCGTACGTACGCACGAGCGACAATATCATTCTTTTGATATTAAAATAATATATAATTGGATGGTATATCATATATACAGAATAATTATCATGTTATATTTATTATTTACATGAGTTAAACATCATTATTATACCCATCCAAATAATAATATATTGAATAACAATTACACCATGACGTGGAGACGGTAAGCCGTACGTACGCACGTATGGTGACATGTTATTCAAAGGATGGATAGAATACTGAATATGGTTGTACCATATTTATAATAACATCAAAGTATATATATGATTCTGGAGTTATTATTTTATAATGGTAATAACAAAGAAAAAATAAGTGGAAGAAGAAAGGAACTTGAAAAGGGGTGGTGAAAACATTACCTCTTCTTTGGGTTCTTCCTTTTGATTTGATCAAAAGGGCTCCGTAGGTTGGCTTTCTGATCAAACTAAGGCCTCTAGGTTGTAGTTAGGAAAGGTGAGAGAGTATTTGGGAAGGGGTTGGCCGAACCAAAAGGCTTTGAAGGTGTGAAGAAATGAGAAGGAGGAGTTCCCTTTTATAAGAGGGGTGAGGGGCATCTTTGGAAAATCTAGAAATATTAATTTATAATAAATTCATATTCGGTTTCTAATGGCTCAAAAGTTGATTATTTAAAGGTTAAGGTGGGTAGGGGTATAAAACCACTCAACCAATAGAATTTAGATAGGTTTGTGTCATTATATTAACCTTATATTTAAGTATTAACTCTTAGTTAATTAGTTTCACTTTTACAATGTCTCTTTGTATTTTTATATTATATGGTTAATAAACTTACCATATACATCCAAGAGAACCCCAAGTTGTCAATTAATTATATACCTATCATGATACAAGTCTCTTGGATGACCCTTAGATTTTTAGAAATTTATTATCAATTAATAATATAATATTTGTTTTAAAAACTCTTTTATGTCAATTTTGACACTATTCAATAGTTGATTTTTTTGAAACACATAACAGAATGATTACTTCCAAAAAAGTTAATTAAATCAATTCTAATATGTCATATTAACCTATAAAATCAGTTTAATTCACTAAAAGTCTTAAATTATATTTATTTGGGTATTTATAATATCAATTATTCTAATTTTTCACTATTATGGTAATTACTGCATCACCATTGTGTCATAAATAAATTAACTTATTTAATGTATAAAAATTATAAGTAAAATATAATTATGTATGAAATCTTTTTATCTCTCTAATGAATATTTATAGTCTAAAATCTAACATATATAACCCTATGTAACAATTTTTTTTCTAAAAGATATATGCTTGTGTCATTTTTGTATTTATTTTAACTTAATTAAAATAAAGTGTCATTATCACTTACAAGTGGATCCATGGGGTCCCAAAATCGACCCAAAGATGACCATGATCGACCATGTATCAACCAATAGGGTTAAGACACGTTTTAGGGTAATTTAGTATTATTATAATATTATTTTTTAACCCTTGTTTACCGGATTTACCCTTTAAGCATGGTAAATAAAATATTTACCGAAGTAATTATCCAAAATGTCTAAAAATAAAATTTACCTATTTACACAATTTGAACATCATGATTCAAAATATGGAATAAATTTTTCCAAATTCAAAACACAGAAGTGGCAGAAATTTATTTAAAATTAATTCCCGTTGTTAAAACAAAAAGCGTGTTTTTAAGAGATAATGACTATCAAAAGATTGACACTTGTTTATGTCTGGTTTAAATGTGAAATTATGTTCAATGACCCACATTGTATTAAATGATAAATATATATTATAAATATACTTTAAAACCACTCAAATTCATAATTTATCACTATTAATTATTTTGATTAAAAAAGTTGTTTTTAATTAAAATTTAGTAATTTTCACTATTCATCAAAATATGAAAGTTATCTGAAAGGTACCAAAATTTCACCCTAGGCTAATTTCGATATTCATAATCCAAAAATGAATTCCATTTTGAGAGATAGAATTTATAAAATTTCAAAAACTAGGTATTACTATTCATAACGGCTAGTTTGATTGGTTGTGGTGTGTTAAAATATCGAAGTTGCTACAATGCACGCCATTGCATTATTCGAAGGGAAATGTACCGTGGAAGCTTTGGGTTTTACATTTTATCATGGAATTCTGACACGACATTTGATGTTTCTTTTGATGAGGTATTTCTTCCAGTGGGTCTGAATGCCCCTACATTTATTCGTCTGCTGGGTCATATCATACGTGACCCACATTGATTTTCATTGACCACACGGGACTGGGATTTTATCCCTTATGGCACATTAGATCGTCTTTGGAGGGAGGTTTATGTAAGAATACTATTTTACTTTCTTCCCTATGTATAAAAAATACTAACATATGTGATTTTTTTCGTTAATAGAAAATTTTTAAAGTATTTCCCGATGAGATTCGGCCTGTGTGTATGAGAAAATGACATAAGATGTGGAAATATTATAAAGGAAAAGTCAAGAGGGACCATTGGGTACCGAATGTGGGTGCCCCAGACATTCTGGAGAAAGTCCCGAGAGGTGTCCTCCCAGATCAGTGGCGTGACTTAGTTTCATATTGGTCTACTGAGGGTGTTGCGGTTTGTATATTTATTTTGGTATATATATTTTCAAGATTGTGTGATTTGTTTGAAATTTGAATTATTGAATGTAGGAGGTGTCAACACGCCATTCTGAGAATAGAGCGTTGCAGGGACCACCTCACAGGCTCGGGACTCGTCACATGTCTCATATCCGACATGAGGTATTTATTATTCATTTTTTAATTTATTAATTAATATGGATATGTTTTTATATTCTATTCTTATACAGTTACAGGAGAAAGGTGCATCGACTGATAAAATGTCGGTGTGGATGAGGACTCGTGATCGAAATGATGCAGAGGCTGCATCATTGATTGTAAGTGCTTGTACTCATTACCAATACTTACATAAATCTATATATTTACATATATATGTATATATATTTAAATATTTCACAGGCTTAATTTGAAACTGAGTTATAACAACTGCCAAAGGACCAATGATAGCTTCCCATGCAAAGGGATGAGATCTTTCATCTCATTATTGGTCGGGATGGGTATGGATATAGTTTGAACTATGGAGCAGGGATTCCTCACTCTGTATTATCACGTACTGCGGTTTTCGGTCTTGCTGTTGCTCAGATGACACAACAGTTGTCAGATTTCGAGGCACGGTTGCGCGCTTCCGAGGAGGTAAATGCACAATTGATCACTGAGGTTAGAGAACTGCGAGAATATGTTCATCCAGGTGATGGTGCATGGGATCATATGACGCAGGTTTATACCATATTTATTTATTTAATTTATATTATTTTTGTTATGAAAATATTCATAATTTTTATTTGTTTTAGGCCCCTAGCCTACCGGATGGGGGTAGCAGTCATAACCATGCATGACGCATCATATTCACGAGGTGTGTTTTTTTATTTATTGGTGGGGTTGTTATTGATGTTTAAGTTGGGTTTGTTGTGAGATTGTTTTTTGAGATTTGGAGGTATCATGTGTGTTTTGTCCGGATGCAATGTTTGTGTGCAAGAATTGAGAATTAACCATGAAACTAATTAATGATTTAGATATTTTTAGTTTATTTAATTCTTTAATGTTTTCAATTGCATGTTTTATAATAGTTTTGAAAAAACCATGTGATTCCTAATATAAAATATGAAACTTGTTTTTGGTGATTGAGCTCAGGTTCAATATTTGTAGGCCCTGAACAGCCCCCCCCCCCCACACCCCGAACAGCCCTCCCCACACCCCGGATAGCCCCCCCGCACCCCGGACAGCCCCCCAGTCCCCAGACATCCCTCACCGCCACCCGGACAGCCCCCCCGCACCCCGGACAACCCACCCCGCCCCCTGGACATCCCCCCCTGCACCCTGGAAAACCCTCCCCGCTTCCCGGACAGACCTCCCCGCCCCCTGAATAGCCCCCGCCCCCGGACAACCCCCCCCCCCCCCCCCCACACCCTGGATAACCCTCCCTGCACCCCGGACAACCCCCCCCGCTTCCCAGACATCCCCCCACCCCAGATAGCCCCCCAACACCCATTCTCTTTCCTAAGAAAGATGATGGGTCACTTCACCTTTTTTAATTACAGAAAACTCTATTGAGTCATAGTGAAGAAAAAATATCAGTTACCATGGGTTAAATATCTATTTGACTTTTTTAAAGGGGTGAAGTGGATCACGAAGATTAATCCTTGATCTGGTCACAATCATCTGAGAATAAAATATTACCACATTAAAAAAACCACCATTCAGAGTAGTTATGACAATTATGATTACATTTTCAAGACTATTGGTCTAACTGATGCTCCTTGAGTTTTTATGGATTTTATTAAAAGGATCTTCTATGAGTTTATAGAATTGTTTCTGTTATTATTTATATATTAAAACCTTTAATTATATATGTTCGAGGAGGATCATGTGCGTTATCAAATAGAATTTTTGGAATTATTGAGAAATCACCAATGTTATGCCAAGATATCGAAATGCGATATATGGATTTGAGAAGTGAAATTATGGGGGATTATGGTGTCATAATATAGTGTTATAGTTGATCCGTAAAAGGTGAAAGATATTATGACATGGTAGAAACCATGAAAGTATTTCAACATTAGGAGATTCTTGGATTTCATATGGATATTATCAGTAGTTTCTAAAGGAATTATCAAATTTGTCTTCTCTAATGACTGGCCTAATATAGAAGGAAATGATGTTTTCATGGAATGAAAAATGTTATAGTTATTTTGTTTAGATGAAACATCTTTATTCGTGAATTGTGAAATGGTTGGGAAGACAACATGTCAATCAGGGGTGTCGTTTGACCGTGGTGATCAGAAACGCATTTCTAGAGTCATAAAACACCAAAACAGCATCTAACAGTCAAATTCAGAGAAAATGTGCTCAGAATGACTTAAAATCACATGAAAAAATAAGAATATTATTTGTGACATGTAAGAAGATATTGAATGCCCATCGGATGTGCGGTGTGCACGGTACGACCGAATATGTCGTTTTCAGTAGTTCGACGCGCTCTAAAAGGGCACATTGGGTGGTCAAAACTAGCAGAACGACCGCAGAATTCCATGAAATCGTACGACAACAACCATGGTGTAAATTGTAAAATGGTTGGGAATATGGCACATCAATTTGGGGCGTCGTTTGACCGCGGTGATCAGAAACTCATTTCCGGAGTCATAAAACACCGAAACGGCGTCTAATAGTCGAATTCAGAGAATACGTGCTCAAAATGACTTGAAATCACACGAAAAAATAGGAATATTATTCGTGACATGTAGGGGGAGACATAACTCCAATAGGATGTGTGGTGTGTGTGTTATGACCGCATATGTCGTTTTCAGTAGTTCAGTGTGCTCTAAAAGGGCGTGTTGGGTGGTCAAAACCAGCTGAACGACTGCGAAATTCCATGAAATCATACGAAAAAACTGCAGTGTGAATTGTCAAATGTTCGGTTAGACGACACGTCAATCGGGGGTGTCATTTGACCGCGGTGAACGGAAATGCATTTCGGAGGCATAAAACACTGAAATAGTGTCTAACGGTCAAATTCAGAGAAAACGTGCTCAGAATGACTTGAAATCACAAGAAAACAATAAGAATATTATTTGTGACATGTAGGAGGAGACGACACACCCATCAGACGTGCAGTGTGCATAATACGACTGAATATGTTGTTATCAGTAGTTCAACGCTCTCTAAAAGAGTTCATTGGGTGGTCAAAACCAGCCGAACGACCTTGGAATTCCATGAAATCATAAGAAAACAATCGTGGTGTGAATTGTAAAATAATAGGGCAGACGACATGTCATTCAGATGTGTCTTTTGACCGCGGTGACTGAAAACACATTTCCGGAGTCATAAAACTCTAAAATGGCATCTAACGGTCGAATTCAGAGAAAAAAAGATCAGAATGACTTTAAATCTTACGAAAACAATAGGAATATTATTCGTGACATGTATGAGGAGACGACATGCCCATCAGATGTGCAGTGTGCGCGGTATAACCGAATATGTCATTTTTAGCAGTTTGACGCGCTCTAAAAGGGCGCGTTGGGTGGTCAAAACTAGACGAACGACCACAGAATGACATGAAATCATAAGACAACAACCGTGGTGTAAATTGTGAAATATCCGGGTAGACGACATGTCAATCGGTGGTGTCATTTGACCACAGTGTCCGGAACCGCATTTCTGGAGGCATAAAACACCGAAACGACGTCTAAAGGTCGAATTCAGAGAAAACGTGCTCCGAATGACTTGAAATCACACTAATTAATAGGAATGTTATTAGTGACATGTATGAGTAGACGACATGTCCATCGGATGTGCGGTGTGCACGGTACGACCGAATATGTTATTTTCAGCAGTTTGACGTGCTCTAAAAGGGCGCGTTGGGTGGTGAAAACTAGCCGAACGACCTCAGAATTCCAAGAAATCATACGAAAACAACCATGGTGTAAATTATGAAATGGCCGGGTAGAGGGCATGTCAATCAGGGGTGTTGTTTGACCACGGTGACCGGAACCGCATTTCCAAAGGCATAAAACACCGAAACGACGTCTAACAGTCTAATTCAGAGAAAATGTGCTCATAATGACTTGAAATCATACAAAAACAATAGGAATATTATTCGTGACATGTAGGAGGAGACGGAATTCCCATAAGACGTGCGGTGTGCATGGTACCACCGAATATGTCATTTTTAGCAGTTCAGTGCGCTCTAAAAGGGCGCGTTGGGTTGTTAAAACCAGCCGAATGACCTCATAATGCCATGAAATCATACGAAAAAAACTATGGAGTGAATTTTGAAATGGTAGGGTAGAAGGCATGTCAATCGGGGGTGTCGTTTGATCGTAGTGACTGGAAACGCATTTTCAGAGGCATAAAACACTAAAACAGTGTCTAACGGTCTAATTATGAGAAAACATGCTCAGAATGATTTGAAATCACATGGAAACAATAGGAATATTATTTTTTACATGTAGGAGGAGACGACATGCCCATCGGACATGCAGTGTGCGAGGTACATCCGAATATGTCATTTTCAGCAGTTCAGCACGCTCTAAAAGGGCGCGTTGGGTGGTCAAAACCAACCAAATGACCTCATAATTCCATGAAATTATATGATAGAAACAATGGTGTGAATTGTGAAATGGTCAAGTAGATGAAACGTCAATAAGGGGTGTCGTTTGATCGTGGTGACCGAAAACACATTTCCGGAGTCATAAAACACCGAAATGACGTCTAACAGTCGAATTCAAAGAAAACATACTCAGAATGACTGGAAATCACACTAAAATAGTAGGAATATTATTTGTGACATGTAGGAGGAGATGGAATTCCCATCGTACATGAAGTGTGCGTGGTACATCCGAATATGTCGTTTTTAGTAGTTCAACGCGCTCTAAAAGGGCGCATTGGGTGGTCAAAACCAGTTGAATGACCTCAGAATTCCCTGAAATCATAGGAAAAAAACTGTGGTGTGAATTTTGAAATGGTCGGGCCGAAGGCACGTCAATCTGGGGTGTCGTTTGACCGCGGTGACTGGAAACATATTTCCGAAGTCATAAAACACCAAAACATCATCTAATGGTCAAATTCAGAGCAAAATTTCTCATAATGACTTGAAATCACACGAAAACAATAGGAATATTATTCGTGATATGTAGGAGGAGGCGACACACCAATCAGATGTGCGGTGTGTGCGGTACGACCAAATATATCATTTTCAGCAGTTCGACGTGCCCTAAAAATTCACGTTGGGTGGTAAAAACTAGCAGAAAGATCGTGGAATTCCATGAAATCATACGACAACAACCACAGTGTGAATTTTGAAATGGTTGGGTAGACAAAAAATCAATCTGGGGTGTCGTTTGACCGCGGGGACTGGAAACGCATTTCTGAAGTTAGAAAACACCAAAATGGCATCTAACGGGCGAATTCAGAGAAAACTTGCTCAGAATGACTTGAAATAACACAAAAACAATAGGAATATTATTCATGACATGTAGGAGGAGACAAAATTCCCATAGGACGTGCGGTGTGCACGGTACGACCAAATATGTCATTTTCAGCAGTTCAGCGCGCTCTAAATGGGTGCTTTGGGTGGTCAAAACCAGCCGAATGACCTCAAAATGTCATGAAATCATATAAAAACAACCATGGTATGAATTTAAAAATTTTCGAGTATAAATCACGTCAATTAGAGGTGTCGTTTTATCGTGGTGATCGAAAACACATTTTTGGAGGCATAAAACACCAAAACGACGTCTAACGGTCGAATTCAGAGAAAACGTGCTCATAATGACTTGAAATCACACAAAAACAATAGTAATAGTATTTTTGAAATGTAAGAGGAGATGGAATGCCCTTTGGATGTGCGGTGTGCGTGGTACGACCGAATATGTCATTTTCAGTAGTTCAGCGCACTCTAAAAGGGTGCGTTGGGTGGTCAAAAACAGTCGGATGACCTCAGAATGCAATGAAATCATACGAAAACAACTGTGGCGTAAATTTTGAAATGTTCGGGTAGAAGAAATGTTAATATGAGGAGTCGTTTGACCGCGATGATCAGAAACACATTTTCGGAGTCATAAAACACCAAAACAGCATCTAACGGTCGAATTCAGAGCAAACATGCTCAGAATGACTTGAAATCATAATAAAACAATATAAATATTATTTATGACATATAGGAGGAGACGACACACCCATCAGACATGTGGTGTCCGCGGTACAACTGAATATGCCGTTTTCAGGAGTTCCGCGCGCTCTAAAAGGGCGTGTTGGGTAGTCAAAACCAACCAAAAGACAGTGGAATTCCATGAAATCATACGACAACAACCATGGTGTGAATTTTGAAATTCTCGGGTAGAAGAAATGTCAATCAGGGGTGTCATTTGACTGCGGTGACTGGAAACACATTTCTGGAGTCATAAAACACCGAAACGGAATCTAACGGTTTAATTTAGATAAAACGTGCTCATAATGACTTGAAATCACACGAAAACAATATTAATATTATTCGTGACATGTAGGAGGAGACAGAACGCCCATCGGACATGCGGTGTGCACGGTACGACCGAATATATCATTTTCAACAGTTCGACGTGCTCTAAAAGGGCGCGTTGGGTGGTCGAAACCACCTGAACCACTTCATAATACCATGAAATCATAAGAAAACAACCATGGTGTGAATTGTGAAATGGCTAGGCAGAAAGAACATCAATTGGGGGTGTCATTTGACCACGGTTACCGGAAACACATTTTCGGAGGCATAAAACACCGAAACGGTGTCTAACGGTTGAATTCAAAGAAAATGTTCTCAGAATGACTTGAAATCACTCGAAAAAAATAAGAATATTATTTGTGACATTTAGGAGGAGATGTCATGCCCATCAGATGTGCAGTGTGCGCGGTACGACCAAATATGTCGTTTTCAGCAGTTCGACGTGCTCTAAAAGGGCACGTTGGGTGGTCAAAACTAGCCGAACGACTTTGGAATGCCATGAAATCATATTAAAAAAACCATGGTGTGAATTGTGAAATGGTCGGGAAGACGACATGTCAATCAGGGGTGTCGTTTGACTGTGGTGACCAGAAACACATTTCCGAAGTAATAAAACACCAAAACGACGTCTAACATTTGAATTCATAGAAAACGTGATCAGAATGACTTGGAATCACATGAAAACAATATAAATATTATTGATGACATGTAAGAGGATAAAACATGCCCATTGGAAATGCGGCGTGCATGGTACGACCGAATGTGTTGTTTTCAGCAGTTCAACGCATTCTAAAAGGGCGCGTTGGGTGGTCAAAACCTGCCGAACGACTGCGGAATGGCATGAAATCATACAACAACAACCGTTATGTGAATTTTGAAATGGTTGGGTAGAAGACATGTCAATCGGGGGTGTTGTTTGACTGCGGTGACCAGAAACACATTTCCAGAGTCATAAAACACCGAAACAGCGTCTAATGGTTGAATTCAGAGCAAACGTGCTCATAATGACTTGAAATCACACGAAAACAATAGGAATATTATTTGTGACATGTAGGAGGAGATGGAATTCCCATCAGACATGCGGTGGGAACAGTATGACTGAATATGTTGTTTTGAGTAGTTGTACACGGTGTGCACGGAGAACATTCCTTTTTAGACAACAAACACCTTCACAAACTAAACCAAAGACTCCAAAAAAAGGGAAAAAAATTCTAAAATGATAACATTTCATAAATTGGGGGTTTTAAATTATTATAGAACCCATGATTTGATGGAAGATTTAATTTTATTATATGTATATAATAACTGAATAAATATGTCTAATTTACGTTTGTTTTGATTAGTTGTTTTCGTTGTATCTTATTGTAGGTTTATTGAAGTAGGATTGAAATGGATGGACCTATTTGGATCGTTGAATCACATCTATCATTTATTTTTTATGATGATTTTGATGTTTATGCTGTTTGGAATTTTTTTCTAATTTTTATCAATTTTACCCTGTTTTTTCTGATTTGGTACCGTGAAATTTTTTAAAAAAAATTCTCCAGGATAGCGACTCCCATTGGAAGTCACTATAGCCCACTGGAGATCGGCCGAGCATCAGGACAGCAACTGCCAATGGCGGTCGCTAAATCTCGGCCGATCAATCCTTTAGCAGCCGCCATTGGTAGGTGCTATAGGCCGGAATTCTGGCCACCTTTAGTGACCGCCATTAGCGGTTGCTGTAGCCCTACAACATCGGGCCTAAAGCGACCGACAATGGCGGTCGCTGGGCGGTCTCTAGAGGCCTTTAGCGACCTCCAATGGTGGTCTCTAAAGGTCGAATTTTTAGTAGTGTATTCATATGCAATAACTTTATCATTTTGTATTAGGACACAACCAAGTCTCTTCTTTGATGCATCACTATATATGAAAAACACATCACTTCTAAAAGGTATATGCAAAATTGGATCATTGACCAGTATCATATATAGTTCATCAAAGCATTATTGACATTCCTTCATCCAAACAAACATAACCCCTTAATGTTTAAGCTTTATTAATGAGTTCGCCAATTGGGAAAATCTATAAACAAATCATCCATAATAACTTTCCAAACCAATGAAACTACATACCTTAGTTATGTTTTTTGGTGTAGGGAATTTCCTAAATACCTTTTTCTTTTCATGATCAACTATTATTCCATCCATAGAGAAAATATAGCCAACAAAATAAACTTCTTAGAGCCAAAAATCACACTTAATAAATTTCCCATATAACCCTTCCCTTATAAGAGTCTTAATATTGATCTTTAAGTGATTCGCGTGGACCTAATATATTTTATAATACACTATAATATCATCAATTAATAACGCAACAAATCATCAAGATATTCATTTAAAACTCTTTTCATTAGGTCCATAAAAATAGAGGGTGAATTAGTCAATCCAAATAGAATTACTGTAAACTCGTAATGTCCATACCTCATCTGAAAATCGATCTTAGGAATGGAATATTTCTCTATCCAAATTGGTGATACCCCAAACAAGGATAAATCTTTAAAAACTATTGTTCTCTATTATTTGGATCAAACAAGTCATAAATATAAGGTAGATGCTACTTTTTATTTATTTTAATAGCACTGATTTATCTATAATCAATTCACAACATCATAAATCCATATTTCTTCTTAAAGAATAGAATAGGGGATCCCCATGGTGGAACATAGAAAGAATAAATAACAAGGATCATCTAGTTATTACTGAAATCATCTAGTTATTTCTTCAATTACACTAATTATACAATGGCCATTCTATAGGGAGTCTTTGATATTGACCTTATATTGGGGATTAAATTGATGGAAAATTCAACTTCACGTTCTAGGGGATGTCTAGGTAGTTCCTCAGGAAATAGATCAATGTATTCCTACAGAATAGATACATAATAAATTTTAATACTACCTTATTTATCCCTAAATGTTGTTTTCTCTTATTCCCCAAGAATTTCATTCAGTAGAGCTACTAAGGGTGGGTCTAGATAAGAATCAGGTGAGGAGAATTCTTCTCCGAAGATGAGGGATTCAACATCTTCCTCACAAATCTTAATTTCCTTTCTATTGAAATAAATTTTTACATCATATTTTGAGATCCATTTCATACCGAGGATTATATAAAAGTAAACCATTCATATTATAATGAGTTCACCAAGTTAATAATGTTTATGAGTCATAATGGGGACAACCCGATACATATTTATTGAAATGAGACTTCCTTAGGTGTTTTGACTGAGTAATATCTTATTAAATAAAAATAGAAACATCTATTTTTTTAGTAAAATGGGTAGATATAAAAGAGTGTGATGATCTAGAATAAAATATGGAATTGGTTAAATTTAAATATAGGATTAATGTACCTTCCACCACATCATTTGGTACTTCTACCATTTTTGTAGTGATCACTTAATCTTGTCCATCCCCCTTGGACTCTTCTATGGTAGATTCCCTTGATGCTCGGGGCATTAATTTTTGTAGTTACCCATCTCTATATAGGTGAAACAATAAAAAATAGTGTTTTAATTCTTCCCTTTGAATTCTTCAATATGATGAACCTTTTCTCTACACTTATAAAAAACTCTCAATACCTTCAAAAATTTCCCAGAGTTATTTTCCCCATAGTTCTCAAAATATGGGAATTTATTTATTCCCTTATTATTCTTTAACACATTCAATTTTTCATGTTGTTCAAAATACCTCTTATTCTCTTGGGTTCCTTTAAATGTGTATGATCATGATAATTTCGTATCTATTTTGATCACACATAAAACTATTTCATAATATGATGAAAAGGATTGAGTAACCAGTGAACTTCAGAAATTTTCCTTAATACGTTTAAAGAAGTGGTCAATATTGCACTCCGTGTTGTGTATATATTATATAGCATACCAGATGACCTTATAAATGTAGCTTCATAATCTACAACACTTTATTCCTTCTTTTTCTTGAATATAAGGAGCTTCTTATTCATCTCAATTATTTGATCACATGGGAAGTATTTATCAAATAATGTCTCCTTAAAATTCATCCATTCCATGAGTTCTATTTCCTCTTCCTCCCTAGTATTATGGGTTAGGGACCACCATTAATCAACATCAACTTCGAGATAATTGACCACAAGTGTATACCTTTTCATTTCGCTTCATCAGAAGACTGTAAATATCTTCTCTAGAGACATAATCAATTGTTGATCTATGATCGGATTAGTAGTCCCACTAAATAATAGGGGTTTCTATCATATAAAGAGATACATTATAGGAGATTATATTTATGGAATAGTTTTATCAATTTGTGAAAGGCTATTTTTCATAACCTGATTAACTTTACCTAATATCATTATAGTTTTCTCCATTCCAATACTAGAAATATTGGTTTCCTAATAAGGGAAATATGTACATTTTATATGAGTTCTAATACCATTATTCCTTACAAGAACCATTTATAAATAATTTAATATACTATATTAGCTCATAAAATCATGAATTTCATATATGGTATAATACTCAACAAAAATTAGAAAATTTATGCATCAAAAATCATAAAATTTGGTTACTTTGGAAACGTATTTACCTTCAAATCCTTCATATTAGTAGGTAAAGAGAATTAAAATTATCTAAGAGTTTCCCCTAAGAGTGTCAAACCAGGTGCACAGTATTCCCCGTTGTCATGTACTAGGTTACACTTGATTTAGTCCCGACACACCTTTTTGGAGTTGTTACCCCTAGGTAAATTTTTGCTAGAACCCTGACCACTTATAGTACGGAGACATAGTTGTATTGCTAGGAATACCCACATAATATCCACCTTAACAAAATTCTAGGATATTCTTCTATTATTATCCTCAAATTATATATTAGGGTTATGTTTCCTAATCTATGTTTTTTGAATCTTGTTCCCAAGGATGCTACTAAATGTGATCTGATACTAACTATAATGCCCCAACCCTAGAATCCCGGATTCGATGCCTTACTTTATTAAATTGGCATAGATAAAAGCTTTAAATCCCAAGGGACTGAACATTTTAGAAATTTTTCAAGACTATAATACCTATAAAATAAAATAATACATTGGGAAAATAAAACAAAACATGATAAATAATAAAATGAAATGAACTGCATCCTTGAAATTTCATTCAAAGATATCTTCTTCACGTCATGGGGAAAGGAAACAAAATAAGGGTGAGATATAATGGTCAGTAAGTCAAAGTACTATGGAAGAAATAATGAATCAATAAGTGTAATGGCATGGTAAATAACTGAGAACACATGTAACTCAATAACTGGATAAAGCATGACCATTATGGCATAGTAAATAAGTGAAACACATGCCATTTAATCAGTAAACTGAGAATGAATTGCATCCATAGATATGTCTAATAAAAAATATCATGGGTAATAATAATAACTAAATATCCAATAAAGTAAATTCTTAATTATTGGACTTAATGTTCCCCATACATATGTGACATTTACCATCAAGATTTATTCTTTATACATTTTAAACTACTCTGATTTGGACAACTAATTCATCTAATGAGACAACAGATGAATCGAGGGGATGAAATTAACCAGTCCCCAACACATAAGGCTTGAATTAAATGGTCTAAAACCCATTTATTTCATGTAAAAATAATTATTAATATATTGAAATTCATACAAAAAGTTTTTTTTATCAAATATCCTTATTGAATAAAAGATACAGATTTATCAATAATTCCCCAGTAAATCAAATAACTGTAAAAGTGAAAACCATATGTAAAAATGGTATATGGTTTAGAAAATAATAATACAAATTTAATGATAATATTTATATATAATATAAATGTAATGTACAATAAAAATTATCACAAGTATGTGATTTCTTAAGATACAATTTACAATCATAAAAGAAAGTGATATTGCAAGGATAACTTTTACCATTTGGTAATTTTCAAGTAAAACCCATTGAATGAGATAATTCAAAAAAAAATTAAAAAAAATTAAATATAAAATAATTCATGATATAATATATCAAAAGTTATAGCATATTCACTACACAAAAAATAAGTGGCGATTATGATGTATGCCTCACAAAATAAAAAATGTGAAAAGAACCCCTTACCTTGCATATCCTTTTGGGTGAACATCCTTTAAAATATTTTATAATGGTTTTAATCATGTAAATAACTTATACCAGGACCATAATAATATTTATAATATCATATGTGATCTTATTATAATATCTCTTTACCCATTTTTGAACAATCATTCACTATTTTTACTATTTTGGATGTTAATTGCCTAGTTTTTTTAGTATGTTTTGAATTGTAATTTGTTGTTCCAATTACTTAGATTGTGATTTAATCATATAAATAATTTAAAAAATTATTTAAATATAATATATATTAATAATATATATACTTATAATAATCTATAAAATTTGGAGACATGAAATTAAATGCACCTATTCATGGAGACGGTAGGCCGTACGCATGCATGAACGCTACTTTTATTTCTTTTCCATATTAAAATAATTAACATTAAATGATATATATGTATATTATAATTAAAATATATTATATATGACATATATGTCACATATTTTTATTAAAACCATCCTTTATATGTTCCCTGTATAGTGTGAACAAATCACACCGCTTTGATGAGGAGGTAGTCCACATGTCCACAATTGATGTTACCGTATTTACAAAAAACAGAAAGCATAATAGTATGTGTTATATAAGAATTATAAGAGAATAAATACATTTTTAATATACTATATATCATATATAAATGGGTTTTACATCATAATTCCCAAAATGATAAGTGGTAAAGGAAGAACGAACAATTATTATTTTGCGAGGTAGTAGTCCGTTGTCCACATAAACGTTAAGTTTGTTACCCATTAAATGGAAGTGTGTTATGTGTTAGATGAACCCATAATATAATAACATATTAGTATATTGAGTATATTTTGGTTATTATTTTAGAATTTAATAAGAATATTTGTGTTGGTGGAGAATGAAAATAAAATAAAAGATCATGAAGTAGGATGTTACCTCCTCTTTAGGTAACTCCTTTTAGTTTGCACCAAATGAATTCCTTGGATGAATTTTTTACAAAATTGATGATTCTAGGTTAAGGGTAGTAATTTATTGATTTTATTTGAGTATATTTTGGGTGCTAAATAATGTATTGAGAGGCGTGATTAAGTTGGAGGGGTGAGTGCCTTTTTATAGTGGAGGAGGAGTGACATTATTGTAAATATAAAAAGGTAAACACTATTGAGAGGTCTCTATTACATCATGTGACTCACATAATGTTACATATTCGATACAATAGATTATATAGTCTAAATATGTACAAAAATACCATTTAGACAAGTTTATAGTTAATTTTGGGCCGTAATTTTAAGGTTTAGTTCTTTATTAAGCTAATTTTATTCTTAATCACTGTAATTAATTTTAATCACTTTCAATAATGTCTTTTGTCAAAGTATAAGTTGAACTTAATATAAATTATAAATTATAATTGCTCAAAATATGTAACCCATTTATAAATATTCCAATCATATATGTAGAATAAATTAATTTAAATTTAATCCTATAGATGGGATGACAATGTTGGTTTTTAAAGTAAAAATGTTTAATTTTTTTTTATGTTTTTACATCCAATTTCAAATTCAAATCAATTAAAATGATCTAAATTAGACTGATATACATAAAATTTATCTAATTTAACTTTAAAATCCATTAAAATTATCATTTAACCTTATAAATAAATTAGTCGAAAAAATAATCTGGAAGTAAAATTCAATATTTTTCACTATTCATCAAAAAATAAAAATATTTCAGAAAAATATTAAAAATTAACCATAACCTAATTTTGATGTTTTGATTTAAAAATTAAAGTTTATTTTTTCATATTAAATTTATAAAATTTTTAAAATTAAAATTTAAAATTGGTGCGCCATTAAATGACATTGCCTTTATAAAAATATAGATTTTATGTGTAAAATTGGGTTTTGTTCATATCTTATGATTATAAAATATATTGGATAAAAGTAAAAAAAAATTATTGAATATATTAGATATATATTATCATAATTTATTTAATATAATTTATAACCCCTAATTTAATGGATATGATATATCTTATTTTATGAATTTTTTCTTATAGTGCCACTTGGTAAAACTCGGTCTTGCATAAAACTCAAACTAACTAAGTATTTCATGAATTAGAAGCTATATATACAAAATTATGTTTATTCTAAAAGGAAAATATGGTAAGGCCTTGAGGTGATACATTCATCCATCTTATAGAAACTTCCTCCTTGAAATTTTAGGGGTATTTCCTTATAAAAAGATGTGGGTAGTTCTACTTTATAGAATCATATAGTTACCTGTTGCTTATTATATTTTGTGATTTCCCCATAGTACCTTTACCATATAAGTTTTCCAATCCCTCAATACTTTATCTCGGGTATAAATAATCTGGATGGGTTCTTCATAGTATGAAAGGTCATGTTCCAACTCTATTTCTTCATAGGTGAGCACATGCATTGGGTCAAACATGTACCTCCTTAGCATACTTATAGGCAACACATCATGTAATTTTAAGAGATTTGGGGACATTACAAAACAGTAAGTAAAAAATACAGCTCTTTCAAAAATTTAAAAGGGTTTGATGTACCTGGGCCTCAATTTTCCTTTCTTAATGAACATTATGATACCCTTCCAAGGATATACTTTCAATAAAACATGATCTCCCACATAGAACTCTAAATGTTTCCTTCAGTTATCAACATAAATATTTTTCATACTTTTAGTTAATTTAATATGGGTCAGAATAACCTTTACCTTTTTCATAGTCTCTTCAATATGTTCTAGGCGTTTTATTTTCCTCTCACTAACTTCATCCCAACAATTTGGAGTACGAAACCTATTTCCATATAGTGCTTCATATGATGCCATTTGATTACTTGAATGAAAACTGTTACTACATGAAAACTATACCAAAGGTAATTACTAATCCCATCTACCTTGAAAGTCAAGTGATCATGACCTAACATGTCCTCCATTGTTTTAATTGTTCTTTCATAATTTCTATCATTTTGAGGGTGGTGTGTAGTTCTCAATTGAATCTTAGTAACATGATCCTTTAGAAGACTCTTCTAGAATTTCAACATAAAGTGTGGAACTTGATTAGAAACAATTGATAGAGGTGTTCCATGATGTCTTATAACTACATTAATATAGAACATTGCGAGGTGCTCAAAGGGAAGGTTTTCTCTTATAGTAAGGAAATATTCTAATTTGGTCAGGTGATCAAGGATATCCCATATCGCATCATTCTTGTGAGAAAGTCTATAGTAATGTCATCCGATTTCTATATTGGAATTGGAAGATTTAGTAGAAATCCTTTAGGATGCTGCCTCATAGCTTTCACTTGTTGACAAACCAAACACTTGGAAACATAATTAGTAATTTCCTACTTCATGTTATCCCACCAAAAATGGTCCTTTAAGTTCCTATACATTTTTGTGATACCAAGGGTTATAAATAAATTTGAGCTATGGGAATCTTTCAACAATTACCTTTTCATCTCTAGTATATATGGAATATATAACCTATTTCAAAACTTTATAATACCATTTTTACAAAAAAAGTCTTCTAATTTTATATCATTTATGACATTAATTTTCTTCAAAAATTTCCCATCATAAGATTGAGAATTATTTATATTCTCTAATAAATATGGTTTTTTAATCATTTGAAAAATGATTGATGTCTCCGATTCATTAGAAATACCCATATCCATATTCACTAGATCCATGAACATATGATTCTTCTCAATCCTCCTTTGTGTTTGAAATCCATGATTCTTTCTACTCAATGTATCCTCTACCTTATTTTCTTTTATTGGGTGGTAGTGTATTGATAAATCATAATCTTTGAGTAGCTCTAGCCATTTCCTTTATATCATATCATGCTCTTTCTATGAAAATATGTATTTTAGGATTTTATGATCTGTTTATATCTCACATATTTCACTATAGAGATAATGTCTCTATATTTTCAAAGAAATAATTACTACCTATAACTCAAGATCATGTGTTAGATAGTTCTATTCACGAGTCTTCAATTGCATTGATTCATATAAAATAACTTTATCATTTTTCATTAGGACACAACCAATTACCTTCTTCTATGCATCAATATACATGACAAACCCATACCTTATAAAAGGTAGAGTCAAAATCAGAGAACTAGACAGTATCCTCTTTTGTTCATAAAAGCATTCTTCACATTACTTCATCCAAACAAACTTAACCCCTTTACATGTAAGATTTGTTAACGGGTAATCTAATCATGAAAGATTCAAAACAAATTGCTGATAGAAAACTTCCATATCAATGAAACTATGTACCTCAGTTATGTTTGTTTGTCTAGGCTATTTCCTAACTACCTTTTTATTTTCATGATTAACAAATAGTCCATCCTTAGAGAAAACATGACCAAGAAAATAAGGTTCTTGAAGACATAAATTTCACTCAATATATTTCCCATTAAACTGTTCTCTTATAAGAGTCTTAATAATGACCTGCAAGTGATTCTTATGGTCCTCATAGATTTTATAATACAAAATAATATCACAAATTAATACCACAAAAAATAATCAAGATATTCCTTGAATACACTATTAATTAGGTCCATAAAAATAGAGGGTGAATTGTTCAATCCAAATTTCATTACTGTAAACTTGTAATGTCCATACCTCATCCAAAAAGATATATTCACAATTTCCTCCTTCTTTACTTGAAATTGGTGACAACCATAATGAAGATCAGTCTTTGAAAAATAATAGGCTCCATAAATTTTATGAAATAGGCCAAAAATATAAATTAGAGGAGACTTGTTCTCTATTTTAATAGAATTTATTTCCCTATATTCAATGCACAACCTCATGGATCCATATTTCTTCTTAACAAATAGAATATGAGATCCCCATGGTGAAACACTAGCGCGAATAAATCCATTATTACCCAAATACTCAATTTTTTTCTTTAATTACACTAATTCCAAAGTGTCCATTTTATAGAATGTCTTTAATAACAGACTTTCATCAGGGATTAAATCAATAGAAAATTTAACTTCACATTCTGGAGGATGTCTAGTTAGTTCATTAGGAAAAACATCAATGTATTCATGTACAATATATAAATAATCAATTGGAAGACTACCTTATTCATCACTTGATGTTGTTTTCTATTGTTAACAAATAATTTCATTTAGTAGATATATTTGGGGTGGATCTAGATAAGAAGCAGGTGAGGAGATCATTTCTCTAAAGATGGGGAATTATGCATCTTCCTCACAAATCGTAATTTACTTTTATAATAATTTTTTTCATCATATATTGAGATACAATCTATAATGAGGATTATATCAAATTAAAATATATCTATGATAACACAATCAATAAGTAATGAATATTTTTGTGTCATAATGGGGACTTCCTGACACATAATGGTTACAATGAGACTTCCCTTAGGATTTTTAACTAAAAACTCTCATATTAAATCAAAATGGAAATATATAATTTTACCAGAAGACTGTGTAGATATAAAATAATGTAATGATCCAAAATTAAATATTAAATTAGATAAATTTGAAGATAGGATTAATGTTCCTTCCACCACATTATTTTGTACTTCTACCTCTATAGTAGTGATCACATAAGCTTGGTAATCTCCCTTTGGCCGCTTTTGTGGTATATTCCCTTAATGGATTGGGAATTAATTTTGTAGTGCCATGTATCACTATCGGTGAAACACTGAACAATAGTGTTTCCCCACTTCCCTTTGTATTATTAAATATTATGAAACTTTTATCCACACTTATAACAAAATCTCAGTCCTTTCAAACATTTCCCAGATAGATTTTCACTTCATTTCTCACAAGGTGGGAATTGCTTCATTACATTATTCTTAGTTGAAAAATTACCATTTTCATGGTATTAATAAGACCTCTTATTATCTTGGATTCATTTAAATGTATTGGATCTTGAGAATTAATTCTCTATTTTTATGGAACATAAAACAATTTCTTCATATGATTAAAAAGTATAAGAAACCAGTGCCCCTCGGTGATTTAGCTTAAGACCTTCAAATAAGTAGTCAATCTTGAACTCCGTATTGTTTATATAATCTATAGAATACCTAGATAACCTTGTAAAGGTAGATTTATAATCTGCAACACTTTCTTACTCCTCTTGATTTAAGGTAAATAACTTCCTCTTAAAATCATTTTTTTGAACATGTGGGAAGTATTTATCAAATAATATCTCCTCAAAAGTCATTCATTCCATGAGTTCTATTTCTTCTTCCTACCAAGTGTTCTATATTTGGGACCACCATTGATCAAAACAACCTTTTATATAATAGACTAAAAGTGTAACATTTTCCCTTTCACTTCGTCCCAAGTCTATAAATAACTTCTATAGAGACTTAATACATTTCTCAACTATGATTGTATCAGTAGTTCCACAAAATTATGGGTGTTTCTATCACATAAAGTGATCCAAAATTGGATGTTCTCTCTATGTAAGAGGTTTCTCTATTCAGAAAAGGTTATTTTTCATAACCTGATTAAGTTTCCCTAATGTCTCCATAATTTTATCCATTCATATACCAACTGTATTGGTTTCATAAGCAGTGAAATATCAATATTTTCCATGAGTATTGATACCATTTTTTTACAGGATCCATTTATTAATAATGTAATATACTAGATCATCTTATAAAATAATTATTTTCAAATATGGTATAATACTCAACATAAATTAAAAATTTATGGATTGTAAATGAAAAAATTGGTTACTTTGGGGATATCTTTACTTTAAAATCCTTCATAATGGTAGGTAAAGAGAGTGTAAATTATCTAAGAATATCCCCTAGGTGTGTCAAACCAACTATGAAGTAAGGATCACTATTGTATACTATGTTATTATTGAGTTACACCTGACTCACATTGTCAGAGTTGTTACCCCTAGGTACATCTATTCTAGAACTACATCCACTTGTAGTATCTAGAGAGGGATGCATTTCTAATAATACCCAAATAATCTCTACCATAACAAAATTATAGAACGTTATTATATACTTATTCTCAAAGTATATATTAGGGTTATGTTCCCTAATCTATTTTTTTTTAAAATCTAGTTTTCAAGGTTGCTGCAAAACTTTCTTTAGTACCAACTATAACACCCTGACCCCATAAGCCCAGAGAAAGTGTGATACTTTATTACATTTGCATAAATATAAGATTAAAATCCCAAGGGTCCACATATTTTAGATGTTTTGGAAATATAGATTACATATATGATACCCATAATATATTGGGAAAATAAAACAAAACATGGTACATAATAAAATAAAATGAACTGAATCCTTGAAAGCTCATTCAAATAATTATTCTTCATATCCTGGGGAAAAAAACAAAATTAGGATGAGATCAAATTCTTAGTAAGGGTAAGTAAAAATGAATAAATAAATAATTAATATTCATAATGTAATGATAAATAATTGAGAACAAATGCCACTCAATAACTTTATAATGCATAATCAACATGGAAAGGTAAATAAGATAAACACATACCATTTCATCAATAAACAGAGAATTAAATGTATCCATAGACAAGTTAAATAAAAAATTTCATGCATAATAATCATAATTGATTATAAATAAAATAAATTTTTAATTGTGGGACATAATGTTTCCTAGGAACATGATACCTTTACCATCAATATTTATTCTCAATACAGTTTAAACTACTCTGATTTGGCCAATTGATTTGTCTCATGAGAATACCGATGCATCGAGGGGATTTCATTAAACAGTACTCAACTTGTAAGGATTTAATTAAATAGTCCCCAAACCATGTATTTAATGTCCCAATAATTCCTCATATATAAAATAATCAATTTAAATTCATACACAAGGTGCCTTATCAAATATCCGTATTGAATAAATGATACAAATTTATTAATAATTCCCTAGTTAATCAGATAACTGTCAAAGTGAAAATGTATGAAAACATTGTATACACTTTCAGAAATAATAATATATATTTCATTATAATATTAAAATTTAATATAAATTTAATTTATAATAAAAATGATCACAACGAAGTGATTGTTCCAGATAAAATTAACAATCATAAAATAAAGTGATATTACAAGGATAACTTTTACCATTTGGAAATTTTTTAGTAAAACCCATTGGATGAGATAATTAAAAGTAAAAAATTAAATAGCATGAAGTTAAAATAATTCATGATATAATATATAAAAAGGGTAATTCTATTTAGCATGCAAAATAAATAAGTGTTGATTATGATGTATGCCTCACAAAAGAAAAAGTGAGACAAGAATCCCTAACCTTATGTTACCTTTTGGGTGAACATCCTTTAAGATACTATATAATGGTTTTAATCATGTCACTAACTTATACCAGATCCATAATCATATTTATAATATCATATGTTATCTTATTATAATATCTTATTACCAGTTTGTTAACAATCATCCATTATTTTTACTATTTCTGGTTTTAATTGCATAGTTTTTCGATTATTTTTTGACTTGTTATTTGTTGTTCTTATTAATTAGATAACTATTTAATCATATAAATAATTTAAATAGTGATGTAAAAATCATATATATTTATTTATAATAATCCATAAAATTTGGAGATAGGAAATTAAATTCACCATTCATGGAGATGGCAGGACATACGTACGCATAAACGCTACTTTATTTTATTTTCTATATTAAAAGAAAGAAAATTAATTGATATATATTTAAATTATAATTATAGTATAATATATATTTAATATATGTCAAATATTTTTATTAAAACCTTCCTTTATACATTCCATGTATAGTATGAATGATTCACATCGCTTTGAGGAGGTGGTAATCCACATATCCACAAACGATGTTATCGTATTTACACAAAATGGAAATCATATGGGTATATGTTATATAAGAATTAAAGTATCATAAATAGATTATAAATATCATATATATCATATATAAATAGTGTTTTCATCATAATTACAACCATTAGAGGTAGAAAAGGAAAAATGGACAATCATCGTTTCACGAGGAGATAGTTCGCAGTACACACGAACTATAAGTTCATTACCCATTAAATGTAAGCGTGTGTAAGTGTTTTTAAAAACCCTAATATAAAAACATATAATTATATTTATTACCCTTATATAATTATTTAATAATGTAATAATAATATTTTAAGGGGTGGATAAGGAAAATGATATAAAAGATCTTGAGGAAGGATATTACCTCTTCTTTGGGTAACTCCTTTTAGTTTTCATTAAAGGGTTTCCTTGGATATATTTCTACCCAAATTGAGGATTATAAGTTGATGTTAGGGGTTTTGGGAGATTATTTGAGAATATATTGGGTGATAAAAAGTTCTTTAGAGGTGTGAGTAAGTGGGGGAGTGAGTGCCTTTTTATAGTGGAGGAGGAGTGCCATTCTTATAAATTTAAAAATGTAAATACTATTGAGAGGTACCCCTTACATCATGTTCCTATAATAATGATAAATATTCGTGAAAAGGGAATAAATTTTTGAAATATTTCTAGAAAAAGGATTTTCTAAAAGTTTCTAGATCATTTTGGTCCTTAAGTTTAAGGTTTAGTTCTTTTTTAAGATAATTTTCCTCTTAATCATTGTAATTAATTTTAATCACTTTCACTAATATTTTTGGTCAAAAACTAAGTTGACCTTATTAGAAATTAGAAATTATTATTATTCCAAATATTTAATACATTTTTAAAAATTATAATCATATAGGTTTATAAATTAATTTTAATTTAATCCTGCTGACGGGACGACAATGTAGATTTTAAAAGTAAAAATGTTTAAAAGTTTGCTATGTTTTTATACCCAATTTCAAAGTGAAATTGATTCAAATAAACTAAATTGAATTAATTTATGTAAATTTTATCTAATTTAACTATAAAACCAATTAAAATTATAATTTATCCTTATGAATAAATTAATTAAAAATCATTTTTGAATTAAAATTTAGTATTATTCACTCTTCATCAGAAATTGAAATATTTTAACAAAATACCAAAAAATTACCATAAACTATTTTTTATATTTCAATTTATAAAACGAAGTTTATTTTTTCATATTAAATTTATAAAATTGTGAAAATTTAGATTTAAAATTGATGCACCATTAAAAGGCGGTTAAACTACTTTTATAAAAGTATAATTTTTTTGGTGTAAAATTGGGTTTTGTTCCTATCTTATAAGTGTAAAATAATTGGATGAATGTAAAAATGTTTTATTGTATATATATATATATTCATAATTTATTTAATTCTTTTCATAACTTCCAATTTAATGGATATGTTATATCTTATTATAATAATATTTCAATATGTTATTACTCGATAAAACATGGTCTTACATATAACATAAGCTAAATATGTTTTTCATGAATTGAAAGAAATATAAAAAAAATTATATTTATTATAAATGTAAAATATTCTAAAGTCTTGGGGTTCTATAATTCATTTACATGTTTCATGATTGTTTTAAAAATAAAATGTTTTTATAAGTATTTTGGAAATTTTTATTTAAAATTTTATCAAAATAAAAGGGGATTATTTTCTTAAAGGAATGAAAATAATTTTAAATTGATTTATAGATGTGTTTTAAGGATGTTATTTTTAATATTTTTCTTAAATTTACTTTTATATTTCCACAATGACTGTGTTTACTACGAAACCTTCATTTCTGATAAATTAATGGGTTTATTTCATCCTTTACTTATTTTTGGTTTTGTGGTCATTGACATTATCATTATCACATTCTTGATCACTATATATCATTTCATTATGTATTATTTTCTACTCTATGTATATATTTCATGTATCAGGGATTTATACTATATCATTTCCAACACTTTTATGTTTTCTCAACCGTATTCCATTTCCATATATGGTACTAGTTAAAGAAAAAATATAGATTTTATTAGATGAAATGAAATTTAGACTCACCATATAATAGTAGAAATATTTTCATTCCTTCTATAAAATAAATGTTTTAATGAAATAGGGATTTTTTGAAACATAATTTTGGGGTAAGAGTCATAAAAAATTGTTTATTCTATATTTTGGACCTATATTCCATGAATTTATTTTTCAGTGACAACAGAATCATTAAAAACTTAATTTAAAGTTAAATAACCATTTATAAAAATAAAACACTCTTTTAATTGAACTAATATTCAAATATAATTCATTTAATTATTTTTTTCATTGTTTTATTTAAAAAAAATTATGAATGTAATTTCCTTAACTAGGGAAATATTTCATGTTCTTGATTAAATATGAATAATTGTTGTTTTATAAATAATTTAGAGAATGAATTGTGTTAATCATTATATATATTAGGAATGAAATATATTTTCAAGTTATGGTTGGGGAATGATTATAGAATATCCTCTTGATATATCGAAAAGTTTCATGGGACCAAACAAGTGGACAAATTAGATGGTTATTTGGTTTAAACCTACCAATTTATTAAAAAAGATTTCTTGGTTGAGAGGCCTTGATAATAAGATTCATGATAACTTGTTCAGGCCTTGATGGAATGTTCATGAATGTCATGATTTATGGATTTTTGTGTATTAAGAATTTAGTTTTCATTTTCTATATGATTATTATGTTGATATTATCCATGTATGTACTATGTACCCTAGTTATTGATTGAAATGATGTGTGTTTTGATTATCCACACTACCGTATTGATTATGAATTATTTATATAACCATTACTAATAGTATATTCTCAAAATTTATTTGTTTCTATTTCCCCATGATATAAAGAAGGTTTTTGGGAATAACTTAAGGGATGCAAGAAAGTTTATCATGCTATGTTTTTAATTTCAAATTTAATATGGAAATCATATATGTACCTCATTTTATAATACTATTAAACTGATTGGTATTGGGTTATGAAGCCCTTTTTATATTATTCAAATTTAATAATTAAGTACCAGATCATGGTTTTTTGAGTGAGGGTATTTATATAAAATGAGGGATAGATAGATTTAGTGTGTTATTTTCACATAGAAATAAAGTCTTATGATTTTTGTGGATTTTATTTGAAAGAAAAGTTTAATTTTGACAATAAAAAGATTCCACCCCCTCTCATGTTTCCTTAGGACTTACCTCAAGACCCACTGATCCTAATAGGTTTACTAATTTTAAGGTACTATGTTAGGATGAAAGTCAATGATATAGTGTTTGGTATTAACGAATGCTCATGTTTTGTTTATTTTTTGATAGATTTAAAAGGTGAATTTAATAATGAAATCAAAATAATTATATATCATTTGTATTAGAACTTAAACTTAATAAATATAGATATAAAACTTGCATGTTTTTGTTTAATTTGTGATTTAGTTATCTCATAACCTTGTTTATTAGAGTATTAATTCAAGTGTTGGTGAAACTTTGAGGGATTTTCAATAAGTGATTTAGTGATAGAGCTTACTGAGATAAAATTAGTTTTATTTTGATTAGGAAAATTAGTACTGACTAGACGAGGTGAGTAACTATTTTTTTTGATTCATGTGGAAGATGAGAATTGCATACCATAGGTGGTGAGTTTACTTTTTAAAGAAACATGAATTTGGTTGATTATTTATCCATTTAATCAAGATGAATCTAAGGTGTTGTGAAATCAGTAAAAAAGATAGTTCAAGAGATAGTTTATTTCCCCAAATCTTAGGTTGGAGTAGCCATAATAGTTTTTAACCATTTAAAATAGAAGGTATATCATATGATAATTTAGAGTTCAATTCATGATATTTTTGATATATTCACTAGATCATCTGAATGATAATGAAATGAGAGAAAGACATTTTGAGAGGGATTTAAATCTTAAAATTCAACAGTATTTTTACTCATTCAACTTTATAAATATTATGGATATAATAATGAAATTTTTTGTTATTAAGAATGCTTTTTCTTGAACAGGTCTAGTGGTATAAGAAATTTATTAGATTATTTTATAGAGTGGTAGTGTGTGTGGGAATTCTCTTTTATCCACGAGAATCTACCTTACAATATCTATATGGATACTAACCACCACCCCATTTCTCTTATCTAAATCTTGATATTCTTAATAGTATGTTAAGAATTGAGAAAATGATTTTTAATCTGTGGTAATTATGGGAATTTATAGTTATATATTCCATTATATAAGGTATACTAGCATGGGCCTAATGATATAGACGTTGATGGAATTCATTAGTTTTAGGAGACATCATATAGAAATTTATCTCAAAGACAGTATATGCGGTAGTATAAAAAATGAGTGACCAAGCCACTGATGTAGAGTGGTAAAATGGAAAGAAAATTTATAGTTATTCCTCTCCCATAGAGTCCTCAAGTTAAGTGGTAGTTGACATCATGAGGTACGAGGAAAGAGAGTTATATATGAAAAAATTGAAGAGATTTTTGTTTCCTTCCCTAAAGGGAACAAAGGCCATTAGAGGTACCATCTTCCTTTATTCATAATTGGATTCTATATTTAGGTATACTAGTGATTTCCATTCTTTCATTACTTTTTCACTTTTTAGGTATTGGGACTTAATATATATACATAATTCATAGATATTTAGTTTTATCTATCTCAATGGTAAGTAAAACTAGGTTGATAAAAGTTTTTATTGAGCATGAGATGGTGATGGGATGATATTGGTTGACTTTGGAGTTAATCTTGCTAAAGATACAACAGTATAATATCATTATTGATATGGATTAGTTGTATATTGTTTAATATTTCATATATTATTGACAATTTAAACATATTTTAACTAAAATAAATGGTGTTCATGTGATTTTTATTGGTGACCATGATCATTGGATAGATGATTAAAATGAAAATCCTATCATGTTTCAATAGACAAGTTTGATTTTGTTTTTGACATCGAAAAAATAGAGAATCTTACCAGAGTTTTGGATAACTTTGATGATTTTTTTCCTAATGAGGTTGTTATATATCCTCCTTGTCATGATATTTATTTATTTTTATATGAATCTAGGTGTCCCTCTTATCACTATTCCATATTATTATATGGAACTAGTATAGTGTGAAGTTTTTTGGTTTCAAATTGATGATTTGTTATTTAAGAGTTCTATTAATTACAATGTGTCTTTATGGAGAGCTATGATTCTTTACACTAAGAATATTTATGATAGCTATAGGTTGTGTATTGATTATAAATGTTTTAACTAATTGAAAATAAAAACCAGATATCCTTTTTCATGATTAATGAATTTTTTTATTATTTGAAGGAAAATAGATAGTTTTCAAAGGTGGATATTCAATTTGGACATCATCAAATGATGGTTAAATATAAGGGAATTCAAAATATGGAATTCAGATAATGGTATAGACATTTTGAGTTTATAGCGATGCCATTTGGAGTAATTAATGAACCATTGGTGTTTATGTAATTATTTCATTGGGTGTTTCATCCTAACATAGATCATTTTTTGGAAATATTTATTGATAATTTATTATTCTATTTGATATTCTATGACTAAAATTCTAAATTTGTGAGAAAGGTTTTGATACTTCATCATCATCATCTTTTATATAGTAAGATATCCAAGTTAAAATTTTGGATTTTGGAAGTTCAATTCTAAGGAAATATTGTGTCTCAATAGGAAATGTCTAGGATCCATCGAATATCGATTTATTTTTCCCTTTGGATGTTTCTAGGAAAGTGTTAGAGGTTTGTAGTTTTTTTAGTTTACATGGTTATTTTAGGAGGTTTGGGTTCAATTTTTCTCTAATTGATACTTCATTAATCACTTTAACAAAGAAGGATCATGATTTTATATGTATAGATCAATGTATGATAGTTTTTTAGTATCTCCAGGAGAATCCAATTTGTTCCCCTATACCTTGACTACTTAAGGAAAGAGTTACATTCAAGGTTAACTACGATGCATCTCATCTTAGCTCAGGATGATTGTTTCTGATGTAGTGGATGTGAATGTTAGGATAAGGGCCAACTTAGATTTTTTTGATTCAATGGATCATTCTCATTTCACAAGACATAAATGTCATGGAAAATGAAAAAATTTCCAAATAATATTAACAAATAAAATTCCACAACCAAGATAATATATTTTTCACATCAATTTTATAAATAATTTAATAACTTAATGAAATACCTAGATCTTGAGTTCTTTATTTGATATAGGTGTTGATCATTTTATGTCTATTCAGTTATATTTTCATTATGTTGAACATGATCCAAAGTAGAGACCCTATAGAAGTAATCAACATGTTCTCCTTTGATCTTAGAACATCATGGAAGCTACTCCAGGTGCTTATGTGGTGGAATTTTTCATCTTTTTCATCTTATTTTATCAAAACCATGATCCCATTGGGATGGTTGGATCATCTCTTTACATCATTGTCTTCATAGAAATGGAGGAAGAGTGAATCTCTCTATCTTGAGAGAAAACCCTAGAGACTTTCTTTGTTGGGAGATAATTTCATTGGGATGAGAATGTTGTGCACAATGACTAACAATCACAATTCTCATAATAGTATATTTATAGACCTAGGGTTTGGGTTTCATATTAATTAATTGTAAAAACTCCCTTTATAATATGTTAAACTCAAAAGGAACCCCATTCCATGTAAAATAATAATATCATGAGTTTATTCCCTGGTATGCACTAACTAGTATAATGATAAATATTATTTTATGATTTTGAAAATTAATATTTATCACTAGACCTAGATTTGGTCTCTCATACTCCATAGTATTTATCAAATACCCAAAGAAAGATATTATTATTAAATATTAATTGAATAAATAAATAAATAAGTTTTTTGTCATAGGTTGGAGAATAAATATTTATTCAATATTCACATAAATAAATAAATAATTTATTTAATAAATAAATATTTATTTATTATGTTTTCAATAAAAAAAGATAAATAAATATTTAATATTTTTATAATTAAACAATTACCTTGTTAAAAAAAATTATTTAATATTCTCAATCATATAATCAATATTTAATAAATATTAACTCTCAGTGTGGAGAATAATATTTATTTAAATAGTTAAATATAATGAATATTTAACTGAGAATAATGGAAACACTTTATTTGTAACCCTATAGGACTCTTACTTAATGGAATTAGGAAGACATTCCTAAATTCAAAGATTAATATGTAGAAATGGGTAAAGGAAACCATATATAAATAATTTATGTCACAATAACAACAACCACATATGGACACTGATGGTGAAATATGATCTCTTTATCACAATAAATCATAAGTAAAGTTTCATTGTTAGGTTATCAACCTTAATACTTGATATATCATTGTTTTATTACCAAAAATTAACATGTTTACATCACTGTGTCCATGGAATGTATTTCAATAGTTTCATTCCAATCAAAAGGTCGAGATATTAACTTCTTTAAATTTAAGGGAAAAATCATTCCAAAACATATTCATTAATAACAAACTGATCCCAAAGTACCCAACATACCCTACTTATTATGAACATACAAAATCATGGATTTTGGAAACACATCTATGTTTGTGTGTCATGATATGTATTAATAATAATCTTAAAGTGTAAGGACCATTATACACACTCACAGATAGGAATATTCAACGACATGTGAACATGAAGAATTCCTACTTGTTGGTATGTCCTTATAATCTTCCACCATGGAGATCACCATGTGAAACCTTCATAATATGATGTATTATCCTCTTATGAGATCTCACAAATGAAAATCTACAAACTATGATCCCTGCCATAGTTTGTCAACCTAACTGTAGGACTGATATTTATGAGATATCATTATAGAATCTAAAGGTTCTCAATATAGTTGGGAACTAAATGGACCAATTTTTTTTATGAAATAGATACCCTAGTAAATTATCAAATTAATTTTATATATAATAATAATCAACATGTGATAATTTATTTATTAATATTAAAATACATGAAGATAAAAGAAATATAAAGAAAAAATAGTTGGTTCCAGGGCATCAACTATAATAAAATCCCACTTGAACTAGAGCCACCAAATAATGAATGGTTATGTATCACATGTTTCACTAAATGGACCAAATGCCTTCTTTTTTATGGATTTTTGATAACCCCCCATTCATGGTATATGGGAGAACCCTTATAAATCCCATAGTCTTAAAGATTACATAGACCATAGGCTTATGAGAAATTACGTGAAATTAAAGTCTTAGGTAATTAAACCAGACTATAACTACAAGGAATTGCCCCTCCCCAGCATCTGTATCATGATGGTAGCTCACCACCTTCGTATGACCATCCGAATAAGATTCCTGTGCAGGAATAGGCTGGTCCTGATGGAGTTTTCATACCCTATCATTCTTCCAAATTCATTGGTTCTGATCTAGTGAGTGTGCCTACTCTAAATCCTCCTCCAGAGTTTCTTCTTTTTATAGATTCTTTCCAGGGAAACTGCATTGATCATGTGATTCGAAGGCCTTGAGCTGGCCTGAAAGCCTTACTGGCCTAAAGGCCTTGGGTGGCCCAAAGTTCTTTAAGGGCCTGAAGACCAAACCAGGGGTTCGAAGGCCCAAAAAAGTGAATATTTCTAGCTACTACAGTACCAAACAATAAATTCTATAGTACCCACTATAGTACTTCTACAGTACCCCAGAAATTATCCCTTCTCTTGGTTTTGATCTTAGGTCTCTTTGATGCACTTGTCGATTCCTCACCAACCAGGCTGAGGCTCTTGTGATTTATCACATGTTAAACATGCTTCTTCTGAGCATGGATATAGTTATTGGGACTACCATGTTTTCATGACTATGGTTGGTAAAGTGACATTCCTGTGTGGTGAATCTATTTACTATGAATTCAATTACTTGAGGAAACTTACCCAGGTTATGACATTAAAAAGTATACATCTATTATTCCCATGTAAAAAATCTAAAATCTTGAGTATTTACATATCCCAATATTATCATAATTATAAAAAATTTTCTTTTGGTATAACCCTAATAGGATAAATATGTTGTTAGGCCACTTATTAAGCTACATCAGAAGCCCTGACATACTCAAATATTGTAGACATGGAAACTAATAAATTCAATATGTTTGTCTTACATATTAACTTATTATTTCTATGATACTTGATCAAATTGAACTAAATATAGATAAGTGTTCCATTCCCTTGGTCACTAGTATTCCTATTTCTCTAGAAATGAGAGAATTATCTAGTTTTACTTTTTCAAGTGCTGTTAGATAGTTTTAACTGCAAGTCCATGAAATTATGTTGGATATATTGGATATTCACCTACTATAAATCATGCACAAGTAATATCAAACACCAGTACATATCATGGAATATTAGATTAATTCCTAGTAATAAATATTGTGAAATTATTTTAATCTCAATAATACATTCCTAAACTGATGCATGTTTTACTAGAAGGATTATATGCTAATAACAATTAAATCTTGAATTGTTTTATCATGTATTTTTACATAATTTTTTAATGTATGTACTTTTAAAATATTTAGAAGACTCATGGATCTATTTCTATAAATATTATTTTCTATAACACAATTTCTACTTAAATTCATACTTATAGAAATTCATCCATTAGTCTTAAAAAATGTAACACATTAATTTTTTTTCTTTATGTTGTCAACATATCTATCTTTGAAACTTATTGATATCCCACTAACTTGTTAGTGACACATTTCCCTCATTTGTTTTAAAATAAATATTCTTTTTCCACTATTCATGATTTATTTATAAAATAATTTCTGTAATATCTATATCTTATTGGAATTTTTTGATGTCACTGACCCTTTCTAGTTATTCCTTGTAGACATGTACCACAGGGTATTCTTTTGGTCACATATTATAGAAATATTCCATAAGATTCTCTCCAGATAAGGTGGAATTTAAAATCAATAGTTGAATATGATAATAATATAAGTATGATTTTACAAGTAGAATTCAAAAACATTGTATTGATGATGATTGGTGTATAAATTTTATCATATACTAAACCGTTCAATAATCAATCATTCTTTATTAGGAACTTATTGTACCATTCATGTCTAGTTTCTCTTGATTACTCACCATTAGTATAATTCTTAGAAACACACAAAATAAATAATCTCTGAATCTTGATATATGGAGTCTATTTCTTGAATTTAAACAAAATTTTCAACCTTAGCATGTTTCCATCTACTTATTATTTTTAGATATATTTATTTTGAAATTATAATAAATGTATTATTGTTATAGTGGGTTCCCTAGACCCAACATGATCATTATTCTTTTATTACCATATCATGTATTAGTGATATATTCTTTATATACACTTACTAATATAGTTTATATAAATCTACATCCACTATTTAAATGGTAATGTGTATAGATTAATTTTGATATCAAAAAGTTATAGTATATCCTAGGATATAATGAGAACATCAAGATAATATGACATTAATATTAAATATATGTCCTATAGTCTAGATAGATCATGTTGACTGGACATAGTTGATGTTTGATTAATAGGTTCTAGGGGCTCATAATCATTGATAATTCTTCTCATGAAGTTCACAATTGGAGATATTTGGTAGGTGAGATCAGGAGGAAAGACCTGCCAATAGGATGTGCCATTGGTTATTCCTATCCATATACATGTCTATTGGTCTCCAGACTTGAGATCATTTTAAATGTGTTCAATTTGTTATCGTACTTTGATTCATGAAAAAACCATGATAATGAAATTATGGAAAGGTAAACTGTGTTGGGTACATCACTGGTGGTATTAAATTGGTTGAATGGTCAAGAGAGAATATTCACTTCTGAGTTAAGGAAGGAATATCTTAGGCCTAGTCAATCAGGATGGTAATACCTTCATAAATATTTGGCCAAGTTAGTTGATGGTAAGTCCATCCAGTTAGATAAACAAATAATAAATCAATAAAAGATGATGATTCAAGTGTGAATATGAATTTATGAGATATATAAAGATAAATATATTATTTTTGACCATGCATGTTCATTGGTTGGTTATTATTTTGATGGAAATTCCTTGTTTCTTTAGGGGCCTTGATGGGTTGCCAGACTCTGATGTTTCTTTGTAAATATTATTCATTTCTATCATGATTATGGCCAAGAGGGTCACACACAATAGTGTATTCAATAATCTTCCATATTCTTACGAATAGGTATATAGGACATGGTGGTCCCCGCAACATGGTTTGAGGGTTGTCCATGTATTGACGATGACCAAAATTTAAATAAATCCATTATTATTTGAGTTTAGAATAATTGGGTTAATTTTTTTTTATTAAAAGTATTCATTTGGTATTTATTGAATAGAATCAAAATATTATATGAAGGATTATTATTTTTATATTCCAGGTTCTTTTAATATTAGAGGTAATTACTAGTCAAGTTAAATGACTTTGTTTTATCATGTAATATATTAAATACATATTACAGGTAAGTGATAAAATATAAATAACATATATGATGAATTTTAGTTCTTCATAATTATTTATTTATTGCTTATTTAGTGAGAACATTATTCTGGGGGTTGGGGAACCCTTATGGGTATTTTGAACCACCCACTATATAAGGAGAGATGATCTCATTCTAAGTGTTGTTAATTCCAATGGAATAATAGTCTCTATCTACTCCACATTATAGAGAGGGAGAGTATATATCTGAGAGATCGATACAAGAATGCCTTTGATGGATTTAAGTCATGAGATTATGGAGGTCATTGTGACACTAGAGGGGGAGGGTCATTAGATCTTTGTGCCAGCATCTATAATTCAATGAATGGAGAAAACATGGAATCATGAAGTGTTTTTGGGTGATCTAGTGGGTTTTAACTTGACATACTTCAAGCAATGATCATCGGTGAAAAAGTGTAGTCGAAGTAACCACTAAATTAAATGAGTAATTATTTTATTTGATTCCTATGGTTTGAGTTTTTGACATGAGATCCTCGGACCTTACCAAGGCCCATATTACTAGAGATTAAAAGTTTCGTCACTCTAGCGATTTTTTTTTCAAAATCACTGGCCCACCATCTTTCAATTTGTGCCCTCATATCTTAAAATTGTATCAGAGGTATCATGTGAATTTTCTAAGAGAAGAAAATTAAATTAGAATTTAATTTAAGTTGAGTATTTTAATTATATCCCAACAGATCTAACTATTCTTTGATCTTAGCTCGAATGACCAAGTTACGACCATATGATTTTTTTTCAAATTGATTTGGGTTTGTTTTTTGGTTTTAAAATTTGAAATATATTTTTATACATGTATAAATTTTACTTGATCTCCATCATTGGAAAATGTTTCCAATAATCCATAAATTTTACTGAATTCCAGTGATATGATTAGTGACCTCTAGCTAGTCAAATTTCCACATCTCTTTAGAAATGAACATTCTTAAATATTATTTTATAATAATAATATTTTTAAAATGGAGTCTACTTTTCAATGGTGAATAGATTAGTACAAAAAATAAAAATGATCAGATGGTGTGGAATTCTACACAAAAGGAAAACCGAAAAAATAAAAAATGGGGGCTTGGAATGGTATAATAAAAAAATGTTTATTATTTAAAAAATAAAAATTTTAAAACTATTGAATGGTATCGGAAAACCAAAACTCTTATCACTATAGAGCCACCTCCATTTTTGTTATCATCCATGGGAAGAAAGACCAGTGGTACACTCCACTACCCAACCTCCTCACATTGTCATTGGGTGAGAAAGCCACACCACCCAGACCACACTCATTTGGTTCTATCCACCTTCAATCATAGGCCAACCACATGGATCTCCTTGGTCTTAAGACCAATAGATTTTCTCCACATCTAACCTAACCACCCTTCTCCTTTCACATGTCACCGCCCACTGTGGAGCTGACTGCCACCATCCCCTGGTCCGGTCAAGCACTCGACTGCCTTCCACTACCCGCACAGTGCCCCTCATCCCAAACACCTCGATCTTCCCCTCCACCAAGAGGGACCACCATCCTCCGGCCCTCCTCAGTCTCCCTTTATGTATACCCTACTAGGCCACCTCTTCCATGGTTGATACCACTGGTTGACCACCCTCCTCCCCAAATCAGGATTGTCACAACCCCATTTGGTGATCTACCATCTAGCCAGAATTTGGCCACTCTATCACAACTAATACCCCCGTTGACCGACACCGTGATCGAGCTCAATTGGACTGCCTCCACTAGAACAACCCCATATTTCCACTTGGATTATTACTGCCATCCCCTATACATCACCACCCATCTAGATCGTCATCAGGTGTTGCCTCAGTGTTGAATGGCCCCCACCTAAGGTATCTCTTACCCATTTCAGTCGACCAAGATGACTTAGGTGGTCTTGTTTTATATAACCCACCCACAATGGGCTTAGGTAGAGTAACTCGACCCGAAAACGGTTAGGGCTAGTCCGCCTAGCCTAAAACACCTTTGCACAGGGTCTAAATGGCCCAATATTGGCCTCTTTAGGGTTGGTCCGACTCTCATTGGCCCTATTTGGGGTTTCAGGATCCGAGAAGTTTTATACAATCAAAAAATAATATAGTTAATTAATTTAATTTTATTATTAAATTAAATTGTTTAAAAATTAATTTTTGGTTTAAAAAATATATTATTTTAATACTATGGAAAAAATTAATGTAATTTAGGTATTAAACTAAACTAAATTAATAAATTTATTTTTTATAATTAAAATTAAATTAACATAAAAACCATATAAAACAGTTGAATAAATTATTTTAATTTAACCAATTAATTTAATTTATTTTAAATCCATTATACTAAAATTTACTACAATTTAATTTTATCATGTTGACTGATCTTGAGTAATTGACCAAACTTTTTTATGTCTGGTTTATTTAATTAATTAATTTATAATTGTGTGTAATGAGTGTAATTAAATAATATGGTATGTGCATCATCTTTTTTCATTATTTAATATGTAAAAGGGCCTATGTGCCTTGATAAAATATAGTTAAATTTATTTTGTACTACTAATATCCCCTTAACTTCATGCGAGTATATTTTTATTGTGATGAAGATGATATACAACGTGGACCACACCAAGTTGATGCGAAATCCAGATGAGAAGTGGACACATTGGACAAGGATGAACTGCATTATTAGTCAAGACATGACTCGGTTATAATACTCCTAGGTCATGGCTGATCCATTAAATTTAATAGGATCAACCAATATTAAATTCTCATGAACATGCCGGTATATTAATTTTCTCTATTCATTTGTTTATTATTTTATGCATTTTCATGAAATTAGGAAACACATAAAATATTAAATAGTAAAATGCATAATGACACGATGAATATATTTATATTAAAGTTTATTTGTTAGTGGAACTACATAGAATGAAATGATTAATATAAATGGATTTCATTTATTGAGAAAAATATTAAAACCCCCATAGAAATATTAATTCATAAATTCCTTATATCATTTGAATCTAAACACAACTAGGTTTTTAGGTTTCTCGATCAACCATAGTTGAGTGTGACTTTTACTACTAGGGAGTTATTATGAGAATTATGGGTTTACTTAACTAAATTTGGTAGAAAATGAGTATCCATAGCTATCTTGTTGTAACTTTATAGGTGATCATTGTGTAAATCATATTTATTATCTTAGATGCTGAGACTTCACTCAACAGGTCAAGGAGCCATGATTTAATATAGTTGGCCAGTAAAATGCCTACCTTGAACTCTCTAAGTAGTGGCGTAACCATATCTTTAGACTATGAAGGGAGGTTAAAGGATCCTTACCATAATAATTCAAAAGTGACATAGTATTCTGATTCTATTATAGAGGGTTTTTAGAGTTCAATAAAATAGTGGGATATGTTTAATGATTTAAATAATAGGTAATTTCTAAATCAGTTATCAAGGTAAAAAGTAATAATATACTAGATTTTATTTTTGTATAAAATGGAAAGTAATACCACAATAAATAAAATTATATTTATCTAAAAAAGTCAATATTTTATACAGTATAAGTTTCCATGAGTAATATAGGTGCTTGCGTAAAGTTTTACAACAAAGGAAATTAAAGGTGATGGAATCCCCACTACCTGTTAAACCACCTCAGGGAGTGAGGGTATATAAATTCTTACATGAGACTTGGGTATTACTCATAATATGGTTATTTCATAAATCTATCATCAACATACTTTGTGATTTGTGGATACAACATCAGGACATGGAAGATTTCACATGTTGTCTTGCATGAAGAAAGTGGAGAGAGATATGATTGGATGTTGATGACACTAGATATATGTAAATTGAAATATGGATCAAAATATTTTAATAGATCCCTTTAATATATCTTTTTCAACCATTTAACCCAATTTTTTTTAATATTACAATATGAATAGTATGTATAAAATGCTTCATTACCTTTTGGGTGAGGTTCTCCAAGTAAATAACAGCTTAAAAAAGTATAACATTTAATTATTATTGTTCAAATGTTGAAAGACAAGGTGAAAATTTCAATGGAAGGTGTAACACCAAATAATCATTCATAACATCCTTCAAATAAAGAGGTATTAAATAGTGGTTATTTTCTTCACATACCCATGGAATGTTAAACACAATCAACTAAATTTAATAACTATATAGTCGCTTATTATTTAGATATATTCCTCAATTAGAAGTAATGTATCTATAATACTTTTGGTTATTGAATACAATATGCCTATAAAACATGGATAGTAGAATATAGTAGCTAATTAATTATAGAAAGTCTATAATAAGTAATCTGTGTTCTCCAAGAGACTGACAATGGATGGTTCCTAAGTTAGCGGTGATATGTACATTACTTCTATATTGCAAATTAAATGTTTATAGTTAATCATTGGTTAATTATTACCAAAACATTAATCTCTCATGTCCAATAGACACAAGGGGAAATTATTTTATTTTATGAATAAATTTTGTTTGTGGTGTTTAATAGACAATAAATAGTTTAGTAATACATGAATCAAAGGCAATACGTAATTAATATTAGATGTAAGACTTATATAACCATTTGTGGAAAGATAATTATTTCTAAAGTAAAACTAAAATTGGATATCAAGGATATACCTAGTATGGTATTTTGAATTAGTGGAGATAAACACCTTAGGTATTATCAATATATATACATACTTAGTTTTGGACAAAAAAACATTAGAAATTAAGGTACGCCACAACACTTTCAGAACTAGTTCAACTAGAGATCATGAACTATTTCATGGGTAATATAGTGGTAAATATAAATAATATGATTTTGTTTTAAGGAATTTTAAAATGATGTTTGGTATATGAATGGTAGAAATATATATGATGCTTCAGGATAGAATGTTGAAGAATATCCTGACCAAACATTCATTGATCATTATACTGTTGCGTGGAGTAATTCCTAAATGCACATTACAGTATTCACATCAGATTCGTGATTCTTATAAGGAGGATTGATGAAGAGTCTTTAATGTTAACATTTATCAATATAATTTATCATTTATAAATTAATAAACACACATTTCCATATATACATCAGATTCATGATGTTCGTAAAAAAGGAGCATCAATTTTAAAACTCATTAATTTCATAAACTTCCATTATATTTCAAGACATGCATCATAAATACTGGAATTAGAACATAACCATATGAAAACTATCATGAAAAATTGATATCATATGAGTTTAAATATGATGTAAATCTATTATGTCATAAGAACATGTGTTTAGATGAAAATAGTTTGTAAGGATAAAAACAAACTTGCATCAACCAAAACAAAAAGTGCATCTACAATAATTATCCTAAAGTTTCATAGGATATTACAAATATTCCTATGATAGAAATTTTATAGTTAATTGATAGAAAATATTTTTATTAAAGGGTGCACATCTCTAGTTGAGATAGTGGGATAAATATTGACTTGGGTTTAATCAATTATACAGATGCATAAATAATTGACCTAGGACTGAGTTTCACAAGAGGTGTAGGGGAGGAATGATCTTGAGACACATACTGCATTGGGAGGATAAAATTGTGGTGATGGTTTTGTATTAACCATGTCCGGGGATAAATTATTAATTGAGAATAATGATTACTATAAGAAATTATTATATTGAAATTAGCTAATATTGACAAGATCAATTAAAATTCAATAATGGATTCCTTGAGTCAAACTACAGTGGGGTTATTATTTTGAATACTATTTTGGGTATTCAAATGATACTATATATGGATGGTACAAGTGTGTTACTAATAATCTCGATTGGTTATACAAAGTCATTATGCCTAAATTTATTATAATTATACTGGTAATAGATAATTTCTATGATCATTTTGTTGAGTGTTGGATTTAAAGACCCACAATCGGGGAAGGTGTTTATATGACATAACTATAAAGGGATTAGGACATCATATAATTTCAAGATGGGATTAAATTTATTGAAATCAGATTTAGGATCAAATTATAAAACAATATCATAAAATATTCATTTATAATTATTTTTTTCATGTGTCTACCAAAGGTTAGTGGTAGGGACATAGTTTTTTAAAGTATAATATGGTTGATAACATATAGAAAATAACTATTGGTATTAAAGTTTTTTAAGACTAGAATAAAATAAATACTCCATTAATTGACTTGAAGTAGAAACCTAAGTTCTAGGGAACATAATCTATTTTGGTATATCTAGTGGTTTCTTACACCTAGTAAATAGTACATATACTATCATGGTATTGAAAAATAAAATATGGACCAATTTGAGATAGAATTGTTACAAGTGTTATACGGAATATGTCTCTCCAGGAAGACATGAATAGGAATAGGAGGATATTAAGGTAGTGAGTTTAATTTTATATTCTTATATGATGTATCAATCACATATTCCATGATATGTATAATACAATATATTTACAACATAAACTTCATGATAGTAAAATATCAATTATATATAGGAGAACTACAGGACATGCAGTCAGAGAAATCATATTGTACTTGAGAAAGTAAAAAAGGTACATACCCAGTATGTGGAGTGAAAGGGATATTAGTTTTTTAGGGGACACAAACTAGTGTTCCTTGTATCAATGTAATCCTATATTGCAATTAGGATAAGGTAATGAGAGATAAAAGATCATACAATAAATTTATAGCCATATCTACCAATACCGAGTATGGTGTAGATCCTATAGAAGATAATAAGCCGTTTATTAAACACCAAAATTTATTCAAGTTCTTGGAATCACACCTAGTAAGTAAATATTTATCACGATGGTAATTCTTTTACTGGTTTTATCTAAGATGTAAAGTTATGATTTTGGGAAAAAGTGATATACTCAGAGATATCATCTCTTGAGAAGTTGTACTCAAGGAGATAAAGGAGAACATAATAGAATAACCATGTAACAAAGACTTGGAGCACACAATATCCAAAACCATGACTCAGTAGAAACATGATCTTTATCATGTGAGATCTAATAGGGATAGTTAACAATTTGGATCTAGTGAAAGAGAGAGAGTTTTAATAGTTGGTTCCCTAGACCCAACTTGATTAGTACTTTGTAATTACCATTTAACATATACAGTGAGATATCCATTATGTGAACTTAACATTATAGTGTATCTATTTCTACATCCACTATTTAAATGGTAATTTTCATAGTTTAATTTTTCTATCAAAAGTTTATAAAATATCCCCAGATAAAATGAGAACCGTCATATTCTCTGAAAATAATCTTAAATATATTTCTTATGGTCTAGATATACCATATTTACTAGACACAATTGATGTATGATGGTTAGGTTATGGGGTATCATAATATTTTAGACTTATTCTCATGAAGTTTACACTTGGTGATCTTGCGTAGGCGGGATCATGAGGAAAGACCCACCAATAGAAACACCACATGTTTTAGGTGTCATTGGTTATTCATATCTTTGAACATGTTTATTAGTATCATGACTTCAGATAATTATCCATGTGTGAAATTTTATCATGTACTTTGATGAAAGGAAAAAACCATGATGATGGTAGCATGGAAAGGTAGCTTGTGTAGGGTGTGTCATTGGTGGTATGAAATTGGTTGAATGGTAAAGATAGAATTTATTGCTTCTGTGTTGAGGAAGTAATATCTTGAGCCTGGTTGATAAGTATGGTAGTAACTTCCTAAATCCTTGGTCAAGGTAGTCATAGGTAAGTCCATCTAGTTATATCAACAAATAATAAAGTAAAAAGGATGATCACGCATGCGTAAACCCTACTTTATAAGATATATAAAGACAAAGAGATTATATTACACAATGTGTGTTCATAGGTTGGTGACACAAAAATATTATCATGAAAATTCGAAATATATTTTAATGATTTATAATGGTTTTTAATAAATAATACCATATATTTCAATGTATTATTCAAAAGTGGGAATTTATATTTGAGGAGTTAAAATGAGATGAAATAGAATAAAAAGAGTAGTTTTAAATGTTAATTTTTTATGGAATTTAATTTCGAATTTTAATTATTAACTTTTTTTATGAATGATATTTTTTTCAAATCCATATAAAGTGTTAGTATTTTTAGGTAAAATCTGGTCCAAGTTCCGCATATGCCAGGTGGTGTAGCCTACCCCATCTGCTTGAGTTCATGTGTATATGGGTTCCCACCCCAGTGCATGTACTAAGTTTCCAAAATCATGATTTGTATTATATTCAAGAACATCCCATGATTTTATTTTCAATGTGAAGTGATTCTAGAGGTATAGTTCATCTACTAATTAAATAAACATCATTCTCATCCGTCTCACTCACCTCTTGCTCGGACACCCCACTCCACCAACCGTCACTGCTACCACTGCCTTTTTGCTCATCATCCACCACTAGAAAAACTTAGAAACCACTATTTTCAGACCACATGAGATCAATATTGAGCTCATGTTTCTATGATAAAGCCCAGGGTCACCATGTATCACTGTCAGACCCTCTTCACCCACTATGAAGGATTTATCCAGCCACTATGAAGGCTAGATGAAGGAGGAGATTATTCATCACTCCCACCACTTCCGTTCAACCTATACCAATACCTAAATGAAACATCCCTACCACCATACATGGGTTTATTCATGTATGATGAAAGCTAAGTAATACCCCTAAATCTATTTAAGTCCACATTAAAAATTCAAGCACCAAATTTTATTGGGTGTTTCCATTCTTCTACCAAGGGTATCATGGGAATTTAAAAAGAGATATATATTTTAGGATATAGAAGACTTGAATTTAAGGGGAGGACAAGGAAGTCCTTATATCCTATAAAAGGAGGAGCTATCCCATCTATGAGAGGGAGGTTTGAACATGCCGATGATAAGGTCGCCTTTATAAGTAGCTACAAAATTTTCATATTATTTTTATTTTGTTTTAGATTTTATTTTATCCTTTAATGTACTTTATGTAACACCCCGACCCCAGTTACCCAGAGTCGGTGCATTATTACATGACATTGGCATGATCACAATAAAGATCAAATATCGAAATACCGATTGGTTTAGTAGCCTTGGAAAAACTAGATATATTTATAAGGTTTACATTACATCATAAAATGAAAACTAGAACAACATAGTCTCCATAGTCCACACTCTTATCCCCTCACACTATCCCTATAGGTCATTCATAAATTACTTCTTCACATCCTGGGGAAAATAAAACATTGAAAAGGGGTGAGCACAAATTCCCAGTAAGGATAACAATATAGCGGAAACTTTCATAAATAAGAATAAACATTTAAGGAAATGTATAACTAAAACAAAAGCCTTTTAAACTTGAACTTCAACATAGTATGGAAAAGGTAAAATGAAATAATTCCATTTACTTATTCACATAGATATTCTACTAATCGAATAATCACATGCAATATCAATAACCACTTTCATAATGATGGAATGCATAATGCCAGACTATCATAACCACATAGCCAAGGCCTCGTGCCAAGACTACAAATAAGATTTTTCCAAGGCCTTATGCCAGGACACTAGTTTGTGTCATGAGACCTACCGATGCATCGAGTAGATATAGCGGGCTCCACCCATCACATATTAAGTCCAATTCATTCCCATATGAAAGGGTTTAAACATAACATAAACATTCGTATTAAAACTAGCATACGAAATGTCAATACTTTCACCATAAACCATGAATGGTATAAAAATAGAACATCCACAGTCAAACATATCACAAAACCTTCAATACAACATAGAAGTTTTGTATCATAATAAATCAACTTCAAATAGGCATAAAATCCATCACGGGATGTTGACATAGATGAAATCAAAACTCTTTTTAGAGAAATATATCTTTCTATTTTGAAATCATTTAAGATTCATATATTTATAAAATAAAACATTTTATTTAAAAATATTATTATAAGCTTGTAAGGGAAGCTTCGACATTTTTATAACGGTGGAAAATATCCGCACCCGCCGTATAAGTTAAAAAAAACATTCTTACCTTAATTCTGTCAAAAAGGTTAAAAGCACCTTGTTTGGAAAACGACGGAAAGATTACTTTATAAACCACTTATAAAAAGTCAAACAAGGGAATAAATGAATTTAACCCATATTATTTTAAATAGTAAAAAATGTTTTGAAATTCATTTTTAAGAAACATGGATGTGGATGATAAAGAAATCCCAGTAGATTATTACGTATAAACAACTTCGGATAATGAAGAGACTGCGAAATAAACCCTTACCAATTTGGTAACTTACGAAACATATAACCCATGAAAGAGGTATCATATAATGAATATGTAAATACACATAAATTAAAGTATATTACACCAAGAATATAATTATAGGCAATACATACACCACACAAAAGGTAATGGTGGCAATATGGCATGAATCTCACGGGAATAAGGAGTGAGATGAAAACACATTACCTTGTACTTTTCCTTGGTTGAGTGTAGGTTAACCTCCTGTATAATGGTGAAATAATTGTTATTAAATTATATAAGAATCATATATATTAATATGATATCATATATGATCTTTTTACATTGCTTTGTTAATAATATCTTAGTATTATCGTCGTTTCGGGTGTTAACTTACTCGTTTTCTTTTATGTGTTTTGTTACGTAAGCCATGTTTGTAATGGATAGGTTGTATCTTAATAATATCCAGAATGATATAAAGTCCTTAGATACTATTATTAATCATCAAATGATAATTATACTTGAATGGATACGATGGAGAATGAATCTCATCGCGTTCGTGGAGACGGTAGTCCGTACGTACGCACGAGCGAAAATATCATTCATTTGATATTAAAATAATATATAATTGGATAGTATATCATATATACAGAATAATTATCATGTTATATTTATTATTTACATGTGTTACACATCATTATTATACCCATCCAAATAATAATATATTGAATAACAATTACACCACGACGTGGAGACGGTAAGCCGTACGTACGCACGTATGGTGACATGTTATTCAAAGGGTGGATAGAATACTGAATATAGTTGTACCATATTTATAATAAAATCAAAGTATATATAATATACTTGAGTTATTATTTTAGAATGGTAAAACAAAGAAATAAGAAGTGGAATAAGAAATGAATTTGAAAAAGGGTGGTGAAAACATTACCTCTTTTTCAGGTTCTTCTTTTTGATTTGATCAAAAGGTCTCCTTAGGTTGGCTTTATGATCAAACTAAGTCCTCTAGGTTGTAGTGAGGGGAGTCTATAGAGTATTTGGGCAGAGTTTAGACGAACCAAAAGGTTTTTAAGGTGTGAAGTAATGAGAAGGGGGAGTGCCCTTTTATAAGAGGGGTGAGGGGCACCTTTGGAAAAGCTAGAAATATAAATTTATAATAAATTCATATTCGGTTTATAATGGATCAAAAGATGATTATTACAAGGTTAAGGTGGGTATAGGTCGCAAACCATTCAACCAATAGAATATAGACAGGTTTGGGTTACTATATTAACCTTATATTTTAGTTTTAACTCTTAGTTAATTAGTTTGACATTTACCATGTCACTTTGTATTTTTATATTATATAGTTAATAAACTTACTATATACATACAAGAGACCCCCAAGTGGTTCACTAATGATGAACCTATCATGATATAAGTCTCTTGGCCAAACCTTAGATTTTTAGGAATTTAATATCAATTAATAATATAATATTTGTTTTAAGAACTCTTTCATGTCAATTTTGACACTATTCAATAGTTGATTTTTGTGAAACTTATAACAGAATGATAACTTAGAAAAAAGTTAATTAAATCACTCCTAATATGTCATAATATCCTAGAAAATTAGTTAAATTCATTAAAAGTATCAAATTATATTTATTTGGGTATTTATAATATTAATTATTTTAATTTTTCACTATTACGGTAATTACTGCATCATTATTGTGTCATAAATAAATTAAATTATTTAATGTCTAAAAATTATAAATAAAATATAATTATGTATGAAATCGTTTTATATTTCTAATTAATATTTACTATAGAATTTATCTTATGTATAACCATATATTAAAAATGTTTTAGTAAATAAACTTTGATTTTAACACTTTTAACTCTTCTTTGAATTAAATAATAATAAATGTCCTAATCTAATCCAAGTGGACCTAAATGATAATATTTTATTCATAAGGTTTTTTGGTCGAGATAAAATTTTCCAATAGAATTAGGAAATGTGTTAGGGTAATATTAATATCATTTTTACCCTTAATTACCCTATTTACTTTTAACCGTGGTAAATAAAAGTATAAAGTTACTATTCACCAAAAATTATTTTAATCTCATTGAACCACATTTTACTTCTTGATATTACCCGTGTTTCTTGGATTTTCGAAATTCCTTTCACAGAAGCGGTAAAATTAAGTTTTATGAAAAATTCAGTTTTTTAACTACCACTTAGTAGTTTCACTATTCATAAAAAATTGTAGTTTTTCAGAACAATGCCAAAATTTCACCCTAAGCTATAATTGATATTCTGAATTAAAAAATGATGTCTATTTTACAAAATTCCAAAAATATAAGTTTCATTAATTAATTTTATAATTAATTCCTGCTGTCACAACAAGTAGCGTGTTTTTAAGAAATAATATATACCAAAAGATTGACAATTGTTTAGGTCTAATTTCAAAGTGAAATTAATTCTAATGAACACCATTAGATAAAATGGTAAAAATATATTCTAATTATACTTTAAAACCACTCAATAATATAATTTATCACTATAAATTATTTTGATTAAAAAAGTTGTTTCTAAGTATTTTTCACTATTCATAAAAATTGGATGTTCTCAGAAAAATACCAAAAATTCATCTTAGGATAATTTCGATATTCCAAAACCAAAAATGAAGTCCATTTTTAAATATAAAATATATATAATTTCAAAAAGTAGGTATTACTATTCATAAAAACTAGTTTGATTGGTTGTGGTGTGTTAGAACTCGATGTTGCGTACAACACACGCTATCACATTATTCAAAGAGAAGCGTACCATAAAAGCTTGGGGTGTTACATTATCCCCTCCTTCAAATAATTTCGTCCTCGAAATTTCCAGAATACTACCGCATGAAAAGACTTGGTTGGTTCTTCATCATAAGTTCCTCGGGTTCCCATGTTGCCTCTTCCATCTTATAGTTTCTCCACAAAACTTTTACCAGACGCGTCGTCCGGTTTCTCAGGACTTGTTCTCTCGTATCAAGAATTCTGACGGGATCTTCGTAATAAGACAGATCATGTTCCAGTTCTAATTCCCCATAGGTGAGTACATGTGTTGGGTCAGGCATGTATTTACTCAATAGAGATAGGTGGAACACATCGTGAACTTTGGAGAGAATTGGCGGCATTGCCAATCGGTAAGCTACAACCCCAATTCGTTCTAGAATTTCAAAAGGTCCGATGTACCTGGGACTCAATTTACCTTTCTCACCAAAACGTATGACTCCCTTCCATGGAGATACCCTCAGGAAAACATGATCACCTACTTGAAATTTCAAATCATTCCTTCAATTATCGGCATTGCTCTTCTGCCTACTTTGAGCTGTTTTGATGTGATTTTGGATTACCTTCACCTTTTCCATTGTTTCCTCCACCAGTTCTGGACCTACAAGTTTTCTTTCACCAATGTCATCCCAATAGGTTGGTGTGCGACATCTCTTTCATATAACGCTTCATATGGTGCCATATGAATACTCGAATGGAAGCTATTGTCATAGGAATATTCTACCAAAGGTAAATATTGATCCCACATACCCTAAAATTCAAGTGAACAAGATCTCAGCATGTCTTCTAAGGTTTGAATAGTCCGTTCTGATTGTCCATCTGTCTGAGGGTGGTAGGCAGTGCTCCAATGAAGTTCAGTATCCAAGGCTTTCTGAAGACTTTTCTAGAATCTTGAAGTAAAACGGGGATCATGATCAGAAACAATCGATAGGGGTACTCCATGATGTCTCACAACTTCATCAATATATAGTCTTGCTAGACGTTCTAGTGGTAGATCTTCTCTTATAGCATGAAAATGTGCTGACTTGGTAGGAAGATCAACAATGACCCATATTGCATCGTTCCTTCTAGGAGTATTTGGTAGCCCCGTGACAAAGTCCATCGTAATATTGTCCCATTTCCACTCCGGTATGGGAAGAGGTTGCATGAATCCTCTAGGGTGTTGCCTTACAACTTTCACTTGTTGACAAACCATACATCTTGACACAAAATCAACAATCTCCCTCTTCATATTGTCCCACCAAAAATTTTCCTTTAAATCTCTATACATTTTGGTGCTCCCAGGGTGTATAGAGAAATTGGAACTATGAGCATCATCCAACAATTCCCTTTTTAGATCAGGTATATCGGGAACACAAAGTCTCTTCCTAAATTTTAAAATTCCATCTCCATACACAAACTCTCTCAATCTCCCATCATTCACAACTTTAATCTTCTTTTTAAATTCTTCATCATCGGTCTGAGAACTCTTAATCCTTTCTAGTAAAGATGGTTTGGAAACCATTTGAAAAAGCATTGATGTTTCACCTTCCCAGGTTATTCCCATGTCCATCTTCACTAGATCCATGAAAATTGGATCCCTTTCAATTCTCATATTGTTCAAAACTCCATGATCTTTTCTACTAAAAGCATCTTCCACCTTGTTTGCCTTCCCCGGGTGGTAGTGTATCATGCAATCATAATCCTTGAGTAATTCAAGCCATATCCTTTTCCTCATGTTGAGTTCTTTTTGTGAGAGAATATACTTCAAACTCTTGTGATCAGTATAAATCTCACATTTTCACCATATAGGTAGTTCCTCCATATCTTGAAAGCAAAGATCACAACTGCTAACTCGAGATCATGAGTATGATAGTTTTTCTCATGAATTTTCAACTGTCACGATGCATAGGCAATAACCCTATCATTCTGCATAAGGACACAACCAAGTCCTTTCTTCGATGCATCACTATAAATAACGAACCCATCATTCCCCAATGGTAGAGTCAATATAGGATCATTGACTAATCTTCTCTTCAGTTATTCAAAAAAAATCACACTCTTTTTTCCAAACAAATTTAACCCCTTTACGTGTGAGCTTTATTAATGGGTTAGCCAATCGGGCAAAATTCTGGACGAAACGTCGATAATAACCTGCTAAACCAATAAAACTACGTACCTCAGTTATATTCATAGGTGCTGGACATTCTAGGATTTCCTTGGTCTTAGAAGGATCAACAGAGATTCCATCTTTAGAGACAATATGGCCAAGAAAAGAAATCTCCTGAAGCCAGAATTCATACTTGCTAAACTTCCCATATAATTCATGTCTTCTCAGAGTCTTCAAGATAATACGCAAGTGATTTTCATGATCTTCATATCTTTTTGAGTATACCAAGATATCATCAATAAATACCACAACAAATTCATCAAGATATTCCTTGAAAACTCTATTCATCAGATCCATGAATACTGAGGGTGCATTAGTCAATCCAAAAGGCATTACTGTAAACTCATAATGCCCGTACCTGGTTCGAAATTCTGTCTTCGAAATGTCTTCCTTCTTCACACACAACTGATGGTATCTAGATTGAAGGTCAATCTTTGAAAAGTATTGAGCTCCATGCAGTTGGTCAAATAAATCATCAATGCGAGGTAGGGGATACTTGTTCTTTATTGTTATAGCATTGATCTCCCTATAGTCGATACATAACCTCATAGATCCATATTTCTTTTTAACAAAAAGAACAGGGGCTCCCCATGGAGAAACACTAGGGAAAATAAATCCCTTATTACTCAATTCCTCTAGTTGTTTCTTTAGCTCAACTAATCCTACAGTGGCCATTCTATAAGGGGTCTTCGATATAGGCCTTGATCCAGGAATTAAATCAATGGAAAACTCAACTTCTTGTTCTAGAGGATGTCCAGGTAAATCTTCCGGAAATACATATACATATTCCTTCACAACAGGTACATCCTCTATTTGAACATTCCTTTCCTCACCCACAGTCATTTCATTCTCTTCCTCCCCAATAATTGAATTTAGTTGATCTACTGGGGGTGGATCTAGATAAGAATTAGGTGGTGACGATTCTACTCTAAAGATAAGGTGTTCCGTATTATCATCATCAAGAATCATAACCTCTTTCTTCTTACAATAAATCTTCACATCATAATCTGAAATCCAATCCATACAAAGGATTATATCAAACTCAATCATAGGTATGAAAATGAGATCAGTGGATAAAGAACATTTATGTGCTCTAATGGGGACTGATTCACAAAACTTTGTTGCAATGATACTTCCCTTAGGAGTTTTAATTGACAACTCCCTTGTTAAATAAAATTGGAAATATCTAATTTTATTAGCAAACTGGGAAAATATAAAACAATGTGATGATCCAGAATCAAATAATGCATTTACTAAACTTGAGGAAACCATTAAATTACCTGCCACCACGACTTTCGGAGTTTCTACCTCAGCAGTAGTGATAACATAAGCTTGACCTTGATCCCTTGGCATTTTCTGAGGTAAATTCCCCCGACTCTTAGGACATTCATTTGCATAATGCCCCATCTCCCTGCAATTTTAGCACTGAACATTGGTAGATTCCTTCTTCCCTTTGCAATCACAAGTTTTGTGGCCATTTTCACCACACTTGTAACAGACTCATGTTCCCTTCAAGCAAGTACCAGGGTGTTTCTTCCCACATTTACCACAGGATGGATATTCAACATTTCCCTTCTTCCGCTTATTTCCATTACCAGATTGATCAATAGATCTCTTCTTCTCTTACTTTTCTTTAAATTCACAAGACTTAGAGAATTCCTTTTTGGTCTTGATAACACATGAGACAATGTCTTCGTACGATGAGAAGGATTGTGATAATAATGCTCAACGAAGAAATGGTTTTAACCCATCAAAGAAACGATCAATCTTACTACTTGGGTTACGTATATAATCTCCAGCATACCTTGCTAACCTTGTAAAGTTAGCCTCATACTTTGTGACATTCTCATCCTCCTTGTGTCTCAGACTCAGAAACTGCCTTTCCATATCTGCTCGATGGTCGCGAGGAAAGTATTTTTCTAAAAACATATCTCTGAACTCCCTCCATTCCATATTTGATACTTCATCATCTTCCTTCGTATTTTGAATCAATGACCACCATTGATCAGCATCTCCAGTGAGGTGGTAAACTGCCATGATAACTTTTTCCCTTTCACTACTCCCCAAAGCTTGAAATATTTTCTCTAGGGAAAATATCCATTGCTCATCTACTAAGGGATTTGTACTCCCATTGAATATTGGTGGTTGTTGCCTCATGAAGCGATCTAACATTGATCCTCCACGCTGTGGATCAGGGTGCTCCATACGGGTAAGGTTATTTTTCATAACCTGAGTAAGTTGTCCCAGTATGGTGATTAGCTGATCGGCACCAGTTGTATAACCAGATCCACTATAATTATCTTGAGCAGGAGGGAAATCCCTACATGGCGTGCGTTCATTGATACGATTTCCATTTCTTCCACTAGGCGTCATTTCTAAAAAATGGTATAAACTAGATCAATTTTTGAATCAAAATACATAATCCCATACTTACTAAACACTTAACATAAATTGAACTATTTATGGATATAATCCATAATCATAATAATTTTTTCTTTGAGGAAGTATATACTCATAAACCCTTCATAATGATTTGTAAAGAAAATGAGAGTTATCCTAAGAATATCCCCCAGGAGTGTCGTAACCAAGAGTGCAGAAAGGCCCATTCTCGTGCACCAGTTCCCGTTCGAGTCTAGCTCAAAGTGGTGTTTTCGGGTTTTACCCCTAGGTACATCTGTGCCAGAGCCTCCTCTACCTGCTCGTATCCAGACAGGGATGTATTGCTCGGAAAACTCACAAAATCTCTACAACACCAAAATTCTAGGAAGTTCTTCTATACTAATCCTCAAAGTCAATCTTAAATCTATGTGCTCTAATCAGAGTTTATCTAAATCTAGCTTTCAAGGTTTGTACTAAACCTCCCTCTGATACCAACTGTAACGCCCCAACCCCAGTTACCCAGAGTCGGTGCATTATTACATGACATTGGCATGATCACAAGAAAGATCAAATCTCGAAAGACCTATTGGTTTAGTAGCCTTAGAAACACTAGATATATTCATAAGGTTTAAATTACATCATAAAATGAAAACTACAACAACATAGACTCCATAGTCCACACTCTTATCCCCTCACACTATCCCTGCAGGTCATTCATAAATTACTTCTTCACATCCTGGGAAAAATAAAATATAGAAAAGGGGTGAGCTCAAATGCCCAGTAAGGATAACAATATAGAGGAAAATTTCATAAATAAGAATAAACATTTAAGGCAATGTATAACTAAAACAAAAGCCTTTTAAACTTGAACTTCAAAATAGTATGGAAAAGGTAAAATGAAATAATCCCATTTACTTATTCACATGGATATTCTACTAATCGAATAATCACATGCAATATCAATAACCACTTTCATAATGATGGAATGCATAATGCCAGACTATCATAACCACATAGCCAAGGCCTCGTGCCAAGACTACAAATAAGATTTTGCCAAGGCCTTGTACCAAGACACTAGTTTGTCTCATGAGACCTACCGATGGATCGAGGAGCTATAGCGGGCTCCACCCGTCACATATTAAGTCCAACGCATTCCCATATGAAAAGGTTTAAACATAATATAAACATTCGTATTAAAACTAGCATACGAAATGTCAATACTTTCACCATAAACCATGAATGGTATAAAAATAGCACATCCACAGTCAAAAATATCACAAAACCTTAAATACAACATAGAAGTTTTGTATCATAATAAATCAACTTCAAATAGGCATAAAAACCATCCAAGGATGTTGACATAGATGAAATCAAAACCCTTTTTAGAGAAATAACTCTTTCTATTTTGAAATCATTTAAGAGCCATATATTTATAAAATAAAACATTTTCATTGAAAATATTCTTATAAGATTGTAAGGGAAGCTTCGAAGTTTTTATAACGGCGGAAAATAGCTGCACCCATCGTATAAGTTAAAAAAACATTCTTACCTTAATTCCATCGAAAAGGTTAAAAGCACCTTGTTTGGAAAACGACGGAAAGATTCCTTTATAAACCACTTATAAAAAGTCAAACAAGGGTATTAATGACTTTAACCCATATTCTTGTAAATAGTAAATTATTTTTTGAAATTCATTTTTAAGAAACATGGATGTGGATGATAAAGAAATCCCAGTAGATTATTACGTATAAACAACCTCGGATAATGAAGAGATTGCGAAATAAACCCTTACCAATTTGGTAACTTACGAAACATACAACCCATGAAAGAGGTATCATAAAATGAATATGTAAATACACATAAATTAAAGTGTATTACACAAATAATATAATTATGGGTAGTACATACACCACACATAAGGTAATGGTGGCAATATGGCATGAATCTCACGGGAATAAAGAGTGAGATAAAAACCCCTTACCTTGTATTTTTCCTTGGTTGAGGGTAGGTTAAACTCCTGTATAATGGTGAAATAATTGTTATTAAATTATACAAGAATCATATATATTAATATGATATCATATATGATCTTTTTACATTGCTTTGTTAATAATATCTTAGTATTATCATCGTTTCGGGTGTTAACTTACTCGTTTTCCTTTATATGTTTTGTTATGTAAGCCATGTTTATAATGGATAGGTTTGTATATTAATAATATCCAGAATGATATCAAGTCCTTAGATACTATTATTAATCATCAAATGAGAATTATACTTGAATGGATACGATGGAGAATGAATCTCATCGCGTTCGTGGAGACGGTAGTCCGTACGTACGCACGAGCGACAATATCATTCTTTTGATATTAAAATAATACATAATTGGATAGTATATCATATATACAGAATCATTATCATTTTATATTTATTATTTACATGAGTTAAACATCATTATTATACCCATCCAAATAATAATATATTGAATAACAATTACACCATGACGTGGAGACGGTAAGCCGTTCGTACGCACGTATGGTGACATGTTATTCAAAGGGTATATAGAATAATGAATATGGTTGTACCATATTTATAATAACATCACAGTATATATAAGATATTGGAGTTATTATTTTATAATGGTAACAACAAAGAAATAGGAAGTGGAATAAGAAATGAATTAGAAAAAGGGTGGTGACAACATTACCTCTTCTTCGGGTTCTTCCTTTTGATTTGATCTAAAGGGATTCATAGGATGGATTTATGATCAAACTAAGGCCTCTAGGTTGTAGTGAGGGAAGTTTATAGAGTATTTTTGCAGAGTTTGGCCTAACCAAAAGGATTTGAAGGTGTGAAGTAATGAGAAGGGGGAGTCCCCTTTTATAAGAGGGGTGAGGGGCACCTTTGGAAAAGCTAGAAATATTAATTTATAATAAATTCATATTAGGTTTCTAATGGATCCAAAGTTTATTATTAAAAGGTTAAGGTGGGGATAGGTAGAAAAACATTCAACCAATAGAATTTAGACAGGTTTGGGTTACTATATTAACCTTATCATTTAGTTTTAACTCTTAGTTAATTAGTTTGACATTTACCATGTCACTTTGTATTTTTATATTATATAGTTAATAAACTTACTATATATATCCAAGAGACCCTCCAGTGGTCCATTAATGATTAAAATATCATGATATAAGTCTCTTGGCCGAACCTTATATTTTTAGGAATTTAATATCAATTAATAATATAATATTTGTTTTAAAAACTCTTTTATGTCAATTTTGACACTATTCAATAGTTGATTTTTGTGAAACTTATAACAGAATTATTACTTCTAATAAAGTTAATTAAAGCAATCCTAATATGTCATAATATCCTAGAAAATTAGTGTAATTCATTAAAAGTCTCAAATTATATTTATTTGGGTATTTATAATATAAATTATTTTAATTTTTCACTATTATGGTAATTACTTCATCATCATTGTGTCATAAATAAATTACATTATTTAATGTCTAAAAATTATAAATAAAATATACTTATGTATGAAATAGTTTTATCTTTCTAATTAATACTTAAAATCGAATTTATCTTATGTATAACCCTATATTAAAAATGTTTTAGTAAATAAACTTTGATTTTAACTCTTTTAACTCTTCTTTGAATTAAATAATAATAAATGTCCTAATCTAATCCAAGTGGACCTAAATGATAATATTTTATTCCTAAGGTTGTTCTTGGTCAAGATACACTTGTCCAATAGAATTAGGACATGTGTTAGGGTAATATTAATATCATTTTTACCCTTAATTACCCTATTTACTTTTAACCGTGGTCAATAAAAGTAAAAAGTTACTATTCACCAAAAATTATTTTCATCTCATTGAACCACATTTTACTTCTTTATATTAACCATGTCTCTCGGATTTTCAAAATTCCATTCACATAAGCGGTAAAATTAAGTTTTATGAAAAATTCATTTTTTTAACTACCACTTAGTAGTTTCACTATTCATCAAAAATTGAAGTTTTTCAGAACAATGACAAAATTTCACCCTAAGCTACAATTGATATTCCAAATTCAAAAATGATGTCTATTTTACAAATTTCCAAAAATATAAGTTGCATTAATTAATTTTATAATTAATTCCCTCTGTCACAACAAATAGCGTGTTTTTAAGAAACAATATATACCAAAAGATTGACAATTGTTTAGGTCCAATTTCAAAGTGAAATTAATTATAATGAACACCATTAGATAAAATGGTAAAAATATATTCTAATTATACTTTAAAACCACTCAATAATATAATTTATCACTATAAATTATTTTGATTAAAAAAGTTGTTTTTAAGTATTTTTCACTATTCATAAAAATTGGAAGTTCTTAGAAAAATACCAAAAATTAATCTTAGGATAATTTCGATATTCCGAAACCAAAAATGAAGTCCATTTTAAGATATAAAATATATATAATTTCAAAAATTAGGTATTACTATTCATAACAACTAGTTTGATTGGTTGTGGTGTGTTAGAACTCGATGTTGCGTACAACACATGCTATCGCATTATTCAAAGAGAAGCGTACCGTAGAAGTTTGGGGTGTTACACTTTATTTATTTTATAAATTGATTCATGCATTTTTTTATATAAGTTTCATTCACCCACACAAATTATCTCCTTCTTATTCTTATTATTATTCTTCTAATTTATTAATTCTATCAATATATTTTATATTTCTTTTATTTCTTTTATTTTATTCTTATTATTATTCTAATACCATTTCTATCTCTATACCTCTCTCTCTATCTTCCATATTCTTTTTTTTTTATTTCATGAGTTCATTTTCTTCCTCTTATATCATCCTTATTTTTTTTATTTTAATATATTCTCTTTATTTTATTTTATTCATAATTTTCTTCTCTTTGTTTCCATCTTACCAACAATAAATCTTACCCTAAAAAATGAGGTCCTAACCAAAGGCTTGGCCCAGGGGAGGTAAGTGGTGTTTGTATTCATTTTTCAACTAAATTAATATGTTTTATTTATGTTTATTGTGATAAAGAGTGAAGTGTATGAGGGTTGTTATTTCCCACCATGTCACTGAACTCAAACTAAATTCTATTAATTTATAAAATTTTCACTCCCTTATACTAAAAAGAAGATCTTCATGAGATGAAGTTGAGGCATTTATTGGATAAAACGATATACGATGGAGTCAGGTCCTAGAAGGTGTCACACCCTTAATCAATGTTTGAAATCAACATTGATTATAATAGGAGGTGGAATTTAGTTTTCTATAGGAATTTAATTTCACAATCAGTAAATAAAAGAATAGTATCTTAAGAGTTAGATTTCCTAATTAAGCTATCAAACTGAATTTAACCATGAACAAGGAGAATGATGGAACCCATAAACCAAACCACAAAGTCTAATTTATTTATTTTCTAACCACATTCTATTATTTCTTTTTATTTTATTTTTTTCAATCTCTTATATCATTAAAATGTAATTTAATTCAAATAATAAATAAAAACAACAAAAATAAGTAGTTTATGTGAATTATATTAAGTATGTGAACAATGTGAAGATCCTAAAATGAGACAACCCTGGACAGCCTCACTGCTGCATTTAGAAAATAAATTTAATTTTTTCTTTACCTATGACATACATGCCATAAAAAATGGTGCCATTGACGGGGATCTAATCATTAGTTTTCTTAATTTTTCTATTTTCACACTCTAGATATTTTTTCATTATTTTCTTTAAAATGAAAAAAAATTAACTCACACTGGTCTATAGAAAATGGTGTTACCTTATTTTCTAGACATATTAGGGGAATTTGAATCCAAATTAGAAAATATAAGGAATTAAAGGAAATCATCAATTATCTTAAAATGATCCTAGAAAAACCAGTGGATGAAGGATTGTACAGATATTTAACTAAACACCAGGAGTAATTCTTGGTTTTTTATCAAGAAGTATACATGTCCCAAGTGGAGGCATCTTTGTTTTCAGTAAACACTTTTTAAGAAATTACTTGGGTGAAATTTCAATAATAAGTGTCTAAAAAAAATTAAATACAATACTATATGAATAGAAGAGATGGTATAAGATATTTAAGGCAAAATGGATTGTCTAACTGAGTATTTCAATGTTTCCCTTGAGAAATCCAAACCTAAACTAGAGGGATTGCCACTGGTCTATCCCGATTTTTCTAAGGACATATAATAAGTTTAGGAAACATTTAATAAATATCAATGACCCAACCATCTAAAATATTAGATACAAGATTACCATGAAGAGGTAGAGAGGATTCATGATGAGGAAAACTTTGATACCGAGTTAGGTGTGGGAGATCAACAAGATCTAAATGACTTCTAGAATGAATGTGAGGTAAAAATTGATATCCCCAGTCCCTACAAAGTTAAAGATATGATACAATTACATATATTTCTATCCATGGAAGAGGAATACACAAAACATATGATGTAATTTTAAGAAAATATGGAGGATCCTGGATACCTACCTCAACTTACTACCATATAACTCCAAGAGACACTCTCTATTGAAGTACAAATTGAAGCCAAACCAATTAAGGGGGTTGATCTTATCTCAAACTTTATTTCATTTGATTTTATTCAATATGAATTGATTACTAATTTCAAATTATTTTAATTTTTAGATTCAAAAAATATTTTCTTTTCCTTAGTGGAAGATGAATAAATTGAACATGAACCTACTGAAGAACACATGGAGCTCCCTAATTTCAATGAAAATTCATATGTAGAATCCCATAAAGAAGTCCAAGTAGCTATGTTAGAGGAAATCAAGACACATTATAATCCTTAGGAAAGGTAGAATATTTTTTAAAATTCAAATTTGAATTTTATTCATGAGAAAATATTTTCATACTTTCCCTTTGAAAATTTGAATCATGTAGCCCCAATTGAGAAAGCACTGGAAAATTAAGAGGAGGATGCACAAGTAGCAACCAAGAAAGAGGATGATTCATAATTTATCCCTATATGCAAGCTATTCGTAATTGTTAAGTGGGTGGATTTGGTATACTCTAGACATAGTTCATTCATCACCAAGAAGGAAGAAGTAAAATTTGGGAAAAGCTATATGTTGTGGTTCAATTTAAAGAAGATCCACCCACCATTAGATTATGGATAACAGGTGGTACTCACTTCTGAAGTTAGTAAAAATATAGATCCCACTTCGATAATAATACCATGATTTATCCTTAATTCCATTCTAGAAATTTATATTTAAATTTCATTTTTAGAACTTTTTTATCTTGAAGCCCCACTCTCTCTAACGTTTTTTGAGCTTTAATAACATGTTCCTTGTGCTTAATTAATTAAATTACTTATGTAGGACCATGATGGAATAGGGAATAACCCAAATAGTGGAGGATATGGATTGAATATTCATTTCTAAAGAGAGTTCACATTTAATTATTATATTTTAAACTCCCTATATTTTTGTATTTAAAACCTTTTTTTAGATTTAAACTAAACATTACATGACCATATTTGAAGAATGATTTACTTGGATTATCTACGAGACATGAGTTTCATAGGAATCCTGTGATTTTATGTTTTATATTTAAATTTTAATAATATTTAATGAGTAATATGTATAATTGAATTATTAATATGATGTATGCATATTAAAATGAGGGATAAATATTTGAGGGAATTAGTTTATTCCTATAAATGAAATTTACCAAACATTTTTTTATAATTTTTTTCTGAAATTTATGTGAATTTATTTATTGTTATTAATCATCACTTGAGTTATTGTAACATATCATATGTACCATTCTCTATAGGATTTCTAGAACAAGTATTTCCTATTTTATCTTAAGCATATTTCATGAGTGATCTTGGGACATGTTACTTGCTAGAACTTGTATTTGAACTTATCAAAGTAATAACTACGCAAAAACACAATTAAAATGACTGAGGGATATTTTTAAAATATATTATCCTCGATACCACATTTATATAAATCCTTGTTTATTCCATAGATACCATGAATGACCTTATTAGGGATGAGCCATGTTTAAATCCATTTTTTATCCATTCCTACCCTCCTTTTAGTATTTTAATGAAATTTTAAAGTTGAAGTGTAGGGGTGTAGAAATTCATGGTGTAAGTGATGAAATATATTGTAAGTAAATATTGTAGGTGTGCTTAATTATGGGTGTTGATAATGGTTTTTAAATTTAACTGTTATTGTTTACCCTAATTGAAAGAAATAAAAAATAGTCATGTTTTGTGACATAGAAGAACCAAAAATCACCATTATTGGACTGATGTTTTTTTATAATATTAGGTTTGGTGGTGGATGTGAGATAAATTCTAAGAATAAATTTTAAAAAAGAAAAAATATAAAAATTTACATAAAAAAGTATAAAAGTAGATAAAAATCAAGAGGGTGCACATCATTAATTATGATTTCATTTGTTGTAACCTTTACTTTGAACTTAGGAATTGGAGTTTCTTATTTTAAGGGGAGAATGTAATTAAAATTTCAATTTTGATATCATGATTTAGGATTTAAGATATAGTCTCCATATTTTAGCCTTAATCATTCAAATCAATTTTTTAACCTCAATACTCAGATACATTTGTTACATTATTGTAATTACTTAGGATTTTTTGTCTCTTTTATCTTTACAAAGAATAGAAAGTAGTTCCTTTAAAAGACAATTTATTAGGATCATGTTATCATGATATGATCATAACTCTATATGAATTACATCATGAGTGATGAGAGAATAGATTCAAAGGAGAGGTGAATCATGATTTATCAGGTTTAATAAGTATGAATTTAGGGTCCTAAATGAATGATATGAAAAGTAACATCCTTTTCAAATAGAGAAAAACTAAAATTATTGATTTGACTATTTATTTGAAAATTGAGAATTTAAATTTATATTTTATATAGAATTTTGAAAATTTTATTTTATAATAGTCATATTTTATTACTTTGAAATTTTAATATTGATAAAAATGGTGACCTATAAATTCTATGTTGATATTTAATGATTAAACACAAGAATGGTCTAAGTGGGGGGGTATTTGACACACTGATATTTTCCTGAAAATTTTAAATATATTTTATACAGTTTGATTTTTTTAATGAATAATACCATATATTTCAATGTATGCTTAAAAAGTTGGAATATATATTTGAGGAGTTAAAATTAGTTGAAATAGAATAAAAAGTGGAATTTTACATGTTTAAAAATTTTATGGAATTTAATTGGGAATTTTAATTTTTATCTTTATTTATGAATAATATTTCTTTAAAATTCATATGAAGTGTTAATATTTTTAGGTAAAAGTTGGGCCACGTCTTGCATGGGCTAGGAGATGTGGTCTTCCCCATTTTTATGAGTGTCTGTGTATCCAGGTGGATACCATAGTGAAAGTTACTGAACCAATTAAGTATAACTTTTTATTATATAAAATTTCATCCCCATGAGTTTCTTTTGAATGTGGGATGTGATTATAATGGTACTCTTCATCCACTAATAAAAAGAGAAACTTTTCTAGTCCTGGTTGATCTCCTCACACTCAGACACCCATCTCCGTCAATTACTTCCACATTCATCCTCTCTATCCACCACTTCAAAATCCAATGAACCATAATTTCCATGACATGGGAGCTATATCTAAAGCTCCTTTCTCTATTATGAGGCTGGGGGTCACCATGGATCACTATGATACCCTTATTCAAAACCATGATGGATTCATTTGGACATGATGATGGTTGGATGAATGAGGATCTCATTCATCTCTCTTTCCACTACTGGTCAGCCTAGACCACTACCTCACTAACATGTCCCCACCACCATGCATGGGTTCATGCATTGATGATGAAATCCAAGTACTTCTACCACATCTAGTCAAGTCCACATTCAAAATTCAAACACCCAATTTTATCATGTGTATCCATTATCCTACAGTGGGTCTCATGAGAATTTAATAATAGATATATATTTGAAGTTATGGAATCCTTGAACCAAAGGGGAGGCTGAGGTAGTCCTCACTACCAATAAAAGTAGGAGGTAGCACATCTATGAGAGGGAATTTCAAACATGCTGAGGAGAAGGTCTAATGTTGAAGTTGCTATAATTTTTTATTCTTATTTTTATTATGTTTTCGATTTTATTTTTTATTTTAATGTAATTTATTTATTTTATAAATTGATTAATGAATTTGTTTATATATTTTTTCTACCCATACAAATTCTATTCTTTTTTCATATTCTTTTTCATCTAATTTCTTTATTATATATATATATATATTTATTTTATATTTATTTTATTTTATTTATTTTATTATTCGTATTCTTGTAATTCCATTTCTCTCTCTCTTCCTTATTTTATTTTTATTTTTTTATTTCTTGTGTTTGTTTTCTTCTTCTTATCTCATTATTTTTATTATTATTTTATCCTCTCCTATTAATTTTTTTGTATTCTTATTTTTCTTCTCTTCTTTCCCATATTACCACCATGACCTCTTACCCTAAAAAATGAGGGGATAACCTGAGGCTTGGTCCAAGGGATGCAAGTGGTGTTTTAATTAATTATATACTTAAATTAATATGTTTTATTTATGTTAGTGGTGATCAAGAGTGAAGTGTACAAGTGTGGAGATCTCCCACAATGACACTAAAATCAAACCCTCTTCTATTATTTTTCTAAAAATATTTCCCTCTCTTATAGTAAACATAGTCTCTTCATGTGATGAAGTCGATCTATTTAGTGGATGAAACAACATATGATGGAGTTAGGATCTAGAAGGTATCACACTCTCGATTGAGTCATGACATCAACCTTGATTATAAGAGGAGGTAGAATTTAGTTTTCTATATGCATTAAATATTTCACAATAACTAAATAAAATAATATCATCCTAAGAGTGAGATTTCATAATTAATATATCAAACTAAATTTAAATACCAATAATAATAATTATGGAAACCATAATAAAAACCGCAATGGACAAGATTTTTCTTTACTAATCACATTTTTTCATTATATTTTAGGTTAATTTTTTCAATATCTTCTTTCATTAAAATTTCATTTCTTTCATAGAATAAATAAAAACAACAAAAAAGTAGTTTAGGTGAATTATATTAAATAGGTAAACAATTGTGAATCTCCTCAAGTGATATAACCCTATTTAGCCTCTGTATTTCATTAGGAAAATAAATTTTCTTTTTTACATTCCCTATAGAAGGAATTCCATCAGCTATTTGTTGTTGTTATGACTATTATTTTTCTCTTTATGGGCCATGATGGGTTTATAAACTCTACCCTTAGTTCATGAATACTATTTAGTACTATCAAAATAAGGGACTAGAGGTCCACCCATAATAACACATTCAAAAAATTTATATGTTCTGGTGAGTATGTATATAGGACATTGTGGGACCCACTATAGTTTTCAAGAGTTGTCCATTTATTGGTCATCATAGAAAAACAATTAAATTAATTAATATTTGAGTTTATAATAATTATGTTGAATTTATTTATTAAAAGTATTCATGAGGTATTTAGTGAAAACAAGAGAGGTACTATATGAACAAATATTATTTTAATATTCCGGGTTCATTTAAAATTAACATGAATTATGAGTTGAGTTAAGTAACTCAGTTTTATCACATAATGTATTTAATATATATTATAAATATGTGATAAAATATAAATAATATTTATGATAAAGTTTAGTTTATCATAATTATTTATTTATTTCTTATTTATTGGGAATTTTATTCTGGGGGCCAAGGATACCTTCTAGGTTTTTTGATCATCCTAATATATAAGTAAGAGATAAAACCTCATTGTAGGTATTATTCATTACAATGGAATGAGATCCACTATCTCCTCCTACTTTATAAAGAAATAAAGTTTCTCTCTGAGCGATCAATCCAAGAATGTCTTCGACAAAACTAAGGCACAATATCGAGGTGGTCATCACTAGGTAGAGGGATTCATCAGAGCTCCATGATAGCACTTGGAATTCAACAAAAATTGAACTTGTGAATTCATGGATCATTTATGGATGATTTAGAGGGGTTTAGCTTTATATATTTTGAGAAATTATCTCCAGTGGTGAGTTTCAATCAAACACACCACCGAATCAAACAAGATATTCATTTATTTGATTAATGTTTTAATTATTCATGTGAGATCCTCAGACTGTACCGGGGCCCAGATCATTGGATATGATAAGTTTCATCGCTTTGGTGATGAATATTTTTAAATAAATAACCCACATTCTTCCAATACACACCCTCGTAACTTCATGTGTTACCCACCATAGTGACCATAAACCACCTCTTTGGTTATAACTTCATACACATTATGTATGTTAAGAACTACTCTTACTACTGATCTCAGCAGATTCCAACATTACTATTCCAAATCATGTGCATCTAGAGCCTTATCCCATAGAGGCTATGTATAACCCCTCTATCCTTAAATAGATATGTTTCATTTATGGAAACATAATAATTCTAGACTAGACAACAATATCTTTAGTGGTAATATGATTATTAACTAACATGAATCTAGTGTTTAATGTTTTTTTGTTTTTAAAGCCAACTTTTAACAAGAAATTTTGAAGAAACGCATATTTATATGTCCTACTATATTATTATCATATCATAATTGATATGATACCCATTATAATGTAGTCTTCGTATGTTTAGTTTTTTCACTCCTCTTTGAAAAACATGTCTTCCAATAAATTATATAACATTTTCAATATATATAAGACTCATAATTGATCTTCCTTTTACTAACATCATGACATTGATTTATATAGGTAAATGTGAATTTAGGAATACCTGTATTCAACATGTATGATCCATGATTACTTTCATAATATGTTTTCCAAAAACTGTTATTGAATATTCATCTATTTTTAAAAAGTGAACTCATTTACATCCCTTAGAATTTCTAAAATTTCTTAATGGAGTCTCATGAAGAAGATTATGTCACCTTTAGTTTCAGTTTGGAATAGTTCATGCTATACAACTGAACTAACTCTATAAAATTTATGGTGTACCATTATATCAAAGAATTATCTTTCCATAACTAGGTATAAGTCTTAAATTTATATTCATCATTCATTGCAATGGATATATGTGATTCAATAGTTTTTAGACCAATATTTTAGTATGAAATACAATAAAAAATTTATTCCAAAATGTGAAATAATTTCATATTGTGTCTAGATTGATACTAAGATAAATTTTTTTGTAACACTCATTAGAAAAATGAATTGGTCCATTTTGGAAATTAGAAGTAGTGAGCTCCCCATGGATAACATAGGAATATTCCTTTTCCATCTCCTTTTGAGTTCACTATATAACCTTTTTATTTTTTTCTCATTTACTCTATTAAAAAACATGTATGTACTAAAAATATTTTATTTTAATACACAATTAGTGAATAAAAACTTGATGAAACCACCTGATGTAGATGAAACTTTTTCATTCTTTAATTAAATAAAAATTATTTTTTAGTGTCCATTATTTGCACATAAGAATCAAGTATCCATCTATTAATTATTCTAAATTTTAATTATTTGTCTCATTGAATGATGGTGTAAAGAATTTTTTGGATTTATATTATACATGGGATATATAGCCTTGTCTTTAAATCGTTTCACCACAAGGTTTGGAGAAACATGTTTCAACCAATCATTATCCTCTAGGTGAAGTATGTGAAAAAAATTCCTGAGTGACTTATCCATTTTTTTATTTGGGCTTGGATTAGTAAGGATTAACATAGTGGTAATGATAAAAAAATAATATTAAAAGATAATTTATTTTCCATAGGGGATCCCGATTTCAATAATTCATTAATACACCTCATCATTTTGAAACTATGACCAGTAACAAGATTCTATTCTTCCAGTTTATACTGATATATTTCATTTAAAATCTTATTTATTTCAATCATTCCTTATCTTTATTAAGGAAATGAAGATAATTTTTTATGGCTTAAGTGTACATGTCTTTATTTTGTTTCATCAAATCTCTAGACATGGTTGATAATATAATACAACAAACATAAGAATCATCCTATACATATCTCTAAAACACATCATTTTTATATTTTCTCACCTTTTGGGGTGGAAGAATAAGAATAATGTATTCTTATAAATAATAAAAATTTTATGATAATAATGAATCACATAAACGTTTGTACCATGTCCATAACTTTTTATTTGTAAGGATATACCCTATATAAAGTATTTATCACATTTTTTAGGGTTACAATTTTTATTCTTAATATAATAATAAAATGCAGAGTATAATTTTATTTTCATTAAAATATATGTGAGTCATAATATTAATTTTAATTATATTATGTCCTCCACTATTTTATCAAGTATCAATGGTCCTCTTCATTGAACTTGGAATTTCTAGTTTCATAGAAATTCTTGTATAAAGGATATGTATTCCCTTCCTCATACCCAAGAAAGGGAATGGTCAATAATTTGTAGGTATTTAAGTTGGAACGACTTTTCCAATTATGGGATTGTACCACATTGATCTATTGATTGGAATCCCCAATCCAAAAACTCTTGAACAGGTTTCCTCAACACATGCCTCCAAGTTACATCAAGTCTAGTGAGGGATATTTTTATTGATGAAAATTGGTTATGTCAACCCAAAAATTTCATAATAACTCCATGATAAAAGTAAGTTCCTAAATAGGGGTTAGTAGAACACTTAGTTATATGGTTTTATTCCAAATATAGTAATACAAGGCTTAATCTTACTTAATATTTTTTTGAGGGAATTTTATTTATTATGTGTAAATTTTTCCTATTTTATCCTTTATAGGTCTTCTTAATTAAAGTAAATTTTACTTTAGGAATTAACCATGTTATTATAAAACACTTATGTATAAACCATTTATTTTAATTCCATCATTTCATATTAATTTGTATATTTATTTGATAGTTACCTTTCTTCCATAAAATAAATTAGTAATATATAGGAATAAAATAAATTAATAAATGATGAGATCAAGAGAATATCTAAGAGTTTGTTTGTTGAGCGGACAATAAATAAACCTATGAACCTAGGTAAAAAATTCTTATTCTAGTATTGGAATGAGTTTCAAAATTATACTTATCCATCTATTTATCACATGTGTTTGTTTAGTCTTAGTTCCATATTGAACTAAATCCTTCTCAGCTCTATTTAGAAGATACTCCATGCACTTTTAGATACTCCTTTTTATTCAATATGTTTTATAACACACATAAAAGTGAGGTGAAACAAAGTATTGATAAGGGTAATTACATATATCAACCTTGTACATACATGTACTACACAATAAATGAGGTGGGAATGATACACACACCATCATATTTAATTTATTAATAAATAATTTGAAAACCATGCAATAAAATTAAATTGAATAACACCAACATATACATAGGTTTGGTAAGATATCATGACCATACAAATGCAATGACTTCACATTTAAAATAACTATCTAGAATTCATTTCATTTTGTTCTTATAAAAGATAAAACAAGCATGAATTCTGATTATTTATTTTACTAATAAATTAATTTTTTTATTGTATTATATCCGATTGTATCAAATTTACCATTCATTGGGAAAATAAAATAAATAATTTTATTTCATTTAATAAAATTATACAAAACTTTGTACTTGGATTAAACCCAGAGAGTACCAATCAAAGAGGTTTAAAAAAGTAATTAATTAAATTAAATATTTATACATAAACAGTTTAAGTTCACAAAATGTGTAAGAAATACAACATTGAATTATCTTCGCCGAATATCCACAGTACATGCCTAACGAGTCAACATGTACTTCTTGCGGACATTTATGAAGTAAATGGTGTATAGAAGGGATATATAGTTTGTACATCTAGTTACAAAACTGGTAGTCTATATGTGATATATATTAAATACACATAATATATTAATACAACGCATATTATCCCTATGTTCTACACCTTGAAAACACATGGACTACATGGTGTATAGACAATATACATATAATGTAGTCTGAAAAATCTTTTTTCTACCCTAGAGGGTCAATAATTTGAGCATTTAATGCACATGGCATTTATTCATCAGATAATAACCCAAAGTCTATGTGAGTATCCTAGTGGGATGAATAAGGTTACATGACATGTAACAAAGGAGTATATATCGTGTAACCTTGTGTTATCTAGCTTGAGTTATTTGAACTCCCAGAATAGTTATTCAGATGTGATATTTGTTAATAATTAACAGATCTTGTTTATGAGAGTGAGAAACAAAGTGGAGGAAGAATATATCTTTACAATCTGATAAATAATGAATAAAACTTGAAATTAATTTTAAATTTTAAATGATAAATGATCAAGAATCAAATAAATTATTAAAAATTTTAAGGCGACAAATCTAATACCACATGATGGTTCTGGATGATGTTGAAGCACATGTTGGTACAATGGGAAACTTAGATTTTATCGAGTTCAATGGATCATTCTTAATGTACAATATGTAAAAATCATGACCAACAATTTTTTTCCCCGAAGAACATTCACAAATAAAATTCCAAAACCAACAGAAGATATTTTTCATGTCAATTTTATAATTAATTTGAAAACATGAAGAAATACCTCAATATTGAGTTATTTATTAAATATAGATGTTGATCATTAAAATTCCATTCATTTGTATTTTCATTTCATTTATGTGGAACCAATGTAGAGGCCCTAGAGTTTTGATCCACACATGCTCCTTTGATATAAGAACATCACTGGGGGTACATTGGGTGTTAGAGTAATGGTATTGTTCATATTTCATCACTCCTTTAATCAAAAACATGATCCCTTCTATTTTTAAGGACCATATCTTGATCTCTCCATCCTAATGGAAATAGATAAAGAGAGAATATCTTTATCTTGAGAGAAATACCTAGTGGCATTCTTCTTTGAGAGAGAATTATCTAGAGGTGAGAATGTTGTACACAATGACCAATAATGAAGATTCATATAAAAATATATTTATAGACTAGGGGTAATGGTTTCATATTAATTAGTTTCATAATGTCCCTTAATAATTTTTTAAACTGGAATGGAACCTCATTCCATGTAAAATAATAATATCATTATTTTATTCCTTGGTGTACGCTAATTAGCGCGATGATAAATATTTTTTTTATGGTCTTGCAAATTAATATTTATCATCAAAAATAGACTTGGACTTATCATCCTCCTCAATATTTATCTAACACACAAATAAATATATTGTTATTAGATATTTATTCATTCAATAAATAAATAAATATTATATTCATAGACTAGTGAATAAGTATTTATTTAATATTCACATAACTAAATAAATTATTTATTTAATAAATATTTATTTATTTATTAAAACACAAATAACAAGATATAAATAAATATTATATATGTGCATAATTAAAAAATTACATTGAAAATAAATATTTATTTAATATTTGAGAACATTTAATAAATGTTGAATAAATATTAACACTTAGTCTGGAGAATAATACTTATTATAATTTTTGAATATAATTAATATTGAACTATGATAAGTGGAAACACCTACTGTGTGGACCTCTTGGCCTCTTCCTTAGTGGTATTAGTGGGATTTCCCAAATTTATAGATTACTATCTTGCAACTGGTCAAGGAAACCCTAGATAAATAAGGTATGTATCAATGAATCCAAGCATATACAAACACTCACTTTGTAATACAACCACTTTGTCATAATACCTCATCAAGATAGTTCATTATTGTGTCATCCTCCTTAATTATTGATATATATTTCATTTATTATCTATAATGAACATGTCTACTTCACCATGGCCATGGAATTTATATTGACAGTTTCGTTCTAGTCAAAGGACAGAGATATTAACTTCCATAAATGTATGGGAAAAATCCTTCCTCGACCTATTCATTAATGAAAAATAAAATGTGATTTACTCAATGTACCCTAATTATAATGAACACATACCATCATGGGTTTTGAAATAAATCTAAGTATTAAAGTCATGATATCTATCAATAATAATATTAAAGTCTAAGGAACATTACACACAATCACAAATATAAATATCTAATGTAAAAAAACATGAAAAGTTAATATTGGTGGTCTTTTCCTATTAATATTTCATCTTGGTGATTACCAAGTGTGAACTTGATGAGATGAAGCCTCATCCACTTATTAGAACTCACACCTTGCAATTTAAAATCCATACTCCCTGTATAATTTTTTCTTCATGACTGTATAACTGATATCTAATTGATATCATCATAGCATATAAAGGTTCTCATCATAGCGGGGAACTACAATGACCTATTATTTTATTCCATGTATACCTTGGGACAATATCAAATTAATGTTATGCAAGATAAAAATAAATACTTAATATGTATTTTTTAACATTCCAATCCATGAATATACATTAAATCTAAAGTACAAAGTAGTTGGTTCTAGGACACCAACCCCAATATAGGATACATGTTAATGAAAGAGAGGGAAACCATATCCCATGGATCTATAAAACAATGAACTCAATAATGTTTATAAACTTCTCATGACCTTGAGCTTACAACCATTTTGTTTTCTTTGAAGTTATAAAGATATTATTTTCTTGGTGAGTAGTTTGTGGTCTTCACCTATCATAAGAGCTAGTGTAATATATTTTCATAGAGAGATTTGAATATACATTAGTATATATAGATATAATTCCTCTTAGATTATGAATTTAATATTTAACATAATTTTGGGATGAATTTATTGGTATATTGTACATTGAGTAGGGTACCTATGGTGATGTTACTAAGGAAATGAGTAATAAATAGAATATGATATAGTTGAACATAATATTACAATAATATTTAGATGAGGATAGTTTTTTGTGTTTCTTATATCAAATTATATATACTATTCATTTTAAAAAAAAGTTAAAGTGTCTCTACTTGAGGACCCTAGGGTGAAAGTATGGATAGATTTAATAGTCAATAGAGATCCTATTGTTGGATAGATAGAAAACTAAGAACATTAGAAGATGATTCATGGGAAATTATATGTTCTATAAGAAATATGAGCGATTCTTTAGTGTGATTACCATATCATTCATATAGTGTGTCATGTGGGAATTGTAAAAATCTATCATAACTTTAAAAATTAGTTTTTTTGGTCGAGGATAAAAAATTAGTAGCTGTTGATGCCTACTAAATAAACATCAGAAAATTACCTAGGGAAGAAATACCTGGAAATGGGTATTATTTCCTTCAAAAAAGAAAAGGAAGAGGAAGATGGTTGAGACTCATAGACTACAATAAACCTTAAGATACTCATGATCATGTGACCATTATAAAGTCACAAATAGTATCCATGTGAAGCACATGACCTATGGAGGATCCTATGGAGACCCTTTTTAATGAGTCCCTCTACTTTTGTGAGGGTGCTTCAGATAACCAACAACCATGCAGGCAGGAGCCAGATGATCTCCCCTAGCCCACATGGGTTTTCAGTGACAATAACCTAACAATAAAACTTTAAAATATTCTAAAAATGGGAGGAAGGACTCCCAAAATGTGGAATACCCTAATAGTCATAACGTTCACACGACTTATCATAAATAATTAGGGTAAATATACTTGAAAATATCAAAGAAAATTATCAAGACCTCTAAGGATTTGTGAAATAAAACAAAGGAGAAAAAATGGATGAGGTGGGAGCTACTCACGGTCATTGAAAGACATGTGGCATGCCCTTGGTGATCTGCAAGATGTCGTGAGTCTCTGGAGACGTGTCTGCCTTATCTCACAGAATCCATTTGTCTTGTCATCCTCATCTCATGAAAAGCCTTGGATATGTCCAGGAAAACATGGACTTACCTTTTTCACTCCAAGGGAAAACAAATATAATTTTCCAAAAAATTCTATCACACCCTCATATGACCCATATTTTCCATGCGATGCATCATGAAAAAATAGAGTAATTTTTCATGAAATTACTCTTGAAATTTTACATAATTCATAACCTTTATTACATAAAACAAAGAGAATAAAATAGGGAGGCGGTGTAAGGAAATCTCAGTGATAAAATTTTTTCAACATGTTAAGGATGTCGGACATGCAGTCCCATGAGACCCCTAGACAAACCATCCTTGTCTCACAGAAATCCCCAAGAAAGTCATAAATCATCTCGCAGATGCCTTTCAAGAGGTACTTGGATCTCGTGAAGACCCTTTGACATGTCAATATGGAAATAGGGAAGTCCATCAAAATGTCTTCATAATCAAACAAGACCACATTAATTGGAAATAATTCATTAATGAAGGTGTTTATGAGAGGTACTCATGGTCCCTGAAAATTAGGTGACACCCTCAAAGAGGTCCACAACAGAGTCTCGCAAAGCCATATGGAGCTGGAGCCATTTACTGACTGCAGCTTGGATTGATTCCAGATACAACACAGAAACTATAGAACAACCAGGGTGGTTATTCCTACAAATTCCCCACCCAACATGAAAAAAGGGTTGGAATCTGGACAATTTGACTCTCTGCCTCTAGACACTTAGGCGTAAGGGCTAGAGTGGACTTTTCAAAGTGGCTGATCTCATGACCATAAAGTCTTTCATCAAGTAATATAATGATGAGAAGCCAGAGAAATAATGTGCCATATATAATATACTTCAACGTGATCATTCATATATCACACGAAGGACTATTGGTAAGGTGTATGAAGAACATACTGCATATCCCCTAGATCACGCAAGACTCAAGATAAAATGATACTGAAAAAACCTAATCCATTCACAATAAAATGGATAAAACCACGATTAAAAGGGTAAGAATAAAGAAAAAGGCATGTTTTTTGGCCCTCATACACTTCATGAGTCATCTAAATATACGCAATGATACTAGGACATGTTGTCTAGATCTCATAAACCTCCTTTATCATGATATTTATAACATGAAAAATGATTTGGGAATGTAAAAGAAAGTCTTAAAGTCCAATTGGGCACACCAATTTGGTCTCACAAAACCCTATGGGCCTATTTTCCGAACCTTGATATGTCCTTCAAATACATCGGCTGAATCATATAACGACACCTTCTCATGTCAGTCAAGTGTCACGGTAGCACATGGGCAAGACAACCGAGTTCTCGCAATACCTTATGGACAAGTTAGATGAGACCCACGATGCCGTCCAAACATGTCGTCCAAGTCTCACGATGACCTCCAGGGATGTTACCCAAGACACATGACATCCTACGATCCATGCCATACAAACTCTTGTGACACCCTATATATGTTTCAAACCAAATCTTGCAAATGGCATCAGGACACGTTAGTAGGGTCATGCAGAACCTCCTGGGAAAATTATGATTTTAAAAACTGTTTTTTAAGTAAATTATGATTTTAATTAAATATTAAATTAATCATATTTAGAAAATTATTTTTTAAAAATGGAATTCTTTTTTGGATTCTAAACATTGGAAAATGGTTGGGGTAATGTTTTGGGAATTTTTTAAAATACTTGAATTTTTGGTGAATAGTAAAATACATTAATTTACCGTATAAATACATTATAATTAAAACCCACCATTAATGACATCACAAGTGATGTAAGCACCCAAATCCCAAACTAACATGCCTTATTTACAATTATTTGTCATTAATGACACACTATTCCTTGTCTTAAGGGAAATTAATAAACTAATGAATTTTATATTAAGGAAACCCCTCTCGCCTCCACTATAAAAACCACCCCTCACACCCTAATTTCCTCACACCTCTCAAGCTCCAAGACTTCTCTAAACTCGGCCCAAACATCCTCCCTATCCCCTATCACACGTTAAAGAGCTTCTGGACTCATTAAAATACCAATCCTAGCTTCTTTAATGAGGATCTCAAGAGAAAGATTTAAGTGGTAATTTCTCTCCCTCTTCTACTTTAATTTCCTTTCATGTTCAAGTTCATTTCTTGATCTCTCTCCATATATCTTCTTCAAAATGGTATTTTAACTCTAGTATTATACATTTACTAGAATTTTATGATTCAAATGGGATATTATACCATCCAAACCCCTTTCCCTCTTCCTTTTATTTTATTAAAGAGAACGTTGTTCGTGAGGTGTTAATTTATCACCTTCAAGAACGAAAAGTTTTCTTCTTCCATTTATACCTTTAGATCTGGTAATTAAACCATTTTTATGTCTGAAACAGAATATTATATATATATTATCTCCTATTTAATGTTCTGGAACAAACTTATGACCATATTGACAGTGATAAAATAAAACAACTTCATTATGATTGAAAAATCACTCAAATTAACTCAAACAATCATCATTTAATTATTATCTAATGATTCATCCTCATGGATATAATATAATTAATTATAATATCATTAAAACTATTTTAATATCATTAATAACATGTAATATAAGTTCTTTATGTTTACCCATGTTCTACCCGAACTTCAATTTAAGAATACAAGTGAACCACTCAAGAAAACCTTAAAAACAAACATTCCCGAACAATGTTTTTTTAAACTCTATAACTCATCCAAAGGCACATAAAATCACTGAGAAAAACCATAATGAACCATATTAGTGTATACAAGGTTTTTTATTTCTAATTAATTAATATAATGTCATTATACAGGACATTAAAGAGAAGGAAGCATTCAGATACAAGGTAAGGGGAAAATCTCGAACCCAATTTTCTTTCTTCGGGTTCTCCCTCTTTCACTCCATTTATGATATGGTTACACCTTAAAGATCATTTTTATCATTTACTTTCCTTTTCTATGATATAAATGTTTGTCACTGGTTTTTATGTCAAACAAGATGTTTTCCAAAAGAACTCTTCTTTCAAGAACACGCCTTTTACTTATCACTCAAAATGGACGGTTCTTGTAACATGTATGTTATTCCCACTTTATTTTGGGAACCCAATGTTTATGAATGTGTTATTATGAGATGAAACCCATTCCATTCCATGGGTTATTTATGTACATTTTTTATATGTGTTCTATGTGGAAAGCATGATAATGATAATGTTATGATGTGATGGGTGCACCCGGAATTATATAGCGCAATTTGAATGTTGGAATGTGACGGGTGTGCCCGGAATTATACAGTGCTCCAATGCATTGTGTAAGTGATGAATCTCATGAGTAAATGTGAAATTATGTGTGAAAAAGATGCTATCTCGGTTCAAAATTATGTGTGGTAGTTATCCACTAAGACATGGTGTTTCATTTTTATGCATTGCCACATTTCAAGTCTTATATTTATGCTTCCTATCATGTTCATGATCTTTTTCCCATGTTATGATTATGCTCACCCCATGTTATATTGTTCTTATCTATCCTCTTACTAGTCTTATAGCTCACCCTTTTTTATGTATATCCTCATGTGGCTACATGTACTAAGGAGAGGACAAGTGCCAATATGAAGCTGGGGAAAAAGAAATTAAATAAATGTTTATGCTTGATGTTGTAATTGTTATGTATGGTCCTAGTTTTCCCAAGACACTAAATGTTTGGATCCTCTATGTGTAATAATATTATTTTGTTTATGTTTAAAATGATTTAATAGTAATATAAGAAAAGTTAGGGTCGTTATAGTTGGTATCAAAGTAAAGGTTTAGTTAATTTGGGAATTAGGATTTGTGAACCCTAGAGAAAACCTCTAACATGAGACTATATACAAATAGGCACAAAAGAATATTTACATAGGGATCCCATATTTTATGCTTTAAGTATAAATTGTGCAAATGAATAATTTATGTATTCATGACTTGTCTACATATGTTTTTTTCTAACATTTTCTATTTTAGAAAATGGTGGGAACTAGGAGAAACTGGGCCAACAACTCGTTCTAGGGCCAATGCAACGATTTCCCAAACAACATCCCCAATAATTTTGGAGGTGGAGTTCAAAAATTCATGGTAATGCTTACCCAATTATCTCAGGTTATGAACAATAACCATAATAATGGGGAACGTCCTCCTTCACCAAATAGGGAGCTACTGGCTATCGAATGTTTTATGCGGAAACAACCACCGGCGTTTAGTGGATCTTCCGATCCTCTAGTTGAGGAACAGTGGGTCAAATCAATAGAGAAGATCTTTTCTGTTCTTCATTGTTTTGAGATGAAGAAGGTGACCCTAGCCGTTTATCGTCTAGATAGAGAAGCCGATCAATGGTGGGTTTGATTAAGAACACCAAGCCAAGGGAGGAAATTGAAGATATGGAATGGGAAGACTCTAAGATAATGTTTCATAACAAGTATTTCCTAAGAACTCTTCACACAAAGGTGGAGAGAGAATTCATAGAGCTCAATAAAAAATAAGGAGAATCTGTCACAATGTATGAAGCGAATTTCACCAAACTAGTGAGGTACGCTTTGGGTTTTGTTATCAACAATGATAGAAAAATTGATAGATTCTTTAGTGGATTAAAACCACACCTTAGAAAGGATCTTGAAATTTGAGACTTTGGGAGTTATGAAGAAGTTGTTCGATGTGATCTCAAATTGGATATGGAGTTTGGAGAATAGTCCCATGGATATGGTGATAAGAAACGAAAGATGGAGTTTCAATCTGGATGATCTAATGATAAAGGTAGGAAGAAAACTCAACAACCCACATGCCAAAAATGTGGACAGTTGCACCATGGGAAATGCCTCAAAAGGACGGGGAAATGCTTCAAGTGTAGGAAAGATGGAAACCATGATCAAAAGTGTCAAAAATACACAAAAATAAAGTTGAATGTAGCCGATGAAAGGAAATAACCACTCATGGTTCAATGCTACAACTATAGGGAGATTGGGCACTATGAAAACCAGTGCACTAAACCTCAAGTTCCCGAGGGTAGTCAGCATCAGCAGCCACCGAAGCCAAAGGAACAAGAGAAGGCTTATGCTATCACTACTGCAGAATTGGAGAAAGATAATGAAGTCATACAAGGTACACTTCCTATTCATGCATGAATGTAAAAAGTCTTATTTGATTATGGTTCTACACATTCCTTTATATCTTTCAAGTTTTCTATAACTATAGAATCGAATCCCTGAAACATTGAAGTAGAGATATCTGTAAAAACACCAAGTGGTGAAATCAATGCAACCCAAGTGTTTGACTATTCTCCTGTCGGTGTATGTGGGAACACTCTTCTGAAAAATCTCATAATACTTCCCTTGGTGGAATTTGATGCTATAATGGGAATGGATTGGCTCCTGTTATATAGAGCACATATAAACTGTCAGGAAAAGGAAATATATTTTCATATTCTAAACCATCCCATGCTCCTATACAAATGAAAGGGGGATCATGAATATCCTTTGAAAAATCCTTCAATGGTTTGGGTGTTGATTCCCTACGAAGAATCATACCTCACCCAAATGGTTGAGTCAAAGGAAAGTAAAAACATTGAGGAAATGCCCATCGTGAGGAATACACCGATGTATTTCTTGAAGAGTTACCTGCAATTCCCTCAGATCATGAGGTAGAGTTCTAAATTGAACTCATACCCGGAGCTAATACTATCTCTAAGTGTCCCTATAGGATGACTCCTATCGAATTGGAGGAGTTAAAGAAGCAGCTACAAGAGCATCTGGACAAAAGGGTTTATACGCCCTAGTGCATCACCTTGGAGTGTGCCGATGCTCTTTGTGAAGAAGAAGGATGGAACAACGCGGCTGTGTATCGATTATCGAGAACTAAACAAGATGACCATAAAGAAAAAGTATCCTCTCCCTAGTATTGATGACTTGTTTGATCAGTTAAGAGGAGATCAATACTTCTCAAAGGTGGATCTTTATTCTGGATATCATCAGGTGAAGGTGAAGAAGAAAGATATTCAGAATATTGCCTTTCGTACAAGGTATGAGCACTATGAGTTTTTGGTTATGCCCTTTGGACTTACTAATGACCCTGAAATATTCATGGATTTGATTAATAGAGTCTTTAAAATTACCTCGACAAATTTTTGGTAGTGTTTATTGATGATATTCTCATCTACTCCAAGAGAAAGGAGGAACATGAAGAACATATAAGACTTGTTTTGGAAACATTAAGAAAGGATAAGTTGTATGCCATGTTCAGAAAGTGTGACTTTAGGATGAATCAAGTCACATTCTTGGGAAATGTGATCACAAGTGAGGGAATTTCTGTAGATCCTTCAATGAAAAAGGCGATTGAGGAATGAACCAGGCCCTCTAGTGTCACGAAAATCTGTAGTTTTCTTGGATTATCTTGGAACTATCGACATTTTGTGAGAAACTTCTCATGATTATCAAGCCCAATAACTAAGCTAACAAGGAAAGGTGTAAAGTATGTCTGCACGGAAGAATGCGAGGGAAGCTTCAAGGAGCTAAAGAGAAGTCTGATCACTACACCTGTACTCACACTACCAAAAAGTAGAGAAATTTTTGTGATATACAATGATGCTTCAAAGAAAGGATTGGGTTGTGTACTCAGGAAAAATGATAATCTGATAGCCTACACCTCACAAAAGTTGAATATCCATGAGCAGAATTACCCGACGCATGATCTAGAGCTGGCAGCTGTGAATTTTGCCTTGAAAATCTGGTGGCACTACCTTTATGGCGAGAAGTGTGACATATACATCGACCACAAGAGCCCAAAGTATATATTCACACAAAATGAGATCAACATGCGTAAAAGGATATGGTTAGAGATAATCAAGGATTATGATTACTCTATTCACTATAATACTGGATTGGCGAACAAGGTAGATGATTCTCTAAGCAGAAAAGAACCTACTACTCTATCCATGTTGCAGATTGAGAAAGACCCTATCTTCTTGGATATGCAAAGAATGGATTTAGAATTCATAAGGGTAGGGGATACATCATACCTTTCCCAAATGATTGTGCAACCATCCATCCAAGATAAGATTAAGGAAGCACAAAGGGATTATGTGGAGATACAAAAGAAGATGAATTTAGTAAAGGAAGGGAAGATGCAGGAGTTCCATATCGATGATGATAGTGTGATTCAGTTTGGAACACGGCTTTTTGTGCCTTCATCACCCAGGATAAAGAAGAAGATATTGGACAATGCACATAGCTCAACATTCTCTATCCACCCTGGGAGTACCAAGATGTACCGTGATCTCTGAGAACACTTATTCTAGGATAACATGAAGAAGAAGATTGCAGAATATATATCAAGGTGATTGGTATGTCAGAAAGTTAAAGTTGAGTGACAAAATTCCAAATGTATGATGCATCCATTGCCCATACCCATGTGGAAATGGGAAAATGTTACTATGGACTTTGTCATGGGTCTCCCAAATACGTCAAAGGTAAATAATGCGATATGGGTTTTGGTTGACCGACTCACCAAGACTGCCCATTTTATCGCTATTCGGGAAGATATATTGCTTGAAAAAATTTCAAAGATATATGTGAGGGAATTAGTGAGACTACATGGAGTTCCACTCTCGATTGTCTCTAACTGCGATCCAAGGTTCACATCTAAATTCTGGAGAAGTATTCAACATACTTTGAGTACTGAATTAAATTTGAGCACGTTCTATTGACCCCAAACTGATGGCCAGTCTGAAAGGACTATTCAAAGGCTTGAAGATATTCTAAGAGACTAATCTCTATAATTCAATGGTGGATGGGTTCAGCATCTCCCATTGGTTGAGTTCTCATACAACAATAGCTTCCACTGGTGTATTTATATGGGTCCATATGAAGCTCCGTATGGAAAGAGATGTAGAACTCCAACCTGTTGGGATGAAGTTGGATAAAAAAGCTACTTGGACCTGATCTTGTGCAAGAGATGACAAAAAAGGTTCAAGTCATCTAGAAACACATCAAATCTACTCAAAGTCAGCAAAAGAGCTATGCTGACAACCTTCGAACGTACTTGGAGTTCGACGTTGGAGATAAAGTCTTCCTACAAATATCTACATGGAAGAGAGTAATGGAATTTGGGAATAAATGGAAGATATTACCAAGGTACATTGGCCCATTTGACATCTATCACTCCTGATGAAGTACATACCAGACCCCTCACATGCACTAAAATCAGAGGTGGTAAAACTGGAAGATGATCTCTCTCATGAGGAACAACTAGTAGAGATGCTAGATCGGAGAGATATGGTTATGTGCAACAATACAACTCATCTTGTTAATGTTTTTGGGAGGAACCATAAGTTTGAGGAAGAAACTTGGGAATCTAAAGAGGAAATGAAGGAGAAGTACCCTCACCTGCTTGTGTAAAGTGAAATTTCAGGGGTGAAATTTCTTAAGGGGGGTAGAATGTAACGACCTGAAGTTTTTCAATGGAAATTCCCTTCTTATAATTATGTCATTAAATCACATGAAAACACAACATAATGAACTACTAAGTGATAAGTGACCTATAAACATAAGTTTGTCACTTCTGTATTGCGAATTTTGAGAATCTGACATACACAATTGTGTTCAAGATGATTTTTGGAGTCTAATAAAACAAAAATAATTTTCGGTGAATAGTAACATACCCCCTGTGAATAGTAACCTAACCTTATGAATAGTAATATGACCCTTATGAATATTAAATCATCCAACATAAGAGTAACCTTACCTATGAATAATTAAATAAAATTTAGACATCTTAGAAAGTGACAATTTGACCTTAGTAAACGTTTTGGTATTTTGTAAGTAATAAATAAATAATTATAATTAATTAATTAATGTAAAACAAAATTTATTTTCTTAAAATGTGTTAATTAATTATAAAATCAATTTCTTATAGTTTTTAGATAATTTTATAAGACCCTGTGTAATTTTTGAAAGCACTATAAAATCAGTTTTAATTTTAAAAACTGTTTTTTAAGTAAATTATGATTTTAATTAAATATTAAATTATTCATATTTAGAAAATTATTTTTGAAAAATGGAATTCATTTTTGGATTCTACACATCTAAAAATTTATGTGGTAAATTTTTGGGATTTTTCTAAAATACTTGAATTTTTGGTGAATAGTAAAATACATTAATTTACCGTATAAATACATTATAATTAAAACCCACTATTCCTGAAATCACAAGTGATGTAAGAAACCAAATCCTGAACTCACATTCCGTATTTAATATTCTTGGTCATGGATGACTCACTATTCCTTTTCCTAAGGGAAATTAATAAACTGATGAATTTTATATTAAGGAAACCCCTCTCCCCTCCACTATAAAAACCACCCTTCACACCCTCATTTCCCCACACCTCTCAAGCTACAATCCTTCTCTAAACTCTACCCAAACACCCTCCCTAGCCCCTATATCACGTTCAAGAGCTTCTGGTCTCATCCAAAGACCAAGCCTAGGTTCTTTAAGGAGGACCTGAAGGGGAAGATTAAAGAGGTAATTTCTCCCCCTCTTCTCCTTTAATTTCATTTCAAGTTCAAGTTCATTTATTGATCTCTCCCCATCTATATTCATCCAAATGGTATTTTAACTCTATTATTATACATTTAATGGAATTTTATGATTCAAATTGGATATTATACCATCCAACCCCCTTTCCCTCTTCCTTTTATTTTATTAAAGAGAACGTTGTTCGTGAGGTGTTAATTTATCACCTTCAAGAACAACAAGTTTTCTTCTTCCATTTATACCTTCATATCTAGTCATGAAACCATTTTTATAGTTGACAAAGAATATTTTATATGTATTATATCCTATTTAATGTTATGGAACTAACTTATGACCATATTTCTAGTGATAAAATAAAATAAGTTCATTTCGATCGAAAAAACGATCAAATTAACCCAAACAATCATCATTTAATTATTATCTAATGATTCATCTACATGGATCTAATATAATTCACTATAAGATCATTAAAACTCTTGTAATATAATTAATAACATGTAATATAAGTTCTGGATGATTACCCATGTTCTACCCGAACTTCAATTTAAGAATACAAGTGAATCACTCAAGAAAACCATAAAAACAAACGTTCCTGAACGATGTTTTTTTAAACTCTATAACTCATCCAAAGGCACATAAAATCACTCAGTAAAACCATAATGATCCATATTAATGTACACAAGGTTTTTTATTTCTAATTAATGAATATAATGTCATTATACATGACATTAAAGAGAAGGAAGCATTCAGATACAAGGTAAGGGGAAAATCTCGAACCCAATTTTCTTTCTTCGGGTTCTCCCTATTTCACTCCATTTTTGATATGGTTACTCCTTAAAGATCATTTTTTATCATTTTCGTCACTTTTCTAGGATATAAATTTTTTTCACTGGTTTTTATGTCAAACATGATATTTTCCAAAATAACTCTTCTTTTAAGAACACACCTTTTACTTCTCACTGAAAATGGACGGTTCTGGTAACATGTATGTTATTCCCTATTTATTTTGGGAACCCAATGTTTATGAATGTGTTATTATGAGACGAAACCCATTCCTTTCCATGGGTTATTTATTTACATTTTTGATATGTGTTCTATGTGGCAAGCATGATAATGATAATGTTATTATGTGATGGGTGAACTCGAAATTATATAGCACAATTTATATGTTTGAATGTGACGGGTGTGGACAGAATTATACAACGCTCCAATGCATTGGGTAAGTGATGACTCTCATTAGTAAATGTGAAATGATGTGTGAACAAGATGCTAGCTTGTTTCACAAGTATGTGTGTTAGTTAGCAACTAAGACATGATGTTTCAATTTTTATGCATTGCCACATTTCAAGTCTTATATTTATGATTCCTCTCATGTTCATGATCCTTTTACCATGTTATGATTATGCTCACCCAATTCTATACTATTCTTATCTATCCTCTTACTGGGTTTCTAGTTCACCCTTTTGGATGTATATCCTCATGTGGCTGTATTCACTAAGGAGAGGACAAGTGCTAATAAGAAGCTAGAGAAGAAGAAATTAAATAAATGTTTATGCTTGATGTTGTAATTGTTATGTATGGTCCTAGTTTTCCCAAGAAACTAAACCTTTGGATCCTCTATGTGTAATACTATTATGTTGTTTATCTTTAAAATGATGTAATATTAATGTAAGAAAAGGCAGGGTCGTTATATAGTAATCCTCCGCGAGGCTCAAGCCCAACATCCAGCAGTTCCGACCCCCTTCATGTTGGTTCACCCCCGTCCCACATGATATTAAACTGTGGACCTCTTTTATAGGTAAGTCATTGTCACTCCATTCAGTAGTATGCCTTTGTCACTCCATTCAGTGGTAAGCCATTGTCACTCCATTCAGCGGTAAGCCGTTATCACTCCATTCGGTGGTAATCCGTTTTCACTCCATTCAGCTGTAAGCCGTTGTCACTCCATTTGGTGGTAATCCATTGTCACTCCATTCAGCGGTAAGCCGTTGTCACTCCATTAAGTGGTAAGATATTGTTACTCCATTCAATGGTAATCCATTTTCATTCCATCCAGCGGTATGCCGTTGTGACCTTAATCAGTGGTAAGCCATTGTGACACTATGCAGCGGTAAGTCGTTGCAACCTCATCAGTGGTAAGCTGCTGGAAGCCCTGTCCAGCAGTAAGCCATTGTTACCTCAATCAGCGGTAAGCTATTGAAACCCCATATAGTGGTAAGACATTGACACCTTATCCAATGGTAAGTTGTTGCGATCTCATCCAGTGGTAAGCCGTTAAAAACCCCAATTGGTGGTAAGCTGTCATCACATGAACTACATGGACTTTGATTCCATGCCATGAGGATATGTAAGAAGCCTCTTCAAGGCTCAAGCCCAAAACCATCATTATCCTCATGATGGTTCCCCCCATTCACCATCCAATTCACAGAACCTTCAATCATCCATCCTGATTCTTACCTGGGCCTCCACATCCCGGAGGGATCATACCGCCCCATTCCCCTTTCCCACTAACAGCATTAGGGAAGCCAATCACGTGTTGGCCCCAATATTGGTGTTTCCTCCAGGGGGTTCCTCCATCTGATCCATTCTATTCAGTGTTCTGATCAGCCCGATCCATCTCCATTGGAATTTAAACTTGCGAAATACCCCGTGTTAAACATGGAAAGATATGGAAAAACCTCAGATACATGCCCATGGCATACGATTCCCCACATTTTATGTGGGATTCCTTGGGCTTCCATGCCCTCGAGAAGCCCTATAACAAGGGACATAAGATAGACATGCCAATCCCCTAGCGTCCAGACACGCCAGTGATGCCCAACATGACTACTCCCTTAACCAAAGGTTGCTGCCCTGACCGGACCCCTTGGAATGTCCTGACAGAAGCAGTTTAATTAACCGGTGTCCATGAAGATATAGCATGGAGAAGAGTTTCATGAACAACGTCATAAGTCTATGAGGGAGACCTGAACTAGGTGATGATTTCTGAGGAGGAATTCACAGACGGAAGAACTGACATCCCATCATCCTGTTTCTATTAAGGAGCTAATGTCCCTGAATAAGGAGAAGATTCCACCAACCTTTGGAAAGCAAGAATACAGGTCAATAAAAACTGCACCTCTCGTCCCCGAACTGGGCAGACATGTGCACCCCGGCAAAATAATTGGAAACAACTACGATAGTCCTTCTCATGGTGGTGTGGAGATGGATCGTAGGTACTCTACTCCCAACATCCACTATAGTCAACCTCTTGACGAAAATATATCCCAACAACAAGGAAATCATCTCCCTACTTATATACCTCCATATATAGAGGTTTCCAAAACTATGAAACCTTCGTATAGAGATGCGCTTGAGACTTCAGGGTCAACTGTATATGGTTCCCCATCAAATTACAACAACACTCCACTCCCCTTGGTAGGAGACCATCAAATCCAAATTATATGGTCAAACTTGATGATGGCATGTAAGTCTGATAAAGAGGAGGGAGATATTGACATATAGATAGAGTTATCCAGAAAAAATTTCCCCATTATGTTCTAGCCCCTCGTTATTTCTATCTATGAGGTCCCAGATGAGTTATAAAAGGAGTTCATTCCTTACCTATGCTAAAATATGTGGGATACAAATCAATGACTGAAGGATCAATATCTACTTCATCCAGGGTATGAGTTTTACCTTCATAAAATCAAGATACTATGATATAAGATTGACATATATTTTTTATCCATGTTTTAGGATCCAAAACCGGAAAATCACAGTTCAAATCTACAACACGCTTGCCTAAATTTTCATCGTCAAACTTTGGTAGATGATCTCTAATGCCACATCATGCATTCGCATTTGAGTATGGGGATAGTATAGAGAATTTCACATTTCTGCACCCATAGAACAATAAAACCCCTTATATTAGACATCTTGTAATGTTATTGCCTCTGGAGAAATCGGGGGACTAGGTAACACTTGAGCTAGTTGGTCACTACAATAGAATGAACCCACTTCAAAGATGACTAGACATCACAAAAAGATGAAAAGGATAACCAACATGACATCAAACTAGGCCCCTCAGTGCAATGATAAATCATTTAGAACATGGATAATGAAGTTACGATCATCAAAATAGATTCCTATAAAAAATAATTCTCATCATGGGATGCCATCACACCCTGTTCCCATATGAGCATAGATACGCCACATAAAATGGTCCGTAGTAACATCTGCTGTAGCCGCTGTCCAAGAGTGGACTCGGTACCCTGGGTCAAGAGAATATCTACCACCACCTCCAACCCTCAGATAATAAATTACCAAGAGGATTCATAATATACCATCAGCAGTCATAGGTGAACCCCAACCCACTGGGATGGGGACATTTATATCTCTACCACCTTCTCCTGGTTCATCATCCCCTAAGAGGGTCCTAGAAGATCATTTTTGATTCTAGATCACATCACCCCACTAGGTTGGGGGCATTTATATATTCATGTCTATCTTGATAATCTTCATGTCTGTGATTGGAGTCATTGTATCCTCAACAACAGGACCAATCAATGCCAATGGAGACCCCAAATGACTCCCACCCTATAGGGCTGGGGGAATTTTCATCATCGTTATCACAATAGATAGAATCAGTCTTCTCAAGGTTGGGAGGTAAAAATCAATGGTTGGCATCCCACCTGTTCCTCCCATCGTAATAAAAACCTTTACTGGTTAGGGCCCATATTACAACCATAATCAGAAAATCCCTCAAATTAACTATTCATAGGCTGAGATGGGTGGAGCATATGAAAAAGGAAATGAGAACCCACTTGGGTCACAAGCCAAAATGGCCCAACATGGACAAGGGTTCAAATAACGACCCTGAAAAAGTCAGTATAGAATCATCCAATAACATTGAATGTAATGGAACAACCACTATTTCCCAGCATGCCTTTGTGAATGTCCTCACTCTTAACATGGAGAACATCGATCAAGACATGAACACAAAGGTCCATAATGTGGAAAATGTACCCCCCTAAGAAGGGTGATTCAGAAACACCAAATGCGGTTGTGTACACCCAACATGGTAATCATTCATTCATCAGACGAATTGAGAATTAATGGGATATAAAAGTGAGACCACTTCATTGACCCTCACATTCTCCCTATTGATGAGAGACCTCTCTAATATCAGTGAATTTGGGTTTTCTTAATGTCATCGAGTCCCTGGATACTCTAATGGAAGCCATGAAAGGGAGAGGTTTAGCTATGAAACAAGAAAGGAAGCCATATCCTAAATGGGTGGATGATACTCTACCTCCACCCAACATTGGTAACCCTACCTACTCTACCATTGACGGTGTAGGAGACCCAAAAAAAATTTAACACACTTCATATCCTGATGTGAGCCAATGATAGATCCTCAAGATCAATAGGAAGAAAAAAAGCTGATGTGTTTCATGCAGTCTATGATGGGGATAACCTTCATATGGTACAATAGTCTTCTAGCATGATCTATTACAGGATGATAAGACATTCTTTGTTAGTTCCTTTATCAGTTCAGTTCAACACTGATAGAAACAATGATCATCAATATTATGAACTGAAAATAATGTGAGAATGAGAGGGTGTAATATTACATAGCATGGTGGAAAGGTTTAACCTATTCACTCAATATCCACCACTCATAAGAGAAATTGATGGAACTCTGTGTTGAGAATCTCAGGGATGAGTTGCAGAAACACCTAATCCCAATGAAATATCCATGTGGGTTCCAAGAGTTCATTGAAATGGAAAAAATCATAAATAGGCTATTTGAAAAACAGAATTCAAGTCTTGAATCATGCCCACAACATAGGGGGAAAATCTAGTAAGATAAAATGCAACAACTATCACTATAAAGCCTATAGTGGTACCCATTAAAGCACCCAAGAAGGTCACAAATCAGCTAGCACTTCTTGTCAAGTGGTGAAAACTACAGAATCAGCCTTATCTAGAAGTACAAAAAAATTAGGATCACCTAGGATTTGAGGAATGAATGAACAAAGTATACTCCTTTTAGAATGAAAAAGTCCTTGATTATTTCTTGGAATCCATGGATAATAACTTGCTGAAGCTTCTAAAGCCTATAAATCCTAAGGAATTCAACCTCAACAACCATCCTGGCTACTACCCTTACCATAGAAGGTTAGGTCATAATATCTAGGATTTCATACTCTTCAAAGGAATACTTCAAGGCATGGTCGACTCTGGACAAGTGATTCTAGATAACTCCATAGAGTTGGTGGATTCCATACCCATCATTTGGTTTTAAGAAGAGGGATATTGATATAATGTTATGGCTAGGTTTGCACAAAATTTTCAAAACTAGATGACTTGAAAAATAGTTGATCCAGGTCACACCACTCTAAAGGAAGGACTACGTAGACTCATGATAGCTTCACCACCCAAGAAGGAGACATCAGATGTGGCTCGCAAAGGTGGGTGTGACCACCAGAATTAGGAAGAGACAGAAGAGGAAGAGTCATATTCTTCTCCAAATAAATCCCAAAATCTTAAAAATTTCTTCCCCACACATCTGCAAGAGAGGAACATCCCCACCAAATGGAATCCTCATTAGATGAAGAGAGCATCTTTGGCTCTATTAATGTGATACACTTGGTAGAACCCTTTTCCAATAATGAATACTCTTATGAATGTGGTTTTCCCACACATAATTAAGGATCATGAGGCTGTATGTGCCAAAAATGAGGATACATGGGACAATGCAGATGTGGTCAGACTCAATATTTCTTTCATGTCCCCATAGAGCACATATATGCATAGGATCCTCATGGGAACGCACTTAAGAAGGCCTAAAAGGGGAAAGGAGGTGCCTCATAATCCTCAATCAGTAACCCATATACTATTGTCTTGCATGAACACTTAGTAAGAGTTCAATCCAATCAACCTAGACAATGGGGAAGGCTAGTGTGACCTACACAACTAGAAAAAAATACTCCCTCAAATTCTACACAAATACCAGGTTCATATACCTTAGATACTTCATCTCCTAAAACATGTTCATAGGAGAATCCACATTTCAAGAATATCCAACCTCTAACACAAAATTAATATGTTCTAAAATAGCTATCTATAGTACCAACGAATATATCAATCATCGATGCGCTCCGCCTTTCAAAATAACTCAGGGAGGCACTTATTGAAGTCATAGAGATCCCATGGGAATTTGAGACATAAATTTCTATAGTTGAGGTCTATCTAGTGGAGACTATTTCCTTAGAATGTCATGTCACCATCTCATTCACTGGTCAAGATCAAGAAGAGGCTATCCAAGTTCACATAAGGCCCTTTTACATTTCAGGCAGACACAATAAGGTTAATATCCAAAGTTTGCTGATTGATAATGGATCTGGGATTAATATCATCCCAATTTGAACTCTATGATGTTTGGGATATAGATAAGGTGATTTATCCCCAACAAAGATGACTATTTAAGGTCATAATAAACATGAGCTAAGATCTCTTGGGAAGATCAAACTCAAAGATCAATTTGGGGAACTCACTTCTGATGATGATTTCATGTTTATCTAGTTAGACACCACATATAATGTACTTCTTGGAAGGCCCTATATCCAAAGATACTTGGCGGTACCATCAAAATTACATCAATTTCTGAAGTACCCCATTAATGTAAAGGTCATCATACTACATGGTTACAATTCCACCTTTAAAACATAGGGAGGAACATATGATGGAGAATATTTCTACAAAAAAGGTAAGAAACCAATTGTAGATGATGATATACAAGTTTCAACTTCAAATGGATTGGGGACTGACCCTATGAACCCCTAGAGTATGCTTGATGAAGATTATGTGCTCCCCATAAACATGGTCGAAGTAGCAGATCCAATGCCAGAGATCAAAGCTCCTGCTATCCTTAGAAACAATTTATAAAACAACCAACTCCAACATCTATCTACAATTAATCCGATTGAAATAGATTATGATGTCTCTTATAATGTCTTATCTCACCCTGATAGTGATGAAGAAGCCCCTGGATCTCTATATTCACCTGAAAATGTATCCACATACATAGAAATGGAAGAGGATGAGGATGAACTCAGAAATATCCCTAAAACATTCGCGGAAGGAATATCCACCACTATAAATGATATTAGACAAGTAAATCTGGGAATTAAAGAAGACATATCGCCTTCTCGGATTAGTGCTTCCATTCCCATTGAAGAGAAAGATATGTGAATCACATTTCTAAGAAATAATCAATATGTGTTCACCTAGAACTATACAAAAATTCTGGGACTGAATCTAGATGTGGTTATGCACCATATCAGTATGCCCTATGAGAATCGAGGCTTCAAATAGGCATTCGAGAGGATTCAACCCTCTCACTCCACCAATGTAGAGTCGGAAGTTGATAATTTTATCAAATCCAACTTTATCTGAGAATTTAAATACACAATATGGATTTCCAACATCATCACTGTCAAGTAAAAGAATGGGAATATTAGGGTCTATATAGATTTTAGAGACCTTAATCAGAATTTCTTGAAGATTGATTTATCAATTTCGATCACATAAATCTTGATCGATGTAACTATTGGCATCCGATCCCTTTCCTTCATGGATGGGTACTTGGGGTACAATCATATCAAGGTGTCCCCCACACATGAAGAAGCTATCACCTTCAGAGCACCTCATGAAATCTTCTACAATCAGGTCATTCCCTTTGAATTAAATAACGATGTCACTGCATATCAATTCACCATGAATCATAACATTAATACATTTTTGGGAATGATAAATGAGTTTTATATCAATTTCCTTGTTGTTAAATGTTGACAGTGATGTGATCACTTCATGAATCTTCGAACAATCTTTAACCAGCTGTGACGGTAATGTCTAAAGATGAATCTACTGAATTGTGATTTTGGGGTAACATTGGAAATGTTACTTGGTTTTTTGGTATTCTACTTCAACATTGAGGTCAACCCCCAAAAGTCTAATTCTATATTAGCAATGTCACCCCTATAAATCTAAAATAATTACAGGTATTTTAAGGGAACCTTGACTACATTTGGCATTTCATATCAAATTTTTCCAAAAAATATCTCCCCTTCACCAGGATAATAAAGAAGGGAATCTCCTACCAATGGAATTATGAATGTCAAAGATCCTTCAAAATTTTCAATTGTTACTTGTTGCGCGCACCAATTTTTTTGCCTTTGGTGGAACGGAGGCCACTAATCATATATGTGGACACCATGGAATGCTCACTAGGAACCCTCCTCACATGAAAAAATGATGCAAGGAGTAAGAATTTTCTCTACTACCTCAACTAGATGATTCTAGGTACCGTGACTTAATATTAAGATTACAAAAAGAACTACCTTGAAATCATCTCCACAGTGAAAATGCTAAGGCACTAATTGTAGCACCACAAAGTCCGCCAGATCTATTGTATTGATCTAATCAAGTACATACTAGGATACCCTATGTTGACTGAGCACTTGTATTGATGGGTGGTCATTCTATAGTAATATGACATCCAGTTCATATCACAGAAGTCAGTGAAAGGGAAATCTCTATCCGATTTCCTCTCAACACATCCTACCTCAGAAAATATGATATAATTCGATGGGGATTCATCCTTCGGGTGATGAGGGAATTTATATTTTAGGAACGGTTATGTGATCTCTATTTTAGATTCTTCTATTATCCTCAGCATTCAATTTCCCTCATGTTAAATGGGTTTAGATTCTTTATAAATATCAGAGGTGTGAGGCAAGGAGATTCCATGTATCCCTTCCTTTTTCTCTTAGCTCAGGAGGCCCTCTTATCAAATTTTCACTCTAATTTAGAATCAGGAAGGATTAATCCTTTTATCTCCAATCATAGAGAAAACTCAACATCTCACCTGATGTTTGCTGATAATATATTAATTTTTACTAATGGAAGGCGCATGTCACTCTAAAACCTCATGGGTATCATGGGGTAATATGGGGAGGAAAGTATCCAACTCATCAAATCTATGAAGAGAAATATTTTCATTTCCAACAAATGATCTAGAAGATGATAAAATGAAAACCAAGATATATTGGGAATTTATAGGAGTCATCTGCCAATGAATTACCGTAGAGATCCTATTTCTTAGGGGAGAATAAAAAAGAGCCTCTTCAATGACATCATTAATCATATTAAAATAAGGATATGCAATTATAAGAACAAGTTCCTTTCATTCTGAGGTAGAGTTACCCTCATTAATAGTGTGATCAATTCGATTCCCATTCATGTGCTTTTGATTGTAAATCTGCTAATGGGTACTATTGTAAATATTGAAAACACCATGATAGCCTTTTATGGGATTCTAATCAGTTGGGGAAATGTCATTGGGCTTCATGGAGCTGTATGGAAAAACCGGTTGAGGGAGGTGGTGAGGGATTATGTAGTGTGGTCAAAACCATACAATCTATGTAGGCACAGATCATGTGGGAAATCATCAAATGTTCTTCATTATGGGAAAGGTTCATTAAAAATAGAAATAGGGAGAAATGGGAGGACTGGCCAAGGAATAAGAGGACCCTTTTCAATCTTTCCAAATGCATGAACACACATCTACCAGGCCTCCAAAACCATGCATGCTAGTTGGTTGGGAGTGGTGATATCAATCTCTAGAATGAGAATTGGGCTGAAAACATCCTCTTCTTTTCTGGATTCCCTGTTCTGACCATCACCTTCAAGGAGGAAATCAGTCACCAAGGTCTAATTGACACCATTTTCAACCCAGAATAGATTAATATTTATCAATGCATTCTCCTGGGGGATGATCCAGATCATTGTTATTTCATTGGCTCAAATTCTGGTAAATTTTCAGAAAGTGGTTTTAAAACCACTATCTATGTGAAAAGGGAGTGTGATGAACTCTCCTAAAACCTCGGGTGCAAAGGTATCTCCACCAAATGGAATTTTCTAGTCTAGAGAATTCGCCATAGGTCCCTTTCGATGAATGAGAACATCCAACATAGAGGAGTGATCATGGCGTATCACTATTTTTGTTGCACCATCCCATGAATGGAGTCCTTGGGTGACCTTTTTGTGCACCTTGAATGGGAGAGGAACCTATAGTGCAACATGGGATCAATTCTAGATATCGACTGTGCAGGTAATTCTTTTCAAGAGATTTGAATGAGTTGGTTTTGTGATTTTTGGCCATTGGATATTGGAAGGAAAATTCATGACGTAGCTGTGGAGGCTAATTTCTAGAATCTATGGAAGGCGTGAAGACTTAAAACACTTCTCTCTAGGTGAGGACTCAATCTATGGTGGCCTAAATGGACCAAATCTATTATGGCTGTGAGGGATCACCCTCATTCAGATGGTTTCTTCCCAGACCTCTCACTTTTACAAGTTCAAGCTCTAGGAACTAGGGAAAATGGGTTGGGTGGTTACCACCTCATAGTGGTTTGAATCTCAACATAGATGGTTCCTTTGTAAATAGAGATATAATGGGTGATTTCCTAGTTAGTAATACAAATAGCTCCATTATTTTTGGTTTCAGTGCCTTCTAAGGTCCGGTCTCATCCATGGGTGTGGAAGTTAGGGCCTTGCACAAGGGTTTATCTCTATGTAACCGTTTCAAAATCAAGGTGGTGGTTATTGAATTGGACTCCACTGTGTCCAATCTCTTTCATTAAGGTAAATCCAAACCTTCAGGGGATAATTATTATTTAGTAAGGTTATGAAAGAGTTATATCAATCCAGGCTACTCTATCAAGCATGTCTGGCATGAAGGCAATTTTGCAGTGGACAAATTGTCTCACAAAGGGAGAGATGATGAGGAAATAATTATCAAAAACCACATTGGTGCCATTATAAAGAGCTTCAACCAAGTTATTCTCAAATACACTCTTGCAATGCACTATTTTATGCCACCACGATTCATGTCGGTTTTGTCTGGGCTCATTGTATTCCTCTCTTTATTCAATAAAAAAGTTAATTTTTAACATCATAGTTGAAGATGGATTCTATGCCCATGACACTACTTGGACATGGGAGATGTACTTTCATGACACCTCTTAGAGTCCTACCAACATAATAATGGAAAAACCAAAGCTCAATCGGTTTGGTATGGGTATTTTTTATCTCTCAAGAAAAATCAATTTCCCTACCATTTCCCACTATCCGAAGGCTACACTAATATTCAAGAAGAATACCAAGCCATAATTGTTGGTTTGGAACTATCCCTATAGCTACATATATCCTTTCTAAATATCAATGGGATTCATAAATGATGATAAGGAAAATAAATGGTGAATATTCTTTTAACAAGGAAAAATTTACCCCCTCATTGGATATGTTAGGGGATTGATGGATGAATTCCCTTTTGAGACCACATTGCATTATGTTCCCCAATAAAAGAATGATTAAACCGATGAATAGGGTAATATAGATATCGTTCTGGCCAACCCTGGTCAGGAGGAAAAAATCATCGGTATAACACATCGAAAAATGGTCTCATCAATTTTCATATGTGATATGGAAGAAATCAATCGGGTCAGTACTACCCATAGCTTGAAAAACTAATTGCATCTTCAAGATGGATGGAGGACACACTTAGTTATCTCCAAAACGGGATTCTCCCAATAGACCATGTCATAAGGGAATAGATTCAGTGTCCAGCAGAAAACTTCACTCTCTAGGATGGTCCAAATGAGATAAAAGCCTTCTAAAAACATGGATTTGATGGAATTATTCTTATGTGTATAGAAGAAGGAGAAATTTTCACCATTATGGAAGAAGTCCATGTATGCTCCTACAGTTCCCATAAATCTAGAACCAGGGTTTCCAACCAAATCTAGAGGTTTTTATACTATTGGTAAACCATAATAAAAGACTGCATAGAATTCACAAGGAAATGTCATATGTACCAGATTCATGAAAACTTCATCCTTAAACCCCCAGAATTTCTACATACAGCTAAATATTTCTAGCCATTTTCAGTTTAGGTGATGGATGTTATGGGTGCATTTCCCCCAACCACAACTAAGCAGTTCAAGTACATCCTTACTTATATTTTCCTTTTTTACAACTAGGATGAGGAAATACACCTCAATGATTTTGGGATGAAAAATATTATCAACTTCTTGAAGCCCTATATAATCACCACGTTTGGATTCCCTTACATAGTATTTACAGAAAACAACACCAATTTCTATTCCACAGAGTTATAGAAGATATACCAAGAGTACAATATCGATTCCAATCACTCATCCCATTATAATGCATAGAAAAACGGATAGATATAGGCCTTCAATAAGACACTATTTAACATACTCCAGAAGCTAGTGACCAAGGATAAGAGATCTTGGCCGGATAAAATCCTCTATTCTTTATGGGCCTACTGTACCACTACATGTACCGCCACATACAAAACACCATACTCATTGATGTACATGATCGAGGAAGTATTACCCATATAATTATAGTTTACTTCAATCTGAATAGCCATTTGTGAGCATCTCTCAGATGATAAGAAGTCGCAAAAGTTATTGGAAAAATTGGAATGAATAGATGAGAAAATATTGTGCACATTACACAACATGGAGGACCATCAGAATCAGATGTCATGAGACATTAATAAAAAGTTTCTCATTCATTCATTCCTACAAGGAGATTTGGTGCTAGATCTCAGAACCCCAATGATATTAGAAAAGAATCCCCCCAAATTGGAACCTGAGTGGGAAAGAACCAATGTAATACAAAGGGATTATCATAGTCGACCCTGTTCACTGGCACCATGGATGGAGAGTGTGTCACACCACCCACCAATGCAAGTTTTTTAAAGAAATACTTTGTATATGCTATCATAATTAAGGGAATCCACACTAGTGTAAGACCCTAATTTTTCCTAGACATATGACATTAAACTATATAAAGATTTTCCTAATGACATGATGTTAAACTATACAGATATCATCCTAACCACATGTTGTTAAAATGTACAAATAATTTCCTATCCACACGACGTTAAACTATATGGGAATCATCCTGGCCTCACAACATTAAAATCTATTGTTTCTTGAGAACTATGTATGGATTTACTCCTTCTCTCATAGGATGTGTAGTAACGTCTGAAGCCATCTTCTTGGGCCCAACCATAGGATTAATTTCCTTTCACATTGGGTGATACAATTTTCTTACCACATGACACAAAACTACATAGATCTAGAACTCCCCCCTTGATGATGGGTGACCCGATGTCCTTACCACATGACATAAAAATGCACAGATCCATAATGTCCTTCTTCATTCATGCCTTGTTACCCACATCCTTAATGAATGACATTAAACTACTTGACTCTCTAGGACTACTTATGGATCGATTATCATTTTCAATGAGATACATATGGATGCCTTGATCCTATATCACGGTCCAATGTCCATATTATACAAAATGATTCCATAATGATATGAAATGCCTCTGCATGGGACCCTTTTCATTCCTTGTTTCCACACTGAGCATAGATCACATGGGTTTAGGAATTTCTATAGGGGTTCCCCATATGAACAAGGAATATCAGCTTCGATGGGTTTTTCCAAGTCCTGAATAAGAGACCTTAAAAGGAATACCATTACTCCTCACCGAAAGATTTTAAAATTCATGGCTCATCCGAACTATGCTTGGTTTGACTCTATTTCTCATGAGATACGTAGTGATTCCCAAACTTCCACCCTTGGGCCCAAATGAAATATTCTCATAAATTTGTGTCAGTTCACCTCTATCCTAACTGAATGATGTTAAAATGAATGGTATTTAAAGAACTACATATGCCTTTATTCTCATTTTTCATGAGATACATAGCAAACACCCAAACATCTATCTTTGGGCCCAACTACAATATTACCACTTTTCATGTCGGTCCATATTCGCCCTTAAAGTATGATGCTAAAATGAATGGTCCCTTAAATAACTACATGTGGATTGATTCCTGTCATTACTGGATACATAGTGATTCCTAGACCTCTAATCCTAGGCCCAACTACACCAATCAATGGAAACAATGCCCACCTCTCTGTATGGGATAGAGAGAAGAAGAGAGAGTTTCTCATTTAAGAACAATGTAGGGATTGATTCCCATCACCATAGACATGTAGTGAAACCCATAATTCCATTCATTGTCCCAGATATGATTACACTATTTTATATCGAGGGATCAATGTCCTTACCACATGACATTAAACTGCAGGGAAATTAATAACTATTTGTGGTTTAATTCTCATTTTCATGAGATACACAGTGATACCCAAACTTTAAACCTTAGGACCAACCAAAGAATTTCCATCCATTCACATCAGTTCATATGTCCTTACCACATGATGATAAATTGCATAGAAGTACAACCTTACCACATGACGCTAAACTACAAGGAAAAAATCCTTACCGTATGAGGATAAACTACACGAAAGAATGTCATTACCGTATGATGTTAAAATACAAGGAAAACAACTTGGTCCTATGAATTTTAAACTCCAAAAAAATAAATCCTTTCCACAAGATGATAAACTACACAAGAATAAATCCTTTCTATATGACATTAAATTATATGGAAAACTTCTTAGTCGCATGACATTAAAACTGCACGAAAACATCCACACTACATGAAAATAAACAACACAGACCATTTCACATTTTTCATTCCTTATCAAAGGACTATAATATACTTACATCGGTCAACCAATTTATGTAGGGATTCTAACATCTTTTAAAATAACCTTAATCCATATACCAGACATCATATCTTGTATGCATCAATTTGCTATAATCATTTCATTTCCCTTGAAAAGGAATAAAAGAGATCTCTTGTTTGGCTATGCTATTGATGTAGAATGGATTTAGACCCAAAAACTAGTGACATCTTGGTCCTATATAAAGGTCCTTCTGATTTTCATGAGCCCGGATTTACCGAGGCAGAACCAAACATATTAGGATGTTATGAGACATACCTGGTGTGACTGTCCTATATCATTTATCACAACCTGAGGAACTCAATCCATGATTTGAAAAATATCCACCTCCTGATCAGAAGGATGTTGGTGTACTCTTGACTATAGCTATCTTAATTAGGCTATTGTGTGACATCTCTCATATTAGTTCAACATGAGTCAATACCTTAAACTTCCTGCATTTGGTCAAATCTGTATGACCTTAAAATTTAGCCTATTTTCGTCTAAATCACAATACCTTAAAATAATATCAAAAAATACAAAAAACATTTTAGGTTGGAAAATCACAAAGGGTGTCTTGAGAAAAATTCAAGTCTTCACTCACTGAACTCTTCATCTATAGATTTTAGGGAAAAATTAGGGGGAAAGTAAAAGGCATAAAGCTCATAAGGTTTGATCTACAACTATAGTAAAATCCAAGCTATGCTCGCTGGACCGAGTGGTCCAGAAAAAAGTTAGATCAATTAATTGTCACATTTCCTTTACATGAGAATATGTTCATTAGGTGGTGGCATAAATTTTAGGGTGATCAAACCCTTCTTGGATCATACATTTTCCCTAAATCATACTTCATGATTTCAAACACCTTGGGTATTCACAAAACATTCATTTCCCCTGAAAAAGAAAAGAGATATATCTGCTAGACCACGCTATCAATGAAAAAGGGATTAGAAGAACCAACCAAAGACATCTTAGAAAAATATAAAGATATTTCTGATTATTGTGAGTCTGAAATAATTATGGCAGAACCGAGCACCTGATAGTGTTTTAAGATATCCTCAGTGTGACTGCCTGCAGCCTTCCTCATGACCAGATCACTTTGGACTATGATTTATAGTCTCCATACCAGACTATTCAAGCATATTCTACATTCTCTATATTTCCCCACCATGTTTTGTACCCTTTATCAAGGATGAAATGTGACACTTCATTCCCAAACCATTGATGGTCCACACCTCATGATTTAAAACCACAAAGTTTAGAGATCAAGTTTCACATTAAGAGCTAAATTTCCTTAAGGTTCCAGAACTCTTCATGGCTAGACTTATTTCCATACCCAAATTCTTCATATAGACATTTGAGTCTTTAAAAATCAGTCATGACCCTTGTAGAGAAGTGGAGATCATATTTTCTTGTCCATATTATCAATGAATAAGGGCTTAGAACCATCAACTAAAGGAATATCCCTCTTATAAGAAAAGGAGCATCAATCCATATGAGACCTGATGACACCGAGGCGGAACCTGACACCTCATAGTGTTAAGGGACATACTCGATATGTATACCCTATTACACATTACCATACTCAATATTTTTGGATTTGATTTTTATCACCCACACTTCAACTATCCAAGATGGCCTAGTATCCGTAGTATTTCTCCCTCACCCATATTTACTTCCATAAATCTTACATAGTCCTTGGAAAAGAGTGGAGATTAGCTTTTCCTGGCCATGATATCAATGCATAAGGGATTTAACCATCCAACTAAAGGAATCTCCTCCTTGCAATAAAGGAAATCCAATCCTCATGAGCCCTAGAAGCACCATGACAGAACTCAACACCCCATAGTGTTTTGAGACATCCCTAGTATGTCAGCCCCATATTACACAAAGGTACGAGCTATAAGACCATAAACTATAGTATACCAAGTGTTTGAGATAAATGACCTTAAACTAAAGCGATAGAAGGTCCAAGTTAAATGGCCTTAAACTAAAGCGATAGAAGGTCTGAGATAAGTGACCTTAAACTAAAGTGATAGAAGTTCCAAGCTAAATGAACTTGAACTAAAGTAAAATAAGTTCCAAGTTAAAAGACCTTAAAATAAATAGATAGAATGTCCAAGATAAATAACCTTAAACTAAAGAGATAAAAGGTTCTACCTAGAAAAACTTAAACTAAACCAATGTAAGGTCCAAGCTAAACGACCCTAAACTAAAGTACATGGAAATTATCAATCTTGTGAAAGCTTATGAGTCCCACTACATGGTTTTAAAATGATGAGGCTGCTCTAGAAAAAATATTGTCATGTTCGTAGAATATAAAAAGAACTTACCCTTCAAGACATATATCCTACATGGATGATCCCTCTGCAAGTAAGGTGATTTCAAGAAATATGGAATAGATTATCAAAAAAGAATACCATAATGGTGGGAATTAGTGAGTATCTCTTAGAGAGAATCTGTGAAATTTTTAACATTAGATTCTTTGAATTTGTGTTCATTTAGATATAAAGCAATGAATAGGTATTGGTGGTGATTTTAAAAATATCAGAGTGGCGAGATATCATACACACCATGAAGGAAAGGAAATTGAATAGTATTATAGAGGATTATGAAAACACATTCATTCATAATATGAAAACAAGGGAGGAATCTCCACATTTCAGAGCCTCTTCGAGGCTTCATAAAAAAATGGAGTGCAGTAAAAAGTTGAGTCACTATAAAAAATGATCGACTACACTAAAAAGATAAAAAAGAGTCTATAGAGAGGAATCAATTGGGAGTTGGAGTGCCGATCTCCCCACTTCTACCAATTATACCCCATGATGGAGAACCTGGACCAAAGTAGTCAACTCTTAAACCCTTCTCTAAGTAGTATAAAATGAGTATTATGATGTTGAAAGGTTAGAACTCAGATTAATCATCATCTCCATATATCTCTATATATGTATAGTCCAAGAATCCATCTGATCTTGCAGTTCATATAAAAACTAGAGAACATACACCAATGCCTCCATTGTCTCCTTAATTTTCTTAGAAAAGGAATCCCCATTCATAATATCGTGTAAATCCATTTCATTCATGGAAAAGTCTCTTCGGGCCAAGAAAAGTTTCTGTATAATTTCATACAAAGGCTGCTGATCAAAGCCGCCTACCCCTAGGTCATGAAATAACTAGTGAAGGAATTTCCCTTGGTTAAAAAGTATTTACAAGGGGGTGTTAGTAATTAAGACATGAATCCATTCCCAGATCACTCTATGATGTGCCTGATCCTCTACCACCAACAAAGTGGGCATGATAGAAGTATGACTAACTAGTCAAATCAATTCCAAAACATGAGAAGAAGCCCCATATGTCCTTCCCTCAATGTAAACATCATCCATAGATTTTTTAGGATTAAATTCCTCAATAGAACATGTTTCACCATCCATATAGTCATCACCCTAATGGGGTTTCTTTATCGATGTCTCATCTAGATCTTTAATCAATTCCATCATTTCCACTAACAAAGAAGTTATCAAGTAAAAGGCATGTCCACATGACAAAATAACTATCTTAGCACACCATTCATATAATCTATTACTCAATATTGGGCATATTCCTAGGTAAGGAAAGAGGAAGTAGCACCAATAGGTGGAAACATAACCTCATCCTTGGTGTCTTAACATGTCAGAATCTTCCAAAATTTATGGATAACCCTGCTTGATCCCCTCAAACACCACCAAAGGAAGGGTGAGATGCTTTGAGTACAAAAAAACTAATTACAAAATAAATATGGTTTATAGGTCTTTTAGATGACCAGATCATCCACCCAGGTTGTAAGAACCCCATACTGAAGGGAGATCATATAAGATATTTTATGAAGGGAGTAACTTCCATTATAAATGATCGGCCTAGCCGGTACATTAAAGGGGGTAAAATAAAATATTTAAGGACAGCACAGCGCATCCTCAACCACAACATGGCTTAGTGAAATATCCTTGACCTCATAGATGTTTAGTAATCTAGGATGGGATATGAATTTTGGGATCCTAGAAGCTTTGTAATATTCATAACAATAGAAATTATCCCTTATGCATCCAAATAAAAATTAGAGAGGACCATTGATCCTATAAAGGGTTCAACCTCATTCAATATGACCTGGAATTTGGTAAAGGCATCCAAGGACCGTTACCACCATGTTAAGATGACACCCTTCTAAAAGTCGTGCCACCATCACCAATGTGCTAACATGAATTCCCAAACATCTGTCCCTAGATGGAATGGGCCACCCATTCTAGAACATGGCTATACAACATTCCAGTCATAGGTTTATTGGGATCTCCAAGTTCACACAATATCCCCCGTGAGGCATGATCTCCAACCTCTATGATTTCACAATATGAGACGTCACTATCAGAAAATTGTTAGGAGGGGAACCTATGAGGGAGAATATTGGCTGGTCTAACTTCGCTACTGTGGAAGAAAATATTGATCCCATCCTTAAAAAAAGTAAGTGATCCCATTTTCAGATCTTAATTTTATTTCTCCCTTACAATAATAAGAATTTTACTTTCCAAAACTGAGGTCTACTGAGGATCATCCTAGAAATCCATAGTAGAGAGGAATTCATTACAAATTTATCCAATGGGAAGAATCTCTCCCAACTAATAAATTACCCATAGGTTGATTCCCACTTCACCATGGGGAAAGTGAAATGTGTTGCTACCAGGGAAAAATGACTGATCATCTCTCGAAAGGGGTTAATCTAATGATAAAAGTTAAATTGAGAGATCCATAAAAATTCATAATGGTGAACCATGTATAAATCATTAGTGAACTCTAAACGTATTTTTCTGACCCAAAAAGGCTACACCCACTCATCAGAGATATTACCACAGGAATAGAGATCCAATTTCAAGTACCATACAATGCTTGGATTATTAAAATAAGAAGAGACTATACTAGAATAACCCTGAGTGATAGGTTTCTAGGTGAAATCACGACCGTCTTGACTTAGAGGAGAGTGTTCCAACATATAAGACAAACCTTGGGATCAATATGTAACCAATCGATCATCCACAATTTTTTTTTTCTGAAAATAGTTAAGAGAACCAGAAAACTAGTGGGAAAAATATTAAAATTTGGAGAAGGAATGGTAACATCATCTAAAAAACCAAACTTGTATAGAGGAAGTTGATGAGATAAGGTATAATTATGGATGTCGGATGAGAGGAACATCATTAGGGCTTCATTATCAATATATAGGAAATATAGAGGTCCAATATTGAAATTAATGGAAATCATGGCCCTATGATTGGTCAAAACTGAGAAACCTTGACGAGAACCATAATCCATCTAAAAATAAGTAAGTGGAACATTTTAGATAAATATAATATCAAATATTATAAAAAATAGAAGCATGAAAGTCCTGAAAACGTCATGCACATCACATAAATCTATAAGGAATTTGTAAATCACATATAGGATTTGTGAATCACATAATATCCAAAGGATTAATAGGTTTCATAATCCATTTAGGGAATATATTGATCACATGAACCCTTTTTAGACTCATGATTTTGTGACATGAACATGGTCACATGAATCAGTTGAATCGAATGATTGAACCATCAGACCCCACAAAACCTTCAAGACCTTTGGAATAAATCCTGGTAGAAGTTCAAAAAGAATTACTAAATTAGTGTTCATGTTTTGACTTGATGAGAACCTGGGCATAGATAGGTCTTGTGGGAAAGATCTCATAGAAAAGGCTCACAAATAGGGTCTCGTGATCAGGATCCATGACATGGTCTTACGATGGAGGTACATGATGCAAACAAAGGGGAGAGAGCTTTGGAGAAGTGGTGACCAGTGGAATGAATTACTCTCCACCCATCCTATGTATAGATAATTTTTAGTAATACCAAGAGTCACCTGGTAGAAAAAAAATTTCTTGAGGCATTGATTCATGATACCACCAAAGACTCTAGAGTGAATTTAATTTCCTTAAAACAGAGACCTTGTCTCGGAGAATGTTGCTCCTGATGGGGGGCATTTCTTGACAGCCATCAAATAAGTATAAAAAAATTTACAAGGTAAAAAATAACTAAATATAGGTATTATTTATTACATAGAAGAAAAGGAATAGGAATATGGTTGAGACCTGCAGATCATGAAAATCCTTAAGAGACTCATGACTACGTGACCATTATAAATTCATTTGAAGTATCCCCACACAATGCATAACCTATGAAGGATCCTACAGAGACCCATTTTCAATGAGTCCATATTCTTTGCTGAGGGTGATCCAGAAAACCATTAATTGCACATGTGGTAGGAATATGAGTTCCACTAAGACACGCAGGTTTTCAGTGACAAGCACCTGACAATCCAACATGAAAATCCCCTGAAAATAGAAGGAAGGACACCCAAAATGTGGAATCCCATAGTGTTCAAAATGTTCACATGATTTATCATTGACGATAAGTTTAATTATTCTTTACAACATCTAAGAAAATTCGCAATACCTCTGAGTCTTTGTGAAATAAAATAAAGGATATAAAAAGGGAGGAGTTGGGAGCTACTCGTGGTCACTGAAAGATATGCAGTAGGCCCTTGGTTATCTGTAAGACACCATGATTCTTTGGTGACGTGTCCTCCTCATCTCACAGATTCCCTTTGTCTTGTAAGCCTCATCACATAGAAAACTTTGGATATGTCCATGAAACCATGTTCTCCCCCTTATCACTCCAAGGATAAACAAATATAATTTTCCACAAAATGCTCATGCATGCCCGTATGACCCATATTGGTCACACGATGCATCAATAAAAAATAGAGTAATTGTCCATGAAATTACCCATGTAAATTTTCATGACTCACAACCTTTTTTACATAAAACAAAGGGAAAAAATAGGGATGAGGTGGAAGGAAATCACAGTCTGATAACTCTCGTGACATGTTAAGGAAGTCCTCCATGTAGTCCTGTGAGACCCCTGGGAAAAAATCATTGTCTCATAAAATTCCTGAGAAAAGTTATTGAGCATATCAAAGATGCCTTTCAATAGTAACATAAATATCACAAAGGCCCTTTGACATGTTAATTTGATAATAAGGAATTCCTTAATCATGTCCATAAAATCAAAAAATTCCCCATTAATTATCAATGATCCAATAATCAAGGCTTTAATGAGAGGGACTCGCGGTTACTAAAAATATGAAAATTCCATTGGAGTGGTCCATGATGGATACTCGCAAAGACGCATTGTTCCAGAGCCTTTCATCGACTCTAGTATGGATTCATGATAGATATGATGCAGAAACTAAAGAACAACCAGGGTGGAAATGCCTATAAATTCTCCACCCCAACATGAAAATGTGTTGGACTCAAGATTATTCGACTCTTGACCTTTGGAATCTCAGGTTCAAGGACAATAATGGACTTTCTGGAGAGGCTGATCTCATTATTGACTAGTCATTTTTCAGGTAACATACCAGTAGGAATCTGTAGAAATCATGTACTATACATAAGGTAATTCCCACGATCATTCATAGATCACATGAAGGACTACTGGAAAGGTGTGTGAAGAACATACCGCATATTTCCCAAATTATAAAAGACTCAAGATAAACTGATATTGAAAACATGTATCATTCGAAATACAGGGTATAGAACCAATATTAAAATGGGAAGACTTAATAAAAAGACATGTTTTCTGGACCACATGTGCTTTGCATGATTCATCCAAAAACATGTGATGGTACCAAGACACATCACCTATATCTTTTGATGATAGTTTAGAATTCTTTTTGGGACTTACAAAATTATTCCGGAATGTCAAAGAAAGTAATTTTGTTCCATTGGGAACACTACTTTGGTATCAGAAAAACCCTTTGGACCTATCACCAACACCCTATAACTTCTTTCAAATACACCAACTAACTCATATAACAACTTCTGATCATGTCAATAAAGACTCACAATTTCACTTGGGCATGAAAACCAAGTTCTCACGATACCATCTAGACAAGTCATCTGAGACCCGCGATGCCCTCTTGATATGTCAGTCTGGTCTCACGATGACCTCTAAGGATGTTATCCAAGATACACAACATCCTATGATCCATGTATTACTAACTCTTGCAAGACCCTCTATATGTGTCAAACTAACTCTTATGAATGACACCAGATCATGCCATCTAGATCACGTGACACCTCAAGTTAATGCCAACTAGGTCAAGTGATGGATCCCAGAATAAACCATCTAGATAATGAAATTTCCTTTGGAAAATTCAAATGTTTCATGTGACACCCTCCAGATAAGTAGGACAGGTTATACATGAATCCTCTATGTGTAAGCCCCAATATAAAGGGAACTATGATGAATCTGATTCCTACTATATTCAGGATACATAGGTCACCTCTCTTAAGGTTCAAGCTTCATATTGACCATCTAGGGAATTCTGAACATTTAAGACCCTTATTCAAAGCAATGGAAATGATTAATTTCTATCACTTGTTTCTCACAACTTGCATGGATCACATGGGATTAGGGAGTTGAAATGAACGTGAAATCTAAACTACAAATCTCCACAATGGTATGGGAAGCCTCAGTGTGTAATCCCCAATATCAATTGAACTATGATGAATCTGATTCCTTATACAAGCTGGATACATAATAAATCTCCCTGAGACTCGAGTTCCATGATAAATCATCTTGGGGTAGTCCCAACACATAAGTACCATATCATGAGGAATTAAATGATCATTTTCCATCCCTTGTTTCTCACATTGAACATGGATCATGTGAGCTTATGAAGTTTTAATAATCATATCATCTGCACCCTGGGTATCTACAATGATAGGGATAACCTCAATATATAAGCCCTGACCACATGAATTATGAAAACTTTGATTCTCACTATACTTGGTATACATAGGATGCCCCTCTAAGATTTGATCTTGAATATTAGGCATCCAAGATAACCCATATAAGCCCTTCCCATATGAAATTAGACTACATGGGTCAAATGAACTACATGGGTTTTGATTGCTGCGATAACTAGGATATGTAGGATGAATCATAATGGCCTAATCCCCTCCTCAGAATATTAACTACCTCCTTACATGGAATCTCTTTTCTAATCACTTGGTTATATATATTAAACACATAATAATCCTCATATTACTAGAAAATGATGGAGAACCTCGAATACATACAAATGGATCCACTGAAGAGATCTAGTCCTTTGCACAAGAAAGGGAACTAACCTGTAGTCATTTTGTTAGGGAAACCGGTCCCATATTGGGATTAGGAAGAGAATCATGAACATATATTAAATCTATAAGAGAGTCATAGATTAGGAAAATATTCCCCCCAAAAGGGTGATATGAGATTGACTGACCATCCTCTCGACCAATGTGAGTCCCCAAGAGTTATTGGGCCTAAAAAACCATATGACCACCAACCTTTGTAAAGTAGGTTCATACCTATCTACGGATGAGGGAACCATGGGGAGTTTCTAGGAAATGAAGAATAAATGGAAAACCTAATGCTAGAAATTGAGCGAGTCCTTAAACCCCCCCTCAACCAAACCATCAAGAAAAACCCATTCTGTGCCCTTGAATCTCAATGAAATGTATCCAAATTTGAATCCATGTATTTTTTATGCTAGAATGTAAAGTAAATACATCAAGTCCTCACCAATTTATTAAAAAATTTGAATAATATTTAGTGAAAGTGATAATAAATGTTTATAAAGTTTTTTGACTTTGTTGCCTCATGTTTTGATTAAACATGAATACATCTAGGTCATTGCTGATATATTGAGAGAGTCCAATCAATTTCTTTTGATTTGGTAATCAAAATTGGTGGATAGTTTGACATGGATTTACATTTACTTATACAAATAACGAATATATCCATGGGGATATATCCATGAGTGGGATTCCCATGGATATATCCTACATATTTCCATAAACATTTTTTGTTCATGGTTACAAGTTACATATACCTACATGCTAATATTTTCTTGGCTATCTGTCACATTTAATTTCATGAGAACACCATGTGAAATATTTTTTACCACTTGAAGGTAATGATAAAGAGCCTATATCCATGGTTATATATGTATATAGATAAAAATCTTATCAGTTATACCCTATAATAATGGTCATATAGGACTGTGGCTATAGGCCTTGACCCATAGACTCTATAATCCCCATATTATAAGACTGTATCTGTATGCCTTAACATCTAAACCCTGTAGCCATGGTTATATATGAAGTTGAATATAGGAATTATCACCCAAAACCTATATAAATGGTCAATAGGATCGTGGATATATGATTTACCACTAGAACCCTATAGCCACGGTCATATAGGACTATGGATATATTCTTTATAACCTAAACCTTATAGCCACTGTTCTATAGGACTGTGGCTATAAGCCTCCAAAAATAGACCCTATAGCCACAAAATTATTAGACTATGGATATAATAATTTCAACCAAAACATGTATCCATAGTTATATATAACCATGGATATAGGTTTTAGCACATGTAATTTGTTTCCAGAATCATTTAGGATAGTGGCTATAGGTGGGTTATAACTATGGGATTTGTTTCCTAAGGCTGTAGTATTTTATAGTTGGAAACAAATTACAATTCATGTAATTATAATAATAAAATATGTTTATAAAGTCTCATATATAAATATTATATATAAATATAAATAAAAATGACATATAATGGTAGAGTATTATATATTGTAAGTGTGAGACATGATATTGAAACCTACCAACATATTATTTTTTAAAATTATCCTATAGGCATGGGTATGGATCCCATGGAAATATTTATCCCAAAGTTATTTTTACAATATCTCTCTATACATATCTCATGATGTTTCTATTATTATAAACACTGATATTTGTATCTGACGATTTCATTTAAGTGTTTCTTAATTATATCAATTATATATCAAGTAATATTTCTAATAGACCTAATGATGGATTAAAAATAATTTTAAGGATTATTATTAAATTTAACTTTGATGAATTAAATATATTTATGAGGTAATAATTCATGTGTTGAATTCATGGAAGGAACTTCTTGAAGGCATCAAATACTTTGGACTATTTTGGAAGGACCATAAGTAGAGTTAGATCATAATAGGTTGCACTGGCTAGCCAATGAAGAGTCACTAGCGAGCTGGTGGTGATGAATATATTTCCTAATATATAGGAAGTCCACCAACCAATTGGTGGAGGATAAATAGCCATCTGGTGGAATAAAATAATGCCATCCATCTTTCTGTAAGTGCATCGGCTAACCAGTGGCATCAGGAAACTAGTCAGTGGCTTTGATCTATCATGGTAAAGGTGCATTAATTTCATTAATTAAAAGCATTGAATTAGATAATTAAATTCTTGGATTTATGTAATGGAACCCTAAATCCTATTAATTATATAAATAGAGATCCAAATAGTATTGTATTTCATCTTATAATAATTTTTGATTCATCGATCGAATTAAGTTCCATGTCAGTGACATATCACTTGAAAATTCTATCTAATCTCGAAGTCCTCTCTAGAGTAATTTTCAATTTTGAATTATTAGAGTATCCCTTTTTTTCTACTTGTATATCTATGTACTCAATTTCTATGTATACATATTAAAAGATAAAGGAGCTTCATTGTAATGGATTTTAATTAATCAAATATTTCTCTTATTCTCACATACATTCTACAATGGGAATCTTGATAAAATCGTAAAATATAAAGGGAGAAGAGTGATTAATACCATTGAAGTAGGTTATATGTGTTTCTTTATACTAATAGAAAAAATAAAAAGAGGAAGTGTTTCTTGATCATCATTAAAATCATGAGAAAATATATAAACCTCTCAAATTGAAGGAAGGAGACTCAGGGGATCACATAGAGATATTTCCAAAATCCTTTACCAATTATATCTATTTCCTTTTTATTTTCACATTACATTTCATTTTATCATCTATACACATATCCCATAATTTCTATACATCGATCTTTATAATCTTGATATGATTACATGCTTAATTATATTTTATAAATCATATCAAATTTATCATGATCTCCTAATCAAATTAATTGATAATTAAGTTCTAAATATTATTATAAAGAAAATTTAATTATTGAGCACTTTCATCAATTAAATATCATCATTGAATTATATTTATTTAGTATTAATATTTATGCTGCACATATATAATAAAGACCCTTAGTTTTAATACATTAAAATTAAATAACATTTTTAGAATACTTAAAACATTATAAAAATAGACACCCAACGACCATACTAGTCTAGTACCTTTGGAAACATGGAAACATAAACACCGATACATAAGCGAGCTACATTATCTCCCACTAGGTTCTTCTTGACTAGAACCCTTCTTAGACACATCAAACACAATAAATTTCTTCATATTCTAGGGAAGGAAACATTAAAAGGGGTGATCTAAAATTCTCAGTAAGGGTAAAAAAGTGAGATATGTAAGAATAATAATGATCATAAGGTCATGAGAACAAGATCATGAAAATATAATATCCTATCTTTAATATAAAAGATCATATACATGAATCATGGAATAAATCTTGATAGATTATAATACATGAATCATAAGGAAATAAATAACAAAATACATGAAATAATAACATAGGAATAAAATATGGAATTGTGGTAGACACAAAAGCATATAATATGATTTCCATGGTAGCCAAGTAATCACTGCCAAGACCATCTTGGTAGTATGGATTCACTCCCCAAACCATATTTTTAGTCATGGATCACTCCCATGGCCATATTAATTGAATGATTTCACTCCTCATACCATATTTGTAGTCATGGTTTGCTCCTATTACCATATTAGTAGTCAAGGTTCATTCCCAATACCATATTAGTCTATATCGTGAGATATGAATCTTACCCAATTAATTGGACAGAGATATAGGTATCACCCATATCATAATTAAATCATAAATAAATAATAAAAAATAATCATATCATAACCCATCTCATGAGATATAAATCTTACCCAATTCATTGGAGGGAGATACATGTCCCACCCATCTCATAATGAAATCATACATACATGTGCCACCAGATCATAAATAATCATATCGTAACCCATGAAATGAAATGGGTTTTATAAAAATTTAATCATATCAAAACCAATGTAAATAGACATGTTTCATAATCATTTCAACATAAACATAACCCATGAAAATAAGAAGGTTTCAAAAGCATATAATTTGTGAAAGAGAAATGAGTTTCATCAACATCCTTCCATCAAAACATAGTCCATTCAAAGAAATAATATGAATGTAAACATTGATTAATTTCCCTAAAAAGGAATTAGTAACACCAAAGAATGTTATCTTATATGAAACATAATTTTTAAATATCTTTTAAAAACATTTATTTAGGAAGATATCGATTTTTATTGAAAAATATTTTTAAAACATAAAAACTTTTGGTAAATTGTTTTCTTTGAAAATGGCTATGAAAACTCATAAAGAAAGAATTGAAAACCATAAAATGTTATTTAAATAATTTTTCCTTGAAAATGGGCTTAAAATATCTTTTTAATAAATTTTGGATTAAAATTTTGAAAATATTTTTGAAAACATGGTTTCTGAATACAATAGATTTCCGACCGGAGAGAGAGATGATCAGATTTTACATAAAAACATTATCTTAAGTACTAAAGAGTGGAAAATGGTACTAATACATGTGGATATCCTAAATAAACATTGGGAAAAGAAATTAATGAGTGTTCTTGAGAGATGGATCAAAATATTTCATCAAAGGAAACATATATATAAATAATCTTGAAAAAAAACGATGAGATTGTCTCAATAAACTCTTATAACTTGGTAACTTGGGATCACACTATCCTTGCAATAAATGAAATCTAAATGATTTTTAAAATATCATTAAATAATGTAAATTCATTATATATAACATGTAAAATTGATTTATATACACCTCAAAAGATAATTTAGGTTCTTAGAAAAACATTAGTGTCAATAAAGGAAATTTTTTGACAAAACTATTTTACCGATTTGGTAATTTTTGAAACATAAAACCCATGAAAGGAACTTCATAAAATGGATATGAAAATAACCATAAACTTAATTATAAGATACATATAATAAAATCATGGTCATTACATACACCACACAAAATGAAAGAGTGGAAAACATTTCATGTAACTCATGGAAATAAATGTGAGATGAAACCCCCTTACCTCATATCTTTACTCTTGTCGTACTCATTCAAAACACATGTATAATAAATATAAATTTATTATATTTTTTTAAATAAACATATTATTATATCTAGTACTATATATGGTTTTATTATGACATTATATTACCCTCTTTTTGACAATCCTATGTTAAGGGTTCACTTCGGATAATATTTGCTTTATTCTTTGCATGTGTCTTAATTTGTCATATCTTTGGTATTTATACATTATATCATGATTGGAAGAATGTAAAATATGATATAAATATCATTTATATATATTATATGAATATTATAATAATATATTTTATATATAATTATAAAATGGAATACACTGTTCATGGAGATGGTAGGCCGTACATACGCATGAACTCTATTTCCGTTTAATTATCGTGTTGAAAGAAAGGAAGTAAAAAAATATATGTATATATATATATGTGTGTATATATAATTTTTATAGTAGATTTATGATATATATATATGTATTATATGTTCACTAAATCCATCTTTAATACAATCCATGTAGTGTATGAATGAATCATATCACTTTGAGAGGGCGGTAGGCCGCAATTACTCAAAAAAAATTATCGTATAAACAACAAATGGAAAGTAAAAGAGATATCTGTTGTAAAATCAACACATAAGCTTAAATAAAAAATAAATATATTATATAACATATATAAATATAGTTTCGATCATAATTTACACCATGATAGGTGGTAAGGAAAATTGAATAATCATCGTTTAGTGAGGCGGTAGTTCTCTATACACATAAACAATATGTTCGTTATCAATTAGATGGAGGTGTGTGTAAGTATAGGTCAAAAAATTAGCATAAAAATACTAATATATTTAGGAAAATGGTGTCATTATAAAATCATGGAAAAAATAAAGTGGAAGGGGTGGTGAAAGAAAATAAAAGAAAAGACTTGAGAGAAGATGTTACCTCTTAATCGGGTAACTCCTTTTGGTTTGTACCAAAAGGATTCATGGGATTTCATTCTTCCCAAGGGAAGGATTATAGGAGTAAGAGAGGATTTATGGTAAGTGGATTTGGAATATATTTGATAAAATTAATATTTTTGAGAGGTGTGAGGAAGTGGGAGAGGTGGTGGCATTTTATAGGGAATGAAAAGGAATCACTTGGCACAAGAGCCTCAACCCAGTTGGTGAGGACTTGGAAAGTGCATCCAAGTGACCATGAGTTCAAAACTAGGTGGAGATATAATTTCTGAGTACCGCAACATGAACTACTCGGTCCTATAGCAACCCGAAATATTCATCTATTTGGGCTTCAGGGACACCATTTTGGGCCTTGGGACCTTAAAGGCCTTCAAGACACCCAAGAATTCAGGCCAGTAAGGCTTTCGGGCCACCTTAAGGCCTTCGAGCCACCTGAAATTATGCTCAATGATCAGATATACTATACAAGGAGAAAGGTCTAGATAGGGATTCAGAGTAGGCTCATTAAACAGAGCATAAGATAAGTGTATTTTTTAAAAAGAGAGGGTGTGGAATTTCAATTGAGACCAACCATTGAATGCATGAGAAGCCTAGCTGAACAATCCTTGCGAAGGTGGATAACTAACTTCACAGTGAAGAAGCTGGGGAGGAGAAGTTCCATGTAATTATAGTCTGTATATTTCCTAATACCTATGGGTCATGTAATCTCTAAGACTATGATACTTTTAAGGGTTCCCCCTCATCAATTTAACGGGGTTATCAAAATCAATAAAAAAACAAGGCCTTTGGGCCATTCAGGTCAAAATGAATCACTTAAAATTTTTGGAAACAAGCTTGGTGTACACATGTTATTACCTAAAAAAATTCATAAAAAACAAACCTGAACAATTAATTGAAGGTTTATGGGTGAATAATTTCCAGCCAATGAGTTTTGGAAAAGTTTCTAGGTTATTTGGGCCCCTAAGATTAAGATTTAGTCCCTAATTAAGCTTAATTTGACCTTAATTGTTGTGATTAATTTTAATCACATTTTCTAAAAATTTTGGTCAAAAGTAAATATGATATAACTAGACTCTTAATATTATACTAATTAGAATGGTGCATGTTAGTTTTTTAAAATTCTATTCACAGAAGCGGCAAAATCAAGATTAATGCTAATCCCACAGACATGATGAAATTACACGTCTTTAAAATAGAAAGATGTTAAGAAGTTTATTAAGTTTTTATATTCATTTTCAAAGTGAAATTGATTATAATTAGCTGAATTTAATTAATATATTTATAGTTGATATAATTTTACCTTGAAACAAATTTTATGTGTAATTTAACATTAATAATTATGAAAATAAAAGGCAATTTTTAACCTAAAATAAATATTATTCACTATTCATAAAAAAATGAATTTTATCAGAAAAATTCCAAACAATAACCCTAATATAATTTTGGCATTATAAATTCATAAATTGATTTTATTTTATCAAATTAAAATTTGAAATATTTCTAAAATTAATTGTATTATTTTTCACAGAAGGACATTAAAAGCAGTTCATTTGAGAAAAGGGTATTTTTTTTTACATAAAATGAATTTACGAAAAATAATATATTTTATTATCAATATGTTTTATCAATATAATAAATTTATAAATTATATTTAAAAATTAGTTATTATTGTTCATATTACTATGTTTAATGGATAGGTTTTAATTATATAGTTTAAATAATTATAACTATAAAATGATGTTTCGTAGGAACATCATTTTTGCAGGTAACATACGCCAAGTCAGTATTCTGTGTAATATATGCAATGTCAATGTTTCATGTTACATACATCAAGTTAATTTCATGTGAAAGTAATGTTTCACTTAGTGCATCACAAGAAATAAATGAAAATTTAATTTATTTGAAAAAAAGGTCTATAAAAAATCGGGGTGTTAGATTATACCACTTAAAATGAATTCCTCCCTCTAAATTAATCAATATGGTAAAAAAATGAGAATAATTTAGCTTAATAATATCCTCAATTTCCCATATATCTTCCTATAACTGGTGATTTCTCCAAAAAACTTTGACTAGGCTAGTGGTCTAGTTTCATAGAACATTCTCTGTACGATCCAGAATTTTAATAGGTTGCTCCTTATAAGAAATATCCTGCACAAGAGGTATATCCTATGAGTTCAGTACATATGAAGGTTCAGGTATGTACTTACTTATTAGAGATACATGGAGCACATCATGTACTTGAGAAATATTTGTTAGAAGTTCCAAGAAATAGGCTACTATCCTAATATAATCAAGGATCTCAAAAGGATTGATATACCTAGGGATTAGTTTCCCTTTCTTCCTGAATGTGATAAATTTATTATAGGGTGAGAGTCTTAGAAACACCTTTTCACCATCTTCAAATTCTAGATCATACCAGTGATTATCATCATAAATTTTCTATAAACTTTGAGTTTCTTGGATATGCTGTTGAATGGTTCTATTCTTCTCGACCATTTATTCAGTAATATCAGTTCCCGATATCTTTCTTTCTCCAACATCATCACAGCACATTGGAGCTCTATATTTCTTCCCATATAGGGATTCATATATTTCAATCTGAATACCAGAGTGAAGGATATTATTTTAAGGAATCTCAAATAGAGGAATGTATTGATCCCAACCACCTTTTAAATCCATAGAAACAGATCTCAGTATATCCTCTAGGGTTTTAATTGTTATTTATGATTAACCATTTTTTCGAGGATGATAAGTAGTGATAAAACTCAATTCTATATCAATTTTGTGCTAAATACTTCACTGGAACTTTGAGGTGAACCACAGATCCTGATCTGATACTATGAAATGTTGTACTCCATGTCACCTTACCAATTTCTTAATTAATATCCTAGAAATATAATCTATAGAGAAGTATTATTTAATATAGAGAAGTGTGAGGACTTAGTAAGGTAGTTGACTTCAAACCATATAACATTAAACCCTTTATAGGTTTTGTGTAGTCCCATGATAACATCCATAGTGATGTTATCTCATTTCCATTCTGTTGTGGGTAACGGATGAAACAACCCATTTGAATTTTGTCTTTCAAACTTAAATCGTTGTCATACCAAGAACTGAGATACACACTATGTGACATCTCTCTTAATTACATCCCACCAGAAGTATTCTTTCAAGTCCTTATACATCTTCATACTTCCATTATGAATAGATAATGGAGAAATATGACCTTCCTCTAACAAAACCTTCTTCAAATCTGGTATGGAAGGAACACATACACACTTATTTAACTTTATCATTCCATCTTGATCAAGGTTAAACTCAAGAACGTTTATAACATTCTTTTTCATCTCTACATCTTCCATTTTTTCCTCCTTAATATTTACTTGGATAGAGGTCTAAACATTTATTTTAGAAAGATATGATTTTACCCTTACTTGAGGATTTCTATATCCATCTTTTATAAATCCAAAAATATTTTATATTTTGAGATCCTCATCATGGATAAGCTTGCATGATCCTTCTGAATCAAAGAATCAACCACCTCGTTCAGTTTTCAAGGGTGGTAATGTATTGAGCAGTCATAATAATTTATCAACTCTAACCATCTTCTATAGAGCATGTTCATCTCCTTTTATGTGAATATATATTTAAGACTTTTATGATCAGTATATATATCACACTTTCTTCCATAAAGACAATTCCTCTATATTTTTAATGAAAAAACTACCACTGCTAACTCCAAATCATGATTTGGGTAATATTTCTCATAAATATTAAACTATCTCAAGGAATAAGTGATAACCAAGTTATTCTACATAAGAACACATACCATTACATTCTTAGATCAATTGCTATAGAATACAAACCCTTATCCACTATAGGGTAATGTAAGTATAGGTGCACTGACTTACTTTCTCTTTAGATCCTTGAAATTTTCCTCACATTAATCTGTCTATAGGAAATTGACACCCTTACAAGTTAAAGAGGTCATAGGATTAGGTAGTTGTTAAAAATTATCCACAAACCATTAATAATATCCTTCTAAACAAAGAAATCTATAGATCTCAGTCACCGTGGTTGGTCTAGTCCATCATATAATAGCCTCTGTCTTTGATGGATTTAGTACTATATAACCTATTTGGATTATATGACCCAAAAATAAATCCTTTTTCATATAAAATTAGCACTTTGTAAAATTTTAATATAGGCTATTCTTCTTTAGGTTCTTTAGTACAAAATTCAAGTGATCTTAATGCTCTTCCTTTCTCTTTGAATAAATACGAATATTATCTATAAATAATACCACAAACTAATTGAGGAACTCTTTCCCCATCTTGGTATGGAAAATTTGAGGAGATTAATTATTAAAAATTAAGTTCTTGAACTCATCCTAACCCATGTATTCAATATAATCTTGCTACCTCATGTTTTTGATTGGATTCCACCATTTGTCTTATTCACCTTTTAACCAATAGACATCTAGATTGAATTTCCCATGATCCAAACACTAGATAATGGAAAATATCTTTTCAATAGTACTAATCCAATGATTAGAAACAATTGGATCAGAATACCATCTGAAAGAAGGTGGGTGTTGACTAATGAAAGATTCAAAAAAAAATTTTCCCCTCCTTTTCTCATTTGGAAGTCCACCAAAATTAATAGCATGATAATGTTGTGTGAGCATAACAATGAGTTTTTTCATTCCATATACCATATAATTCAATTTTTTAGGAGGATAATCGTTTCATTATCCATTAAAATCACCGTTAACGTGGTTCCTTCAGCTTCTATCCATTGACTAAAACTAAAAGCATAGAGTAAGGACCATTTATCATATTGAGGAACCACATAATCATGAAATGTCACTTATAGAATTTCTAAATCATGACACATTACTTAATACATTACACCTTAGGTTTATACTAGTTTATTAATAGGAAGATTCATTTTAAATCCTTCATAATGGTTCCAGAAGAGTTTTTGAATTTCCAAATCATATCCCTTGGGAGTGTTAAAGCAAGTGTGAAACAAGGCCAGTTATCATGTACCATATTACACAAATTTAGGATCAAAACATATTTTCAGATTTATTACCCCTCGGTACATAAATGGAAGATCCAGAACCACTTCTAGTATCTATAAAATAACGTATTTTAAGGAAACCACTCACTCTATCGTTCACTAAAATTCCATGACATTTTCCTATACTTTTCCTTATCCTTAGACTTATCCCTATACAGTTCCTTAAGGTTCTCACTATATTTTTCTCATTCTATATTCCAAATATTAACTAATAATTTTATCTAATACCAAAAATATGTAACCTCTCTTTGAATTTATTAACATTACATAACATTTAAAGAATACTTAAAACATTATACAAATATACTTCCAAAGAACATACTAGTCTAGTGAATTTGGAAACATGGAAACACAAAAACTTATAAATAAGTGAGCTACATTATCTCGCACTAGGTTATTTTTTACTAGTACCCTTCTTAGAAACATAAAATATAATACATATCTTCATAACTTGGGGAACAAAACATAAAAAGAGGTGATCTAAAATGCTTAGTAAGGGTAAACAAGGGAGATATGTAAGCATAATCATGAGAATAAGGGTATAAGAACATGATTGTGAAAATAAAAGATCACACCCTACATATGAAAGATCATATACATGAATCATGGCACAAATTTTAGAAGATAATAAGAAATTAATCATAAGTAAATAAACAACATAATCTATGAAATCATAACATAGTAATAAATCATGGAATTTTGGTAGACATATAAGCTTATAATATTATTTTCATAGTTGCAAAGGAATTTTTTCCAAGACTATATTGGTAGTATGGGTTCACTCTCCATACCATATTGGTAGTCATGGTTCACTCCAATGGTCATATTAGTAGCATTAGTTCTCTCATATCATCTTGGTAGTTATGGTTCCTTCTCATGGCCATCTTATTAGTCAAGGTTCATTCATAAGACCATATTACAATATCTAATGAGATATAAATCATTAAATAATTAATTATAGGGAGATATAATTCCCACCCATATCATAATGAAATCATACATAAATGTGCCACAAGATCACAAATAATAATATCATAATCCATAAAATGAAATGGGTATTATGAACATGTAATCATATAATTAACTATGGAAAGAGATAGGTTTAATAATCATTTCATCATAAACATAACCCATAAAAAGAAACAAGTTTAAAAATTATTTAACCCATGAAATAGAAATGGGTTTCATCAACATCATTCCATAAAAATATAATCCATTTAGAGAAATAGTATGAATAGAAAAATTGAATAATTTTCCAAAAAAGGAATGAGTAATAATAATAAATGTTATCTTAGATGGGAATTAATTTTTAAAGATATTCTAAAAACATTTATTTCGAAAAATATCCTTTATGCATTGATGAATCTTTTTAAAACATAAAACCTTTTTGAAAATTTTTTATATGAAAATAGATATGAAAACATATAAAAGGAATAATTGAAAACCAATTTTTTTTTAAAAAATTATTTTTACCTGAAAATTGTCATCAAATATCTTTTGAAAACATTTTGGAGTTTTTTTTGAAAACATGATTTTTTAATAAAACAGATTTCCGGCCGGAGAGAGAGAGAGAGACATTCATAATTTACTTAAAAATATTATCTTAAGTACCAAAGAGTAGAAAATGACACTAATACATGAGTATATCCTAAATAAACAGAGGATAAGGAAAATCATGAGTGTTCTTGATATATGGATCATAATATTTCATTAAAGTAAGTATAAAGAAAAACAATCTTGAAAAAAAAACAAAGATATTGTCACAATAAACTCTTATAAATTGGTAACTAGGGATCATACTCTCTATGTAAGAAATTAAATTTAAATGAAGTATAAAACATCATTAAATAATTTAAATTCATGATATAACATGTAAAATTTAACAATATACAATTCACAAGAGAATTTAGGTGCATAATTAATCATGAGTCTCAAAGAAGGAAAATTGAGACAAAACTATTTTACCGATTTGGTTACTTCTGAAACATAAAACTCGTGAAATAAAGATCATAAAATGGATATGTGAGCATAAATAAATTTAATTATAATATACTCAGAATAAAATAATTATAATTACATACACCATGGAAAAAGGAAATAGCGGCGAACATAGCATGTATCTCACAGAAATAAAAAGTGAGACGAAATCCCATTATCTTGTATCTTAACTCCAATTGTACTTATTAAAACCAAATTTATAATAAATATAAATATATTATACAAATTTTACAGAACCATATTCTTATATCTTGTACCATATATGTTTTTATTATGGCCCTATATTATTCTATTGTTAACTATCCTATGTTAAGGTTTCACTTCGGATAATATTCACTTTATTCTTCGCATGTGTCTTAATTTGTTATATATTTGGTGTTTATACTTTATATCATGATTTAAAGAATTTAAAGCATGATATATATATCATTTATATACATTATATGTGTGTTATAATAATTTTTAAAATGCATAAGTATGAAACAGAATACACCGTTCACAGAGATGGTAAGCCATACGTATGCATGAATGCTATTTCCTCTTAATTATCATGTGGAAAGAAAGAAAGTAAAATACATATATGTATATATACATATAACTATTAAATAATATTTATTATATAATATATGTCTTATATATTCACTAAAACCATCCTTAATATAATCCATATAGTTTATGAATGAATCATATTGCTTTAGGAGGGCGGTAGTCAACACTTCCTCAAATGAAGTTAACATATTAACACCAAATAGAATGTAAAAAGATATTTTTTTTACAAAGAATAAAGAATTTTAAATAAATAATAGATATAATATATAACATATATAAACATAGTTTTCATTATAATGTCCAAAATGAAGGAAAATTGAACAATCATCATTTAGTGAGGTTGTAGTTCACCGTACACATAAATGGTATGTTCGTTATCCATTAGTTGGAGGTGTGTGTGAGTGTAGGTTGAAAACCTAGAATAAAAAATAATAGTATATTTATTATAATTTTGTTTTTATAAAATAGGGGAAAAAATAAATTGGAGGGTGTGGTGAAAGAAAATAAAATAAAGGAATTGAGAGATGATGTTACCTCTTAATTGGGTAACTCCTTTTGGTTTGTGCCAAAATGATTCCTTGGATTACCTTCTTCCAAAGGGAAGGATTATATTAGAAAGTGAGGATTTATGGAAAGTTTAATTTCTATATATTGGCCTAACTTAATAGGTTTTAGAGGTGTGAGTATGTGGGAGAGGTGTTGGCCTTTTATAGGGAAGGAAGAAGACTCACTTGGAATTTTTGAAAACAAGTTTGGTGTGCACATGTTATTACCTAAAATAAGTCATAACAAACTAACATAAATCATTAATGGAAGTTTTATGGACGATTAATGTACAAAAAATTTGTTTTGGATAAGTGGATAGGTCATTTGGGTCCCTAAGATTAATGTTTTGTCCTTAATTAAGCTTATTTTGACCTCAATCGTTGTTATTAATTTCAATCACTTTTGCTAATCATTTTGGTCAAAAATAGACATGATATAATTATAATCCAAATATTATAATTATTACAATGGTGTATGTTAGTTTTCTGAAATTCAGTTCGTACAAGTGGAAAATTAAGAATAATGTTAATTCTGAAGAAGAGACAAAATTATGGGTCTTTAAATGAGAAAGAAGTTCAAAAGTTTATTTGGTTTTTATTTTAAATTTAAAAGTGAAATTTATTATAATTACCTAAATTGTATTAATATATTTATAATTTATCTAATTTTGTCTTAAAACAAATTTATAGTACAATTTAACATTAATAATTATTTTAATGAAAATGGGTTTTTAACCTAAAAGCACTATTTTTCACTATTCATTAAAAAATGTAGTTTCTCAGAAAAATACTAAACAATGACCATAATATAATTTATAGATTATAATTATAATAATTAATTTTATTTTATGAAATTAAATTTATAAATGTGACTAAAATAAATTTATTATTTTTCACAAAAGGACATTAAAAGCACTTCATTTGAGAAAACAATATTTTTTAACATAAAAGGACTTTACCAAAAATCATATATTTCCTTATTAATATGTTTTATCCATTAAAAAAAATTATAAATAATATTTAAAAATTAGTTATTACTATTAATATTACCAAGTTTAACGGTTAGGTTATAACTATCTCATTTAGATAATTATAACTATCAAATGATGTTTCATAGAAACCTCATTTTTGCATGTAATTTATGTCAAGTTGATGTTCCATGTAACGTATGAAAATTAGATGTTCCATTTTATGCATGGAAATTCCATGTCATGTAAAATAAGTTTTTTACTTAGTGCATGGTAAGAAATAAATGAAAATTTAATTTATTCAAAAAAAGATCAATAAAAACGTTGGGTGTTACATATACTCTCTTATTTTATTATTTCTTTATTTTTTGATTTCCATCACTCTTTATTTTTCTTAATTTTATAAAGAAAATTAACCCCCTATAACCATACCACCCTGGACAACATTTAATATCAAATCCATCTTTAAAGTAATCCTTAACTGGTTTCAAAGCATGATTTAATAGGTTAACATCATCCAGGTATTTTCAAAGTGATCTTGAAGACAATTCTTTAAGATGAGGTACTTTATTTATTGGGTTAAATTATTCATATTGGAAAAATGACTTGTCTACCTTTCTTTGTAGTATATTTTATCATGTATGGGAAATGGTTGTACATGGACATAGCCCTTCAAATTAATAATAAGATAAGTGGACACCACTATTTATTTCAGCCTTTGAATATAATGGAAAATTAATAAACTCTATTAATTTTAGACGTGACCAAAATTAATTCAATCACATATCTACTTAAAAAACCACACATGAAATAAATTTTTTTATTAGAGTCACACAGGAAGAAATGGAAACGTTAAAGATAATATATTGGATGTATTTAGAGAAGACTTTGAACGTTTTAGTATACATGTAAATGAATATATTGATTATATGTTTACAAATTTTACTAAAATTTGTAATAGATGAAAGTTTCTTTGTGATGATTTTTATACCTAATATTTAGTAAAGAATATACTTTAGGTATTACAATGATCTTGGAAACCCATGGTCATGGATATAAAAGAATAAATATATATAAAAAATATTATACTCAAAGAACAAAATCGCTCCCTCATCACATATAAAATTACTACAAAACATGCAACTAAAAAACAAGATAAATAGGTTAATAAATCCAAATAAGTCAAAAAAAGCATTTCCTTCAACTATGTTGATGAAAAAGATTCATCCAAAAGTGAGAAAAAAGTTGAATATTTTCATAACAAGTTTAGAAAACTCATGATTCAAAATAAGACAACTCCCCATGATAATATGATAAATCAAATTCATGTTTTTAAAGGGACATGATACGAAATCATGAAAAAGGTTCACATAAAACCAGATTTATCCATTTATAAAAAGATAATGAAAGAGAAGAAGAAAATAAATAAATCCATAAAAGTTTCAATTTTAAGTTTTATAAACTCCACCCATGAACTCAACCTCCACTAACTTGTCATGTTATTCTATTCCTAAATACCTCATGTAACATATTGAGGAAGGTAATGAGGTTATTTCTCTGGTTCCTTATTCTCCCCCTCTTCATCTCACTATTCATAATCTTCTTTATCTTATAATCAACAAAATAAACTAGATAATCTATGTGAAGAACTCATTTCTAAGTAAAAATTACTTAAAATTATGTAAAATTAGGTTCTTAACAAAAAAATATAAACTTTTTCATGAAAAGAATAGTATTTTTAAAGAGAAACATGATTTGGTTCTAAATTAAAAAGAGCAACATAACATTGAGAATTTAAAATAAAAAATTAAAGATATTAAAAATACCATTAGACAATTAAAACATGATGAAAATAATCTAAATATGATTTTGTATTCTCAATGTTATACCAAAGGTAATTCCAAGATCATTTTTCAAATTCAAATAATATTTCTAAAAAGACCACTTTTTAGAGGGATGATCCTATTTTTTTTGAAAATATTACTTGAAATTTGGGAATCTAATTTAAGAGTGTTGTTGCAAAAATAATATATTTATGAGACTTAATTATATTCATCTTTCTTGCAATATTTATTTTAAAAAATATCATACCAAACAAGTTTGGGTTCCTAAATCCTTATTAGACAACATTTCCATACCAAAATCTATATGGGTACCAAAAGGCACTCAAAATTGATATTTTATAGGACCATGACACAGATATTTATTGTAAAATTATATAGTTTATTCTAATAAAATTAAAAAATTAAATTTAAAGTTATTTTAGGGTTCTCTGTCAAATATTTTGTTTTTTGTGTTTATTTTTTTATTTTTATAATTTTATGATAAGAATTAACTATTTTATATAGGGGGAGTAATATAATAATTTAATATTTCATATTCCTCTTGTTACTTATTTTCAATGATCATTTGGTTTATTGTAATATCTCTTATGCATAACATGTACTTAAAATTTATTACTTCTTAGAATGATTTTAAAATCTTACTTCTTGAAGTTTATTTTTAAAAATTTTCATTTCCTCTTTCTTTAAATGTTTTTCTAAGAAGAATTTAACTTTTTAATTTTTTTTCATCATATTTGTTTTAAATTGGAAAAATTTTGTTGATAGAGATCTTGTTTTGCCTCTTGAATTTGTTTGAAAAAATATTGCTCCAAAATTTTTAATTCCATTTTATCTCCTTATAATTTATTATAAAAATAATCTTGATATGTTCTATTATTTTTTAGATTTATCCTTTGAAATTATCAATATTATTGCTACTATAAATCTACTTGTGGTAATGTTTTTACCTTATTAATTTCACCAATTGAGGGGATCCTTATCTAGATAAGTTAGTTTAAATCTACATCTTTATAGGGAAATATTTATTCTTGACTTCAAATGAACCCTTATCTTGTTAATAGCCAATGAAGTTATGTGATAAAATATCTGGGGATAACAAGATAAGGGTAAATTTGAAATCAATAATAACATGTTCCCCATGTAGAATTTGATCTAACTGAACATCATCGGATAAGGATACACCTCAATTGGTGCAATTAATAAGGAAATAAAAATTCTTCACAAGAGAGATTTAGAGTAATAATATCTTGAATTACTTATGAGAAACTATTTTAACTTATGAGAAATTATCCTTTTTTATAGTATTCTTATTTTCTATAATTTTTTTCTTTTTGATATCAAAAAGGGGAGTAATTGTTTTCTAAGGGGGAGAAGTTTAAGTTTTTGAATATATACAACAGTTGAGGAGGGGACGAAAAAAACAAAAAACTAAACTAATTATGCAGAGAGAGGCTGAAAACTGAGACCTACCAAACACCACAACATGAATATACTAAAAACGGAGATTTATTTATGATTTAGTTGTGTTATATTTACTTATTTAACTTATTGTATATTTTGATATTTAATATCTTAAAGTAATTTTAATACTTAATTCACTCTTTATTTTCACTTGATATATCTTTTTATATTAAGTGTTCGTGGTCATCAAAAAGGGGGAGATTGTTATACTTATCCATATATCATATTGTTTTTATGATCACAAACACTCATATTTGTATATAATGATTTCATTTAAGTGTTTATTAGTTATTTAAATTGAATATCTATACATATTTTTAATAGAAAAAGTGATTATTTTCAATGAATTTTAAAAATACTTCTTAAATAAATTATAGAGACATTTAAGAACCTTATGAACTCATAATTTAGTTGTTAAATTCATGGAAAGAAGTCCTTGAAGGAATAAAAGAATTTGGAAACATTGTAAATTTCCAAAAGTGGAGTTAGAGAATAATAGGATACATATACTTGCTGGTGTAGAGCCATTGGATAGCTGGTGGTGATAAAGAGATTTCTCAACATACAAGAAGTCTAATAGCTAGTTGTTGGAGGAGCACCGACTAGTCGATTTAAGAAAACTATTCCATAGAGCCTTTAACAAGTGCACTGGCTAGTTGGTGGCTTCAATCCCATATAGTCAAGTTAAATTAATTTCTTTCCTTAAAAGCATTGATTCATCTCATTAAAGCCTTAGATCAACCCAATGGAATTTTAGATCCTATAAAGGCTATAAATAAAGACCAAAGGAGGATTGGATTTCATCTTACAGAAAATGTGGATTGATATATCAAACTATATGACATGTTAATGATGGATCTCTAGAAAATTCTATGAAAACTCAAAAATTCGATCTAAATTCATTTTCAATTACCAATTCTCAAATTCACTCTTCAACATTACCTCTCAATCTTGCTAAAGTTGATGAAAATCATGGTGTTGGTTGGAGTGGATACTCAAGAGGGGGGGGGGGGGGTGAATTGAGTTCCAATTAAAATTTCTATTAAAAATATTTCTATTAAAATCCCCCAAATTATAAAACGAATTAAATTGTAGTTAATTTTTAAAACTGTAAAGGTTCAATTAGATTCTCAAAAGATTGATTAGTTCTCAGTTAATCTAATCAGAAGATTAAATTAGCTTTTGAAACCAACCTACTAATTTACAATAGATACAAACACATGCTAGATTAACTATCAAAGTAACTTTAAAGCAGATTTTTATTTCAAAGTAATAAGTAGTGGAATATAAATTAGATATTTTATATTTTGAAATTAAACTAAAAATGCATAGAAGATATAACCAAGAGGTTTAGTCTCAAGCCGAGACTTAGTCCTCCAAAATATATATATATAATTGATCCACACCCTGGATCGGGGTTAACAATAATACAAGACTATCCAGGCCACACAGGGACCTCTACTACTATTCTTCGTGGGAAACAAAAATAAAGACCAGGCCACAAAAGGACCTCTTCCACATTTGTCGTGGGTAAACAAGAGTAAGGAGTTTTGGTGCGAGGATTGTGATATCCTCCATTTCAGCATAGGAGACAGTGTGTGTATAAAATGAACAGGATACACACACTGGTCTAAAGTAAATAATAAATCACTTAGAGATAGTATATGGAAGTATAGAAAGCTCTAGTGATTGGAAATGTAGCTATGGACTCATTAGATTCAGCAGAAATGCTTCTAAGTCCTTCTCTAGTTTTTCTATTGAAAAACAGAGTGTCATGGTTCATATTTTGTTTCTCCAGGAGATAATATGTTCTCTTGACTCCAGAGTACTTCGTGTGTTCCTCAGTAATGTAGGATTTCATGTATGGAAGTTATTTTTGGATCATGCAACGTGTTCTTCATAGTTGTGCTCAGGAATGTTCTTCAGTTCAGTACAGAGCTCGCGTGTATTGTAGTATGTGTGTCGAGACGTGTCAAGCGCGAGCCTTTCCTCTACTACAGATCAATCTTCTTTATATTCCATGAGCTCCAGCAATAGGAATGATTTCCTTTCCATAGGTACGAGTTACGGTTTCCTGACAGACCAACAACTATCATTAAATAACATTAATTTCATTAAAAACATCAAATATGACCATTAGTATTATTTAAATAATATTGACAAAAAGGTTAAGAAACGGTGTCACAGTGATTATGTAAATGGTGTCTCTAGGAACCGGTATGTCCTTCACGGTATGTGATTCATGGTGTGTCCATGTCATGGTGTCTAGCTCACGGTGTCTTGGTCACAGTGTGTCCTTCACGGTGTCTGGGTCATGGTGTCTGGGTCATGGTGTGTCCTTCACAGTGCCTGGGTCACGGTGTCAGGCTTATTTTGTCTGTCTTTCACGGTGTCTGAATACTTATACAATTAACTGTATTCAAACTTAAATAGTAATATTCAGAATATGAATTAAGCTTAACCATTATCAAGTAAGAGAACTTGAAACATAAATACAAGGGTTTGATAAGATAAGTGAGAGTTGTGATCATGCAAAATATTTGTAAATAATAATGAGTTTAATTGACAGTAATAAGATTTTGAATCACTGAAACATGATGTGTAATTATTATTGAGATTTCTGATCATTAAAACATGATTAATACATGAGGAGTCCAACAATATCCCCACTTTTGATGATAAAAAATCATGTATAGCTAAAATATAAAGGAAATTCAACGTTAGAGAAAATAACATATATAATAAGAATAGATAAAATACTTCTCACTGTTTTCTCCCCCTTTTGGGATTATCAAAATGTAGAGATAATGGAGTGAAACACTTCATTTTTTCATTAAGAAAAATCATATAGGAGAAATACAAACAGTAAACATCAAAAGAAATCCCATCAAAAATTAAGAAACATTGGTAGGCATCACAGATTGGATTTCTCTTTTACTTTATCAGCTGGAGCTGGAGATTATGTAGAAGAAGGCATGGAGGTAGTAGACAAAGAAGGTAAAGGTAGACCATAAAATATGGAGGGAGCCAAAGTAGGAGCTATAGAAGATCTAGTCTTTGTTTGATCAAGAATGACTGGTTTGATTTGAGAAAGGGCTTGGCTGACTGACATAACAGTTGAGGCTAGGGCAGGTAAACCAGGTCTAAGGGGTGCAGCAGCTGGAGAAACTATAGAAATACTATGTACATGAAGATACAACCTCAAAATATTGATGAAATCAGTAATGATTTCTCCACCATATTGCATAACCTTTTAAAAATATTCCTTATTTTCCAAGAATTTTTCCAAAAATATGGTGAACTCTGTAAGATTATGAACTTGATCTTCAAAATCTTGAGTCACTGGAGGGATTTTAAAATTCTCCACAAGATACTTAAAGTGATTTGTCTTGTCACTTTTAGAGAAAATCTGAGTGAGATAAAAATCTATCTTCTTGGTGATCTCCTATTGAGCATCATTGGAAATCTTAGAATGAATTCTAACCAGGTCCAAAGCTCGATCACTATTCTTAACCACTTCTGACAAAGGAGATAGATCTAAACCACTAAGGGAATTCTGAATTTCTTCCTTGATTATGGATCTTAGTAGAGAATCATCCAAAGAGGGAACAAAAGTCTGGACAGAGGGAGAAGAACCATTGAAAGCTATGGTGAGGACTTTGAGCTGTTTCAAAACCTTTTGAAGACATCCAGTGTACTCATCTGTGAGCTTATTTAGATTTTATACAAGCTCTCTCAAGCATTGCAACATCTTGGTGTGTCTTACAAAAATCTTCTCATCAAACGACAGAAGATATGGATGAACTTGAGACATGATCTCTCTAGAAAGGTTGGAAACATCTGGTTCAGGAGAAGCAACAATAGGTGTTGGTGCAGAAGAAGGAGCAGGCTCAGATCTTGAAGACAGTTCTGTTTGCAGGTTTTCCACCAAACCTTTCAAATTTGCAACATCAGCACTAAGAAACTTATTTTCAACTCTGGATTCTTGTATTTCTCAGATTATCCTTGGTTGAATATGTAGAATGATGTTTTCGAAAATAATCGAGGCATCTTCTTGACTTAGTTGAGTCACTGGATGAGGTTGAGAGGATATAATCTTCTCAAATCCATCCAATATAGTCTATCCAAAGGCTTTCAATCCATCCTTAGTTACTAATGATTTTTTATCGGATAAGAGAGTATATGAAGGTAGTGGTACAGGTTCTAATGCAGATTCTGGTTGCGGTTCAGAATTTGTTTCAGTTTCAGATTCAGATTGAGGTTGAGGTTCTGGTTCCGGGTGAGCTACTGACTTCAGTTGAAACAAAGAACAGAGATCTATACCAGTTGTAGTCACTTGCTATGATTCACTCACATCATAAAAACTTGGAAACTCATACTGAGTGTACACAGAATATGTGACAGTTGGTTGAGAGGTTTCAACAGGTCTAGCTTCATCAATCTCAAGGTTTTGAGGTTCCTACCACACAATATTTTCTTCTATTTCAGATTCTTGAGGCTCTGGAAATGGGTTAAGATCCACAGGATCACCTCTAATCTCTTCAGAAAATTCTTTCCTTTCTAGATGAAAGTCAATTTCCATCCTCTCTTCAGTATAGGGTATGTACTCAGGAACCGACTATTCCACTGGTTGTGCTTCCATACTTTCTTCTTTTTCAACAGGGATATCCTCTTGATTAACATTTTTCCGAACAGGGATTTCTCCTAGATCAGCTTCTTCCATGACAGGGAGGTCTTCTGCACCACCAGACTATTCCATGGATAGCTGTTCTAAAACAAGGATAATCAAATCTCTTACAGCCTCAGGTTGAATTTCCTGATCAACATCATCTCTAGAAGCATGATTTTCTTCTCTAAAAACAATTGAAACTTCCTCTCTAGAAGGTATTTCCGCAGGAAAATCAGTAGGGACAACAGTCCTTTCTTTCTCAACAGGAGATGCTTCCTCTTGAGGTATTTCAGCCACTTCTTTTTCTTCTTCCACTTCTGGGTACTCAGCCACTTAGTCTGGTTCCAAACTAGGATCAGTTATATTCTTTGTCCTTCTTGGATAATCAATAGGATTATACTTCTTATAAAGATGATCATTATCCTCAACCCACTGCTTCTTCCAGGGGTTCCAATTAATCTTCATCCATCAAGTGATAGTATTGGATAAACAAAAATCAAAATCCTCTATCTTTTCATCATTCAGTCGAACTACCCCCTTGGCAACTAACATGGCTGAAATCATCTTTGAGTAAAACAATGAGGTGGATTTAGAAGTGACTTTAATTAGATCACATATATGGTTAATGACATATTTGTAAAGATTGATCTTATGGCCATTCTTCAATAGGTGAATCAGGAACACATCCTGACATTTCATCATAAAAAATATCCTTTTCTTGGACTAATCAAATTCTGAACTAATATTTCTCAAAAGACCACTTTTTTAGAGGGATGATACTTTTTTTTTGAAAATATTACTTGAAATTTGGGAATCTAATTTAAGAGTGTTATTGCAAAAATAAAATATTTATTAGACTTAATTATATTCATCTTTCTTCCAATATTTCTTTTAAAAAATATCATACCAAACAGTTTGGGTTCCTAAATCCTTATTAGACAACATTTCCATACCAAAATCTATATGGGTACCAAAAGGCACTCAAAATTGATATTTTATAGGACTATGACACAAAGAATTATTATAATATTATATAGTGTATTATAATCAAATGAACAAATTAAATTTAAACTATATTGAGGGTTCTCTATCAAATATTTTGTTTTTTGTGTTTATTTTTTTATTTTTATAATTTTATGACAAGAACTAACTATTTTATATAGGGGGAGTAATATAATAATTTAATATTTCATATTCCTCTTGTTACTTATTTTCAATGATTATTTGGTTTATTGTAATATCTCTTATACATAACATGTACATAAAATTTATTACTTCTTATAATGATTTTAAAATCTGACTTCTTGAAGTTTATTTTTAAAAATTTTCATGTCCTCTTTCTTTAAATGTTTTTATAAGCAGAATTTCACTTTTTAATTTATTTTCATCATCTTTATTTTAAATTGGAAAAATTTTGTTGATGGAGAACTTGTTTTCCCTCTTGAATTTTTTTGAAAAAATATTGCTCCAAAAAATTTAATACCATTTTATCTCCTTATAATTTATTATAAAAAAGAATCTTGATATATTCTATTATTTTTTAGATTTATCCTTTGAAATTATCAATGTTATTGCTACTATAAATCTACTTGTGGTAATGTTTTTACCTCATTAATTTCACCAATTGAGGGGATCCTTATCTATATAAGTTTGGTCAAATCAACATCTTTATAGGGAATTATTTTTCTTGACTTCAAATGAACCGTTATCTTGTCAATAGCCAAAGAAGTTATGTGATAACATATCTGGGGATAACAAAATAAGGGTAAATTTGAAATCAATAATAACATGTTCCCCATGAAGAATTTGATCTAACTGAACATCATCAGATAAGGATACACCTCAATTGGTGTAATTAATAAGGAAATAAAAATTATTCACAAGAGAGATTTAGAGTAATAATATCTTGAATTACTTATGAGAAACTATTTTAACTTATGAGAAATTATCCTTTTTATAGTATTCTTATTTTCCTTAATTTTTTTATTTTTGATATCAAAAAGGGGAGTAATTGTTTTCCAAGGGGGAGAAGTTTAAGTTTTGGAATATATACAGCAGTCGAGGAGGGGAAGAAAAAAACAAAAAACTAAACTAATTATGTATAGAGAGGCTGAAAACTGAGACCTACCAAACACCACAACATGAATATACTAAAAAGGGAGATTTATTTATGATTTAGTTGGGTTATATTTACTTATTTAACTTATTGTATATTTTTATATTTAATATCATAAAGTAATTTTAATACTTAATACACTCTTTATTTTCACTTGATATATCTTTTTATATTAAGTGTTTGTGGTCATCAAAAAGGGGGAGATTGTTATACTTATCCATATATAATATTGTTTTTATGATCAAAAACACTCATATTTGTATATAATGATTTCATTTAAGTGTTTATTAGTTATTTAAATTGAATATCTATTCATATTTTTAATAGAAAAAGTGATTATTTTCAATGAATTTTAAAAATACTTCTTAAATAAATTATAGATACATTTAAGAACCTTTTGAACTCATAATTTAGTTGTTAAATTCATGGAAAGAAGTCCTTGAAGGAATAAAAGAATTTGGAAACATTGTAAATGGACAAAAGTGGAGTTAGAGAATAACAGGATACATATACTTGCTGGTGTAGAGCCATTGGATAGCTGGTGGTGATAAAGAGATTTCTCAATTTTCAAGAAGTCTAATAGCTAGTTGGCGGAGGAGCACCGACTAGTCGATTTAAGAAAACTATTCCATATAGCCTTTAATAAGTGCACTAGCTAGTTGTTGGCTTCAATCCAATATAGTCATGTTAAATTAATTTATTTCCTTAAAAGAATTGAATCATATCATTAAAGCCTTGGATCAACCCAATGGAATTTTAGATCCTATAAAGGCTATAAATAAAGACCAAAGGAGGATTGGATTTCATCTTACAGAAAATGTGGATTGATATATCAAACTAAATGACATGTGAATGATGGATCTCTAGAAAATTCTATGAAAACTCAAAAATTCCATCTAAAGTCATTTTCAATTACCAATTCTCAAATTCACTCTTCAACATTACCTATCAATCTTCCTAAAGTTGATGAAAATCATGGTGTTGGTCAGAGTGGATACTCTAGAGGGGGGTGAATTGAGTTCCAATTAAAATTTCTATTAAAAATATTTCTCTTAAAATCCCCCAAATTATAAAACGAGTTAAATTGTAGTTAATTTTTAAAACTGTAAAGGTTCAATTAGATTCTCAAAAGATTGATTAGTTCTTATTTAATCTAATCAGAAGATTAAATTAGCTTTTGAAACCAACCTACTGATTTACAATAGATACAAACACATGCTAGATTAACTATCAAAGTAACTTTAAAACAGATTTGTATTTCAAAGTAACAAGTAGTGTAATATAAATTAGATATTTTATATTTTGAACTTAAACTAAAAATACATAGAAGATATAACCAAGAGGTTTAGTCTCAAGCCAAGACTTAGTCCTCCCAAATATATATATATATAATTGATCCACACCCTGGATCGGGGTTATCAATAGTACAATACTATCCAGGCCACACAGGGACCTCTACTACTGTTCTTCGTGGGAAACAAAAATAAAGACCAGGCTACAAAAGGACCTCTTCCACAGTTGTCGTGGGTAAACAAGAGTAAGGAGTTTTGGTGTGAGGATTGTGATATCCTCCAGTTCAGCATAGGAGACAATGTGTGTGTAAAATGATCAGGATACACACACTTCTCTAAAGTAAATAATAAATCACTTAGAGATAGTATATGGAAGTATAGAAAGCTCTAGTGATTGGCAGTGTAGCTCTGGACTCGTTGGATTCAGCAGAAATGCTTCTGAGTCCTTCTCTAGTTTTTCTGTTGAAAAACAGAGTGTCATGGTTCAGATTTTGTTTCTCCAGGATATAATATGTTCTCTTGAATCCAGAGTACTTCATGTGTTCTTCAGTAATGTAGGATTGCATGTATGGAAATTTGTTGAGGATCATGCAATGTGTTCTTCATAGTTGTGCTTATGATTGTTCTTCGGTTCAGTACAAAGGTCGCGTGTATTGTAGTATGTGTGTCGAGACGTGTCAAGCGTGAGACTTTCCTCTACTACAGCTGAATCTTCTTTATATTCCACGAGCTCCGACAATAGGAATGATTTCCTTTCTATAGGTACGAGGTACAGTTTCCTGACAGACCAACAAATATCATTAAATAACATTAATTGCATTAAAAACATCAAATATGACCATTAGTATTATTTAAATAATATTGAAAAAAAGGTTAAGAAACAGTGTCACGGTAATTATGGAAATGGTGTCTCCAGGAACCGATATGTCCTTCACGGTATGTGCTTCATGGTGTGTCCATGTCATGGTGTCTAGCTCACGGTGTCTTGGTCACAGTGTGTCCTTCACGGTGTCTGGTTCACGATGTCTGGGTCACGGTGTCTAGGTGATGGTGTGTCCTTCACAGTGCCTGGGTCACAGTGTCAGGCTTATTGTGTCTGTCTTTCACGGTGTCTGAATACTTATTCAATTAACTGTATTCAAACTTAAACAGTAATATTCAGAATATGAATTAAGCTTAACCATTATCAAGTAAGAGAACTTGAAACATAAATACAAGGGTTTGATAAGATAAGTGAGAGTTGCGATCATGCAAAATATTTTTATATAATAATGAGTGTAATTGACAGTAATAAGATTTTCAATCATTAAAACATGATGTGTAATTATTATTGAGATTTCTGATCATTAAAACATGATTAATACATGAGGAGTCCAACAATCTCCCCCCTTTTGATGATGACAAATCATGTATAGCTAAAATATAAAGGAAATGAAACGTTAGAGAAAATAACATATATAATAAGAATAGATAAAATACTTCTCACTGTTTTCTCCCCCTTTTGGGATTATCAAAATGTAGAGATAATGGAGTGAAACACTTCATTTTTTCATTAAGAAAAATCATATAGGAGAAATACAAACAGTAAACATCAAAAGAAATCCCATCAAAAATTAAGAAACATTGGTAGGCATCACGGATTGGATTTCTCTTTTCCATTATCAGCTGGAACTGGAGATTATGTAGAAGAAGGCATGGAGGTAGTAGACAAAGAAGGTGAAGGTAGACCTTAAAATATGGAGGGAGACAAAGTAGGAGCTATAGAAGATCTAGTCTGTGGTTGATCAAGAATGATTGGTTTGATCTGAGAAAGGGCTTGGCTGACTGACATAACAGTTGAGGCTAGGGCAGGTAAACCAGGTCTAAGGGGTGCAGCAGCTGGAGAAACTATGGCAATACTCTGCACATGAAGATACGACCTCAAAATATTGATGAAATCAGTAATGATTTCTCCACCATATTGCATAACCTTTTAAAAATATTCCTTATTTTCCAAGAATTTTTCCAAAAATATGGTGAACTCTGTAATATTATGAACTTGATCTTTAAAAGCTTGAGTCACTGGAGGGATTTTCAAATTCTCCACAAGATACTTAAAGTGATTTGTCATGTCACTTTTAGAGAAAATCTGAGTGAGATAAACATCTATCTTCTTGGTGATATCCTGTTGAGCATCATTGGAAATCTTAGAATGAATTCTAACCAGGTCCAAAGCTCTATCACTATTCTTAACCACTTCTGACAAAGGAGATAGATCTAAACCACTAAGGGAATTCTGAATTTCTTCCTTGATTATGGATCTTAGTAGAGAATCATCCAAAGAGGGAACAGAAGTCTGGACAGAGGGAGAAGAACCATTGAAAGCTATGGTGAGGACTTTGAGCTGTTTCAAAACCTTTTGAAGACATCCACTGTACTCATCTGTGAGCTTATTCAGATTTTATACAAGCTCTCTCAAGCATTGCAGCATCTTGGTGTGTCTTACACGAATCTTCTCATCAAACGACAGAAGATATGGATGAACTTGAGACATGATCTCTCTAGAAAGGTTCGAAACATCTGGTTCAGGAGAAGCAACAATAGGTGTAGGTGCAGAAGAAGGAGCAGGCTCAGATCTTGAAGACAGTTCTGTTTGCAGGTTTTCCACCAAACCTTTCAAATTTGCAACATCAGCACTAAGTAACTTATTTTCAACTCTGGATTCTTGTATTTCTCGGATTATCCTTGGTTGAATATGTAGAATGATGTTTTCCAAAATAATTGAGGCATCTTCTTGACTTAGTTGAGTCACTGGATGAGGTTGAGAGGATATAATCTTCTCAAATCCAGCCAATATAGTCTATCCAAAGGCTTTCAATCCATCCTTAGTTAGTTATGATTTTTTCTTGGATAAGAGAGTAGATGAAGGTAGTGGTACAGGTTCTAATGCAGATTCTGGTTGCGGTTCAGAATTTGTTTCAGTTTCAGATTCAGATTGAGGTTGAGGTTCTGGTTCCGGGTGAGCTACTGACTTCAGTTGAAACAAAGAACATAGATCTATACCAGTTGCAGTCACTTTCTATGATTCACTCACATCATAAAAACTTGGAAACTCATACTTAGTGTACACAGAATATGTGATAGTTGGTTGAGAGGTTTCAATAGGTCTAGCTTCATCAATCTCAAGGTTTTGAGGTTCCTACCCCACAAAATGTGCTTCTATTTCAGATTCTTGAGGCTCTGGAAATAGGTTAAGATCCACAGGATCACCTCTAATCTCTTCAGGAAATTCTTTCCTTTCCAGATGAAAGGCAATTTCCATCCTCTCTTCAGTAGAGGGTATGTACTCAGGAACCGACTATTCCACTGGTTGTGCTTCCATACTTACTTCTTTTTCAATAGGGATATCCTCTTGATTAACATTTTCCCTAATAGGGATTTCTCCTAGATCATCTTCTTCCATGACAGGGAGGTCTTCTGCACCACCAGACTATTCCATGGATTGCTGCTCTAAAACAGGGATAATCAAATCTCTTACATCCTCAGGTTGAATTTCCTGATCAACATCATCTCTAGAAGCATGATCTTCTTCTCTAAAAACAATTTAAACTTCTTCTCTAGAAGGTATTTCAGCAGGAAAATTAGTAGGGACAACAGTCCTTTCTTTCTCAACAGGAGATGCTTCCTCTTGAGGTATTTCAGCCACTTCTTTTTATTCTTCCAGTTATGGGTACTCAGCCACTTATTCTGGTTCCAAACTAGTATCAGTTATATTCTTTGGCCTTCTTGGATAATCAATAGGATTATACTTCTTATAAAGTTGATCATTATCCTCAACCCACTGCTTCTTCTAGGGGTTCCAATTAATCTTCATCCTTAAAATGATAGTATTGGATAAACAAAAATCAAAATCCTCTATCTTTTCATCATTCAGTCGAACTACCCCCTTGGCAACTAACATGGCTGAAATCATCTTTGAGTAAAACAATGAGGTGGATTTAGAAGTGACTTTAATTAGCTCACATATATGGTTAATGACATATTTGTAAAGATTGATCTTATGGCCATTATTCAATAGGTGAATCAGGAACACATCCTGATATTTCATCATAAAAAATATCCTTTTCTTGGACTAATCAAATTCTGAACTAATATTTCTCAAAAGACCACTTTTTTAGAGGGATGATCCTATTTTTTTTGAAAATATTACTTGAAATTTGGGAATCTAATTTAAGAGTGTTATTGAAAAAATAAAATATTTATTAGACTTAATTATATTCATCTTTCTTCCAATATTTCTTTTAAAAAATATCATACCAAACAGTTTGGGTTCCTAAATCCTTATTAGACAACATTTCCATACCAAAATCTATATGGGTACCAAAAGTCACTCAAAATTGATATTTTATAGGACTATGACACAGAGAATTATTATATTATTATATAGTGTATTATAATCAAATGAACAAATTAAATTTAAACTATTTTGAGGGTTCTCTATCAAATATTTTGTTTTTTGTGTTTATTTTTTTATTTTTATAATTTTATGACAAGAACTAACTATTTTATATAGGGGGAGTAATATAATAATTTAATATTTCATATTCCTCTTGTTACTTATTTTCAATGATTATTTGGTTTATTGTAATATCTCTTATACATAACATGTACATAAAATTTATTACTTCTTAGAATGATTTTAAAATCTTACTTCTTGATGTTTAATTTTAAAAATTTTCATGTCCTCTTTCTTTAAATGTTTTTATAAGCAGAATTTCACTTTTTAATTTATTTTCATCATCTTTGTTTTAAATTGGAAAAATTTTGTTGATGGAGAACTTGTTTTCCCTCTTGAATTTGTTTGAAAAAATATTGCTCCAAAATATTTAATGCCATTTTATCTCCTTATAATTTATTATAAAAAGAATCTTGATATATTCTATTATTTTTTAGATTTATTGTTTGAAATAATCAATGTTATTGCTACTATAAATCTACTTGTGGTAATGTTTTTACCTTATTAATTTCACCAATTGAGGAGATCCTTATCTAGATAAGTTTGGTCAAATCAACATCTTTATAGGGAATTTTTTTTCTTTACTTCAAATGAACCCTTATCTTGTTAATAGCCAAAGAAGTTATGTGATAACATATCTGGGGATAACAAAATAAGGGTAAATTTGAAATCAATAATAACATGTTCCCCATGAAGAATTTGATCTAACTGAACATCATCAGATAAGGATACACCTCAAATGGTGTCATTAATAAGGAAATAAAAATTCTTCACAAGAGAGATTTAGAGTAATAATATCTTGAATTACTTATGAGAAACTATTTTAACTTATGAGAAATTATCCTTTTTATAGTATTCTTATTTTCCTTAATTTTTTTTATTTTTGATATCAAAAAGGGGAGTAATTGTTTGCCAAGGGGGAGAAGTTTAAGTTTTGGAATATATGCTGCAGTCGAGGAGGGGACGAAAAAAACAAAAAACTAAACTAATTATGTATAGAGAGGCTGAAAACTGAGACCTACGAAACACCACAACATGAATATACTAAAAAGGGAGATTTATTTATGATTTAGTTGGGTTATATTTACTTATTTAACTTATTGTATATTTTTATATTTAATATCTTAAAGTAATTTTAATAATTAATTCACTCTTTATTTTCACTTAATATATCTTTTTATATTAAGTGTTCGTGGTCATCAAAAAGGGGGAGATTGTTATACTTATCCATATATCATATTGTTTTTATGATCACAAAAACTCATATTTGTATATAATGATTTCATTTAAGTGTTTATTAGTTATTTAAATTGAATATCTATTCATATTTTTAATAGAAAAAGTGATTATTTTCAATGAATTTTAAAAATACTTCTTAAATAAATTATAGAGACATTTAAGAACCTTATGAACTCATAATTTAGTTGTTAAATTCATTGAAAGAAGTCCTTGAAGGAATAAAAGAATTTGGAAACATTGTAAATGGCCAAAAGTGGAGTTAGAGAATAATAGGATACATATACTTGCTGGTGTAGAGCCATTGGATAGCTGGTGGTGATAAAGAGATTTCTCAATATTCAAGAAGTCTAATAGCTAGTTGGCGGAGGAGCACCGACTAGTCGATTTAAGAAAACTATTCCATATAGCCTTTAATAAGTGCACTAGCTAGTTGGTGGCTTCAATCCAATATAGTCAAGTTAAATTAATTTCTTTCCTTAAAAGCATTGAATCATCTCATTAAAGCCTTGGATCAACCCAATGGAATTTTAGATCCTATAAAGGCTATAAATAAAGACCAAAGGAGGATTGGATTTCATCTTACAGAAAATGTGGATTGATATATCAAACTGAATTACATGTTAATGATGGATCTCTAGAAAATTCTATGAAAACTCAAAAATTCCATCTAAAGTCATTTTCAATTACCAATTCTCAAATTCACTCTTCAACATTACCTCTCAATCTTGCTAAAGTTGATGAAAATCGTAGTGTTGGTCGGAGTGGATACTGTAGTGGGGGGTGAATTGAGTTCCAATTAAAATTTCTATTAAAAATATTTCTCTTAAAATCCCCCAAATTATAAAACGAGTTAAATTGTAGTTAATTTTTAAAACTGTAAAGGTTCAATTAGATTCTCAAAAGAATGATTAGTTCTTAGTTAATCTAATCAAAAGATTAAATTAGCTTTTGAAACCAACCTACTGATTTAAAATAGATACAAACACATGCTAGATTAACTATCAAAGTAACTTTAAAACAGATTTGTATTTCAAAGTAATAATTAGTGTAATATAAATTAGATATTTTATATTTTGAACTTAAACTAAAAATGCATAGAAGATATAACCAAGAGGTTTAGTCTCAAGCTGAGACTTAGTCCACCAATATATATATATATATAATTGATCCACACCCTGGATCGGGGTTATCAATAGTACAATACTATCCAGTCCACACAGGGACCTCTACTACTGTTCTTCGTGGGAAACAAAAATAAAGACCAGGCTACAAAAGGACCTCTTCCACAGTTGTCGTGGGTAAACAAGAGTAAGGAGTTTTGGTGTGAGGATTGTGATATCCTCCAGTTCAGCATAAGATACAGTGTGTGTGTAAAATGATCAGGAGACACACACTACTCTAAAGTAAATAATAAATCACTTAGAGATAGTATATGGAAGTATAGAAAGCTCTAGTGATTAGAAGTGTATCTTTGGACTCGTTGGATGCAGCATAAATGCTTCTGAGTACTTCTCTAGTTTTTCTGTTGAAAAACAGAGTGTCATGGTTCAGATTTTGTTTCTCCAGGATATAATATGTTCTCTTGACTCCATAGTACTTCATGTGTTCTTCAGTAATGTAGGATTTCATGTATGGAAATTCGTTGAGGATCATGCAATGTGTTCTTCACAGTTGTGATTATGATTGTTCTTCGGTTCAGTACAGAGCTCGCGTGTATTGTAGTATGTGTGTCGAGACGTGTCAAGCGCGAGACTTTCCTCTACTAAAACTGAATCTTCTTTATATTCCACGATCTTCGGCAATAGGAATGATTTCCTTTCCATAGGTACGAGGTACGATTTCCTAACAGACCAACAACTATCATTAAATAACATTAATTGCATTAAAAACATCAAATATGACCATTAGTATTATTTAAATAATATTGAAAAAAAGGTTAAGAAACAGTGTCAGAGTGATTATGTAAATGGTGTCTCCAGGAACCGGTATGTCCTTCACGGTATGTGCTTCATGGTGTGTCCATGTCACGGTGTCTAGCTCACGGTGTCTTGGTCACGGTGTGTCCTTCACGGTGTTTGGGTCACGATGTCTGGGTCACAGTGTCTAGGTGATGGTGTGTCCTTCACGGTGCCTGGGTCACGGTGTCAGGCTTATTGTGTCTGTCTTTCACGGTGTCTGAATACTTATTCAATTAACTGTATTCAAACTTAAACAGTAATATTCAGAATATGAATTAAGCTTATCCATTATCAAGTAAGAGAACTTGAAACATAAATACAAGGGTTTGATAAGATAAGTGAGAGTTGTGATCATGAAAAATATTTTTGAACAATATTGAGTGTAATTGACAGTAATAATATTTTCAATCATTAAAACATGATGTGTAATTATTATTGAGATTTCTGATCATTAAAACATGATTAATACATGAGGAGTCCAACAATCTCCCCCCTTTTGATGATGACAAATCATGTATAGATAAAATATAAAAGAAATGAAACGTTAGAGAAAATAACATATATAATAAGAATAGATAAAAGACTTCTCACTGTTTTCTCCCCCTTTTGGGATTATCAAAATGTAGAGATAATGGAGTGGAAGACTTCATTTTTTCATTAAGAAAAATCATATAGGAGAAATACAAACAATAAACATCAAAAGACATCCCATCAAAAATTAAGAAACATTGGTAGGCATCACGAATTGGATTTCTCTTTTCCTTTATCAGTTGGTGATGGAGATTATGTAGAAGAAGGCATGGAGGTAGTGGAAAAAGAAGGTAAAGGTAGACCTTCAAATATGGAGGGAGCCAAAGTAGGAGCTATAGAATATCTAGTCTGTGGTTGATCAAGAATGACTGGTTTGATCGGAGAAAGGGCTTGGCTGACTGACATAGCAGTTGAGACTAGGGCAGGTAAACCAGGTCTAAGGGGTGCAGCAGCTGGAGAAACTATAGAAATACTCTGCACATGAAGATATGACTTCAAAAGATTGATGAAATCAGTAATGATTTCTCCACCATATTGCATAAACTTTTCAAAATCTTCCTTATTTTCCATGAATTTTTCCAACAATATGGTGAACTCTGTAAGATTCTGAACTTGAGCATTAAAAGCTTGAGTCACTAGAGGGATTTTCAAATTCTTCACAAGATACTTAAAGTGATTTGTCGTGTCACTTTTAGAGAAAATCTGAGTGAGACAAACATCTATCTTCTTGGTGATCTTCTGTTGAGCATCATTGGAAATCTTAGAATGAATTCTAACCAGGTCCAAAGCTCGATCACTGTTCTTAACCACTTCTGACAAAGGAGATAGATCTAAACCACTAAGGGAATTCTGAATTTCTTCCTTGATTATGGATCTTAGTAGAGAATCATCCAAAGAGGGAATAAAGTCTGGCCAGAGGGAGAAGAATCTTTGAAACCAATGGTGAGAACTTTGAGCTATTTCAAAACCTTTTGAAGACATCCAGTGTACTCATCTGTGAGCTTATTCAGATTTTATACAAGCTTTCTCAAGCGTTGCAGCATCTTGGTGTGTCTTACACAAATCTTCTATTCAAACGACAGTAGATAAGGATGAACTTAAGACACGATCTCTCTAGAAAGGTTGGAAACATCTGGTTCAGGAGAAGCACCAATAGGTGTAGGAGCAGAAGCAGGAGCAGGCTCGGATCTTGAAGACGGTTCTGTTTGCAGGTTTTCCACCAAACCTTTCAAATTTGCAACATCAGCACTAAGCAACTTATTTTCAACTCTGGATTCTTGTATTTCTTGGATTATCCTTGGTTGAATATGCAGAATGATGTTTTCCAAAAGAATCGAGGCATCTTATTGACTTAGTTGAGTCACTGGATGAGGTTGAGAGGATATAATCTTCTCAAATACAGCCAAGATAGTCTCTCCAAAGACTTTCAAGTCATCCTTAGTAACATATGATTTTTTCTCAGATAAGAGAGTAGATGAAGGTAGTGGTACAGGTTCTGATGCAGATTCTGGTTGCGGTTCAGAATTTGTTTCAGTTTCAGATTCATATTGAGGTTGAGGTTTTGGTTCTGGGTGAGCTACTGACTTCAGTTGAAACAAAGAAGAGAGATCTATACAAGTTGCAGTCACTTGTTATGATTCACTCACATCATAAAAACTTGGAAACTCATACTGAGTGGACACAGAATATGTGACAGTTGGTTGAGAGGTTTCAACAGGCATAGCTTCATCAATCTCAAGGTTTTGAGGTTCCTACCCCACAAAATGTGCTTCTATTTCAGATTCTTGAGGCTCTGGAAATGGGTTAAGATCCATAGGATCACCTCTAATATCTTCAGTAAATTCTTTCCTTTCTAGATGAAAGGCAATTTCCATCCTCTCTTCATTAGAGGGTATGTATTTAGGAACCGACTGTTCCACTGGTTGTGCTTCCATACTTGCTTCTTTTTCAATAGGGAGATCCTCTTGATTAACATTTTCCCTAATAGGGATTTCTCCTAGATCATCTTCTTCCATGACAGGGAGGTCTTCTGCACCACCAGACTCTTCCATGGATTACTGCTCTAAAATAGGGATAATCAAATCTCTTACAGCATCAGGTTGAATTTCCTGATCAACATCGTCTCTAGAAGCAGGATCTTCTTCTCTAAAAACAATTGAAACTTCCTCTCTAGAAGGTATTTCAGCCGGAAAATCAGTAGGGACAATAGTCATTTCTTTCTCAAAAGGAGCTGCTTCCTCTTGAGGTATTTCAGCCACTTCTTTTTCTTCTTCCTCTTCTGGGTAATCAGCCACTTAATCTGGTTCCAAACCAGGATCAGTTATATTCTTTGGCCTTCTTGGATAATCAATAGGATTATACTTATAAAGTTGATCATTATCCTCAACCCACTGCTTCGTCCAGGGGTTCCAATTAATCTTCATCCTTCTAATGATAGGATTGTATAAATAAAAATCAAAATCCTCTATCTTTTCATCATTCAGTCCAACTACCCCCTTGGAAACTAACATGGCTGAAATCATCTTTGAGTAAAACAATGAGGTGGATTTAGAAGTGACATTAATTAGCTCACATATATGGTTAATGACATATTTGTAAAGATTTATCTTATGGCCATTCTTCAATAGGTGATTCAGGAACACATCCTGATACTTCATCATAACAAATATCCTTTTCTTGGACTAATCAAATTCTAAACTAATATTTCTCAAAAGACCACTTTTTTAGAGGGATGATCCTATTTTTTTTGAAAATATTACTTGATATTTTGGAATCTAATTTAAGAGTGTTATTGAAAAAATAAAATATTTATGGGACTTAATTATTTTCATCTTTCTTCCAATATTTCTTTTAAAAAATATCATACCAAACAAGTTTGGGTTCCTAAATCCTTATTAGACAACATTTCCATACCAAAATCTATATGGGTACCAAAAGGCACTCAAAATTGATATTTTATAGAACTATGATACAGAGAATTATTGTAATATTATATAGTGTATTCTAATCAAATGAACAAATTAAATTTAAACTATTTTGAGGGTTCTCTATCAAATATTTTGTTTTTTGTGTTTATTTTTTTATTTTTATAATTTTATGATAAGAACTTACAATTTTATATAGGGGGAGTAATATAATTATTTAATATTTCGTATTCCTCTTGTTACTTATTTTCAATGATCATTTGGTTTATTGTAATATCTCTCATGCATAACATGTACTTAAAATTTATTACTTCTTAGAATGATTTTAAAATCTTACTTCTTGAAGTTTATTTTTAAAAATTTTCATGTCCTCTTTCTTTAAATATTTTTCTAAGAAGAATTTCATGTTTTAATTTATCTTCATCATCTTTGTTTTAAATTGGAAAAATTTTGTTGATGGAGAACTTGATTTCCCTCTTGAATTTGTTTGAAAAAATATTGCTCCTAAATTTTTAATGCCATTTTATCTCCTTATAATTTATTATAAAAAGAATCTTGATATATTCTATTATTTTTTAGATTTATCCTTTGAAATTATCAATATTATTGCTACTATAAATCTACTTTTGTAAGGTTTTTAACTTATAAATTTCACCAATTGAGGGGATCATTATCTAGATAAGTTTGGTCAAATCAACATCTTTATAGGGAATTTTTTTTTCGTGACTTCAAATGAACCCTTATCTTGTTAATAGCCAAAGAAGTTATGTGATAACATATCTAGGGATAACAAGATAAGGGTAAATTTAAAATCAATAATAACATGTTCCCCATGAATAATTTGATCTAACTGAACATCATCGGATAAAGATACACCTCAATTGGTGTAATTAATAAGGAAATAAAAATTCTTCACAAGAGTGATTTAGAGTAATAATATCTTGAATTACTTATGAGAAACTATTTTAACTTATGAGAAATTATCCTTTTTATAGTATTCTTATTTTCCTTAATTTTTTTTTCTTTTTGATATCAAAAAGGGGAGTAATTGTTTGCCAAGGGGGAGAAGTTTAAGTTTTGGAATATATACAGCAGTCGAGGAGGGGACAAAAAAAACAAAAAACTAAACTAATTATGCATAGAGAGGCTGAAAACTGAGACCTACCAAACACCACAAAATGAATATACTAAAAAGGGAGATTTATTTATGATTTAGTTGGGTTATATTTACTTATTTAACTTATTGTATATTTTGATATTTAATATCTTAAAGTAATTTTAATACTTAATTCACTCTTGATTTTCACTAGATATATCTTTTTATATTAAGTGTTCGTGGTCATCAAAAAGGGGGAGATTGTTATACTTATCTATATATCATATTGTTTTTATGATCACAAACACTCATATTTGTATATAATGATTTCATTTAAGCATTTATTTGTTATTTAAATTGAATATCTATTCATATTTTTAATTGAAAAAGTGATTATTTTCAATGAATTTTAAAAATACTTCTTAAATAAATTATAGAGACATTTAAGAACCATATGAACTCATAATTTAGTTGTTAAATTCATGGAAACAAGTCCTTGAAGGGATAAAAGAATTTGGAAACATTGTAAATGGCCAAAAGCGGAGTTAGATAATAATAGGATACATATACTTGCTGGTGTAGAGCCATTGGATAGCTGGTGGTGATAAAGAGATTTCTCAATATACAAGAAGTCTAATAGCTAGTTGGTGGAGGAGCACCGACTAGTCGATTTAAGAAAACTATTCCATATAGCCTTTAACAAGTGCACTGGCTAGTTGGTGGCTTCAATCCAATATAGTCAAGTTAAATTAATTTCTTTCCTTAAAAGCATTGAATCATCTCATTAAAGCCTTGGATCAACCTAATGGGATTTTAGATCCTATAAAGGCTATAAATAAAGACCAAAGGAGGATTGGATTTCATCTTACAACAAATGTGGATTGATATATCAAACTAAATGACATGTTAATGATGGATCTCAAGAAAATTCTATGAAAACTCAAAAATTCCATCTAAAGTCATTTTCAATTACCAATTCTCAAATTCACTCTTCAACATTACCTCTCAATCTTGCTAAAATTGATGAAAATAATGGTGTTGGTCGGAGTGGATACTTAAGAGGGGGGTGAATTGAGTTCCAATTAAAATTTCTGTTAAAAATATTTCTCTCAAAATACCCCAAATTATAAAACGAGTTAAATTGTAGTTAATTTTTAAAACTGTAAAGGTTCAATTAGATTCTCAAAAGTTTTATTAGTTCTCAGTTAATCTAATCAGAAGATTAAATTAGCTTTTGAAACCTACCTACTGATTTACAATAGATACAAACACATTCTAGATTAACTATCAAAGTAACGTTAAAACAGATTTGTATTTCAATGTAATAAGTAGTGGAATATAAATTAGATATTGTATATTTTGAACTTAAACTAAAAATGCATAGAAGATATAACCAAGAGGTTCAGTCTCAAGCCGATACTTATTCCTCCCAAATATATATATATATATTTAATTGATCCATAACCTGGATCGGGGTTAGAAACAGTACAAGACTATCCAGGCCACACAGGGACCTCTACTACTGTTCTTCGTGGGAAACAAAAAATAATGACCAGGCCACAAAAGGACCTCTTCTACAGTTTTCGTGGGTAAAAAAGAGTAAGGAGTTTTGGTGTGAGGATTGTGATATCCTCCAGTTCAGCATAGGAGACAGTGTGTGTGTAAAATTAACAGGATACACACACTACTCTAAAGTAAATAATAAATCACTTAGAGATAATATATGGAAGTATAGAAAGCTCTAGTGATTGGAAGTGTATCTCTGGACTCGTTGGATTCAGTAGAAATTCTTCTGAGTCCTTTTCTGCTTTTTCTGTTGAAAAACAGAGTGTAATGGTTCATATTTTGTTTCTCCAGGTGATAATATGTTCTTTTGACTCCAGAGTACTTCGTGTGTTCCTCAGTAATGTAGGATTGCATGTATGGAACTTCTTTGAGGATCATGCACTATTTTCTTCACAATTGTTCTCAGTATTGTTCTTCGGTTCAGTACAAAGCTCATGTGTATTATAGTATGTGTGTCGAGACGTGTCAAGTGAGAGCCTTTCCTCTACTACAGCTCAATCTTTTTTATATTCCACGAGCTCTGGAAATAGGAATGATTTCCTTTCCATAGGTACGAGGTACAGTTTCCTGACAGAACAACAACTATCATTAAATAACATTAATTGCATTAAAAACATCAAATATGACCATTAGTATTATTTAAATAATATTGACAAAAAGGTTAAGAAACGGTGTCACAGTGATTATCTAAATGGTGTCTCCAGGAACCGGTATGTCCTTCACGGTATGTTCTTCATGGTGTGTCCATGTCACGGTGTCTAGCTCACGGTGTCTTGGTCACAGTGTGTCCTTTATGGTGTCGGGGTCATGGTGTCTGGGTCATGGTGTGTCCTTTACGGTGCCTGGGTCACTGTGTCATGCTTATTGTATATGTCATTCACGGTGTCTGAATACTAAGACAATAAACTGCATTCAAACTTAAACAGTAATATTCAGAATATGAATTAAGCTTAACCATTATCATGTAACAGAACTTGAAACATAAATACAAGGGTTTGATAAGATAAGTGAGAGTTGTGATCATGCAAAATATTTGTAAATAATAATGAGTGTAATTGACAGTAATAATATTTTCAATCATTATAACATGATGTGTAATTATTATTGAGATTTCTGATCATTAAAACATGATTAATACATGAGGAGTCCAACAATCTCCCCCCTTTTGATTATCAAAAATCATGTATAGCTAAAATATAAAGGAAATGAAATGTTAGAAAAAATAACATATATAATAAGAATAGATAAAAGAATTCTCATTGTTTTCTCCCCCTTTTTGGATTATCAAAAAGTATGGATAATGGAGTGAAACACTGCATTTTGTCATTCAGAAAAAACATACAGGAGAAATACAAACAGTAAACATCAAAAGACATCCCATCAAAAATTAAGAAACATTGGTAGGAATCACAGATTGGATTTCTCTTTGCCTTTATCAGCTGGAGCTGGAGATTATGTAGAAGAAGGCATGGAGGTAGTAGAAAAAGAAGGTAAAGGTAGACCTTCAAATATGGAGGGAGCCAAAGTAGGATTTGTAGAAGATCTAGTTTGTGGTTGATCAAGAATTACTGGTTTGATCTGAGAAAGGGATTAGCTGACTGACATAGCAGTTGAGGCTAGGGCAGGTAAACCAGGTCTAAGTGTTGCAGTAGCTGGAGAAACTATAGCAATACTCTGCACATGAAGATTCTAATTCAAAATATTGATGAAATCAGTAATGATTTCTCCACCATATTGCATAGACTTTTCAAAATCTTCCTTATTTTCGATGAATTTTTCCAACAATATGGTGAACTATGTAAGATTCTGAACTTGAGCTTTAAAATCTTGAGTCACTCGAGGGATTTTAAAATTCTCCAAAAGATACTTAAAGTTATTTGTCATGTCACTTTTAGAGAAAATCTGAGTGAGATAAACATCTATCTTCTTGGTGATCTCTTGTTGAGCATCATTGGAAATCTTAGAATGAATTCTAACCAGGTCCAAAGCTCAATCACTGTTCTTAACCACTTCTGACAAAGGAGATAGATCTAAACCACTATGGGAATTCTGAATTTCTTCCTTGATTATGGATCTTAGTAGAGAATCATCCAAAGAGGGAAAAGAAGTCTGATCAGAGGGAGAAGAATCCTTGAATGCTATGGTGAGAACTTTGAGATGTTTCAAAACCTTTTGAAGACATCCAGTGTACTCATCTGTGAGCTTATTCAGATTTTATACAAGATCCCTCAAGCGTTGCAGCATCTTGGTGTGTCTTACACCAATATTCTCATCAAATGACAGGATATAAGGATGCACTTGAGACACGATCTCTCCATAAAGGTTGGAAACATCTGGTTCAGGAGAAGCAGCAATAGGTGTAGGAGCAGAAGAAGGGGCAGGCTCGGATCTTGAAGACAGTTATGTTTGCAGGTTTTCCACCAAAACTTTCAAATTTTCAACATCAGCACTAAGCAACTTATTTTAAACTCTGGCTTCTTGTATTTCTCAGATCATCCTTGATTGAATATGTAGAATGATGTTTTGAAAAAGAATCGAGGCATCTTCTTGACTTAGTTGAGTCACTGGATGAGGTTGAGAGGATATAATCTTCTCAAATCCATCCAAGACAGTCTCTCAAAAGATTTTCAAGTCATCCTTAGTTACATATGATTTTTTCTCGGATAAGAGAGTAGATGAAGGTAGTGGTACAGGTTCTGATGCAGATTCTGGTTGCGGTTCAGAATTTGTTTCAGTTTCAGAATCAGATTGAGGTTGAAGTTCTGGTTCTGGGTGAGCTACTGACTTCAGTTGAAACAAAGAAGAGAGTTCTATACCAGTTTCAGCCACTTTCTATGATTCACTCACATCATAAAAACTTGGAAACTCATACGGAGTGTACACAGAATATGTGACAGTTGGTTTAGAGGTTTCAACAGGTCTAGCTTCATCAATCTCAAGGTTTTGAGGTTCCTACCCCTCAAAATGTGCTTCCATTTCAGATTCTTGAGGCTCTGGAAATGGGTTAAGATCCACAGGATCACCACTAATCTCTTCAGCAAATTCTTTCCTATCCAGTTGAAAGGAAATTTCCATCCTCTCTTTAGTAGAGGGTATGTACTCAGGAACCGACTGTTCCACTGGTTGTGCTTCCATACTTGCTTCTTTTTCAACAGGGAGATCCTCTTGATTAACATTTTCCCTAACAGGGATTTCTCCTAGATCATCTTCTTCCATGACAGGGAGGTCTTCTACACCACCGGACTCTTCCATGGATTGCTGCTCTAAAACAGGGTTAATCAAATCTCTTACAGCCTCAGGTAGAATTTCCTGATCAACATCATCTCTAGAAGCAATATCTTCTTCTCTAAAAACAACTGAAACTTTCTCTCTAGAAGGTATTTCAGCAGGAAAATCAGTAGGAACAACAGTTCTTTCTTTCTCAACAGGAGATGCTTCCTCTTGAGGTATTTCAGCCACTTCTTTTTCTTCTTCCTCTTCTGGGTACTCATCCACTTAGTCTGGTTCCAAACCAGGATCAGTTATATTCTTTTTCCTTCTTGGATAATCAACAGGATTGCACTTCTTATAAAGTTGATCATTATCCTCAACCCACTGCTTCTTCCAGGGGTTCCAATTAATCTTCATCCTTCTAATGATAGTATTGGATAAACAAAAATCAAAATCCTCTATATTTTCATCATTCAGTCCAACTACCCCCTTGGCAACTAAAATGGTTGAAATCATCCTTGAGTAAAACAATGAGGTGAATTTAGAAGTGACTTTAATTGGCTCACATATATGGTTAATGAGATATTTGTAAAGATTGATCTTATGGCCATTCTTCAATAGGTGAATCAGGAACACATCCTGATACTTCATCATAACAAATATCCTTTTCTTGGACTAATCAAATTCTGAACTAATTTGAGCAACAGTCTTGTCTCCCCATCCAATTCAGTAGCTATGGCCCTTTACTTGGTTCCATTTCCAGTCAGGATCTCTAGTGAATTTTCTAGATCAAATATGTCAGTTTTTGGAGGAGGGTCTCTCTGGTAATCATCACAAATCCCTTCATGAGGAATTCTCAGGCATGTAGCCCATAAACTTGAAGAGAATGAACACTTTTTTCCATTTATCCAGCTTGTCACCATAAATATTTCTCCAGCATCAAATTAAAACTTTACATACTGGTAAAACTGAGATACCAACCTCGTGTATATAGGTCTATCTTTTCTAGAAAACCATTCGATCCATCCTTGTTATCTTAAGACTTTTAGAATCAAAGAATTTCTAGATAGAAGCCACTCAAGGAAAATATCTTTTTCAGGTACTACAGTATGGCTTACTAGGTTTGGGTTTAGAGGTCCTTCGGGTGCAATCTTCAGTGCTATTTTCTATTTCTTCATGCGGTGCTTCTTAGATGAGGGTGAAGATGGATGATTCATCCTGGGAATCCACTGAAGATTCGAGCGAGAGAGAAGGAGAGAAGGTTTTCATGGTAAAGAGGGTTCGAGAGAGTGAGCAGGAGTGAGTTCGGGTAAGGAATCGAGTAAAAACCCTTATGTTTTATCATTTGGGAATGTCAAGCGTCATAAAAAAACTCTGTAAAGTAATAATTAGTGAAATAAAAATTACCGCGACTTGGGTTAAAATAAATATATAAATAATATTCATAGTGATACTGTGAGTATGCATTATAGTGTGATGAAAAATAGTCGTCATGGTGAGACAGTTGGTGGTCATCACGGTGAGACAGTGACCATTCTGTGCAGTCATGGTGTGACAGTGAGTGAACTGTTCTGTCACGGTGAGACAGTGAGGTGACAGACTGTGAAAAAAAGATGTTAACTGTGAGACCATAAACATGAAACAGTAACTGAGAAACAGTGAACATGAAACCGTAAAGTAATATAGTAAGAATAGTAAATAGTAAGATCTGTTAGATGTCTATTTATGGTTAGTCATAACAAGATCATGTATGATGTAGTCTAATATCTCAAAATTTAATGGTTTAGTGAATATATCAGCAAGTTGATATTCAGTACCAATGAATTCTAAAGTGATATCACCTTTTTGGTAATAATCCCTCAAAAAGTGATGTCTTACATCAATACATTTTGTCCTAGAGTGTGAAACAGGATTCGTTGAAATATTAATAGCACTTGTGTTGTCACAATTAATTGGGACATGTCTGAATTGATATCCATAGTCTAGTAAAGTGTGTTTCATCCACAAAATGTGTGCACAACAACTGCCAGCAACTATGTATTCAGCTTCTGCAGTAGATAATCCAACAGAATTTTGTTTCTAACTACACCATGATACTAGTGACTTGCCTAAAAGGTGACATGTTCTAGAGTTGAGTTTTCTACCTAACTTACATCCAGAAAAATCAGCATCAGAATAACTAACTAGTTCAAATGATTTTACTTTTCGATAGAACAGTCCTAAATTGGGAGTATGCTTGAGGTATTTGAAAATTATCTTTAAATCATTTAAATGTGACTATTTAGGGTTTGTTTGAAAATGAGCACACATACACACACTAAACATAATATCAGGACGACTAGCAGTCAAGTAGAGTAGACTTCAAATCATTCCTCTATAAGTGGTTTGATTAATAGATTTTCCATCTTCATCAAGATCCAACTTACATGTGGTACTCATGGGAGTGTTTCTACTTTTTGTGCTATCCAATCCAAAACGTTTTAAAATATCTCTAGTATATTTAATTTTAGTTAAAATAATTCCATAATTGTTTTGAAAGATTTTAAATCCAAGAAAGAATTTAAGTTCACCCATTAAACTCATCTCAAATTCATTTTGCATCATTTTAGAAAAATCAGTACATAAAGATGTTTTTGAAGATCCAAAAATAATATCATCTACATAATTTTTTACAACTAAAAAATCTTTGAAATTCATTTTATAAAAAGGGTAGGATCAACTATACCTTTTGTAAAACCTTTAGAAATTAGAAAAGTACATAATCTGTCATACCAAGCTCTTGGAGCTTGCTTTAAACTATATAAAGCTTTTGATAATTTGAAAATATGATTTGGAAAATGAGGGTTTGTAAATATAGGTGGTTGTTCAACAAAAACATCCTCAACAATATATCCATTTAAGAAAGCACTCTTGACATCCATTTGATATAGTTTGAAATTTAGATGTGCAACACAAGAAAGTAGAATTCTAATGGATTCTAGTCTGGGTACTGGAGAAAAAGTATCCTCATAGTCAATTCCTTCTTCTTGACTATAGCCTTGTGAAACTAACCTAGCTTTGTTTCTAACTATATTTCCAGATTCATCTACTTTATTTCAAAACACCCATTTTGTGCCTATGGTTAAAGTGTCCTTAGGTCTTTCTACTAGTTTTCAAACATTATTTCCTTCAAACTGATTAAGTTCTTCTTGCATAGAAATTACCCAACATTCATCATTAATAGCATCATCAATGTTTTTAGGTTCAAGCTGTGACAAGAAGGCTTGATGTTCAACCTGATTTCTAAGAGAATCTCTAGTCTGTGTCCCTCTATCAAGATTACCAAAAACAACATCTAAAGGAAGATTCTTCAGAATCCTAGTTAATCTAGTAAAGTTAGGGCTAGAAATTTCATGTTCTTATCTAGGTTCAGGTTCATTAGGAGAATATTCTGAAATATTTCTAGAACTGGTTGTCTTTATAGCAGGTTCATTGATTTTTTCATTAAGGTTCATAACATATAAATCTTCTTCAAGATTTTCAAGAGATGTCTTAGGTTCATGTGGATCAGTTTCATCAAATTTGATGTGAACAGATTCTTCCACACATTTGGTTCTCTTATTGAAAACTCTATAGGCTTTGATAGTTAAATAATATCCTAAAAATATTCCTTCATCACTCTTAGAAGAAAACTTATCCATATTATCCTCGGTATTAATAATAAATACTTTGAAACAAAGACTTTAAATTAATTAACCTTAAGATTTCTATCATTCCATAGTTCATAAGGGGTCTTCTTGAGAACAGGGCTGACTAAGACTCTATTGATGATATAAAGCTGTATTTATAGCTTCAACCCAAAATTAAATAGGTAGGTCATACTCATTTAGCATGGTTCTTTCTATTTCTTGAAGGGTTCTATTTCTTCTTTCTACTACAACATTCTGCTGAGGTGTCCTAGGAGAAAAAAAGTTGTGACTATAGCCATTGTGTGAGCAATAAGATTCAAACTCATGATTTTCAAACTCATAGCCATGATCACTTCTCAGGGTTTTAATCTTAAGTCCATTAATGTTTTCTACAGACTTGGAGTATTTAATAAAGTAAGAACAAGCTTTACTTTTGTGAGCTAAGAAATATACCCAAGTATATCTAGAAAAGTCATCTATTAAGACATATACATAGTGCTTCCCATTTAATCTAGAAACTCTAGAAGGTCAAAACATTTCCATGTGAACCAACTCGAGAGGTTGAGAAGTTGAAACTTCTTTCTTTGATTTGAAATAGATTTTGTGTTGTTTTCCCTTTTAACAAGGATTACAAACTTGGTCATTTAGAAACTCCAGTTTGGGTAAGTCTCTAACCAAGTTCTTACTAGTTAGTTTTCTAAGTTAGTGTATATTGCAGTGTCCTAATCTCCTATGACATAACCAAGACTCTTTATGAAAATCATTTAAACAAGTAACATTTTTCTTAGCTAAAGAATTTAAATCAACATCATAAACATTTTCATTTCCTAAAGAAGAAAATATTAAAAAATTATTAGAATTAAAAACATCACAAGAATCATTTTCAAATTTAACATTAAATCCATCATCACATAATTGAGATATACTCAACAAGTTATATTTCAATCCATAAACAAATAAAACTTTTGAAATTAAAACTGAGTTAGTGTTACCAATTTGGCCTAGGCCGATGATTTTTTCCTTAGAATTATCACCAAAGGTGACATGGCCTCTATCAGCCTTGATTAGGCTCTTGAAGCATGAGTAATCCATAAAAATATGTCTTGAACATCCACTGTCCAAATAACATGTCTTCTTGTGGGAACTCTTCAAACAGGTTTCCTACAAAATAGATTTAGATGGGAAATGACTTTGGTACCCAGATCTTCTTGGGTCCAGACAGGTTAGCGATCAATGATTTTGGTACCCAAATTTGTCTTATGAGTTTCATATAATTTAAAGAATCAAAAGATTTTGAAGGATAAACTCTATTTGATCTATAACTATATGAATAACTAGTTTAATCATATGAATTTACAGATCTGGAACAAGTAGAATTTTGTCTAGATTTAGTAATAAATCAAGTTTTAGTGAACTATATTTTTCCAGGTTGGTATCCCAAACCAGTAGTATATTTTGGTGAAACTTTCTTTCCTAACATTTGAGTTATAGTATCCTTTCCCTTCGTGAATTTTTCTAAGTCCTTTCTAAGTTTCTCATTAGACATTTTCAATTCTCTATTTTCCTTTAACAATTGAGGATTATTTTCTTTTTCTATATCAAGGGTGGATTTAACATTTTTAGTGAGAGCATGCTATTTCTTTAATGACTTATATTTGTCCTTATGTTCATTGCAAGTTTCCTCTAGCATGTTACAGTATTCAGATAATTTATCTTTAGACATATCTTCAGAATCTGAATCAGATTCTGCACCATCTCCAGAATAATAGGAATTTAAAACAGGAGTATCTAAGGTTACCTCAGATGTGTTGGTCATGAAACACATGTTGGCACAATTCTTTTCAGAATCAGAAATTTCAGATTCACTTGTACTGTCTTCTGAAGCACTCCAAGTAGCTTTCATAGCTTTCTTGTACTTGTTGTTCTTATAATCATGTTTCTTTTTGAATTTAAATTTTGGATAGTGAGCCTTGATGTTTCCTTTCCTCTTGCATTCATAGCAGACTATATCCTCTTCCTTATCATATTTCTTCAAGTCCTTTTTCCAGTGACCTTTGTTGTCATATTTACCTTTGTAGTTTGTTTTTCTAAAGAATTTCTTCTTCCTATAGAATTTCTTAAACCTCCTGGATATCTGTGGAATTTTAGCACCACTGTCTGAATCAGAATCTTCGCTGGTTGAACTTTCAGTTTGTATTTGAAAATTTTCTTTGTCCTTTCTCTTTGTAGCTGTAGACTTAAATGCCACGGATTATCTCTTGGGTTCATCATCATCTTCCTTTTTTACCTTAAGTTCTTCCTCATACATCATTAATTTACCAAAATGCTCTTTGACAGGCAGAGATCCAATGTCACATGATTCTCTAATTGAAACAGATGTGCCTCTCTATCTGTCTGGAAAACATCTCAGTATCCTCATGATTTGTTCCTTTGCTGGAACAACCTTTCCAAGTGAACTCATTGTATTGAATATCTCATTAAACTTGAGATACATATCAAAAATAGGTTCATCAGTCTTCATTTTAAAATTATCATATTTAATAGTATAAGTATTTAATCTCATTTCTTTAACATTGGTTGTTCTTTCATAAGAAACTCCAATAGTATCCCAAATTTCCTAGGCATTTTTGCAAGCAGATATTCTGTTAAACTCTTCATCTCCTAAAGCACAGTACATGACATTCATATCTTTAAAATTATTATTTTAAGTAGTTTTTGTAGGTTCATCCCATGTTTTTATTTCAGTTTCTAGAATTTTATATTGAGACTGTATAGCAGTCCAGATATCAAAACCCATACTTTCTAAATGAATTTTCATCTTAAGTTTCCACTGGGCATAGTTTGTACCATTAAAGAAAGGTGGATGGTTAGTAGCAACACCTTCTAGTCTATTATCCATAACTAGATTTTAGAAAATAAATTTAAAGAGATAAAATTTACAACTAACAGAAATTTAAGATCTTTAAAGATGAAACTAAAATCACAGTTGAAAAACAGAATGTTTTGAAAACTTGTATAAAAACAATCTTGGATACCAAATGTTGGTCAGAGTGGACACTCAAGAGGGGGGTGAATTTAGTTCTAATTAAAATTTCTGTTAAAAATATTTCTCTTAAAATCCCCCAAATTATAAAATGAGTTAAAACGTAGTGAATTTGTAAAACTGTAAAGGTTCAATTAGATTCTCAAAAGATTGATTATTTCTCACTTAATCTAATCAGAATATTAAATTATCTTTTGTAACTAACCTACTAATTTAAAATAGATACAAACACTTGCTAGATTAACTATCAAAGTAACTTTAAAACATATTTGTATTTCAAAGTAATAAGCAGCGGAATATAAATTAGATACTGTATATTTTGAACTTAAACTAAAAATGCACAGAAGATATAACCAAGAGGTTCAGTCTCAAGATGAGACTTAGTCCTCTCAAATTTATATATATAATTGATCCACACCCTGGATCAGGGTTAGCAATAGTACACGATTATCCAGGCCACACAAAGATCTCTACCACTGTTCTTCGTGGGAAAAAACAATAGAGACCAGGCCACACAAGGACCTCGTTCAGAGTTGTCGTGGGTAAAAAAGAGTAAGGAGTTTTGGTGTGAGGATTGTGATATCCTCCAGTTCAGCACAAGAGACAGTTTTTTTGTAAAATGAACAGGATACACACACTGCTCGAAAGTAAATAATAAATCACTTAGAGATATTATATGGAAGTTTAGAAAGCTCTAGTGATTGGTAGTGCAGATCTGGACTCGTTGGATTCAGCAAAAATGCTTATGATTCTTTCTCTGGTTTTTCTATTGAAAAAAAGAGTGTCATGGTTCAACTTTTGTTTCTCCAGGAGAGAAGGTGTTCTCTTGAATCCAGAGTACTTAGTGTGTTCTTCAGTAATGTAGGATTGTATGTATGGAACTTATTTGAGGGTCATGCAATGTGTTCTTCACAGTTGTGCTCAGGATTGTTCTTCAGTTCAGTACAGAGCTCGCGTGTATTGTAGTATGTGTGTCGAGACGTGTCAAGAGCGAGCCTCTCCTCTATTACAGATCAATCTTCTTTATATTCCACGAGCTCTGGAAATAGGAATTATTTCCTTTCCATAGGTACGAGGTACAGTTTCCTGACAGACCAACAACAATCATTAAATAACATTAATTGCATTAAAAACATCAAATATGACCGCTAGTATTATTTATATAACGTTGAAAAAAGGTTAAGAAACAATTTCATAGTGATTATGTAAACGGTGTCTCCAAGAACCGGTATGTACTTCATGGTACTTTCTTCACGGTGTGTCCATGTCATGGTGTATAGATCACGGTGTCTGGGTCATGGTGTGTCTTTTACGATGTCTGGGTCATGGTGTCTGGGTCACGGTGTCTAGGTCACGGTGTGTCCTTCACGGTGTCAGGCTTACTGTGTCTGTCTTTCACGGTGTCTGAATACTTCGAAAATTAACTGTATTCAAACTTAAACAGTAATATGCAGAATATGAATTAAGCTTAACCATTATCATGTAAGAGAACTTGAAACATAAATACAAGGGTTTGATAAGATAAGTGAGAGTTGTGATCATACAAAAGATTTTTAAATAATAATGAGTGTAATTTACCGTAATAATATTTGAAATCATTAAAACATGATGTGTAATTATTATTGAGATTTGTGATCATTAAAACATGATTAATACATGAGGAGTCCAACACATGATATATTTGATATTAATATCATTATATTAAGGGAGAAAAGTTTCTTTTACTACCACCAATAATTATGGTAATATAATTTTCTTGATCACCATTAAAATCAACGTAGAAATATACAAACTTATCAACCCATGGGAATGAGACATATGGGATCAAAAAAAGATATTTCAAAACTCATTTATCAAATATATCCCTCTTATTTTTCTTTTTTTATAGTGCATCATATTTCGTAATTGATATAAATATCCCATAATTTCAATACATCAATAATTTTTATATCGATACTCATGCATTTTTAATTATCTTTCATAAAATGTATCGAATTTATCATGATATAATAATCGATTTAATTGAAAATTTTGTGCTCAATATTATCATAATATTAATTTAATTATTTATAACATTCATCAATTAAATATCATCATCTCTTTATCTTTATTTAATTTTAATATTTGTACACCCAATATACACTCTAATTTTATTATTGTTTTATTTTGTGATTTCCATCACTTTTTATTGATTTAATTTTATAATGTAAATTCACCCCTATCTCTATACTACTCAGGCCAACAACATCGAAAACACTATAGTCATGGGTAGTGACCATTTCTATATGTGTGCTTTATGGACCAAGTTTTATAGAGGAACACTTATATCCATGTTCTATAATAGCTACATTTATAATCATATATGTTGTTCTCATGGACATAGTTTATAACCATGATCATTGGGGTAATATCCATGATCATGGAATGTGGTTATAGCCTTATTTACTTATTTTTACTATGTAAGTGGTAATTCTTCAAGGGTTTTTTGAGATTATTTTTTCAGAATGTGACCCTTAATTTATTTCACAGATGTGGAGAGGAATACAATGTATTTTTTGTGTACCCATTTGTTCGAGATAGAAAAATTTCTTCATTGGATGATGGAAAAAAAAGTGGATGATTAAGAAATTAGAAAACATTTTTAGGGTTTGCTTAGAAGATTTTAGAGGGTCTTGTATAAAATATCAAACACTATTTGAGATTACTTATAATAATACAAACCAATAATCTATTGGTATTGAACTATTTGAAGCATTTAATTAGAGAACTTTTCCCCCCTTTATACAATGGATGGTTACTTTTAAATTCCATAAATAAGAGTTTATTATAATTGATTTTACATTTTTATATTCCTATAATAATTTTTGGTTTAGTGTTTTAGATAATTAAGAAAAAAATTACATATAAATGTGTACAATTCCTTATAGTGTATTTTTCCCAAAAAATAGAGATTTAAGTTTACACCCCTATTTAATTCAAGATACTTTTTTTCTTCTTTTAAGAAGGTATTGGAGAAAAATGTTTTAAATAGATATAGTTACTAATAATCCATTAAATCTATGGAAAATTTTAATAATATGGTAAGAGTCTAAAAATCTAAGTAACATACAAAAAAAATAAAATAATCTAGTTAGTCCGGTAAAAACATGAGAACTCATGAAAATGTTTTTCTTCATGACAATAAAACTTTTAGAACATAAGTAAAACATATCCACATTGTAAAACGACCCTTTTTTCAATGAAAAAATTTTAAAACCATTAAAAAAATTGAAAAATCATGAAGTAATCATGATTCATGTGATAACTCAAGAAATAATTTCATACCTTTCACCTTTAAAAGTTCATAAACTTTCATTACCACATAAAATAAAACTATTTACATTAAAACCATTTGAAATAATAAAATAGTTATCCTAGAGCATCATATTCATAACCCATTCTAACTCATGTTTATCCCATGCCAAAAAATAATTTTGGAACAATTAATTCTATAGGAATGACTGACCTAGTTATATCCTTAATTTTTCTCCTACGAAGACTAATCATTACCCAAATCATTGAATAACTATATTGGACTCACTGATCATAGAAAGCTATATCGGGATCACTATTTATAATATAAAATGTTCAAGTTTAGTATCATGAAAAAAATTCTTAATATTTCACATTTTCATCATAAAATCCTCAAACAACTCATTTGAACCAAATAGTAAAGAACATTCCATTTATGTATAAAAAAGTGGAGAAATATAATTTTAATTGGAAAACTTTTAAAAATAAAAAATTCTTAGAAGAGAGGGAACATGATATAATCTTAAAACCCATGTTATCTTATGGAATAATCTTAATAATATAGAATAGTTATGATGGAGGGAAAAGTTGGTCAAACCATATGTGTTAAAAAATACTATTCTCACTTTTGTGAAAAAGTAAAAAATAACCCATATGGAAAAAAATGAAAAGATTCATTTTTTAACTTTTTTAAGAAAATTAAAATATAGTATAAAATTAACTTTAGAAATATTTGAATCACAATAATAGAATTACCGAAACTTTTAAAGAATTATCTATGTGGGAGAAAAAGAGTTGGAAGGAAAACTTTGAAACAATATTTTTAAAAGAATGTCGCTTACATCATGTCCCAAATCATATTGTCTATATGTATAAAATACTTAATAATTAAATTATATTTATTTTATAATTTATTATTATAAAGTTTAATATTCATTAAATTTATTATTATTCTATTTATTTCATTTTTTTGTTTTATTTTTTTATTAAAATAGTTAGGTTGATGTTGTATATTTTTGGGATATTTTGTTCATAAACTCAAAAATAGAAACAATGAGCTGACCATGGTCAAAGTTGTTATGATTATATCAACTCAAAAATATTAAAATTTTTATAATTATAATTTTTATATAGTTTATAAACTTTTAAAATGAACCTTGTTAGGAGGTTATGAAAGATGTACCATGTTATTTCATGGAGATGACATTCCATACGTGTGCATGAATGACATTTTAATTTTTTTACTTTGTGGAAAATAATTATTGTAGAAAATAATTAACATTAATAAAACGATAAATATGGTATGAAATTTATATTTTTTCACTAGTTCCATCAATAAGACCATCCTTGTATGGTGGAAATGAAAAGAAAATCACGTTTCTTTGTGGAGGTGTTAGTCCACACGTATGCACGAGAAACATTTGCATTTTCCAATGGATGGTGGGGTAAGAATTTATGTAATACCATATTTTTAAATAGTAATAATTTTTTTAAAAATGTAATATATACCCATTTTATACATAATTTTAAACTTCTATATGATATAATGATGAAAAACCAAACAAATCATTTCTTGGAGGTGGTAACCCACATGTATGCACAAGTGATGTTTTCATTTATCATAGGAAGGAAAATGTGGTTAAAGGGGGTTGTAAAATAATAACAATAAAATTTACATATATTTAAGATACTGATGTTATTATGTCATCATGGCTAAGGAGGATTTTGAGGAGGCAGAATAAGAAATAAACATAAAACACTCTCTTAAGAATTATATATCTTCTTTGGAAAACCTTACATAGATTAATCTTTAGGCCTTATTTGGTTAGTATTTTGTTGTGATGATAATATCTAGTGCATGGGGAGAGATTTTCAGAAGGTATTTGTTTAGGTATTTTCTGAGATACATGGATTCAATTTTGTTAATAAGTCAAGACAGAAGGTTCCCTTTTTATAAGTGAGGGGAGTGAAACACTTGTAAACACTTAACACTTTTAAATATATTATATGTCATTCTCTAAGGAAAGTGGAATAAAATGGACCAATTTATAATAAAAAATATTTTATTTTATAAATATAATCAAAAAAACATCTATATCTAAGTTTTGTATATATTTGATACCTTATCTTTTAGTTTAACTCATCGTTAACCCTTTTTACCTTTACAAGAGTGATAGAGTTTTACCTAGGTTAGTATTCATAATGATAAAAAATGAATTTTAACTCATTAAAAAATATGTAAATTTTGATTCAAAGTATAAAATACATTTTACCACATTCAATTTATAGATGTTTTATAAATTAATTTAATATAATTACACAAACTATAATTAATGTTTTTTGAGAAATGCCCTCTTAAAGGATAAAAATATTTTAATAAAAAATAAATTATATATATGAATAATATAAAAATAGATTTATTTTTAATTCAAAGTAGAATAATTTCACTTCAAAACCAAATAAAAATTGAATGTAACTTTTTAAATACTTGAAAAGTAATGATTTCTCTAAAAAATTGGTATTTTCACTGTTCATCCAAAAATCAAACATTTTTAGAAAAATATCTAAAATTCACCCTATGATATATTAAAAAAATATTATATAAAAAATAAATTCATTTTTATCAAATTAATAATCTAAAATTTATAAATATAATTTTCCAATAAAATAATATAATATATGAATAAATATTTAGTAAACAAAAAATACTATTTTTCAATTGAAAAATCATTTAAAATTATTCATAAAACTATGATGAATTTTAATCCATAAAATAAATACTTCTAAATAATAATATTGATTTAAGGATTAAATGGGTTTTCATATTCTTTGTACTTTATTAAATATTTTCTTTTAAAGCCTAAAAAAATCCTTAAGTGTTTCTAGGTATTCATTGACTAAAAACACATTACTAATTTGAAATGTTTCTTTATTTTCAACAATATTTTCAAGATAAAATTCACTTACATCTATTGGAAACTCTCTGAGATAGTTATTTTAATAATCACAAATCATTCCAATTTTAAAATCTTAATAATTAATAACATTATGCTTGAAGTAATGTTAATCTTGTAAATAAATATTTATAAATGAATAACTTATGTAACATGGTATAATATATTTAAATAAGTCAATAAATTATGGATATTTATGTTTCAATATATTTACACTTGTATATTTACTTGAATTTATGAATTTAACCTAATGTAGTGTTGTTATATATAAGACATACAAATTGTAAGTTTTTTAATGTCCCTAACACCGATAGTTCAAATGAGTCACCGATGACTGACTCATTGATGATGACTCACTGATCAAAGAAGACACTGATACATGACTCACAAAAAGAACAAATGACACACTGATGGACAATTCAACGATGATCAGTCACACCGATAGATTGAAGATCTTACTGATGGATTAGTCACCGATGGACGATGCACCGATAGTTCAAAATGAGTCACTGATGATGAATCACTGATGCCCAGACAAACCGATAGTACAAATTATACACTGATGCCCTGAGTTTCTGATGATAATGGAAATGAGTCAATAATACCGGTGAAAAGGACTCACTGATACAGAGAGTCATTGATTCTAACAAAATGATACTAAGAGACCGATGCCAATGAATTACTGATACTTATGACTCACTGATAGTCATAAAAACTATTTTAAATTTATTTATTCAAATTTATATCTAATGGTCATATTTAGAAAAATTAATGTTTCTAACATTATTTAATTTTGTTATTTAGGATATTCGGGAGACAGTACAGGGGACATGCATGTGGGGAGATCATTATGCCTAATGGACATCTAAGTAAAAAAGAATTATAGGCTGGATCATTTGATACATGGTGAAGAGTAGAAAAAAATAAGAAAACCTAAGAACTCCTGAAACTTTTGAAGCATACTTCCCAAACATGAGAACTCAAAAGGAATAACATAAGATGAGATAAATAAGTCAAAAAAAAACCTGATGAGCTAACTTGAACATCTTTCAAAAAAGTATATGAACATATCATACTCTTGAAAGAAATAATGGAGAGGCTACAACACTCTTTTTTTATTCAACATCCAGAAGAGGATTGTAACTTTAACTCCGCTACATAAAATGAGTCCAGAGTAATACTGCATAACAAAGATATATTTATAAACCTTACACTACATCATTATCTCTATTGTGTTTATTTATTTAAATTTCTATGAAGTGAGTGTATCTTTATGTTACATACACACTAACTCCTGTGCATAACTGGAGGATACTTGATAACCTCAAACTCATTCTATAATTATTCTTTTGTATCCCTTATAGAAATATGGAAGAGGTCAAGTGTGTCCTGCTTGTTGTTTTTCCAATGAAAAATAGTGGTAGAGGTCAAGTGTGACCTGGAAAACCATTTTTACTGTTTTGAACCCCAATCCAGGGTGTGGATCAATATTGTTTATTAATTTAAACTACTTTGTGGTAGGTGACAGCCAAGTGGAGAGGAATAAGTCTTATCTTGAGAGTGAATCTCTTTTTTATCTATGATGTGTTGTAAAGACCTAGAATTTCCATGTAATTTTTTTTAATATATGAATATTTTATGAGTCCTTGAAATCTGGCGGTGTGCGATTCCGAGGCCCGGAGTGCCCGGAATGATCCGTCAAATTTTTGTTAAGATTAAGTTAAGACTTGTAAAAAGTTTTCCTGAAAAAGTAAAATAACTCCAAAAAGGTTACTCGGATCAGAAATTTGAGGGCACCGTTGTGCTCAGGATGAAGGTTTTACCCTAGGTGCGACTTAATATTAGTCTTTGTGGGTGTCCTATGAGAGAACCCAAAAATGGCATAGTCCTAAAGAAAATAATTAAATAAATTATTTTATTTTTCAAATGCATATAACTCACAAATGGTAACTCGGATTAAAAATATGAGACAACTGCTGAACTCGTGAGGGTATTCTTTCTTTAATAAGATACTAACTTTGGTCAGCATGAGCCACTAGAGAAAGTTAGTTTTTGGCTTCAAATAAAATATTTAAGTGGCAGTTATTTTATTGTAAAATTCATAACTTCTAAACGGTAACTCAGATTGAAAATCCAAGAGTATAGTTGGATTCTTTGGGGCGTGTTTCACTTAGGTAGAGCCTAACCTTGACCATCACAGGTCTAGGGTGAATGATAATAATTTTCCACACTTTTTATTAGGTACATTCAGTAAATGCGCGAGTGGAGTTTTATAAATTTTGAACCGGTGCTCGGAATTGAAATCCTAGGGCACCGTTGAACTCGCAATGCCGATATTCGCTTAAGGTGAATTTAACCTCGATGGTAGTGGGTCGAGAATAAAAGATAATTTTTGGGTTTTTAGTGAAATAATTAAATAAAAATAAAGTTTTGTAGCTTTATTTTTCTTTTGTCAGTTAAAGCCTCTTTGTGGAAGTTGGAGGTGGGGACCACCACACCTTAACCTCCCATGAGAGGTTGTAGTGGTGGGGCCCACCTGAACCTAGCCTCTCATGAGAGGTTACGGCATGGGGACCACCTAGGACTAAACCCCCCAATTAAATGAGGAAACCACTTAACTCCATCATAAATGAGGGGAGCCTCTTGACCACATCTACCCAATTAATCGTGCCAACGTACATGCCAATTAAATGTTCCAACCCCTCTAACATTTTATTGTACCACCTACCTAAATCAATTGGATTTTTAAATTCTTTCCAACAGAATAATAGATAACTTAATCTATTATTTTGGATTGGCATTCTCATTTTGGTGGAACTTGGGTGAGGAGAGAACTTGGGAGAAAGCTCCCAACGAAGAATGCTCTAACCGACAAAGAACTTCGACCTCATCTTCAACTTCGACTTCCTTCCTCAGAAACTCCTTTGACGTAGGACGTGCTTGTCTACAATGAATCGACGTCCACTTCCCCGCGACACCGTCGGCGAACAAAGAACATATAGGGGTTTAATTTTATTTAAACATGATATTTTCCATTGTTACTTTTCTTCCAAAATAAAGAATACAGACTAACTTATTATCAATTTGATCCGTGGATGTTTTTCCTTATGGGATGGGAATATTTTGTTAATGAGGGATTATGAGAATTGATCTTTTTAAGATATCTTTCATGCTTGTTCTTTGCATCATTCTTGTGAGCCAATTTCTATCACCCTAAACATGGAAGGGTGTGGAACAAACCAACATGGTCCGACCCCTTCACTGATCTTCTTTATGATGTTATTCGGCATGGCGACGAGGCGACCAATGCGACGTAGGCAAAGATTACGCTACCCGTGGCCTCCACGACCCGTGATGCCCACCAGCCGCACCATCCACTGGCCGAACCGGTCCCAGCCACCCCATCCACCGGACGAATTGGCTCCGCCACCCCAGGCCGAACCGCAGTTCCCTCCTGGCCGCCCGTCCCTCCCGGGCCCACCAGCCCACCTCGCTACGACCGAACTGTGCCGATCCCATCAGTCTGAACCGTTCCGGCCCGTGACTTCTTTCACGGCACCCCGACCAAACCATGCTGGCCCACAGCCCCCCTCATGGTGCCCCGACCGAACCATTCCGGCCCCGCCGACCTGAGCTGCACCGGCCTTCGGCCTCCGCGCGCTCCGCCTTCCCTACGCACCCTGTACTGCTGCTGGACGAACCGGCCTCACCCATCCGGGTCAAGCCGTCCGAGCCACGCCCCTTGAGGAGATGGAAAAACCGGCCTCGGCCTCCCAGGACGAGCCACCGAGCCATGCCCCACGCAAGCTTGGCCGAGCCAGCCTCCCACGCCACTCGCGGTGCCTCTCGGCCAAACCAACTTTACACCGACATGCGACCGGTCTGCACCCTTGCGACCGGTCCATGCCCTCGCGCTACTCGTGGCCCTCATGGCCTACTGATCTAGGCCCAGCGGGCCATGCCGAACCCAACGGGTCAGGCCGGACTGAACCCGAACTGGGTCAGCCCAGACTAAGTCGGGCCAAGTTAGTCCTATTGGGTCCGACTGGACCCGAGCCTACTACCTACCCTTTACTTTCTTTTGGCCATATCTTTTGCACCAGACATGCATTTGAAGAACTATCAGCGGTTCTTGTATTCCTTGAGTGCGACGGTACCTTTGTGTATATCCCAATAGATTTTTGGGTATAGTTGAGTTACGGTCAGGTTGGATCAAGCACGAATACAACCGATCCCTTAGGATTAAAAGGATAATAACTCACAGACAGGGCGTCAGATTGACGCGCCATCAATTGTGTTGTTACCCCCTATGATGTGGAAGACCTTTGGGAAACGTCTTCATAGGACTTAGTGGAAGTTGATATATAAACACTCGGCTTGAGGAGAATACCCTCCAGGAATCAAGCGTTCTTTGTGAAGGAACCCTATGACTGGCTGCTTTCGGACTGCTGTTCCAAGATCCTACTTGGGTTCGACAGTTTTGACTACTGTTCTAGGATCCTACGTGGGTTTGACAGCTCTGACTACTATTCCAGGATCCTACGTGGGTTTGAAAGCTCTAACTTCTATTCCAGGATCCTACGTGGGTTCGACAGCTCTGACTACTGTTCCAGGATCCTACGTGGGTTTGACAACACTGACTACTGTTCTAAGATCTTATGTGGGTTCGACAGTTCTGATTAATGTACCAGGATCCTACGTGGGTTCGACAGAGAAGATGATTCAGTGGCTACATGTAATCATCTCTATCTCTCTGTATAAGTTTTATACCTGTGTGAGATGATTCGAGTAACTTTTATGTTTACCGCATGATTGAGATGGATTACTTGATAACTTAGGTATATGTATGGGCATATACCTAATTGGGGTTGTCTATTGATTTCTTACCTTGTGTTCTATGTTTTTTTGGATTTTTTGAGACCTTGAGGGTCTTGGGGTCCCTACTGAGTATCGTTATACTCACCCCTGTATGGGCTATGCCCGCACATCGTTGTGTTGGTTGCTGACGATGGACACTGCTGACTGAGGTTGATAGTACCAAGACTGGACTGTACCCAGAGGTGGATCTCATGACGAGTCATTACACGGAGGATACTAACAGACGTGGAGTGCGGAGGGGGATATCTGTACCTATCCTTCAGGTAGGAATCCCAAAGGATGACCCAATAGCTATTTTTTCCTTTCTCCAATTATACTTGTATTTCCACTTCCTTGCACTTTACAGTTGGGCTTTTATTTTTGGCCCCTTTTACTTTTCAGAACTCTTTTGTTATACAATTTACTTAGTGTTCTGTATCCATCTGTGTGCTCTTTTGTGTGCGTTTTAGGTTATAAAGGAATTGCCTTTCCAGTTTTAGGGAATTATGCCTTTGGTTCTAGTCGCCTGCCCCTGGCCTAAGCAAGGTGGGCTTGGGGTAGTCACGACATGGGCCCCAGGGGATGGGTCATGAAAAATTGGTATCAGAGGAGTCATTTATACCACAAAACTTAGGACTATGATCTTTCTTTTCTATGAAGTAATAGTGTTAAGAGTAGTGATTGTGGTTCTTAGTTCAGGGAGTCCAGTGTTGGTGTAGTGGCCGATGTATCCATACACAATGACCCTGACTTATGATTTCCGAATCAGTGAATGAAAACACTGATTGAGTGTGTGTTTTCAAAAGTTTTCTTTAAGTCAGCACAACCAGGTCAGCTCACCAGGTATATCTTTTGACTGTGTCACATTTGTTTCTTTCAGGATGCCTCCCCGCGGACGACCAGGTAGAGTCCCAAGAGTTGTATGCACTGATAGAACATCAAGCGACGAGACTCTGGTGTAAGTCCCTTTTACTATGTTGGAACCTTCAAGTGGTGTACCAGCAGCACCGCCACCCATTGGGCAGAAGATACCACCGGTATAATTATCAAATGGTGCACGCTGACTAAGGAAATTGCATGAGTTCTAGTAGTAGAGGCCTCTCTGGTTTTGAGGTGAGACAGTTTCCCACATAGCTGAGGGCTAGCTGGAGGCGGTTGTTAGAGTTTTCCACTTAGTTGAGACACCAGTAGAGCAGATGGTGATCATAGCTACTAGAATTTTTCAGTGTGAGACCATGAGGATGGTCTGTATAGTGATGCAACTTTAGTACGTGAACCATTACCCGATATAGTACCTTCGGGTAGTGTGTCAGCTATATCACTACCTGTTGGTCAGCAGTTACAACCGGCATTACCGGTAAAGGAAACTTATAGGTTTAGTGCCTTACGTGTGTTTTAGCATCAGATACCCCTCAGGTTCCAAGGTGAGCTGGCTCACAGGTAGCTGAGGAATAGCTTGAGGAGGAGGCTGAGAGTTCTCTAGAGCTTCTATAGCTTCAGTAGGACGACATGTCGGTAGTTGAGTATTCATCGAGGCGTACCGATCATTCCTGGTACTCGATGAATACGATACGATTAGTGCCTCAAGGCTTGAACCTCTAAGTAAGCTGTGTTTAAAGGAAATCTGAGCCAACACTATTTATCTATATGTTCCTACTTATGTTAGGGTGCTAGAGAGAACCTTTGTGGTTGAATCTTTCTTGGATGAGTGGATGCAGCCAGTGGATGTTAGTAGTGGGAAAGTGGGAAACTGGCACCAATCTTAAAGTCTTGGGACTATAAAAATGTTTCAGGAAGAAGAAGTGTTAGGGATAGATGAATCTATAGGGAAGTAGACATGAAAGTAGAGTTAGGAGAGAAGCATGTGGTTGTGTACATTAAGACAGGTTACAACCACCCCCTTTTTGTGGACCCCTCCAGGCTCCAAGATCTGGAGGACAGGGGAAGAGAGTAGCTGTATGCAGTCAAGGAGTGAAACCCTAGGGCTCTCAGAATGATTCGAGGTATGGTCTATGTCTACTACTAGCTGCCGTATCAATATACATAGGTTCCAATCATTCCTTCCTTCCACAAATCTTCTCTAGGACCTAGAGTTTCTGGTTAAACTATTGACATGAGCCTCACGTGTGGAGATACCTTTGGGAGGAGACTCGAAAATAACAATTACGATGACGGTTTCATCTGACCCTTGAGGCGATAGTTTCGGTTGGAACCTCTTGGTGGCTGCGTCAAGGCCTTACGATGTTAGTTTGGGTTTGGACTTGACATCCATAGTTCACACTCAAATTTAATGTATTAGGAAAAGAGGTTGTGGTTTATCTACAACTTTGGAATTGGGTTTTCCTTGGTCAGTGAAAAAGGAAACCCATGAAGCATAGGATAAACTCATGCATAGGAGGGTACATCCAATCACTCGTGAGTCAACCAGCCTCACCCTCATGGCAGCAGAAGTTGACTTTGAGACAGTCTATATTCTTGGGAAGTGGAACATGGTAGCATATGCACTTAGCAGGAAGTCTGGCCTGCATTTGCTGAGTGAGGCAACATAACAACTAGCTGCTTTGCAGATATCCTTGGTGGATCGAGAAGGAGCAGTTTTTCTTCAATCTCTTATAGTCACTCCCCCAATCCTTTATCAAGTTAGGGAGGCGCAGCACACAAATGATAACTGAGAGACACGAAGTGATCAGATATCCACATGACAGACACCTGATAGATTTTCTAATGGTTGGGGGCACATCATTCTATTCAGGGGACATACCATGGTACCCGTGTCACTTCAAGAGGAAGTGTTGAGGGAGTTCCATACATCCCCTCTAGTGGTACATCCAGGAGTGGCGAAGATGTACCAGGACCTTCGAAGACAACACTGGTGGCCGGGAATGAAGAAATCAATTGCAGATTTTGTCTCTCGGTGCCTCACTTGTAAGCAAGTGAAGGTAGAGCATCAGGTACCAGCAGGCTTGGTTCGTCCTTTAGAGGTTCTAGAGCAGAAGTGGGATGAGATATACATGGACTTTGTTACAGTACTTACACATACATCAAGGGGTCATGACTTGATTTGGGTGATCGTCGAGCGACTCACAAAGTCGGCCCACTTCCCACCGATCAGAGAGTAGGGTTCAGTAGAGAGATTGGGATGCCCCTATATGCAGGAGGTTGTCCGGCTACATGGAGTAACTTCGATGATTGTCTCTGATAATGATGCACGTTTTACTTCCCGACTATGGAGGGGGTTGCTGGAGGCTTTCAGAACACATCTTCATTTAAGCACCACCTTCCATCCTCAGATGGATGGCCAGACTGAGCAGACCATTCAGACCCTCAAGGACATGTTTCTTGGTTGTTTCCATGACTATGGTCACACCTGGGAGGATCACTTACCTTTGGTGGAGTTTTCATAAGACAACAACTTTCACTCCACCATTGGAATGGAACCTTTTGAAGAGTTTTACGGGCGACCATGCAGATCACCCTTGTGCTGGACTGACCCAAGGGAGTCAGAACTCGTGGGACTAGAGATGGTATGGGCTACCACAAAGAAGGTTCATATCATCAAGGATTGGATGAAGACTACACAGAGTAGGCATAAGTCATACGCCAACTAGAGACAGAGACATACGGAGTTTGAGGATGGCAACCACGTCTTTCTACGGGTCTCACCTTGACGAGGTTTATGGAGATTTGGCCGAGGCAAAAAATTATCTCCGAGGTTCCTCAGACCTTTTCAAGTCGTCAGTAGAGTTGGTGAGGTGGCATACTGCTTAGATCTTACACCACAGTTGCACTAGGTGCACGACGTCTTCCATGTATCCCTGCTGAGGAGATACGTGCATGACCCTTCTCACATCATTGACCATGGCGAGTTGGACGTGAATGATGGGATGACTTTTATGGAGGTTCCAAAAGAGATTGAGGATCTATAGGAGTGAGTCCTTCATGCATAGTCGATAACTCTGGTGCACGTTTTCTAGCAGCATGGGAACCTCTAGATGATAACAAGGGAGTGGGAGGCTCAGATGCATGCTCAATACCCCTACTTGTTCCCTTAGTTGTGAGTTGTGGCTTACGGGGACGTAAAGCCCTTATGTGGGGAGAATGTAAAGGCCGAGAATTTCCATATATATTTTTTTAAGTATATGGGAATTTTACGAGTCCGCGAAATCTAACGGCACACGATTCTGAGGACCGGAGTGCCCGAAATGATCAGTCGAAGTTTTGTTAAGCTTAAGTTAACTTGTGTAAGTAGTTTTCCAAAAAAAGAGGAATAACTATTAAACGGTAACTCAGATCAGAAATCCAATAGCACCTTTGCACTCAGGATGGCGGGTTTACCCTAGGTGAGACTTAATATTAGTCGGCACGGGCCTCCTGTGAGAGAACCCAAAAATGGCATAATAATAAATAAAAAAATTTAAAAAATTATTTTATTTTTCAAATGCTTATAACTCAGAAACGGTAACTCAGATTAAAAATCTGATACCACTACTGAACTCATGAGGGTATGATTTTTTTAATAAGATACTAAATTTGGTCGGTGAGGGCCACCAGAGAACGTTAGTTTTTGGCCACAAATAAAATAATTAAGTGACAATTATTTTATTGTAAAATTCATAACATAGAAAAGGTAACTCGGATTGAAAATCTAAGAGTACCGTTGGTTTTTTTGGGGTGTGTTTCACCTTAGTAGAGCCTAACCTCAACCGACACGGGTCGAGGGTGACTGATAATAATTTTATGAATATTTTTTCGGGTATATTCAGTAAACGTGCGAGTGGCATTTTATAACATTTGAATCGGTGCTCGGAATTGAAATATGAGGGTACCGTTTAAATCGCAGCGCCATTATTCACTTAAGGAGAATTTCACCTTGACGACAGTGGGTTGAAAATAAAAGATAATTTTTGGGTTGTTAGTTAAAGAATTAAATAAAAATAAAGTTGTGTAGATTTATTTTTATTTTGTTGGTTAAAGCCTCCATGTGGAAGTTTGAGGTGGGGACCACCACACCTTAACCTATCATGAGAGGTTATGGTAGTGTGGCCCACCTGAACCTAACCTCCCATGAGAGGTTACGGTGTGGGGACCACCTGGGACTAATCCCCCCAATTAAATGGGGAAACCACTTAAATCCCTCATAAATGAGGGGAGCCTCTTGACCTCCTCTACCCAATTAATTGTTCCAAAGAACATGCCAATTAAATGTGCCAACCCCTCTAACATTTAATTGTGCCACCCACCTAAATCAATTAGATTTTCAAATTCTTGTCAACAAAATAATAGATAACTAAATCTATTATTTTGTCTTGGAATTCTCATTTTGGTGGAACTTGGGAGAGGAGAGAACTTGGGAGAAAGCTACCAATGAAGAACGCTCAAACTAATGAAGAATGTAAACCTCAAACTTGACTTTGAACTCCTTCCTCAGAACCTCCTTCGACGTAGGACGTGCTCGTCTACAACGAATTGACGTCCACATCCCCGTAACTCCATCAGCGAACAAAGAACATGTAGGGGTTTAATTTTATTTAAATATTATATTTTCCCTTGTTACTTTTCTTCAAAAACAAAGAATATAGACCAAATTATTATCATGTTGATCCACAGATGTTTTTCCTTGCGAGATGGGAATATTTTGTTATTGAGGGGTTATGGGAATTTCTGTTTTTAAGATATATTCCATGCTCGTTCTTCACTTCATTCTTATAAGCCAATTACTATCACCCTAAATGCTGAAGGGTGCAGACCAAACCAACGTGGTTCGACCCCGCTACTGATCTTCTTTTTGATGTTCTTCGGCATGGTGATGAGGCAACCAATGCGACACAGGAAATGACCACACTACCCGTGGCCTCTGCAACCCGTGCTGCCCGAACCAGTCCCGGTGACCCCATCCACTGGCCTAACCGGCTCCACCGCCCTAGGCTGAACCTTGGAACCCACTCGGCCGCCCGCACCTCCCGACCCCACCTGCCCGCCTCTCCACGACCGAACCGCTCCGGTCCCGCCGGCCTGAACCGTGCCGGTTCGCAACCTCCCCCGCGACACCCCGACCAAACCACGTCGGCCTGCGAACCCCCTCGTGGCGCCCCAACTGAAACTCACTGCCCCCCTGGAACGATCTTCACCGACCTCCAGCCTCCGCACGCTCCGCGTGCCCCGCGCCGCCGCTGGCTGAACCGTCCTCGAACATCCGGGCCGAGCTGTCCTAGTCGCGCCCTTAGCGGTGCTGGCCGAACTAGCCCCGGCCTCCTGGGCCGAGCCGCCGAGCCGCTCCCCACACATTCTTGGACAAGCCGGCCTCCCACGCCCCTCATGGTGCTTCCGGGCTGAACCGTATTTACACTGACCCATGACCGGTCCGTGCCCTCGTGACCGTTCCTCTCCTTCGCGCTACTCGTGACCCTCGCAGCCAGCTGGGCTAGGCCCAGTGGGCCGGGCCAAACCCAAAAGGTCAGGCCAGACCAAAAAGGAATAGGGTTGGCCTAGACTAAGTCGGTCTGATTGGGTTGGACTGGACCCAGGCCTACTACATACCCTTTACTTTCTTTTAGTCATATCTTTGGAACCCGATGCCCATTTGATGAACTATATGTGGTGCTGGTATTCCTGGAGCATGACGGTCCCTTTGTGTATATCCCACTGGAGTTTTGGGTATAGTTGAGATATAGTCAGGTTGGATTGAGCACGAATCCAACTGGGCCCCTGGGAATAAAAGGCTAATAACTCATAGACTGGGCATCCGATTGACGCGCTGTCAGTTGAATTGAGACCCCCTATGACGTGGCAGACCTTTGGGATACTTCTTCATGGGACTTCGTGGTAGTTGATGTATCAAAAATTTTCTTGAGGAGCCGACTCTCCCGAAATCAAGCGTGCTTTGTGCGGGAACCCTATGGCGGATGCTTTCTGACTACTGTTCCAGGATCCTACGAGGATTTGACAGTTCTGACTACTGTTCCAGGATCCTACAAGGGTTCGAAAGCTCTGACTACTATTCTATAGTCCTACGTGGGTTCGACAGCTCTGACTACTATTCCAAGATCCTACATAGGTTTGACAGCTCTGACTACTATTCCAGTATCCTACATGGGTTTGAGAGCTTTGACTACTGTTCCAGGATCCTACGAGGGTTCGACAGCTCTGATTACTGTACCAGGATCCTAAATAGGTTTGATAGAGAAGATGATTAAGTGGCTACATCTAATTATCTCTATCTCTCTACATAAGTTGTATACTTGTGTGAGCTGAGTTAGTAACTTTTGTGTTTCCCTCATGATTGAGATGGATTACTTGATAACTTAGGTATACGTATGGGTATATACCTAAGTGGGGTTATCTGTTGATTTATTTCCATGTGGTATATCCTTATTGGATTTTGTGATACCTTGAGGGTCTCAGGTTCCCTACTGAGTATCGTTATACTTTCCCCTGCACGAGATTTGCCTGCACCTCATTGTGTTGGATGAAGACAACAGACAGTGTTGATTGAGGATGAGAGTACCAGGACTGGACGGTACCCAAAGGTGGACCTTACGACAAGTCGGTACACGGAAGAGATTGATAGACATCGAGTTCTGCGGAGGCTATCTGTACCTATCCTTCAGGTAGGAATCCCGGAGGATGACCCAATAACCCTTTTTTTCCTTTCTTCAGTTGTAATTGTATTTTCAGTTCCTTTTACTTTACAGTTGGGCTTGTATTTTCTTCCCATTTTACTTTTCAGCACTCTTTTGTTATATAGTTTACTTAGTGTTTTTTGTCCAGCTGTGTGCTCTGTTGTGTGCATTTCAAGTTATAAAGGAATTGTCTTCCCAGTTTTAGGGAATTACTATTTTGGTGCTAGTCATTAGCCCCTGGCCTATGGAAGGAAGGCTTGGGGTAGTCACGAAACGGGCCCCGGGGGACGGGTCATGACATGTGTTTTTATCTTTTAGTTTTTATTCTATTTTTATCACATATTTCATAAAACTAAATTAAACTTTTATAGTTAGTTTAGCAATTATTTATAACTGTTTTGAACCAGTAGGTTAGTTTGAAAAGTTGTATTAATATTTTAATTAGTATAGCTGACAACTAATCAATCTTTTGAGAAATTATTTGAACATTCAGGACTCTTATAAATTAACTACAAACTAACTTAATTTTTTCTTATTTTGGAATTTTTTTTAAAGAACCATTTTTAATTTTTTTTATAGATACTCAATTAACCCCCGTCTTGAGTACTCTACTCTAACCAACATTTTACATCAAAGGATATAGAAATTATCCAGTTTTCAAATATTTTTTTAAACCTTTTCAACTGTGATTATAGTTGTATTTAATAGATCTTAAAATTTATGTTATTTCTTAGTTTTTATCTCTTTGAAATATTTTAAAACATTATATTATGGAAAATAGATTGGAATGAGATGTTACAATTAGAACATATTTTTTTAATGGAACAAAAAATTTTTAATGGCAGCTTAAAATGAATATACATCTAGAGAGCATGGTATTTTAAATCTGGACTACTATTGAAAGTAAATATGCAATCCCTAAAACTTCTAGAAATAAATGGGATAAACCTACCAAGACTACCAATAACAATAAATTTAATGTAATGAATGTTCTATATTGTGCACTAGGAGATGAAGAATTTAATCACATGTCTTCTTGTAAAATTGATCATGAGATTTGGGACACATTATTTTTTTCCCATGAGGGAATATCCAATGTGAAGGAAATGAGATTAAATACCTATAATATTAAATATTGAAATTTTAGAATAAATAATGATTAATCTATTTCTAATATGTATCTCATGTTCAATGAAATTTCGAACACCATGATTTCATCAGGAAGAGATGTCATAACAAAGGAGAAGATCTTGAGGATTCTGCAATGCTTACCAGAGAGATGGTGTGGGACATCAGTATCCATAAGAGAATCATGTGACATTGATAATATGAAAGTGAAGGAATTTATTGTAATATTAATGACGTATGAAGTAGATCTAAAGGTAAATCAAGAGGGGGAAGATCCAAGAAGAAAATTTATAGCTTTCAAAACTACTGCCTCTAAGAATAAGGAAAAATAGAAGGTTCCAGACTCTGTTGAAATCTCTTATAACAATGTCTCAATATCAAATAGTGATGAAGAGATGGATCAGTTGGATAGAAGATTCAAAAAATTCTATAGAAAGAATAAGTTGTTTTAGAAATACCAATTAAAAAGGAAGATATAATAATAAGGGTATCTAGAAAAATGACTGGAAAAGAAATGAAAAATAAGAGAAGATTGTTTGCTATAAATGCAATCGGAGAGGACATATCAAAGATGACTGTCCGAAGTTAGAATAAAAATAGAAGTATGAAAACAAAGATAAGAAGTATGATAAATCTATTAAGGCCTCCTGGAGTTCCTTTGAGGATTTCTCTAGTGAATCAGCCTCATCTCATGGTGAGAAAAAATGACATGGAAAATATGTGTTTTGTGGAAAATACACTCGAGGTAACCTTATACTCTCCTGCACACAATTCTTATTATTCTAAAAATGAAAGAGAGTATGAAAATATGAAAAGTGATGATCTATTTGAATATTGTAACATGCTATAAAAGACTTGTAATGAAATAAAAGATAAATATAAATCATTAAAGAAACAACATTCTCTTACTATAACTATTAATTCTGAAATTACTATTGAGAAAGATAAAAATGCTCAATAGCTAAAGGAAAATAATGACCTAAAGTTATCTAATGATCAATTAAAGAAGGATATTGAAAAGTTTAGCAATGAAAAAAATAAACACACTTAATTACTTGGTAAATAGATAGCTCATAAATATACCACTGGAATTTGATATCATCCAGTATGAGGGAATTTATCTAAAACACATTTTATAACTAAAACTGGAAAATTTGCTTCTTTATTCAAAAATCATAATTTTACTACAAGTTCTAGTTCTATAAAATATTTTATTACATCAAGTTTTTCTAAATCAAATAATGTTTATTTTTTAAATACATTATATTATTCATATAGAAATTCAATAAGACAATTGTGGGTTCTTAAAGATTTTATTACTAATGTTTCTGGACCTAGAAAAATACGGGTACAAAAATTATTTCGTGGATAAATTGTTATGTAGGTAAATTTCCTAATGAGTTCCTATAGAAATAGTTGGTACTCGGATAGTGGATATTCAAAACGCATGATAGGATACTACTCAAGATTCAAGAATCTCATCAAGATTGATGGAGGATATGTCACATTTGGTGACAATGGTAAAGGAAAAATCCTCAACTTAGGCCAGATTGGTAACCCTAACTAAATTTCAATTTCAAAATCACTCTATTTTGATGAATTAATGTATAACTTGCTTAGTATATCTCAAATATGTGATGATGGATTTAATATCAATTTAAAAATGAGTCATTCCATGTTTTGATTCCAAAAATAACTTAGTATTTACTTCTATTATAATTATAATGTATATTCTATAAACATAGACACACTAGCCTCAAAAAATGTTTATTGTCTAAGTGATTTTCACAAAGAGTCTTGGCTCTGTCATAAAATACTGGGACATTTTAATAAATAGTCCCTTAAGTAATTGACCAGAAAAGGTTTAGTTAAAGACTTTCCCAAATTATAGATTTTAGACAATAAATTTTGCAATCCTTATCAAAAAGTAAAGAAACATAAAATCTCTTTCAAACCAATGAAAAAATATAAAAATTATCAACCTCTCGAGTTGGTTCACATTGAATTGTTTGAAACATGTATAATTTGAATCTTAAATGGGAAGCACTATATTTATGTTCTTATAGATGACCTCTCTAGGTATACTTGGACATTTTTCTTAGATCACAAAAGTTATGCTTGCTATCAATTTACCAAGTATCCTAGAACTGTAAAAAATATTAGTGCACTTAAAATTAAATATTTAAGAAGTGACCATGGTAGTGAGTTTTGAAATCAAAACTTTGAATCTATTAGTTCACAAAATGGATATAGGAATAACTTCATTGCCACTAGGACACCTCAAAAGAATGGTGTAGTAGAAATAAGAAATAGAACTCTACAAGAAATTGACTAAACTATTCTTAATGAATAAGAAATTCCGATTTATTTTGGGGATTAAGCTGTCTATAAAAATTTTTACATAATAAATAGAGTCTTAATGAGACCTATCCTTAAGAAAAATCCTTATTAATTGTAGAATAATAGGAAACCCAAGGTAAATTATTTTAAAGTGTTTTGATGTAAAATTTATATTCTTAACACTAAAGATAATCTAGATAATTTTGTCTTGAAAAGTGATGACATAATATTCCTTGTATATTCAACATTAAGAAAAGAATAAAGAGTCTTTAATAAGAGAACCAACTATGTGGAAGAATATATATATATATGAAAATTTTGATAAAATAGATCCACATAAACCTTAAACATCATTAGAACATCTTAAGGAGGATAGGTCCAATTTGGAAATTAATGCCAAATATTCTAACCATCCTATAAAAGAGTATGTTAAAACTTCCAAATTTATAAATTCCTTACATTATAGCAATAAAGAACCAGAAACAAGTGGTGAACCTGAAATAACTATCCCTACTATTACTAGGCCAACAAGAACTCTTAAAAACCATCCCTTAGATGTTGTAGAAGGAGATTTAAAAAATGGAACACAAACTAGATCTTCATAGAGAAATTAGGTTGAACATCAAGCATTATTGTCACAAATTGAACATAAAAATATCAAGGATGAAGTCAATGATGAATTTTGCTTGATGGCTATGCTAGAATATCTTAACCAGTTTGGGAGAAATAAAGTATATAATCTTGTTGATAGACCAAAAGATACCCTGACCATATGAACTAAATGGGTCTTTAGGAATAAAGTATATGAAGCAAGAAATATTATTAGAAACAAAGCTAGATTGGTTGCACAAGGCTATAATCAAGAAGAGGGAATTTATTATGAAGATACCTTTTCACCCGTATCTAGGATTGAAGCCATTAGAATTTTACTAGCCTATACAACACACTTGGATTTCAAACTCATCAAATGGATGTAAAAAAGTGAATTCTTAAATGGTTATATAATTAAGGATGTTTTTTTGAAAAACCCCTAGGTTTTACAAATCCACATTTTTCATATCATGTTTTCAAATTAACTAAAGATTTATATGGTTTGAAACTGGATCTTAGAGCTTGGTATGAAAGGATATGTAACTTTCTTATTTCTAAGGATTTTAAAAAAGGAGTTGTACATCCAACTTTATTTATAAAAATAATTTATATAGAATTATTAATATCTCAAATATATTTATATGATATTATCTTTGGATCTTCAAAAATTCTATATGTAATGATTTTTCAAAAATGTTTAAAAGTGAGTTTGAAATGAATTTGATGGGTGAACTTAAATATTTTCTTGGATTTAAAATATTTTAAAACAAAGAAGGTATTATTATTAATCAATGTTAATATAATAAATATATTTTGAAAGTAAATTTATGTAGATGACATTATATTTGGATCTTCTAAAAATTATTTATGTAATGATTTTTCAAAAATGATGCAAATTGAGTTTGAAATGAGTTTGATGGGTTAACTTAAATATTTTCTTGGATTTAGAATATTTTAAAACAAATAAGGTATTATTATTAATCAAAGTAAATATACTAATTATATTTTAAAAATATATGTCTTTGATGGCATTAAGAATAGTGAAACACCTATGAGTTCTAGAAGTAAGATGGATCTTTATGAAAATGAAAAATCTATTGATCAAACTTTTTATAGAAGAATGATTGGGAGTTTTATTTATTTAAATTCTAGTAGGAAAAAAATCATGTTTAGTGTGTGTATGTGTGAAAGATTTCAATAAAAACCAAAAGAGTAACATTTAAATGCAATTAAAAGAGTTTTCAGATACCTCAAATATACAAATAATTTTGGATTATTCTACCCAATAGGACAACCATTTGATATGGTTAGTTATTCAAATGATGACTTTGGTGGATGAAAATTAGATATAAAGATAACTTTTAGAGCATTTCACTTTTTGGGAATGTTTCTAATTTCATGTTGTAGTAAAAAATAGAATTATGTTGCGTTATCAACTACTAAAGTAGAATACATTGCTGTGGCTAGTCGCCGTACACAAATTTGGTAGATGAAACACACTTTATTAGACTATGGATTTCAATTCAGACACAACCACAAAAATTGTTACAATAAAAGTTCTTTTTATATTTCGAAAAATCGAATTTATCATCCTAGAATGAAACATATTGATGTAGGACATCACTTTTTGAGAGACCATTATCAAAATGGTGATATTAATCTTGATTTTATTGGGGTTGAGTATCAACTTGAAGAAATTTTTACGAAACCCTTAAACTCTAAGAGAATGAGCTACATCTGACATAAACTAGGAATGATAAATCTATAAAGGCTATCCAACCATATTTCCTTAGAAAGAACAATTTATCAGGTGAAACTGATCAGTGTAACCGATCAGTGAAACCGATCTGGTGAAACCGATCAGTGAAACCGGTCAGTGAAACTAATTAGTAAAACTGATCAAATAATGTTGTCGCATGAAACCGATCATGTAATACCGATCGAGTGAGACTGATACTGACACCGATAGGGAATTTTTAGTAAATCCACTCATCTATTTTATTTTAAGTAAAATGAAACATTTTAGTTATTTCTTATTTTACCATTATTATATATTATATTTTACAAGGTAAAATCCCTAAATGATAAAATTAATTCGATCCACACTTTGACCTTTCACTACCCCCAGTTTACCTTTCAAACCTTTGACCTTTTGACTTATTTCAACCCCAAACCTTCATAATGGAGAGAAATAAGTGTGAAATGGATGGAATGAATGAATTATCATCATTTAAGCATCAGAAAGGTGAATCTCATAGTGCTAAAGGTTTTGTGAATCCAGGATTGGGAAGTAGTGTGGTAACTGTGGAGAAGGAAGTTTCTGCTGAGTGGCTATTGTCGAGAAATTATCTCTTTCTAAGAGTCTTGGAATCCCAAGGGTGGATCAGTTGGTTTGCAAAAAAATGAGAGACCATTTTATCCCAAGTTGGTACATTATTTTTATCACAACTTGAATGTGTCTTTGGAAGGAGCTAAAGAGGCTTGGATAAAGTCTATGGTGAAGGGAAAACAAATTTCTTTTTTAAAAAGAATGTGATGAGTGGTTATAGATTCCTCATGAGAGGATATATGCTGACTACTAGGGTAATATTACACCAACCTCAGATTTATTTTCTTATGAAAATTAATTGAATGAATTGACTAGAAATGAGGAATTGAGGAGAGAAAAAGATAAATAATTATATAGAGAGGCCAAATTACTTTTCAAATTTATTCAACACCAAATAAGCCCAAGAAAGGGGTATTTTTTTTTCTGTGAAGTATCATGATGTTTACCTGATTTATTTATTAAATAATGAGGTGAAAGTGAATTTATGGAGGTTCTCATGGTACACATTTCTAAGATGATCAAACCTTCCAAGAAGTAAACCAATTTATATTTCCCAAGGATGTTTTCTTCAATGCTGAAGAGGTTAGGATGTGTTTAGGATGGATATGAGGTGATCAATACCTATAGTGAATTATTCCTACACAAAGATATCATCAAGATGATAGAAATCTTTTGGAACTCATCAAAGATATGTTTTTTAGTAGATGAAGAAAAATTATATGAGATTACAACACCCTAGATCATATTACTAGACCATGGGATCAAGCTGATCTAGGTATTAAACCTGGTGAACAGGTGGTTTATTTTGATGAAGTGGGAGAAAAGCTTGATCTGAAAAGAGAAGAGGGTTATTCAATAGATGATACTAGTGACCTAGATACAACTAAAATCCCTAAGGAAATTTCACATAGACCTTCCAGTTCACCATTAGAACTACCTTCTCAAGAACCTTTGTTGGGTGATGAAGATGAGGAAGAGACTTAGGTCTCTGGAGATGAAGGATATGTGAGAAAAACTGATGGTGATGATGAGGATGATGATGATTTTGATGAGGATGATGAAGGTGATAATGTTAGTGAATCATTAAAATCTATACTATTTGTAGATAGTTATGCTAAGAAGTCTTTTCACAAAGAAGATGATGAGGCTGATAGACAAGATGATGCTAGTCATAATGATGATGGAGATGCTGTAAATGAGGAAAGGCATGGACACCGTGATGATGATGATAAAGGCATCATTTAAGGGCTTAATGATATAATGGATGTAGGATAAGGGGAAGAGGCTAAGGATCAAATTGCACCTATGCCTCAGATTGAAGGAGAGCCTCAAATGGTTTGAGTGTATGGAGTTCAATTATAAACTGATGTTTAGATAGTACCAGTACCTTGGAATGTTTTTTTGGAAAGAGGTTATGTAGAAGAAGAAGATGAAGTTGAGATTCTTCCTAATTTTCAAGGAAGAAGAGTAAGGATTGATACTGTGGAGCTTATCGACTGGAACAATAATCATTATTGGAATAGAAATACTAGATATATCTTATTTTGACTGGATTATGACTCATATGAGGAGATGGTTGCTGTTCCTGCTCCACAAGATTAAGTAGAATAGATTGCTCCAACTTCACCTATAGTACCTAATGCTGATGAGACGATTATACAGACAGTGTGCCTAGTGACTATTTCAACAAGGCTGATCTTGAGAAATTCCAAGAAGATATATGTGAATCTGTGAGAGCCTCCATTAGAGTCATAAATGATGCCTCTACTTCCATGTGTACTTCTAAGGCAGATGATGCTAGGATTGCAAGAATGGAAATTCAAGAGATTCATCCCAACCTAATCACTACATCCAAGACCATTATTAGAAACAATATAATGCTGAGAATATAATTGAAGAGAATGGGTAGTGAGTTGGAATATCTATTCAAGGATTTCAGAACCACACTTGGTGGTGTTATAGAGGTTATTAGGAACCTAGTTACAAATCTCTCGAGTGTATATTTGAAAGAGTTAAAGGAGGATATTGGTAAGATGATTACTGGTTCCTCTAGTTCTAAAGGTACCTGGTCTTCTGCTGATGAAATGGAGTCCCTCAGAACTTTGATGAGAAAAGAGATGAGATCTATTCAAAGTGATTCTGATAAAGAAAATATTTCCAAGGTGCACAAAAACATTGACCTTGTTTATAATATGGCGAGACAGTGTACAAATGAGGCATCTTCTGCTAAAAAAAGAGATGAGATAAAAGGTGGATAGGTATTTTTCCAAAATCTACTCCAAGCATAATCTAATTAGAAATGTTAAATTCTTGGATGAAAATCTCAAGATACCTCTAGTGAATTAAGCCTTCAAGAGGTAAGTGAGCCAGTTGAAAGATTTTACACCTACATTGGAAAAGTTCATAGAGAACAAGGAGGATTTTGAAAAAACAATTCAGTATGGGGTTGAAATAATCAATGATTTTATCAAGATTTTGATGCCCTACCTGCATGTGAAATCTGAAGCGATAGTGTTCCCAGCATCTACTTCCATTGGACCTGGTTCACTACTTTATTCCCAGATAAATGTGCCTCAAGATTTATCTCAAATTAGGCTAGTGATCCAAGAGAAGCCACAAAGTTGTGTTCTGTCAGAGAGGAGACCAAGCCTTGCACCTAATTTTTCTACATGTGTTTCCTTACTAGGTGTTTCCATTTTTTGATCCCTTAATAAATCCATAACACCACATCCTACACCAAATATTGACCCTTCAAATAAAGGAAAATCTCTCCAAATCCCAAGACATAGCTGTAGATCCCTTTTTTCTAGGTATTTGTACTTTTATTTGGTTGGTTGTACTCTTTGTGCATTAATGAATATCAAATTTGACTTCTATATGTTTCACATTTTATTTATGTTATTTTTTATTATCCTTTATATTTTTTTTCTTATACCAAAAGGGGGAGAAATATATAGATGGCATCAAAACTTAATGAAAGGTTGAGAAATATATTGATGGTATAAACTCTTAACTTAAGGGGGGAAATGAAAGTCCTCTGATATAACTCTCTTAAAAGGACCCTTCTATATATGCCCTGATACAATAATTGAGGGGGAGCTTAAAAGAAATGACTTTATAGTTATATTAAGAATTCTCATTCACTTTTGGTATGCTAATTAAAGTAATTATTTTTCCTTAACATCTTATATAACTCATCAATTCCATGATTTTTGATTATCAAAAAGGGGGATATTATTGGACCCTCTATGAGATAGTTGTTTTAATAATCACAAATCATGCCAATTTAAAAATCCTGATAATTCATAACATTATGTTTTAAGTATTGTTAATCATTTCAATAAATATTTATAAATGAAAACTTATGTCACATGGTATAATAAATTTTAATAAGTTAATAAATTATGGATATTTATGTTTTAATATATTTATAGGTGTATATTTACATGTATTTATGAATTTAACTAAATATGGTGTTGTTATTTATAAGAAAGACACTTTGTATGTTTTTAAAAGTCCCTAAAATTGATAGTTCAAAGGATTACTCGATGGATGACTCACTAGTGAGGACTCAATGATCGAAGAAGACACTGATGCAGGACTCACTGATAGAACAAATGGCACACTGACAGACAAGTCACCGATGATCAGTCACACCGATAGTTCAAAGAGCATACAAATGGATAATTCACCAATGGGAAACACATCGATAGTTCAAAATGAGTCACTAATGAAGAATCACTAATGCCTTGACAAACTGATAGTACAAATGAATCATCGATTCCCTAGGTCACTAACACTGATGGAAAGTTGTCATCGATACCGATGAAAAGGACTCACTGATACAGAGAGTCACTGATTCTGACAAACCAATGCCGAGAGACCGATACCGATGACTCACCAATACTTAAGACTCACCAATATTCATAAAAACTATTTTTAATTTATTAGTTCAAATTTATATATAACAGTCATATTTAGACAAATTAACGTTTCTGACATTATTTAATGTTGTATTTAGGTTATTTAGGAGACATTATGAGGTACATGAACATAGGGAGATCATTTTGACTGCTATACCTCGAAGTATAAAATAATTACAGTTGGATCATTCAATACATGGTGAATAGTAGAAAAAAATAAGAAAATCCAAGAACTCCTTCAACTCTCGAATCATATATCCAAAACCCAAGAACTCAAACATACGAGTAGATAAAGAAGTAAAGGAAAAACCTACTATGTTGACCTGAACATATTTTAAACAAGAAGCTAAACATCTAATACTCCTGAAAGGAATAAAATAAAGGCTATAAAACTCTGCTTTGGAGTCAACTTTCAGAAGAGGACTGGAACTTCAACTCCGCTACACCGAATGAGTCCAGTGCTGCACTGCATAACATAGAGATATTTCTAAACCATACACTAAATCTTTATCTCTATTGTGTTTATTTATTTACATTTCTGAGCAGTGTGTGTATCTGTTTATTACATACACACTGATTCCTATGCATACCTGGAGGATACTTGATATTCTCAAACTCACTCTCTATTTATTATTTTGTATCCCATATAGAACTGTGGATGAGATCAATTGTGACCTGGACAAACATGTGTTCTATTGTGAACCCCGATCTAGGGTGTGGATAAATCTTGGTTATTAATTTAATCTTATTAGTGGCAGGTGATCACCAAATAGAGAGGACTAAGTCTCAGCTTGAGACTGAACCTCTTGTTTTATATGCTGTGTTTTTATCTTTTATTTTTTATTCTATTTTTATCAAATATTTCATAAAACTAAATTGAAGTTTTATAGTTAGTTTCCATGTGTTTATAACTATTTTTAACTAGTTAGTTAGTTTTAAAAGTAGTACTAATATTTATATTAGTATAGCTGAGAACTAATAAATCTTTTCAGAAATTAATTGAACATTCAAGACTCTTAAAATTCACTAAAAACTGACATAGTTTTTTTTTAATTTTGGGAAAATTTAAAAGAACCATTTTTTAACATAATTTTTTGTAGATAATCAATTCAACCCCACCCTTGAGTATTATAATCCAATAAAAAACATCCTTTATCAATTTTTCAACTTCTTAATGTGATATTAATGGTATGTATTCATTATTATGTGAAAATTGAAACCCATTCTATTATAAAGATAAATAGAATTCCAATCTATACCAAGAATAACATCAAACTCTATAGTGGTAACAAGAACAAGGTTTATAGGAAAAACCATTCCATAGATGATATCTTAGATATTTATATAAATTATTATTTCTTTTTTACTACCCCATGAGTTTTTACTAAAAGTTAAGACTTCATTTATTGATATTGTTTTTCAATTTTTCTTAAAAATATTCTAGATATTAAATAATTTAGAGATCCCAGTCAAAAAATACATTGGAATTATTAAAACATACAAGTAATGCAACTATCAGTACTTTATTTAAGGGTTCTACATCATCTACAGTAGTAGTAAATGACTTATTTACACCTTTCTATTTCCGATATTGATTATTCCCACCTTGAGTAACTAAATATAGACATGTGTTAACAAAATGACCCAACTCATTTCAATTAAAAGATATTACTACTGTCTAACTATCTATTTTCACATTATGTTTTGGATTAAAACACTTTTCCTTCTAGTAATGAGCCAAATGACTGAGCATACCACATCATTAATAATTTTATAGTCCGATCAATAATAATTTAATTTTTTTACACATTTAAAATAGTGGGGGGGGGGGTCTTACCTCTAAATTTCATAGTTGAATACTTATTTAATGATGTACACATAGAACAATTCTTACTCTTGTTGTTAGAAATTCCATAAGTGTTAGTAATCCCAATCTCAAATTTCCCAACATAGTGAAAAACCTCCTCATAAATATTAAATTCATGAGAGACCATGGAGTTCATAAACATGGTTTTAGTCCAATATAAAATCTATTAATATTATTCACAAAACCATAATAAAAACCATTTCATACATGGAGAGCCTGGTGAAATTATTTTCATAAGTATCCATTGAGACTTTTTCATTTTTCTTCAACTTCATAAATTTCCTTTACATTATAAGTTAAAGAACATTAAGAAAATACTCATCAAGAGTAATATATTTAAAGACCGTCTAATCCATGGAATCAATATCATCATTTTATTTAGTATTCTTAATTAGAGACCACCATTAATCAACTTCCCCTTTAAAATGGTAAATAATAAGAATTAATTTTTGATGTTTCATACATTCCAAAATGTTGAATATATTCTATAATGAATTTATCCAACTTTTATATTTCACTAGGTCTGAAGATACATTCAATGTTGAAGTGTTATTTTATGAAATGACCTAATATAAACATGTTCCTCAAAAGATTATTTTGGTTTTCTATTTTATAAAATCCACCATTAATAGAAATCATTCCTAGTTGCTAATTTGGAAGGTAACTATTCTCTAGATTCCATCCTACTAGATTCTCTATTTCCTTTATGGAAAAAATTCTTGAAAAGACATGTATTAAATAAATAAAAATGAAAATATTAAAAATATATCTCATGATATTTTAAAAATAAAACTGAATCAATTAAGTGTATCTTTTAACATTATTCCAACCTCTAGGGCATTAAATTTATACCCATATTTCAATCAAGAAACGTTTTATTATTTTATGATGAACTCAAATAGGAATATTTACCCTTGATATAGTTCCTAAACAACATTATATCCTATGAAAAAAAATTAAAAGGTTATATCAGTATAAAAATATCATTAAGGGACATAAAAATAAAATAATCTCATTATTCAAATGAAAACATAAAATCCCATGTTATTTTTTTCCTTCTTCACAATAAAACATCAAGGACATAAATAAAAATTATCCTCATTTGAAAATAAATTTTTTCTTAGAAAAAACCTTTAAGACCCATTAACAAGAATAAGAAAACCATGAAGGAATCATGATGCATATGAGAACTCATGAAAACTTTTCAAACCATTCAGCTTTAAATGTTCATAAACATTCCATAGCTTATGAAATTAAACAATTTATATAAAAACCATTCAGAAGTACAAAAGAGTTATATTTTAGAATACTACTAATAAACTATGCTTACTCATGTTTAAATAGGTCCATAAATTATTGAGGCTCAATTAATTCCATAGGATTAACCTACCTGGTTATCTTCCTCATTTTTTCCTTTAAAGACTAATCATTACCCAAGGAATTGTATAGCTATACTGGGCTCACCCATATTTATGAGATATATTTGGATCACCCATAATCATATATAATTATCATGTATGGAATCATAAAGAAATAATTTTAAATCCTTCACATTTTCAGGATAAAACCCTTACAAACTCATTTGAAAATAATAACAAATGCCTTTCTATTTTTATATAAAATATGGAGAAGTATACTTTTTAATTGAAAAATATTGAAAATGAAAAATTCATAGAAGTGAGAGAGTATTATTTAATTTGAAAAATAATAATAATATATATTGGAATATTGATAATTAATAATGGTTATTATTTTCGGAGAAGGTAGTTAATATTTAATTGTTAAAAGAACATTCTTTTTTCACATTTACAAAAGATGTAAAAAATAATTTATACAGAAAATGGTGAAAAGATTACCTGTTTAACCTTTATAAATAAATAAACATATATTAAAAAATTACCTTTAAAAAACATTGATTCATAAATAATAATATTGTTAAAACTTTTAAATGCACATTAACATAGAAGAAAAATAGTTGGATAGAAAGTTTTAAAACAAGATATTTTAAAGAATGTCCCTTACCTTGGGTCCCAACTAATTTTGTTCATATGTCTACCCTCATGAGAATGAAAATAATATTAGTTTTATATGTTCATAAAAACCTTTTCAATATTTAATACAGTATCATTATTCACTTTATTTCATTTTAACTATATTTTATTTAGTTACTAAAATGGTTAATTTCATGTTTAACATTTTGAGGATGACCAGTTTTTAACTTAAAAATAACATTAGTGCATTAACCATGATCAATGGGGTTATGGTTAAATTAAATCCAAAAGATTAAACATGTTATAACTATCATATTAATACATTATATATAATTTAAAACCCAAAAATTTAATGAGGTTATTAAAAATGAACCACATGGTTTCATAGAGAGGGTAATATATATGTACATATGAACAAAGTTTTCATTTTTCCACTAAGTGGTAAAAAATAAAGTAGAAAATAATTTTTGATAGAATAATACATATTTTATAAAATTAAAATTTATCCATTTTTCCATCATTAATTCCATCCTTGTAATGTGGAAATAAGAAAACAAATTACTTTACTTTGTGGAGGTGTTAGTCCACACATATGCACGTGTGACACTATCTTTTTCCAATGGATTGTAGGGTAATAAGGAAAGTAATATAATATAATAAAAGAATCATAATTATTTAATAAATATAATATATATTTCTTTAATCCATTATTTTAACCTTCAATATGAACCAATGATGAAAGTTTAATCACATTTTTTTGTGGAGGTGGAAGTCCACACATACACACAATCAATGTTTTCATCTCCCATGGGATCTAAAAGAAGACTAAAAAGGGTTGTACCATAATAATAATTAAATTTTAGTATATTTAATATGATGATTTTATAATTTAGTCATTTTTAAAGAATATTTTAAAGATTTAGAAGAAGAAATAAGCATGAAACACTCAGTTCAGAATTATATATCGTCTATGGAAAATTGCTAATGGCTTACAACTTATGAATTATTAGGTTTGCATTTTGGAGATAAAATAAACTATATGATATGGGTAGGGTTTTGGGAAGGTATTTGGTCTGTTATTGGTCTAAAATTTCTAAATTTGTGTTAATATGTTAGGATATGATGTTTCCTTTTATAAGTGAGGTGAGTGACACACTTGTAAATACTTAAAACATTCAAATATATTATATGTATTTCTCAATGGAAAGTGTATTTTTTAAAAAAATTTATAATAATAGATATATTAAGTTTTAAATACTCTAAAAATCTTATTTATCCATGTTTTATAGGTATTTTATACCTTATCTCTTAGTTTAACCGTCGCTAACCCTTTAAACATTTACCACGGTGATACAATTTTACCTGGGTAACTTTTCATAATGAAAAAAATGAAATTATAATTATTAAAAAAAATTACCTGAAGATTATAAATATTTAATCCATTTTTCTATAATCAATTTATATAAGTGGTAAACATTAATTTTAATATAAATATGCAAATTACAGTGATGACTGTTTTCAGAAAAAATGCACATTTTAAGAATAAAAATGTTTTATACAAAAAAAAGTATCATGATGATTAAAATTTCAATAAGTAGAATATATTTTAGTAAAATGGGACTAATTAAACTTTAAAAACAATCCAAATTATGATTCATGTTTTTAAATACTTCAAAATAAATGATAGTACTAATAAAAATTGGTATTTTCTATATTCACCCAAATATTTTTTTCAGAACAATCCAAAAAAATAACTGTAAGGTATATTTTATTTCATGATATAAAAAATTATGTAATTTTTATAAAATTTAAATTCGAAAATTTAAAAAATTAAAATTTTAAATAAAAAATGCAATACATTGAAAACCGATTTATTTAAATAAAACTCTTACTTTTTCAACTGAAAAATAATATAAAGTTGTTTATAAAACTATAATGAATATTAATTCATAAAGTTAATAACTATAAATCATTATATAGATATATTTCTTGGATTACAAGGGTTATCAGTATTTATGTTTGATTGATGTTTATCAGATGATGATTAGTGAACCTAATTTTGTGTTAGAAATTTTGAAATGGATGGACAAGATTTTGGAGCAGATGGTGATTGTGAATGATCATCAGAATACCTATGTTAAATAAATGTGGATACCATTGTAATTCAGTGTCATTTCCCATGTATTTTTAATTTTTTCACCCAGATATGGAAAACATATGTTTGGTTTTGGTATCAATTTTTCTTTAAGGTTTTCTAGACCATTCTAGGTATTAATATTAATTGGTGAGGTGACATATTAGGTTTTAATTTCACTTTGGTTAGAGAGAATTAATGGATCTTTCCATGTGAGTTGGATTTATAATTTAATTTATTACAATTATTGTATGAATTATTAGGTTGATCTTGATATTTAGATGGATTTGAAATTTTTTGAGTGACTAAAAAAAATTTAAGACCTTTGAGAGATAGTGTTGCGTCAATGAATCTTCCCTTTGTTACATGTTTTTTGGAATCATGGATACCTAAAATAAAGTTATTAGGAGTGTAATACATTGATTAATAAGTAATATACTAATTATTTTAAACGTTATTTCTTGGAACATTAAACAGAAATGATATTTTTTATTAAAATTTATTTGGTATTTTCATTGTCCAAAACTATTTTAAAGGTATATCATATGGTATTTTATTTTTTAGGTACCTATTTCTATATTTTTAGACTGTATAATTTGTATTTTTGAGGATAAAAATTATTTTATAAGCTTATAATTAAGATTCATAATTTTTTTAATATTTTTATTAATAAGTTGTATGGGTATTGGATAAGGAAAGGTAAAATAATGGGTTGAATTTGGAGTGATTTTCTGACTCAAAATCTATGCCATATAGGAGGAAAATATGACATGGTCAGTTTTGTAAGTGGAATATTATAGTATATTTTTTAGTTTTATAGGATATGAAGGTTAATGAGGTGGATAAATGTCACGAATTAAAGAAAACTCCATCATTTATGTAAATACATCATGGTAATTTGAGAACATCATAATTATTAGTTGTGGTTTGGATAGTATTTTAGTGAATCTAAAATATAAATTTATTGGGAAAATATGGAATTTGTATTAAATACATGTCATGGTGAATTATATTGATAATTTGTGGATTCATATGTTTAATATGTGAGGCTCCCTAGACATGTATTCCTATGTCCAATGTTAAAAATACAATCTTTACATATGATATTTGATACTAAGTGAGATGAATCAAGTTAAAATTTTATATTTTAAACATTATTTTTAGATTTTAAAAATTACATATCACAATAATCTCAAAATCCCATAACCCATAGTTTTAGTTTCTTTAGAGAGTAGTTATATAAAAAACTTATTTTTAACATTTCTCCACAATCAGACTACACTAGATTTCCTTCTAGACTTATCATAAATTTTAGTCATTTTCATAACCCAAGGTATGTAAAAAATAATGAAGGAGTGATATAAAATTATCATTATGAGTGAAAACTTTCAACATGTCATCAAGAGTTATATAATAAACAACTAAGATACATGAACATGAGATAAATAACTTATTAAAAAGATCATAGAATAATAATATTTTTCCATAAGTCAATATAGAATACATGAGATATCAAATCATCAACCATATAATATCGAATAATATTGTATAAACATTAAACAAAAACATTATCCATAGAGTATAACATAAGAATATGAGATACAATGTTTCCTGTCATTGAAACATTGATTTTTTTGAATTATAGAACGAATATCTATATATAGAAATCATATCATTTAAAGAAATTTCAATCCATCTATTAAATTAATATGTGAACACACAAAATATCCATGAATAATTTTTGTGAATACAAATGTCAACGATTCATGTTTTTATGTGAAAAAATATCTACAAATCATGTTGTGGAGAAATTAAGTCTCCACACTTGATGTTTTGAGAAAATAAAATTTCCACACATAACATCATCATCTCATGAGGCATCCAAATCTATCCTATGATTTTGAGATTGATATTGAACCACATCCAATACATAATGATCATCCATACACATGAGTTAAAAATAAAATAAACCATATATCATACCATGAATAACCCATGAAAATGAATTGGTGTTTGTAACATTTCAAATGGTATCACATAAATAGGGAATCCAGATTTTGATGAAGTGAAACCAAAGATTGATTACCTGTATTGGTATTTTATAAATTCATTGGGAAGGTATTTCATGAACTATAACTCTAAAAGAGTTATAAATTTTGGAGATATATATTAAAATGTAATCCAAATAATAAAAAGTGTTTTCAGAAAATAATTATTAACATTGTTGTAAAGAGTTGAAGTTATAAGACACCGTCAAAAATAATTTTCAAGAAGATTAAAAGATTTAAAAAAACTCTTTAAAATATATATAACTAATGGGGTCTTGAAAAATAATTTTTTTTCTAGAGTAAAGGTGGGGTGAAAGATAAAAATTTGTATAATAATGGGAAATCATTTTTAAAATTTTGAAAATACTTTTATTGAAACTGGAATCCTAAAAAGGATAATAAAACTTCTTTTTGAAATTTGGTAAAGATAAATAATAATAATAAATGAGATAATATATTTTTTCATTTAAAAATAATGATGGATTTTTTTTAAATAAATAATATTGTAATATAGGAAAATTAATCATAGAATAAGATTAGAATTATTCTTCAAAACATTACATTTTTGGGAAGGAATAAGTATTATAATATATTAGAATTTTGGTAAAATTACCTTTGAAAAGTTTTAATGATAAATAAGTTTAATTCCATATAATCTCGTGATTATTTTCAATATAATTAAATAATATGGAAAATTGTACCCAAATTATAAGAAGAGAGGTCAATAAGAACAATCATAATTCCAAGAACAAAAATCATGTTAGCAAAAAATGTAATGGATTAGGTAACCTTTGAATAAAAATACCTTGAAAGAAAAAAAATTATAATTATTTTTAAATATCTTAAAATTAATTAATAGAGTGATGAAATAAATACATAGGGTTTTATATACACCACAAAAAATAAATATAGTGTTGAACATGAAATTTGTATCAATGTATGAAAAGTGAGATGAAAAAACCTTACAACTTTTATAACATTTAACTCAAGAACTTGTTAAAAGATAAAACATAAAAAAAACTTTTATATATAACTAATAAAGAGATAATTATGATATAATATCTCATACATTCAATATATACACCATATACAAAAATTTGAGCATAATACAAAACATGTCTCAAAGAAGGAATTTTAAGATGAAACCCCATCTTTAACAATTCACTTCCATGAATGAATTTTAAACTCATTTATAATAAACATAATATTCATAATAAATTATTTCATAGACTTATCATTATCTATTTCCCAATATATCTTTCAGTCATTAACATTTATTAGTTAGTTATAGTTCATTTTCATCACCCTATGTTAGAGATTTTGATTATTTCACACATGTTTTAAAATGTGGATGTTGATCAACGTACATTAATATCAATTTCATAATTATTATATTATCCTTTTTATTAGAATATAAATTTTGTAATTATTTATAATGTTTTAATTTCACTCCATAATAATTTTAATGATTTCTCATTAAGATGAAATCATCGTCTTAAATAATTTACCAATATCAACGAATTACTTTAAAAAAATAATTGTTTTTGTACCATAATTACAGAATATTAAAGAAATTATATTTTAATAATTATCATCATATTGGACCATAAAATTATTTCAATAAATAGTCCCAATGGTGGTGAATAGATATGAATCATGAAGTCCATGGAGGCGGTAGTTCGCGTGTAAGACTGACGATGGTTTTATTTACCAATGAAAGGGATGAATAATAAATTAACACATTTATATTTAAATAAACTTAATCATGTCATAATATAAAATTTATCCATTAATTAAATTATTATTACCATCAAATTAAGGCTATGATGAAAAATAAATACATCATTCAATGGAGCCGGTAGTCCACACATACACATTGATTCCATTTTAATTTTCTATAGAAAAAAAAGAAGGTTGAAATTGGTTTATATTTTAATGATATGAAACATGTTATAAATATTATTTTTAATCATTAAATACCATTTTAGAACCGTCCATGTAATTTGGTTATGAAAAATGAAATATGTGGCTTCATAGAGATGGATGTTTTCACGTACTCTCGAATGTCATTCTTATTTTTTATGGGAGAAGGGTAGATAATGATTATTCCAACAATAAAATAACATTTAATTATATCAATAATTATATTTTCATTATAATATAATGGGAAAAATTATATTTTTATGAGAAATATAAAGAATGTAAAAAGTTAAAAAGTTATTAGTACTCACGTTGAGAGTTGAACCATCACTTGGAGTACCTTTTAGAAATTGATGTTTTAGAGATTTTTCTGGGATCAAGTAGATTAAAAATAGGATAAATCTATAGGGAAAGTAAAAAATGGTATATTTTGAAGGGAAATTTAAATTTTAGAGTATATATAAAAGGGGTGGGGGAAGTCTCTTTTTATAAGTGAAGGGAGTGACATTTTGGTAATACTATAAAATGAAAAGTTACTATGCCAGGAAAGTGGCTCCAAAAGTTAAGAATAATAGAGAGGGTTTTAGTGAGTGTTTATCCTAAAATAAAACAAACATTTAGATATAATTTTTGATTTATTTTAGGAAATTTATCTATAGTTTTAGCTTTTTACCAAAATTAACTTTTACCACGATAACTCTTTTTTTACCCTTAGTAACTTAATTTTATAAGAAAATAAAAAATTAATCATATTAGATAATTTCTATATTTGTTTTACAAATTTGAAAATAATTTTATTATATAATCTTTATAAAATTGATGAAAACTAATTTTAAAATAATAATTTTTATAACACATAAAAACTAGTTTCTGAAATATATTAATTATGTACCAAAAATATTAATCATGGGATTTTAAATTAAACTTAATAATTTAAATGTATAATTTTACCTATAAAATAATTTTTTTTATTTTAAAATGGTTTCATAAATTTTTAATTCATGCATATATCTTAATAATGTCATGAATGTCAAGGTATTTAAAAAAATGATATTTTGAACCATTCACATAATCATCTTTCTTGTTAGAAAAATGTTAAAAATGAATCATAATACAATATTATAATTACTAATAACAAAATTAATTCAATTTTTTCATATTAAATTTTTTAAATTTAGTTATTTACATTTTTTTATAAAAAATAAAATAAATAATGAAATATGTTTTTACAGGAAAATAAAATTTTAAAATACCGAGTGTTCTTATTCTAATTTCTGATCAATTACTAATTAAATTAGTGTTAATATATTATTAATTTAAATATTATATTATATCCATATTTAATAATAATGTATTTATTTTCAAATAAAGAGCCTAAAAATACAATTTTTAAAAGAATACATTTTAAAGATAAAATGATCTGTTTAGTTATTTAGCTATACTAATTTAATTTTATCAATTAATTAGTATCACAATTTAACTTTATTTTTTTTATAAGTAAAAATGTTAAATATAAAATAATATATTACATAGATAATTATATATATATATATAATTTTAATTCATACTTACCTAACCCCTCAAGATATCTGAACAATATTTAAGCATAATATATGCTCTAGTGGCAGTCATGGGATGCAATTCAGCTTGAATGGATCTTGTAGAAATTTCCACAAGATTTAACTTATTTCACAAATCATTTCACTCATACTACAATTTTTTGAGTTTGTATTAGTATTTTTCAACGGAAAACCCTAGTGAATCTTTCTCCTCCCCAAGTTTCGATAAATGGGCATCGTAAGGAAAAACTTTTACTACATGATTCCAATTCTTTTATATTTCATTATGCTGTTACTTATATTTATACTCCATAATTAAATGGGAATATTATAATAGAAATATAAAATAATTTATATTTAATTTATCATAGTTTTTTTAGTTTGGTGTTACATGTAGATAAATATAATAAATATAATATTTATTTTAAAAGCATGTTAATACAAAAATCTTATGGAGTTACATTCTATACCCTTAATTAAATTATTTCCACAAAATATTAATTATTATTCACTAATGAAAATATCTAAAGGTTCTATAGAAAACATGAGATATATTTTCTATTAATATATCAACCACATAATCATAGATACTAGGAGACTTATCATTCCCCACGTAATAACTAGCTATTGATATTATCTTCATCTTAAAAATTTGTACCAAATATGCCTCCTTATATGGATATAAAAGTATCTAGGGACATACCTTTAACATATAAATTTTCATGTTCTAATTTGAAAACAAAAACTAAAACCAAAATGGTTATGAAAATATCCAAAAAAAAGATCAAATAATCATATGATTGAGAAAAATAAATCCCAAGTTGTATTTGAAAATGACCCATTCATTTCAAACAATGATACATTCAGTTAAACTATGACATAATTGGATCAACCTATCACTCCTTTAGTTTAACCTAGGGTTTCCATTGTTATTTTTTTATTAGGTTTTCTAACCTAACTAGTTATATGTTATATACTAAAATAACATTTAAATTACTCATACGGGTTTTTAAGGAGTATGTGAATCACCAAAGAATATCCCCCATGGGTGTTAAACCAAGTGTGCAGTTATGCCTCTTTTTCTTGCACCTGGTAAAAATAAAGTTAAATACCCAACTATATATTTTAGGGTTATTACCTCTTGGTGAATCTTTTCTATAGCCTACATTCACTTTTTTATTTCTTTAAAAGGATATAACTACTAGGAAACCAAACAATATATACTTTACAAAAAATCATAGATGTTATCCTATACATATACTCACCACTCGAGGTTTTACTAAAGGTTTCCCATCCTAATCCCCAAAATAACAAAACTAATCCCAAAAATAACAGAACTAATCACAAAAAACAACTAAACCCTATTTTGATACCAATTGAGGCACCCTAAACTAGTACTCTCAGGTAGGTACTAAAAATACACTCTTCACTTATTGGGTTCGATACAAAGTGATATATTTCAAGATAAATTTTTTTATATGACATTTTATTTTCAGAGTTTAAACATTATATATCATAATAATAACCTAATCATAGATCCCAAAGGTTTAGTGTCTTTGGATATTAGATATATATAAATATTATTGTGATAATTTCACTATAATCATACCATTGTAAAATATCTTATAGAATTACCATAAGTTATACTCATCTTCATAACCTGGGGAATGGAAAACATAAGAAAGGTGTTATACCACATGCTCAATAAGGTAAAGAATTATCAATATATCATCAATGGTTATATCATTATCATATGATATACATGAGAATGAGAGAAATATATTATTAAAAATAACATGGGACAATAAGATTTTTCCATAGGTCAAGATATATGACATGTAATATCAAATTATCAAACATATACCAAGACATAAGATTGAAGAGACATGCGATAAAAAACATGGTCCATGGAGTATAATATAAACACATGACATAGAATATTTCATGTGATTAAAACATAGAATAATAATGAACTATGGAACAAAAATTAGCAAAAAGAATTCTTAACATTATGATAAATTTCAATCAATTCGACACATTAATTTTTGAATAAAAAAATCATGCATCATTCTATGAATAAAAAAATTCTATGACTCATGTTTTGAAAAAAACAAAATGTCCATGTTTAATGTTATGAATGAATAAAATTCTCCCACTTAATGTTGTGAAAAAACAAACTTTCCATAATTAAAATCATTATCTCATGAGATATAAAATAGTATACAATTATTTAGGAGGGTAATATAGTACCCCACCCATCAAATAATGACCATAGATACACATGTCTTCCAAATAAAATAAACAATATATCATATTATGAATAACCAATGAAAAAAGTGGGTTTTATAACATTTAAAATGGTATTACATAAATAGGATATTGGTAATTTGATGAATTGATACCAAAATTAAATTATTAAAAGTTGTATTAAATAAGTGTATTTGGGGGGTATTTCATGAATTATAACTATAAATAAGATATAAATTTTGGATATTTATATTAAAATGAATGTGAATCATAAAAATAGATTTATAAAACATTTTTTAATAGTGTTTTAAAGATATGATGTTATGAGATACTTTCAAAAATATTTTTAAAGTGGGTAACTTGAAAACATTTTGATAACCACTTTAATATAAATACAATTAATGGATCCTTGAATAATACATAATGTTTTTAGAAATTAAATATGGAGTGAAAGATAAAAATATTAACAATAAAGGTAATACCTTTTTAATATTTTAAAAATACATTTATTGAAACCCACATCATAAAATGTGTCTTAAAAATTCATTAGGAAAATAGGTAATGATAAATATAATGATTACATGAGATAATATGTATTTGTGTTTTATAACAATAAAGGAAAACATTTTTGGGATAATTAATTTTGGAATGGAGGAAAAATAGTTGTAATAGTTTATGGAAAGTATTCTTAATTGTTTTTCATTTTTATGAAGGAAGAACTCCTTAAATGAAGAATAATTGAGGTAATAACCCATTGTAAAGGATTTATTGTGAAAATAGTTTAAATAAATAGAAAAATGATCTAACGTTCTATAAAATTAATTGATATGGTAGATTGTACCCAACTAATAATAATAAAGTTCCATAAGAATTAGTATAACTGAAAGAATATAAATTAAGTTAGAAAAAAACCTTACAACATTAGTAACCATTGAATCAAAATCCATTAAAGAAATAAATTTTGATGGATTATTAAATACCATTACTTTAATTAATATTATGATAAAATTAATCCATAAATTCGTATATACAACACAAAACAATTAGTGAATATGTAATTTGTCTCAATAAAAGAATAGTGGGATGATAAACCCTGGAAACTTTTATAACATTTGATTCAAAACCTTTTTGACAGATAAAATTGAAATGAAAATTTAAATATAATTTAAAAATATATAATCCTGATATAAAATGTCAAATAGAAATAATATACACTATAAAAAAAATATAGTATCATAATAAAAAACATGACTTAAAGAAAGAAATTTCAGATGAAACCCTTACTATAACTCTCAAATACCACGAAAGTGGTTTAACCTTCGATATAAGAAACATAAACAATATAATAACCTATTTAAAAACCTTATTAATGTACGTTAACCAATATACCCTTCAATTATAACTAGCAATTATATATTTATTATTTAGTTATTGTTTATTTTTATCATTAGATGTTAATGATTTTTATTGTTTTACACATGTTTTAAAATATTGATTTTGAACCCCATACATTGATTCCAATTTAATAATTAATATATTATTCAAGGTAATATCATATATTCTTTATAATTATTTATATGTTTATAATCCAATTTAAAATATTTTTTGGCACATTTTATAAGGATAAAACTGATGATGAGCTTATCTTAGATAATTTAACAATATCAATAGGTTACTTTATAATAATCATTTATATTTTTTCATAATTATAGAATATGAAATAAGTTATAATTTAATTATTATCATAATATTTAACCATAAAATTATTTCTATGACTATTTAGTAAGGCTATGATTAAAAATAAATTACATCATCCATGGAGGTGGTTGACCACACGTAACACGGTCGATGATTTCATTTTATTATAGATGGGGTGATTAATAGAATAACCCATTTAACTTTCTATAACCATAGAAATTTGATAAATATAATATTTATTCATTAATTAAAATATCATTACAATCTAATTAGGGTGGTGATGAAAAATAAATTACATCATTCCATGGAGGCGGTAGTCTGCACGTACAAATAGAAGACTTTCTTATTTTCCATAGAACATAAAGAAAGTATACAATTGTTTATATTTTTAGATACCTATAAATTATATTAATATAATTATTATTTATTAAACAAAATTTTATAATCATCCATGTTATGTGTTTATGAAAAATGAAGTGTATTTATTTGAGGATGCGATTGTCACCACATACACACAAACATAATCCTTATTTTTCTAAGGATGAGAGAAGAATAAATACCAATTATAAAATTAATATAATAATTTTAATTAAAATATTAATACCTATTTAATTATATTATATTGTGAAAAAAAAATTATGGGGAAATATAGTTAGGAGAAAAAAATTAGGATGTGATTAGTATTCATGTGGAGTGTTTGAACCTTCTCCTGGAGTTCCTCTTGGAAATGAAGGATTTAGGTATAATTTTTTTGATAAAGGCTTCTAAAAATATTATATAAGGAAATAAGGTTAGTAAAAAATGTGTAGGTATAATATAAATTGAAATTTTATAGCATCTAAATGGGGTGGTGGAAGTCTCCTTTTATAAGTGAAGAGAGTGGCATTTTGGTTTTGGTAATAATAACAAGTCAATTCACTATTCATAGAAAGTGGTCTAAAAGTCTATAATAATGGAGAGTGAATGAGTGTGGTAAGATAAAAATCTAAAACAATCACTTTTATACAATATTTGAGTGATTATAGTAATTTTCTCCACAGATTTAACATTTTGGTAAAATTTTCTTTAACAATAATAGATTTTTTTAGACTTGATAATTTATTTAAGTAACTAAAAATAAAATTTATCTTTTTAAATAATTAGGGTATTATGATAACAAATATTAAAACCTTTTAATAATATTTAATTTTAATAGTGATAAAAATTAATTTTAAAATAATAAATATATAACACATAAAAACTGATTTTTGAAAATTTTTACTAGTTTCCAAAATGATAACCATAGGGTTTTCAATTAAAAAAAATATTTTAAATTTAAAATATTAATTATAAAAAACCTGTTTTTTAGGGAAAAAGTTTGTTAAATTTTTATTTCATTATTATGTCCTAATGATATCATAAAAGTCACAATATCTGAAAAGACTACATTTGGTATTATTCACTTAAAAATCAATATTTTTAGAAAAATTCAAAAAAGTTAGTATAAGATAATATTTTTAGGTTGAATATAAAAATTATTTTAATTTGTAAATATTAAAATTCTAAAATTTTGGAATTTAACTTATAAATACAAACATTAATATAACATGAAAATTGTTTTCATAGGAAAATATCTTTTTAAAATACATACACTGAATATTATGTTAGATAAATTATTAATTAAATTATAATTAATATATTTTTCATAACAAAAATATATTATATGCTTATTTAAAAATAATATATTTTGTTTCAAATAAAGTGCAAAAAAAGTAAATTTTAAAATAATACATTTTTAAGTATAAAATGATATTGTTAGTTATTTAGATACACTAAATGATTTTATAAATTCATTAGTATTAAGAATGTTTTTTGTTATTATTTAAAATCCAAAATGATAAATGTAAAATAATTTATTTAACTTATAATTACATATTTATATCCTCTAAATTTCTACTCACATAAACCCTAAAAAATTTTATGTGAGACCTTTGGATAATATGTGCTCTAGTAGGAGTCGAGGGAGGCTGTTTAGATAGCATGTATAATGTGTAAATTTCTAAAAGCTTGAACTTATCTCATTTAAAATTTCACTCATACATTATTAGTTGGAGTTTGGTTTGGACTTGGTCAAGGAAAAAACCTAAGGAAGGTAACTGATACCCAAGATCAGATAAATGAGCCTCCTAAGATTGAATTATACTACTTGATTCCAAATCTTTTAAATTTTTTATGTGTTTAATTATATATATACCCACAAAATAAATAGCTATATTTATTGTTTGGACTTCATTGGCCATGTTCAAACATATTTTTTATTTTATTAAAACTTGGAATGCGGCTTCAGGCTGACCAAGGTTATTTACCAAGGATCCTGTATGGGACGGTTCTTCACTACCTATATTACTTATTAATATTTTTTTTCTTAATTATTAAAGAATCCAGAATTGAAAATTATTGATTATTTTATGATTTAAAAGAAATATTGAACAATGTTGAAATACAGATACACATAGAATGAATGCAAGAAATAGAGACACCCCTGGATACAATTTTATGATCCTTACATTTCTCATTACCATGTCCCTTAAATTCTATTCTCTGTATTTTGATACATTTTTGAAAGATAATTTCTTTAAAATAATTACATTTTAGTAGTTAATTTTTTTTTTCAATTAGTTACTTTATTTCAGTTTTAGTTTGTTGTTTAAGTAATATAACTGTTAAAATAATTATTTAATGATTAATAAATGTTTTTTAATAATAATTTTAAAGTCAAAATTTATTTTTGGAGTCCTTTTTATAATATTATTTCAATATGTTTATTTAATTTTATGTTATGTTATTTTAATTTAACTTTTTTGTCATTTTTTATTAAATTAATTAATCATTGTTTTAAATTATATTTATTTTTGTTAATTAATTAATTAGCTATTTCTTTTGGGAAATTTTTTAATCTATTAAACATAATTTTACAATTATCTTAAATTTATAATTTTGTTAAATTATATGATTATTATATTTTATTAATATATTATGTAAGAAATTTATTTTAGTTTATAAGTGAAATTGTGGCCTAAAATAATTGGAAAATATCTTTTTTTAATTTACTTGTTTTTAAGAATTAGATTTTGTCATAAGAAAAAAATAAATCAAAGGGATCTGTGTAGGAAAAATCCAAACCCTACTTGAGAAAATATGCATTATATTAGTGTTTTAAAAATAATGATAATTTGTGGCCATGATTTTTTCACATAAGATAAAATCCAAGATTAATATAATTTTCTGATTCAATATGATAATGGACCTTCCTAAGAGAAATTGTTTCAATGAAAAAATTATCTTACACTAAACTAGACCTGAGTTTGATAAAATGTTTGTCCACTAATATGGAAGTTGATTTTTTTTCTAAGGACCAAAAATTGGTGATAGAACCTGATCTGAGAACATATCCTCTACCGTCGATACCTCCTCCACCATTGATTAATACTATATGAGATAACATTGAGTCCCCTTTGAAGGATTTGAACCCTCGCCACCGAAGGTGGAGTTAGAATAGGCTGAAGCTTAAAAGTAGGTCACCCCCAGATCTGAATTCATTCCTATATCAAAATTAAATATATACCAATAAAATCTTGAACCCTTGACATGGATGAAGTGGAGGTGTGATGTTAGGATAAAGATGGCTTACAATTTTGAAATGAATAGTAGCCACCGATGTCACCACATGTGCTATTGATCATCACCATGGTTGACCTCGAGGAGGTTTAAAGACATATACAGAGATTCCACTATAAAATTTACAAAACTAAACTCGATGCCACCATAAGAGTCTAGATCCAATGTAACCACATCTCGAATGAACACACCTATTGCTTCCAGAACCCTGATGAAGACCACACCCAAGGCCACACTATTTTTTCTACAAATGCAGATCTGATCTGCATGCTTAGTGAGTATTACTTCATTCCAATTGAATCTTGAATGAGATAATTTTATTTATGATAGATGAATTTGGTTTGATTAATAATTTGAACCTATTTTATATTTTCTGATCAAAGAAGAAAAATGAAATTTATCAATTAAACGGTGCTGTAGTTTGATAATTATTGATGTTTTTATTTTTTTACTGAAACTAGTTTGATGTGGTGGTGAATTTAAGCGGATACCAACGGGGATGGATCATTTTAAATTAGTGGTTTTTTTGTCAAATAAAATAATTATTAGTGATAGAGTTGTTCTTGGATTATATTTTCAACATGGTTGGAGGAATTTGATAAATCCGTAAACATGATGATGTTTCAGTTTGCAGTCCTATTGCATAACCTTGATGAAGATCCCAACTAGACATTAAATAAATTAGTTGTTAAATAATTATATTATTGGGATCTATTTAAATCATTACATGATTTCAAGTTATAGGACACTGTTGGGGAGTTTCACAACAACTATAGGAAAGTGGTAGGAGGTCAAAGAGAAAAAATAAAGGCATTGAAAACTGACACATCAAATTAGAAAACTCTATCGGTGTGCAGTGTTAAAAACTAAAAGGATGATTTAATTATGTTGGGGAGATAATTGATGGATGGATTAGAATATATAATTTTTTTAGATAATTCAGAACTAGAAAGGGATAAGAACCCAGAAGAATTTATGGGAAACTATTGCAACTCTGGGAGACGATGAAGATGAAGATGGAGGCATGCTACTATTCAGCAAAGATGTCAAACTAGATTTATTATATTCAAACCTATATTTTATCACATATTAAAGTATTTATGAGTTTTTAATTCATGTTATTTAAAAAATTTAATTCATCTATATTTTTTATTTTTGAAATGTGATTGCTTCTTGAAAATTATTTGATTTCTCATCTTGTTATTAATTTTTCATCCATTATAATTATGACAAATTTCTGATTAAAATATGAATAACTATGAATTTCACTCATTAATTTGAGTTGAGTAGGTGTTTGAAGATTATTCACACTTTTTATATTTCTCATTATTTAATTGAAGTATCTATAGTACAATGTATGTTTTCCGTATCATTGATTTCTACAATCATTGAAAACATTGAAATTCTGTTTTAGAAAGGAGATATGCTTCCAAATCATGGTTATAGAAGCATTTAAATTAATCAAATAAAGTTCAAGATTTTAGATTTATGTCTTTTATTGAAATAATACAGTTTTTAAAACCTTTTAGAAAATGAAGAAAGACTGGTCCATTTGAATAACTTGTTAGGTTGTTGTTTCTTCTTGTTTGTTAAATCTTGTTGCAGCTTTCTATCATTATGTTCTCATCTCTTTGATTTATTTTATAATTTATTTTGTTTTTATGTATTATTGTTTATTTTATTGTCTTAATATTTCAATCCCTTTTAAAACAATTAAAAATAAGAAATTATAAAATAAAAAAATCATGAAAAAATAAGCCCTATAGGCCTAGCTCGCTAAAAGACAACCTCAGTTTCTACATTATTATAGTTATTAGGTTTATAATTTTGAGTTGGTTTTTAAGATATTATGAAAACCTTTTCATCAATTAGATGTATTTCTTGGGGGGCTTATGGGGGGTTAAATAAATATATAAAATAAAAAAACTCATAACATATAAAATTTATAAAAATTGTCTTTAAAAAATATTTTGTATATCCAACAACCTATAAAATTCCTAAAATGAAAATTATTACAATCATAGGACTAGAACACTTGAAACACAGAAAAAGTTCTTATAGTGTTTGGAAAATAAAAAAAATCAAACAACAAAAAAATGAAACACCAAAAACAATATATTTTGAAAAAGAAAATTTATAAAAGTTAGAAAACATGGTTGATCAAAGAACATTAAAGATGATCGCTGCTCCTGACCTAACAAATAAGAAAAAATATATAGGCTACCCAAATATTTATCCTAGTTTTCAACTAATATTAGGAGTAATCCATAATTTACCAAAATTCCTTGGGCTTCCAGGAGAAGATCCTCACAAACACCTACCAGAATTTCACATGGTGTGTACTACCATGAAGAACCAAAGGGTATGTGAGGATCAAATAAAAATTAGGGATCTTCTATTTTCCTTGGATGGATTGGATAATGAGTGATTTTTAGACTCACAATCTACTTTCATAGGAAAATGGCATCAACTTAAACATATATTTTTAGAAAAATTATTCTCAGTACCTAGGATTGCCTCACTGGGAAAATTCATTTTTGGAATTAGGTACCTTCAAGGAGAGAAGTTATATGACTACTATGAGGGATTTAAGAATTTATGTTCATTTTTTCTTCATAACCAAATCTATGATCAAATTTTAATCCAATATATTTTAAGGGATTGGTTTTAATGGATAAAAGTATGATTAATGATGATGCAGGAGGAGCTTCAGTGGATAAATCTCCTACTGATTCTAGGAATCTGTTCTTTAATATAGACCAAAATTCACAAAAATTAAAAACTTAGGGTCTAATTCAAGTAAATCCTATTATGGAAGTATCTTATTACAATTTTGAAAATTTTCAATAGAGAGTTAGTTGAGTGAACTTTATTGCATAATTAAGTAGATGTTGACTACATCCACTCTTTCTTCTCAATCCCAACTTGAACCCATATATCCCATTCGGATGCATTTGGGAATTTTTTGTTCCATCGATCATTTCAACAATCAATGTTTTCAATTTCAAGAGGGAAATTAAAATTTAAAAGGTATATTTCTGGTAAAACCATTCCAAAATAACCCAAATAGTCAGTTTCCCGACCAAAATTTTTAATCTAAGAAATATCAATTGAATAAAAACTTAAATCAAGGTTAGAACAACCAACATAACCATAGGTTTACACATAATGATCAATCAAACATAAATTTAAAGCCCAAAAAGTTTTATAAAAAACCTAGGTATAGCCAAAATTAGTATAGAAATAAATCTGATGGGAATTACAAAAACATATAGATCAAGAAAATTAGAAACAAAAAAGAAATAAAATAAATGATTCACACATATAATACATGGTTAAAAAGAAGAATGATATTTTAAAAAAACAAAAAGTTCTTCTACCCAACACGGTCACACAAATAGGTCAAATGGTAACAAAAATTAGTAGTTTGAAGAATAAAATAAGTGTTATTTTCCCATCCCAATATGAAGTGAATATAAGAGGAATAGAGAATGTGAATTCCCAAGTCTTGAGAAGTGGATCTAAAATTCATAAAACCCAAGTTGAAAACATTGGGAATGAAAAAAAAGTTCAAAATTATGAAATAAATTTTAAATCACATGAAAACGTTTCAAAACCACTTACATAATTTTTTTAATAACCTGTTGTATCTTCACAACAACCCACTGACCATTAACCCATTTTAAAAGAAAAATTAAAAAAAGAGTGAAATTCAACATTAATGAACTATTAGGGATTTTATAAATTTAATGGTCTCTTTCAAAGAAAAAAACAAAAGTTAATTATGACTTAAAAATGATTAGGGATAATCCTCCCTATCCTTGGTCATCCCACATGTTAGGACCAATGTTGAAACGGAAATAGACAATGTGGTACTTGAAACTCTTAGAAAATTACAAGTTAATATCCATCAGTTTGATGTGGTGAAACTGATCCCTCATTATTCAAAATTCATTAAAGATATGTGAAATCATAAGAGGATTTTCAAGAGAGATGATAAATTAATTTTGGAAGAAATGTTTCTTCCAATATCCCACACCTTATCCCTATTAAATGAAAAGATAAAGGTATGTTTTCTATCCCTTGTTTAATTGGGAATCATCAATTTGAAGATGAAATGTTAGATTTATGGGATTCTGAAAATGTGAAGCCTTATTCTATTTTTCATCTATGCAGTTTGGAGAGCTCAAGAAATCTAGAATTGTCATCCAGTTAGACAACAAGAACTTAGCTAAGCCATTTGGAGTTATTGAATATGTGTTGGTAAGGGTAAAATATTTATTTTTCCCTATTGATTTTTATATTCTAGACAAGGAAGATGGCCATTTTAGTTATCATTCACCATTAATTTTTGGAAGAACATTCTTGAAAACTACTAAAGAAATAATCAATATTCAAAAAGGTACTTTATCTTTAGAGTTTGATAGTAATATGGTCAATTTTAAAATTTTTGAATCAATGAGACACCATGTGGAAGATCATTTTTCACACAAAGTTAATATGATTGATTGGTTCTCTACAAAGTTCTTTCCCGATTCAATTAAATACAACCAATATTTTTATTCATTAGAAAATATAAAGTCTTTTGAAAATTAATATTTAGATGATAAAGAATATTATGAATCAGAAAATTATGAAATATTCTATACTACTAAATATATGATGAATTTTTTCCTTTGAAAATTTTTATATTATTTTGGACATTATAAATATGATTAGAATGAGGTTTTTTGGAAAAATGATACTGAAAATGATGAGGATTTTTTGAAACTTTTAAAACATGTAATGCTTCTAAAAATTATGATTTAATGACTGAAACTGATTTTTATTCAGATGAAAACGAGTCAAATTCTACTAAAAATATCATTGAAAAGTCACCCCATATTTGTGAACTTGAATATGAATACTCTTTAGAGGATAACACAAATTTTCGGCTTGAAATTTAATGTCCTTCTATTTTAAGAGTTTGTGATTATGCTATTCTTGAGGATATTTTAGTAGCTATAAATGAACATAAAGTACCTATAGGACTTTCTTTATCAAAATTGGATAACTCATTCACACTTTAATTCAAACCCTTACCTGAAAATTTGAATTATACCTATTTAGAGTACAAACAAAATTTTTCTGTTATAATTGTTATTGGGATTTTTAATAAATAATAAAATCAACAATTAGAGGTCCTTAAGGGGAATAGAAGGTCTATAGGCTGGTCTTTATATGATATTACAAGTATTAGTATTTTGGTGTGCATGCATAGGATTCTTCTTTAAGTTGATTGAAAACCTATTATACAATTTCAATGGAGATTGAATCTTAGCATTATAGAAGTATTTAAGAAAGATGTAACCACCTTGTTGGTTGTAGGTGTAATATACCCCATTTTTGATAGTCAAAAGGTATGTCCAATACAAATAATTTCTAAAGAGGGTGGATTCACAATTATCAAAAAATAAGTTCTGAGAGTTAATTTCTACTAGGTAACCCAACTAGGGGAGGGTATGCATCGATTATTGGCGGCTGAACTTACTAACTAGGAAGGAAAACTTTCCCTCATCTTTTCTTGATCAAATCCCTGAGAGATTAGCTAGTAAATCCCATTATTTCTACCTAGATGTATTTTTGGTTATTTCCATATTCACATATCCCCTGAGTACTAGGATAAAATAACTTTCACATGTCATTTTGGTACCTTTCTATATTAGATAATGTCATTCAGACTTTGTAATACTCCTTCCACCTTCCCATTATGCATTCTCAACATTGTTTTTAAATTTATTTATGAATACATGGAAGTGTTTATGGATGACTTTATAGTGTATGATCTAGCTTTTTAAAGCTATTTAAAGAGTTTAGGAGTTGTTCTTAGAGTTTTTGTTGGGAATAAACTTGTTCAGAATAATGAAAAATTTCATTTTGTGTTTGAAAATGGAATAGTTCTTGGTCACGAAGTGTTTAAATATGGAATTTTGGTGGAAAAGTAGAAGGTTTACATCATATATTCACCCCCTTCTCCTAATACTGCTAAGGATATTAGAACTTTTCTTGGTCATGCTAGGTTCTATCGGATATTCATAAAATAATTTAGTTGGATAACTTTACCTTTGACAAGATTACTCCAGAAAGAAGTTCCTTTTCTTCTAGATGAGAGGTGTAATAAATCCTTAAATGAACTAAAACAAGATCTTGTGTCACCACCAATAGTTCATCCACCTGATAGGAATTTGATTTATGAGTTGATGATTGATTCATCAAAGTTGTCTTTTGGGGTAGTTATTGGGAAAATAGTGAAAAAGATATCACAAGTCATTTATTATTCTTCTATAAATCTAGATGTTGCTCAATACAACTACTACACAACTAAGAAAGAATTTCTAGCCATTTTCTTTTCCCCTGATAAGTTTAGAAGTAATCTTTTGGGATCTAAAGTTTTTGTGGTAACTGATCATTCTGTTATTCAATATCTCATGAAGAAGGCAGAATCAAAACCAAGGTTGGTTAGATGCATTTTATTAATTCAGGAATTTGATATAGAGATTCAAGATAAGAAAGGAATTGAAAACACTATGGATAATAATTTAATTAGGATAATTTAATAATTTTATCAAGATAAATATTTTGTTGAACCTATTAGACATATTTTTCCTGGGGAATATTTGTATTCTGCTGCTATTGATAAAGGTCTTGGTTTTGAAATATTGTGAATTAGTTAGTTGTTAGAATTATCCCACAATAGGTTTCTAAGAAATAAGTTTCCAGATTTATTAGAGACACAAAGAAATATGTGTGGGATGATACTTACTTATGGAATTTTGGGAGTGACTAGCTTATTAAGAGATATATTCCAAATTATGAAATTCTTTAAGTTCTAAATTTTTTCCATAATTTGAGATGTACTGGCCACTTCAGGCTATAAAGGACTATTAGGAAGGTATTAGATTCAAGTATTTATTGGACCACCATTTTCAAATATTCACATGAATTTTTTAACACTGATAGAGATTTCTACTTATAAGGAAACATTTCTCAAAGACCTGAGATGACAAAACAACAATTATTGTATTGTGATGTCTTTGGGGAATGGATTTTATAGGAACTTTCCCTAACTCATTTGGATTCTTTTAAATTTTCTTGTGGTTTATTATGTGTCAAAAAGAATTGAAGCTATTTTAACTAGAAAAAATGATATTTGGGTGGTTCTCTAGTTTGTCAAGAGCAATATGTTTTGAATATTAGGGCTGCCAAGATTTATTCTCATAGACCAGGGAACTCATTTTTAATAAGAATCTTGAATATTTTATTATGAGATATGAGGTAATTCATAAATTTTCTACACCTTAGTTTTGGGGAATAGATGTGGCTGTATTTTGATAGAGGTTTGCAACATAATATATTTAAATTAATTATATTTTAGTTATTAAAATAATGTTTTAATTAGTTACTTTATTTTGGTGTTAGTTTGTTATTTAAATAATACAACAGTTAAAATAAATATTTAATGTTTAATAAATGTTTCTTTTTTATTTTAATTATAATGTTTTATGTCAAAATTTATTTTTTGAATTTCTTTTTAAATAATTATTTCAATATCATTAATTAATTTCATATTTTGTTATTTTAATTTAATGTTACCATTTTATATGTAATTAATTAATTATAGTTTAGAATTAGTTTTAATTTTTTAATTAATTAATCATTTATTTATTTTGTACATTTTTTACTCCATTAAAAATAATTTTACTATTATCTTAAATTTATCTTTTTGTTAAATTCTTTGATTATTAATTTTTTTAATCAATGGTGTAAGACATTTATTTTATATTAAAAGTGCGTAAATGACATAATATAATTAGACAATCAGTGTTTTTTATTTATTTATGTTGTAGAATTTTATTTCAGAATAAGAAAAAAATCAATCAAAGGTCTATGCGTAGGAAAAATATGGATCCCACATAAGAAAATATACAACATGTTAGTGTTTAGAAATTCTGAGAATCTATGACCACAATTTTTTCATGTAAGATAAATATCAAGCATTATATAATTTTTTATCCTATAAGATAACATGCATAAATAAGGGAAAATATTTGAAAAAAATTATCTTTTATTGAACTTGACCTGAGTTTAAGAATATGTTTATCCATTGAGATTTAAGCTGATTCATTGTCCAAGGACTGAGCATCGATGATTGAACCATATTTGAAAATAGATCCTATGTTGTTGATGCCTCGTCCACTGCAGATGAATACCAGATGAGATAACATGAAGACCCCTTTGAAGGATCTAAACCCTCTCTACCGATAGTGGAGTCAGAACAAGGAAATGTTTCAATGTAGGTCACCAAAAAATATGAATTCATTGCTAGATCATGATTAATTAAATTCCACTGACTTCCTGGTCCCTTGAGAATGATGAGGTGGAGGTATGGTGTGGGGTTAAACATGACTTATAGTATTGAAATTAAGAATAACCAATGATTTCACCACCTCTTCTATTGAGCATCACCTCCGTCGAGGTTAAGGAGGTCCAAACCTCGATTAAGAGCTTCCCGAGTGAAATTTATAAAACTAAACATAATTCCACCATTGATGTGTAGATATAAGGTCACAATATCTTAGTCTACCACACCCATTTCCTCTAGAACCATAATGAATATGAGACTTGAGGCTGTGTTGTGTTTTTGTTAATGATTTGATCTAGTGTATGTGATTTATTAACCGAAGTAGACTGAGGAAATTGATGAATTCAAGGGCACTGGAGTTTGATAATTATTGATGTTTTGATTTTTTTATGATATTAGTTTGATGTGGTCATTATTTTAAGCTAAAAGCAGTGTGGATGAATCATATTAATTTAATGGTCTGTTGGTTAGATAGATAGAGTTCCTCTTGGATTATATGTTCATCATGGTTGCAGGAATTTTATGAATCAGACAGCTTGAGTATGTTCCAGTTTTCATTTGGACTGAATAATCTTGTTGAATATTCCAACTATACATTAGATAAATTTAATTTAAAATAATTAAATGATTGTGAGATGGTGAAATAATTAGATGCTATCAAGTGGAAGGAATTTGTTGAGGAGTTTCGCTACAGCTACATGGTAGTGGTAGAAGGTCAAAGAGGAAAATTACATACAGTGATAACCGACACGTAAATTTATCAAATTATGTTGGTGAGTCATGTTAAATAAATAAAATGAGGATTTAATTTATCATGTGAGGGATTTGATATATGGAGAATAACATACAATATTTTTCGGAGATTTCAAAAGTGGAGATGGGAGAAAAAACCAGAAGATTTTCTAGGAAACAATTGTTACTCTAGGGGCTGATGATGATGAATATGGATATGCAATGCTAGTCAATGGATATGTGTGACTAGATTTATGGTATCCTAACCTTGTTATTTTTCATGGTGAAGTATTTTTTAATTTTGAATTAATTTTATTTCACAAATTTAGTTCATTCTAGATTATTTATTTTTGAAACGTGATTGCTTCTTGAAATTTCATTGATCTAACACCACGTTATTCATTTTTCTTCCATTTTGATTATGGAACATTTGAAATTGTAATATGAATAAATATAAATGTGTTTAATTTATTTTAGTCAAGTTGGTGATTTAATATGATTCATTCTATTTAAATTTATCATTCTTTGATCAAATAACTGAGAGTACACTGTGTATTGTCTATGTCTTTGATTTTTACGATCGTTGAAAACATTAACCAAATCCTTTAGAAAGAAGACATGCTTCCAAATATTAGTTATAGACTAATTTAAATTAATTTAATTAAGTGTAAGATTTGAGATTAAAGTCTTTAATTGAAAAATTTTAGTTTTGAAAACCTTAAAAAAAATGAATAATGAATGATCCATTTGAATAACTAGTTAGGTTATTGTTTTCTCTTGTTTGTTAAAGATTACTTCTGCTTTAATTAATTCTTTTTTTAGCCCCTTAATTTCTATTATAACATCTTCTTTGTTTGTTGATTCTTGTTTAGTGTTCTATCTTTATGTTTCATTCCCTTTTAAAATAACTAAAAATATAAGAATATAAAATAAAATATCCAAACAAAATAACCCTTATAGGGATGCCTCGCTAGGAGAGAAGCTTGATTGCTTCTTTACTATAGTTATTTGGTTTATAATTTTAATTTAGGATTCAAGAGAATGTGAAAACCTATTCATAACTACCATAATACAACATTTATCCAAACATTGGTAGAATAAAGGGTTTTTATATGTGTGAAAGGAAATTGGAAGGAGAGGTACATGAGGTATGATTATCTCCTCAGCTTCTCACTATCCAGAGATCATAAGAAAAAAATAAAAGGAATTAGGAAGGGTCCGTGGAATCTATATCACTAGTTCTAATTCAATGAGTGATCCTTGTGTTAGACTCTCATCATCAATGATATATTGAGAGATCACAAGACATTATAGTGCATGAGAAACATGAATAACAGAGGGACAAAAATAAAAACACAATGGAAAAAATGAAAATTAATTATAATAAATAAATTATGAAATTAATTATGGGAGGTACTAAGTAAAAATTGACAGGATATGAATACATATAATGGGAGATCTGAAAAATATTTATAATTCATCATATATATTATTTCTTATATTTATCAACTAGGAGAGGTCATTCTTCCTTGGATGGACTCCACATGTCATAGACAATGGTTGCGATCAATTCATTTGATAGTGTCAGAGTAAATATTCTTATTAGAAAAATTCCTCCCATGATATCTCCTTAATTTCTTAGATAATTGGGTGGGGATGTTCTTCTTATTCACAAATTAGTGGAATTTGTGCTCTTCTTATCATGCTCACGTGATTAATAGTTATAAAATAATGATGTATATGCTAGATCTTTATTGGATATCACTAAGTGTAGGTTTGGGTCTGTTTTTGTTAGTGTCTTTAGTCTGTATTTATATTTGGGTCTATACTAGTACTATGTTCTATATGTCATCACATCTGGGTTGGTTAGTCTATGTCTAATTTAGTAATGAAGGGAGGGTCGACTGTCTTCTTTATGTTGAGTCCGACATTAAATGTCTGAAAAATTATTTGACCATGTTTATTATTTTTATTTCTATATCAAATTTCATCAACATAGGCAAGGTTATGAAATGGAGAGGATCTAGTTTTAAAGGTATATAGGCATTTTGGATTTTACTAGGAATAAAGATTCATTATAGGAATTTTCAAATAGTTATTTTGGTAAATTTTTTAATTATATGGTGTACAAAATTATTTTGATTAAAAACCACAACATTGGAAAGTAATGAGGCCTCCTCTAGTCTTCAATCTACACTAGGAAAAGAAAATACAATAGAAAAATTAATTTCTAGGTTTGATATTCTATTTCTTTATTGGATATTAAATGGGGTTAGGTCATCGCTATATAAGGTAACACAAATTTGACATATTTTAATTCAGTAGGTTGAGACAATGAGCATTATTTTATATTTGAACTTCAATAGGTTGCATAAAATGGATATTATAAGGGTGTTGTGACATTAGTCATCTTATCCAATTAGAATAGTTGACATGAATAACTTCAAGTCAGCTTTATCCCTTATTTGATTCAACTTGTTGTGGATCATGGTTTTATCAACATTAATGAGTAATGTCTTTATTGAGAACGATGAGGGATTCAGTTCAGTGAGATCAAAATTTATCTTCCATAGTGATATTCCTTAGGTGTGTAGGTCAGTATGATTATATATACAATAGCTGGTGGATATACTTACAGGCATAACAAGATTTTTATTCCTTAACCGGTCGGGCTAGGTGAAGGGCATAAGTTACAGTCTACTTTTTACATCTAGGAAACTATACTATTCTCAGTCATATCTTGGCATGTCATCAATTGTAGAATTCAAAATGCATAAATATCATCATGGAATCTTTGGTTTCAAAAGATTCCAGGGAGTTTGATCTCAGCGTTTGTCCCCATCTTTAGTGAGCTTCAACTTCAAGCTTGGCTGATGATTTGGTACCTTGGGAAGTGACCTTGAAGGAGTTTTTGTGGTTTCTTGAGGGAAGGGGGAGCTAAATTGTCTTAATATACCATGAAGATACAATAATTTTAAGATGTGGGTTGATCACATTATGTTGAGGAGAATCTCATAATTACTTGGTTGGGGGGAATGTGGTAGGTTAGTCTTTTTTATAGTAACTTTATTTTGGGGTGCCATTTGCATATACAGTCACATGGGGAGTTACTATGAATGTCATGTTATAATTTATGTTTTTTTCATTTAAAACATGTATTTCAATAATAATATAGATTTTTTTCTATTTAATTTCAAAAAATGATAAAAAGTAAAAATCAAAATTTTATCGTTTTATAAAAATTTCAAATTTAGTTTTAATACTCCAATTAGATTTTTTAAAAACACAACAAATTTCCCATAATAATAGATTCTAAAATCATAGTTCTACATTTAACAATTATTTTTTAAAAATAATCTCTATGTATGGATTTTTTTTTAAATTAAGAAAAAATTTAAAATAATTTAACTCAAAAAAATAAATCCCTTTAAGAATATTATATCCTGATTCAATATCCACCATTTTCATTTCAAAGATTAAAAATAAAAAGAGTTCATGGATATAAATTAATTTAAAAATTAATAAATCATTGAAAACCAATATTTTATCCATTTATCAATTAAGTATAGAATTTATAATGAGAATAAGAATCACTACTTTTCCTGGCATTTGAATAAATTAGGTGGTTAATTTCTTTGAAAATAATATTTTTTTTAAATTTTATGCACACATCACTCCTCAAAACATGAAAAATTTCAATCCTGAGCAATTTTTTCAATGAGTTTTATTCATTCAAATATAAAAAAAATCATCCTGAATAGATATAAATTTGTCATCTAGAGTGGAAATTAAACACAGATTCTTCCACTGTGAAAATTATCATTCTTCTTATGTGATTTCAATTAACTCAATTCAACAATATAATAATTGTTCAATGTTAAAGAGTGGATTGAATTATATTGAAATGAAATCAATGTACTAATAAGAATAAATTTTATTTATCTCTCTCTCCTAAGTTTCTCAAACTGATGTTCAATTTTCTAGTTCATTGATACAACTCAAAGGAATTTGTTATTAGTAAATTTTCCCTTCTTCATTTAGGATCAATGTTACCCTCATCTTAATGAATTATTTTTTTTACTATTAGGAGAATTTTTTAAAATTTTCCCATCCTTGTATGTGAGGATCACTATGGAAAAAAAGTTATTGCATATTTATAAAGGGAATTGACTCACACACCAAGTTCTACTATCTCAAAGATTTATTATGGGATCCCATTTTCTTATTTTAATCCATGATTAAAAGAATTACATCAATTTATTTTGAGTTAGTTAAATAAGGTGGTATTTTCCACAGAGGCCAAGTTATCATATATTAAGTTCAAAAGTATAGTGACCTCAAGTTATAATTCAGATTCAATATAAATTTTTTTACTCACACTCCCTTCCCAGTTCTTTGATAAAATATCCATGAAGGCAATGCCAAATTCACTCAATAGTCATGTCACTCTCACCATTTAATAACCATTTAAATACAAAACTCTAGTATGAATTTTAAACTAAGTAGGTAAAAATTAAATTTCAATAATGTTTTATAAAATAAAATAAAGTCTATACAAAATGATCTATTCAATATTTATAAATAGGGTAGTTTTTTTTGTTTAAAAAAGATTTACTAACAAAATAAAAAAAATCTATATTTTATTTTAACGTTTTAAAAAAATTTCTAAAAATCATTAAAAAATAATATTATATAGGACTAAATCCCCTCCACTACTCTTGCACAACACTGTCCACTTAAGTTCCAATAAACATGCACAAAAGTTATAGTGAATAAATATTGTCAAAGGATAGGTACAACCTACAATTATTTTAATAGCAGGTTTGAGGTAAAATATCTCTTGGGTGAACTTGTAGAAAACTATGAGCTATCCTCCTAGGTGATTTACACTTTTATAAAACCAGAAGAAAAAAGAATTATAAGTTATATGTTTTTTTATTAAAATGAAAATAGAGACAGAAAGAGGGGGGATAAATAATCATGGTACATTCCTCTTAAAAGGGGTTATAGTTTGTCTATCTATAGATGTAAAATACTATTATTATCCCAAATATTTAGAAGGACAAGGATTATGTGATTGGAACCACCAAATGTAGTTACATTAAAATATCTTTAGTTTTACTCTTTCTTGAAGGTCCCCTTTGATATATCACTTCATTTACGCCCCTAATACGTGTCATTATTTCATAAAATGGGGGTGGACGGTTGATGTATGGGGTCTGCTCATCATCAAAAATAGCTATCATGGCTTCTTTTTCATCATTTTGAAACTCCATTAATGATTCTTGGTCATTTTTAAACATGGGTGAGTTAGTAAGTTGTTAAAATTTAATTAAAATAAGAAACTTGAGGTTAAATCAAAATTTCCCCTTGATATGTAAAAAATTATACTTTTATTCTCTTATGTGAGACTATTATAAATCACTCTTACACTATTATGCCGCACTCTAGTTGATGTTCATGGTATTTTTGAGGGGGAACACGAACTTACAAAATAAGGGCCTCTAGTAATATAGCTGCTTCTTCAAGATTATGAAACATTAACCCATAGGATTGTTCATATTTTATGAGATTAAGATAAAAATATCCTGAATAAAATTTATCTTTCTCTAAAGCTTACTCAAAGAGTTCTAAATATATATCATAAAAAGTGGGGTAATATTCCAATTGAGTTTTAGAAGAATTAAATGAAATAAATCTTAGAGTTTATGTGTCTCCATAAATTTTTTGATTTAGAATCCCATGTTTCTATTGGAGTTCCTCATGCATCATCTCAGAATTGTATTAGAGAGAGAGAGATCATTTATCGATTTCACCTCATATATTTTTTCTTTATTTGTTTTATGTTTTAGTCCATGATACACTGGTACTACCCCTTCATAAGTAGATCTATGAAAACCTAATAACATTTCATCGTATAGACCCATCACTTCATTAAGATGTTTACATGTAATATTTCTCTTTGTTCATTTGAAAACAAAAAGAAATCATACGAATATTTTTTATATTGATTCATAATCTATTGTTTTTGTTTTTCTTTGTTTAAAATTTTAAAACTAGAAAAGTATTTACATAGTGACAAAGAATAGTGAATCTCTAACCTTATTTTCTAACAAGAACACCAAGTTAGTTTCATGGTTATCATAAGCTACCATAAAAAATAATTTTTATCATATTAAAACATAGAATGGAATATAGGTATGACCAAAGTTGTTTCCCAAATAACATGTGTGGGTCAATTATTCACTATATTGATCATTTTTTACAATTTATTTTGATTTATTAATTTAAAAAAAAACCATAATGGAAAAGAGTTGTTTGATTTTTTATTGAATGAAAATAGGGAACATTGTGGAAATGAAGATGTACATATAATGAAAAAAAGAAAGGGATAACCCATGGATTAAACTTTGTGAGACTTTATTGTATCACAACCATAACCCTTAAATTATATTCTCAGTGTGTTTAAATTGGATACACACAACCTTACTACATGAATTGTGTGAATGAACATCATACTCAAGGAGAAGTGCTCAAGTGATCAACTCATCACTCTATCAAAAGAATTAGAATCTGGATATCATCCTCTATTCATATAAATTATTCTATTTTACAACATTTATATGAACAGTGGGAGAGGAAATATTGTTTATTAATATAAAAGGAAATCTGAAGTAGAGAGACACAAGTTACGATTGTCTCCCCAGCCTCTCAATATACATAGATCCTTGGAAAAATTTGGAAGGAATCAGAATGGATACATGGACTCTGCATCACTAGTTTTCACCTAGAAGGTGATCCTTAGGTTATGTCATCATAATAAATGATAGTTTGAGATATCACAAGACTTCATAGTGGGATAGAAACATAAATAACATAGAGAGAGAAATAAAAACTTAATTAGAAAGAATAAAAATGTATTAAAATATAGAAATGTAAAAAATAATTATAGAATAACCAAATTTTCAATCATTTGGAGAGAAATGATTATATTAGAAGAGAGGGAAAATATTTATAAGTCAATATCCTTTTTCTTCCCTGCATTAAACATCGTGATTATCTATTAATTCCTTTGAATGGATCCACATGTCATATATGACGATTATGATCAATTTAGTTGAGAGCGTCAAATAAAATATTCTTTTTAGAAAAATTCCTACCATGATCGTTCTTGAATTTGTTCATGAATTTTCCATTCAGGAGTGTTCTAATTCTTCACAGTGTAGTGAAATTCATGATCTTTTATCATTCTCATACAAGTAAGAGTTGGTGAAAAATGTTGCATGTGATGAAGTTTGATTAGATATCATCGAGAGAAGGTACGATCCTGTTTTGGTTAGTGGGTGAAGCATGTGTTTGTATTTGAGACTACATCAGTATTGGGGTCTATATTTTATAGAATTGGGCTAGTTGGTCTATGTCAACTTTGGTGAGAAAGAGAGGCTTATTTATTTTCTTCTAACCGATTCCGGCATAAACAGTGGAACACATGATTCAACCCCAGTTGTTCTTTATATTTACAAACAAAATTTCATCAAATTTGTCTTTTTATTGATTGAAAAATATTAGGTATGAATTGTACAAAAAATTTGTAGATTTTACTTGTAATATTTCAACATTAATGGTCATTGAAAATTGTTATTTGGGGAAATTTTACAATCATGTGGCGTTCAACTTTCTTTAGAGAAATAACCACAACATTGGGAAGAAACATGGCCTCCTCTACACTTCAATACACACATGGAATAGAAAACATGGTATAAAATGTATTTTTAGTCTTTTGGATTCTATTTATTAATCAATAAGAATGTGGTTTTGGTCTTATTGAACTTGGTGGAATGACATTTCCAAATTTCACTTCTGTTGGCGGAGCTAGTGAACATTGAGTTAGTTTCAAACATCAATAAGCAGTGTGAAATTATTGATCATCAGGGTGGTGATATATCAGTCGTCTCCTCTAGTCCTAATATTCAACATGATGATATTCATGTAGTCTTTATCCCTTATTCATTTTACCTCATGGTGGATCACGGTTTGCTCGACATCAATGGGTGATCCCTTCATCGACTGTGAAGAGTGATCTGGTTTGGATAACTATGAATATATCTTTCACAATGTTATTTATAAATAATAGAGGAAAATATCATTTTATCTTCATAAGCTAGTGGTTCTACTTGATGGTGCTGGAGACTTTAGGGTCATTTACTGATTAGAATAGGTAGCAAGAACAAGTTGTATTTTTCTTTGCACATCTAGGATACAAGGCTATTCTCTAGTCATAGGTCTGTGTGTTTTCAGTCAAAAACTTCAATATGTGTGTGGATCATAGTGGAATCTTTTTTATTTAGAGATTCAAAGGTATTTAATCTTGTAATTCCACCTCATCTCTAGTGAGATTCATATTAAATCTTACTTAGTGATGCATTTACTTGGAAAGTGACCATAAAGGAGATTCTATAGTAGTTTGAGGTAAGGGGGAGTTTCGGTTCATTAATATACCATGAATATTTGGGTAGTTGAAGATGAAGGTGGATTATGGTTGTTTTAAGAGAATATCATGGCCACTTGGGTGTGTGGGGGGGGGGGGGGAGTAGGTTGAGCCTTCTTGTGGTCACTCGATTTTGGGGTTCTATTTTAACATTTGGTTGCTTGGGAAGTGATAATAAATTCAATATGGTCACTTCCATTTTTTTCATTTCAAATGAGCACTTCAAAAAAATTATTTAATGCATATTTTTTTATAATTAGTTTAAAATAATGATAAAACTGTTAAAATTGGAATTTTATCCTTAAAAAAAAAATTTCAAAATCATTTTTAATCAACCAATCAGATTTTGTAAAACAAAATCAATTTCCACTTAAAAAAAACATTTTGAAATCCAAAATACACATTTAAAAATTATTTTTTAAATTAATTTCTATGTATGTATTTTTTCTAAATTAAAAAATGTTTTAAAAAAATTAACCACAAAAAATACCTTTAATAATATTACTTCCAGATTGAATTTCCACTATTTTAAATTCATAGTTTCAAAATAAAAAAAATGTATAGCTATAAATTAATCCAAAAATGAACTAATCATTGAAAAATAATAATTAATCCATTTATATGTTAAGTAAATAATTCAAAAAGTAAAAAAAAAAACTTATTTTCCTTGAACTTTATTAAATGAAGGTGATTATTTGTGTAAAAATCATAAAAATATTTTGAATAATTTATCTCAAATTATATATTAAAAGGATAATATTTTATAATCTAGATTCAATGAACCACATTTAAATTTTAGTTCAGTTTTATATGAAGAATAATATTTTAAATATATTAATTTTTTAAGGGAAAAAATAATAAAAATTTAAGGTGGTAAAATATGATGAAGAGAACATGTCATGGTTTTGTGCCATGATTTTTTGAAAGTTAACTAAATATAATGAGGTTTTTATCAACATGTTATGTTGTTAGTTAGATAAGTTTGAATTTAATTTGGTAATATATATAATATTTTAAGGGTATATGTAAAAACATGCTATAAATTTAATATTAGACTTGGTATGAAGGAAATATGTTGTTTTTATGTTGACACACCATGGTTTTGGTATAGATAGATTTAAAATATTAAAAATATCACAAACACTTCATATTGACCCAAATTATTTCTATTCATCCTTAAGAAATTCTATAGGATTAATTGGGTTATATATTTCAAGATATTGAGAATATTTTGATGGATTTATTTATTGGTGTTATTAGATTAAATCATTTATCATTGGTAAATGGAATTATTTTCAAATTATCATAGTATCAGGGTGAATCCTTCTTCGCATTTCTTTCACTTATGGGATGTGTATATCAAAGTTTATGAGTATTTTTTATTTAGGATAGATAAATAAAAATTTGAGAATGATATTGATGATTTTTTATGAAAGGAGATATATCCTTAATGATTTAGGTGATTCATAAAACTCTTCTCTTATTTATGTGTTCACATGGATTTATTATTCTTGAGTGCTTATGAGTGGATAACATAACCTGATTATCTAATTAGACAATGGGGTACATGATTAAGTGATAAGTATAACTAATTTATTGATGTAGTATTATTTATAATTATAACTATTATTTTTTTATCATTGTGATATGAAATTTGAGGAAGTTGATGAATAAGTTAGGACTGGATATTTTATTCTAGATTAAATTAACAAAGTGTTGTATCTTAGAGTGGTAAATTAATGTGTTATTCCATATCAATTAATGAGATGAAAATCTTAAGGAGGATCCATATATTGTATTATAAGGGATGTGAGTGGATGTAGTATTCCAATATATGAGTGGATGCATAATTTTGATGAGGTTTAAATAACATGGTAATGAGAAGAGTTGATTGGATTTTATATTTCTTTGAGAATTGGGTGCGGTAATATGAATTTTCTGAGGTAGATACATGTAGGATTACATAGTTATGATATGTGGAGGGGGGAAACAGTTACCTAGAGTTGTTATTGTGATATAAATTATGTTATTCGAAATTATTTTTAATCATAGGATATGGAAAATATAAAGTGGAATTGGTAGAATCCTTTAATGTGAAAGGTGAAACTTTGTGATGGTGGAATTTAATTGAATGTGTAATATGGAAATAAATGGGATTGGTAAGTTGTTCCAATGAAGACATATGAGTTGGGCTGTATTTGTTTGAGCATATCATTTTATATTTTTTTTCTCAATGACTATTAATGCTCTATTACTCATTTATTACACAACCCCACCTAATTTGGACAATGTAAGAGACACTGTCAATGTTTTATTGGATTATAGATAAACCTCAATATTCATGTAGTATTATATGGTTGTGCATCGACCTATTAATTTATTCACACAAGATGTTGTCTTTGTAGGTACCCGGGTGCACAAAAGAAGCCGGTGGGATGGAGATTTTAATTTTTTTCAACACCAGAGTGACGAAACATTATCGTCTCTAGAAATACAATACTTTTTGGAGGTTTTAGATATCACATGAATAATGAAAGAACATAAATTGAACACAAATGATTACCTCATTCAATTCAACACATGTTTGAGTAGAACTCATTGTAGGTAACTATTTCTAGAAGGAATTGATCCCAAATACCTCGAAATCATCCACACATGCTTCAAGAATATGTGAATATGTCATTTTACGAATTTGGACAGTAGTAGAGAGATTCAAAAGTCCCTTTTGAGATCACGATGATAACCTTGATTATTTTCCTTAGATCTGTGAAATAAATGTTGGATCAATCACTTGGATAGAGCATTTTTCTCTATATGATGTGGGATGAGAAGGCATCTCTCAATCCATTGGAATAATTATTCTAAAAAAATGAGCTCCTCTAGGCTTATGTAGTGGATGTCCAAAATAATTTTATAGTTTTCCCTATCTCTCGTATATTTAACATCCATTAAATAAGCAATCAATGAATACTTATGATTAACTTAATGCATCATAAATGTCATATATTTCTTTTTGACATACTTTTAATATATAATAAATATATTACATGATAAAAGTGATCCATTAAATATACTATTAATTATCTATAATGTTAAATGAACCATGAAAATTAAAATAATATCAGTTCATATAATATTATTCCATGTATTTACTTACATGCCTGTAAAAAAATTAAATTAATAAATAATTTCAACCTAATTATTATGTACTATTATAATAATGAATTTATTTTTTTTGATCATTAATAATTTAAAAAATATTAGACCTTGATATGAGGCCCACCTTGTCCTATATACCTATTCACTAGAATAGGAAGGACTCTTGAATATTCTTATGTATGAACCTCTACGACCTTATCTCGATAGCACATAATTACTATTAACATATAAGTAGCAGAGTTCAGAAACCCATCAAGGCCCTTAAATAGATAAGGAATAGTCATAGGAATGACAACCATCCTACGAACACTCACTGTGTAATATAATATTTATCATGTGATATCTCATAAATTAGGATGCACACTTATTTCATCATGCTTTCAGAATTTATAATTTTTTGATCTAACTATATGGACATACCTTTTATTACCATGGATGTGGATTTATTAAGGTACTAACATCATAATAAATTGGGCCTAAGATGTCTCTTACTCGATTCAAAAGTGATAAATTTTGTCTTGACCATTCAACCAAATCCATACCACCCAAGACAAATGAAACACAAGCTAACTCGCCATGACTTCAATGTCATGGTTTTTTCCTTTCATCAATGTATGTGATGAAATGGATGAAATTGATAATAATATCTAGTTAGTAGTCCAATACACATGTTATTAGATAAGAATAACCAATGTCACCTAAAACATGAGGTGTTCCTATTTGTGGGTCTATCCTCATAATCTCACATACTAGAGATCACCAAGTGAGAAATTCATGAGAATGAGTCTCAATACTTATGAGAACCCAACTCTTGGTGGGAACACATCATTATTTTCCTTTCAGTATGATGTATCTGGACCATAGGTAATTACATTAATATTACTATCATGGTATCTAAAGGTTCTCATTATAGCATGGGAACAACTACAACCTTTTGATATGAAATGTAATTTAAGGAAAATACTATAAATATAGTGGACTCAAAAGTGTCAACACTATTATGGTAAGATAAAAAAATTTATATATCAAACATTATACATGTAATGGAAATCAATGTTCATACATAAGTTTGGTCTAGGGAACCAACTTTCAACACTCCCACATGCACTAGAGCCAACTGTTAATATGCCTCATCCTGTTAGATCTCACATGAGAATCATGCTTCCTTTAAGATACAGATTTAGTTAGGGGGTATTCCACATTATCCTCTATGGATACAATGTTATGTTTGGCTTCACTTATTTGGGTAAAATCCATAATGAGATGAAACTTCCAAATTATATGGTTTTTCCTCTCATGAGACCTGATCTTCTTAGAAAGCACCACTGATGAGATATCATAATAATAAACTGGAATAGGTTCTTCACAACTAGGAAGAAACCAATGTATTAGATAAAGATGTGTATCCAGACTGACTTTTTAGCTGTATCAAAAGACTCTATTCTTAGATTCTACTGTAAAATCCATGAACACAGGATGATTCAAGATTATCTATCTCACTACAACACTATTTGAGGAAAATACATAGGCTAACTGCTAGTTCTGATCATAATTATCTATCTATAAACTAGGATCATTGTATCCCCTCATTTCTATTTCATCATCTCCAATATACACTAGGAACATATACATTGTATGGCTCAAGTAATTTAGGATTGTTTTTATAGTTTTCCAATGCTTCTCTCTTAGATTAGCTTGACATTTTACCACCATTATTAATGAAAATGAAACATCAAACGTAGTACATACCACATAATGCATGATATATTCAACTTCAAAGGAATAATGGATTATAATCATTCTTTTAATCTCCTCATGTTTTTATGGAAACATTTGTTTAGAGAGATTGATACCATGAAAAATTGGTAACAACCTTCTACTAAATTTTTCCATACAATACCTTTTAGGTATCTTGTCAATATATATACATTTTCTTATCACAAGAAACCTATGATAACTTTATTGATAAATATTGATCCACATAATATTAGATGATTCACTTAATTCTTTCATAGAGAAACATTCATTTAACCAACTCTTAACTGACTATAAGAATCACACTCAGTTTACCATAATTAATATGTCATCAACATATAATGCACGGAAAATTATGGAATTTTTATTACCCTTTTTATAAGTAAATGTCTTGCTTTCATTCTTAAAAAAACCAAATTCTCTTATATCCTCATAAAAAATTCCATGTTCATGATTCTTGCTTCATCTCATAAATGGATATGTGCATCTTTTAAACATTGTCATAATTTTTTATCTTTAAAAACCACTTAGGATTAGTCATATAGACGTATTCAACCAACATACCATTTATAAAAGTAGTTTTTACAACCATATTCAAAATTACATAATCATGGAAGGATTCTATTTCTAGTAATATTCTAATGTATTTCAACATTACTGATGGTGAGAATATTTTGTGATAGTATATGCATTAAAGTTTCCTAAAAACCTTCATAACCAGTATTTCCTTATAGGTATTTTCCTTACCATAAATTTCTAGTTTTTTATTGAATACCCATTTTCATCTAATGAATTTTACATCTGCTAGAGGGTGTACCAAAACCCAAACTTGATTTTATTTGATGGAATCCACCACAAAATGCATATATTCTTTCCATTTAACAACATCTTTTCCATCCACTAATTCTTTGTAGGTTATAGTTACCTTATTATTTAGGAGTAACATGTCTCCTAACTCAATGATAAGAAAACCATAATTATATAGTTCTATAACCTCTCAAGTTGACCAACATGGTACTCATGTCTCAAGAACATCTTCATCCCCTAACTCTTATGGAGAAAATCCCCATACCAAATATTGTGCATGTGGATCATTAACTTTATCTAAGTCAATATTTCTCCCACTATTTTTATTGGAATGTGTCCCCTTTCTAGAAATGTGACTTGTATAGCCCAAATAAATTTTATTTTTGATTGGTTATATATGTAATATCCTTTGTATTATTTAATATAGACAATAAAAATGAACTTAGTTCTTTGGGTTGTTAATTGGTCACTTTATATAGTCTTGAAAAATACTTTCATCCCTATACATATATGTATAAAAGATTATGTTTTTTTGCACACCACAACTCCTATATAATACCATCGGTTTCTTTAGTTGATACTTGGTTAAGGGTATATGTGACTATCTTCAAAACCCATCCCCAAAAGGATAACACAAGTATTTTATGAGTCATCACTAATCTGACCATATCAGGGAAGGCTTGATTAGTCCTTTCACTAATACCATTCCACTGAGGCATTTTTGGAGGATTGAGTTAGGGTACTATCCCATACTCCTTTAGGTGATCAATGAAAGATTGGTTAAGACAATATCCACCTATATCTGAGTGGAGTGGCTTAATCTTCTTAACAAGCAAGTTTTCTACTTCATGTTGATATTTTTTAAACATCTTAAAAGAATATTACTTATACCTCATTATGTATATATAACCATACCTACTATAGTTTTCTGTAAAAGCAATGAAATATGAAGGCCAACTATTTAATTTACAGGAAAAGGTCCACATACGTATGTATTAGATAATTAAATTAATTTAGTGGATCTTTCTCCTTTTCTAGAGAGGGGTGCTTTGTTTATTTATCCTTGTAAACAATCATGATATAAATCTATTGGATTTAACTTAGTAGAGTCTAAATACCATGATTTATGTAATTTATGTAAAAACTTATCATTTACATTACCAAAAATAATGTTTTATAAGAGGGTGTTAAATGAGTCATTTTCATTGGTTTTTTATCGATTTGCATTACTAGGTTTTTGATTTCATGTATATATAAGCCATTATTATTTTGTTCCATACCATGACACATATTATCCTTATAAAAGAGATAAAAATTATTTATAATAGGAAATAAAATACCAATTTTTCCAATCCTGACACTAATATTATATTCCTAGTAATTGAAAGAACATAACAATAGTTTTTTAATAAAATAACTTAACCACTAAAAAAATTTAGATGAAAATCACCCACTTCCAATGCCACTATACTTGCACCATTTACAGCTCAGAGATCCATATTGCCCTTTAAAATCTTCTATATAATGACCCATTATCTACATATATGGACATTACATTTCTTTGATGCAATAATTAATACATTACACAAATATACACCCAAATAACATATTAGTTTAGTGTCTTCGGAAACTAGGAACATAATCTTCTAACTTGGGGAAAGATCTTCAACATCTCCCATAAAGATCTTCCCCATTTTTTTCCTACAGAAAACCATTATTTATATCAAGGGGAAGAGAAAACATAAAAAGGGTGATCTAATACACTCATTAAGGGTAAACATGGAGAACATAAAAAAACCATAAACATAAGAGTGCAAAAAACATGAACATAAAGTTTAAACATCAAAATATTGTGTCATGAAATAAATCTTGTCAGTATGTAAGGCATAGATCATAAAGGAACATTAACCATAATAGAATTGGAATAAAACAAGGTATTATGGAAAAAAATAAAAACATAATATGATTTTTATAGTAGACAAGGCATTGCTTCTAATACCATCATAGTGGAAAAAGTCTTTTACTAATCCAAGTTAACATGTCGTTCCTGCCACGTATTGCTAAAATAGATTTAATTGTCATTATAGCCCTGTATTACTGAACCAGTTTTACTTTCCGTTCTAGTCATGTATATCTCATGAGATATAAATCTTTACCGAATTAATTGGATGGAGATATAGGCCCCACCCATCTCATAATGAAATCATTCTTTCATGTTCCACAAAAACATTAATCATTCATTATAACACAACACATGAAATAAAATTAGATTCTTAAAAATAATTCCATCATAACATAATCCTTATAAAATATAATTACATAATTAACACAATAAAATCATATTAATAATAGGTATATAGACACAACACGAATTTAATAGCATCATCATATATGGAAAATAATTTTTATAAAATATTTAAAGTTAATTCTTGAGGAAAATTTCATTTCTTCTTCAAAACATTTTCTTATCTCAAAAGGTCGTGCAATTTTAAAATAAAACAATTTATTTAAAAATAAAATTGAAATCATGTAGATTATGCTTCATGGAAATAAAGAATTATTAATAAGTAAAAATATGTTCATACCATATAATTTAAAAAACATTATTCTCGTACTATTACTAGAAATGTCAAAAAGTATATTGTGCGGAGAAAGAAATAATGATTAATTCTCTACCGTTTAATAAAAATTTACCAATGGGTAAAATTCACTTTAAAAAATAGTATAATAATATAAAGAATATTATGTATTTTTGAAACATGGATGTGAATGATTAATATATCCCAATAAATACTTATGAATAAACAATCTCAGATAATAATGAGATTGCAAAATTATCCCTTACCTTAGGTCTGATTTCGTCCTTATGTGTCTGAAAGACTTATATAGTGGGTTTAAAAATATTATTAACTTGTAAAATAACTATAATAATATTTATGATATCAGATATTCTACACTTATGGATTTATATTACCCATTTATTTATCAATTCCTTGTTAAAGCAATGTTTTGGGTAATAATCGTTCTATTTATCGAATGGGTTTTGACCTATTATTCTTGATAATATTACACATATAATGATTTAATTAATTTCATAAAGTAATAGAATATTTATATTTCATAAATATTAATTATAGAAATATTTATAATATATAGTTAAATGAAATGGAATACACCATTCATAGAGACGATAGACCGTACGTATGCATGAATGTTGTTTCCGTTTCCCTATTGAGTTGAATGGAAGAAACTAAATGAAATATATATATAAATAAATAAAGTATAGTAATTATGTCATATATTTAATGTTTATTTATTATATATAATTTATAATCATTCTTGAATGGTTATCATGGAGAATGAATCTCATCGCATCATGGAGGTGGTTGGCTGCACGTATGCACGAGCAACAATATCATTCACTTAATGATTAAATGGTTTGGAATTGGAAGTTATATTAAATATAAAGAATTATTATCATGTTATATTAATTATTTAAATCAATTATACACATCATTATACACATCAAAATTATTTATTTTTTAATAACAAATTACACCGCGATGCGGAGATGGTAAGCCATACGTACACACGCATAGTGATATTGTTATTATTAGGATGACTAAAAGAAGGTATAAGGTTATAATATAATTATATTAACATATAAGAATGTATAATATTATCTATTTATTACTTTAGTATTGAAACAAAATAATAAGAGGAAATAGAATAAGAAAAGAATTTTGAAAGAGGTGATAAAACAATTACCTCGTTTTTGAGTATCTCCTTTTGATTTACACAAAAGGTCACCCTAGGTTGGATTTCTTCACAAAGTGTGGCCTTTTTGAGTAAGGTAGAGATGTTGGGAGGTTATTTGGGAAGGTTTTGGCAGAGACAAAGGGATTTTTAGGTGTGAATAAAAGATAAGGAGAAGTGACCTTTTATAGAAGAGGTGAGAAGCACTTTAGAAAAATCTTTAAATATTAATTTATTATAAATTTATTTTTGGTTTATTATGGTCCGAAACTAATTTATTTATAATATGAAATTATTATGGGTCGAAATACTCTCAAATAATAGGTTTCAGAAAAGTTTGGTTATAGAATTAACATTATATGATAGCTTTAACCCATAGTTAAAAACATTAACTCTTACCATGTCTTTTTGTATTTTCATAATATATGGTTACTATAGTTACCTTAAAATGACAAGAGAACAAAAAGTGGATAATTAATGAAATTTTGAACAATATATAATTCATTTGGACGAATATTAGATTTTTAATGCTATTATATCATTTAATAAAATATTATTTACTTTAAAAACTCATTTATGTCAATTTTGTCACTATTTCATAATTGATTTTTTAATGTCATAACAAATTTATTCCTTCAAAGCAAAGGCATTAAATAATCCCTAACATTTCATTGTAATCCATTTTTTTGGGATGAAATAAAAATGTTAAAATTATATTTATTTTAATATTTATAATATCATTTAATGAATTTTTCCTTAATATTGTATTCACTATATCATCATTTTGTCATATATAAATTTATTTATATAGGGTCTAAAAATTATAAATAAAATAAAATGATGTACAAAATATTTTTATGTTTCTAATAAATATTTATAGTCTAATAGATCATATATATAAACCAAAGTAAAATTATTTTAGTAAAAAGGTACATGTTTATGATATATTTTCCATTACTTTAAATTAATTATTATAACTTGTCATTTTCACACCAAAGTGGTTCTAAAATGCCAAAATTATGCCTAAGGGATTTTTTCACCTATGAAATATAATATAATATTAGGACACATGTTAGGGTAGTTTTATATTATTATAATATTATTTTTAACCTTATTTACATAATTTACCCTTTAACTGTGCTAAATAAATAAAAATTACTGAATGTACAATTCATAATGTACAAAAATAAAAGGGAACTATTTAAATAATTTGGAACTTATGATTACAAATATGAATTAAATTTTTCTAAATTCAATACACATAATTGAAAGAAATTAATTTAAAATTAAATCCCATTGCCAAAACCCGAAAGCGGGTCTTTAAGAAGTATAAACTATCAAAAGACTGACATGTGTTTATATCCAATTTAAAAATAAAATTACATAAAGCGACCAAAATAATATTAAATTATAAAAACATAATCCAATTACACTTTTTAATCAATTAAAAATATAATCTAACTATATAAATAAATTAGATGAAAAGGCAGTTTTGAATTAAAATGCAGTATTTTTCACTATTCATTAAAATATGAATTTTATCATAAAAACGTAAAAAAATCAACCAAAGTAAATTTTTATGAACTTATTTCAAGTAATAAGTTTATTATGTCATATATGACTTATAAAATTGTAAAAAACTATATTTAAAAAGGGTTCTCCCTCAAAAGGCGGTAAAATTGTATTTTTTAGAAAAATATTTCTTTTATTAAAAAAATTGAATTTGTTATTATATCCTATTTAGAAAACATATAAGATGAATTTAAAATATTAAATTTAATATATTAAATATATATTTAACTAATAAAATCCATAAATATTGATTTTATTATTTTATAAACTCACTTATTTTCATTTAAAAGGTTTTTATAAGGAATTTAATACTATTCATACTCATCATTATAAAGACTAGGTCATAATATTTAGTTATAAATTATACATGGTATTCCGTCAAATTAATTAAATCCAAATAACTTGAAATTTTATGTAACATAAGCCAAGAATTATGTTACATATACTGCAAGCTAATATGGCATTGCATATTGTGCAAGCTAATCTTGGTGTAGCATTCAACAAAAGACATCAAAGAAATATAAAAGAATCTATCACATAAATTATTGGGGTGTTACATTATACCCCCTTAAAACTAATTTTACCCTCAAAATTCATTATGGTTATAAAAGGTTCACTACATGAAAGCTTCTTTCATGGAAACCCACATCATAAAAAGGAATACTAAAACTTAATTTTAAAAAGGAAAGTTAGAAACATGAAACTTATCTAAAGTAACTCATCACAGGGTTTCCATAGAGGAGAACATAGGTTGGAAGTGAAAACATGAATATGGAAGATAAATATATCTATCACGTTCTGATGGATAGTGATAGAGAATACAGTTGGAGAATGTAAACAACCAGAAATACATAAATCTGCAATGATTTAATGGACCATCTGATTCATCTGATAAGATGGTACTAGGATAATATTTTTGGTTTCATGATACTTTTCCTAAATTTAATGAATTTTTCATCAGAAGAAATACTTACTTGATTTCAGTATAATCTCACCATTGGTCTTTCCCTGAAAAATTTCCACTTTATCTCTTATTTAATGAAATGAAGTTGAATTTTCCATTTTTGATGTGTTAGAAGATCATGCGATAGAATGATAGGTCATTCCATCTATCTCAACAAAAAGGTTCATACAAGTTATAAAATATGTATAAGTGCACCTATAGTGAGATAATACATTAATATAACAATATTAATCTGGAATATGACTTATAATATCTATAAATGGATAACATTACAATCCTTAAAAAAATGTAAAATGTAAAACATTTAAAAGAGGTGGATTAAATAAAATTAACAATTATCTCCCATATCTCATAAGGTAGTTCTTGGTTGTCACATTCCAAACATGTGAATAACTTAATCATGTATTCTCTTAGTCAAAAAATTTTTCTATAAAAATTAACTCTTTCCACACACCAAAAATACCAAAAATTATATATACTCAAACCATGATATCACTTTTTTCCTATATTAGTCTTGAGGTTGTTAATACTATCAAACATCTCAGTATCTCCTTATCCATTAATTATGCACCTATCATGTGATTTCAAAAAATATTTCAATCACATTTCATGGTTATCGATGCCATATACTTATGAAAAACCAAAATAGACAAATAAATAGATATTACAACATTCCATAATACTATAAAAGAGATTCTACAACACTATTTTAGAATCCCATTACATAAACACTTAATCATTCCACCACTTTGTTGTCATACTCAAAATCATCAATAGTAATTTTATGTGATTTTCCTTTTTATTTAGCCTTAAGAGGTTGTTTATTTAGATAATCATCCATAACCCTTGGATTAGGGAATTGGTTAGAACAATGCCTTATTTCCTTTCACTTGTAGCATTGAAGTTTGGGTGGTGCGTTCACTGTAGTCTTTTCTCTATTCACATCATTAGTAACATTTTTATGATTACGTAGACACTCAACTACTCTATGAACTTATTTTCCATACATAAAACATTTCCTAGTCCCTTTAAGACAATCTACACCATGCTTCTTTCCTCACTTTGAGCATAAAGAAATATTCATCTTCTTTTCACCATTGTTTTGATATTTTCCCTTGAACTCCATTTTAGTTTCTTATCAGAACAATTAGACTAATATATAACACAAAATTCTAGTTCCACCTTAACAGCGAAAAAAACAGTATCTTCATAGATAATAAAGTCTCTTATATCTAATTCCCTTAGAAGACTTAGTTTTAAGCCACTGATGAATCAATCAACTTTACTTTATGGTAGAATGATAAAACCAGAAGCATACCTTTCAATTCTTGTAAAATTTTCCTCGCATGTACCAATTGATTCATCATCCTTTTGCTTAATATAAAGTAACTATTTTTATATATTTTCTCAAAGAATATGAGGGAAGTACTTATTGAAAAATATGTTCTTGAACACATCCCATTCCATGGATTAAATTTAATCATACTACCTTGTATGCTGGATTAGTGTCCACCACTTGTCTGATTCACATTCTAAATGATAAACAATCAAAATGATTTTTTAATGTTCTAAATATAGAAGGATTGAAAATTTATTTTCAATGGTACAGATCCATTGTTCAACAACAAGTGGATCAGAAGACCCACTGAAAGAAGGGGAAATTATCACATAAGGACTAAATAGAATGTTGTTCCATTCTCTTCTCATTTGGTAGATCAGAATAATTAATAGCATGTGTAAGTATATCAATAATATTTTTTATTCCATATCCCATAACATTTTGTTGTTTAAGAGGAACGTCATTGAATTTAAATAGTGCATTGATCATTAACACGGTTCCTTCGGGTTCCAACCATCATCTAAAACCCAAAAGTAATAACATGAGAGGAAAAAATCATACTAAGAAAACATCATAATAAAAAGGGACTAATTTCAATCTCTAACATCGTAGATTTAATCCTAGTTTATTCATGATCGTTACCATAATTCTAGGAATTTATCCTATAGTTATACAAACCCTTAGAGACATCCCTAGACACACCTTAGAAATATCCCTTGGGATCTCACTAAATTTTTCACATCCTAGTTTCCAAAAGTTGACTGAACCTTTACTATGATACCAACTATAACGACCCATGATTGAAATACATGTACATTACATTACTTTTACAAAATACATAATACATTACAAAAAATATACACACAATAACCATATTATTTTAGTGTCTTCAGAAACATAGAACATATTCTTATTACTTTATGAAATATCTTCAACATCTCCCATAAATATCTTCCCCTATTGTTATCCCACCTAAAACCATTCTTTATATCCCGGGGATAAGAAAACATAAAAATGGTGAGATCAAATGATCTGTAAGTTTAAACCTAGAGAAAATAAAAAAACCATAAACATAAGAATGTAAAAACATGAAGATACAGTTTAAATATTAAAATATTGAGTCATTAAATAAATCTTGGCAGTACACACAACATAAATCATAAAAGAACATTAACCAGAATAGCATTGGAATAAAACATGGAAATGTGGAAAACAAATTAGCACATAATATCATTTCTATAGTATCAAAGGAATTGTTTCAAAGACCATAATTGTGGACAAAGTCCATTACTCAGCCGGGTTTACATACCATTCCAGCCATGTATTCATAAACCTGATTTACTTACCATTCCATCTCTATATTACTAAAACATATTTTCTTTCTATTCCATTCATGTATATCTCAGGAGATATAAATCTTTACCTAATGCATCAGATAGAGATATAGGTCCCACCCATCTCATAATTAAATAATTATTACATGTGCCACAAATACATAAATCATTTATTATAGCATGACACATGAAGAAAATGGGTTTCTTAAACATCATTCCATCATAACTCAATCCATATAAAATATCATTCCATATTTAAAATAATAAAATCATAGTAATAATTGGGATATAATCATAACTTTATTTAAATTGAGTTATATTAGATGGAAAATATTTTTGATAAAAAAACTTGAACTAAATTCTTGAGAAAAATATACTTCTTCAAAATCATTTTCTTTTCTCAAAATACCGTGATATTTTAGAAGAAAATAATTTAGTTGTAAATAAACATGAAATCGTGTAGAGGAAGTTTCATGGAAATACGACATTATGAATATGTAAAAATCTATTCATTCCATATAAGTTAAAAAACATTATACTCGTACTCTTGTTGGAAATGTCAAAAAGTTCCTCGTATAGAAAACAAAATAAATATTCCATCCATATAGTTCAAAAAAAATTAACCAATGGGTAAAATTAACTATATAAAATAGTATAATATTAGAAATAATATTATATATTTAGGAAACATGTACATGAATGATTAATATAACCCAGTAGATACAAACGAATAAAAATCTCAGAAAATAATAAGATTGAAAAATTATCCCTTACCTTAGGTCTGATTTCTTCGGTATGATTATAAAACTCATTTATAGTGGGGTTAAAAATATTATTAAATTTTATCATAACCATAAAAATATTTAAGAGATCATATATGATTCCCTTATAACTTTATATTACCGTTTTATTTATTAATTCCATTCTAAATAAATGTTTTGGGTAATAATCATTTTATTTATCGTACGTGTTGTGACTTTTTATTCTTGATATTATTATATAGATCACGATTTAATTACTTCTAGAATGAAAAAAAGATTTATATATCATAAATATTTAGTATATAAATATATATAATAGATAGATAAATGAAATGGAATACACTGTTAATGGAGATTGTAGACCGTACATTCGCATTAACGCAGTTTCTGTTTCCTTATTGAGTTGAATGGAAGCAAGTAAATGATATATATATATATACATAAATCCAGTAGAATTATTATTTAATATATTTCATGATTATTTATTATATATAATTTATAATCATTCTTGAAGGATTATCTTAGAGAATGAATCTCATCACGTCATGGATACAGTAGGTTGTACATATGCACGAGTGACGATATCATTCACTTAATGGTTAAATAGTATGAAATTGGATGGTATATTAAATATACAGAAAAATTATAATGTTATATTAATTATTTAAATCCATTATAATCATCATTATAACTATAAAAATTAAGTATTTTTGAATAAAAAATCACACCACGGTGTGGAGACGGTAAGCCATACGTACACACACATGGTGATATTGTTATTCTTAGGATGGATAAAAGGAGGTATGAGGTTGTACCTACAACGAACCAAGTATTTATAGAATAATAATTTTTATTTTATATTAATATTTATGAATAAGATATTATTTTTAGATTAAAGGGGATTCTTTATCTGATAGCAGACTCAACACACCACAATGGGTTTCTTTGAAATCTTACGTTGCACAAAAATTTGAGTTATACAAAAAAATAAAATAATAATATTATTATTTTAAATGGTAGTTAAGACCTTACCTTTGTATTTTCGAGAATGAAAAAAATTAACTATATTATAATATTACATATTTATTATTTTTTTTGCATTTATCCAATGAATATTAGAGTCTTCAAATAGGAATAAATGAGAATTTTGGAATGAAATATTCTAATATTTTTGAAAGGTCGTTGTACCACCTTTTGAAGGTGAACCATTTTAAAATATAGTTTTTGTCACTTTTATATGTTATATTTGGAAAAAAAGTTTTTCTTTATAATCGGAACACCAAAATTTACATTGGATTAAATTTAGGCATTTTTCTGATAAAGTTCATTTTTAATGAATAGTGAAAAATAATGTATATTAATTCAAAACTTCCTTTTCATATAATTTATTAATATAGTTATATTGTAATTTTAATTGGTTTTAAAGTATAATTGTATTAATTTTTTATCATTTAATTTAATTTTTTGTGTAAGTAATTTCACTTTGAAATTGGATATAAACACATGTCAATGTTTTGATAGTTAGTATTTCTTAAAAACCCACTTTTTGGTTTTGACAAGGGGAATTAATTTTAAATTAATTTCTGATAATTATATGTTTTGAATTCAGAAAAATGTATTATAAATTAGCAATTATGAGGTCCAAATTTTTTAAATAATTATATTTTATTTTTAGATACTATTAATAGTATCATTAGTAACTTTTTTATTAACCATGGTTAAAAGGTAAATATGGTAAATAAGGTTAAAAAATTTATATTATAATACTATTAAACTACCCTAACCCATTTCCAAACCCTATTGGACGAGATATTCCCAACCATGGTCATCCTTGGGACAATTTTGGGACCCCATGGAGCCATTTGGATGTGAAATTGACATTTAATAAGAATTAATTTAAAGAAAATAAAAATGTAACATAAACATGTATGTTTTAGTAAAACAATTTTTATGGGGTCATATAAGTGATATTTTAGACTATAAATAGTCATTAGAAATAAAAAAATATTTCTTACATCATGTTAGTTTATTTATAATTTTTAGACATCAAACAAATAAATTTCTTAATGACACAATGATGATGTAGTGATTTATTTATTAATGAATGATTTAAATAAATGAGATTATAAATATTAAAATAAATTTATGTTGGGAATTTTTATTCCATTACTAATTTTAGGGATGAGTATGACTTATTATATATGAATTAATGATGTTTTTTTAGAAATACTCAAGTTTTTATGGATTTGTAAAAAGTCATGATATGAATAGTATAAAAAATTGACATAGATGAGTTAAAAAACAATAAAATTTTATTAAATGATATAATCATCCAAAAAATATAATATTTGGTAAAATAAATTAGATAATTTTTAAAATGTCATTAATGAACCACTTTATTTTCTATTGGACTTTTATAGTAACTATATTTACCATATAGTATGAATATACAAGAAGACATGGTAAAAGTCAAATTAGTTAACTATGGGTGAAAGCTAAAAGATAAGGATAAATTTGTGAACTAGAATTATCTAAAATCTATTGGTTGATATTTTTTAGAACCAAAATAATCTTATATTTTAAATAAATTACTTTAGTACAATTTGAAACCGAAAATAATTTTATAATAAAATAATATTTGAATGCCTTCCTAAATTGACCTTCTCCCTCTTATAAAAAAGAATCACCTCTACCCATTTAATCACACATCTAAAGCCCCTTGAATCTTTTTAAATATACCAAAATAAGACCACAACATCTATATATTACTCATAGAATCCTTAACTAAGGCAGAAGAAAGTCAAGAAATCCTTTTGGCTCAAATCAAAGGGCGTTACATGTTTTAAGAGGTAGTATCTTCTCTAAAGTTCCCTTCCATTATTTTACATATCCAATCCCTATTCTATTATTATTATTTTATTACATGAAAAAAAATTATCCTCAATATACTGGTATGTTTTTATGATAAGGATTCTAACTACACTTATACACACATTCATATAATGGATACGAACATATTGTTTCTGTGTATAGTGAACTGCTGGATCACAGAACGAAGATTGTTATATTTTCCCCTAACACCTCTCATGATGGCCATTATAATGACAATATATTTATATATGATATATATTATATTTATAGTTTCTATATTATACTGTAATATTTATTTTAATACATACCTTTATTATTTTTCTGATGTGTAAATATGATAACTTCGTTTGAGGAAGTGCTGACTACCACACCCTCAAAGTGATATGACTCGTTCATGCCATACAAAGAATGTATAAAGAATGAAGTTAATGAAATTATGAAAAATATACATATATAATATTTTATTATACTATAATTATAATATACCTATATATCATTTATTTTTCATTTCTTTAATATGGAAAATAAATTAATGTAGCGTTTATGCGTACCTACAAATTACCATCTCCATGAACAGTGCATTTCAATTATTATCTCCAGATGTTATGGAATACTATAAATAAATATTTATTGGATATAAATTATATTTAAATCTTGAATACTATTTTGGAGATAATGTACTTTTGACCACACAGACAATTTGTAATTGTGACAAGATCATTTTCGACCCAAGTACCCAAAATCGACAAAACGACCGATATTAACATAAATAATTGTGTAATTTTTATAACTTTGTAATAAGTGATATAAAATGAATAATAAACATGGAAAAGGTTATTAATCAAGTATAAATTAATTTATTTTTATTATTCAGGAAGAACAAGGAACATATGTGATGAATCAGACTCAAGGTAAGAGAACCTTTCACAATCCTCTTTTAGTCAAAGACTTATTTTATGTTATGAATTTTAATTTAAATTTTCTTATTTGGGATATATTCTTATATATCCTTATTTATGTAAATTTTATTTCCAGGTAATGAGAGGCCATTTTATCTCTCATCAGCTCATTTTCTTAAATTTTAAGTGATGTTGTTAGGCTACAGAATTTTCATAATGAAACTTCATAACCTAATATCCATTCTTTGGGTTAATCTTCCAATTCTTGATTATGTCCTTCTATGAATATGTGTGAATGAAATCTGTTTTTTTACACTTAAATATCCACTAATATTGGGTGTTTTTATATTTTTCACACATAATTAAGTCATTGATTTATCTTTAATCTAAAGATATGATCCTTTTAAGGGATTTCATCTCAATCTCATTTTATTGAGGCACATCGTGTCGTTATGAACATATATTATCCTATAATTTGTATATACAACCATTTTTACTATTTATATCATGAATTAGTATAGTATCATGATATTTAAATTTTTGTTTAATTTTATTCCTTAATTTCTTTTATTAATGTGTTTCTCAAGTGGAAAATATATCTTTAACTAAAACATATTTTTTAATGTTTTACATATTTGTTATTCTAAACTTTCAATTTCATGTCCATGTTTTCAAAATTATTTATATGAATTTATTTATATGGAAATTAATGTTTTAAAATGTAATATTATTTAAAAAGTTTCAAAGTGGTATGGGACACTTTGATTCAAAATTCTCTTTATTAAATGTTTTAATTGGTTTTGGAAATGGTTTGAAAATTTCTATATCTAAAAAAATAACTTCTCATTACAGTGTGAAAATTTTATTTTTTAATTTATGCTTGTTTTATGTGTTATTATTATTAAATGGTACTCAGTCATTTTATGGGTGTTTACGTGATAAACTAATGACTGGGGGTTACGAGATAAACCAAATGATGGGTGGTTCTATGATAAAACAAGGACGATTTATTACGTTATAACCTCCAATGCATTGGGTATGGAAATCAGTCATATGGCTATTCCATTTTGTGATATGTGTGGATGTTGACCATATGGTTATTCCATTTACATATGTTTATGTCACAAGTTAGCTTTATATTCTATATGTTTATTTCTATGGGAATTATGGTAATCTTTGGGTTAAAAAGGGTAAGCAATGAGCTTATATTCAGTGAAGCGTTTTTCCTATTTTTTAAAGGTAAAACGTATTACTTTATGATACATTTTCATATTTTACATGTTTTTTCAAGACTAACATTATCCTTTAATTACGCATCCCTTACTGATCTTTTTATTTTTATCCCTAGTTGTGAAAAGTTTTTCACAGGACATAATGAAGAGTAGGGTCAAGGATGGGATCAAGGAAAATATATGGTATTAAAACATGAAATGATTCCATATTTCATTTTAAATATTTTTTGTTTTATGAAAAATGTATAGTGAGTAGAATTGTGAACTTTTAATATTCAAGATGTTATTTAGAAGTTATGATCTGATTCCCTAAATATCTAATCCAAAAAATACTCTTAATGTGAATTAAAGTCAAATTATCAAATTATCTCAAGATCAAGTAATGTTTATGGATGGGGCCTTATTGTTGGTATTATTGGTTGGTTTAGATAACATTAGAGGTTAGTGTGTTATTTAAGCATAATTGACATAACCATAATGGTTAGAATACTATAATGATTCATAGTTATTTTAGAAAAATTGAATGAGTTTAAGATAACATGAATAATTATATCTTAGGGTTTACCCTCCTCATAAGATAATATATGATGATTCTACTAATATAATCACAATTATCTTTTTATTTTTATTAAATGGATGGATCTAGTAAGCACCAAAGTAGTAAAGGCTGGGAAGAAAACTATGATCGTTTTTTGAATAAGTAACCAAATGAAATGGTATATGCAATGAGAAATATTGTGGTTATTATTAACCATCTATCTATAGTCTTTATTGACCACTTGAACCTTGGTGACTTTTCTAAGGCATCATATATGGGAGAAACAAATCCATATGGATTTCCATGCAATAATCATAAAGGTAAGTATATTAAAAATCCTATGTGTCAAGGATGTGGAAATAAACACCCAGGAAAATGTTTCAAAGGTATGAGAAGATGTTATAGATGTACTAATTAATGTCATAAATCAATAACCTATCATAGAAAAAAGAACTGTATTGTTGACTCCAGGAAAGGGAAAGAAGTTATTTTCGAGGGATCAATTGAATTTTTTAAATGTGGTGTGCATGATCATTACACAAATATATGTCCTACAAAGATGGTTTAAGAATGGGGTCCGCAGGACCATACAAATATATTTTTATGAATTCCTAATGACATTAAAATTGAGGATGGGAAAACTATAAATGACATATGAAATTTATGGATTATTTTTCAGTAGATGTTTTGATATAATTAAATCTTGGGATATTATTCTTGATTATGTTTGTTGGAACGAGGTATTATAGAATAAGTTGAAAAAATGGTTAAGGGTACATGAATATTGATGGATGATTAAGATGTATAAATTTTTGAAATTTGAGAGTTATGTTAGTTATTTGGGTGATAAAATGTTTAAAATTATTAATGCTATTTTGTTGATGGCATTACTTTGGGAGAATTTTGTCTTTTATGTGTAACCATGAAGTTTGTTCTATGAAAATTCAATTTGAGGAAGAATTTTTTGTTTATGGATATAGTTATAAAGAACCATATGGATTTATATGATCCTTGAATTTTAAGCAATTACGGGTTACTACTTTTTGGGATGTAAAATGAAAGGTATTGGATAACCTATGAGTATAAAGCTGATTATAGTTATTTTTTAGGAAATTATATTATTTTTGATAATTTTATAAGAATGATATGGTTTTAAAAAAGGGACAACCCACAGGATAGGTGACAACCCATTGTGTCCGACAAGGCCATGGGAATTGAACCCACAAATGAAGGGTGATAAGGCTGCATCACCTACCACAAGACTAAGTGAAGCCTCCAGTCAGTATGACTTGTTCTTTTTAGGTAAATGATTTTATGGATCAAGAATAAGTTGAATTTGGAACTTATGTTTTATCAAATGTATATCCTTAGTATAAGAAAATTATTTTTGTGATTAGGTGATAAATGTTATTTTGTAAGACATTCACTCCTTTGGGAACACTATATGCCTAATGAAAATAGAATACTATAGAATTTCATTTGAGGAGTAATGGTAGAATTTTATTTTGGATGAATATATTTTTTCATTGCGAACATATAGAGATTCAAGTTATTGATGGAAATAATTAACATATCTTGGAGAATATGTGATTAGGTTAATTAATTTTAGTATGAGTCATTATGAGTAGTTGATGTTATTTGGAGATAAATGTTATTATTTATCGTGGAAGACTTTGTGATTAATTTATTCTATGTTTTGGGTTTCAATATTAGTTTGGATTATTTTGACGAATTTTAAGAACATTTTTTTATTGAATGGTATTTGTTGAACTTTTGGTATTGATTGTTGAATTTTTTAGATTAAGAGTAGTATTTCTATTTATAAAGGATCATACTTTTTGGGGTTTATCTGAACTTGACCTAACCATTCAGTTTTTAGTTGATGTATAAAGATAGGGTAAATATATAGTTCATATTTTGTGGATTATGCGATTTTATAGAAGTCGATTCTAGGGCTTTTTATGTGACCAAGTCATATTTAATACTCATCATTTTGAGAAAAATGAGTTTTTGGTAGAAATTTAGTAAAGGATGAATGTATACATGACAAGTACATATGTTTCCTTTTGTTCTTAGTCAATCTCATAAACAAATTCCCCAACTTTATGAAAAGGATTTCAAAAAAAAAATTGTCCGTTTACTTTTCTTACTAGGGAATCAAAGACCGTTTAACCTATCACAGGTTTGTGATTTTCTTGTTGGTAAAATTTCTCTGGATCATGTTTTCTATCACTCTCTATCAGATTTTGATGGGTAGTTTCTCTTCCATATCCATGATTTCCAACCTAGAATCCTAGTATTGGTTATCTCGGGTGACCTTTTTATTTATTTATATTTCATTTAAAGTGATAGTTTTATTTTATCTTTTTTTATGTGGGGATATCAATGATGTTTCAAAGACCAATTTTGAAATTGCGAGGACTCAATTTTCAAAAGGGGGAAGGATGTAATGACCCAAGTATTTATATAATAATACTTTTTATTTTCTATTAATATTTATGAATAAGATATTATTTTTACATTAAATGGGATTCTTTGTCTGATATCATACTCAATAGACAACAAAATGTTTCTTTTAAATATTATGTTCCCACAACATTGAGTAACACTGAAAACTAATATAATAGTATTGTTATTTTAAATGGCGTTTAACACCTTGCCATTGTATTGGAGGGAATGAAAAGAATTAACTATATTATGATTTTAAATATTTATTAAATGGTTTTTCATTTACCCAATGAATATTAGGGGAATCAAATATGAATGAATCCAATTTTAAGCATGAAATACTCTAATATTTTTAAAAGGTTGTTTTACCACCTTTTAATGGTGAACCCTTTTTAAATATTTTTTTGTCACTTTTATCTGCTATATTTTAAAAAATAAACTTATTATTTAGAATTAGAATATAAAAATTTACTTTGAATGAAAATTTTGTATTTTTCTGATAATGTTCATTTTTTAATGAATAGTGAAAAATACTACATTTTAATTCAAAACTGCATTATCATATAATTTTTTTGTATATTTAGATTGTCCTTTTAATTGGTTTTATTGTATAATTGGATTATTTTTTAAAAATTAATTAATTTTTTGTCATTTTGAGTAACTTAACTTTTCAATTATACATAAACACATGTCAATCTTTTGGTAGTTAGTACTTATTAAAAACCTGCTTTTTGGTTTTGACAACATGAATTAATTTTAAATTAATTTATACAAATTCTATGTTTTGAATTTGGAAAAATGGATTACATATTTGGAATTTTGAGGTCTAAATTTTGTAAATAAGCACCATTTATTTTGAGATATCATGAATAGTAACTTCAATAATTATTTCATTTACCATGGTTAAAGAGTAAATATGGTAAATGAGGGTAAAAATAATTATAATATAATAATATTAAACTACCATAACACATGTCATAATCCTCTGGTATGAGATATTTCTAGCCCTGGGCATACTTGGATCGATTTTGGGACCCCATGGATCCACATGGATGTGAAAATGTCATTTTATAAGAATTAATTTAAAGTAATAAAAAATGTAACATAAACATGTATCTTTTAGTAAAATATTTTTTATATGGGGTTATATAATTGATCATTTCAACTATAAATAGTCATTATAAATATAAAAATATTTCCAATATCACGGTATTTTATTAATAATTTTTAGAAATCAAATAAATAAATTTATTTATGACACAAATATGATTTAGTGATTTCTTTATTAATGAATGATTTAAATAAATGATATTATAAATATTAAAATTAATTTATTTTTGAACTTATTATGCCTTCCAAGAACTTTAGGGATTATTATGACTTGTTATATTTTAATTAATTAATTTTTTTCTAAATAATTATTTTTTAAGGATTTTTAAAAAGTCATGATATGAATCGAAAAAACAATTGACATAGATGAGTTTTTAAAACAAATACTATTTTATTAAATGTTATAATAGTCCATAAAATGTAATATTTAGTAAAATTAAAAATATAATGTTTAAAATGTCATTAATGAACCATTTGAGGTTCTATTGGCATTTTATAGTGACTATATTAACTATATAGTATGAATATACAAGAAGACGTGATAAATGTCAAATTAGTTAACTAAAGCTAAAAGATAAAGTTAAATTTGTGACATATAGTAGTCTAAAACCTATTTTTTGATAGTTTTTTGACCCAAAGGAATCTTATATTTGAAATAAATGACTTTGGGACCATTTGAAACCGAAAATAATTTTATAATAAAATAATATTTCAATACATTTCTAAAGTTCCCCTCCACCCTCAAACAAAGGGGCATCAACTCTACCCATTTAATCACACCTCTAAAGCCCCTTGAATCATCCATAATATGCTCAAATAAGATCCCAAAATTCCTATATTACTCTTATATTCCTTAACTTAGTAATAAGGAAATTCAATAAATCCTTTTGGCTCAAATCAAAGGGAGTTACACGTTTTAAGAAGTAGCAGCTTCTCTAAAGTTCCTTTCCATTATTTTACTTCTCCACTCCCTATTATATTATTATTATTTTATTAAATAAAAATCGTATAATAATTATACTAGTATTTTTTTTGATAATTATTCAAACTAAGCTTACACACACCTCCATCTAATGGATACGAACATATTGTTTCTTTGGACGATGAACTACAACCTCACGAAATGATGATTGTTCGATTTCCCCCTACCACCTATCATGGTGGGTGTTATGATGGAAATTTATTTATATATGATATATATGAAATTTATATTGTATCTATTATACTTTATTTTTTATTTAAAAACATACCTTTCTATTTTTCATAATGTGTAAATACGATAATTTCATTTGAGAAAGTGCGAACTACCGCCCCCTCAAAGTGATATGTCACATTGATACCTTACATGGAAAATATAAAGGCTAGATTTAATGAAATTATGTAACATATATAACATATGATATTATAATGAAATTATAATATACCTTTGTTTCATTAAGTTTTCATTTATTTAATATAAAAAATAAATGAAAGTAGCGTTCATGTGTACGTACAACTTACCGTCTCCATGAACGGTGCATTTAATTTCTTATTTCCAAATGTTATGGAATATTATAAATACATATATAATGTATATATATATGATATTTAAATCAAGAATACTATTACGGAGATATTTTACTTTTTACCACATGAATAATTTGTAATTGTGACAAGATCATTTTCGACCCAGTTACCCAATATCGACAAAACGACCGATATTATCTTAAATAATTATTTAATTTTTATTACTTGGTAATAAGTGATATAAAAGGAATAATAAAATTGAAAATGGTTCTCAATATAGTATAATTTAACTTATGTTTATTATTCAGGAAGAACATGGAACATACTTGACAAATCAGACTCAATGTAAGGGAACCTTTCACCGTCCTCTTTTAATTAAATACTTATTTTTTGTTATGACTTTTAATATCCATTTTATTATGTTAGGATATGTTCTTATATATCATTATTGCTATAAATTTTATGTCTAGGGGATGAGATATCATTGTTTCTCTCATGAACTCATTTTTTAAAATTTTAAGTGACGCCGTTAGGCTACCGAATTTTTGTAAGGAAACTTCTTTACCCAATTTCCATTGTTTGGGTTAATCTTATACTTCTTTATTATGTAATTATATGAATATGTTTTAATGACCTAGGATTGTTTTACACTTAATATTCACATATATTGGGTGTGTTTATATTTTTCACACATAATTATTTCATTGATTTATCTTTAATCTAAGGATACGATCTTTGTAAGGGATTTTGTCTCAATCTCTTTTCATTGAGGCACATCTTGTTTTTATGCACATCTATTATCATATAATACGTATATAAAACCATTTTGACTATCTATATCATGAATTATTATATTATCATGATATTTAAAGTTCTATTTAATTTTATTCCATAATTATTTTTAATCAAGTGTTTCTCAAGTAGAAAATGTCTCTTTAACTAAAACATCATTTTTAATGTTTTAAAGATTTGTTATTCTAAAAACATAAATTTAATATCCATGTTTTCAAAATTGTTTATATGAATTTATTTATATGGACATAATTTTTTTAAAATTTCAAATTCATTATAATTTTTCAAAGTGGTTTGAGACACATTGATTCAAAAGTCTCTTTATTAAATATTTTAAATGGTTTTGGAAATGGGTTTAATATTTCTATATATAAAAATAATATCTTGTGATTACTGTAATGAAATGTTATTTTATTAATTTATTCTTGTTTTATGTATTATGATATTAAATGGTTCTTGGAAATTTTACAGGTGGTTACATGATAAACCAATGATGGGTGGTTACGTCATAAACCAAATAACCAGGGGTTCTGTGATAAACTAAGGAAGGGTGGTTACATTATAACATCTAATGAATTGGGTATAGAAGTCAGCCATATAGCCATTCCGTTTAGTGATATGTGTGTAAGTCGACCATATGGTTATTCCATTTATGTATGTTCATGTCCCAGGTTACCTTTATATGCTATATATTTCTTTATATGGGCTTTATAGTAATATTTTGGTTTCAAAAGTCTAGAAATTAGTATATATTTAGTGAGGGGTTTTTGATACTTCTAAAAGGTGAATAGTATTAATTTATGATAATGTTTTCATGGTTTACATGTTTTGGGAAGACTAACATCTTTCTTTAATTACGTATCCATTTATATGATTTTTATGCTCATACCAACTATTGAAATGCTTTTCACAAGACATAATGATGAGTAGAGTCAAGTATGAGATCAAGGAAAAGTTATTATGTTAAAAAATTGAATGATGTCATATTTAATTTTAAAGAGTTCTTGTTTTATGAAAAAAAGGAAAGTGAGTAGAAGTGTCTACTTGTAATTTTCAAGATGTTATGTAAAATTTATGACCTAATTCCCTAAATATTTAAACCAGAAAAAAACCTCGATGTGAATTAAAGTCAAATTATCAAATTATATATAGATTAAGTAATGTTTAAGGTTGTTTCCTTACAGTTGGTATCATAGGTCATTTTAGATAACTTTAGATGTTATGGTGTTTTTTGAGCATAGGTTACATAACCATAATGGTTAGCATAATAGAAAGAGTCATAATTATTTTAGATAAATTGAATGAGTTTAAGGTAACATCAATAAGTATATCTTAGTGTTTAACCTACTAATAAGATAGTATATGATGATTTTATTGATATAATCACACTTATCTTTTTGGTTTTATTAAATGGATGGATCTAGTAGACACCAAAGTAACAATGAATGTGAAGAAAACTATGATTGTTTTTTGAATAAGAAAATGAATGAAATGTGAGCTGTAATGAGAAATATTGTGGTTATTCTAAACCAAATATTTGGAGTCATGATTGACCACTTGAAACTTAGTGATTTTTTAAGGCATCATATACGAGAGAAACAAATCCCTATAGAAGTTCAAGGAATAATCATAATGGTAAGTATATTCCAAAACCTATGTGTCATGGATGTGGAAAGAAACACCTAGAAACAAGTTTCAATGGGACGAGAATATGTTATAGATGTGGTAATAAAGGTCATAAATAAATAAACTATCATGGAAAAAGGAATCATTCAGTTGAATCTTATAATGAGAAAGAATTTATTCCTGAGGTATCAATTGAATGTTTTAAATGTGGCATACATGATCATTACACAAATAGATATCCTACAAAGAAGGTGTAGGAATGGGATCCAAAAGGCTGTACAAATATATGTTTACGAATACCTAATGCCATTCCAATTGAGGATGAGGAAACTAGTAATCAAATATGATAGGTATGTATTATTTCTTAGCTAATGATTTGATATTATTGAATCCTAGGATATGATTCATGATTTTTTTGTAGGAAATAAGTATTATAGAATAAGTTTATCGAATGTCCTGAAGGACTTCATTTTTTATTATTTTCGATAATCCACCTTTCAAGGGATGAGGTGGAACCCTTACAAGTCCCCAAGGCTCAGAGAAAATTACATGACCTGTAGGTCTTAGAGGGGATAACCCGGACAAGACAACTTGAAACTGCACCTCCCCAGCATATGTCATGATGATCATCACTCCACCTTCACTGGGCTGGTCGACTAGATATCCTATGCAATGATGCATAGGCTCGGTACTGATGGAATAACCATACCCTCTTGTTCTTCCAATTCTAGTTATCTCTTCTCAAGAGAATGTTCCTCCCATGAATCCTCATCTGGAGCCTTGTCCCTTATAGTCTAACTAATATGTCTGCATAATCAGGTGGCCCTAAGGCTTTGGGGTGACCCAAAGGCTTTAAGGTGGCTCAAAGGCCTTGAGAGACAATTGGCCCAAAGGCCTTGGGTGGCCTGGAGGCCTTATAGGACCTGAGGCCCAAACCGGTGGTCCGGAGTCCCATATGGATGAATAGTTCCAGCTTCTACAGTACCGAACAATACCTGCTATAGTACTGCTAGTTCCTACTATAGTACTGCTACACTACCAGAAATATGTCTCCACCCAGATTTGATCTCGGGTTTCTTGGATGCACTTACTGAGTCCTCACCAACCAGGTTGAGCCTCATGTGTATATAATAAGTTGAAAAAATAGTTATGGGATTAGGAAGATTAATGGATGATTAATATGTCTAAATTTAATTAATTTTATAGTTATATTAGATATCTAGGTAATGAAATGTTTAAAATTATTAATTATATTTTGTTGATGGGATTACATTGGATGACTTTTCTCTTGTATCAGAAACCCGGAAGTTTATTATGTGAAAATTCTATTTGAGGGAAAAAAATTTGTTGATATAGTTATAAAAAACCATATAGGATTATATGATTCTTGAATTTGAAGTAATTATGGGTTATTAATTTTTTGGATGAAAAATGAAAGGTATTAGATAAATCATGACTATAAAGAATATTGTGGTTATTTTTGAGGAAATTATCTTATTTTTTAGAATGTTATAAGAATGATATGGTTTTAGAAAATGGAAATCCCACATGATGGGTGAAAACCCATCGCGTTTTATAATGTGATGGTAATTGAACCCACAATCGAAGGGTGACAAGGGCGCATCACCTACCACATGCCCACTTGAAGCCCCTGGTTAGTATGACATATTATTTTTAGTTAAATGATTTTATGGATCAAGAAATAGTTTATTTTGGAAGTTATTTTTTATCAAATTAATACCCTTAGTATAAGAAAATTATTTTTTCATTAAGTGATAAATGTTATTTTTGAAGATGTTCACTCTTTTGGGAACACAACATGCCTAAGGAAAATAAAATACTATGGGATTTCAATTGAGGAGTAATGGTATAATTTTATTTTGGAAGAATATATGTTTTTATTGTAGACTTATAGTGATTCAGGTTATTAATGGAAATGATTAACCTATCTTGGATAATATGTGATTAGATTAATTACTTTTCAGTATGAGACTTTAAGAATAGTCGATGTTATTTGGAGATAAATGTTAAAATTTACTATGGAAGACTATGTGATCAAATTCTTTAAAGTTTTGGGTTCTAATTTAAGTTTATATTATTTTAAAGAATTTTAAAGACATTTGTTTATGGAATAGTCCTTGTTGAACATAGAGTATTGATTTTTTAATTTTGAAGGTTAAGAGTAGTATTTATTTTTATAAAGGATTATCCTTTTGGGGGATCATCTGAACATGAACTAACCATTTTGTTTTTGGTTAATGTCTAAAGACAAAGGAAATATATAGTTCAAATTTTTTGGATTATGCGATTCTCTAGATGTTGATTCTAGCACTTTTTATGAGACCAAGTCATCTTTAATACTCATTATTTGGAGAAAAGAAGAGTTTGTGGTAGAAATTTAGTAACGGATGAAAGTATACATGACAAGTAAGTATGTTTCCTTATGTTCTTTTCCAAGCTCATAAATAAATTCACCAACTTTATGAAAAGTATATTAAAACAAAAATTTTGTTTGTTTAATTTTCCTACTGGGAATCAAAGATCATTTAACCTATCACATGTTTGTTATTTTTTTATGGTTAACATTTTCCTAATCATGTTTTCTATAACTCTCCATCCGAACGTAGTGGCTAGTTTCCCTTCCATATCCATTTTTTCCAATATGGAATCCTCTTATGGGTTAGCTTAGGGGACCTTAGTACATTTCTTTATTTCTTTTAAAGAGAGAGTTTAATTTACTGTTTTTCCTATGTAAGACTTTCAATGAAGTTTCCAAGACCAATTTTAAGATTGTGAGGACATAATTTCCAAAAGGGGGGAAGGATGTAATGACCCAAGTATTTATAGAATAATATTTTTTCTTTTCTATTAATATTTAATAATAAGATATTAATATTAAATTAAATGGGGTTCTTAGTCTGATATCATACTCAACACATAATAATAGGTTTCTTTGTAATCTTACGTTTCACACAACATTGAGTTATACAGAAAAATGATAGAATAATATTATTTTTTAAAATGGTAGTTAACACCGTGCCATTGTATTGACGAGAATGAATAGAATTAACTATATTATGATTTTATATATTTATTAAATGTTTTTACATTTATCCATTGAATATTAGAGGCTTCAAATAATAATTAATCTTATTTTAAGTATGAAATACTTTAATATTTTTAAAAGGTCGTTTCACAACCTTTTGATGGAGAACCCTTTTTAAATCTATTTTTTGTCAATTTAATGTGTTATACTTGACAAAATAAACATATTATTTAGAACAGGAACATAAAAATTTACATTGGATGAAATTTTGATATTTTTTGGATAAAGTTCATTTTTTAATGAATAATGAAAAATACCGCATTTTAATTCAAAATTTCATTTTTCATCTAATTTATTTATATAGTTAGATTATCATTTTAATTAGTTTTAAAGTATAATTGTATTATTTTTATCATTTAATTTAATTCTGTTCATTGTATGTAATTTCACTTTGCAATTGGACATAAACATATTTCAATCTTTTGATAGTTATTATTTCTTAAAAACCTGCTTTTTGGATTTGACAACATGAATTAATTTTAAATTAATTTCTTCCAATTAAGTGTTTTTGAATTTGGGAAAAAGGATTCCAAATTTGGAATCATAATTTCCAAATTTTATAAATAGATTTATTTTATTTTTATGCATTATGAATAGTAAATTCAGTAATTATTTTATTTATTATGGTTAAAGGGTTAATCTAGTAAATAAGGGTAAAAAAATAATATTTTAATAATATTAAACTACCCCAAAATGTTTCATAATACTATTTTATGAGATTTTTCAGACCATGGTCATCCTTGGGTTGATTTTGGGACCCCATGGAGCCACTTGGATGTGAAAATGGCATTTTATAAGATTTAATTTAACATAATGAAAAAATCTATCAAAAACATGTATCTTTTAGTAAAACAAATTTCATATGTAGTTATATAAGTGATATTTTAAAATATAAATAGTAATTAGAAATATAAATATATTTACTACATAATGGTATTTTATTTATAATTTTTAGACATCCAATAAATAAATTTATTTATGACACAAAGATGATGTAGTGATTTCCTTATGAATGAATGATTTAAATAAATCAGATTATAAATATTAAAATAAATTTATTTTGAAACTTTTTATGCCATATGTGAATTTTATTAATGATTATGATTTTTTTTATTTAAATTAATGATGTTTTTTTTGAAATAATCAAGTTTTAATGGATTTTTAAAAAGTCTTGATATGAATAGTATAAAAATTGACATAAATGAGTTTTTAAAACAAATACTATTTTATTAAATGATATTATAGTCCAAAAAATATAATATTCAAAAAATGTACTTAGATAATGTTTAAAATGTCACTAATGAACTATTTTAGGTTATATTGGAATCTTATTGTAACTATATTAACAATATAGTATGAATATAGAAGAAGACAAGGTAAAAGTCAAATTAGATAACTAAGGGTCACAGTTAAAATCTAAGGATAAATTTGTGAACTTTAATTGTATAAATCCTATTAGATGAGTGTTTTTAGACCCAAAATGATCTTATCTTTGAAATAAATGACATTGGGAACATTTTAAATCTAAAATTATTTTATAATAAAATAATATTTTAATACCTTCTTAAAGTGTCCCTCCTCCATCTTATAAACGAGAATAATCTCAACCCATTTAATCACACCACTAAATACACTTGGATATAAGCTCTCAAAATACCTTTATTCCTTCTATAATCCTTACCCTAGGCAGATGGAAATTCATGAAATCCTTTTGGCTCAAATCAAAGGGAGTTACACGGTTTTAGTGGTAGTGTCTTCATTAAAGTTCCTCTACATTATTTTACTTCTTCACTCCCTATTCTATTATTATTATTTTATAACTTAAAAAAAAGTATAATAAATATACTACTATGTTTTTATGATACGTATTATAACTACACTTACACACACCTCCATCTAATGGATACGAATATATTGTTTCTGTGTACGACGAACTGCTGCCTCACGAAACGATGATTGTTCGATTTTACCCTACCAACCCTCATGGTGGAAATTATGATGGAACTGTATTTATATATTATATATATTATATTTATATTGTCTCTATGATACTATAATTTTTATTTAAAAACTTACCTTTAGGTTTTTCATGATGTTTAAATACGATAATTTCATTGAGGATGTGCAGACTGCTGCCCCCTCAAAGTGATATAACTCGTTAACTCCATACATGGACTCTATAAATATGGAGTTAACGAAATTATGTAACATATATATCATATTATATAATACTGGAATTATAATATACCTATGTATCATTTAGTTTTTATTTCTCTAATATGACAAATAAATGAAAGTAGCGTTCAAGCGTACGTACGACCTACCATCTCCATGAATAGTGCATTTCATTTATTATCTTAAAATGATATGAACTATTATAAATAAATATATACTAGATATATATGATATTTAAATAATTAATACTATTTTTGAGATAATGTAATTTTGACAACATTGACAATTTTTAATTGTGACAAGATCATTTTCGACCTATGTACCCAATATCGACAAAACGACTAATATTAACTTAAATTATTATGAATTTTTTTTAATGTGGAAATAAGTGATATAAAATTAATAATGAACTTGAAAAACGTTCTTAATCAATTATAAATTAACTTATGTTTATTATTCAGGAAGAAAAAGGAATATACGTGACTAATCAGACTCAAGGTAAGAGAACCTTTCACCATTCTCTTTTAGTCAAGGATTTATTTTATGTTTTGAATTTTAATTTCCATCTTAATATGTTGGGATATGTAATTATATATCCTTATTTATGTAAATTTTTTTCCATGTGATGAGAGACCATTTTCTCTCTCATCAACTCATTTTCATATTTTTTAACTAATGTTGTTAGGCTGCCAAATTTTCATAAGCAAACTTCTTAACCCAATTTCCATTCTTTGTGTTAATTTTCTACTAATTGATTATGTCGTTCTATGAATATGTGTGAATTAACTTTGATTTTTTACACTTAATATCCACATATATTATGTTTACTTATATTTTTCACACATAATTATGTCATTTATCGATCCTTAATATAAGGATACGATCTTTGTAAGGTATTTCATCTTAATATCCACTCATTGAGGAATATCATGTTGTTATGCACACATATTATCCTATTATATGTATAAACAACCCTTTTGAATATTTATATCATGAATTATTATATTATAATTATATTTAAAGTTCTTTTTATTTTTATTGCTTAATTATTTTTATTCAAGTGTTTCTCAAGTAGAAAACATATCTTTAACTAAAAGATCATTTTTTATGTATTAAGGATTTGTTATTCTAAAACCTAAAATTTCATGTCCATGTTTTCAAAATGGTTTCTATGATATTATTTATATAGAAATTAATGTTTTAAAATTTTAAATTATTTAAAAAAATTTATTGTGGTATGGGACACATTGATTCAAAAGTCACTTTTTTAAATGTTTTATATGTTTTTTCAAAACGAGTTGAATGTTTTTAAATCTAAAAATAATAACTTCTGGATATATTGTGTAAATTTTATTTTTACATTATTATTTTTATATGTGTTACTAATATTAAATGGTACTTGGAAATTTGATGGGTGGTTACGTGATAAACCAATGATGGTTGGTTATGTGATAAACTAAATGAAGGGAGGTTCCATGATAAACCAAGGATGGGTGGTTTCTTTATAACCTCCAATGAATTTGGTATGAAAGTAGGCCATATGGCTATTCCATTTAGTGATATGTGTGGAAGTCAATCATATGATTATTCAATTTAAGTATGTTTATGTCCAAAGTTACCTTTATATGCCATATTTTGTTTCCTATGGTCTTTAAGGTAATATTTTGGTTACAAAAAGGGTAAGAAATGAGATTATATTCATCGAAGTGTTTTTTCCACTTCATAAAGGTGAAAAGTATTACTTTATGATAATGTTTTCATGGTTTACATTTTTCTTGAAATAATAAGAGTTTTATTTCGTTATGTATCCCTTACTAATATTTTTATGCTTATCCCCTATTTTGAAATGTTTTTTCATGGGAAATAATGAAGAGTAGAGTCAAGGATAGGATCAATGAAAAGTTATGGTATTAAAACATGAAACTATTCCATATCTCATTTTAATGAGTTTTTTTAAATGAAAAAAAAGTATAGTGAGTATAATTTTCTAATGGTAATATTCAAGATGTTATGGATAAGTTATGACCTAATTCTCTAATGCTCTAAACCTAAAAAGACCCTTGATGTGAATTAAAGTCAAATTAACAACTTATCTCTAGATTAAGTAATGATTAAGGTTGTGGACTTATAGTAATAAAATTATAATAACATATTAGATTGTATAAGATACTGGATTTATTACTTCAGTATTGAAAAAACATAAGAATAGGTAATAGAATAAGAAAATAATTTTGAAAGAGGTGATAAAACAATTACCACTTTTTTGAATATCTCTTTTTTATTTTCAAAAAAGGTCTCCCAAGGAGGGATTTCTTCCAAAAGTGTGGAATCTAGGTGGAAGGGAGGGATTTTGGGGGGATATTTGGGAGGGGGTTTCCTTATCCAAAGGGATTTGGAGGTGTGAATAAAAGAGAAGGAGAAGTGCCTTTTTATAGGAGAGGTGAGGGGCACTTTAGAAATGTATTTATATGTTAATTTATTATAAATAGATTTTCGGTTTCTAATGGTATAAAACTCATTTATATATAATATAAGATGATTATGGGTCTAAATATGCAAAAAAATAAGTTTTAGACAAGTTTAGGTTTCAAAATTAACCTTATCTTTTTGCATTAACCCTTAGTTAAAAACCTTAACTCTTACCACGTCTTCTAGTATTTTCATAATATATGGTTACTATAGTTACTATAAAATTAAAAGAGAACAAAAAGTGGATAATAAATGACATTTTTAACATTATATAATTAATTTGGACGAATCCTAGACTGTAGGAGTATTATATCATTTAATAAAATAGTACTTTCTTTAAAAACTCATTTATGTAAATTTTGTCACTATTTAGTAGTTGATTATTGTTAAAGTCATAAAAAATTTATTCCTTCAAACCAAAGGAATTAACTCATCCATAACATATCAATTTCATCAATTTTTTTATGTCATCAAAATGATCAAATTATATTTATTTTAATATTTACTATATCATTTAATGAATTTTTCCTTAATAAGGTAATCATGACAACATCATTATGTCATATAAAAATTTATTTATTTAGTGTCTAAAAATTATAAATAAAATACCATGATGTAGTAAATATTTTTTAGATTTATAATTAATATTTATATTTTAAGAGATCATATATATAAACAAAAATAAAACTATTTTAGTAAAAAGGTACCTGTTTATGTTATATTTTCCATCACTTTAAATTAATTATTATAACTTGTCATTTTCACACTCAAGTGGTTCTCAAATGAAAAAAATTCGGCCTAAGGGTATTTTTGGTCTCTTATGACTTATCTAATAATATTAGGTCATGTGTTAGGGTAGGTTTATATTATTATAATATTATTTTCACTATTATTTACCTAATTTACCCTTTAACTATGGTAAATAAAAAAAATTACAGAAGTTACTATTCATAATGTCAAAAAATAAAAGGGAACTATTTAAATAATTTGAACCTTCTAATTCCAAAGTTGGACTCCATTTTTTTAAATTCAAAACACAGAATTAGTAGAAATTAATTTAAAATTAATTCTAGTCGTCACAACTAGAAAGCGGGTTTTTAAGAAGTAAAAACTATCAAAAGATTGACATATGTTTATATCCAATTTAAATGTGAAACTAAATCGAATGACCAAAATTGGATTAAATGATAAAAAATTAATTATATTAGACTTTAAAACCAATTTAAAAGATAATATAACTATATAAATAAATTATATGAAAAGACAATTTTGAATTAAAATACAATATTTTTCACTATTCATTAAAATATGAAATATATTAGAAAAATACCAAAAATTGAACAAAAGTTAATTTTGATGTCCCACTTAAAAAGAATAAGTTTATTATGTCAAATATAACTTATAAAATTGTCAAAAACTAAATTTAAAAAGGGCTCACCCTCAAAATGCTGTAAAATTGTATTTTTTTGAAAAATACTTATTTTATCTAAAAAATTGTATTTATTATTATATCATATCTAGAAAAAATATAATGTGAACTCAAAAAATTGCATTTATAATATTAAATATACATTTCACTAATAAAATCCATGAAGAGTGATTTTATTATTAAATAGACTCACATATTTTAATTTAAATAGTTTTTTAGAAGAAAGTTAATAATATTCATACCCGCCATTATAATGAATAGGTTATAATATTTAGTTATCACTTATACTCAGTTTTGTATGAAATTAATTCAATCAAAGTTACTTGAAATTATGTGTAACTAAATCCAAGAATAGTGTTGTGTATAATTCAAGCTAATACAGTGTTGCATATAGCACAAGCTAATATTGGTGTAGTCTACAACACAAGACATCAAAGAAATTAAAAATAATCTATATAAAAAAATATTGTGGTGTTACATTCTAAAATATATTTTTTATTGTATATTAATAAAAATTCATGATCCACTTGATTTATCCACACCTAAATTTTATATAAATATAGATTTCATTCAATGATAAAAATACCTGAAGTAGAAGCACTAACATTCTTATTCTTACCAGATATTAAATTCTTCTTCCAATGGTCTTTAATGACAAATAAAAATAAGAAAACCTCCAACTCATTTTATTTCCTCTATATCTTTACATTTTTTAAGGAAGATTCTTAGGTGTCTTCAACTTGGATTTAGCCTTAGATGGAATAATCTTAACATTCCTCCTCTTGCTCACCATAAGAAATAAATAATTCGTATTATTCATATCCTTATCAGCTTGGTGAACTAAATAAAATTTTTTAGAAGAAACATTATCATTTTATTCATAAAATATTTTGAATCTTGGTAGTAAAGAGGCAATAATGAGATCAGTTGCTAGTTTTTTTGTTCATTTTGAACTCAAGGGCTTCATGTACCTCAATGTACCCAATCCTCTAGAGTAAATGTGGTCTTTATTTATTCTGTTATGTTATCATGCATCGATATAGTGAACTGGATATCTCATACCTTTATTTTGCATCTTTCTCCTAATACAATAGCTGGGGATGAGTTATCATCTTGTAGGTATATTCATACTCAATCATTTTCTGCAACTGAGTCGATATAGATGGTAACTTAATACAATGTACATTTAGTATATCATCTATATAGTTTTTATAATTTTATTGATCATCTTTAATATCTTCTTGAGGAGGCTTATCAGGAGGTAAGGACTTCGACACAAAAATCTTCATTTATTTGTGTAGTACTATGTGTAAGAAATTGTAACACTCTTTGAATTTATGGATAGTCAGGAAATTTTATTTATCTAGTATTTATCACAATGATATTTTACCAATGGTGTTAGTCAATTTAATTTTTTATCTATAATAATAATTTAGTAATTAGTAATTTATATTGATTACCATTTAGAAATTATTTATTAATTAATTAAATCATTGTTTGTATCCCTTTATTTTATGAAACACTTGTTTCCCTAACTACTATATTAATAATACTATATTACTAAATTATTTTAGTAGAAAGGATACTTGAGACCTCTCATCATAGTATACAATATTTGGTGACACCACTAATTAGAGAATTTTTGAGAAGGAACTAGAATGGATAACCACATTTACTCATGGTTCCTTTAACTGTTGAGTAAATCCACAACTTATTGAAGTCATAACCTTGATTCCTTTAACATGTATCCACTCAAGTGGTATTAGGAAATCATTAGATACCCCTTTAATACTATATTTAGTTACGTCTAACCATAACTCTCATAATAACTCCTATGTAGTAGGAGGAACCCCCATGCTTGGATGATGAGAACCCTATACACCCGGTTTTGTTCAAATATGAGTGGTGGAAGGAATTCATGATTTAATATTTCTTTGAGGGGTTTTTAATGATTTTAATGGATATGATTCTTTTTTATTAGGTGTGTTTATAATATGTTTTTGTGCTCATAAATGGACATGAATTAATAGAATACATTTATCATGTATTTTCATATTTTACTATATGTTATTTTATGTGTTTCTAGTAAACATGAAAATGCATAAAATATTAAACAATTCATAATGAAAATAAATTACTTGATTGGTATTGAGTATCTAATAATGGTTGATTAATTTATATTCAATAGATCAATCCTAACCTAGGGGTTTCATACCTAATTAGAATCTTGACTTGTATCACATCTCACCCATGATCTAGTGTTTCTACTTATCATCAAGGATACCACCTCATCTTTTCATGGTCCATGTCTTGCATCATGTTCTCCAATCAAGAAAACATATGAACACATAGGCAAGGGGTATTAGGAAGTGAAATTTGCATATAGATATAAATTTATGGAGGCACAAAAACTTATACATAATAAACAAAAAATGATGATGTGAATACCATCATTAAAACTAATTAAATATTACAAGCATCACACACAAGTAATATATATTTAAATAAAATATACCTAGACATGAAAGGGGTCAGTCACTACTAAAGTCCAGTCTAGGGGTAAATTAAAAAAATGATAAAAATTAAAATCCAGATAAAATTAAATAAGAATATATTTTTTTTCAAGGGAATTTAATAAATGAAATGAATTACTTAATTCAAATAATTTATTTTTTTAGTACGGTAATTAATTTAATTTATATTCCAAAATTAAACACATAGTGAATCTAAAGTTATTCTCTTAAGTTATTATTAGGGTATTACTTAAATCCTTAAGATATAAAAGTGACAGACTTGTTATAGACTATATTTCTATACAAGGTCACACTTATCTATTTGAGAAAGTGGGTGAACGGTTTATGTGGCTTTAGTAAATTCCAAATATGAAAATATATTTAGCGTACGAACAATTTCAAAAAGATCACATTGAAAAGAAATGTTCTAGAGACATATAACACGTATGAAGGATAAAACTGTAGTGATGGTTTTACATTCACTATGGTTGATGATACATTATTCAATAATAATAACGAAACCTACAAGTAATCAGAAAATCGAAATAACTAATGATTGACATGATCAATTAAAATTTATTAATGGGTTTCATTTATTAAAGTGATAAGGATTATTATTTTGGATACGATGATGGATATTCAAGGGATACTATTCATGGGTGGTACAAGCATGGTTCCAATAAAGTTTCATTGGTTATACCAAGACCTTATACCTAAATACATTAAATTTTTAACTTATAATACCTTATTTATATAATCATTTTATTAAGCAGTAGATTTCAAAACCACCAATCATGGAAGGTGTCTATATGACACTACTATAAAGGGATGGTGACACTAAAAAATTATAATAAAGGGTGAAAGTTACTAAAACTATTAGAATTGAAGTAAGCGAAAAGATAATATAATAACCATTTTTATGAATTTTTTCCATGTATCTACAAGTGGTTAGTGAGAGATCCACTATTTTCCAAGTAAAAAATGTTCGGTAACTTATGTAAAACAATTATTGGTCTTAAAGTTGTTTAAGACCAGAATGAAGGTAACTCTCCAGAGATTAACTTAATGTATGCACCTAAGTTCTAGGGAAAATGATATAATGAGGTAGAACTAACTGTAGCTTACATCTATTCAATATTACATATACTGACAACTTATCGAGAAAACCTAGTTTGAGTAAGTCTAGAGACAATTATTACGAATTTCACATGGAATAAATCTTTCTAATAACACATGTATAGGACATCAGAGGAGATTAATGCAGTGAGTTGAATTCCATACACTCTTTCAGTGGATTGATCATGTATTCCATGATATATATAAGAAATGATATTGAAAATTTATACTTTATAAAGAAAATATCAGTTACACCCTGAAGAACTACACGAAAAGCTGTCAGAATAATATGATTATACTTGAGAAAGCATAAGAGAAATTTTCCTGGTATTTGGGGAGGAAGTGATACTAGTTATAAGGGGACAAAAAATAGTAATCCTATTGAAGAATATGATCTAATATCACATTTATGATAAATTAATGAGCAAGGAAAGCTCATTCAATCTAGTGGTACCCATATCTATAAATATAGAGTGTGTTGTAGCTTTAGATGAAGCTAAGAAGCAGTGTAAACATTAAAAATGATTTTTTATTATTATTAGAATCAAAAATAGAGTGTAAAGTTTTATCATAATATAAATTTTGATAGTTATATTATTAGTACTAAAAAATATGTCAATTTTTGTAAGTGGAAAAAATGGAAATACTCGATGATATAATATATTGGGAAGTCTGAATCATGGAGGTAAAGTCATAGGTAATAGAAATAACATGTAGTGGAAACAGTTTTGGATCATAAATGAAGACATAACTCAGTATAAAAATGATACTATCATGTTATATATAAAAAGGTTAATTAATAATTTCGTTCAATTTAACGTGGGAGTGTTATAAAAGTGATTTTCTTATACCCTACTTTAGTAGTCCCTTTCAATTACTATATCATATACATAATGAGTTATGCATAATGTTCACATACCATAATAGGGATGATATTTTTATATCCACTATTTAAATGGTAATTTCCATAGATTATTTCTCATATAAAAAGGTTATAGTAGTTAGCTATCTATAATGAGAACATTAAGATACTATGTAATTAATCTTAAACATATGTCATATAGTCTAGATACAACATACTGACTTGACATAGTTTATGTTTTTGGTGTTGGGGGCTTATAAGGATTGAGACTTATTCTCATTAAGTCTGAACTTGGTGATTCTGAGTAGGCGAGGCCATGAGTATAGACACACAAATAAGAACACCACATGTTTTAGGTGTCATTGGGTTATCCTATCTATGAACATTTTCATTGGTCTATTGGCTTGTGATCATTACCAATGTGTGCCATTTGATCATATACATTGAAGCAAGGAAAAAACCATAGAATTGAAGTTGTGACAATTTAGCTTATTTTAGGTGTGTCATTTGTGGTATGACATTGGTTCAATGGTCAAGATAAAAATTTTCACCTTTGAGTTAGGGAAGTGATATATTGGGACCAATTGATCAGGATTCCAACACCTTCATAAATCCTTGGACAAGGTAGTTGATGGAATGTATGTCTAGTTAGATATAAAATAATAAATCAATAATTGGTGATAAAACAAGCTATGCATCTTTCTTTATGATATATCGTGAGACAATGTGATTGTATTACACAGTGTGTGTTCATAGGATAGTTATAGTTGCTATGACTATTCCCTATCTCTTTAAGGGAATTGATAGGTTGATAGATTCTACTTGTGGTCTGTGAATGGTTTTCACTTTTATCGGGATAAGGTCCTGGAGGGTCACACATAAGAGAATACTCAGGAGTTTTCCCTATTATAGGGAATAAGTGTATAGTACATGGTAGAGCCCACCATGGGTTCTGAGTGTTATCCAAGTTTTAATGACCAATAATGAATAAATAAATTCATTATTACCTGATTGTAGAATAATTTGGATGATTTAATTTATTATACGTGTTTACTAGTATTTAAGTAAACACATGGAAAAAATTACATTAATGAATATTATTTTAATATTCAATGTTTATTTAATATTTCTAGAATTATGAGTCAAGTTAATGGATTAGTTTTATCATGTAATATATTTATTATATACTACAAGTATGTGAAAAAAATATAATTGAACTTATAGTGTAGTTAGTTTTTCATAATGTGGCGTTTATATCTTATTTAGTAGAAATTGGATATACGGTTGGTGGGGAACCCTTTAATGGTATTATAGCTCCAATTATATAAGAGTAGGAGAAGATATTTTTCAAATGTGAATTTATTCCAATAGATTGAGATATACTCTCTCCTCTTTTCACATCCAATAGAGAGAATGCTCCCATCCTAGATTTAGATCATTGATCTCCTTCATGTAGTGACAAGATGAGATTATGGTGATCATCGTGACATCAAATGAATCATTAGACTTCATGCTAGCACCTTGAATTTTATGATAATTGCCTACATGGATTCTTAATGTGTGTGTGGATTATCTAAAGGGATTAAAGATAAGATCCTTCATGTAACACTCACCAGTATTGATCTATAGTCGAATATGCAACTGATTCAAACAAGGAATCATTTCTTTAATTTTGTGCTTATTAAATTCACATGATATCCTTAGACATCTACTAGGGATCATATTGCTGAAGACGATGGTGTTGCATCACTATGATGATAAATTTTTTAAATCCCCATGCCATCGACTTCTTTTGTGTACCCCAATACCTTATAGGTTAGTTTTCTGATACCGAGTGTAATGATCTTATACCCACACTCCCAAATCCATTGTAAAAAACATGTTGTTTATTTTTTTATTAAATGTAACTAAAAATATATATTCTAATACACAATTTATGATCCTTTTCTAGTCTATGTTTTTGATGAAAATGATAATCCATTATAATATATTTGAGTTGTCTCTAAATTTTATACAAACTTTTATTTGAATCCACTCACACAAGATCATTAATGAAGTAAAAGTCCTTTGAAACTTCTAATGTGTCTGTGGTTTTTTTAAAACAAACAGTGAGTATAAAATTTCCCAATAAGGGGGTTTAAAAACCTGTGAAAAAACATTTCATAAATAATATTTAAAAACTCTTTTGAAAAAACTATCTTTTATATTTTAAATGATATATTTGATAAATAATTATCAAAATTATAATTCTATTGTTTTGAATATATATAACCCTAAAAAATAATTTTGGAAAACCTTTTAAAATACATATTACTTTGAAAACCAAATTTCATTTAAAAATAATAATTGTTGAAAATTCCTTGATATCTAATTAACATTTAAAAACCTTCATTTTGAAAATAATAACTTTTTATGGAATGAAATAATACATATATACCCTTTAGAAATCCTTGCAGGCACACACAATATTTCTTTTTGGATAACATATGCTTGAGGTGTGGGATCGCTCTCCATTTTCTATGAATATGTTTTAGACCCAAGTGACAAGTTTTAAAAAAACTTATAGGGTTCTATTTATCATATAATTTTAACAAAACATCCTTTCAAAAAAATATATATTATTTTAAAGATAGAATAATTTTATGTCACATAATATTTAGAAAAGTATGGTTTGAAGAAATAAACATAAATTTAGGATAAATCTATCTTTCATTATCCATGCTATAATTATATATAATAAGAAGAAATAAAATAGAGGCATATGTTTTCTATAAAAAAATTGTAGAATTTTAAAATTATTATTAGAGTATGGAAATATCTATAATCATAATTAATATCTATATTTTTAAAATGAAATTTCAAGCATAAAATGATAATAAGAAATTTCATTTGAACTTATAAATAATTTTATTGAAATAAAAGAACATAAAATGATAAAATTTATACCTTTTAATACAACCTTCAAATAAAGAAAATAAAATCTCCTTTTTGAATAGAATTATTTAATTTTAAAATTTGGTGTTCGGACATATCATTTCTCATACACAAAATAATGGTTATAGAAATATAAATCCATTGTATAAAGTAACAACAATTTTGAAGATATAAATTTCTTAATAAAATAATAGTTTTTTCAGTATAATAAGAAATATTTCACAATGAAAATAATTCCCTAAAAGGGTACTTTTCACCAAATAATGGATTTTATAATAATATTATATTCCTTTACTAAATTTTAATTCAACGTTTAATTTAACATTAAATCATAATTTAAATATTAATATTTTGAAAATAATGAATTTTCATGCATAAAATAGTACTTTTTTATTTTTGAAAATAAAATTACCTTAAAAAATAATAATATACAAAAAATGAATGATATAATTTAAAAACTATTTTTTGCAATAACCCTCTTAAATTAATAAAACCATTTATACATTAAATCATTGTTTCGAGATGGTTATTTAAATATAATATAATTCTCTTTCCTAAAAAAAGTGTTTTTTAAAAATATATATATTCTTGTGAAATTAGAATCCATATAAAAAATAGTAATTTTGAAAATATCGATTTTTATATATTAGTAAACAATATTACTATAAAAATTAATAACCTCTTACCTGGAATTGTTACCAGAAAAAAATTCGGTAGTGATTTTCTCCATTGCAAAGGAATGAAATTGGTTGTTTGGGAAAAGGGATGAAGAAGAGAACTTGGGCAGGCTTTTCCAATGAGTGAAGAGGGAGTTATTCAAGACACACAAACACACAAAAAAACACACACCCACATATTTACATACATGAGTTTGGTATGATATCTAGTGATTATCATGTATCATAAAAATCCAAAGTGTATACAATGAAAATGGTCCTATTTGAGGATTCCAAGATTGTGGTGATTGAATCAATGGATTATCAGAAATCTAGGAAAATTTAACATCCCAACCTGGGTTCCAAACACTTGAGCCCTAGTTTGGTAGGTCTCATGACCTCAGGCACACCTCCCCATTTTCTAGAGGCTGCTGACTAGCAGTGAGGTTCTATTATCAATCAATAGGAGACTATAACCTTTTTATCAGAGTAAAAAATGAGTGGAAAATAAATAAACAATAACCAAATATATAACCATAACTATAAAGATCCCAATATCACAAAATTACCACAACTGGAAATACAATATCAAAAATAAATAGTAGATATTCCATGCTAACGTACTTTCCAAGCTTCAAAATGTAACTCAAAATTAAAGACACTGACAACTACCAAGAAGGTCCCGAACCACGTTGAATTCCCTCGTCTATGATCCACCACAACTAATCTATATGACATCATGAATTTTCTTGTATCCTAACATACAACCATGAAATTCATTCGGGTATCGATTAGGCAACCCAATATGGGTGTGAGTAAAACTTAGTGGGACACTACCAATAACATCTAAAATAATATCCAATCAAATGATTATGTATAAAGTCGTATAATAACAAAGAAAAATGCATAAGTAAATAGTTATCACATTATCCAGTATTATTTATTTAACCACATAAACCCCCATGTTAAAATGGACATCTATATCTCAATACATGCTTCAACCCATGTCAGAGTCTGAACTATTCCCAAAGGATATCACATATCAAAATTCCACTATTACCCTCATTTAATTTCACAATTTAATGATCATGCTACCATTAATAATTTATAATAAATGACTAAATTTCCATGTTACCATTCATCATTTCATAATTTAATGACCATGTTACCCTTCACAGTTTATAATACATGACTAAATTTCCATGTTACTATTCATCATTTCACAATTAAATGACCATGTTACCTTTAGAAATTTATAATACATGACTGAATGTCTGTATTACCATTCATCATTTCACAATTTAATGACAACGTTACCCTTCATAATTTACAATACATGAATTAATGTCCATCAATCATTCGTCATTTCACAATTCAATGAATTTGGTAACATTCATAATTTATAATTAATTAAATAATTAATTGACCACATAAATTTCATTACTAATTCAAAAATTAGTTAATCATACCAAAATCATTAATTAATTAATCAATTAATTTATCATATCCTTACAATTAATTAATTCAAATATTAATTAATCATTATCCCATAATTAATTAAAAAATTATTTATCTAAATTCACATTATCAATATCTCATAATTAATTAATCAATTAATTATCTCAAATCAACTATCTCAATATCTCATTATTAATTCATCAATTAACATTTAATTCAAAAATATTGATATCTCATAATTAATTGAACAATTAATTATCTCAAACCACAAATCAATATTATGATAATTAAATCAAAAAATCAATTACCCCTAAATCAACAATCTCAATTCCATCATAATTAATTCAAAAATTAATCCTTCATGATTTAAAATTACAATATCCCAATTTCACATTTCCCTTAATTAATTAATTCAAAAAATTATTTAACATAATCAAGAAATTAGTTTCTAAACATATAATATAAATTCTACCCCTAAGTACACATACTTATAACTAAGACTATGAGATTTAAATTTTAGACCACCTATATGAATTCGTTGAAAATTATCCCTCATTGAAGAATCCCAAAATTCAATGGAATAATGATATAGTATGAGATCCTGATCTTAATATCTAAAATAAAGATCCAAAAAATCAATATCCCTTAAAAATAGATCTAGATCCAAACCCCTAGATCTAGATCTAAAAAACTAGATCTAAATATAACCAAACAAGGAAGAACAACCCTATAATTGATGAGAGAAGAATAGGAAAGTGAAAAGAAACCACACGATATAAGATCTTCTTACCGGGAGGGGTGAATATCTTCAATAATGTCATTGATTCACCAAGAATAGATGTTGGAATAGAATAAAATACCTTTGAGAGGTGTTGGAATTGAGATAAATCGATTATGGGTTGAGCTAGGGTGTTTGGGGGTATAATATGGGGGTTTATGATATATTTTAATAAAATTTTGGGGATTAAAATCCCTTACACATAGTTTTAATATCGGGGCACACTTTTTCCCTTAACCATTCAATTTAATCGTACACCTCTTCTGGGGGGTGCATGATTTCTCATTTTAGGGTGCATAGTTTGACAAACTGTGCGGTAACGATGCAAAACCCCTCTATCCAGGGTTGCACAATTTTTTGGGCTAGGGTGCATGCTGGGGGAAAAGCATGAACCAACCATGAACTTCCCACTTTCTTCCATTTTTCTAAAAATTTCACCCATACACACCCCATGTCAAAAACCAAATGGAAGGTACTCCATACTAAGAAAAAGTGTACCTGTAAACAAGCCAAACACATCTTTAGAAGAGGTTGGGGCTTTACAATAAATCCACCTTATAATATATCATCCCCAGACTATACTCTCAACCATCTCTAAGATTTTGAGTAAATAATATTGGGACACTAAGCCCTCATATCTACCACTCTCTCCCATGTTTCCTCCTAAAATCAGCCTTATTTCCACAATACATGAACTATCAGAATGATCTTTCTGCACTTCACTTTCTCACTATGATCCCACAAACATATAGTATATTCCTCAAAGGACACATATATCTCTATCTCAACATCATCCACATCAATAACATGAAAAAGGTTTGGGTGATACCACAGAAATTGTGATACATGGAATACATCATGCATTGCACTATATCTCAATGGAGGAGTTAATCGGTATGCCACTAACCTGATTCTCTCCACAACCTGAAATGGTCTAATGAAAATGGGTTATTTATTTCCCTAACTATGTATCCTTCGATGACTCAACCAAGTATATACCCAAAGGAATACACGATTTACCTCTACAAACTCTAGGGGTCATCGATGTCTATCTACATACAAATAATTCTACTCTAATCCAAATGTATAGGCTTCCAAATCATCTATACCTACTTCGACATATCCTGCATGTTACTCAGTCCCCACAAATCATATTCACCTATATTTATCCATCATAGAGGTTCATGCTCACTTCATCCCACTTCCATTCTATAATGGACAACAATTATAGTAAACCACTTGGTCGTTGATGCTCATCCTTCACCAGCCAATAGGTGTAACATCCTGTGATGAACCCTACCATATCATTTTTCATGACTGACCCCCAAAACTATTGATGTAGGTCATGGTGTATTTTGGTCTCACCAAGATGTACCACCCACTTCAAGGCATTAAACTCATGCATCATCTCCCCCCACATGCTCATAGGCATAACAACCTGATTCCTAACATTTATGATCTCATCCTCATCTATGGCCTAATAGAAAGGTGAATCCCCACCTTCTAGTCCCTCCATAAAGGTAAATACTCTTTGTCTACATAATTTTATTTGTCCTAGATTCATCTCAAAAGTGCATAATCTTCTAAAACTTATACAAGATTAATCTTTTTTTACCCTCCTAAACCACCAATTCCATCTCAACCAGTAAATTCTTCATTTTATACTTAGCACTAGACTTTTGAACAACTTGAGTCTAGGTTTTGCTGCTCAAAACATCAGTCACAATGTTTCTCTTCTTAAGCATATATACTAGATCAAAATCAAATGACTACATATACTCATCCCATGTCCATTAATAGAGATTAAAATATCACTACGAAAATATATAATTTAAAATCTTATGATCCATATTCACGGTAAAATTTTCTCCCAATATATTAATTCCAAAAACACTTCAAATCACAAACCACTACTACCAAATCATGGTTGTGTTTAGGGTAGTTTTGTTTAAGTGGCTTCAACTGTAGAGACCATTAAGCAATAACTCAGTCTCCTTGCATCAAGACAACTCCAATTATTATTCCAAAAGAGTCACAAAATACCGAATACTCATCACCTGGCTCAGGTATGATCAAAATCAGTTTCTATGTCAAGTACTTCTTCAGATCTTGGGAATCATTATCGAAGGCTTCTGTCTAGTCAAAATTTATCCCCTTTTTGGTCAATCCTGAAAGATGTGATTTTAATTAGGAAAATTCTTGGATTAATATCTGATAATATCCAGCCAAACCCATAAGGCTGCAAATATTGAAATCAATCATGGGTGGCTCCCAAGAAACCACTACCGGAACCTTTTATGGGTCCAATGACACATCTTATTTTTAGATGATGTGACCCATGAATTTTAACTGATCAATCTAAAACCAAAAATTAGATATATTTGTGTATATCCTATGATCTCTTAGTGTACTCAGGATTACATAAAGATGTTAGTCATGATCATCAGGTGTCATGGATTACACCAAGATATCATCAAAAAATACTAACACAAAATGATCTATGTATGGATGTAATATTATATTCATCAAGGTCATAAACATTACTGGTGTATTCATCAACCCAAAAAGAATTAATAAGAACTCTGATAGTCCATACATTCTTCTTAATGAAGTTCTATGTATATTAGAAGTTTGAAATCTTAGTTCTTGTTACCCTAATCTCATTTCTATCTTGGAAAAGCCACATGCTACTCTCTAGTAGTAAAAAAGATAATAGATACATAAAAGAGGATACTGGTTCTTTATAGTAATATTGTTTTACTTCCTATAATCGACACACATGCACAGAGTCCCATCATCCTTCATAAAAACAACACTACTGATTCCCAAGGTGACATACTTGGATGAAAAAATTCCTTATCCTCAAACTCCTCTAGCTATGTCCTCAGTTATTGAAGCTTTGTAGGTCCCATTCTATATGGTGGAATAGAAATTGGCTCATTGACCAACATGAGATTAAAATTAAATTCCACATCCCTCTTAGGTGTCATCCTCAGAAAATCTTTAGAAAACACATCAGAAAACATATTGACTAAAGGTGGAAGGAAATATAGCTTTACAAGTCCCTAATCCAGTAATATATTTTGAAACTGGGTTGTGAGATCTCTTAGATGCTGAGTAATTGGCCATTCTCAGCCTATTTTAATATTACACTCTCTATAGTTAATATATTTTTCACCCTTATAAGATGTAAAATTCACTCCTCTATGATAATAGTTTATGTGGATTCGACATTCTGTTAACCAGTCCATACCCATAATTATTTCAAAGCCTGGCATGTTAAGGATGTAATGATCACACAAAAAATGAGACTCTCCCACCTGAAAAAACACCGCTTCCACAAGTAAATTTTTCTTGATCATACTCCCATTTGTGAGTTGATCGTTAACACCCTTCTCACGAACTCCACTACGAGACTTAGACCATTCACAAGTTTTGTAGTAATAAAGGAATGAGAGGTAACCATATCAAATAAGGCATTGGATAATGTTTAATCTATAAGAATTTTACCTCTCACTATCGATGTTCTAACCTTAGTCTCCATAAGTGTAGACCTAATGGAATGAAACTATCCGAAATCTATTCCCTAGGATGAAACTTGAGTCCCCTATACTACACCACTCTTCTGATACGAGTCCTCTTTGTTAGAGCACTGCATCCACTACCTTAACTTCCTTGGCTAATAGAACTCAAGCTTCCAGACTGGTATGGTGTATAAGAACCCAATACCAAACCCTAGTTTTGTTTATATGATCCATCACTACCCTTAAGTTTTGGGTTCTTGCAGAACATCTGTATATTTACCATTTTTCTGCAAGACTAGAACTCTACTGGTGGTTGAGGGAACTATCTCCAAAAGTGTCTTGACTTGCCACACTAGTGATAGATCCCATGAGAAAGGTCCTATGCCACTGAAACATCCCCCATGATACTCCCATTTCTATCTACCTAACTAACTTTCTGGTAGTGGTGTTTCTTACTCTCAAAAGTCATACCTCATGACCACCCATAAACAACTATCTTTCCTCCATTGAAATCCTCTTTTAGGTTCCCCTCATATATGAGATACTGATCTACTACTGAAGCCAACTTCATTAATGAAAATTGGTTTAATTGAGACTTAATCTCACATTTATGTCTATCCTGGAAATTTATCACCATAAATGTCCCATATACTTCCAATACTGGATGAAATCAATGAAAATCTATAAATCTTATAGCATAGTTCGTCACAAACACACTCCCTTGAGTCAGCCTCATGAACTCAATATCTCTCTCCTTCTTAACTGTATCTGGATATAAGTGCCCTAGGAACTTATCCAAGAATTCCTTCTATAACATACCATTATCCTATTCATTTCACACATGAATGTCCCACCAGTGCCTCACTGATCGTCATAGTATATAAGTGGACAACTCGACCATTTTATCCACAAGAGTCTCCAAATTGTAAAGTATCGTCTCAATAGACTCAACCCAATACTCATCACCCTCATGTCCACCATATCCAATAAAATTATGAGGTTTCTTCAACTAAAAATCCCTTTTCATACCAAACATACTCTTCATAACCCACCATAGGTCTCTTTCCATGAATTTCATGATGTGAGAAAAGTTATCTTATAACTGCTCCCCGACTTCCTCACCCATCACAATCATTTTTTTAGGTCCCACTACTAGTAGATCATCTCTAGATATATCCTCCTCTCATCCTCACAACAAGTGTCATCATAGAGGAAGATATCCAAAATTCCAAACATACACCTTAGGAAACATTTCAAAACATTAACACATTTATGAGAAAAAAAATTCCACAATAATTGATTTCCCCAAACCCCGCAACATGGTCAAAATTGAGGGGTTATCACTACCCCTAACCATCATTCACCTAGGTCCTAGTTCACAAGGGTAAACACATTCTCATATTAAATTTTCTCATTTATACACACAATTATTCACATTTTTCATCATTTTAAAATTTTAAATTTCATATTAGGCACCATTTTCATTTTATTTTTCTTATAAAGGGAAAATAGTCCATGTTAAAAAATGTACCCATAACCCATTTTCCTGTGCATTCCTAAAGTGATTCATGTAAAATAATAATCCTGAGTACCAAGAATAATGCATGAAAACTAAACTCTCATGCTATACCCTGACACAAGTCAAATATTAAGGAAACTTAGAAGAAATAATCACATCACACAACAAGTGTGTCACACATAGTGAAATAATATTAAACTATAAATACAAACAATAATAATAATAATCCATCCCTAGGTACTTGGGTTCTCCCTCATACATAGGTTAGCTACTCCTATGAACGATCTCATAACCAAGGCATGACTCTTCCTATTCCCATATCTACCTTTAACAAATTGTAAGACAAAATAAAAGAAAATAAAACTTGGATCTAATACCTCTATGTAACATCCCAACCCAAGTGACACACATCGATGCCCCGATCTAGTCAGTCACATGACTTCAAGCACACCTCCCGATATTCCAGAAGCTATCAACTAACAAAGAAGATATATTATATATCATGTAGAAACTATACCCTATTTATCATAGAAAAACACTAGTGGAAAATAAATAAATTAAAACTACATATATTACCATAACCAAAAGGATTCTAATATAACATGATGAACAAAACTGGAAATACAATATTAAAACTAAATAGTATATTTTCCATGCCAATGTACGTTCCATGTGTTAGAATGAAACTCAAAAATAAAGACACAAACAAATCCCTAGTGGGTCCTAAACCACATATGGTTCCTTTATCCATGATCTACCCCAACTCATCCACCTATCACAAGGTCTTTTATCTTATCCTGACATTCTACCATGAAATCTATTTAGACACTGATTATGCAGATCGAGTAGGGTGTGAGTAAAACTAACTATTCCACCACCACTAACTTTTAAAACAATATCCAATAAAATAACAGTGTATGTAGTTGTATAATAATAAATCATAATTCATAAATAAATTTTTATCACATTATCAACTATTCTTCATTACCACATAAACCCCTGGGTTCCCATGGACACTCTAAGACCAATGGATGGGTCTAGTTTTGAGTCGTTCAGCTTATGGGTTTCAAAATTATCACAGATGGATGGTGATAATGGTGGTAGTATTGAATCAAGTTAGAATATTTGTAGTTCATACCTATGGTGGATTATTTATTCAAAAGGAGTAAGAATATTTATATGGTGATGCTGGCATGGGTTCATCATGTAGAGGTTGGAGAAGGTACAATGGTCGACTAAGGAAGATGATAATCGATAACATTAGATGGATGAGATTTAATTGATCAAAAAATTGTGATATAAATGAGTGTTTTAACCACATTTGAACTATAAAAAAAATAACATGTCCCACATCGATCTTGTGATCAATTTGGAGCTCAGTTATATATCAACCGCTATTACTGACCATTAAATTTGGCACTAGGGTTAACCCCCTGACACACCTTGTACACACCACATGGTGATGGGCTGCATGTCTGACCCCTTGCATCCCTTCAGGTTCACTATATAGGTGATATTCACCCACCACACAACCCATCCACCTTGTGAGGTGACCAATCCTTCCATTCCACTATGAGATATTTCTAGGGTTGTTTTCCACTCATGGTAGGGAATTCTCACACCAAGCATGGTTGAGCTAGCTTTGGAAATCTACTTGGTTGGTCTAACTTTTAATATAACTATGTTTTTGTTATATATAAAATTAATATTATATAAACATATATATGTAATTATTTTATTTATTATTTTTAAAAGAAAAAACAATATTTATTACTTATTATTTACATTATCATTTTTACTAATGATATTTTATTAACCATACTTGTTTATTATTTAAAAAAAATCTGACATCTATTTGATATAAAAAATTTGATATTTTAATATAAGTTCATTATTCAAATACTGAAATTATTCTTTAAAGTACTCAAATTACTTACTTAAAAAAACTTATAATTATTTTATATGTATCAGAAATATTATACTTCATATATTACTTTTATAATTTGAAAATAAACTTTCATCTAAGTTTATTTATAAACATTCTAAGCTATATAATAACATATATATATTTATATAATTGTTATTTAAATATAATATAAACTAATTTTTTCCTTTTTCACTATCAAATTCATTCAAAATGGTCTAAAATACTATTTATTAACAAAAATAATATTTATCCTATAAATTCCTAACATAAAAAATGTTTTAATAAATATAATTCTACTTGGTTGAAATTTTTCTTGATTGGAAATATTATTCCTATTTACTCGATGATCTATATTCTTACTATAATTCTCTTTGGAATATTTCTACTCATGACCAATCCAAAATATTAAGGCTTTGAATTTGGTGTGACCAAGTTCTATATATGTTTTCCTATTTTATTACTTACAGCTATTGTAGGTATAATTTTGCGCATAAATAGTTGCAATCTTATATAGAGTTGGGTCTCCTTATATCAAAGACTAAGTCTATATATAAATATTAATTAAATTTACTCTACTCTAATTTGAGTTTCAAAGACATTCCTAATTAATTTAAATGAAATTTACATATTATAAATACTGTTAAGTTACATTTTACCCCACATAACGTTAAATTGAACCCTCACAATTTTTTTCACCTTGACTTTTTAACTTTCAAAATCTTAAATATCCTAATATTTGTCATCTCAACTCCTATGATAAAATAAAAATATTCAGAAAAGATAAAATTATATTATTTTAAAGAAAATTTGTTTATACCTTATTCAAAGTATCCACCTATTTTTATTATAATTTCATTCATGAATGTAGATGGTACAAAAATCACACCAATATCATAGATTTACATCAAATTCCCTTGTATATTTTGTCCAGAATCATCTCGTATAACTTAGTTTGTATTCATGGTTGCAAAGAAACGTTTTTGAAAGGTTATTTTTATTGATATAATGTGATTTTTTTAAAATGATCAGACTGACTCTACTTTGAAACATTTAATCAAGGGTCCTTCCAAAATACTAAGCGTATGATAAAAAAGTTTTTAGGTTTTTATTAAATATAGGTAGGATGCATGAGTATCCCCTTAATCTACAACTATCCAAAAATCATAATGTGCCTCATAATATCATTACTAGGTAATGTACCTATAAATTACTTAGTGATACCTCCCATTTTAGGTTAGGTGAGAATGATGGGAATATTAGGTTAGATTTAGATCAATCCATCATCTATGATGACGATGGGGTATAAAAGTGGTTTTTGATACTTCATACAACTATTTATAGGTGAGTTTTTTTATAGAAGAAGTCTCATAGAAAGAATTTTTCAATATGAGATAAGAGTAATTGGTTACATTATTACATTGGAATAAGATACAAGGAATCACATATGAAATAACCAAATAGTTTACTATTTATAAAAACTAGATATAGACTTGAATCTCATTTTAAAAATGAAAACATACATCATAAAAATGTATATTTTTCAAGTGAATCATTGTTTCCTCTTGCATAAACCTATATATTAGTCATAATGGTCATATTGGAATCACGGGGAAAGAATCATAAGAAATGGGTGAGATCAAATTCTCAGTAAGGGTATGTGTATAAGAGAAGATATTATGAATATATAAGAAATAATCAATATATCATGTTAAATAACTGAAAAAATACCATTTAATAAATAACGTAAACATTAAGAATAATGTGACAGGAATAAATAACGATAAAATAATTCCATATAAATAATCACATTATCTTGAAAATTAACCATAGATATTATAAATAATCCAATAATAACATGTAACCTCAATAAATAATATCATAATGATGGAATTCAGAATTCCGTTCATCATAATCATACCAATAAGTCCTCCTTCCAAGACATACTTCATAAAAGGGTAAAGCCACAGCCAAAATCCCAATATAGTTTGTATGATGGGACTTACCGATGCATTAAGAGGATAGAATGGGATATTCCTATCACTTATTAATTAAAATGAATCTATCATATGAAACGGGTGAAACATAATCAACCAAAACATTTTTGTTAGAAAAATAAAATACGAAATCTTAATAATTACTCCAATAAATAAACATAATCATAATCCATTCAGAGTAATATAGGGAATGGTATCAAAATAATACATTCCTTGTAAAACTGATCATAAACCATTCATTGAAATAATAAGGATGATATAATTTTATTATATCCCCATTAAATCTTAATTAACATCAATTTATGTCATCTTAGATGTAAACTTTTTTTGGAAGATCACTTGGAATATTTCTTGTGGAAAATAATTTTTCATTTAAAATCCCAATTTTTAAAACTAGAAAAGTCATTATGTATTATCTAAATAATTTTCATTGAAAAGAATATTTTATAAATATAAAGGAATATTCCTTGAAAATAATGGTCATTTAAAATTTTGTCCATGTCATACAAGTTAAAATAAAACACTCCGCTCATACTTTGTCCAAAGTCAAGAATTACATCATTTAGAAAATGAAAAGAAGGTCCCTTTAAAAAACTTTTAAAAAAAGTACAAAATGTGTGAAATTTTATTTAATAAATTATTTTTGGTAATGTTAAAATATTTTTTTTGAAAACAACAAAATTAAATAAATTGGGTTTTTGTCTGAGAGGAGAAATAATTGTTTTTAAAACATTCTGTTGAAATATTGAGTTGATGAAGAGAGGAAAATCAGGGAAAAAATATATTATCATGAAATAACCATAGGATAAAAAAATTAATGAGTTTATTGAGGTATGGATCACAATATTTCATTATTGGAATCATAAACATAAACATTCCTAATAAATGATGAGATTATGTCATAAAACCAATACCACTTCGGTAACATTGAATCATAAGCCCAATGAAAGAATAATATTAAACCAAACTTAAAATATCACTAGAATAAATATATTAATTATATTACCTGTCTAGGGGTCTATATATATAACTCATAAAATATTATAGGTTCATAACGTGACATTTATCTCAAAGAATGAAAATTTAGACAAAAACCACTTACCTTATGTATGTCTTCCTTTGTACATGTCTGAATATCAATTATAAAATATATTGTTTTATCATTAATCTATTATATAACTATACTCATATATTTCATACCATATATGATTTTATAATATTATTTTTTCACCCATTTTTATCATTTATTTGATAAAATCACTATTTCGGGTGATAATTGTTTTGTTTTTCATGTTTGTTTTAGTTCATAAATTTTAGTCCTTTTCTTTTGATCATGGTTATAGAATCCAAAAAATGTTAAACATGTTTAAAATATCATATATATTCATTATATATGTAATTATAGTATTCTATAAAAGTTAGTGAATGAAAATTGATTACACCGTTCATGGAGACTGAAAGTTGTACACGCGCATAAACATTGCTTCGATTTTCTCATCAGATGGAAATAAGACAAGTTAAGTAACATATAAATTTTACAAATCTATTATGAAGCCATATTTATGCCATATATAATTTAAATTTATCCTTATTACCTTCCATTTAAACCTTAAGAGAGAAACTATTCACATCGCTTCACAAAGTGATAGTCGACCACACACACGGGCAACACTATCATATTTACATGGAATGGAATGTAAGAAAATATATGTGATATTATAAAATAATAATTATATAAATATAATAAATATAATAAATATAATATAAATATTTCAAATCCATCATTATATCCACCCTTGAGAGCCGGTGATGGAAAACATGTTTTGTCGGTTCGTGAGGTGGTTTTCCGCTGTACTCATGATCGATAGTTTCATTTATCATTTCATGGAAGTGGAGATGGATATAGGTTATTAAATTAAAATAATAAAATAAAATTATACAAGATAAACAGTTATTATTATATTATAATAGTCTAATTATATTTAAGGGATGTGGAAGAAGAAATAAAGAAAAACAGACATTTTAGAATTTTACCTCTTCTTCGGAGAGCCTCATTACATTTATACCTAAAGGATTATTAAGAGGGTTTAATAAAAAATAAGGCATATAGTATGCGGGTAAAAACTTAAGGATTATATTTGGGAATATATTTTATGAGACAAAGTGATATTTAAATGTGAATATGGGAGTAGAGTGGGTGGCATTTTATTAGTGGGGGAGAGGACTCACTTGAATTTTTTGAAAAGATTTATTTGTACCCCTGAATTTAACATGATAAGATTATCAAAAATGGATCATTATATTATATATAGATTATAAGATAAAAAAATTTCTATAAAATAGGAATTTTACTGGTATTTAAGTAATTTTAACTCTTATATTTTTAGTTTAAACCTCAGTAAATTAGTATTTACCTTAACCGTGATAATTGATTTTTACTATTTTCACTTTTAATTATTATAAAAAATTAAGTAAAAATTATTATATAATATTAATTATTTAGTTTAAAAATGTGTAATAGTTTTTTCTAAATTAAATTCATATAATTTTTATAATTTAATTTTAAATAAAACCCATAGACCTAACAGAAAATACGGTTTTCCAAATAAACATTTCATAAGTTTAGAATGTTTTTATATTGAAATTATAAATAACACTGATACCAATGACCTAAATTAGTTAAATATTATTGTAATAAATCTAATTTTACTTTAAAAACAATTTAAAATATAATTTAACTATGAAAATAATGTAAAAAAGGACATTTTTAATAAAAACCAATATTTTTCACTATTCATAAAAAATTAATATTTTCAGAAAATTCTAAAATATCCGCTCAAAGTTAATTTTGATATGTTTATTTAGAAATTTAATTTCATATTTATCAAATTAATTTTATAAAATTGGTAAATATTTGATTTATAATACATGCTCAAAACATTACAAAATTGGTCTTTAGTAAAATATATTTTTTCAAAAAATATTTCCTTTTTGAAAAAATGTTTTTCATTTTTATTTATAATCATTATATAAACATTTAATTTACTTTATAAATGTTTAAAAGATATAATTTTCATTATTTAGTTAGACCTAATCATTTATTTCAATTTAGAGGCTAGGCTATAATGATATACTATATTACAATTCTATTAGACTCAAGGTTGTGTGTTCTGAAAGCTATCGAAAAAATTGAACTTATTTAATAGAAAAAATATTGTAAAGTATCAAGGTGTTAAATTATTTACTACTAAAAAATAACCCTCAAAATTTCTATTATTTTACCACTTAAAGGTATTTGGGTAGTTCTTTCACAAAATTTATTGATGTTTACACGTCGCCTCTTCTATCTTATAGTCTCTCAAAAGTTATTTTACTAGAAACATTTTTGATTCATCAAAACCTTTTTTGTAGTTTCCATAATATATAGAAGATATAAATAGTAATATATATCATGTTATAATTATTTTTCTTTAGAGGTGAGCTGTAACACCCTAGAATTCTAAATAAAGAACGTTGTACTTAATAGCGTGCATGGCACACAATACTAATAGAAAAATGGAATATAAAATCCCAATAAATTTGGATATATTTAATATGTTGAATAACTATTTTCTATATATTTTAATGAATGCAACACTGAGTTATTTTTCTTTACCCACAAGGACAAATTTGTTTGGTAGTTTTTGTTATGTGCAAGACCGAGTTTTACCGAACAAAAATATATTATTTAGATATTATTATTTAATATAATAAGATAAAACATATCCATTGAATTTATGGTTATGAATAGGATTATATAACTTATGAAAATTAGTGGTTTAATTAAATGGTTAATGATTAATTAGAAATGAATACAAGAACCAATTTAATATAAAAGGAATGTTTTTATAAAAAACTATTTTTATGCTCTTAAAGTCATTTTATCATAATAAATTAAAATAATTACAATTGATATGTGATATTAATTTAATATATATATTATATATTAAATTAAAAATACCTGACATTCATAAAATATATTTTATAAGCTTGAGATAATAACAAATCCAATTGTATACATAAAAACCTATATTTTTATAAAAGCAGTTTAGCCACATTTTAATGGCGTGCCAATTTTAAAATAAAAATTTTAAAAGTTTTAAAAATATAATATGAAAAAAAAATAATTTTTTAAATTGAAAGGTCAAAAGTTTTTAGGGTTATTTTTTTTTGTATTTTTCTAAAATATTTCATTTATTTATGAATAATGAAAAATATTGAATTGTAATTCAAAATTTTTTTTGTCTAATTTATTTATAAAATTTAATTACAAATTTAATTTATTTTAAAGTTAACTTATTTATATTTTTTATAAAATAATCCAATTTAGGTTATTTTAGTAAATTTCACATTGAAATGGGATATAAAAACATTTCATAGTTTTTAACACTTTTACTTTAAAAACCCACATTGTTATCCAGTCTGTGGGATTAAATTAAAATTAAAATTTACCACTTATGTATTTAGTATTTGTAGAAATGGATTCTGTATTTTGAATCATAATACTTTATAATGTTTAATAATTTCAACTTAGTTTTTGACCAAAATGATTAGGGAAACTGATTAAAATTAATTACAGCAACGAAGAAGAAAATTAGCTTAACAAAGAACTAAACCTCAAACTTAACGCCTAAAATGACCTATAAAATTTTCCAAAAGGAATATTATAGAAATATTTTAACAAAATAATCTATTTTTTAAATACATACAATTATTGGGGGCACATTAGGTTACGGAGACATCTAAATTGTGTTTAGATTTATATATTTATAAGAATACCACTCCTCCATCAATATAAAAAGAAACTTACGCCTAACACATACTAGAACTTATAAATACCTTTTTATCACAAAAAATCTTATAAAATGAGATCCCAAAATCCCTACCATCAACCTAGATTCCTCAATTTGGCCTGAAATCCAGTCAAGGAATCCCTTTGGTGCAAACTAAAAGGAGTTACCCAAAGAAGAGATAACATCCTTACTCAAGCTCTTTTGTTTTATTTTAATTATCCACCCACTAAAATATTATTATTACATGCTTATATAGTAACCTAAGTATCCTAAATATTCCAATATTTTTTATATTAATGGTTTTACCTACAATTTCACACACTTCCATCCAATGGGTAACAAACTTATAGTTTGTGTGTACGATGACCTACCACCACGTTATACAATGATTGTTCGTTCTTCCTTTACCACCTATCATGGGGGGAATTATGGTAATTTTTTATATATATGGAATAAATGATATTTATAATTTATTTATGATCCATTAATTTTTATTCATCTAATAATTTTATACTTTCAATTTTGTATAAATATGATAACATCGTTTGTGGATGTGTGGAATACCACCTCCTCCAAGTGATGTGAGTCATTCACACCATACATGGAACAAATAAAGAATTATTTTTATAAAAATATGTTACATATGTGACATATTTATGATAAAAAAATTATAATATACATATATATCATTTAATTTTCATTATTTTAATATGTCAAAAAAGGAAAGTAGTGTTCATGCATATGTGTAGCCAACCGTCTCCTTCAATGGTGAATTTCATTTCCTATCACCATATTTTATGGATTACTATAAATAAATATATAATTAATATTTATGATATTTAATTTTTTTTATATTCTGGATATGAATAAATGATGATCAAATTAATAGGAACAAAAAATAAGAAGTTAAAACATACTCGAAAAACTAGGCAATTAACACCCTAAATAGTGAAAATAATGAGTGATTTTTAAAAAATAGGTAATAATATATTATAATAAGATCAAATATGAAATTAAAAATATGATTATGGTTCTGGTATAAGTTTTTTACCTAACTAAAACCATTATACAAGAAGTTAAATGATGTTCACCCAAAAGGAAATGCAAAGTAAGGGGTTTCCATCTCACTCTTTACATCCGTGAGATAAATGTCATATTCAACACTTTTATTTGGGGTTGTGTATATAATTTAAATTATGATATATTATTTCAAAAATACTTTTATGTTTATGGTATTTATGGTTTCACTTTGAATTATCTCATCCAAGGGGGGTTGTCTTGAAAATTACAAAGTGGTAAAAGTTATCGATGCAATATAACTTTCTTTCGTGATTTTTAACGTTATCTTGATATGATGAACTACTTATAATAATTTTTATTGTAAATTAAATTTATCTTAAACGTAAAAATTCTCATTCAATGGATATTGTTATTTCTTAAACCATGTATGATTTTTACATATGGTTTTCACTTTGACTTTTATTTGATCAACTATGGAATTATTGATAAATATATTTATCTTATTCAATATGGATATGTGATAAGAAACATGTTTTTTGAATTTACATATATCATTAGATATATGAATAATTATTTTGACATTAAATATATGGGGTTGGGACCATTTAATGTATTCCCTAATGGTTGGGGACTGGTTAATGCAACCCCCTCGATGCATAGGTAGTCTAATGAGACGAATCAATTGGCTAAATCAGAGTTGTTTAAATTATATTGAGAATAAATATTTATGGTATAATGGTTCATGTTCTAGATACACAACATCCAATGATTAGAAATTTTCTTTATTTATAATTCATTTTTTATTTTTATCCATGATTTTTTTCTTTGACATATATATGAATGTGTTTCAATATCAAATAATCGATTAAATGATATGTGTTTCAGTTATTTACCTTTCTATATTTATTCTTCGTTATCCAGTTATTGAGTGGAATGTTTTCTAAAATATTTACCCTAAAATTATTTATATTTATTTATTTTTTCTTCCACATTACTTACCCCTACTAATAATTTGATATCACCCTTATTTTGTTTCCTTCCCCCAAGATATGAAGAAGAAATATTTGAATAATATTTCAAGCATGCAGTACATTTCATTTTATTATGTGTCATATTTCATTTTCTTTTCCCAATATATTAAGGGTATACTATATATAATCTGGTTGTCCAAGAATTTCAAATTTTTCGATCCCTTGGGATTTTAATGTTGTATATATGCCAATGTAATTAAATAATGAACTAGCTCTAAGATTCTGTGGTTGAGGAGTTACATTTTTTTATTAGAGAAAGTTTAGTAGAAACCTTGGAAACTTGATTTAGAAAACATAGATTAAAATAAACAACCCCCAGATAAACTATGAGGATAAGTGTAGAATAATATCCTAGAATTTTGATAAGGTAGATATTATGTGGGTATATCTAGAAATACATTCTGTGTAGATACTACAAGTGGATGTTGTCCTGACACATATGTAACTAGGGGTAACAAATCTGGTAAGAAGCATCAGGATTGACTCGAGTATAACCAAGTACATGACAACATACCATACTACTCACCTAGTTTGACACTCCTGGGGGATACACTTAGGATTATTTTAATTTTCTTTACAAACTATTATGAAGGTTTTAAAATTAAATATTTCCCTAAAGTAACCAAAGTTTAAGATTTATGATGCATTAAATTTTAACTTATGTTGAGTATTATAAAATATTTTAAATTCATGATTTTTTAGCTAATATGGTATATCACATCATTTAGAAATAGTTCTTATAAAGACAAATGGTATTACTACTTAGGTAAAATGTATAGATTTTCCTACTGAGTAAACCAAGATAACTGGTATTAAAATAGAACAAATTATGGGTATATTAGGGGTGCTTAATAATGGTATAATAAATTACTTTGCCTAAATGGAGAAACCTATTCCACAATGATAATCTCCAATGTTGGATTACTTTATGTGAAAGAAGCCCCAATCATTTAGTGGGACTACTAATAAAATTATAGCTGAGCAATGGATTAGGCCTTTAGAGAATATATTCAGGGAATTATAACGTAGAGAAAAGGAAAAGGTTACAATTTTAGTTTTTTGTCTCAATGGTTGTATTTATGAATTGTATTTGTTGATACATAATATTCGGGAGGTAGAGGAAATAAAACTCATGGAATGAATAAATTTTAAGGAGGAATTATTTGATAAATATGTCCCACATGATCAAAACATTGAGATGAAGATAAAGTTACTTAGTTTAATATAAAAGGAAGAAAAAACATTTTAGATTATAAAGCTACCTTAAAGAGGTTTTATAGGTATGTTAAGGATTACATAGTCAAAGCGGAGTGAAAGACTGACCACTTATTTTAAGGTATTAAAAAAAATCCTATAAGGGTGTTGGTTTCTTATAATTTTTCATCCAAATAACAAATAGCTTTATATATAATCAAAAAGGAGGAGGAATTTTCTAGAATCAGTATATTAAAGGGGAATCAAGAGAAGAATAGGTCATATGAACACCAAGAGAAAGTGATTTCATCAAAGAAGATGATGATGAAATTTCCATTGTGTGAGAACTGTGAAATGAATCACCCTAGAAAATGCCTAAAACTAATGGGAGTTTGATTTAAATTTAGAGAGAAGGATCACCATGAGAAATAAAGATATAGTTAGAAAAAAATGCTACAATTTCATGTTACAACTTCAAGTAGATGGGGCACTACGTAAACGAATACCCCAAGCGTCAAGAAAATATTCCTTTGAAGAAGATAAGGGGTCAAAGTCCAGATTATTTTATTGATACAATAGAAGTGGAATGATTTATTGGATTTTATTTATATTCAATAATTATTTTAGTTTAGTATTTTATCATTGATTTACTGGCTATAAGAGTTATTCAATATGTAAGGATTGTATTACTGTACTGGGTTATTAAGGATTTAAGGAATATTTACAATAAAATGTGTCTTAAGTAAAAAAAGGAATAATCCATGATTCTAATAAATCTCTATGGTAATTTAAGTTATTACCCGATTCACATGTTTTGTATGTGAAGATTAAGAGCCACTTAATATTTTTTGATAAGTTCATTTTGGAAATTCAGTGGCCTTATTTCTAAAGGGTTTGATCATAATCATTTGGAAAATTTGACCCTTTAAGAAATGGTTTAACTTGATCATTGAATGAGGTTTTAGAGATTATTGTATTACTTAAACCATTGATGAAACTTGTGCTAAGAAATAAAGTATAAATAGTTTAAGTTACAACCAAAATATTTTTCTTATTAAATATTAAGATATCAAGTAATTATATTTCTTTACATTATTATAGAGTAAAATAACTCCTCAACTTTAAGAAAAGCGTCTTGAAACAAAAATGTTGTCATATTATCAAAATTTTTGATGATATTGATGAACATTATTCTAAAAAATGGTTTATGGTTTTTTGGTCAACAAATTTCACATGAATAATTTCTCTATCACCCTCCATCAAAATTTTATGCTTATATTTTTCTTCAATGTCTTTGTTTTCTCTAATGTTCTCCAAATCAAAAGCTTAGTTCTATGGAAACCATAACATTTTCTTTTCTTTATTATTATGATATGTGTTATGAACTATATTTATGATGTGGGTTTTTCAAAAATAGTATTTTAAAATATCATACCATCGATTATAGTGATCAAGTTATAATTGTAAGGACACAATTTAAATATGGTGGGGAGAATGTAACAGCCCAAAATTCTAAAGTAAGAATGTTGTATTTAATAGTGTGTATGACACACAACACCAATAATAAAAAGGAATATAACATCCTGAGAGTCCAAGATATAATTAATATCTTAAATACAAATTTTATATTTCTTTCAATGCACAAAACACTGAGTTAGGTTCTGTTACACATAAGAATTACTTTTTTCAGAAGTTTGCATTACGTGCAAGACATAGTTTTACTAAACACCAATATATTATTAAGATATTATTATTTCATATAATTAGATACAACCTATCCATTAAATTGATGGTTATGAATATTGTTAACTAACTTATGAAAATATATGGTTGAATTCATTGGTTACAAATTAATTAGAAATTAATATAAGAACTAATTGAATATAAAGGGAATGTTTTTATAAAAAAATATTTTTATGCTCACAAAGTCCTTTTATCCTAATAAATTAAATTAATTAAAATTAGTGAGTTATATTAATATATATATATATATTATTAAATAAAACATTTTTTACATTCATATAATATATTTTCTAAGCATAAGATAGGAACTAAACTAATTTTACACATAAAAATGTATATTTTTATAAAAGTAGTTTTACAAGCATTTAATGGCGCACCAATTGTAAATATGAATTTTGACACTTTTATAAATTTAATATAAAAAAATAAACTTAATTTTTCTAAAAATAAACATAAAAATAGGATAGGGTTTTTTTTGATATTTTTCATAAATATATTATTTTTTTGATGAATAATGAAAAATACTGAATTTTAATTCAAAAATTATTTTTCATCTAATTTCCTTATATAGTTAAATTATAATTTTAATTAATTTTAAAGTTAAATTAGTTAAATTTTACATTAATTAATAAAATTTAGGTAATTATAATAAATTTCACATTGAAAATGGATATAAAAACTTAGTAAAGTTTTGAACATTTTTATTTGAAAACCTTGCATTGTTGTCCCGTCAGAGGGATTAAATTTAAATTAATTAATAACAATTATATCATTAGAATTTTTAAAAAATGATAAAATATTTAGAATAATCATGATTTATAATTTATAATAAGTTAAATATATTTTTTAACCAAAAATATTAGTGAAAGTGATTAAAATTAATTACAGCGATTAAGAGGAAAATTAGCTTAACAATGAACTAAAACTTAAAATTAAGACCTAAAATGACCTAGAAACTTGTCCAAAAAAATTAATGGAAATATTTCAACCATATACAACATTTTATATAATATGGACCATTATTGAAGGCACATTATGTAAGGGGGGCCTCTCAATAGTGTTTACCTTTTTATATTTACAAGAATACCACTACTCCTCCACTATAAAAATGAACTCAACCCTCCCACTTCATCAGACATATGAAGCCATTTTCTCTCAAACAATATATACAAAGAAGCTCCCCAAAATACCTCCCCTAAATATATAATCCTCAAATTGGGAATAAATCTATCCAAGGAATCCCTTTGGTTAAAATTAAAAGGAGTTACCAAAAGATGAGGTTACATCCTTCCTCACGCTATTTTGTTTTATTTTTATTATTTGCCCATAAAATCTTATTATTACATGATTATATAATAAATTAAGTAAAATAAATATACTTATATGTTTTTATATGATGTTTTTAACATAAAATTACACACACTTCCTCCTAATGGGTAACAAAACGTATCGTTCGTGTGTCTGGCGACCTACCGCCTTGCGAATCAATGATTGCTCGTTCTTATTTTACCACCTATTATGGTGAGAATTATGATTTAAATAGTGTTTATATATGATATATATGATATTTAAAATGTATTTTTTCTTCTTCAATTTTTATATAACACATACCCTTATAATTTTTATTTTGTTTAATACGATACCATTGTTTGTGGATGTGTGGACTACCACCTCCTCAAAGAGATGTAAGTAATTCACACTATAAATGTAACATATAAAGAATGATTTTAATAAAAACATGTGACATATATGAAACATAAATGATTCAATAATTAAAATACACATAGATATTATTTAATTTTAATTATTTTAATAATGAAAAGAAATGAAAGTAGAGTTCATGCGTACATACGACCTACCGTCTCCATGAACAGTGCATTTCAAAGTAGAGTTCATGCTCTTTCTTAGAATCCAAGAGAACCAGGTTCAAAAACAAGTGGAGGATAATTTATGGGCACTATAGAAGGCACTGTAGCAGTCACTATAGCAGTTATTGTTCGCTACTGTAGTAGCCATAACAATTCACCCGATTTGGGCCTTCGGGCCACCGGTTTGGTTCTACAGGTCTGAAGGGCCTTCAGGCCATCAAAATACTTAGGATATAGGGAATTAGGGTCACAGAGACCATGGAGTAGCCCAATTCACACAGTGTAGGCCCCAGATGAGGATCAAATCTACAAGATAAGTCACTAGAAGCAGAGCTAACTCGATTGAAAGAATGAGTGGGTATGGAACTACCATCGAGGCCATGAACCATACTACTTTTTACGGGGCAATGCTAGCTGATAAGAAATGAAATTGTGGGGAGTTTTGAGATCAATGATTCATAATCTAGGGAGGGGTAGTTCTATTGGGTTGGGCCTACGGGTCATGTTTGGGAATGGTATGTCTTTGGTTCTTAATGTCCTGTATTATAGGTTATGCCGGGCCTTGTTCCTTAGGCCTATGGGTCATGTACATGTTCCCCTTCATCCCTTAGAAGGGGTATTATCCATAATAAAATAAAAAAAGAATGCATTTGGGCCATTCGGAGTGTAAAACCCAAAATGGAGAAAATAATGAAAGATTGTTAAAAAATGTGCAATAAGATATTATAAGAAGCTAAAATATAATATTAATAATATTAATATGATTTTTTATAAGTTTTTGACATGATTAAAACCATTATACAATATTTTAATGGATGTTAACCCAAAAGGAAACACAATGTAAGGGGTTTTCATCTCACTGTTTACATCCATGAGATAAATGTCGCATTCACCACTTACTTATTTTGTGTTGTTTATATACTTACCCCTATTATATATTATATTATTAATCCCTTTATCTTTATGGTATTTATGGTTTATCGTTGAATTATCTCATCCAAGGGATGAAAATTACCATGTGGTAAAACTTATCTTTGCAATATCCCTTTCTTTTGTGATTATTAACATTCTCTTAAAAAAATCACCTCTTTTTGAACATTTTTATTTTACATTACATTTATCATAAATATCCATATTTTCATTAAATGGATATTATTATTTCTTAAACTATATACAATTTTTACATAAAGTCTTAAATTTTATGGTTATTTGATTAAATGGGAGAATTATTGATAAATATATTTTTTTTATTCAATATAGATAATGGATAAGTCACTTTTTTTATGAATATAAATTGATTATTCAATGTATGAGGGATGCTTTGGACATGAAATACATGGGTTGGGGGCTATTTAATGTAAGAACTATGGGTTGGGGATTTGTTAATGCAAGACCCTTGATGCATCTGTAGTATCATGTGCCAAATCAGTTGGATAAATTAGAGCAATTTAAACTATATTGAGAATAAATCTTGATGTTATAATGGTTCATGTACTATATAAATGACATCAAATAATTAATAATTTCATTTATTTAGAATTTATGTATCATTATTATCCATGATATATTTTATTTGATATATCTATGAATGCATTTCAATCTCAGTTTATTGATTAAATGACATGTGTTTCTGTTATTTACCTTAGAATTTTGATTATTCCTTTTTCAGTTATTGAGTGGAATGTGTTCTCATTTATTTTCCATGAAATTATTCTTTTTTATTCATTATTTATTCCACTGTAATTATCCTTACTAATCATTTGAGTTCACTGTTTTTTTGTTTCCTTTACCGAGGATATGAAGAAGAAGTATTTGAATGAGATTTCAAGGATGTAGTCCATTTCATTAAATTATGCATCATGTTATATTTTCTTTTCCAAATGTCTTATGGGTATCACATATGTATTATGTTTTTCCAAAACTTCTAAACTATTCGGCCCCTTTGGACTTGAAGCTTGTATCAATGCCAATGTTATAAAATAATTCATTGTCTTATGGATTCTGAGGTTGGGGAATTACCTGAGAACAAGCATTAGGTATGATATGTACTTTATTATTAAAGAGATATGAATCCAATCATGTACATTAGTGATACTTGGATGAATTTATAAATGGTAATCCACAACTATAATTATTTCCAAAATTTCAAATGGTCTGATATACTTGGGGCTTAATTACTATGGAATTTGTCACTGGATTATCAAAGACTTCTAGGATGAATGTTACAATATAGTTTATTATTTACCACCTTGAAAAATCTATGCATTTACTAACAATAAGAGAAAATTTACCACATGAGTGCCTTACACAGCTCTATAATATTGATTTTATACAAATTCATAGTGCATAACCCATAGGTTAAACACTAGTGACATTCTTCATATGGTATGGGGTGCCCATAACCCATAGGTCGAAGGATTGAAAATTCCCTTTGATACCAACTATAAATACCCCAAACTAAGTTTCCTAGATTTAGTGGTTAATTTATTACATTGTAAGAAGATAAAGGGAATTACATATCAATGAAATAAATAGTTTAGTAGTATTTCTAACTATATTCATTCTTGAATATGATTTTAAGAATGTAAATATAAAGCATAAAATAGTGTTTTCTTTAAGTGACTCATTATTTCCTCTAACATAATCCTGTATATAAATCATTATACTAATCTTGGCATCCAAGGGATTGAAGCATAAGAAATAAGTGTGCTAAAATTCTATATAACGGTATTCAAACAATCGAATTTACCATGGATATATAACACATAATTAATACGGAAATGTAAATAATAAAAACATATTCCATTTAGTCAATATATTGAACATGAATAATAATATGGAAAAATAAAATTATTATAAAAAAATTCCATATAAATAATTACATGAGTTTGAAACATAACCATGGATATTATAACTAATTGAATAATAACAAGTAAAATCAATAACTAATATCATAATGGGAGAATTAATAATTTTATACATCATAACCAACCATCAAGGCCTCGTGTTAAGGCATATTTTATAAATGGGTAAGTACTCACCTAAAATCCCAATATAGTTTGTCTCATGAGTCCTATTAATAAATTTAGGGGCTATTATAGGAACCATCCTTTAACACCCCTAGATTTTATGAAAAACATTCTTTTAATTTCTTTGATGTATTCTATTATACACTACCCCAAGATTATCTTGTACTATACGCAACACCGTATTAGCTTGAAGTATATGCAACACTATTCTTGGCTCATGTTTCAAGTTCTTTTTGTGGAAATTATTCTACACAACATTATGTATAGATATTTTTTAATGTATAAGTGAAAAAAGTTTGTATTATGTTATACACAACACGAAATAGATCTTTCACTACACGCAAACCTGACTTGGCTTGCATTACACGCAATCAAAACCTTCTTTGACATCGTTTGTAGTACGCAATACCGAGTTTCACTAAATGAGATATTATTATAATATTATTATGAAGTAGCCGTTTGGAATAGTAATACCCAATTTTTGAAATTTGATATACTTTATTTTTCAAAATGGACTTCATTTTTGGATTCGTAATATCGAAATTATCCTAGGGTGAATTTTTGGTATTTTTCTGAAAACTTTCAATTTTTGATGAATAGTGAAAACACTCGGTTACTATTTAAAAACCGACGTTTTATTTAAATAATTAATTATTTTATTTAAATTTATATTAGGTCAAAATTGATACATAATATCTATATAAGTTCAATGTATTTCATTGGAGTCATTTTATAATAATTTTCGATATATAAAACTTTTATTGAACTTTTCACCGTCTTTTACCTACCTCCTATGAGTTTTTTGCAAACATACATAAAAAATAATTTTACCACTTTTGTGAGTGGAATTTTCAAAATTCGAGAGAAACGGTTAATATCAAGGACTAAAATGTGGTTCAATGAGATGAAAATAATTTTTTGTGAATAGAAACATTTTACTTTTATTTACCACGGTTAAAAGTAAATAGGGTAATTAAGGTTAAAAATTATATTATTATTACCATAACACATGTCCTAATTCTATTGGATAAGTCTAATTCGACCAAAAACAACTTTATAAATAAAATATGACCATTTAGGTCCACTTGGATTAGATTAGGACATTTATTATTAATTTATTTAAAGAAAGGTTAAAATAGTTAAAATCAAAGTTTAATAACTAAATCATTTTTAATAGAGGGTTATAAATAAGATAAATTCGATTATAAATATTCATTAGAAAGATAATACGATTTCCTACATAATGGTATTTTATTTATAATTTTTAGACATTATATAGTTTAATTTATTTATGACACAATGATGATGCAGTAATTACCTTATTAATGAAATATTAACATAATTGTTGATATAAATACCCAAATAAATGCAATTTGAAACTTTTTATGAATTACACTAATTTTATAGGTTAATATGACATATTAGTATTTATTTAATTAACTTTTTTAGAACTAATCATGCTGTTATTATTTTTAGAAAAATAAATTACCAAATAGTGTCAAAATTGACATAAACTAGTTTTTTAAACAAATATTATATTATTAATTGTTATTTTATTCACGAAAATCTGGGGTTCAGACAAAATAATTATATAATGATATATATATTAATAATTTACCACTTGGGGTTCGTTTGTCTTGTTATAGTATGTTTATTAACCATATAGTGTAAGAAAACAAGAAGACACCGTAAAAGTTAAATTATTTAACTTAGAGTTAAATCTATATGATAAGGTTAAAATAGTAACCTAAACTTGTCTAAAATATTTTATTTGAGAGGATTTAGACCCATAACCACCTTATATTCTAAATAAATCCATTTTATCTATTAAAAACGGAATATTACTTTATAATAAAATAATATTTAAAGTTTTTCCTAAGGTGACCCTCTCCTCCCTTATAAAAGGGAACCTGCTCCCTCTTCTCCTCACACCACATTGAGACTTCAAGCTCGGCCAAACCCTGCCAATTTATCTTCTAAACTTCCCTAGTAATATTCTAGAGGTCTTGGTCTTCTTCAAAGTCCAATTTTAGTGCCCTAAGAGGAGGTTTTAAATAGCCATGTGGAAGAAGAGGTAATATCCGTTACCGATTCTTTCAAATTTATTTCTTCTTCTACTTCCTATTCTTTAGTTGTTTAATTATTAAGTAATATCATCAGTATCAATCATATAATGGTATGTTATTATAAATATAAAACAACCCTATTTAACCTTCTATCCATCCTACGAAAAATGAAATCACCGCACATGCGTACGTACGGAATACCGTCTCCATGACGTGGTGTAATCTGTTTTCGACCACCACCTTACTTGGATGGGTATAATGGTGTTAATAAATAACTATATATTATTATTGTAAAGTTATATTTATTATTAAATATTATACATACCCTTCAATACAATTCCACGATCATGGGAATGATATCATCACTCGTGCGTACGTACGGACTACCGTCTCCACGATGCGATGAGATTCATTCTCCATGTTAACCATTCATGAATGATTATAAAGTATATATAATTAATAATAATGAGATATATGAAATAATAATGACACTTTATTTATATATATATATATTTCATCAAATTAATTCCATTCAATTCAATAAGGAAACGAAAACAGCGTTCATGCGTAAGTACGACCTACCGTCTCCATGAACGGTGTATTTCATTACATTTATCGATATATCATATATATATATATGTATATGCTGAATATATATTATATATAAATCATGTTTTAAATTCTGTAATTAAGTAAATCATTATATAAGTAATAATATCATGAACAACAAGTCAAAACACATACAATAAATGAAACGATTTAACCCAAATCGCTGCTCTTACATCGAATTTACAAACGAAAAGGTAATATAAAGTCATAAGTAAACTATATATGATATCATAACAATGAATAGGATTCTGTAATAATTCAATGACATTATTTAAATCATTATACTGGAGGTTCAGATACATACGAAGCATATCAGTCATAAGGTAAGGGAGAACTATTCCAATCTCATTCTTATCCGAGATTGTTATTCCTAAGTATTTACTGGGGTTATTGTTATCATCCATGCCCATGTTTTCAAAAAAGAATTTCATGTATTTTTTAAGTCATTTTTACCCATTTTTTAAATTTACCACATGTTATTAAAGGAATTTTACTTATTTTTACCACATGGGGAACTTTTTGACTTTTCCGACAAAAGTACGAGATGAATGTTATTTTTAACTTATACGGCATGAACAGATTTTTAGAGTTTAATAACGCCTCATTTTCATGAAGATTACTCTAAAAGATATTATGACTATTTTCAAAAAAATACTTTTATTTTACAGTTTCATGTAACTTTGTGAAAATAAAATGATTTTGAAGAAGAAAGGATATTTTACTCAACAATTCATTTCAAGTGTTTTATCAAAACCATTTTCCATCTAAGATGACATTATTTCATATTTGTATGTTTCAAGTATAAGGTCTCTATTATTTACATGGTTTCAATTTTCTTATGATGAAATATCCATTTGTTTTATATGGATTATGTGATGATGGTATGATGTTTATGAAACCCATTTTATTCTTTGGGTTATGATGAATGTTCTAAGTTTATTTTGTGGCAAAAGTAAGAATGATTTCATTATGACATGGGTGGGACCTATATCTCCCTCTAATGCATTAGTTAAAGATTTATATCTCATGAGATATACATGGCTATAACGGTAAATTAATCCGGTTCAGTAATACAGGACTAGAACGAGGAGTGAAATCGATTCAGAAAGGGACTTTTTCCACTAAGATGGTCTTGGCATCAATGCCTTGGCTACTATGGAAATCATAACATGTGCTTAATGGTTTTCACAATTACATTCTTTATTCCCATGCTATTTTATCATGATTGATGATCCATTATGATATATTCCTTACATACTTCCATGATTTATGTCTTTGATAATGATTTTGATGCTTAGATTTTATGTTCATGTTTTTTCATTAAAATGTTTATGGATTTTTTTATGTTCTATATGTTTACCGTTACTAAGGATTTGAGCTCACCCTTTTTATGTTTTATTTTCCCCAGGATATAAAGAAAGGTTTTAGGTAAGAAAACCAAAAGGGGAAGATCTTTATGGGAGATGTTGAAGATCTTTCACCATTATTAGAAGATTACGTTCCGAGTTTCCAAAGACACTAAACTAGTACGTTCTTTGGGCGTCTGTTTTTTTCATGTATTAAATATTCCAAAAAAGAAATGTAATGTCCATGTACGTCAAGATTTGGGTCTCTACAGTTTGTATCTGAGGCAAATGAGGTAGGAATGAATCCGATCATTGGGAACTCTCACATGTGAGCATTGGATGAAGCATGGCTCTCCTCCCAAGGGCTTCATGAAGAAATGGCTGTCACTGGGGATGGTGGTGTGTCCCGCCTAGGGGGTGTAGCCACCCGTGGCGTGCCCTAATAGGTATCAATTATAGTCCACAAGATATAATTCCAGACGGCTACAGTTGGAATCAGAGTGAAGGTTTAGTTAACCTTTGGAAACTAGGATGCAAAAACTTTATTGATATCCCTAGAGATATTTATAAGTTATGTCTAGGGATGTCCCTAAGGTTAAGTATAAGTATAGGTTATAGTCCTAGAATTATAGTAACGATCTTAGAATTTAACCTAAGATGTTAGATATTGAAGGTAATCCCCCTTGATTATTATTTTGGCCTCTCACACTATTCTTTTTGGGTTTTAGAAAATTGATGAAAATGGGAAGATTCATGATAATGGAGGATATGATGGAAAATGGAATGATATTCTTCATGAGAAACCGAATGAAATTGGATCTGGAGGTCCACATATCGTTATTATGCCTAATCAGAAATCTCATAATATGATAAATAATCTCAACATTGGTAAGTTTCCCGACTCAGCTAATAAGCGAAATATGGAGTTTCATGATGATCATAGAAGAAAGAATGTTCAATTTATCTCATGTAAATAATGTGGGAAGAGGAATCAAGGATAATGTTTCAAAGGAACTGGAAGAAGATTTGGCTGCGGAAAAGAAGGTCACAAATCCAGTAAGTGAAAAGGAAAAGGTTCAGTTAACACCATGGAGAAGGATAATGGTATTTCTACGACATCTACAATGATTAGATGTTTTAAATGTGGAATGTATGGGCATTATGCAAACCAATTCCCTAAGGGAAAATATCATGAAGAGAATCAACATGGTCATATGGGTAGTATTTATGTGGATGATGATGAGGAGACTACAAATGATATATGAGATGAAATAAGTGTTGAAGTTTGGTCAATGGTTTAATATGGTAATGGAATAATTTATGTTTATCAAGAGTTATGTTGTATAGTTAATGGTACTATGGAATAACTAATCATTTAAGGATTGTTACACTATTGTTTTTCCTAAAGTATTTGAAAGTATATGTTGAATGGTACCATTAACCATGAAAGGTTATTCAGATATTTTTGGAAAGAAGATGATATGTGCATAATGAATGGATAAGGAGAAAATAATATGTTTGATAGTATTAATGAGCTCATGATTGATATAAGGACTAAGTGATATCATGGTTTGAGTATATAGAATTTTTGGGATTTTGGTATGTGGAAAGAGTTAACTTTTAACTGCATTCATGTTTTGACTAAGGTTCAATGTGTATTCATTTTTCAAGAGAATACATGATTAAGGTATTCACATGTTTGGAATGTGAACAACTCGATATATCTTATATGGGGGATAAATGATGGTATTCACATGCTAGGTTTATGAAATTTCTAGTAATTATTTTCATTATACTATAATATTGGACTGAAGTATTTTTGATAAGCTTAAAGGTTAGAATGGATTAAGTTGGACATCCGATATAATTGTTTAAGGCTAGAACTTTTTTTTGATACTATTTCTAGAATGTTATAATAGTGTAGTTTTTGAAAAAGGAAAACCCATAGGATGAGCGACAACCCATCACATCGGACAAGGTTATGGGAATTGAACCCACAACCAAAGTGCGACATGCCTTTATCGCCTACCACTAGCCTACAGGAAGTCCCTAGTTAATAGAAAAATAGTTTTATTTTATTAAGCGCTATAATAGCTAAAGTATAAGTCCATTTTAGTAACCATATAAGATTAATCTCAGCATATATGAACTTCTATATATTTAATAAATTATTATAAACTTTTTGCGATAGAAATATATGAAATGACCTATCATTATATCGCATAATCTGCTAACACTTCACAGAAGACAAATTCAACTTAATTTCTTTAAGAGATGAAGTGGAAATTGTTCGAGGCACGAGAAATGGTGAGATTGTACCAAAATCAAGTAAGTATTTATTTTAATTCAAAAATTCTTCAACTTTAGGGAAATGATCTTGAAAACAAAAAAATGTTGTCCTAGTGCTCTCATATCTGATGAATCAGATGGTACATTAGATGATCACAAATATATGGCTTTGGGATTGTTGGCTTTTTCATAGCCATGTCCTCTACCACTCTTCATTAGAAGTTGATGGTTATATTTATCTTCTATGTCCATATTTTCACATATGTTCTACTATGTGAAAACCCAGTGATTCCTTAATTTGGGTAACTGTTACATTTCATACTTAAGGATTTAATGTTAATTTTTGGTATTCCTTTTTTACGATGTGGGTTTCTATTGAAGAAACTTTGAAGTAGAAAACCATTTACAACCCCGAAGAATTTCGAGGGAAAATTCACTTTAAGGGGGGGGGGGTAGAATGTAACACACTCAGATTTTATGAAAAATATTCTTTTAATTTCTTGGATGTCTTCTATTATAAACTACACCAAGATTAGGTTGTACTATATGAAACACTTTATTAGCTTGCAGTATATGAAACACTATTCTTGGCTCGTGTTTCAAGTTCGTTTTGTGGAAATTATTCTACACAATATTAAGTATAGATTTTGTTTAATTTATAAATGAAAAATGTTTTGACTATGTTATACGCAACACTAAATAGAGCTTTCACTACACGCAGCCCTAACTTCGCTTCCATTACTCACAATCAAGACCTTCTTCGATAGTGTGTGTAGTACGCAATACCGAGTTTCACTAAACAAGATATTATTATAATATTTTTATGAACTAGCCGTTATGAATAGTAATACCCAATTTTTGAAATTTTTGAAATTTTTGAAATTTAATTTTTCAAAATGGATTTCTTTTTTGGATCCGGAATATCGAAATTAGCCTAAGGTGATTTTTTGGTACTTTTCTGAAAACTTTCAATTTTTGATGAATAGTGAAAACACTAGGTTACTATTTAAAAACCGACTTTTTATTTAAATTTATTTTAGGTCAAAATTGATAAATAATACCTATATAAGTTTATTGTAATTAATTGGAGTCATTTTATAATAATTTTTGATATAGAAAAATCTTATTGAACTTTTCACCATTTTTACCTACCTCCTAGGAGCTTTTTGAAAACTTACATAAAACTAAATTTTACCTCTTCTGTGAGTGGAATTTCAAAAATCTGAGAGACGCGGTTAATATTAAGGACTAAAATGTGGTTCAATGAGATGAAAATAATTTTTGGTGAATAGTAACTTTTTACTTTTATTTACCACGGTTAAAAGTAAATAGGGTAATTAAGGGTAAAAATGAAATTATTATTACACTAACACATGTCATAATTCTATTGGATAAGTGTAATTCGACAAAAAAGAACCTTAGGAATTAAAAAATACCATTTAGGTCTACTTCAATTAGATTAGGACATTTATTATTAATTTATTTAAAGAAGGGTTAAAATAGTTAAAATCAATGTTTAATAACTAAATCATTATTAATAGAGGGTTATATATAAGATAAATTAAACTATAAATATTAACTAGAAATATAAAAAGATTTACTACATAATGGTACTTTATTTATAATTTTTAAAAATTAAATAATTTAATTTATTTATGACACAATGATGATACGGTAATTACCTAGTTAATGAAATATTAACATAATTGATGTTATAAATACCCAAATAAATGTAATTTGAGACTTTTTTTAAATTAAACTAATTTTATAGGTTAATTTGACATATTATTATTTATTTAATTAACTTTTTTTGAACTAATCGTGCTGTTATGATTTTCACAAAAATCAATTAACAAATAGTGTCAAAATTGACATAAAATAGTTTTTTAAACAAATATTATATTATTAATTGTTATTTTATTCCTAAAAATATAAGGTTCAGACAAATGACTTATATAAGGTTATATATTTTTAATAACTAACCACTTGGGGTTAGTTTGGCTTGTTATTGAATGTTTATTAACCATATAGTGTAAGAAAACAAGAAGATACGATAAAAGTTAAATTATTTAACTTAGAGTTAAATCTATATGATAAGGTTAAAATAGTAACCTAAAATTGTCTAAAATATATTGTTTGAGATGATTTCGACCCATAACCACCTTAGCATCTAAATAAATCCATTTGTAGCTAGTAAAAACCAAATATGACTTTATAATAAAATAATATTTTAAGCTTTTCCTAAGGTGCCTCTCTCCTACCTTATAAGAGGGAACCTCATCCCTCTTCTCCTCACACCACTTTGAGCCTTCAAGCACAGCCAAACCCTGCCAATTTATCTTATCCACTTCTCTAGTATTATTATAGAGGTCCTGTTCTTCTTAAAAGTCAAATTTTAGTGCCCTAAGAGGAGGTTTCAAAGAGGCGTGTGGAAGAAGAGGTAATATCCGTTACCGATTCTTTCAAATTTATTTCTTCTTCTACTTCCTCTTCTTTAGTTGTTTCATTATGAAGTAATAACATCAGTATCAATAATATAATGTTATGTTATTATAAATATGAAACAACCCTATTTCACCTTCTATCAATCCTACGGAAAATGAAATCACCGCACGTGCGTATGTACGGAATACCGTCTCCACGCCGTGGTGTAATCTGTTTTCGACCACCAACTTCTTTGGATGGGTATAATGGTGTAAATAAATAACTATATATTATTATTTTAAATTGATATTTATTCTTAAATATTATACATACGCTTTAATACAATTCCACGATCATGGTAATGATATCATTGCTCGTGCGTACGTACGGACTACCGTCTCCACGACGCGATGAGATTCATTCTCCATGTTAACCATTAATGAATGATTATAAAGTATATAAAATGAATAATAATGAGATATATGAAATAATAATGATACTGGATTTATTTATATATATATATGTCATCTACTTAATTCCATTCAATTCAATAAGGAAACCAAAACATCGTTCATGCATACGTTCGGCCTACCGTCTCCATGAACGGTGTATTTCATTCCATTTATTGATCTATCATATATATATGTATATATGCTGAATATATATTATATATAAATCATGTTTTACATTATTTAATTAAGTAAATCATGATATAAGTAATAATATCAAGAACAACAAGTCGAAACACGTACAATAAATGAAATGATTTTACACAAATCGCTGCTTTTACATCGAATTTACAAAATAACGGGTAATATAAAGTCATAACTAAAATATATATGATATCATAACAATGAATATGATTCCATAATAATTCAATGACATTATTTAAATCATTATACAGGAGGTTCAGATACATATGAATCATATCAGACATAAAGTAAGGGATAACTATTCCAATCTTGTTCTTATCTGAGATTGTTATTCGTAAGTATTTATTGGGGTTATTTTTATCATCCATGCCCATATTTTATAAAAACGTTTTAATGTATTTTTAAAGTCCTTTTTACCCATTTTAGAAATTTACCACATGTTATTAAAGGAATATTACTTTTTTTTACCACACGGGGATCTTTTTGACTTTTCCGACAAAACTACGAGAAGAATGTTATTTTTAACTTATACGGCGTGCACGGATTTTTACGGTTTCATAACGCCTAATTTTCATGAAGCTTAATCTACAAGATATTATGAATATTTTTAAAAAAGTACTTTTCTTTTAAAATTTCATGGAATTTTGTGAAAATAAAATGATTTTGAAGAAGAAAGAATATTTTCCTCAAGAATTCATTTCAAGTGTTTTATCAAAACCATTTTCCATCTAAGATGTCATTATTTAATATGTGTATGTTTCAAGTATAATGTCTCTATTATTTACATGGTTTCACTTTTCTTATGAATAAATATCCATTTTTTATATGGATTATGTGATGATGGGATGATTTTTATGAAACCCATTTTAGTCTTTGGGTTATGATGAATGTTATAAGTTTATTTTGTGGAACAAGTAAGAATGATTTCATTATGAGATCAGTAGGACCTATATCTCCCTCCAATGAATTGGGTAAGGACTTATATCTCATGAGATTGAAATGGATGGAATGGTAAGTTAATCCGATTTAGTAATACATGACTGGAACGTTGAGTGAACTCGATTCAGAAAGAGACTTTATCCACTAAGATGGTCTTGGAAGCAATGCCTTTGCTACTGTGGAAATCATAACATGTTCTTAATGGTTGACACAATTACATGATATATTCCCATGATATTTTATCATTATTTATGATCCATTATGATATATTCCTTACGTACTTCCAAGATTTATGTCTTTTCTCAAGATATTTATGCTTAGATTTTATGTTCAAGTTTTTGAATTCAAATTGAGCTCACCCGTTTTATGTTTTATTTTCCCCAGGATATAAAGAATGGTTTTAGGTAAGAAAACCAAATTTGTAAGATCTTTATAAGAGATGTTTAAGATCATTCACCATGATTAGAATATTACGTTCCAAGTTTCCAAAGACACTAAACTAATACGATCTTTGGGAGTATGTTTTTTTCATGTATTAAATATTCCAAAAAAGTAATGTAATGTCCATGTATGTCAAGATTTGGGTCTCTACACATCCATAACTTATTAAGACTAATTCATTCATCATATTAAAGTGATGAAATGAAATTAACAAAAACATTATTATTGAAAAACTAACATATGAAATGTTAATAATTTCCCTAATCAATAAATATAATCATAAACCATTTAGAGTAATATGATTAATGGCATAAAAATAGTATATCCCCAGTCAAAATGACAATAAAAAATGAATAAATAATAAGGAAAGTATCATTGGATTATATACTTATTAAATCATAAGTAACATTAATTTTTGTTATCTTATATGGAAAGTTATTTTTAAAGATTACTTGAAACATTCCATGAGGAGAATATATTTTCATTGAAAACCATCTTTTTAAACTAAAAAATTAATAAAATAATTTCAAAATACTTTTCATTTAAAATAAAATTGGAAAATTATTGTGGAATTTTCAAATAAAATAATGGTTATAATGGTAAAAAATTCCATTCACGTTGTCACAACCCAATCTATGAAATTTAATTAATTTAATTATCTTAATAGTATTATTATCTTTTGTTCCATTTGGTACAGTTTAAGCACAGTTGTTCATATGCGTGACTCCTTACAGGTAACTGTGCGAGGATGATAGGCCTAGGTATTGGACAATGCACGAGTTAAATTTCTTGGTTGTAATTTTTGAAACAAATAAAATTTTATTAAATTAATTTTTTTATGTCTAAAACATAAAAATAAAAATAATATTTTTATATTTTGTAATGATATAATTAATATTATTAAATATTTTATTAATATTATTGTAAATAAATTTTCATTAAATTTATTATTTTTTAAAAGGAAATGATGATTATTATTTTTAGTATACTTGTAATAATAAAAATAATAAAAATAAAAAATAATAATAATATTATTGTAATAATAATATTATTATTATTATAAGAAGTTAAAAAGAAAAAAATAACCCCCTCCCCTACTCCTACAGGAGGCGCACCTAGTGCCCCCCTTATAGGTCGTGACCCCCGCCGTACCTCCCCTCACCGGTCTGGCCACACTCCTCACCATGCATTCCTCTAGAGATGCACCCTACCACCACACCTACTCCCAGAAGTGCACCTCTCCCCCCCTTTTACACCGATCGGCATAGCTGACCCTTGATGACCTTCCCTACATCGGCAAGCATCTCGATGCCACCCCTATCCTCCCTGACGGTCTTCGCTATGGTTGTGCCCGCCTCACCAAAATCCTCTTCCTTTTTCATTTTTTTATTTGAAACTTTTTGGGTGTTTTATTCAGTTTGGTTGGAGCCTAAATTTAATTTTGATGTGTGAATCATTGTTCATGGGGTTTTAAGGCTTGTAGAACATTCATGGATGGTTGTTCTCCCTTCCATTGAAGCATGATGGCATGTGTACCCCACCGAGGAAGCTGGTTCCATGACATAACTTTTTAGATTTTCTTAATATGCATGTGTGACTTTATAAATATGTTCTGTGGATTTAATGTGTGGTAAAAAAATGTGTGTAAAGCTGTATTTTGGCATGATTAAGTGATGAAAATGGGTTTCATAAGGGATAATGACTCTCTTTTTATTGTGTTTTATTGTGGTTATATTTAATGTATTTTATGGATTGTTTCGGAAATGTGAAGTGTGTTTTAAAGGGAAATTATGGTTCAAATGTATAAAAAATTGGGTTTTCAAATGAAATTAATTATATTGGGAATCTCATCCTTGTGTGCGTTTTGAAATATTATTTTAGAATTGAGTAAATAATGCGAAACATGTTGTGAAATGATTGTGGCATGTGGGTGGTTTTGAAATGTGCATGGCCTTTGAAAACCAGTTGGATTTAATTATGTGTTTTTCTTGTGATTTTTCTAAGCGGTCTCTTTATGAAATGTGAAAGTCATGTTGAAGTGTGTTTTGAAATGGTTTTGGTGTTTTTAAAATGAAAGGTGTCTTGTTTGGCGAAAAGAGATTTATTCTTAGAAATGTCTTGTAAAAAAGAGATTTCGCAATGTTGGGAAAAATGGATTTTAAATTGGTTTTGGTACATACATTCATGGTGAAAAAAATGCATGTTTTCCACTGATTACTTTAAAAAGTGTTTTCATTTAAAATTTTATTTATCAAAATATTTTTTGGGGTTTTAGTAGAAAATGGGTTACTTTTTTGGATTAATTTTATTTTAGGTTATTATGATGTTTATAGTTTTTTGTTTTTTATTAAGGTTATTTGGTCATTAAATTTTTGTTTGGAGTCACTGGGTCTAAGGGTACTTGCCTGCGTATGCATTGGTAACTATATATATATATTTAGGGTCCCTCATTATGTGTATATTCATCCATGGTAGTGAATATACATGTATGGGACTAAGTGTTTCTATGTATATATATTGAAATGCATACTTAGGTGAGTGGAGACTAGTATATGTATATAAGAATATGTGTAAGGATCCCCTTTCACTTGTTCATGGGCCATGATAATGTGTTCATAGGGGAATGGAGTACTTTCATGTATGTGAAGACGCATATACTTAGTGAGGGAGCAATAGATTTTAATTAGAAAGTGCCAAGAGATAAAGTGGACGACTTGGTATCACATTGAGGTAGTTTCCCTATATCCTGATCTTTATTTAGAATTTCATTTATTACTTAGTGTTCTTTTGAAAGTGTGTTTTCTGATTTTATATAAAATGAATATGCTATAAATATATGTATATATAAATTGTTTTGGTTCTTGAAAAATGATTTTTTTATGTCTTGAATGTGAAATGGTTATTTCCAAAGACATGTGTACTTTCTGCCAATTTTGTTTTAAAAAGGGTAATGACCTATTTGATTTCCAATGAGTTCTAGAGTGATCTCCAAAATTGGTTTTGGGTGAACATGTTTTCTAAAGAAAATTCATTCTTGTGGAGTAATGAGGCCCCTTTGGTTCCTTGAAAATTATTTTTGAATGTAATAAATCCTTCTTAAAGCATGCCCCATTATTTTTGAAACATAATGTGTGTGTTAAATGTGCGATTTGTGATATGTGGCTAAATAAATGGCTTATGTGATGTTGTTTGACATAAAAAGGGGAATGTACTTAAATATGGAGAATTATGGTGAGAGTTTGAATGGGGTTTGGATAAAGAAAGTTTTTTCTTTTCATTTATGTTATTTTGAAAAAACCTCACCACCATTTGAAATAGAGCACATTAGTAACCCTGGGTATCTTAGTGGGAAGACTAGAACTAGTGCACTATTGATCTAAAGTGGTATCGTACTTGTTTCACTTAGAAATATTGATGCGTACGACACTAACTAAACTATTATTGTGATGTTTAGGACCACTAGGTTATGGGTATGTTCTCTACTAGTTTATTGTGCATAATAACGGATAATTTTTATGGTTACTTTTCACCATGACATTAGGTTCTGGGGTCCCATTTGTTCTAGTTACATATAGGGATTCCCCGTGGTGATCATTTGTGACATGTTGTTTATTATTTGATTTTTCATTTTACTTTTTTCTCACTTGATGTCTCAATTGTAGAAATCACACCTTAATCTACGTTAGTTTCCTTTCATTTTGGAAATTTTAATCCATACTTGGATTCTATTTTAAAAATAAATTGGAAGAGAAATGTTTTTTCTTAAAAATGTATACTTGTTAATTGATTTTGAAAAGAATGAAAACCATTATTTTAGTATGGATTTTTCCTCAAACTTGCAGATTGAGTTTATTATTAAAGGTAAGGGCATAGGGTGTTGTTATCTCATGGATTTACTTCTAATAATCTCGGCGATCACACCTACTTTTTACTTTCAAGTTCTAGACATGGATTGTTCTTGTAGAAAGCATGGTTCTATGTTCGGTGGTAACCCACGGGGTCACTCAGAGGTATGTTTAGCTGGTTATCTTTATTTTATTTTTTTGCTATTAGTGTTAAACTATTTTTCCGATTTATTTTTGTTTATATGTATTTTAGTTTCTTGGATATTTCATTCCCTACTACTTGTTTTGATGCCCAACACTAGTTTCTAGCCCATGGAGATTGGGAATGCCCTTCGGGCCATGTTGTGGACTGACTTGGGTGACCGGTTCCGGGTTGACCTAGATTGGTTCATTAGAAAATGGTATCAAAGGGTCCCTTATTATTTGGGTTGTTTGGTTTATTAGTGATTAGGTGTGTCGGTACTCAATAAGAAAGTAAAATAAGAATGTCATGAACCCTTTCCCATCCCGAGGCTCAAGTTTTTAGGGGCAGTCCAGGATTTGAATTATTTTCTCAGTTTGTGTTGATGAAGGATGAAAAAGGAAGTGATATAGTGTTATGCGATGAGATTGCATGGAGTAACGACCCATCTATAGCCCGAGTGCATGATTCAAGATACTTCCTGTGGTGGATTCTCACTCTGAGCATGGTCTTCTGAGACATGTTTTTGGGTTGGAATATCCACTAGTCCTTTATTTTGGGAATTTTTTATGTGAGTTATGATTGGGAATAGTTTTAAATTATAAAAGTGAATTTAAAAAATGAAAATGGGTTTTCATGAAAAGTGGGTTTTGGTATGTGGAAAATGGATTTTGAATAAGGATGTTTTTAAGTTAAAAGAAATGGTAGTTTTTGTAATAGTGTATTTTCCTTGTGTTTTTATATGTTTGACTTATGAGTCTGTTTCCCTTTGATTTGGGGTGTTTCTTTTGGGTGTGTTTTCATGTTGCTCGGGGTATGCTACTCAGAAAGGTCGTGAATATGGCCAGGTAGTCAAGCCTAGTTTTAGTTCTCTTTAAGGGTTTCTAGCTTATCACTGAAATTGAGATTTTTTGGGACAATTGTGTGGTCATTGAAGTTGATCATGTATTTAGGTTGTTGGGAACTCATGAGTTGGTTAATGTTAGTATCGTTTTGGTTGGTCCGGTTTTGGATTAGTAGAGGTTTAATGACTCATTATCATTGGAGTTTGGGTGTATTTGGTAATGGTTGGATTTTTTGAAGGTTCCCCATCTGGCGAGCAAGTTGTGTTATAAGAACCTACTTATGAAGAATCTCATTCATTAGTTCCAGCTCCTTGTTTATCAGAACTTTCTCTTAAGTGTCATTTGTATGGACAATTCGGGCATTCTAATTAGCCTTTTCACATCCCTCTAAAGTTTTATTGATGTGTGACCATTCAGGTTAGCGATGGAATGTTTTGAAAGAATCATATTTTTAGAAATGAGTTTTGGTTGGGGGATGATAATGCCTAATCGTGAGGCCTAAGATTCTTAAGCAATCAGAGCCCTAGCCTCAGGTCTTGGGGTCAATCTCACACATATTCAAGAGTTTCCAAAGGTGTAAGAAACCTCGACATGGTTCATGTTTTTCTTATTGAGATGGAAACATCTACAGTTTTCTTAACTTTTCATATTTTAGTAGGGAAAAGTTCATCATTCCATTAGAAAAGTGTGATGAAATTTTTCATTTTCATTCTAAGATACTTTCTCTATTCAAAATGCGGCTTTTAGAAGCGTTCGTTTTGTGATAAAAGTGTTTGAGTTTTGTGGAGTTAGTGGATTGTGTTTTCTATTTGAGTTGAGTTTTCTATCATGGGTTTTCCCTAGTATTGTGATTTTTTACTGGTGGGGGGGATTTTTGATTCTGGAAGTGTTTCATTGACCCTTATTTGGAGGGTTTCAGTTCTGGTAGGGATATCCTTCATCCCGGTGCCCTGAAATACTGGGATGCTTCATTGTGTGTTTTCAGGTTGAGACCTTGTGGTAGGATCATTTCATTCATGACAAAGGGATTTGGTTATATTTGGTATTAATAACTCCATATTTTCTGGTTGGGGTAAATCCAATGTTGGTTGATGTGAGTGAGTTGGGTGAAATCAGATTAGGAGTTCCCATATTGACCCCCTCAGGGGGTGGCATGTTCAGTTTTTATTGTTTCTATGTTATCAGAATTATTGTGGTGGGAAGAACCCTCTCATTTTCTTCCCTTGTTTTGTGTGGTGGTCTCCCATGGATCAATCGAGTGTGATATGTAGAGAGTAAATGTCACCCTGTGTTTCATGATTTTTTCACTGGTTGGTTTGGGCATGGACTTGATGTTTGGTTAATGATCAGATTGTTGACTTTATGGGGGCAGAAATTGCTCGTGGTGGGGATAGTTATCACAGCCTGATCTCCAGAATTTAATTATTTTAAATATTTTAATTTGTAATATCCTCTTTAGTTCCAATCAGTACGGTCGGTGCACAGTTGTTCAACTCTGTTACTGCTTGCCGGTAACTGTGCAAGGATTCCAGGACTAGGTAATGGCATATGCGTGGGTTAAATCATGTGGTTTCCATTGTTTGAAACAAATAAAATTTTATAAAAATAAAATTTGGTAAATGTTTAAAACATATTATTAATAATATTATTATGTAGGTAATGATATTATTATTATTATAAATTTTTTTTGTTAATATTATTGTAATTAATTTTTTATTACTGTTATTATTATTTAAAAGTAATGATTATTATTATTATTATTAGTATATTTGTAATTATTATTAATATTATTACTGTATTATTATTATTTTATTATTATTATTATTATAAGAAGTTAAAAGAAAAAAACAATAAGAGTAAACCCTTGGGGGGCGTCACCCCTCCCTTCCCTTACTCCTGCGTGAGGCACACCCAGAACCCCCTCCTTGTAGGTTAAAACTCCCGCCAAACCTCCCCTCGCTGCTCTGACAATGTTCTGGGTGCCCCCTTCACCGTACCTTACTACAACTATGCACCCTTACACTAAAAATCCTCCTAGTAGTGTACATATCCCACTCCTTTTCTTCGGTCAGTGCGACTGACCGCCGATGACCTCCATTGCTCTGGATTGTATCCTAGCACCACCCCTTCCACTCTGATGGTCTTTGCTCCGACTGTGCCTCCGTCATCGATATCCTCTTCCTCCGATGTTTTTTATTTCAAACTTTTTGGGGGTTTTATTCAATTTGGTCAGACCCTAAATTTAGGGTTGATGTGTGAATTGTTGTTATTTGGGTTTTGGGTCTTATAGATCATTCATGGGGTGTTGTTATCCCTTCTGTTAAAGAGTGTTGGAATCTGCACCCCACTAAGGTAGCTGGTTCCATCCCTCAACTTTTATATGTTCTTAATATGCATGTGTGCCTTTATAAATGTGTTTTATGGGTTTAATGTGTGGGAAAAAAAGTGTTATAAAAGTATTTTGTCATGCTTAACTGATGAATATGTGTTTTATAAGGGATAATGACTCTCTTTAGAATTTGTTTTATTGTGGTTATTTTTGAAAGTATATTATGAATTTTTTGCGAAATGTGAAGTGTGTTTTCAAGGTAACTTGTGGTGAAAATGTATCAAAATAGGGTTTTACAATGAAATAAATTATATCGGGAATGTTATCCTTGTGTTCATTTTGAAATATGATTTGAGAATTGAGTAAATAATGTGAAACATTTTGTGATATGAATGTGTCATATGGTTAGTTTTGAAACATGCTTGGACTTTGAAAACCAATTTGATTTAATTTTGTGTTTTTCTTTTTATTTTTATAAATAAGTTCTTTATTATATGTGAAATTCATGTTGACATTTATTTTGAAATGAATTTTGTGTGTGTAAATGGAAGGTTCCTTGTTTGAGGAAAAGAGTGTGATGCATAACAATTCATAGTTAAAAATAGATTTTTAGTGAAAAAGATATTTCACACTACTTGGAAAAATTGGTTTTAAATCTATTTTGGTAAATACATTCGGGGTGTGGAAAAGGCATGTTTGACACTACTTACTTTAAAAAGTGTTTTCCTTTAACAATGTACTTCTTAAATGTTTTATTGGTTTTTTAATTTTATCTATGTTCCTTTGTTTGGATTAATTTTATTTTAGTTTATTTTGATGTTTACGGTTTTATATTGTTTTATTAAGGTGCGTTCGTCTCTGCATTGTGGTTTTGAGTCGCCGGGTCTAAGGTGAGTCACCTATGTATGAATTGGTAAGTATATATATATAGGTTCCTTGGTTATGTGTATATTCATCCATAGAGGTGAATACACATGTATGGGGCTAGGTGTTCCAGTATATATATATAAATAAATACGTAGGTGAGTGGAGACTAGTATATGCATATAAGCATACGTTTAAGGATCCCCTTACACATGTTTATGGGCCATGTGAATGTGTGCATAGGGGATAGGTTCCCTTGAACATATGATAAGATTCATATACTTAGTTGTGAAGCATCATATTTTAGTTAAAATGTTCCAAGAATTGAATTGGGAGGCTTGGTTCCACCTTGAGGTAGGTTCCCTATGCCCTGATCTTTATTTTGAATTTCTATTTTTTCTTAGTGTTCTTTTGAAAGTGTGTTTTCTGATTTTATATGAAATTTATATTCTATATATATATATATATGTATATATAAATGGTTATGGTTCTTGAGATTTTTTTATGTTTTGAATGTGAAATAGGTATTTCCAAAGACATGTGGCCTTTCGGCCGATTTTGTTTTAAAAACGGTAATGACCTATTTGATTTGCAAAGAGTTCCAGAGTGATCTCCAAAATGGGTTTTCGGTGAACATGTTTTCTAAAGAAAAGTCTTTCTTGTGGAGTAATGATGTCTGTTTAGCACCTTGAAAAGGATTTTTCAATTTGAAGAATCCCTCTTAAGGCATGCCCCATTTTTTAGAAACATGATGTGTATGTTAAATGTGGGATTTTTGAAATGTTCCTAGTGAAGTGGCTTATGCGATGTTGTTTTACATAAAAAGGGGGATGCGATTATGGAGGGAGAATGGTGGTGAGTGGTTGAATGGGTTTTGGATAATTTTTTTTATTATATTCATTTATGTTATTTTGATAAAACCTCACCACCATTTTAAATAGAGAACATTGGTGACCCCTACTACCTAGGCGGGTGGGCTAGAACTGGTTTTCTAGTGATCCGGAGTGATATTGTACCTATTTCAATTAGAAATATTAATTCTTGCAACACTAACTATACTATTATGATGATGTTGGGGACCACTAGGTTATGAGTATGTTCCCTACTAGTGGCTCGTGAATGAGAACATATAATTGTTATGGTTACTTTTCATCGGGATGCGAGGTTCTGGGGTCCCACTTGTGCTATTTACCTATAAGGACTTCTCAGGGTTCTCATTTGTAACATGTTGTTTTTGATGTGAGTTTTTATTTCAGTTGTTTCTCACTTTAGGTATCATTTTTAAAAACTCCCTCTTAATGTAAGTTGTTTCCTTTCATTTTGGAAATGTTAATGCACACTTGGATTTTATTATTAAAATGTATTAGTAGAGAAATGTTTTTCCAAAAAATGGAAATTTGTTACTTTATTTTGAAAAGAATGAAAAATATTATTTTAATATGTATTATTTTCAAACTAGCATTATTGAGTTTCTTATTAAAGGTAAGGGCATAGGGCGTTGTTACCAATTTGCTTTCCTACTAAGAATATAAGTGCTCTAGACTAATGTTATGTTTCAGGTTCTAGTTTTGGATCGCTCTTAGAGCGATCTTGGTTCTATATTTGATGGTTACCCATGGTGTCACTTGAAGCTATGTTTAGCTAGTCATATTTATTTTATTTTTCCGCTGTTAGTGTTTAACAGTATTGTCAAGTTTATTTCTGTTTATCTATCTTAAAATTTCTTGGATAAATCATTCCTAATAGAATGTTTTGATGCTCGAAACTAGTTGTCAGCCCATGGGGATTGGGAATGTCCTTCAGGGAATGCTTCAGAGCAGCTTGGGTGACCAGTTCAGGGTCGAACTGGCTTGGTTCGGGACACATGCTGTATGAGTCAAAAGAAAACAATGTTTTTTCACATTGGTAAAAATTAAAGAATTAACTCATTAAGAAAATTAAAATAATATTTCTTTTAACCCCTTTGTAAAAAAAATTAAAAAATCATTAATTTTTTCTTTATAAAATTCTTTTCGAAATTTTAAAATATTTTTGAAAACATTTTTAGATAACATGGATATGAAAGAAAAGTAGTTTTCATTTGAACAGGGAAATAAAGATAATTTTTCTAAAAAATATTCGTTTGAACCCTTGAGTATATAGAGAGAGTAAAATAAAGGGAAACATTTATTCTCATGTAATAAATATAGGATAATAAAATACATTAATTTATATAGATACTAATCATAATATTTAATAATTATAAGAATAAACATAAATATTCCTGATAAATGATGAGATTGAGTTATTAAACATTACTACTTTGGTAACATTAAAGAATAAGCCCCAAAGAATAATAACATTAAATGAAACTAAAAATATCATGAGAATAAATAAATTCAATATATTATATTTAAAATTGACTTTATGTACACCTTATAAAATAGGATAAGTGCATAACATGACATATGTCTTAATGAAGGTAAATTGATCCAAAAATCCCTTACCTTAAGTTTAACTTCATTCACACATGTTAAAAAAATACTATACAATAAATATAGGTTTTTTATAAATATATTAAAGAACCATAATCATAGATTTCATACAATATATAATTTAATTATACTATTTTGATCACCTGTTTTTTTATCATTTCTTTGTTAAAATAACTATTTCGAGTTTTAATTTCTTCATTTTTCAGGTATGCTTTGGGTTGGTAATTTTAGTCCTTTTACATTGAACATGATTAAATAATATCCATATTTTTATCCATGATAAAAAAATCATATATATTAATTTTACATGAAATTATATTAAAATATAAATTCTAGAGATAGAAAATGGATTACACCATTCATGGAGATGATACCTCAATGTACACATGAATGTTATTTCCATTTTATATAAAGATGGACTGAAAGAAAGGTAAATACCATAAAAATTTATAGATTCATTATGACGTTTTATATATAGAATATATCTTTGAAATATTTAATTATTACATACCATATAAATTGTAAGTGGTAAACTATTCACTTCTCTTTTTTAGGTAGTAGTTCTCCATACACATGAGCGACACTATTATACTTCCAAAAAATGGAAATTAATAAGGTATATGTGATATTATAACTCAAGAAGGATTTTAGTATCATAAATATTATATTAATATGTTAAATCAATCATTGTATCCATCTTTGAGAGGTGGTAATGGTAAATGATCAACATTGGTTCGCAAGGAGGTAGTTCGTTGTACACAATATTGATGATTTCATTTCCCATTTGATGGAAGTAGAGATGAATGTGATTTATTAAATTTAAATAATAAAATATAAGTACATGGGAGATAATTTTTTTATTATAGGATCATTTTTTAATGATATTTTAATTAGGTGAAAGAATAAATAAATCAAAATGAATGTTTAAGAGTTTCACTTCTTCTTTAAAGAGACTCTTTAGGTTTACACATAAAGCATTCATAGAAAGGTTTATTAAAAAATATGTATTATAGGACGTGTTTAGATATTCTAGTAATATATTTTGGAAGGAATATTATTAAAAAAAGATCTTTGTATGTTTGAAAAGGGTAGAAGAGGGGGTGGCCTTTAAATAGTGGGGCGATGACAAAATTGAAATTTTTGAAATGAATTAATTGTACCCAAGTTATTCCCATTAGAAGAGGATCCAAAATGAATCATTATAAAACCTTAGAGATTATTGTTTTTAAATATAGACATAAAATAAGAATTGTACTAGTTTTTCGTCATTATAACCTTTATCTTTTTAGTTTAACCCACGGTAAATAAGTTTAACGTTAATCACAGTAATTCATTTTTAATGATTTCACTTTTAATTATTTTCAAAAATTAAGTTTAAATTATTATTAAATATTAATTATTTTGATTAAAAATTTTAAATCCATTTTTTCAAATTAAATTAATAGATGTTTTAAAATTTAATTTTAAATATAACCTATAGACACAATGAAAAAACGGTTTTCCAAAAAACATTCTTCATAAGTATGGGAAGCTTTTATTTTTGAATTAAAAAAATATACCCCAATGATAGAAGTTAGTTAAATTTTAATAAATTTTATATAATTTTACATTAATAAAAATTTAAAATATAATTTAACTTAGTAAATAATTTAAATGAAACGCTAGTTTTCAATAAAAACCAATATTTTTCTCGAATCATCAATAAATTAACCTTTTCCTAAAATTATCAAAAATAAAGTATAATTTAAATTTTATATTTGGATTTAAAAAATGAATTTAATTGTTTCATATAAATTTTATAAAATAGGTAAAAATTAATTTTAAAATAAGTGCTAAAAACCTAACAAAAATGCTATTTAGAAAAATACAGTTTTTTAGAAAATATTTTTTTATTTGAAATGATTTTTATTTTTTCCTAATAAATAAATAAAAATGGAATTAATTTAGTACATGTTTGAAACATATAATTTTCACATTCTAGTTAGTCATATTCATACTCTACAATTTAATGGCTAAGTTATAATGATGTACTATATTATAGTTCACTTAGAATAAGGATTTCATGAACTGTAATCTATCTACCACATTCTAAATTTAAAACATGAACTCATAATTATTTTTAAACTCTTAGTAGAGATAATAGAGTATAATTAGGGTATTTGACCCAAAGAAAATGTTTTTAATCTGAATGTGTAAATAATTTTTCAAAATAAGTCAACCACAAATAGTAGTCGTAATATATTTTTTACTCTTATTTTTCAAATTAAAAGTAAATAATGATGAATAGTGATGAACCTAAATGAAGATGAGATAAGAAAAAGGTTCAGTAAGTGAGTAGAGTATGGAGGAAATATTTTAGGAAAGGTACACTGTGAAAATTATCACTACTGTCTGAATGGAAATCTCTTTTTTACAAATTTTCTTGAAAAGAAACCTAAAAAATTAATTGATTGATATCTCTTTATAAGAGACTAATCATGTATATGTATGATTTTTAAAGGTATATCATACCTATAATATTCTAAATATGAAGAAATTGGAACGAAATGTCAATATAATGAATCTCAACAATTGAATTGGAAGTTTTGAAATTGGATGTGAGAGGTGTGAAATAATTTTTTTAAACATCAGAATGGATATCACTGATCAATTATGATATTTAAGGAATTGAGGTAAAGAATTTAAAATATTTAAAATAATATAATTAAATATCAGTGAGCATAAAATATTACCCACAATTCATAACTTTGTCATAGATTTAACAATTCAATTACAAATTAAAACAAACTAAAAGGGAGAATAATTCTCCCTCAACAATCATGATTATCAAAGAGATCATATCTTCTCCTCCTAGTATGCCTTGATACCCATCTATATTAGTCTCTGGGTATACCCCAAAATCCTCCTTATTTAATTATTTCCCTTGAAAATGTCCTTTATCTGTGATTTAACCCCTTTTGTTTAACAATTCATCACTAACAGTGTGCACCGACTTAGTTTGGGATTATATCCATTAACGAACAAAAAACACTTGACACACAATATGATCAATTGTACATAATAGGAGGAGAGCCTATTTAACTACATTGACATGTTGTTTATTTAAAATGCATCTGGTCACATTTCCATCTTGATTCTAGAAATTTAAAATAGACTATAATAAGGCACTTATTATTATTAACATTAATATAACTTTTATAAATATTAACAAAACTATTATCATTATTATAAATATTATTAAACATATTTACAAAATTATTATTATTAATTTCATAATTATAAATATAATTGTATAATTATAAATATATAAATTATAAATTTGATTATTGGAATTAGATTTAAATATAAATATATAATAATGTTAATTTTATTATTATTATTTAATTATATTTAATTATGTTTATTTATTTTAATTATTACATTATTTATTTTTTATTTTTCCTCATATGATGGGGCTTTCTTCCTTTATATGCAGATCTTATTATTCTATAGGTATAATATTAGTTTGTTCATGGTTTCTCATTGACAAGACTGATGGTGTTCGGTGATGGTTCAACTTCAGTGGTGGATGATTGTTCAATAAGTTTGTTATATAAAGGTAATGCAGGATCAGTGATATTTAATAAACATCTGCGAGGGCTTTAATCAGTGAAACATCTGACAATATCATCGGTCTATGGTTCATATGACTGTGACAACAGATGAAGGGGCAGTGTATGTCGGGGTGTAATATTGGAGGTGGTTCATTCGATGGTGGATTAGTTTCAGTAGGCGGTGACTGATTATGAAAAAATATTGGGAGTCCCCCAATAGATTTATCTATTGGTGGATCAATATTCTAGTATTGGATCTCTATGGTAGTGGTAGATGAAGGTCTGGTAGTATCAAATAGTTGATTTTGATGGATTGAATTTGGTAGATGAAAAAATAGGGGGTTTGTGGTGGCTCTCTACTGGCCGAAGATGGTCATGGTGGAGAATGGTTTAAGGTACTAGTGGAAGAATGATGATAGGGTATGCTGGTGAAATCTTTTATAATGGTAGAATAAGGAAGGTGATGCTAGTTGTAGTAGGGAAATGCAGTGGATCCCCTACTTCAATGGCGATACACTATGCTGGCGGTCGTCCACCTATTTTAGCAGTAACATGAAAATAGTGGATATACTGCCTAGTGGTAGCACATCTTGAAACTTCAAAGATAATTTAAAATTAAAAATAATCAATTAAAATTTAACAAAATAATTTCAAAGTTAAAATATTAAAAATTAATGATTGTTAACTAAATAAAAAAATAATTTAAATAAATCAAAACAAAATTAAAAGTTGATTTGAATGAAATATAAATCATATGAAAAATTAATTAAATTAAAACTATAAAAAATAAAATTTAAATACTGAACATTAATTAATATACTAAAATTAAAAATGAAAAACAATCAACTGTTTGGAAAATCAAATTATAAGTTGAAATAATAAACTAAATTCAAAAGATTAAATTAATAATATATGCCTGAATAATTATTATGATTATAAATTATAGTTTTAAAGTATTTAGATATATATTTTTAATTAAATTGATGTTTTAGTAATTAAATAAAATTATATTTGAAAAATAATTAAAAATAAAAATAAAAACCTAAAATTAATATTTTAAAATAAAAAGTTAAATATATAAAATATAATGAAAAAATAAATAACATAATTGATATTTTAATTGAAAATAATACATAGTTAATAGTTAATATGTTGAATTAATAAATTCAGTCACTAAATTATAAATCACATTAAATTAACAAATATAGATAAATTAATTAATTAAATGGTCAAAAACAAAAATAAAAGTTGTGTCAAATAAACTGATTTAAATGCCACACCAAATTCCCACATACGTAATAATTGATTATCCTCAGGCAATTAAAAATAAATTCCAATGGGAAATAATAATCCACAAAATTGAAAAATACAATTCCATAATGAATTGATTAATGTAAAATGATTTTCATCCATGAATCCTTTTAAGAATAAAGTAGGAATTTACTCTTAAAATAAAGTGATTTTAGAGGAAGATTAACTAACGTTACTCAAAACTATTTTTTTTTAATTTTTTTTTAAACGAATTAAAAAAACTAAACTTGAATTTAACTAAGAATTTCAAACTTCATTTTAGCACATAGTGAATAGACCCCCTAATTATTAGTCAAATAATTTTGACATAACTAAAAGGATGGGTGAGTTTTATAATTACAGGGTGAAATAAATAACTCATCAAACTATTTTAGATTAAATATAAAAAATAAGAGAAGGAAGGATATAATATCAATTTGGATTAAGAGTTTCATTTTATATCTCATGTAAATATAAGCCATATATGTTTGATTCAATAAAAAAAGTTCGAATTAAATGATATTTGTACAAAATTTTCTTAAAATATGACCATGAACATATGATTTGAAGAGGGAAGAAAATGATTTAATCATGTAAAACCATGGGTGAACTAAGATTTAATCTTTTGAAAGTGACTTAACAGCTTTGAAAATTAAGAAAAATTTGACCCATAGAAAGTAAAAAAGAAAAAACATGAAAGATAACCAATTATGAAAATTTTTAATCTGATATGATGGGATTAATTTAATACATAGATTATCTCAAATTAATAATCACCACTCCTCTACACTTAAAACCCAAAATTTTCGTCAAAATTTAATTTAAAGGTGGATAAAAAAAATTTCATCTAAATATCATTATAGATTTCCAATATCAATAGTTTTATTACATTTTAAAGGGTCAAAAGATAGTTCAAACCAAATTATTTACCACAATAAATATTTAACAGAAGAATTCGAATGATACATGCATTATCATTTAGTTACAATGATAATGATTTTCAATAAGGATCCAGCAATAGTACGATAAATTTGAGTACATAATGAAGAGGGTGTCACCAAGTTTTAATATTTAATTTAATTTTATTTTCAACAGCAAAGAGAAAAAAGTTTTATAAACACCCAACACATACAAGAACATTAACTTGAACATAAACAATAAGGGGTATCACTCCACTAAACATAATTTCATACACTAAATAAATTTAAAATCACTGTAGTAAAATTTTCAGCAACATCATGAAAAAAATAAATAGCAGAGAAGATTAGGAAAAATAGGAATTAAAATAAAGAACTCCATTTGTTAAAGAATATTTATCTTCTAGCAAGGCTCCATCATGGAAATTATCTTAGAAAATTCATAGAAAACCTAGGAACTCTGATTTTCTGTTAATATATCAACATCAACCTTATTTAATGAAAAATGTCAAGGAAGAAAAAGAACTAATATTTAGAAGAAAAAAATAATGAAATATAGAGAAAATAAAAACATTATTCTTAAGAAATAAAAACAAAAAAAAAATATATAAAGACAATTTTTTGACTCTCATGATGTACTTGATTTAAATTCTTTAGTTATAATATCTTAGAGACTAACCATATACACTAGGTGAATGTGGTTTCACTTTCATGAACCACCACATATGTTTTTCCTTTTTTTTATCAAATAATTTATATTTACAGGCATTAATACTTTTAAAAACACAATAAACACTTTGAAAAGATATAAAAATTCCTATAAAACAAACATTCACATTTAGTGACTGCTCAAAGATGTATTCCAGTAGAGCATACGATTCATCACACAAATCCAATTTCTTAGTGGCTTCTAGACATTCAATCTCAGTTTTAAAAGGAGATAATCCCTATAACTATTATAAGAAACTTTTAATCTCAAAAAGAAGAAAATGAATTATAGGGATTAATCTGGGAAGTTGTGTCTTCCACTTCTAAAATTTATTTAGATTCATAGAATTTAGAATTTTATTGAAGGGATAAAAATAAACCAGGTGATTGTAAAGGTGTGAAATTATATTCAAAGGATTGTAACTCAATAAAAATCATAATAAAATCGAATTCAGGGGTTTTAGGGGATGAGTTCTATATAACAGGTTCAAGAAGAGTTTTTTTAAGAGAAGCATGTGAAGTTTCCAAATTAAAACCCAAAAAGGGTTCCTATACTAACCCACTCTCAGTCACACTAATATATTCAGCACCCAACTCAATTTATGAAGACTTTGAAAAGAAAGGAAGAGTTGATTTTTTTATCTAAAACTTGGGTTTCACCATATAATAAATCTCTTTCAAGGGATCCTCATCAGAAAATAAAAAATCACCAAAAAATTATTTTAAAAATTAACTCTAGTTAAATCATATAATTTGTGTTCAAGATCTCCTAAATGATTTAATTCAAAAGGTTCGTTTTCCAAAAAAATTTTTGAAAAGTTTTCTTGTTCAATATTTGGGGGGGGGGGGATTTTTCAATTCATCTTTAAAAAATTAGGATTCTAGAATTGTCAAAATTAGACAATTTATCCAAGGGCTGTAAACACTATTTAAAACATCAGTACTCCAATAATTTAAAGAATATTTAGAAAAATGGAAAAGATATGAGAACCCATTAATAAATTTTTCTTCAAAACACACTTCCTTGTCAATTTAGTCAGCCAACATTTTAATGATTGTTGGGTTTAAGGTTTCAATAGTGGGAAGAGTAGTTTTTAAATCCGGTTCATGAATATCAAAATCACTAATTTCAAAGTTATATTTAAATACCAAAATATTCCCAATTTTATGTTTAGGTTCAATATAAGAAATCTTAGGAAGACATATTGAAGAGTTTTTAATATTATATTTCTCATTTTCAAATTTGTCATAGACCTGAGAAATCACATTTTCAATTCTCCTAAAACAATATGAATTTTCTAATTTTGGAATCATGTAAAAAATTGGGGATTCATTTTAAATCACTTTTAGTTGATTCCAAAAATTAACTAACTAATCACCTTTTAAGTTCTTTACATATTAATCAGTTTTGTTTTCTTTTTTTAGGGAATTGGATATTTCTACACTTTTTTCTCCATTCGTTTTGTAACATCCGGGTTCTGGAAGCCACCTAGAGGTTCCCCGTACCCGGTTGGTCACATGACCTCAAGCGCATTTCCCCAAATTCTAGAGGCTGACGACTAGAAGTGAGGGCCTTGGGTGCAACAGTGGGGAAACTATGCCCTCACTGGCAGAGTACACAGTAGAAGTAAACAATCAAGCAATAATGGAAGCAGTAAATATCCAACAACAATGCGCAAATAAACAGCGGAAGACTAAAACAATAAACCACTGGAGCACATATGTATATATCAAATGAATCATGATACATATCTAGGAAAACAGCCAAACGAGTCACAATGATGGAAATGAAAATAGTACCAAAACAAGTAAAAAATAAAAGATATGCAGCTCCTCGGCATCGCAAGCCTAAGATTGGTCCCATGCTCTCCTAATCCAAAGAAATAAAGTACCATAAGTCGAAGGGCACTTACCCTTGTCTGTACCTACAACAACATAGTCTGTTTGGGCCCAAAAGCATGACCCAAATAGGGTGTGAGAATAAATCCCAGTAGGCAACCACCTGAAAATCTGTGCCTCACAGTCAGTGAGCATATGGAAGGTAATAGTACAGTAAGCAGTAAATTGTATAGTAAATAGAAGGAAGTACATAGTAAGTAGTAACATGATGATATACATTGACAATCAATCCATTGAACAACAAGCAGCAACATAGCAAACAACTAACCAAACAGGATACCCTCTTGGAAGTACTCGCAAGCTACCCCTCTGGTTCTATCCGGAAAGTACCCACAACCCTCTGGGCAGTGCACTCAACCTAACCCCTCTGGTTTGGTCATATGAAATTATAAGAATCTTTGGGGAATCTCGCTTGTTCAATTACCCTTATAGTCTAGGGTAGTCAAGGACTCTCTGAGGAAGATCATGCGGTCTAACCCTCTTACAGACCCAAGGTCTAGAAACTCTCTAAGGAAGCGCACTTGATCAATTCCTCCTATAGTCTCAGGTCTATCACAGACTCTATAAGGAATCACTCTTTGTCAATTCCTTCTTTAGCCTGGAAAGGTTTCAAGGAAGTTCAATCAAAGTAAAGACTCTCTGAGGAAGCTCACTCAGTCTACTATCCTGTAGTCTATAATATCCAAGACTCTCTAGAAAGCTCACTCATTCTATCCCCTGTAGTCTATAATAACCAAGACTCTCTGAGGAATCTCACTCGGTCTACCCTCCTGTAGTATGTAACATCCAAGACTCTCTGGGAATCTCACTCGGTCTACCCCTAATAGTCTAAAGCACCAGGTTCTCACAGTACTGTTCTAGTCAGTGCATAATAATTCTATAAGTCCAAAGTACACCTATAGAGCTACTTGGATACCCAAATCACAACTATAGAGCTACTTGGCTAATCAGTCTACAGTATAACAAAATGTATGAATATCATTCCATCCTATGGTCACAAGGCATGGAAAAAATTTATAATGACCAAAGGATAACAAACCCAAAGGTCACAACAAGAACAAATCATGAGAAAAACATCCAAGTGAAACAATTATCCTCAAACATGATCAAATTACCTCTACACAAGCATACAAGCAAGGAAGGAAAGAAACAAGGGAAAAATGGTAAACACGCAATACCCCGTTCATGGGTATTAGTGGAAATTTGCACATAAAACTCAAAGATTTCTAAAGGTAAGGCACAAACCACCTACCTTGATGCTAGGAGATCAAAATAATTGAACAACAAGGAATTATTCTCCTTAGAATGGTATAGATCTATGAAAACGCACAAAATGTTCAACCCATGATAACATGAGAAAGAGGAAAAATCAAGAAATGAAACTCAAGAAGAAGGAAGAGCTCACCGCTGCAGTTCCAACGCAATCGACGATGGTCGATTCAGAAAATAGACGGAGGCTTGGGGGCTCGGAGGAAGTTTATGGTTGTATAGGGCGCTCTCGGTCGAAGAACCTGAAGAAGAAGACATTTTCTTCGATTAGGCTTGACCCCAGTCCGATTAATGAATAAAAGAAAGTACACGATGTGTACTTATAGGGTACACGACATGTACTTGGACTTTTTGTACTCCGCTTTAACCAGTCTCAAAATTGACCCTACACACCGTGTGTGTGGCCAGGACACAACCAGCACATAGCCTGGTGTGACATCAAAGTACACGTCATGTAGTTATAAAGTAAAAGGTGTGTACTTTGAAAATTTCCAGATTTTCCTCTTTCTCAAAAACAACCAGATGATGAAAAAAATACCTGAAACAAAGATTTGGGTTCTTAAAAAATTCCCCCCTTAATGAAATTCATCCCTGAATTTCCCTAGCGAGGCGTAGAAGAAGAAACCCCGAATAGATCTGGCTAATGCGATCATACATCAGCTTCCCTCTCCCAAGTCTCATCCTATACTCACCCGTGCTGCCATAGCACCCGTACCAGAGGAAGAGACCGACCACGGAGAACCTTCGTTCTGTGATCGACAATCCAGATAGGATTCTCATCAAACAACACATCCAATTCAACCTCAACCTCCTCAGGTTGAAAGACATGAGACGGGTCTAAAAAGTAACGTCGGTGCTGAGCTACATGGAAGACGTCGTGCATGGCCTAATACCTTTGAGGTAACTGCAACCGATAGGCAACCGACCCAACTCTCTCCAACACCTCAAATGGACCGACGTACTACGGTGAAAGCTTACCCTATCTAGGAATCCTCCTATGTCCCAACCATGGTGTGACACGCATGAAAACCTGATCCCCGACCTCAAACACCAGTGGTCATCTCCGCTGATCAACATAAGACTTCTGTCGAGACTGTGCTGTAGCCATCCTCTTCCGAATCAACTCTATTTGCTCTGAGGTCTCCTGAACAAGACAAGGTCCCAGAAAATCTACCTATCCTACCTCCATCCAGCACAAAGGTGATTTCCATGGCCTATCGTACAAATCCTTGTAAAGGGCCATATGAATAGTCACCTGAAAACTGTTGTTATATGAAAAATCTACAAGAGTAATATGCTTCTCCCAAGGACCACTAAATTCTAGGATGCAAGCTCGGAGCATATCCTCTAGCACCTGGATCATACACTCGAACTGGATATCAATCTAGGGATGGTATGATGTACTCAGAAGTACCTGCGTACCCAAATCCTTCTGAAGTCCCTGCCAGAACTGAGAAGTAAAACATGCATCCCTGTCTGAAACAATGGTGTGTGGAACTCCATGCAGACGTAAAATATCTCAGATGTACAACCGCCCCAGCTCATCAACACTGAAGGTATCCTTGATTGGAAAGAAGTGAGAAAACTTTGTAAACCTGTCGACGATAACCCAGACAACATCCCTTCCTCGAGTTGACCTCGATAACCCAGTCACGAAATCCATCGCGACATCGTTCCACTTCCATTCAGGGATGGGTAACTACTGAAAAAGCCCTAATGGACGTTGATGCTCCGATTTCACCTGCTGACAAGTAGAAAATATCAAGACGATCCTAGAAACATCTCACTTCATATATGGCCACCAGTACTAGCGGTGTAGATTATGATACATCTTGGTGACGCCAGGATGAACTGCCCAAACTGAAGATTGAAAATCCCGCATCAGCTCCTTGTGTATGTCTACTGGCACCCATACACATCCCTAGAAGCGAAATATCTCATCCTCATCCACTATCCATTCAGGAAGATGGTCCTCTCCTTACACACTCTCCTGCAGGACTAGGCCTTCAGAGTTTAATAGCTGCCTCATCCATACCCGATCAAGAAGTGTAGAGGTAACAACTATAGAAGATAAAAAATTCTTTCCCTATCTTTTGTGAACCTCCAAATGCATCTCCGAGAATAGAGCCACAAGCTGCCACTCACAGCTGGCCTCCTGGACTGCCTAAATCTGAGTTCTCCTGCTCAACGCATCAGGCACTGCGTTTCCCTTTCCCGGTGTATAGGCAATCTCAATGTTGAAGGACTGAAGGTACTCGACCCACCTGCACTGTCTCATATTGATATCACACTGTGTGAAGATGTACTTGATACTCTTGTGGTTATTGAAAACCACAATGTTCTCTCCCATAAGGTAATGCATCCAACAATGTAAGTCATGAACAACAACTTCTAACTCTAGATCGTGTGTCGGGTAGCTCCTCTCGTGCGATCACAAATACCGAGACCCGTAAGCAACGACCCCATCTTCCTGCATATGCACAGCTCCCAATCCGACACCTGAAGCATCACAGTAGACTGTATAGATCTTCCACAGCTCTGGAAAGACTAGAATCGGTGCTGACATCAACCTCCCTTTCAACTCTTGAAAGAGTGTCTTACAAGAATCTGACCATAAGAACTTCGCCCCTTTCTTGGTCAGACCTGTTAGTGGTGCTGCAAGGCATGAAAAGTATTATATGAAATGCCTGTATATCCAGCCATCCCTAGAAAACTCTGCACCTCAAAGACATTCTTCGGCTTCTCCCAAGTAACTACAACTCTCACTTTCTCTGGGTCCACTAATACTCCGACCTATGAGATAATGTGACCCAAGAAGTGAATCTGATCCATACAAAAGTGGAATTTAGAGAGATTAGCATATAACTGATGCTCTCTCAGTATACTCGGAACGATCTCAAGATGGGTATAATAGTCGTTTTGAGAGTGAGAGTACACCAAGATGTCGTCCATGAAAACTACCATGAAGGAATCCAAGTACGGATGGAACACTCGATTCATCAAAACCATGAAAACTGCTGGCGCGTTCCGAGACCGAATGGCATAACCATATACACGTATATACCATACCTGATCCTGAAGGCTATAAGAGGTATATCCAATGTTCTAATGCAAAAGTGATGATAACCGGATCTCAAATCAATCTTTGAGAACTCTCGGGATCCTCGAAGCTGATCAAAGAGTTCATCGATCCACGGTAAGGGGTATCAGTTCTTGACCGTTAACTGGTTCAACTTCTGATAATCCACTCAAAGTAAAAAGGAACCATCTGCCTTCTTCGCAAAAAGGACAGGCGAACCCCAAGGAGAAGTACTGTGTCGGATGAAACCCTTTGCCTGAAACTCCTCCAACTGCTTCTTGAGCTCCTAAAACTCAGGTGTAGCCATCCTATAAGGAAGAATGGACACCAGTGCCACTCCTGTAATGAGCTCAATCGAGAATTCTACCTTCGGCTCCAGAGGAAAACCTGAAATTTCCTCTGGAAAGACATCCCTAAAACGATCCACCACTGGAGGAAAGTCTAACTGTGAAGTCCCCTGGTCATCTAGATAAAGACTGGAAATCTGTGTTGTAACTCCTCCTAGACCATGATGCTCTGGTCCATCTCTACCTGCCTAGACATCCCACTTCTATCTATGAAGAAAAGATCCACCCTCTGGTGATACGAAACTCACCCCGCGAAAATAGAAATTGACGACTTCCTAGAAGGGAACTAAACAGTCCATACCGAGAATGAAATCATAGAAATTCATCTCTAGTACATAGAGGTCCCATAAAAAGTGACACCCCGCAACCTCAAGAGGGAACTCTCTGCACTGACATACGCTAGATGTTCTCATTCCCAACAGTGTGTCAGAAGTCAAGATGTTGGCAGACGAAAGGATACAGAGCCCAAGGTTCTCCAAAACAACAACAAAGATAAAACTATGTGAAGGACCAGTATAGAATAGAGATGAAGATAAGATTGAGGCTACTAAGATCGTACCTCGAACTTTAGAAGAACCGTGATCCTGCTCCTGCTGGGTCTGCTCGATGAGGAAATTCTGGCCTGAACCGCAGCCCTGTGCCCCTGGCTGACCACTCTGAGCTGATCCACTCTTCGGTCACTGGTAACATGGTAACTGACCACCACGACCACAACCTCCACCTCGGTCTGAATGGCTGGAAGAACTCTAGTTCCCAGACTAATGAGAAACTATCGATACATCTCCTATACGTAGGGTCATAAAAGACCACCTACCACCAGCTGTATGTGAGAATATCTGACAAAAATGATAAATATGGCCAATCTTGCTGCAAGATCGACACTCCATCAGGTCCCTTGGACACTGAGGCCTAGTATTCCCACTCCTACCGCAATGGTAGCATAACACATGGCTTCCTGAAGATACCTTCCAAGTACACTGATCTCCTCGAGACAACTCCCTACGACGCTTCCTTCTATCAGAAGGATGAACACTAGCTCTGGAGATCGAACCGTCCTGGCTCACTACTCCAGAATATGTTAGATTGTGCTCAGTGATCAGCGCCTGGTTGACGATAGAGGATATGGAAGTCAACGTGAAGATAATCACCTAGGAACTAATCTCCTACCTGTGACCATCCTCAAACTTCCTAGAAAGGAAGTACTCAACACCTTCTAGAATCGGCGTGAAGTGCTGCAGCTTGGTAAAGTGAGACGATTACTCCATAACAGAAAGAGTACCCTACTCCAGACTCATAAAATTCCGGGCTCGGTCGGTCCTCAAGGTCTCTGGATAGAAGTAATTGAAGAAGATGAATCATAACTCATCCCAAGTCATACTCTGCTAGTATCATGACTGTGATATCACCTCCCACCACCTCTTGGCGGTGCCTCGGAGCATATAAGTAGCATGATTCACCCTCTTCTCTGGAGGTATCTCCAGATGATCGACGATCGTCAATGTGGCCTCTAGCCACGACTCTGCAGCCTAGGGTCCTCCATCCCTTTAGAAAATAGGAGGATGCAGCTGCTGGAAAACCTGCGTCAACTCATCCATCGACGGGGCAGGAGGTGGCACTATGTAAAAGGTCTACATCATCCTCAGGAAGTCCTCCCTGAACTGCGCATCAGCGCCAGCAATGGGTATAACTACTGGTGCCAAGGCTAGCACAGTAGAAGGATCTGTAGGAGGTCCCTGACACTACTAAAAAAACTCGCAAGCACATCACCACCTTATATTATCACTAAGAAAAGGATCTGATAAAGAAACCATATATCTGCGCTAATATTTTAGCATTGATACAATGAATCTTTATCAGTGCTAGAAAATTACGGATAAATATTCCATTTATCGGTGCAAAAATTTTAGCACTGATACACGGTAACCTTTATCAGTGCTAAAAAAGCGCTGATAAAGAAGACCTGTATCAGTGCTAAAAGTTTAGCACCGATACAAGAACGATTTATCAGCTCTTTTTTAGCACTGATAAAACTGTAGTCCTATATTTTATAAAATCGGTCGCACAATGTCCTCATTTTAACACGAACTAAATCTCTCACAGTACTGAAACCCAACGACTCTTCTCTACTGACCCCCGAGATTCGCGTCGCCGGACCTCTGCCACCCCCGATATTCACGTTGCCGGACCTACTCCGCCCTCTATATTTGCATTTCCGGACCTCCGGTGGCATCGATCTTCGCATTTCCGGACCTTCTCTACCCTCGATCTTCACATTTCCAGACAATATGTGCAATGATTTTTTGGTCTCTTATTACACATACTCTTCAAGAATCTCAAATATTTCTCTATGATTCCTCTGTCCCAAGAACTACTCAATATACTTCAAGTGTCTAGTGTATAATTGATTTATATTATATATAACAAAAAAAATAATATGAATCATGGGTTCTTCCTTTAATATTCAATTGTCCCTCATAAATATTATGGTTGCAACAATAAATTTGAACACCCTTAAAAATGTTCATTTTAATTACTCTATTATTGACATTTTGGTTCTTACAAGTCATAGAATTATAGGTAATTTATGACCTCCTTCTGAAACATTTGTTGTAATATAGATTCCCTCATTTCCTAGATTGATCCAATGCAAATCAGGTAGGGCATGAAGAGGGAATCTACGACATTTGGGATTTAGAGTAGTCTTTAAGAATCATAATGGCAATGTCCTAGGATGTATTTATAGACCATGTGGAGTTGTCTCATATATTGATGTTGAGATTATTGGCACACTCAATGTAGTTACAATAGGGTTTAAATGAGTTTAAAATTAAATGTGGATAGAATGTGACTCTACTACCATCATGTAGTCGATCAGAAATGGTTATATTCATCCTTTATGAAAAATGGTTGTTAGGTTTATTGAATTATTAGAAATTCATTCATACCTGAACTACATCATCACACATTCATACGATGAATTCTACTTCTTGGCTGATAGTCTTGAAAATAACGGGGTGAATGTTAATCACTTCCTTTGGACTAATGAGTTACCAAATGTTTTTTTCATTTATTTATATATAGTTTCTTGAACTATTCCAAAAAATTACAATATTGACCCTAAATTTTCCCATACCTCTTTATCCTTTGGAATGGAAGAAGGGGTATATATGTTGGAGGTTCGAAATAGTAATATTATTTGAAGGGTTTGTCTTGTACTTGATCTATTTCATTTTTATCTTCTTCTAGATTCTTTTCATTATCAGCTTTGTGTGTGCTCTCATTGCTGGATTTTTTTATGACTGTGGCATGTGATTAAAGTTCTTAAATCCTATTTTTATCTATTTTTATGTCTATTTAAATATTATCTCGTTTTCACTATGAAAAACAACATATTTTTCTTCTTCTCTTGTATGTGTCTTAGTTTTACTAGGTAGTGTACCCAATAGTCTATCTAATAAAGTATTATAGCTATTCTATACTTTGTGATTGGGGATTTAGAGAGCATCCATTTGATTACGAATCTATATTTATTATGTATTCATTCTCTAGTCCACTTTTTAGATTAATGAGATAAGAATATTTTCAAGATTTGGCTATTGATTTGGGGCTTTTTGTGGCTTTCTCATCATATCTTGTTGAAATATTTGCTGATGAGGGGGTGGAAAATGATGAGACATAGTAGGGAAAGGTTTTTGTTTGATTTTTTTTTTGTGGTTGAGGAGATGGATTATGAGGTGGGAACCCAGGTGGTCTATGATTTCATGGTGGATCTTTTCCACTCCTCTATTGATAGTAACCCTGATTTGTTTCTTTTGTTTTGAATTGGTATTATTGGGTAGAAAGGTTGCTAAAATTATTGTGGTTGTTTATTGTAATTAACGTAATTACAATCCCAGATTTGGGATTCCTCAATTAAATCTTTAAAGTCTTGGTATGGGTGTGGTCCTCCACACATTTCAGATTATTTGATGGACTCTACTACCATCATGTAATCGATCAATGAAAACATAATTAACCATGTTGTTCCATAATTTATGCCACCTAAATTCCATGCTGAAGGCCATACAAGAAAACAACTAAAATACAGACTCAAGTAAAGGCTCCCATAGTGGATATGAAACGCATGCTCGGTCCCCAATCTAATCTCAAACCCCAAAAAGAAAGTTGTCAACAATCAAGAGAAAATTCCCTTTCCCATGTCCATAACTATATCCATGAAGACCTCCTGGGTACCAAGTAGATGTATCATTCTTGATTATTCTTGTGTTAGGACTAGGGTGATTTGAGGAAACTATAATAAATCTAAAGTAATTATATTTAATGAAATCAATATTGTATAAATTATTAGAATCCTTTCTTTAATTATAGAGTTGGATACTGGTTTTCATCCATATGTATTTTAGGTTGGTGAGGTATAAAATGATGGACTAGTTGACCATAGAAGGGTTGACTCGATAAATGAGTATGAGCCATAGAGGATGATGTAGTGTGAGTTTTACTATCTATGGCATAAGGGATTATCCCCGCGAACCCCTTTGTGTTTGGAAACTATGTTTATTTTGATGGGGGGGGGGGTCTATCCTAGTTCTGTTGATTTCCAAATCTTTATTGGAAATGGTTAGGCTCTATTAATCTCTATTTTTATATGAGAGTGGTTGTCATATACTGTATTTGGAAGTCTTGTTTTATGTACTTGAACCATAAATACTAATATTTGAGATTCAAATAGGATGAAGATGAATAAATATTGGATGTATGCTAATCGTTTGACAATAGAGTACGAGAATGGATGGAAAGAGTTCATCAAGTTTGCAAAGGATCACACAATAGATCCTTCTCAAATAATTATTTCATGTTTACATTGTTGTTATTCTAGACTACTGACTCCAGGGGAGTTGGAAGAACATTTGATATGTCACGGAATAGATCAGAGTTATATATGTTGGAATAAACATGGTGAAAATGAGAATGTAGCTACTGGATAGGATAAAACTACATTTTATGGATCATCAGATTTGATTACAAATATGTATAATAAAGATGACCGTATGGAGGATGTGATTACAGATGTCAATGATGATGAAGATCGTATTGAGGAAATGATAAATACAATTGAAGATGAACTCCGTGATTTCCCAAAATTGTTTGAGAAGTTAAAGAGTTGTGCAAAGACTCCATTGTATTCTGGTTGCACTAAGTATACAACATTGTCAGCTGTACATAAGTTTTATAAATTGAAAGAAGGTAACGGATGGAGTGATTTCAGTTTTACAAAACTAATTTCTCTCTTGAATGACATGCTCCTGGAAGATAATGAGCTCCCAAGCCAGACATATGAAGCTAAATGAATGCTACGCTCAATGGGTATGATTTCTAAAAGAATACATGCCTGCCCGAAAGACTGTATATTGTTTTTCAAGGAGAAAAAATCACATACAGAATGCCCAAAGTGTGGTGCTTCTCGATACAAGAAAGATGAATCCAATCCTACAAAAGTTGTATGATAATTTCCAATCATTCCAAGGTTTAAGTGTCTATATTGAAGTGAAGAAACTACAAGAGAGTTGTCGTGGCATGCAGATAAAATAAATAAAGATGGTAAATTACGTCATCTAGCCAAATCTCCTTTATGGAAGAAAATTGATCATGAATATGATGAATTTGGAAAAGAGTCGAGAAACCTTCGTCTTTCCTTATCTGCAGATGGACTGAATCCTTTTGGTTTTCAAACTAGCACTCATAGTACATGGCCTGTTATGTTGGTAAATTATAACTTGTCACCCTAGTTATGCATGAAGAGGAAATTCATCATGTTAGCTATGCTTATATCAGGACCAAAAAAACCAAGTAAGGATATTGATGTTTATCTGGCTCCTTTTATTAAGGATTTGAAGTTATTGTGGGATTCAGGTGTTATTTGATATGACTCTTATAAAAGTGAATACTTCACTTTGAGAGCGATGTTTTATGGGACAATAGATGATTTCCCTGCTTATAGAAATTTTTGAGTCTATAGAATTAAAGGAACTCAAGGGTTTCCTGTGTGCAAAGAAGATACAGAATCAATTAGGTTGAAACATTCATTGAAATTTGTGTTTCTAGGACATTGTATATTTCTAACTCACCGGTATAAGTACCGATCTTGGACGACATCATTCAATGGAAGTTCAGAACAAAACACATCACTGTCTCCACTAACAGGTGATCAATTGTTTGAGGAAGTAAAATATGTGAACACTATTTTTGGTAAACCATTTTTGAAAAACATTACGAAAATCGGTTGAAAAAAGAGATCAGTTTTTTTGAATTACCATACTGGAATTGTTTGTACGTCAGTCATTTTCTTGATGTGATGCATGTGGAAAAAAATTTATGTGACGGTGTTATCAGAAATTTGCTAAATTCCCCTAGAAAAACAAAGGATGGAATTAAGGAAAGGTTGTACATGGTTGACATGGGAATATGAGAAGAGTTGGCTCCCATGAAGGGTGAATATTGAATGTTTCTTCCTCCTGATGCTTATACTCTTTCTGGGGAGGAGAGATATCAGTTTTTCAACTTCTTTAATGATGTAAAGGTTCTAGAGGGGTATTCATCAAATATCAAATACATTGTGTCAATGAATGATTTGAAGTTAAAAGGGTTGAAATCACATGACTACCATGTTTTGATGCAAGATCTAATTCCTATAGATTTACATTTCATTTTACCCTAGAATTTTCATCATATGTTAACCAAACTTTGTTTCTTTTTCAAAGCTATATATAGAAATGTTTTAGACCCGGTGAAATTTCCAGCTATAGAAAAAGAAATTGTCATCATATTATGTGAAATAGAAATGTTCTTCCCGCAAACATTCTTTGATATGATGATTCATTTAATGATTCAATTAGTGATAGAGATTCTAATTTGTGGTCCTGTGCACTATAGATGGATGTATTTTGTTGAATGGTATATGCGGATTTTGAAAGGGTATGTCAAAAATCAAAGTCGGCCAGAGGGTTGTATAGTGGAGCGATATATTATTGAGGAAGCCATTGAATTTTTTATCAAATACCTATTTGATGTGGAAAGAATTGGTCTCCCGAAATCTAGTCACACTGGACACATTAAGGGTGAGGGAATTTCTGGAAGAGAAGTTGTGACAATAAGTATTATAGATCGAGAGCAGGCCCACCTTTATGTTTTTCATAACAGTTGGGAGGTTGATCCATATATTGAAACTCACAAAGAAATTCTTAGGCAGTTTAATCCATCATGGGATGAAAAATGGTTATCAAATACACATAATCACCAGTTTATAGGATGGTTTCAAGACCATATTTTTAACTAGTTAGATGAAAATCGGAATTCAATTTTAGAATGACTTCGGTGTCTAGCCACTGGACCAAGTGTGTATGTATTATCTTACAATGGTTATGTAATTAATGGTCATACATTCTATAAAGATAAACACGATGAAAATAGTACCATGAAAATTAGTGGAGTTACACTAGTTGCTGAAGCGATGCATGTTTCTAGTAGTAAGGATAGAAATCCAATTTATTAAAATATTTCATACTTTGTCATTATCAAACTAATATGGGAGTTGGATTATATGACATTTTTATTGCCGATTTTTCAATTCAAATAGGTTGATAACAACAATAGTGTTAAAATAGATGAATGGGGATTTGTGAAAGTTTATTTTAGTAAAGAAGTGTACAAAGATGAAAAGTTTATAATGGAATCACAAGCGGTACAAGTTTTTTATGTTCCAGATCCCGCAAACTGTAGGTGGTCGATTGTTCTATTATCGTCCAAAACTACTGAAGGTTTCGATGAAAATTCAGTTGAGGATGATCCTTTAAGTGGTACATCGCAATAATTTCGGAGCGGTCCCAATGTAGATGATTTTTTGTATGTTAGAGGAGACCACAATGAATGGATTTGGATAATCGATAGAGGTGTCAAATCCCTTAAACCTTTGAAAAAAAGAAATAGAGTTCAATAAACAGGTTATATTTTGTTTGAAATATAGATCTTGTTATCTCATGTTATTATCTTATTATTACAGAATTTATGTAATCTAAATTAAATGTTCAACCACTTTTGCAGATAATGTCTTCTGCACATTCTGGTTCTCCTAACCTTGAGGCTGAAAAAGTCTCTCAAGCTGCTGCTGCTGGGGCTGCTGCTGCTCTTGCTGCTCCTACTGCTGCTCCTACTGTAGCTTCTGTTGCTCCTGCTGCTGCTGCTGCTCCTGCTGCTTCTCCTACTGAGGCTCCTGATGCTACTATTGTTGAGGTCCAACAATCATCATCACGTGATGTTTCTACCATTTCATATTAACATATAGATGATGTTGATATCGATGAAATGGTTGGGAATGAAGGACCGACGTTGTAGAAAACACAGGTGCGTTGTAGTTTGACGGTGTTAGCCAAAGTTGTTAAGGTGAAAAGAAAAGGCATAAAATTTGATATTGGACAGAATGCATGAGGCCAACATGTGAATCCAAACATGGCTATGTTTAGTAGTTACATTGGAATTGTCACTCGGCAACACGTGCTAATTGACATAGATTCATGACACCATGTTGTGTCCGGGTTGAAGGCTGTGATCTGGGAAGAAATTACGGTAATATTATGAATTTATTTATTTAATTTACTAGAAAATAAATTAATTAAATGATGTGTTACTATTCTCAATCTCTTGTAGAGAGAATTTATAATAGACGATTCACACAATGATTATGTACTAAGGCTTTCAGGAAGGATTCATCAAGATTTTTGCACTATTTTAACAAGATGTCACCTGAATGATTCCAAAGGTAAAATAAACCTGCACCCACCCATTTTCTACACTCACCTGATGTCCCAAGAAGCATGTGATGCATTTATTGGCCACCATGGGGATGAGAAATTTCAGGTACATTTTGGGTGATAATACGTTGTTTGAGGATACCAGTATTCATCACTTTGATTGTCAAAATTTCATTTATGAAATAGAAACTCTGTACTGAAAATAAGGAACGTGCATCAAAACCAACATACCCTTACAATAAAGCAAGGATGGGGTATTCTTCATTAGAAAAGAAAATGGTACATATTTTAAATATACAGTAATATTGTTAGGTTCCAATAAACAACATCATAATTATCATTATATGATTATATGTAGATTGATGAGTCTAAAACCAAATACACTTCCATCCCACGTCATATGCTATGGAAGGAGGCACATGTGAATAAGGAAGGGAAGCTAGTAGATGGGAACACACAAAAATTGTGGGAAATATGTGTAAGTATGACATGACGATAAAAATATTTGTTTTAAATTGCTATTACATAAATGTAATTAGTTATTTTCCTATATCTGATAGTCATAGGAATCAGTTACTCCTGTAGCGGATGCAGACCTATTATCTACGGCTTTAAAGCAGCCAAAAAAATATGGTCGTGTTAGAGGTTTGGGGTTTGGGGTGACACCCCAAGTATATTTTTAGAAGAAACAAAACGGATGATACAGATGAAAAATTGGAACAAATGGGCGAAAAAATATCAAACCTTGAAGAACGATTGCAATGGTAGGGAGAGTTTCTAGAAACTTTTATGGGTGGGAAGTAAAGAGAAGACACATCTTAGGAACAACCAGCATGTGAACATCCCCCCCCCACCAGCTTTGAGGCTAGCCATTCCCCTCAAAGAACTGTCTTAGCCATGGTAATCAATATTCTAATAATTATTCCCTTGAAATGTGAGTCAGACAAACACTGCTACTTTTTCTGTACTGATATTCTACAGGGTGATAGTGATTGTGATTTATATATGTCAACAACCACCTATCACCTTGTAGCGAGGGCTACAGTGTTCAATATCCCAGATGCCACACTACATAATAGACCACTTCTGAAAGATCATCTGAAAGTGATGATTACTGTAGCTCATGATCCAAATGCAGATCTACCTATTCCACTTGATGACAATGATATTCATAAGGTATAAAAGGATATTGGGACATTCATTGCATAGTCTTCACAACTTGTATGAGTACATAAAGAAAAAGAGGTATTTATTTCCTTTTTTTCAAGCTAAACCTTTAACTATTAATGAAAAAGGGTCTGATCCAATGATTGTTATTATAGACAGAGAAAGGGAAGGGGGTGACAAACGTTGGCTCAATACCATCTAAAGGATCAACCAACTGATCCCAAGGAGCTACTGAAAGCACAATAACACCACTTGTTCTCTATCCACATTTACTAGCATTGATGACTCATGTGGATACGAAGATAAAAGATGGTAGTAGTCATATAGTGGTTTTCAAAAAGAATATATACGGAGAGGAGAGTCAAGATTTCGTTGCTTCTAAAAATGTAAATGAGATCCTTGAAAACGGTTGGCTAGGCGTCACAGTTGTAAATATATATATTAGGTATATTTTCACGAATTGATTTTCTAAAATCTGATCTAATGTGAAAATTATAACTAAATGCATTTTATATTGTTGACAGAAGTATTTATGAAAAAAAAGTTGCAGGAATTTTTCCATGAGCCAAGATTTGGACTCGTTAGTCCTCATACCACATCAACACACCTAACAATATTAGAACCATAAAAAAGGATGAAATAGTGAACATCTTGCTGAAAACATTTGAAAGAAAGATTACAGATGATAGACTATTCCTAATATCAACCATATAGGGGTAAAACTCTATGATTAAAGCTTATCAATTATATTTTCACTTCTTTTATTACTTATTCCTTTTTGTGTTTTTAGGCAACATTGGTTTCTAGTTGCAGTGAACTTGGTTACACCAAAGATTTATTTTCAGGATTCAAAGTAATGATATCCATCAAACCAACCACACATGATGGAGTTTGTGAATCTATAAGACACTACATCCTATGTTTTAGGTCTAAAAATGAAGTAATATAATTTATATTATCTTTTACTGAGGATTCTGTTATGATAGGGAGGTGTATAATTATCGTCTAAAAAAGGAATGAGGACATGGGCTAAGCATAAGGTGGCGAGCAAGTACTATGTCTGGATAAATATTAGGGTATATATAATAAAATTTCACTATAAAAACACATCTCAACACAAGTTACTTATTCTCCTAATGATCAATTTTTTTTCAGTGTCCAAAACAAACAAACTATAATGATTGCAGTTATTATGTTTGTAAATTTATGAAAGAGATCGTTTTTCATCAACAAACTAGCATCCCTAAAGATGCATTTTAAAAAACAAATACTATTTCATTTAATTTCTTTATTAATTATTTATTTTTATATTTTGATGTACTACTCTGACAAGAGAAAATCCTAATACTCAAAAGACGATATAGATGTGTTCAGAAACTAGTGGGCCGCATACTTGATGGCTGATTGTACACAAATAGAATGAATATCTGACCTGGGGACATGTACAATTGGTGGTCATTTTTGAGAGGGGTTAAGGGTATCTAAAGATGAAACATTGTTGTATGTAAATGTTTGTAGGAAAATTTTAATTGTTTTTACATAAAACATCCTTTCTTCAATGAGTCATTTTACAATTTTAACAGATGATATGCACCAGAAACATTAAAGAATTCTGAACCACTCAAAGGGTCTATCTTTTGTTTAAAATGGACACAATTTTAATTGAAAACAACAAATGACCTATTAAAATCCAACCAAACACATTTGTATTTTCTTAATCTTTTATAAGAATTATCCATGGGTCCTTTATGACGTGTACGAGTCTTCCCTGCCTCAATATGAGGCATAGTGTGTCCAATACCCCTCAAAGGGTCTCTAGTTTTTTTTTAAAAAAATGGACATAATTTTAATTGAAAATAACAAATGACCTATGAAAATCCAAACAAATGCATTAGGATTGTCTTTATATTTTATAATAATGATACATGGGTCCTTTTTGACGTTTAAGAGTCTACCCCGCCTCAATCTGAGGTATGGTGTGGCCAGTACCACTCAAAGGGTCTCTCTTTTGTTTAAAATGGACACAATTTTAATTGAAAACAACAAATGACCTATGAAAATCAAAAGAAATGCATTTGTATTGTCTTTATATTTTATAATAATGATACATGGGTCATTTGTGACATGTACGAGTCATCCCCGCCTCAATCCGAGGCACGGTGTGGCCGGTACCACTCAAAGGGTCTCTCTTTTGTTTAAAATGGACACAATTTTGAGTGAAAACAACAACTGACCTATGGAAATCTGACCAAACACATTAGTATTGTCTTGATATTTTATAAGAACGATCCATGGGTCCTTTGTGACATGTAAGAGTCATCCCCACCTCAATCCGTGGCATGGTGTGGCCGGTACCACTCAAAGGGAGTCTCATTTGTTTAAAATGGACACAATTTTGAGTGAAAACAACAATTGATAGATGGAAATACAACGAAACACATTCGGATTGTGTTGATCCTTTAGGAGAAAGATCCAAGAGACCATTATGATGTGTAAGAATCAACCCCGCCTCAATCCGAGGCACGGTGTGGCTGGTACCACTTAAAGGGTCTATCTTTTGTTTAAAATGGACACAATTTTAATTGAAAACAACAAATGGCCTACGGAAATCCAAGAAAACACATTTGGATTTTGTTTATCCTTTAGGAGAAAGATCCCCGAGTCCTTTTTAACTTGTAAAAGTCAATCTTTCCTCAATCCGAGGCACGGTGTGGCCGGTACCACTCAATGGGTCTCTCTTTTGTTTAAAATGAACACAATTTTAATTGAAAACAACAACTGACCTATGAAAATACAACCAAAAGCATTTTTATTGTCTTGAAATTTTATAATAATGATCCATCAGTCCTTTTTGACATGTAAGAGTCATCCCCACCCCAATCCGAGGCACGGTGTGGCTGGTACCACTCAAAGGGTCTCTCTTTTGTTTAAAATGGACCCAATTTTCAGTGAAAACAACAACTGACCTATGAAAATCCAAACAAACACATTCAGATTGTCTTAATCTTTTATTAAAACGTTCCATGGATTATTTTGGACGTGTAAGAGTCATCATAGCCTCAATATGATGCACGGTGTGGCTGGTACCACTCAAAGGGTCTCTCTTTTGTTTAAAATGGACCCAATTTTAAGTGAAAAAAAAACATCTGGCATACGGAAATCTAAAAAACATATTCGGATTGTATTGATCCTTTAGAAGAACAATAAAAGAGTCCTTTGTGACGTTTATGAGTCAACCCACCGTCAATCCGAGGCATGGTGTGTCCGGTACCACTCAAAGTGTCTCTCTTTAATTTAAAATGGACACAATTTTGAGTGAAAACAAAAACTGACATACGGAAATCTGACCAAACACATTCTGATGGTGTTGATCCTTTATGATAATGATCCAAGAGTCATTTTTGATGTTTACGAGTCAACCTAGCCTTAATCTGAGGCACGGTGTGGCTGGTACCACTGAAAGGGTCTCTCTTTTGTTTAAAATGGACACACATTTAATTGAAAACAACAAATGACATATGAAAATCCAACCAAGTGCATTAATATTGTCTCGATATTTTATAATAACGATCCAGGGGTCATTTTTGATGTTTACGATTCATCCCCGCCTCAATATGAGGCATGGTGTGGCCGGTACCACTCAAAGGGTCTCTCTTTTGTTTCAAATGGACACAATTTTAAGTGAGAACAACAATTGACCAATGAAAATCCAACCAAATGCATTCATATTGTCTTGATATTTTATTATAATGATCTAGGGGTCCTTTTTGACATGTAAAAGTCATCTACGCCTCAATCCGAGGCACGGTGTGGCCGGTACCACTCAAAGAGCCTCTCTTTTGTTTAAAATGGACACAATTTTAAATGAAAACAACAACTAACCTATGAAAATCCAACCAAACACATTCATATTGTCTTGATATTTTATATGAACTATCCATGCGTTCTCTTTGATGTCTAAGAGTCATCCTCGCCTTATTCCGAGGCACAGTGTGGCCGGTACCACTCAAAGTGTCTCTCTTTTGTTTAAAATGGACATAATTTTGAGTGAAAACTACAACTGACCTATAGAAATACGACCAAACACATTAGGATTATCTTGATCAATTATTTAAATGATCCAAGAGTCCTTTGTGACATGTATGAGTCAACCCCACCTCAATACAAGTCACGATATAGCCGGTACCACTCAAAGGGTCTATCTTTTGTTTAAAATGGACACAATTTTAATTGAAAACAACAACTAACATATGAAAATACAACCAAACACATTCAGATTGTCTTGATATTTTATAATTACGATCCATGGATCCTTTTTGATGTGTAAGAGTCATCCCCGCCTCAATCCGAGGCACGGTGTGGCTGGTACAACTCAAAGGGTCTCTCTTTTGTTTAAAATGTACACAATTTTAAGTGAAAACAACAACAGACCTACGGAAATCCGACTGAACCCATTAGGATTGTGTTGATCATTTAGAAGAATGATCCAAGAGTCCTTTTTGACATGTATGAGTCTGCCCCACCTCAGTCCGAGGCACGGTGTGGCCGGTACCACTCAAAGGGTTTATCTTTTGTTTAAAATGGACACAATTTTGAGTGAAAAGAACAACTAACTTATGAAAATATAAACAAACACATCAGGATTGTGTATAACCATTAGGAGAACGATCCAAGAGTTATTTTTTGATGATTATGAGTCAACCCTGCCTTAATCTGTGGCACGGTGTGGCCAGTATACTCAAAGAGTCTCTCTTTTGTTTAAAATGAACACAATTTTAATTGAAAACAAAAATTGACCTATGAAAATCCAACCAAATGCATTAGGATTGTCTTGATATTATATAATAACGATCCATGGGTCCTTTGTGACATGTACGAGTCATCCAGGCCTCAATTCAAGTCACGGTGTGGCCGGTACCACTCAAAGGGTCTCTCTTTTGTTTAAAATGGACACAATTTTAAGTGAAAACAACAATTGACCTACGGAAATCCAACCAAACACATTCGGATTGTCATGATCATTTATAAAGACAATCCATGGGTCCTTTGTGACATGTATAAGTGAACATCGCATCAATATGAGGCACAATGTGGCCGATACCACTCAAAGGGTCTCTCTTTTGTTTAAAATGGACACAATTTTAAGTGAAAACAACAATTGACCTACGGAAATCTGACCAAACACATTTGGATTGTCTTGAACTTTTAGAATAATGATCCATGGATCCATTGTGATGTGTACGAGTCATCCACGCTTCAATACAGGGCATATTGTGGCCGGTACCACTCAAAGGGTCTCTCTTTTGTTTAAAATGGACACAATTTTAAGTGAAAACAAAAAGTGACCTATGAAAATTCGACAAAACACATTCAGAGTGTTTTGATCATTTAGGAGAATGATCCAAAGGTCCTTCGTGACATGTATGTGTCATCCCTACAAACCCCCTAGACTTCCCCCACCACCCTGGACAAAAATCCACCCCCTGGAAACCCCCACCCCTATGGACACCCCCACCCCCTGGAAAGCCCCATGACACCCTGGACACCAGCCCACCCCTTGGACACCCCATAAACAGCCCCCAACAGGATACTCTCCACCATGGACACCACCCCACCCCCTTGGACAGCGCCCAACCTCTTGGACCAACCCCCACCCCCTGGACCGCCCCCACCCCCTGGACACCCCCACCCACTAGACACCCCTATCCCCCCGGAAACCCCCATCCCACCCTCCTGGACACCGCCCCACACCCCTTGGATAGCCCCGCCAACCACCTAGACGACACCCACCCCCCGAACACCCCCACCCCTTAGAAATACACCCGACACCCAAGACACCATCCCACCCCCCTAGACACCCCCATGAACATCCCCCCCACCTGGACACCCCCCTCCTAGACACCACCCCACCACCTGGACACCCCCCAACCCCCTAAACACCCCACCCTCATTGGACAACCCCCAACCTCCGGGACCGCCCCCAAAATCATAGACAACCCTTTCCCCCCGGACACCCCTACCACCCGGACACCCCCTACCCCCTTGGACTGTCACCCCAAAGACCTGAACATCCCCCCAACCCCCTATATTTTGAATTGAATTATTTATGTACATAATTAACTTAGGAATTATGTGTTAATGGTGTACGAGTATAGTTTTTTTATGGGTATACTTGTTCTAAATAGCTTATGATTTATATATTAATTTGGTATGTTTATACTTGGTCTAATTATCTTATTGAGATGCTGAATTTTATACAGGTGTTTGGGTGTGCTGCTGCAGAATTTTTTTAGCAGCAGACATGGAATTTATCAGCACTTTTTTAGTGCTGATAAAAATATCTTTTATCAGCGCTAAAAAAGCACTGATAAACTAAACCTTTATCAGCGCTAAAAAAGCACTGATAAAGGATTAGTTTATCAGCGCTAATGGAGTGCTGATGAACACGAAATTATAAGCGCTCATTTAGCGCTGACAAAGGGTCATTTTATCAGCGCCTTTTTAGCACTGATAAATTCCTCCTTTATCATCTCATTTTTAGCATTGATAAAGGTTTACTTTATTAACACTTTTTTAGTAATGATAAAGTACCCCTTTATCAGTGCTAAAAATACACTGATAAAGGGGACCCCCCTTTATCAGCGCTGAGATTTACAACACTTTTTTAGCACTGATAAAACCCATTTTGAGTGATGATAAAGACTGTTTTTGTAGTAGTGTGATTGGAAATATCCAGTGTCTGATCACTGTCTGGCAGCCGACGTACAACCAGAGGACGTCTCAGAGGCATAACTCTAAAAGATAAAAAGAACACCTTAGATCAGGATCAACTAGGACATAGAACACAAGAGTAAAAAACGGGAAGAAGAGAAAAGAACAAGAAAGTTCTACAACACATGACTACACGACATTTATAAACACTACATGACATGTCCTCTTAAGCCAGACACATGGGCGTATACTTTAGCCACAGCTGGTCGTGTAACACCCCAGACTACACGGCGTGTTGTCCCCTCACACAACATGTACTTCATCTCCATTCCTTTGCCCGAGTCTCCTTACACGACTGGACCACATGGTCTTCTTAACCCTAGACTACACGGAGTGTTCACTAAGGACACGACATGTACCAGACAAGTATTCGGTAGACCGTGTTGTTAGTTACATGACCGTATACATGACTGATCCTTACACGGTGTGTTCCGAACAAACACAACATCTATAGGAGAGATATCACCATCCCGTGTTGTTTATGACATGTCCGGGTATCTAGAGCGAGGATACATGGCGTGTTAGTACCCAACACGGCGTGTACTGCACGAGCTTCCCCAACCCGTGTTGTTAGTGACATGGCTGGGTACACGGATCGCTACTACATGGCGTGTAATGACCATACACAGCATATTCCTGAGAACTTTTTCACCACCCTGTGTTTCTGATCACACAGTCTGTGACATTGTTTAAAACTACATGGGGTGTAGTCAAGTACACACTGTGTATTTTGGGTTTTTCCAGGCAGTAGCTCAGAAACTACACCATTGCCCAGAAAACACTGAAAAAAACAAACATGGAGCTGCCAAATTCCGATCCGTGAGGGCCCATACTCCCTGCGAATCAAAGCTTAACATCTCCCACATATCATATACAAGGAAAAAAAGTCAATGATCCACCAACTCCAATTCATGAGGGCCCATAACACCTCAAGAATCAAAATTTGGCATTCATTTACATAAAGGAACAATACAAACAATTCCCCTATCAAACTGCAGGGATTCTATCAAGAATCTATCACAAAAACATGTATAATTTACACAACGATTATCACAGCAACATGCAATCGATAATGCAACCCAGATGGCATGGAAAGAATGCATGTCATGTGATTACTAACAAGTTACTATATGATTCATGAGATGAAATACCCCCATCTCATCGGGTTGCGACAAAAATTTAACCGCAATAGCACAACAATAACAACACAAGGCATGTGAATCACTCTAGGTGAAATCATATCAACCGTAAAATCTCAAAACCAAAAAACCGCAATAAATGAGGTAGATTGGTTTTTCCCCATACATGGGTTAGCTACTCCCGGGCAAAATTTATTACCAAGTACCAAATCCATTCTATCCCAAGCTAAAGGCTCCAAACATTAAATCAAGAGAAAAGAATACCTCTCATACAACTTTATAATGTCTTGGTTCTGGAAGCCACCCAAAGGTGCCCCATACCTGGTTGGTCACATGGCCTCAAGCGCATTTCTCCAAATGCCAGAGGCTACCGACTAGTAGTGAGGGCCTTGGGTGTGACAGTGGGGAAACTATGCCCTCATTTGTAGAGTACACAACAGAAGTAAACAAGCATGCAATAGTGGAAGTAGTAAATATCAAACAACAATGAACAAGTAATCAAAGGAAGACTAAAACAATAAACCAATGAAGCACATATGTATATATGAAATGATGCATGATATATATCTTGGAAAACAGCCTAATGGGTCACAATGATGGAAATAAAAACAGTACCAAAGCAAGTATAAAAGAAAATATAAACAAATCCTCAGCATCGCAAGCCTAAGCTTTGTCCCTTGCTCTCATGCTCCAAAGCAATCAAGTACCAGAAGTCGAAGGGAACTTTCCCTTGTCTATACCTGCAACAATATAGTCTTTTTGGGCCCAAAATCATGGCCTAAACATGGTGTGAGGCTAAATCCCAGTAGGCAACCACCCGAAGATCTGTGCCTCAAAGTTTGTGAGCATATAGAAGGTAATAGTAAAGTAAGCAGTAAACAGTATAGTAAACAACAGATAGTAATCAATAAGTAGTAACATGATGATATAAAGTAGTAATCAATCCACTGAACAACAAGAAGAAACATAGAAAACAACTAACCAAACAGGAACCCCTCTGTGAAGTACTCTCTGCCAACCCCTCTAGTTATATCCGAGAAGTACCCCCAACCCTCTGGGTAGTGTACTAAGACTAACCCCTATGGTTTGGTCATATGAAATTATAAGACTCTCTGGGGAATCTCTCTCGGACAATTCCCCTTATAATCTAGGGTAGTCAGGGAATCTCTGAGGAAGATCATGCAGTCTAACCCTCCTATAGTCCCACGGACTAGAAACTCTCTAAGGAAGTGCACTTGGTCAATTCCTCATATAGTCGCAGGTCTATCACAGACTCTCTAAGGAAGAACTCTCAGTTAATTATTTCTCTAGATTGGAAAGCTTTTAAGGAAGTTCAAACAAAGTACAGACTCTTCGAGGAAGCTCACTCGGTCTACCCTCCTGTAGTCCATAATATCCAAGACTCTTTGGAAATCTCACTTAGTTTGTATCCTATAGTCTATAATAACCAAGACTCTATGAGGAAGCTCACTCGGTCTACTCTCCTATAGTCTGTGTTATCCAAGACTCTCTGGGAAGCTCACTCGGTCTATCCCTTATAGTCTAAAGCACCAGGTTCTCACAGTCCCGTGCCAGTCAGTGCATAATAATGCTATAAGGCCAAAGTACACCTATAGAGATACTTGGATAACCAAAACACACCTATAGAGTTACTTGGATAATCAGTCTACAGTATAACAACATGTAAGAATATCATTCCATCCTACGGTCACAAGGCATGGAAAACTGGTATAATGGCCAAAGGCTAACAAACCAAAAGGTCACAATAAGAACAAATAATGGTCAAAACATCCAAGCGTAACAATTATCCTCAAACATGATCAAATTACCTTTACAGAAGCATTCAAGCAAGGTAGGAAAGAAACTGGGGAAAAAACGGTAAACACGCAATAACCCGTTCATGGGTATTTGTGGAAATTTGCACATAACACTCAAAGAATTCTAAAGGTAAGGCACAAACCACTTACCTTGATTCTAGGAGATCAAAATACATGATCCAAGAGTCTTTATTATCCTTATACTGGAGTAGATATAAAAAAATGCACAAAAAGTTCAACCCACGATAACTTGAGATGGAGGGAAAATCAAGGAATAAAACTCAAGAAGAAGGAAGAGATCACCGATGCAGTTCCAATGCAATCAAAGATGGTCGATTATGCAAACAGACAGAGCCTCGGGGGATTGGAGGACGTTTTCGGCCATGCGAGGTGCTCTCAGTCAAATAACCTGACGAAAAAGAAATTTTTGTCGATTAGGCGTGACCCCAATCCAATTAATGAAAAAAAAGAAAGTACACGACGTGTACTTCTGGGGTACACGGCGTGTACTTGGCCTTTCCATACTCTGCTTTATATGGTCTTCAAATCTCTCCTACACACCATGTGTGTGGCCCAGACATGGCCATCACACGACCTAGCATGACATCAAAGTACACGATGTGTACTTATAAAGTACACGACGTGTACTTTGAAAATTTTTAGATTTTCGTCTTTCTCAAAAAATGACCATAAAAGGTAATACATACCTGAAAAAAATATCCAAGTTCTTACACATTTCATATTCTTCCCAATAATATGTTTTTTACAATATTTTAACCTTGCACAACTTTCTAATAAAATTTTAAAATTTGAAAAATCATTATGGTCATAATTAAATTCATGTTTTTTTTATGTTTAATCTTTTCCTGTGATTCCCATTATCCATTTTTTAGTTTTTATATCCTTTCAATATGTGCTTAATTAAATCTATCAACTTCTAAAAAATATTTGACTTCATTTTTTCTATTTTATTTTAATATTTGTTTTAGTTTCACAATTGCCAATGTTTTCATCATTCTGATCAGGATGTTGTTGCATGTTATAGCCACACTGCCAAGCTATGTTCCCATAATAGCCACAAAAAAATAATAAACCTCATTTTGTTGATATCATCAACCTTGATGTTCCATTTTTAAGAATAAAAAATTTTTACAAAATTTTTATATATAAAAAATATCATGTTTGAATAAAAAATAAATGATGAAATAAATAAAAGATGATGTCAAAATTTAAAATCAACACAAGAATCAAATTATTTTAATATTTTGTAAACAGTAATTTTCAATTTTTAAAATGAATTTATTTTATTTTTTGTATGTTTTAAAAAATTGGGCTCATGAATCCTTCCTTGAAAACTGCACCAAAAACATGAAACATTCATTATTATAGATGTGCAGATTTAATTATTTATAAACTCCTACAAGAAATAATATAGTAGCAGTGGGGTGTCATGTGCTGGTGTAACCTAATTTTCAAAGAAAGACCACCATAAATAGTGGTCATAATATTTTTTACTCTTACTTTTCCAAATTAATGAAAATAATGATGGATAGTGATGAATCTATTTAATGTCTTGATAGGAAAAATGTTTAAGAGGGGAGTAGAGAGATGAGAAAATTGGTTAAGAAAGGCGAACAAGGAAAAATAACACTACTGGTTGAATGGAAATCTCCTTTATAGAAATATTATGGAAAAGTGACCTCAGAAATTTATTGACTAATCTCACTCTCCAATATATTAATCAAATAGATGGACGATTCTTAATTATTTTTGATTCCTAGAATAACCCGACTAAAAAGTTGTTTGAATAAAATTTCCATAGAATCATACTTGATGATTGATTATGTAGTTTTGAAATTGAGTGTGAGAGGTGTGAAACAATTTTTTTGAACATCATAATTGATCTGGATGATAAAAATTGATATTTGATAAATTAATGAGAAGAAGAAAAAATAATTCAACCATAAAAATTAAATATCCCTGAGAAAAAATGAATACCCACAATTTATAACTATTCTAAGATTTAACAATTCAATTACAAATGAAAATGAACTATAAATGAGATGTATTCTCCCTTAGGAATCACAATCATTGAATAGTGATATTATGCTCCTCCTAGGCGTCGTTTATCACATTCTATCTTAGTATCTAGGTTTACCTCCAAAATACTATTCGTTTAGTAATTTATCTTGAAAGAATCCTTTATCCACGATTTAACCTCTATCATTCATCAATTCATCACTGATGGTGTGAATTTACTTAAGTTCAGGCTTCAGTTCATTGATGACCAAGTGGAACTTGACATAAAGTAAGATTACTTTTATGTGATATGATCATAGCCCTTTTAAGTGCCTTAACAAGCCATTTTCTAAAAATGAATTTGGTTGCATTCCAATATTGATTCTGAAAATTGAAAACAAATAATAAGTAGTGAATTATTATTATTAAAATTAATATTATTTTAATAATTATTAATAAAACTATTATCATAAATATAAATATCAATAAATAAATTTTTTAAAAATAATTATTATTAAATTTATAATTCTAAATATAATTTTATATTTAAAAATATATAAATCATAATTTTCTATATTGGGTTTAGATTTAAATATAAATATATAATTATGTTATTTTATTTATTGCACTTTTATTATATTTATTCATCTTTATTTTTTTATATTAATTACTTTTTCTTTTTTGTTTCTTTATCCCCAGCATAAAGGTCTCTCTTTTCCTGTCCATGGGTCTTCTTATTTCATAGGATGAGGATTGCTTCATCAATGGGTTCTCCTCAATGATGAAGATGGTGTGCAGCACCAGCTCAACTTCAATAGTGGATGATTCTTCTGCAAGTGGGTTGTTCCAAGGTGTTGAGGGCTTGGCGGGGTTTGATTGACATTGACATGGGATTCAATCAGAGAAAACCCAACAACTATTTTAGTCTCTAGTTCATCATCCAATAAAAGTGGATGAAGGAGGGGTGTATATCAGTGTGTGATTTTGGGGGTGATTCCCACCAATGTGGATCAACATTGGTAAGCAGTAACATATTATAGTGTAATATTGGAAGTCAACAGGAAGATGTATCTACCCTTGGAAGGATTTTCTGGAGGTGGATCTCTATGGTTGTGGTAGATAAAGGCATGCTATTATATAAAGTTGTTACAGCTGGATTTACTCTATAGGAACAAAATAAGGGTGTTGGTGGTGGCTCTTGATTGGTCGATGGTGGTAGTAATAGAGAATAGTAGAAGGGACATGTCAACAATGGATAGAAGGGTCTCCTAAAGGAAGCTCATGCAACAGTAGTACATGGAAGGGGAGGTTGGATGTAGTAGGGAAAGACAATGGATCCCTGGTTTATTGATGGAACACAATAATGGTGGTGGTTTCCCTATTCTAGCGATAGCATGATAGTGGTGGATCTACTACCAAACGACAAAAAATCACAAAACATCCTAGATAAATGAAAATTAAAAATATTTAATTAACAATTTAAATGATAAAATATTAAAAATTAAATATTTCTAACTAAAAAACTACATAATCTAAATAAATAAAAAATAAAATTTTAATTAAAGGAAAGATAAATCTTTGGAAAAATTAACTAAATTGAAAATCTAAAAACTAAAATTTTAAAAATAACTTTATTTAAAATAGTAAAATTAAGAATGAAGATGAATAAACTATTTTTAAAGTTGAATTATAAGTTGAAACAATAAACTAATTTTAAAAAAAATTAATAATTTGGGGAAGAATAGTTATTATAATTATAAAATAGAGTTAAAAAATATGAAGATTTAAAAAACAAAATATTTTATATTAAATTAAAGTTTCAGTAAATAAATAAAATTATATTTGAAATTTTTTTAAAAAAAATTCCAACTTAAAATTAATATTTTAAAATAAAAATAGAAATATATAAAATATAGAAAAAAACTAAATAAATAGGAATGATATTTTAAATGAAAATAATACATAATTAAGTGTAAAATGGGGATTTAATAAATTTTGCTACTAAATTACTAAAGTACATTTAATTAACAAATTAAGATAAAATAATTAAATAAATGATCATAAACATAGATAAAAGATATAGCAAATCAACTGATTTTAATGCCACATCACTATTCAAAAGATTGAATTTATTTAAAAGTAAATATATCATGAAGTCTTGGGATGTTACATTTTTACCCATAAAAAATTACATCTTGGAAATTTATTAAATTTTACCTTTTGAAAAGATTTGTGTAGTTATTCAAACATAATTTCATCAGGTTACCATGTCACCTCAACTATATTATGGTTTCTTTGAATTACTTTTACCAGACGAGTCATCTGATTCCTCAAAACTTATTCTCTAGTGTCCAGAACCTAGATAGGCTCTTCATAGTATGATAGATTTGGTTCTAGTTCTATTTCTTCCGAGGAGATCACATGCATTGATTATAACTTGTACATACTTAAAAAAGATTTAAAATACATCATGTAATTTAAATTTACTTGGGAGCATCCCTAAATGGTAAGTAACTGCTCCAATCCATTCCAAAAATTTCAATGGTTATACTTGGGGCTTAATTAATAAGGGATTTGTCACTTGATCACCAAATAATCCTAGGAATAATACAACAATATGGTTTATTGTTGATCTACTAACAAAATCTATGCATTTCCCCACCATAATAGAAGATTTACCTCTTGAACGCCTTGAAAAACTCTATATTAATGAATTTTTAAGTCTTTTGGTGCATAAAAAATAGGTGAAACATATGGAAATGTCTTCCAATGGTGTGGTGAGCCAATAACCCATAGATCAGAGGATCGAAAAATCTATTTGATACCAACTGTAAATACCCAGATCTGAGTTACGCATAGTTAATGGTTACTTTATTCCATTGGCATAAGATACAAGGTATCAAATTTTGAAGGATCGTATTATCTAGTAGTCTTGGTAACTAGATAAATAATTGAATATCATTTTACAAATGAAAATATAAATTACCACAAAGTGTTTTCTTTATGTGAATCATTATTTCCTCTAGAATAACATTTTACATTAATCATAATACTCATCTTATCATCCTAGGGAATGAAACATAAGAAAGAGGTGATTTTAAATGCTCAGTAAGGGTATATGTACAATGGATGATATCATGAATACATAAGACATAATCTATAAGGAAAGGTAAACAAATGAAATAAATTCTTCTTACACTACAGGAAAACCATGATTTAACGGCGGTTTTTTCGTGACAGTTGTGAAAACCACCGCTAAATATTTTCCAGGATATAATTTAGCAGAAGTTCATTAGTAGTGTTTTTAAAAACTGCCGATAAATGTTCTTAAAATATTTTTTAAATATTTTTAAAATTTTTTAAAGGAAAAAAATTAAAAATATATATTTATTTATTAATTACTGCTTATTAATTATTAATTATTATTTTCTATCATATATAGTTTATTATTTATAATTTTAATTAATTATTATGCGACAATTAATAAATATTTATAAATATTAGTTAATAATTTTAAAGTGAAAACTAATCTTCAATAAGTTCGAAATTAGACTTCCCCATCAAATGACCATAACTTTTGATTTGAGAGTCACTTTTAGCTCTATAACCAATCAAATTGAAGCTTATAAAACGAGATTAAACCACATAAGATTCATATCTTTTGATAATCAATGAAATAAAAATATATTATAGTTTCAAAAATTCTTATATCGAACTTGAACTTCAAAAAGGTCCATAAGGCCTCTAAAATTGAGTTATACTCCATAGAGGGTCTCAGGATAAGTTTGAAGATCTTTTCCTTGTTTTTTATCACCAAAAAGGTCCATAAGGCCTCTAAAATTGAGTTTTTATCATTAAACACGGTGCATTAAAATTAAAATATCTATAATATCTGATCCTGGCGTATGCTCAGCCTTTACCACATATAATATCAAATATCATTTTAGGATCATCGATTTGAGTGGTTGTAGTGCTGAAATGGGCTCTCAGATCATAAGTTACGGTCCTTTTACGGTTTTTAGGGATTTTATTATTTTATTATTTTATTATTTTGTTAATTTATTTCCTTAATTTTAATTTTTTTATTTTATTATTTTTTTTCGTAATTTTATTTTTTATTTTCATAATTTGATTATTTATTTATTTATTTATGATTTAAATAAGATATATTTATGATATATTTATGATTTATTTATTACTATCATTTATTATTATTATTATTTATTATATTTTATTTGTTATTATTTATTTATTATTTATTATTATTATTATTATTTATTATTTGTTATTTATTATTTAACATTTATTTCCATATCATGTATTTATTCATTTATTTATTATTTCTTAATTATTAATTTTTAAATAGTAAATAGTAATTACTAAATATTAATAATTAATAATTAATAAATAATAATAAATTAACCATTATTTATTATTAATTATTGATTGAGAATTATTGATTAAGCCTTAACGATTAATCATTATTGAGTTTATATCTATTTTTTATGTGTTATTTGTATTTTTAATGAATTTATATAAGTATATTAAATTCCATTTACTCACAATATGAATAGCTTACTAGAGTGATAAAGTCTTTGAATAATATGCAAGAAGGAACTAGTTCAAATCTCCACCAACAATGAATTTATATATATAGCACATGCACATGCATGTGCATATGCATGGTAATAAATAGTAAAAATAATAATACATAATAATAATAAAAAATAAAAAATAAAAAATAAAAAATAATAGGTAATAGATAAATAATAAAAAATAAATAAAAACTAATAAGAAATAAGTAATAAGAAAAAAGAAAAAAGAAAATAAAAATAAAAAATAAAAAATAAAAAATAAAAAAATAAAAACATGAAATAATAATAAATAAAAAAATAAAAAAATTAAAAAAATTAAAAAAATTTAAAAAAATAAAAAAAATTAAAAATTAAAAATTAAAAATTAAAAAATAAATAAAATAAATAAAAAATAAAATAAAAATAAAATAAAAAAATACCAATGTGGTAAAAAAAATAAAGAAATAAATAAATTAAAAAATTAAAAATAAAAATAAACAAATAAACAAATAAAACAATAAAAAAATAAAAAGATAAATAGATAAAAAGATTAAAAAATAGAAAAATAAAAAAAAATTAAAAAAAAATGAAAAATATAAAAAAAAATAAAAAAAATAAAAGAATATATATAAAAATAAAAAAATAAAAAAATTATAAAACCACCGCTAAAAAAGTGTCGCTAATTGATTGCACACACATGATTTAACTATTTTTTTTAAAACCGTCACAGAATGATTTATGGGTAGCTTAAACCGCTGTGAAAATCGAATTTTGGTTTAGTGTTAATCAATGACTTGAAGATGGAGAATAATATAGTACAAATAATTTATGATTAAATAATGCCATATAAATAATCACATGAGCTTTAAACTTAACCATTAATATTCTAACTAATCGAATAATCGTATAGAATATTAGTAACTAATCTCATAATGAGGTAAGGAAAAATGTTGGGCTAGTTAACTATACCATGAAGGCCTTTTACAAAACCATCTTCCATAGATGTGTAAGGCCTCATCTAAAAACCCAATATAGTTTGTCTCATGAGACCTGCTGATATATCAATGGGATATAGTGGTCCCTGACCATAATTTTCCAAGCCTAATGAATTCATCATATTATAGGTGTAAAAAAATCATCATAAACTTTTTTGTTAAAAATCTAATATACCAAATGTTAATAATTACCCTATTCAATGAATATAATCATAAACCATTCAGAGTAACATGGAGAATGGTTTCAAAAAAGTACAATCCCATTCCAACTGATCATAAATCATTTTTAGAAATAATTACTATAGTATCATGGTATTATAATCCCATTAAATCATAAGTAACATCATCTTATATGGAAGATGATTTTGACATATCACTTTGAATATTTCTTGAGGAAAATAAACTTTTTTGAAAATCACATTCTTTAAAAACATGAAAATTTATAAAATATTTTAAAAATAATATTCTCTAAAAATCACCTTGTAATATTTTCAAGGAATATTCCAAGAAAAAAATGATAATGATGGTGGAAAATTCAGTTCATTCCTTACATGTTAAAAGAAATCATTCCATTCACAATGTTAAAAGGTAAAGAAATAACTATTTTAGATTACACCAAGAAGATTCCTTTTAAACCCTTTATAAAAAAGTAAAACATGGGTAAAAGTATCTTTAATAAATCATTTTGATAATGTTAAAACATTTTTGAAAATATATTTAGAAAAAAAATATACAAAAGGGAATTGGTTTTCTTAGGAAGAGAGAAGTAAAAACAAATTTTCTTAAAACATTATTTTAAACTCTTATCAACACAATGAGAAGAAAATAAATGGAAAACATATATTATCAGGACATAAATTGAGGATAAAAAGTTAATGAGTTTATTCAGATATGGATCATAATATTTCATCTTTATAAGAATAAACTTATACAATCTCGATCAATGAGGAGATTGTATCATAAATCCAATACCACTTTGGTAACATTGAATCATAAGACCTATGAAAGAAATAAATTAAATGAAACTTAAAATATCTTTAAAATAAATACATTTATGGTATTACATGTAAAAGTGTCTGTATATACACCTCTTAATAGATGGTAGGTTTATAAAATGGACTATGTCACAAAAAAGGAAAATTGAGACAAAAAACCCTTAACTTTGGTCTAACTTATTTCATAAAATTTCAATACTTCTATATAAAAAATATTGGATTGTCATACTTATATTACATAACTATACTCATATATTTAATTCCATATATAATTTAATTATAGTTTTATATCGACATATTATTATCATTTATTTGTTAAAATCACTATTTCGGGTTATAATTGCTTCATTTTTCATGTATATTTTGGTTCCGTAATTTTAGTCCTTTTACTTTGATCACAATTCCATAATCACTATAATTTTAACCATAATTTAAATATCATATATATTCATTATATATGTAATTATATTAATCTATAAAATTTGGATATAGAAAATTGATGACACTATTCATAGAGACGGTGTAACATAGGTATGCATGAATACTGTTTCCATTTTCTAATTGGATGGAATGGAAGGAATGTAAATAATATATCACTTCTAAAGATTCATTATGAAGTCATATATATCCTATATATCCTTTATGTTTATCCTTATTACCTTCCTTATAAAGTGTAGGTGGTGAATGATTCACATTGCTCTGGGAGACGGTATTCCCCCATACACATAAGGGATAGTTTCTTTATCCATTTGATGGAAATGAGATGAAATTACTAGGTATGTTTTCACTTTATTACCGAATACTCTTATGAATATTGATGAAATATGGGTTATTGTAAACCACCTCACCAAATATATGCATTTCCTCTATAAAAGAGAAGATTTACCTCTTGAGTGCCCTGTATGTCTCTATATTAATGATGTTTTAAGACTTCATGGTGCTTGTCTTTTAGCTGTGTATGGTCGTGATCCATAATTTTCATCAAAATTTTAAAAATTTCACTTGAAGGCCTTTGTAACTAAGTTCTATTTGAGAACCACTTATCAACCTGAAACCGTGGGATAGTCTGTAAATACTAATCAAATATTAGAAGACATTTTGTAGACATTTTCTATTGACTATAAAGGAATATAGGATTAGTATTTACCTTTGGTGTAGTTTATTTATAAAAATACCTTCTATTCATGAATTAAAACGGTGCCATATGAATCATTATATAGAAAGATATGTCATACTACAAATTGTTGGGATTAAGTTAGTAAAAAGAATATTGTTATCCAAGAACTTATAGAAGATACAATTATCAAGGTAATTTCTATTCAAAACCCATATCAATGTAGAACAAAGTAGATAAAAGACCAATGAAGATAATAAGAATAAATATTTTGAATTTCAAGTGGAGGTCACATTTTATTGAATGTATCTCCATGAAATAGTGTTACAAGGTTTTTTATGAAGGGAAAACTAAGCCCCAGGTACATCGATCCCTTTGAAATTTTGTAAATTATTGGATTTGTGTCTTACCATTTAGTGATGCTAGAAATTCTTCCTAAATTATATAATATGGTACATATGTCTTTGTTAAAGAACTACATTCTATTCCCAAAACATGTGCTCACCTATATAGAAATATAACCAGAACCTAATATATGAAACTTTGAAGAGCCTTTGAGATTTTGGACACTAGATAACAAGTGTTGATGAATTGGATTACTCATATGGTAAAACTAATTTAGAGAAACCATAAGATAGTAGACATGATGTGGGAACCTGAGTAAATTATGGTGAAGAACTACCAAAATCTCTTTAGATAGTAAAATTATATAAATTTTTAGGATGATGTTTTTATATGGTTGAAGAATGTAACACCCTGATACTTTAAAATATATTTCCTTTTAAATAAATTCAATATTTTAGATAGCTATAAAAACACACAACCATGAGTCTAAATGAACTGTAATATAGTATACCTTTATAAACTAGTTGTTAAATTGGTGGATATGAATAAGACTAACTATATTTTGTAAATTATATGTTTTAGACTTTTATAACATAAATTCCTTAGTTTTCTACTGATTATAAATATTAAAATTTATTTGAAAGAAAAATAAATCCTTTCGGAAAAATTGTATTTTTATAAAGAGTGGGTTAATCAGGTTTTGGGAAAGTTTATTAAAATTAATTTTTACCTATTTAATAAAATTTATTAGATAAAATTAATTCCATTTTTAAAATAACCATATCAAAATTAACATAGAGTGAATTTTTATAATTTTCGGAAACAATTATTTTTTGATGAATAACGAAAAATACTGGTTTTTATTAAAAAAATGCCTTTTCAGTTATATTATTTACAAAGTTAAATTATATTTTATATTGGTTTTAAATTAAAATTTCATTAATTATATAAAAATTTAACTAATTTAGGTCATTTGGATCAATTTTATGTTCAATATCAATATAAAAAATTTCCATACATTTGAAAACATTTCTTTGGAAAACCGCATTTTCATCATGTACATGGGTATTATTTTAAATTAAATTATGCCAATTATATAAATTAAATTAATAAAAATGTATTAAATATTATAAATAATATCAATTAATATTATATAATATGTTAAACTTACTTTTTGACCATAATTAATTGTGAAGACGATAAAAACTAATTAATGTATTTAAGGTAAAATCAGATTTACTATGGGTTAAAGTGAAAGAATGAGGGTTAAAATGGACAAAACACCAATAAAATTCCTATTTTATGGATATATTTCTACCCTATAATTTATAAGGATTGATAATTTTTTGTTTTGGATCATTTTGGAAAGTAAAAAATACGGGTACAAATAATTCTTTTCCAAAATTCTAAGTGTGTCCTCTCCCCCACTTATAAAAGGACACACCCTATCCACCCCTATTAAAACATAAAAAGTCATTTGGTTTATCTAGTGACTACTAATATATGTTTATTTATTCTTTAACCACATCCAAGAGTCTTTATTTTGATTGATAAAACCGCCAAATATGGCTTCATGTAAAAACCTAAAGAGGCTCTCCAAAGAAGAGGTAAAATTATTAAACATGCATTTTGTATTGTTTATTATTCCTCATACTAAAAATAACATTAAAATAATAGGTATAATATGAAAATTATATTCCATTTAATTATATTTTATCATGTTAATGGGATAATTGATATTCATCTCCACTTCCTTAAATTGGGAAATGAAATCACCGATCATGTGTATGGAAGATTACCACCACATGAACCAATATAGATCGTTTTCTATCACCACCTATCAAAAATGCATAGAATTACATATTTAACATATATGTATATATTATATTTATGAGATAAATATACTTATGTATTTTTGACATCACAAATACCTTCTTAAATTCCATTTTATAGAAATACGACGATGTCGCTCGTGCATACGACAGATTACCGCCTCACAAAGCGATGTGAATTTTTTATCACTTAAAATTTACATGGAATATAATAATTATAAATTATAAATTTATATGTGATATATATTAATTCATAATTAATCTATAAAATTGATATGTTATCTTTCTTCCTTTCATTCCATCTGACGAGAAAATGGAAATGACGTTTATGCCTACGTAAGGCCTACCATCCTCATGAACACTGTAATCTATTTTATATCTCTAAATATTATAGATTAAAATAATTAAATATATATTTAATATATATTATATTTAAATCATGATTAAAATTTTGGATATTGTGGAGTTAGGGTCAATATAAAATTACTAAAATTACCAAACTAGAACACACTTTAAAAACGAATCAATTATCATTGAAATAGTGAATTTAACAAAGAAATGTAAATAAATACATGATAAAAGACTATAAGTAAATCATATATGGTATGAAAAATATTATTATGGTCATTTTATATATGTATAATAAGCCTAAATTTATTATACAATAGGTTCAAATACATATGAAGGAAGTCAGACCAAAGGTAAGGGATTTCCGTCCCACTTTTATTTTATATGGGACACAAACACTATTCCATATGTGTTTCTTTTATTTGGTGTATATAACATCCATAAATTAATCTAATAAAGATTATCTGAAAAATTATTGTGATTTAGATATATATTTTTGGATCTCTCTTTCATGGGGCTTAAGACTCAATGTTTCCAGAGATGTAAGTGTTTTACTCTATAATCTCATCAGTTATTTGGATTGTTTATATTTAGGATTTTGATTATGAAATAAAAAGATATATATCTCAATAATCTCTTGAATTTTCTTCTACTATTGTTATATTTTGAGAATTATTTTTCCCTTTATTTTCCTCCCTTTATGTAGTCAATATTTCAGTACAATATTTTTATGAAGAATAGTCTCTATTTATCTCATCGGATGAAAACCCTTTTTCTTTCATATCCATGTTTTCAAAAAATGTTTTAAAATATATTTTAAAATTATATACATTATTTATTGAAAATAATTTTACCCATGTATTAATTTTTTACAATGGTTTTAAAATGAATATTCTTGTCGTTTTTTGGATGAGAAAATTCTTGAATTTTTACCAAAGTTTGAATTGAATGTTTTATTTTAAATTTATAGAATGAATGAAATTTTCTTCCATAATAACCATAATTTTATTGGAATATTAATTTATATTTTTATATGGTTATTTTTGAAGTGACAGATTTATAAAGTATTTTATGAATTTTCTAGTTTAAAAAAGGGATTTTCAAGGAAATGTTATTTTCCTCCAAAAATGATCCAAGTGATCCTTTAAAAATAATTTTTCCATTTATGATGATATACATTGATGTTACTGAAGTTTTTTTGGATATATATTTCAGTGATATCATCTTTATAATTTCTTCATATGTTTTATAATTAGTTTGACTAGGGATGTACTATTTTTATACCGTTCAATATATTACTCTGAATGTTTTATGATTATATTTTTTGATTGGTGTAATTACTAAGATTTCATATGATAGTTTTTCAATATGAATGTTTATGTTGATTATGTTTCACTGATTTAATATTAGGAATTAATTTTACTTAGTATGTGATGGAAGGGTAACACTATAGTTCCTCGATAAATAGTTATGTCTTCTGAGACAAATTAGATTGGGTTTTTGGATGAGGTCTTATCCATTTATGAAATATTTTTTGGCATGAGGCCTTAACAATGTGTTTATGATTTCTAACATTATAAATTACCTCTTTATGATATTATTTATTGATGTTACATGTGATTAATCGATTATTTAGAATGTACACAGTTAATTAAGAATCACATGTGATTTTATAGATGGAATTAGTTGATCAACATTTATTCCTAACATTTTAATATTTATGATCATGTTATGGATTAAGTGGAATATGTTTTAGTTATTTACCTTTCCATACTGATTATGCCTTATGTATTGATGATATATTCCATTTTATGTATGAACATAACATTAATTTGATATTAATCCTTTATTATGTTTCTTTACCCAAGATTCCATGTGGATTATTATGATTGAAATGCAGTTTTTTTATAGAAGAAATAATGATCCACTTGAATAAAAAACTTTTTTTACTTTATATTTTGATTTATAAAATTAGATTCATGTATGATTCTATTTACCATGATTACTAAATTTTTTCATCACCAGAGCGATGGAACATCATCATCTCTAGAAATATAATACCCGTTAGTGGTTTGAGGATCTCATATGAATAATCAAATCACATAAATTAAATAGTAATGATTACCTCATTCAATTCAATTCATGATTGACTACAGATCAATACTAGTGTTCATTTCCTGAAGGATATATAACCAAATCCCTCTATATCTTCCAAATAATTCATTAAGAATCCATGAGTATTCTATTCATAGAATAAAATGTGGTAGGGTGGATCTATGATGATTCCTTCAACAGTGTGAAAATCAACTCGATCCCATGCCTTCGATATGTGAAGGTGTTATTGGATCAATCAATCATATAGAGGCTTTCTCTCTCTAGGATATTGGAGAGGAGAGGAATATCAATCCATTGGAATGAATAGTATTGAGGAAATGAGCTCATCTAGAATTATATAGTGGATGTCCAAAACACTCAGACAGGGTTCCCCAACCCCCGTATATTTGATGTCTACTACATAATAAATAAATAAATAGTTATGATGAACTAACAATGTCATAAATATAATTTATGTTTTATCACCTACTTGTAATATATAATAAATATTGTATGGGAGAAAATAGATCCATCAAATCAACTCATAATTCCCTATAATATTAAAATATCCTTGAATATCACAATAAAATTCATTCTTATAATATTATTCCATATAATTACATAAAATCCTATAAATAATTTTAATAAATAAATTAAACCAAATTATTATTTACTTGAATAATAATGAATTTATATTTTTTTCGGTAATTGTTAATACTTGGAAAACACACGGACCCTGAGGTGGGGCCCACTATTTCGTACATACCTTTCCACCAGAATAAGAAAGACTCTGGAATGCGTTATTGTGTGTGAGTATCTAGGCCCTTATATTAATAGAAGTATATTACTAATCATAGAATAAGAGTAGAGTCTATAAACCATTAAATAACCCCATGGAGATAAGTAATAGTCATAGAAATTAAAACCATCCTATGATCACACACTGTGTAATTTAATCAGTTTGTTATGTGATATCTCATAAAACAATATATAACCTAATGTCATCATTATTTCTTACTTTACTAGTTATTGACATAACTGGACATACTAACCTTTGACTTCTACAACCATGTATTTTTGAAGGTACCACCATCATGATCAAATGGGTTTGATATATATCTTCCTCAACTCAGAAGCCAATAATTTTATATTGACAGTTCAACCAATGACATACCATTAATGATAGACCTGATGTAAGATACCTCAATATGACTTCATTATCATAGCTTTCCCTTGAATAAAAGTCTCTGATAAAATAAAACACATCGATAATGATCACATTTTAGGAGACCGCTACACATTTTTGTAGATAGGAATTACCAATTACACATGAAACAAGTGGTGTTAATATTGGTGGGTCTTTTCTTAAGATTTCACCTACTAGAGATCACTTAGTGCGAACTTCATGAGAAAAAGTCTGAATGTTTTTGTGCCTCCAACACTTTATGGTAACACATAACCTATGTATTAACAGTATTATGTACCTAGACCATATGAAATTACTTTAGGGTAACTTTCATGGTATCTCTAGGTTTTCATTATAGCATGGGAACTGATATTACCTTTTGATAATACATGTAATCTAAGGACATTACCATAAATATAGTGGAATCATAAGTACAAAAAATTTTCATGTAAGATAAAAATATGTATATATCAAACTGATTACATGTAATGGAAATCAAAGTACACAACCAATTTGGGTATAATGAACTCCATGTAAAAACTTACACTTGCACTAGAGCCAATTGTTAACATGTATCAACCCGCTTGATCTCAAATGAGAATAATACTTCCACCAAGATATCAGTTTAGTTAGTGCATTTACCATATTACCTATATGAATACTCTATTTATTGTGACTTCACCTCCTTGAGTAAATCCCCCTAAGATATGAAACCTCTAAACTATATGATTTTTCCTCTCGTGTGACCTGGGATCCTTAGAATAAACCATTTGTTTAGTTTTATCATAATAAACTATAATAGGGTTTCACTAATAGGAATGAATCAATTTATGATATAGAGTTATATATCTAGACCACCGCTTTTGTTGCATCTAAAGCCTCTATATACTCAGATTATACTATAAAATTGGTGATCATAGTTTTCTTCAATCGTCTTTAGCTTAATGTACCAGCATTCAATCAAAAGACATAACCTGACTAAAATTTCAGATCATCATTATCTTTCTAGAAACTAGAATTTTTGTATCCTCTCACTACTAGTTCTTTATCTTATATATACCCAAGGAACAAATCCTTTGTACATGTCAAGTAATTTATATTCTATTTAAGCTGCCCAATTTAGCTCTCCCAAATTAACTTGGTATCTTCCCACTATGATTAAATAAATGGAAACATTAAACCTAGTAAACAATATTTCATACAGGACATATCCCGTTACATAGATATAATATATTCAACTTGTTCTTTAAACCTTCTTATGTGTTTTTGGACACATTTTATCAGAGATACTGATACAATGGGACATTGACAATATCCCTATAATGGATTCTTCCACACTTTACCTTTTAAGTACCTTGTCAATATCTGTACATTGGATTATCCAAAGCAGCTTCTGATATATATCTCAATATATCCTAATCACTACCATATAGGCTGCTTAACCTATGTATTGTGTTGAGAATCATTTATTTTACAAAGTCTTAGCTGATGGTAATAATTTCGTGTTGTTTTCTATAATTAAGATGTTATAAACATATTATACAATGAAAAAAATGGAATTCCCATCAACATTTTTATAGAAACATGGATCCATTTCATTCATAATGAAATTAAATTTTCTTATGGACTCATCAAAATGAACATTCCAGGATCACGATGCTTGCTTCAACCCATAAATGGATCTCTATAGCTTGTACACATTTTTAACATTCTATAACATTATAAAATCTTCATCTTGAGTCATATAGATATCTTCAACCAAGTTATCATTTAGAAAGTCATTTTGAAATCCATTTTCCAAATTTTGAAACCATGGAAGGCTTCAATTTCAATTAATATTCTGATGGATTTCAACATTTTTATTAGTGATAAGGATTCATCCTAAAATATGAATTGGCATTGTTAGAAACCATTCACTTTAAGTCATTACATATATGTATTGACCATAGTATCCTTGCATATATTTTTCCTGAAAACCCATTTTTATCCAATGGGGTTTACATCACCTAAAGGGTCTACCAAGATCCAAACAAGATTATGGTACATAGACTCTATCATAGAATGCATAGATTTTTTCCATTTAGTAGCATCCTATGAATTTACTACTTTTTATAGGTTATAGGTTCCTCATTCTCTATGATTTATTTTTCAGCTAACTTTGTGATATGAAAACCATAATTCTATCGTTCTCTAACCTCTCGAGTTGACCTACATAGTACTTGTGTGTGAAGAAAGTCTCACCCTTTGCCTCTCGTAGAGATTGTCCCCATACCAACTCTTGTGCATCTAGAGCATCAAATTAATAGAAGTAAACCCTAATCCCACTATTTTGGTTATAATTTTGTTTTATTTATATAAATTTAACTTATCTTACCATAATCACTTTTCTATTTTAATTTTTATATATGTAATAATCTTTGATTTCTTTAGGATAAACTATAAAAATTAACATTATGATTTGGGATGCAAATTGTTTTACTTGGTACAGACCTAAAAAATAATATCATCTTCATACACATATGTGTGATATATTAGGTTTATTTTCACACTACAAGTCATATAGAATCCCATATGTTTATTTATCTAGTACTTAGTTAAGGGTATATGCTGCTATCTAGAATGTGTATCCCCTTAAAGATAATGAAATAGTTACCTGAATTATTATCGATTTTACCATGTTAATCAAGGTCTGATTCATCCATTCATGAACACCATCCCACTGAGGTGTATAAGGATGAGTGAGTTGGGATAATATCCCAAACTCCTTCGGGTGAGCAATGAAATCTTTGTTAAGATACTCTCCACCTTGGTCTAAGTGGATTGCCTTAAACTTCTTACAAAGAATGGTTTCCACTTTTGGTTGGTATTTAGTAAATATCTGAATTGAATTTGGCTTATACGAAATTAAGTAGAAATAAAAATTCATAATATAGTCATTGGTAAAATTAATGAAGTAAGAAACCCACTCCTTTCCTATATTATAAACAATCCAATACATTAGTATGAATTAATTACAATAATTCAATTTTTCCTTATCCTTTCATAGATAAGGGTGTTTTGGTTGTTTCCCTTATAAACAAGCATGACATACATCCCGGGTCTTTAACTCAATTGAGTACAAATAAATTTATTGATGCACTTCCTATTAATGGTTCTCATTTACACTACTAAGACTGGAGTTCCATAATTAGGTGTAATATAAGTTATTTTCACTATTTTTTTCAATTATTTCCATTACTAGGTTTTTGAGTTCAAGTATATATAAGACATTATTAATATGTACCATAGAATAACACATGTTATCCTTATAAAATAGGAAACACTTATTTACAAACAAGAATTAAAATCCCATTATGTCCAAACATGACACTGAGATTATGTTTTTGGTAAATAAAATAACCTAATAAAAATTATTTAAAACAATAACTAAACCACTAGGAAACGTTAAATGATAATATCCCACTTTAAAGGCTTCTATACTAGCACATTTTTTAGCTTGGAGATCCATCACCCCCATTGAAATCTTCTATAACCTACTTGGTTTCTATATTTGAATAAAAATGTATGGGCCACATTCTATATCAAACACACAACATGTTAGTAAATTTATATTGCATTCAATGAAAAAATACCTAATGTAGAAGCGACACCTTACTTCTTATTCCAACCTTTCCAATTCTTCTTCTAGTTTTATTTCTTTGTACTAGAAAAGTAGATGGCCTCCTACTCATTATATTCCCTATGTATCTTTTTATTTTTAGAAGGACTATGTTTAGGTTTCTTTTATTTAGACTTAGCTTTAAATGCCTTATCCTTACCCTTCCTCCTCCTATTCATCATAAGGACTGAAGAATTTGTATCCTTTATATTATTATCTTCTTTTTGAACTAAATCAAAAAGATATGTAAGTGACTTTATCATGTTATTTATATATTACCAATCCATCACTTCCATATGGTAGAGTCAAAATAGGAAATTTCATTAATCACCTCTTAAATTCTTCAAAACATTCTTCACAGTCCTTTTTGAATACAAACATAACCCCTTTATGAGTAAGCTAGGTTAATGGGTTAGCTGATATAAAATATTTTGATCAAATCTTTGATTGTAACCTACAAAAACAATGAAACTAGAAACATATGTAATTTTCATTTGTTTATACCATTCATGGGATGCCTTTGTCTTCATAGGATCTACTAAGATTCCTTCCTTGGAGAAAATATGGTTAAGAAAAGAGACATTCTAATACCATAATTCATATTTGATAAATTTATCACATGACTAATTTCTTTTAACAGTATCAAGAACAATCTTCAAGTGTTTCTCATTATCCTTATAGATCATATATTACTCCATGATATCATTGATAAAAACCACAAAAACGTTATCCAGATATTCCTTGAATAATATATTCATTATATACATTAATATAGAGGGTTAATTAGTCAATCCATGTGAAATTACCATGAACTAATAATGCTCATAACTCATACAAAATGTTGTCTTCGAACTATCTTCATTCTTTAGCTGCAATTGTTGATACCAAGACTGAAGGCCAGTCTTTGAGAAATATTGATCTTCATGAAGTTGATTAAATAATTTATCAATAATAGGTAGAGGGTAATTTTTCTTTATCATAATATAATCTATTTCCCCATAATTAGTACACAACCTCATAAATCAACATTCCTTATTAATGAAAAGAATAGGGGATCCCAAAAGTGAAACACATGGGTGTATAAATATCTTATCACACAACTGCTCTAGTTTTTTATTTAACTACACTAATTCCTCAATGACCATTCTATTGGGCGTATTTGATATTTGTCTTGAATTAGGGATTAATTCAATAGAAAACTAAACTTCACATTCTGGTGTATGTCCTGGTATTTCCTTAAGAAATACATTAGTGTATTCTTAAATAATAGGTACATATGCAGTTTTAATATTATCTTTCCTATCCATATATTGTGTCTTATCTTATTCCACAAAGATCTAATTCAGAAGAGTTAATGGGGGTGGATCTTTACATGACTTAGATGATGAATTGAACCCTCTAAAATAAGGAATTCTACATCAACATCATAAATATCAAATTTTTTCTCTTTGCAATAATTTTTTGCACTATATTTATAAATCAAATCCATACCAAGGATTATATAATAATCAAACATAGCTATAATAATGAATTCAGAAAATAAGGAATTTTTACATGTCATAATAGGAAATAACTAACAAATCCTTATTGTATTGAGACTTAAAATAGGTTACATTATTGATAACTCCATTCTTATAGTTCTAGGGAAATATATAATTTTTTAGAAAACATGGAAGATATAAAGAAGTGTGAAGATCAAAAATAAAATATAACATTAACTAAATCATATTTGATGAATAATGTACTAACCAACACATTGTTAGGGACTTGAACCTTAGCTATGGTGATTGCATAATATTGGAATTTCTCCCTTTTCTTCTTTTTAGGGAAAATTCCCTTAAATTATGGGATAATCATTGGCATAGTTTCCCTTATCCTTATAGTTGAATCATTTCACACTGTGAGATTATATTTTCTCTTTAAATAATGAGAATGGTGTAATTTCTCTCTACACTTGTCGCAAACTCCAACTCCCAGCAAGAGTATTCGATGGTCTTTCTTTCAACATTTATTACAAGATGGAAATTACACCCTTACATTCTTTTATTTTTATGTATTTTATTTTCCAATATGATTAGAAACCCACTTATTATTTTAATTTCATTAAAAACCATAAGACATGGAAAATTATTTCTCCATATCGACAGAACATGATATTATGACCATGTACAAAGGCATTTTTTGGGAGAATAGTGCCCTTCAAAGGATCCTATTAATACTGTAAACGAAATGATGTGTCTTGATTTTTGGAATATGTATATAGTCTATAACATTACATGATAACTCTAATAACTTAGAATTTTACTACAAAACATTTTCATCTTCCTTTTTTCTAACTCAAGAAATATCTTTCCATATAGGCACATTGTTCATGGTGAAAATATTTTTTCAAGAAGATTACCTTGTCATCCTCCAATTATATGATTTCTATTCCTATTCAACCTTGGTGTTTTGAATCAATGACCACCATTGATCTAAATCTCATGAGACATGACAAAATATCATGAAAACCCTCTACCTTTTTATTAATTCTTTTAATGAGTTATATCATCTCTAAGAAACATAATCTTTGCTCAGCTACAAATAGATTTATCATCTGATTGAATTATGGAGGATACTGATGTATGAAGAGGTATAACATTGATAAATCATATATATTTGTTCCACAAGATTCTCCAAGATATTTATTTTTTCCAAAAATTTACACTGAGAGACAATATCCTAGTGGAATATTTCATCCTTTACATATTTATATATGGAAATGGGATGACATTACTATTGGAGTTATCAATGGAGTACCAAAGTCTCCTAGGAAGAATTATGAAATATGGGTTTTTTTATCACCTCAAAAAATCTATGCTTTTCCTTACCATAAGAGAATATTTATCTCTTGATAAATCTACATGAATCTATATTTATTAATTTATAAGATTTAATGGAAGAAATATTTCAATTTCATCTGAGCGTGATCCATGACTTTCAACAAAATTATGGATTTCTTTAAAAGGACCTTGATACTAAGCTCTGTTTGAGGGTTTTTTATCACCAAAAAACTAATGGAAAATCTAGAATGATTATTAAAAAATTTAAAGAAATTTTAAAGTCATGATCTATTGAATTTCATGTTATATGCGATTAGTATTTACATTTTTTGTATTTCACCTATAACAATAGCATTCATTAGATTATTGAAATGTCATCGTACGATGCATCATATGGAAAGAGATATCATAGTCCAAATTATTGGTATGAAGTTTGTGAAAGGAATCTTGTTATACCAGAAACATGTGTAGGATAAAATAACCCAGGTAATGTCTATTTAAACATATATAAAATTAGGAAAAAGTAGAAAAAATAGAAAAGATAATAATAGGAGGGATGATTATGAATTTCATGTTAGAATCACATTTTCTTAAATGTATCTCCATGTAAGGGTGTTATAATGTTCTGTAAAAAGTGAAAATTGATCCCCAAGTATATTAGACTCTTTGAAATCTTGGAAAAGATTAGATCTATTTATTAACATTTGGCGAGGCTGCCACATCTCTATATAGTATATGATGTGTTCCATATTTCATTTCTAAGAGAGTATATACAAGAGTTAACACATGTACTAAGATCTGAAGTAATATAATTGGAACCTAATTTTTCTTACTATGAAGTTCCTTTATATATTCTAGACACTAGTGCACAATTTTTAAGGAATCATACGACTCATATGGTAAAATTACTTTAGAGAAACTATAATATAGAAGAAGTGACATGTGAACCTAAAGAAATTATGTTGAAGAACTACCCAAATCTCTTTAGAAGGTAAAATAATTGAAATTTTTTTATGAAAATTTTGAGGGGGGGGGGGGTGAATGTTACACCCCAAGATTTTATGATATATTTCCTTTTAAATGAATTCAATATTTTCAATATCTTGCAGAACACACCACCCTGAGTATACATACACTGTAATATAGTATTCCATTATAACCTATCTCTTAAATGTGAGGCTATGAATAAGAATAAATATATTACGAAAATTATATGTTTTACACATGTATAAAATAAATTTACTAGTTAATTATTGATTATAAATGAAAATTAAAAACATTTTTTTTGAAAAGGATATATTTTGGGAAAACTGTATTTTTCTAAAGAGCTATTTCATAGCATTTTGAGAACTTATTTTAAAAATAAGTATTCTGTATTTTATAAAATGTATTCTAAAACCCTAAATTCATTTTTAAGTCATCATATGAAAATTAACTTAAAATTTATTTTTAATAAATTTTTGGAAGATTTTTTTTATGAACAGTGATAAACACTAGTTTTTATTGAAATTTACCTTTTCAAGTAAATTATTTACAATGTTAAAGTATATTTTCAATTGGGGTTTAACTAAAATTAGATCATTTATATTAATAATTAACTAATTCATGTCATAGGGATCAGTTTTATGTAAAATTTATGTATAAACATATTCCATACTAATGAGAACTTTTTATTGGAAAACCTATTTTTCATCACAATTCCATGTTCTATTTTAAATTAAAAATTAATAATTATATGAATTAAATTTTTTTAAAAATTCATTGTATATTTATAATCACACTAATTAATAATATCAAATAATTTCAACATAATTTTTTACCATAATTAATTGTGAAAAGAGTATAAATTAATTATCATGGTTATGGTAAAAAATGACTTGACAAGGGTTAGACTAAAAAAATTGTAAAAATGACCTAAATACTTTTGAAATTTCTATTTTATGGCCATAATTACTCCATATAATTTATATTTCTTGATAATTATCCATTTTAAGCCTTGTTGTAACAACCCGAGATTTTATGAGAATTATTCTTTTTAATTTCATTGATGTCTTGTGTTGTATGCTACACCAATATTACCTTGCGCTATACGCAACACTGTATTAGCTTACAGTATACGCAACACTATTCTTGGATCATGTTACACACAATTTCGATAGTTGTTATTCTATGCAACATTGAGTGTGTATGTATATATATATATATATTCAATGTATAAATTAAATATGGTTATATTTTGTTGTACGCAACAACCAAGGAGTCTTGCACTACATTAAACCCTGATTTGGCTTGCATTACAAGCAATCACGACCTTCCTTGATAGCGTGTGTTGTACGCAATATCGGGTTTCACTAAACAATGATTTATGGTTATAATATTATCACGAACTAGCCATTATGAATAGTATTAACTATGTTTTTAATTTTAAAACATTATTATTCATCTTACACATTTTCTAGAACATGGTATGAGAACAAAATAATTTTTTCGGGTAAATTAAGTATTTTAAAAAAATGCAGTTTGGCCTCCTTTTGATGGCACACCCAATTTAAATTTAGTTTTTGACATTTTTATAAGTTCAATTTTACAAAATAAAATTATTATTTGGGATCAGGATATAAAAATTTACTTTGGATAAATTTTTCATATTATTCTGAAAACTTTCATATTTTAATGAATAGTAAAAAACTCTATATTTTAATTAAAAACAACTTTTTTCATCGTAATAATTTATTTGGTTAAATTATAATATTTAATTGTTTTAAAGTATAAATAGAATATATTTTTACCATTTAATATAATTTATGTCATTATCATTGATTTGTCATTGAATTCGTAGGTTAAATCAATTCAATCTTTTGCAATGTTTTAAACAAAAACCCATTTTCATTTGGCAATAGTATTAATTTTAATTTAATTTCTGAAACTTATATGTATTGAATTTGAAAAAAATGTATTCCATATTTGGATTCAGTGGGTCTAAATTATGTTAATAGATTAATTTTATTTTTTTGATATTATGAATAGTAACTACGGTAAATTTTTATTTACTAGAGTTAAAGGTAAATCGTGTAATTAAGGGTAAAAATAAGATTATAAAATTACCCTAACACTTGGAAAAATCCAATTGGATGAATAAAAGTCGACCCATATCACATAAGGGTCGGACTAGATTCATTTTATGGAATTTTGACCATGAAATAATATAATTATTATTAAAACTAAAGAAAGTGACAACATGTAACTCTCTTAAATCTTATAAGTATATTAATTTTAATTTAGTGATAAAATTCATGAAACTTCGAACATGAATAGTCTCCAGAAAGATTATAAATTTATCTACATCATATGAATTTATTTCTAATTTTTAGAAATTAAATAAATCTCATTAAAGGTGACATAATAGTGATGTTGAAATTATTTTATTAAGATAAATATACAATAAATGGTTTTAAAAATATTAAAATAAATATTATATGAACTATTTAATGTGCTACACTAATTTAATAGATATCTATGACATGTTATAAATATATTAAATCTTTTAGTTCTAACATATCTACTGTATATTTTTTATTTAAATTCAAATAAATGAATAGTGTTAAAATTGACACTATTGTTATTTTATAAACAAATCATATTATTAAATTGTTTAAAAATCATAAAAATATTTAAAAATTATAAATTTAAATTTATATGGTCTAAAAGTTTATAAATTATCCAATTATGGACAATTCACAACAAATAAGTAATTATTTATAATAATTTAAAATTTATAATGTTATTACCACAAATAAAATTAAATTGATTAAATAAGGATTAATCAAGTTGATAATGTTTAAAATAAATTCCTAACATGTCTAAATTATATTTTTTTGATGATATTACAACCCTATATCATCTAATATTTGGATTTTAGTCATTTTGGTAGTTTTTACATGGGTTGGGATTTAATATAAATTAATATTTTCTTATATTTCCAAAGGTGCGCCTCTCCTCCCTTATCAAAGGGCATCTCCTCCCTCTTCTCCTCACACAATTTGGAGCCTTGAAGCTCGGCCAAACCCTACCAATTTTACTTTAACACTTCTTTAGAATCCTACTAGAGGTACTGGTCTTCTCAAAAGACCAACTCTAGCACCCTAAGAGAAAGTTTAAAGGAGGCACTTCGAGAAAGAGGTAATACCTTCTACTGTTTTCTTCAAGTTCCATTCTTCTTATACTCCATATTATTTAGTTGTTTAATTATGAAGTAATAACATCAGTATCCCTAATATAATGATATGTTATTATAAATATGAAACAACCCTATTTCAGCTTCTATCCATCCTACAGAAAACAAAATCACCACGCGTGCGTACGTACGGAATACCGTCTCCACGCCATGGTGTAATCTCTTTTTCCACCATCACCTTACATGGATGGTTATAATGGAGTAAATAATAACTATATATGGTTATTATAACATCATACTGATTCTGATATATTATACCATCCACTCCAATTCTATTCAATAATTATGGGAACGATATCATGGCTCGTGCGTACGTATGGACTACCATCTCCGCGATGCGATGAGATTCATTCTCCATCTTAACCATTAATTAATGATTATAAAGTATATATAATAAGTAATCATGAAATATATGACATAATAAGGATACTATATTTATGTATATATATATGTATGTCATCTACTAAATTTCATTCAATTCAATAAGGAGATGATATGCACATAATGAAGGGATAAGAAGATAATGAGATGTTTGATTGTATTCATGAGCTCATGACTGATATAAGGACTAAGTGATATTATGGTTTGATTATATAGATTTTTTTGGATTTTGGTATGTGGAAAGAGTTACCTTTTGAAAGTATTAATGTTATCACTAAGGTTCTATGGTAATTTATGTTTCAAGAGAATATATTACTAATGTATTTATGTGTTTGGAATGAACCCTACATGATATATCTTATGATATATGTGAGATAAATGTTTTTATTCACATTCTTGGTAGATAACCTTTCTAGTAATTGTTTTATTTATAGTATGAGCTTGGACCAAAGTATTTTAGACAAGACTAAAGATTGGAATGGATTATGTTGTACATAAGTTAGTATTGTTTAAGGTTAGAACTTTTTTTCAATATTATTTTTAGAATGTTATAGTAGTGTAGTTTTAGAAAAAGGACAACCTGTAGGACGGGTGAAAACCCATTGCGTCGGACAAGGCTGTGGGAATCGAACCCACAACTGAAGTGTAACAGGACTTTATTGCCTACCACCGGCCTACAGGAAGTCCCTGTTTAGTGGAAACTAGTTTTATTTTATTAAGCGGTATAATAAATAAAGTATAAGTCCATTTTTGGAACCATATACAATTAATCACACCATAATATGGACTTATAACTTTTTCTAACCTTTTGTTTGAAACAGATGGAATGTCCCATAATTCTATCACATGATCTACTAACACTTCACTAATAAAAAATTCAACTTCATTTCTTTAAGAGATGAAGTGGAAATTATTCAAAGCATGAACAACAATGAGATTGTACCAAAATCAAGAAAGTATTTATTCTAATTCAAAATTTTCAACTTTAGGGAAATGATATTGAAAACAAAAAATGTTGTCCTAGTGCTCTTATATCCGATGAATCAGATGGTACCTTAGATCATCACAAATTTATGGCTTTTTGATTGATGGATTTTTCATAGCCATGTTTTCTACCACTCTCCATCAAAACATGATGGTTAGATTTTTCTTCCATATCCATATTTTCACCTATGTTCTCCTATGTGGAAACCCAATGATTATTTAATTTGGGTAACCGTTACATTTTATACTTTAGTTTTTAAAGATAGGTTTTGGTATTCCCTTTTTACGATGTCGGTTTCTATTAAATAAACTTTCAAGTATTAAACCATTTATAACCCCGACGAATTTCGAGGGAGAAATTCATTTTAAGGGGGGTAGAATGTAATAACCTGAGATTTTATGAGAATTATTAATTTTAATTTAATTTATGTCTTGTGTTGTACGCTACACCAAGATTACCTTGAGCTATATGCAATGCCGTATTAGCTTGCAGTATACACAACACTATTCTTGGATCATGTTACACACAATTTCGATAGTTATTATTCTACGCAACATTGAGTGTTTATGTATATATATATATATATATTCAATGTATAAATGAAATATGGTTGTATTTTTTTTATGAAACAAAAAAGGAGTCTTGCACTACACGCAACCCTGATTTGGCTTGCATTACACACAATCACGACCTTCCTCGATAACATGTGTTGTACGCAATACCGGGTTTCACTAAACAACGATTTATAGTTATAATATTATCAGGAAGTAGCAGTTATGATTAGTATTAACTAAGTTTTAAATTTTATAAAATTATTATTCATCTTACACATTTTATAGAACATGGTATGAGAACCAAATAAACTTTTCCGGCAAAATAAGTATTTTTTATAAAAATGCAGTTTTGCCGCCTTTTGATGGCACACCCACATTAAATCTAGTTTTTGACATTTTTATAAGTTCAATATGACAAAATAAAATCCTTTTTTGGAATCAGGATATAAAAATTTACTTTGGATAAATTTTTCATACTATTCTGATAACTTTCATATTTTAATGAATAGTAAAAACATGCTATATTTTAATTGAAAACAACTTTTATCATCGTAATAATTTATATAATTAAATTATAATATTTAATGGTTTCAAATTATAAACAGAATATATTTTCACCATTTAATATAATGTATGTCATTAGCATTGATTTTACATTGAATTCGTAGGTTAAATCAATTCAATCTTTTGCAATGTTTTAAACAAAAACCCGTTTTCATTCAACAACGAGATTAATATTAATTTAATTTCTGCAACTTCTGTGTATTGAATTTGGAAAAAAAGATTCCATATTTGGATTCAGTGGGTCTAAATTATGTTAATAGGTTACTTTAATTTTTTTGATATTATGAATAGTAACTACGGTAATTTTTTTTACTACAGTTAAAGGTAAATCGGGTAATTAAGGGTAAAAATAAGATTATAAAATTACCCTAACACTTGGAAAAATCATATTGGATGAATAAAAGTCGACCCATATAACCTAAGGGTCGGACTAGATTCATTTTATGGAATTTTGACCATGAAATAATATAATTATTATTAAAACCAAAGAAAGTGACAACATGTCACTCTCTTAAATCTTATAAGTATATTAATTTTAATTTAGTGATAAACTTCATGAAACTTAGAAAATGAATAGTATACAGAATTCTAATAAAAGTATCTAAGTCATATGAATTTATTTATAATTTTTGGGGATTAAATAAATATCATTAAAGGTTACATAATAGTGATGTTGAAATTATTTTATTAAGAGAGATATCAAATAAATGGTTTTACAAATATTAAAATAAATATTATATGAACTATTTAATGTGATCCAATAATTTATTAGATATATATAAAATTTTATTAATCTATTAAATCTTTTAGTTTGAACATATCTACATTATATTTTTTATTTTAATTCAAATAAATGAATAGTGTCAAAATTGACACTATTGTTATTTTATAAAAATAACATATTATAAAATTGTTTAAAAATCAAAAAAATATTTAAAAAGTATAAATTTAAATTTATATGGTCTAAAATGTTATAAATTATCAAAATATGGATAATTCAAAACAAATAAGTAAATATTTATAATAATTTAAAATTTATAATGTTATTACCACAAAAAAATTAAATTGATTAAATAAGGATAAATCAAGTTGACAGTGTTTAAAATAAATTCCTAACATGTATAAATTTTATTGGTTGATGATATTACAACCATATATCATATAATATTCATATTTGAGTCATTTTTGATGTTTTTAAGTGGGGTTGGTATTTAATATAAATTAATATTTTCTTATATTTCTAAAGGTGCCCCTCTCCTCCCTTATAAAAGGGCATATCCTCCTTCTCATCACACAATTTGGAGCCTTTAATCTCGTCCAAACCTTGCCCATTTTACTTCCCCACTTCCTTAGAAACCTAATAGAGGTACTGGTATTCTCAAAACACCAACTCTAGTGCCCTAAGAGAAAGTTTAAAGGAGGCACTTCGAGAAAGAGGTAATACCTTCTACCGTTTTCTTCAAGTTCCATTCTTCGTCTACTCCCTCTTATTTAGTTGTTTCATTATGATTTAATAAAATTAGTATACCTCATATAATATTATGTTATTATAAATATGAAAAAAACCTATTTCTCCTTCTATCCATCCTACGGAAAACAAAATCACCACGCGTGCGTACGTACGGAATACCGTCTCCACGCCGTGGTGTAATATGTTTTTCCACCAACACCTTACATGGATGGGTATAATGGTTTAAATAATAACTATATATGGTTATTATAACATCATACTGACACTGATATATTATACCATCAACTCCAATTCTATTCAATAATTATGGGAATGATATCATCACTCGTCCGTACGTACGAAACACCATCTCCACGACGCGATGAGATTCATTCTCCATGTTAACCATTCATTAATGATTATAAAGTATATATAATAAGTAATCATGAAATATATTAAATAATAATGATACTTGATTTATGTATATATATATGTATTTCATCTACTTAATTCTATTCAATTCAATAAGGAAACAAAAACAGCGTTCATGCGTACATACGGCCTACCGTCTCCATGAACGGTGTATTTCATTCCTTTTATCAATCTATAATATAAATGTATATGATGAATATATATTATATATAAATCTTGTTTTACATTCTGTAATTATGTAAATCAGGATATAAGTAATAATATCAAGAATGACAAGTCGAAACACATACGATAAAAGAAATAATTTTACCCAAAACACTGCTTTAACATGGAATTTACAAAATAACTGGTAATATAAAGTCACAAGTGAAACATATATGATATCATAAAAATGAATATGATTATGTAATAAGTAAATTAAATTATTTAAATCATTATACAGGAGGTTCGGATCCATATGAAGCATATTAGACCTAAGGTAAGGGATAATTTTGAAAATCACGTTTTTATCCAAGATTTCTTATACATAAGTATTTAATGGGGTAATATTTTTCATCCATGCCCATAAAATGTTTCTAATAAAGTGTTTAATATTATTACAGGTATGTTTAAAGTCATTTTACCCAGATTTGACTTTTACTTTGTGTTATGTATGGATTATTTCTTTTGTTTACCATACGAGGAACTTTTTTGACTTTTCCGGCAAAAGTACGAGAAGAATGTTTTTTTTAACTTATATGACATGAAAGGATTTTCATGATTTTATAAAGCCTTATATTATTGAATATTCCTCCAAAATATTTCATGAATATTTTAAACAAAATATTTTTCTTTTAAAATTTCATGACATTTTGGGAAAATAAATTGATTTTGAAGAAGATAGAATATTTTCCTCAATAATTCATTTCAAGTGTTTTATCAAAACCATTTTCCTTCTAAGATGACATTATTTCATATCTGTATGATTCAAGTATAAAGTCTCTATGATTTACATGGTTTCACTTTTCTTATTATGAAATTATATCCATTTCATTTATATTTATTATGTGATGATGGGATTATGTTTATGAAACCCATTTTATTTGTTGGGTTATTATGAATGATATATGTTTATTTTGTGGCACAAGTAAGAATTATTTCATTATGAGATGGGTGGGACATATATCTCCTTCCAATGCATTGGGTAATGATTTATATATCACGAGATAAACATGGCTAGAATGGTAAGTTAATCTGGTTCAGTGTTACTGGACTGAAACGAGGAGTGAACTCGATTTTCAAAGGGACTTTGTCCACTAAGATGGTCTTGAAGCAATTCCTTGGCTAATATGGAAATCATAACATGTGTTGAATGGTTGCAATAATTACATGTTTTATTCCCATTATATTTTATCATGTTTTATGTTACATTATGATATATGCCTTACATACTTCCATGATTTTTGTCTTTGCTCAAGATTTTAATGTTTAAATTTCATGTTCAAGTTTTTGCTTTCAAATGTTTATGGATTGTTTTATGTTCTCTATGTTTTCCATTACTGAGTATTTGAGCTCACCATTTTTATGTTTTATTTTCCTTAGGAAATAAAGAAAGGTTTTAGGTATGAAAAAAGGGGAATATCGTTATGGGAGTTGTTGAAGATCTTTCAACATGATTAGAAGTTTATATTCCAAGTTTCCAAAGACACTAAACTATTACGATCCTTGTGTGTCTGTTTTTGTTATGTATTAATTATTCCCCAAAAGTAATGTACTGTCCATGTAGGTCAAGCTTTGGGTCTCTACACTTTTGGAATGTGAAAAAAGTGGTTACAAATAATTATTTTAAACAATTCAAAGTGTGTCCTCACCCCACTTATAAAAGGCTACCCACCCTCCTCCCCTATTCACACTTCTAATTTTTTTTTTCATCCAATAACTACCCAAATATCTTCCTTAAATAACTTATACATACTAAATGGATTATTATTATTAGGAATCCCTACTATTAAGGCTTTATGTATAAACCTAAATTGGATCTACAAAGAAGAGCTAAATTTTTTAAAGTTTCATTTCATTTTATTTCTTTTTACACCAAATTAAAATCTAATTAAACTATTTTTATATAATAAAAATAGTTATAAAATATAATTATATTTTATTTTTTTAATTTCTTAACCAATATAAATCTCCACTTCAATTAAATGGGAAATAAAATCTATGATAATGTTTACAACAGACTATCACCTCGCAAACCGATGTAGATCGTTTTCCATCACCACCTCTCAAGGTTGGATATAATGAAACATTTAAAATATGTATATTATTTTTATGAAATTAATATATTTATAGAGTTATAATATAAAATATAACATCTTACATTACATTTCATGGAAATATGACAACATCGCTTGTGTGGACGATCGACTACTACCATACAGAGTGAGGTAAATTGTTTCTCACGCACATTTTACATGGAAGGTGATAAAGAAATATTTAATGTATAAATGTGATATATATGACTAAATATGACTCTGGAAAATTTATATGTTATTTAAATTCCTTTAATTTCATCCTAAGTGAAAATGGATACAATTTTCATGTGTACATACGACCTACCGTTTCCACGAATAATGTAATCCATTTTCTATCTATTACTTTTATAGATTAATATAATTATTAATATAATGAATATATATTATATTTAAATAATTTTTAAAATTATTTATATGGTTTAACCAAGATTAATGAAAATTTCTCAAATAACCCAACCAAAACATAAATTAAAAATAAAATAATTATAACTCGAAAATAGTGATTCTAACAAAGAAATAAAAATAAATAGGGGAAGAAAGACTAAAAATAAATCACATATGGTTGGAAATATATGATTAGGATTACTTAATAGATTTATAATTAACCTATATTTATTATATAGGAGGTCCAAACATGTATAAAGGATATTGGACCTAAGGTAAGATATCTTGGTCTCAATTTTCCTTCTTTGTGACATATGTCATGTTTTTCACTTATCTTCATTTATAAGTGTAAATAAAGAACCTTTGACATATAATAAAATTAATTAATTCACTATCATGGTATTTTATTTTTCATTTAATGTTATTCATTGATGTTTATATGATTGAATGTTACCAAAGTGGTAATGGTTTTATGATAGAATATTATTATTTATCGGGATTGTTAGTTTTTATGATTCCAATGATTAAATATTTCGATCCATATGATAAGAAACTCTTGAATTTTATTCTCCTATAGTTATCTCATGATAATACTTCTTTCCCTTTAATTTTTATCTCTTTATGTACTAAATATTTCAAAATAGTTTAAAAAAAAAAATCATATTTACCTCTATTCAGACAAAAATTGGTTTATTAAATATCCATGTTTTATAAAAAAGTTTTAAATTTTATTTTAACATTCCCCAAACTTTTTATTTAAATAAATTTCTCCCATTTTTGAATTTTTTACAATAATTTAAAAGGAATATTTTTTTATTTTCTAAATGAGGCAATCTTTACTTTTTACCAAAGTGTGAAAGAGTGTTTTCTTTTGACTTATACAACATGATTTTTTTCAATATTATGACCATTATTTCCTTGGAATATTAATTTATAATTTTCTAAGGTTATTTTAAAATAAATTTAATTTAACAGTATTTTATTAATTATCTACTCTTAAAAAATAGATCTTACAAGAAAGTAAAATTTCCTCAAGAAATGTTGCAAGTGATATTTAAAAATAACATTATATCTTTGATAAAATACATTGATATTAATTAATATTTACTATGGATATAATATAATTATACCATCTTTATTATTTATCACAATTATTTATGATCGGTTTGACTGGGGATGTGTTATTTTGATACCATTCGATATATTACTCGGAATGGTTTATGATTATGTTTATTGATTGGGGGTAATTATTAACATTTCATATGTTTATTTTTAAATATGAATGTTTATGTTGATTATGCTTCACCCCATTTAGATGAGGAGGGTATTGGAATTGGTATGTGATGGGTGAATCACACTATATCCCCAAGATGGATGGTTAGGTCTCATGAGACAAACTAGATTGGTTTTTTGGATGAGTCCTTACCCTTTATAAATTATGTCTTGGAATGATAACATGACTTTATGGTTATGATGTATGAACTTATCAATTCCCTCATTATGATAATAGTTATTAATGTTCGATGTGATTATTTGATTATTTAGAATATCCATGGTTATTTTTCAAGATCATGTGATTATTTATATAAAATTCTTTAATCATTATTTATTCATTCCATATTATAATACATGATCTATTTTTTTATTAAATTGGATGTGTTTCGGTTATTTATCATTCCATAATGATTATTTCGTAAATATTCAGGATAGATTACTCTGTATTCATACCCTAAGTAAGCATTTTATCTCACCCCTTTCTTACGTTTCTTTCCCCACGATACCAAGATGAGTATTTTAGTTGGTATGAAAGGTTATACTAGAGAAAATAAGGATTTACTTGAAGAAAAAACATTGTTTTATTTTATGTTTTCATTTGTAAAAAGTGATTCAATTTTATATTGAGTTACCAAGACTTCTAAACTATTTTGTCCTTTAGGATGTGATTCCATATAACGAACCATGATTTACGTACATGGACATTAAATTTCTTTTGAGGAATACATAATACATTACACAAATACATGCCCAAATACCTTATTAGATAATTGTCTTTTGAAACATGGAACATAATCATGAAACTTGTTGAAAGATATTAAACATATCCCATAAAGATCTTCCCATTTTTTTATACCTAAAACCTTTTTTATATCCTGGGGAAAAGAAAACATAAAAAGGGTTTATTATGGGTAAACATGGAGAACATAAAACAAACCATAAACATAATAATTTAAAAACATGAACATAATGTTAAAACATCAAAATCTTGAGTCATGAAATAAATCATGGTATTACATAAGGCATAGATCATAAAAGACCATTAACCATAATAGAATTTCCATAAAACATGAAATTCCAGAAAAGAAATAATAATATAATATGTTTTCTATAGTATCCAAGGAATTTCCTCTAAGACCACCATAGTGGAAAAATTCTATTACTCAACTGGGTTTACTTATAATTCAATCAATGTATTACTGAAAGAGATTTACTTTCTTTTCCATCCCTATATTGCTAAACCATATTTACTAACCATTCCAGTCATGTCTATATCATGAAATATAAATATTTACCTAATGAATTTTAAAGATATATAGGTCCCAAACATCTCATAATAAAATCATTCATACATATGCCACAAAAACATAAATCATTCATCACAGCATAACCCATGAAATTGAATGGGGTTCTTAAACATCATACCATCATAACATAATCCATATAAAATATTATTCCATCATTAAAAAAATCAAATCATAGATATAATTGGGATATAAACATGACCCCAATTAATTAGTATCATCTTATATAGAAAATAATTTTTTTTTAAAAATACTTGAACTTAATTCTTGAGGAAAATATTTTTTCTTCATAAAAAACATTTTCTTTTATCAAAATTGCACAAAATTTTAAAAGAAAATATTTTATTTGAAAATAAACTTGAAATCGTGTAGATTAATATTCATGGAAATAAGGGATTATGAAGATTTAAAAATCTTTTCATGCCGTATAAGTTAAAAAACATTCTTCTCGTACTATTTTAGGAAAAGTAAAAAAGTACCTCGTATGGAAAATGAAATAAAGATTCCTTCCATAACATTTAATAAAAATTTACTAATGATTAAAATTAACTGTAAAAAACAGTATAAGAATAAAAATAATATTATATATTTTGGAAACATGGATGTGAATGATAAATATATCCCAATAAATACTTACGGATAAATAATCTCAGATAATAATGAGATTGAAAAATTATCCCTTAAATTTGGTTTTTTTTTCTTTTGTATGTGTATGAAACTCTTATATAGTGGGATTAAAAATATTATTAAATTGTAAAATAACAATAATAATATTTATGATATCATATTGGATTCACTTATTATTTTATATTACCCATTTATTTATCAATTCCATGTTAAGACAACATTTTGGGTAATAATCGTTTTATTTATCATATGGGATTTCAATTGTTATTCTTGATCTTATTACATAGAAAATTATTTAAATACTTCGAGAATATAAAACAAAATTTATATATAATAAATATTCAGAATATAAATATATATAATAGACAGATAAATGAAATGGAATACAGTGTTCATAGAGATGGTAGGTCGTACGTACGCTTAAACGTTGTTTCTGTTTCCTTATTGAGTTGAATGAAGGAATGTAAATGATATATATATATATATATATCATGTAGAATTATTATTTAATATATTTCATTCATATTTATTATATATAATTTATTATCATTCGTGAATGATTATCGTGGAGAATGAATCTCATCGCATCATGGAGGTGGTAGACTGTACGTATAGACGAGTGACGATATCATTAACTTATTGGTTAAATAGTATGTAATTGGATGGTATATTAAATATAAATAATATTTATCAAGTTATATTAATTTTTTAAATCCATTATACTCATAATTATATGCATCCAAATTACGTATTTTTGAATAACAAATTACACCACAACGTGGAGACGGTAAGCTGCACGTACGCACCCAATGTGATATTGTTATTATTAAGATGGATAAAAGGAGTTATAAGTTTGTCCCATAATTATAATAACATATCTTAATATATTATATACATGATTTATTAATCTAGTGTTGAAAAAATAGAATTAGAGGAAGTAGAAGAAAAATTTCTTTTGAAAGAGGTTATAAAACAATTACTTCTTTTTTGAGTCTCTCCTTTTTATTTTTACAAAAGGTATCCCTAAGATGGATTTATGCCAAAAGTGTGGACTTCAAGAATAATAGAGTAATTTTGGGAGGATATTTGGGAATTATTTTTTCTAATGAAATGGGATTTTTATGAGTTAATAAAAGATAAGTATACATTCCCTTTTATAGGAGAGGTGAGTGACACTTGAGGTAAGTCTTTAAATTTTAATATATTATGAAATTATTTTTAGTTTATAATGTTCCCAAACTCATTTATATTGAATATAAGATGATCATGTGTCGAAATAATCTCAACCAATACGTTTTAGAGAAATTTAGGTTACAAAATTAATCTTATCTTTTATCTTTAACCCTTAGTTAAAAACATTAACACTTACCATGTCTTCTTGAATTTTCATAATATATGGTTAATATAGTTACTATAATATTCCAAGAGAACCAAAAGTGGATAATTAATGAAAATTTTAACATTATATAAGTCATTTGAATGAATCTTATATTTTTAGGGAAATTATATGATTTAATAAATTAGTATTTGTTTTAAAAACTCATTTATGTCAATTTTGTCACTATTTAGTAATTGAATTTTATTAAATCCATAAAAAATTTATTCCTTGGAAATAACGACATGAAATCATCCCTTAAATATGAATTTCGTGAAAAAACATCATGGATAAAATCAAAATATTCTCATTATATTTATTTCAATATTTATAATATTATTTATTTGAATATTTTCTTAATAAGGAAATAACTACATCATCATTATGTCATAAATAAATTTATTTATTTAGTGTGTTAAAATTATAAATAAAATAACATGATGTATAAATATTTTTATCTTTCAAATTACTATTTTTAGTCTAATAGATCATCAATATTATCAAAAATAAAATTGTTTTAGTAAAAAGTTACATGTTCATGTTATATTTCCCTTTACTTAAATTTAATTATTACAACATGTCATTTTTACACCCAAGTAGTTATAAAATGAAAAAACTCATCCTAAGGGTTTTTTTGGTTTCCTATTACTTATAATATAATATTAGACAACTTGTTATTATAGTTTAATATTATTATAATATTATTTTTACCCATATTTACATAATTTTCCCTTTAATCTGGGTAAATAAAAATAATTACTGAAATTAACATTCACAATGTTCAAAAGAAATGGACTATTTACAAAATTTAGACCTTTTGATTAAAAATATGGATTCCATTTTTCTAAATTTAAAACATAGAATTTAAAGGAACTAATTTAAAATAATTCTCATTGTCAAAACCAAAAAGAATGTTTTTAAGAGGTAAAAACTATCAATAGATTGACACGTGTTTATATTCAATTTAAATGTGAAATTACATCTAATGACCAAAAATACATTAAATTATAAAAAAATAATCCAATGACACTTTAAAACTAATTAAATAGATAATGTAACTATGTAAATAAATTAGATGAAAAGGCAACTTTGATTTAAAATGGAGTATTCTTCACTATTCTTGAAAATTTGAATTTTATAAAAAAATACCAAAAAATAAACAAAATTAAATTTTTATGTCCCTATTCTGATGAATAAGTTTATTATGTCAAATTTAACTAAAAAAATGGTAAAAAAAATATATTTAAAAAGGGTTCTCCATCAAAAGGTAGTAAAACTGTATTTTCTTTGAAAATACTTCGTTTATCTGAAAAAATGAATTTGTTATTATGTCATATATATAAAACATATAATAATAATTTAAAAAAATTAAATTGAACATATTAGATATATATTTCACTAACAAAATATATAAATACGGATTCTATTATTTTATAGAGTCACTTATTTTCATTTAAATTTATTATTTAGAAGAAAGTTAACATTATTCATACCCGCCATTATAATTAGTAGGTTATAATATTTCGTTATCACTTATACTCAGTATTTAATGAAATTATTTCAATCAAAAGAATATGAAATTGTGTGTAAGATAATCGAAGAATAATGATGCATATAATGCAAGCTAATATAGTGTTGTGTATAGTGCAAGTCAATATTGATGCAACGTACAACACAAGACATCAAAGAAATTAAAAATAATATATCTCATAAAATATCATAGTGTTACATTATACCCACTTAAAAATAATTTCTCCCGTGAAATTATTTAGTTTTATAAAAGGATCACTACTTGGAAGTTTCTTTTAGGGAAACCCACATCATCAAAAGGAATACTAAAACTTCATTTAAAAAAAAAGTTATTAACATTACTATTACCCAAAGTAACACATCACTATGTTTCCAAATAATAGAACATAGGTGGAAGTGAAAACATTGATATGGAAGATAAATATAACTATAAAGTTCTGATGGGTAGTGATATAGAACAAAGTTGGAGAAAGTTAACAACCAAAAATCCATCAATATATACTGATTTAAAGGACCATATGATTCATCGGATGACAAGGTAGTAGGATAACATTTTTGGTTTCAAGATAAGTTTCCAAAATTTTATGACTTTTTCATGAGAAGAAATAATTACTTGATTTCAGAAAAATCTCACCGTTGGTCATTCCCTGAACAATTTCCACTTCATATCTTATTTAAAGAAATGAAGTTGAATTTGTCATTATTGAAGTGTTAGAAGATAAAGTGATAGAATTATAGTTAATTACACCTATATAAACAAAAAATTTAGAATAGGTTATAAAATATGCATAAGTCCACCAATAGTGAGATAATAAATTAATCCAATAATCTTCAACTAGAATATAACTTATACTCTCCAAAAATGGATAATATTTAAATCCTTCCAAAAAATGAAAATAAAAACTATAGAAGGATATGAACTAAATCAAATTAACATTTATCTTCAATATATTATAAGGTAGTTCTTGTTTTTCACATTACAAACATGTGAATACCTTATTCTTGTATTCTATTAGTGAAAACTTGTATTCTATCGAAATTAACTCATTCCACACGCCAAAAATACCAAAAATTATATATACTCAATCCTTGATATCACTTTGTCCTTATTTCAGTCAAGAGGTTGTTAATACTATCAAACATCTAATAATCTCCTTATCCATTCATTATGCAAATATCATGTACTTTCCTCAAATATTTGAATCACTTTTCATGGTTATCGGTGTGATATACTTATGGAAAACTAAAATGGACCAATAAATAGATATTCTAACATTCCATAAGACCGTAAAAGATATTCTACAATAGTATTTTGGGATCCAATTTCATAAACACTTAATCATTCCACCACTTCATTCTCATACTCAACATCACCAATAGTGATCGCATGTTATTTTCCACTGTCTTTGGACTAAATAAGTTGTTGATGTTGATAATCATCCATTAACCTTGCATTAGGGAATTGGTTACCATAATGCACTATTTCATTGTACTTATAGCATTGAAGTGTGGGTGGTGTGTTCTCTATAGTATTTTCTCTATTCACATCATTAGTAACCTTCTCCCCATTTCGTCCACACTCAACTAACCGATGAAATTATTTTCGACACTAAAAAAATTTTCTAGTCACTTTAAAACTATCTCCACCATGTTTCTTTCCACACTTTCAGAATAATGAATCATTCATCTTCTTTTCACCATTTTTTTTGAGATTTCTCCTTGAACATCATCTTTCATTTCTGGTCAAATCCATGAGATTGATATGTAACAACAACTTATAATTCTACATTGACAGTTCCACACACAATATCTTCATAGACAATAAAATCCCTTATAGTTAATTCCCTTCAACAACTTGGTTTTAAGACACTAAATAATTTTTCAACTTTAATTTCAATTTGGATGATAAAACTAGAATCATACCTTGAATTTCATGTAAAAATTTCCTCATATGTACCAACAGTTTCATCATACAATTTCATAAGATCAAGGTACTCCTTTTCTCTATTTGTTAAAATAATTTAAGGAAAGTACTTATTTAGAAATAAGTTCTTGAATTCATCCCCTTTCATGGATTCAATTTAATATTTTTTCTTTATATTCTTGATTAGAATACACCACTAGTATGATTCACCTTCCAAATGATAAATAAACAAAATGAATATTTTATGTTCCTAATATTGAAGTATGGAAAATATATTTTCAATGGTACTGATCCATTGTTCAGAAAAAAGTGGATCAGAAGACCCACTAAAAGAAGGTGGTCGTTTCTTCATGAAGGACTCAACAAAATGGTGTTCCCTTCTCTACACATTTTTAAGTCTATATGGATTCATATCTTGAGTAAGTATAGAAATAAGATTTTTTATTCCATCTCCCATAACATTTGTTTATTCAAGATGACATTCATTGCATTACATAGTGAATTGATCATTAACACGGTTCCTTTGGGTTCCAACCATCGTCTAAAACCCTAAAAGAGTAGTGTGAGAGGAAAAAATAATACTAGAAAAAAACATAACCAGGGGGTAATTTCAGTATCTAACATATTAGGTTTAATCCTAGGTTATTCAGGATAATTATCATAATTCTAAGACGTTATCCTATAGTTATAGTTACCCTTAGGGATATCCCTTAGAAATATTTAGGGATCTCACTCAATTTTTCTCATCCTAGTTTCCAAAGGCTGACTAAACCTTTCCTCTAATAACATCTATGACAACCCATTCTAGATGTACATGGACATTAATTTTCTTTTGTGTATTACCTAATACATTATACAAATATATTACCAAAGACTATATTAGTTTAGTGTCTTTAGAAACTTGGAACATAATCTTTTAACTTGGTGAAATATCTTCAACATCTCCCATAAAGATCATCCCTTTTTATTTTTCCACCAGAAACCTTTCTTTATATCCTGGGGAAAAAGAAAACCTAAATATGGGGAGATAAAATTCTCAGTAAGGATTAACATGGAGAACATAAAACTAACTATAAATATAAGAATGTAAAAACATGAACATAATGTTTAAACATCGAAATATTGAATCATGAAATAAATCTTGGTAGTACGTAAGGCATAGATCATAAAGTAGCATTAACCATGATAAAATTTTCATAAAACAAGGAATTGTGGAAAAAAATTAAGCACATAATATGATTTTCATAGTATTCAAGTAATTTCTTCAAAGACCACCATAATGTAAAATGTCCATTACTGAACCGAGTTTACTTTCTGTTCCATCCATGTATTACTGAACCAGATTTACGTGTCATTCCATCCATATATTACTGAACTAGATTTACTTTTCATTATATTCATGTCTATATCATGATATATAAATCTTTACTCAATGCATTGTAGGGAAGTATAGGTCCCACCCATCTCATAATTAAATCATTCTTATATGTTCCACAAAAACATAAATCATTCATCATAGCCTAACCCATGAAAAAAGGGTTTATTAAACATCATTCCATCATAACATAATCCTTAGAAAATTTCATCATATAATTAAATCAATAAAATCATAGTAATCAGAGAGATATAAACATAACCCAAATTAAAGAGTGTCATCTTAGAGGGAAAATAATTTTGATAAAATACTTGAAATTAATTCTTGAGGAAAATATCATTTCTTATTCAAAAGAACTTTATTTTTTAAAAATGTTGTTCAATTTTAAAAGAAAATAATTTAGTTGAAAAAAATTTGAAACCTTATAGAAGAATATTCATGTAATTAAGTCATTATGAAGATGTAAAAATCCATTCATGATGTATAAGTTAAAAAACATTCTTCTCGTACTCTTACTGGAAAAGTCAAAAAGTACATCGTATGGAAAATGAGAGAAATGTTCCTTTTATACAATTTAATAAAAATTTACAATTGGGTAAAATTTACAATAAAATATATTATAAAAATCAAAATAATATTATATATTTTAGAAACATGGATGTTATTGATAAATATATACCAATTAATACTTATGAATAAACAATATCAGATAATAATGAGAATGAAAAACTATCCCTTACCATAGGTCTGATTTCTTCTATATGTGTCTAAAACTCCTGTATAGTGGGTTTAAAAAGATTATTAACCTTTAATAAAATCATAAAAATATTTATCATATCATATATTATTCACTTATGACTTTTTATTACCCGTTTATTTATCAATTCCATGTTAAAGCAACCTTTTGGGTAATAATCATTTTATTTATCATACATGTTATGACTTTTTATTCTTGATCTAATTACATATATCATGATTTAATTAATTTAATAATTTAAAAAATTATTAATATATCATATATATTCATTATGTAAATATATATAATGGATAGATAAATGAAATCGAATACACCATTCTTGGATATGGTAGACTGTACGTACACCTGAACGTTGTTTCCATTTCATTATTTAGTTGAATGGAAGAAAGATAATGATATATATATACACACACATAAATAAAGTAGCATTATTATGTCATATTTTTCATTTTTATTTATTATATATAATTTATAATCATTCTTGAATGGTTATCATGGAGAATGAATCTCATCGCGTCGTGGAGACAGTAGGTCATACGTGCGCACATGTGGTGAAATCATTAACTTAATGGTTAAATGGTATGGAATTTGATGATATATTAAATATAAAGAATACTTATAATGTTATATTCATTATTTAAATCCATTATACCTATCATTATACAAATACAAATTAGTTATTGTTGAATAACAATTTACACCATGATGTGGAGACGGTAAGCCGTACATACTAAAACATGGTGATATTGTTCTTATTAGTATTGATAAAAGGTGGTATAAGGTTGTAAAATAATTATAATAACATATCATAATGTATAATATAGTTTAATTATTACATTATTATTGAAGAAACATAATAATATGAAGTAGAAGAAGAAAATAATTTTGAAAGCAGTGATAAAACAAATACCCCTTTTTTCGAGCATCTCCATTTGTTTTGAAAACATTCCCCCCTAGGATGTATTTCTTCCAAAAGTGTGGCATATAAAAGGAATTTAGTGATTTTTTAGTATATATGGGTAGGTTTTGGTATATTCAAATGGCTTTTTAGGTGCGAATAAAAGTGAAGGAGAAGTGCCCTTTTATAGGAGAGGGGAAGAGCACTTTAGGAAAGTCTTTAAATATTAATTTATTGTAAATTGATTTTCGGTTTCTAATGGTCCCAAGCACATATATTTAGAATATTAAATTATTTTGGGTCAAAATATTCTCAACCAATATACTTTAGATATTATTATGTTACAATGTTTACCTTATCTTTTAGTTTTAACCTTTATTTGAAAACATTAACTCTTACCATGTCTTCTTGTTTTTTCATAATAAATGGTTACTATAGTTACTATAAAATGTCAAGATAACCTGAAGTGGATAATTAATAACTTATTTATAATAATATAAGTCATTTGGAAGAATATTTTATTTTTAAAACTATTATATCACTTAATAAAATAGTATTTATTTTAAAAACTCATTTATTTCAATTTTGTCACTATTTAGTAACTGATTTTTCATAATGTCAGAAAAACATGATTCCTTAAAAAAGGAAATAATTCATCCCTACAAATTCAATTTTATCCAAAAAATTTATAAACTACATAAAAATTCTCAAATTATATTTATATTAATATTTATAATATCATTTATTTGACAATTTCTTTAATATGGTAATCACTACATCAAAATTGTATCGTAAATAAATTTATTTATTTAGTGTATAAAAATTATAAATAAAATAACATGATATAAAAAATAATTTTATCTTTCTAATGACTATTTATAGTTGAATATATCATTTATATAAACCAAAATAAAATTGTTTTACTAAAAAGGTACATGTTTATGTTATACTTCCCTTTACATTAAATTAATTATTATAACATGTCATTTTCACTCCCACGTTGTTCACAATTGCAAAAAATTATTCCTAAGGGGTTTCTGGTCAACTATGACTTATCCAATAATATTAGAACATGTGTTAGGGTAGTTTTAAATTATTATATTATTGTTTTTACATGTATTTACCTAATTTACACTTTAACGATGGTAAATAAAAATAATTACTGATTTTACTATTCATAATGTCCAAAAATAAAAGAGACCTATTTAAATAATTTTAATCTTTTAGATTAAAAAAATGGATTTCATTATTCTAAATACAAAACACAGAATTGACATAAATGAATTTAAAATTATTTCCCATTGTCAAAACCAGAAAGCATGTTTTTAAGAAGTAAACACTATCAAAAGATTGACATATGTTTATATTCAATTTAAATTTGAAATTACAGACAATGAACAAAATTTTATTAATTTATAAAAAATAAAATTAAACTTTAAAACTAGTTTAAAAGATAATATAACTATTTAAATAAATTATATGAAAGACAATTTTAAATTAAAATGCAGTATTTTTTACTATTAATTAAAATATGAATTTTATCAGAAAAATACAACAAATTCAACCAATGTAAATTTTGGTGTCCTGATTCCAAATAAGAAATTAATTATGTAAAATTGAAATTATAAAATTTTAAAAAACTATATTTAAAAAGGGTTCACTATCAAAAGACGGTAAAATTGTATTTTTTTGATAAATACTTCTTTTATCCAAAAAAAATTGAATTTGTTCTTATATAATATCTAGAAAATAGATAAGATAAATTTAAAACATTACATTGAATATATTAAATATATATTTCTTTAATAAAATATATAAAGAGTTATTTTATTAATTTATAGACTCACTTATTTTCATTTAAATAATTTTTTAGAAGGAAGTTAATATTATTCGTACTTTCCTTTAAAATCACTAGGTTATAATATTTAGTTAGCTCTTATACTCGGTCTTGCATGAAATTAATTCAATCAAAATAACATGATATTTTTTTGTAACACAAGATAAAAATAGTGTTGTGTATTCTACAAGATAATACAGTGTTGTGTATAACGCAAGCTCATCTTGGTGTAGCGTACAAAACCGGACATCAATGAAATTAAAATGATTCTATCTAATAAAATAATAGGGTTTTAAATTTCTTATGTCATATTACAATGTAATAATGTAACCATTGACTCTAGAAAACCATGGACGGACCTATGAATGCCGATTTTTGTACAAAAAAACATAGTGTAGGGAAATTCAACATTGATCATACCCACCTTGACCTATTATTAGTTGGGAAGACACATCCTAGCCCATTTAAGGGATTGTCGAGTAAAATAGGACTCATGGGAGCCTAGATGGACCTGAAGGATAGATGGTTATAGAAAGGGGATATCATATCTGAGGTGAGATAAGGAGATTAAAGTCATCAACATGGACCGAGGGTAGAGACCGTATCCACGACAAAGATCACAAAAGTAGGGTGATGAGTTAACAACGATATCCGTGACTTTTTCAGGAGGTGGAAGAGTTAGTGACACCTTTCTGGGGAATCCAAGGCCATGTTCTAGATTAAAGATGTTAAAAGAGAGGCTTAGAGGTGTTTTGACATTAGAAGTGATGTGGGGTGATGATGGAAAACCATGCAGCATGATGGTCTGACTTTTGGGGGTGATATTGAGAGGGGGTGGCATACAAGATTGTATCTTTCTTAGGAAAATTTTATTAGGTTAAATTTATTTTTATCATTTTTTACCATATGTATCTGATCCCCTCCCATCTATTAAATTTCTATCATGCCTATTTATTTTATCATATTGCAGACTTCCAGCCACCCTATCACTAACCCATTTTAACGTTCTTCTAATTTTTTCCCACCCTATTGTTATATAATTTATTGTTATTAATATTTTTTTTTGTTTTTCACAAACCATCCATGAGAGGGATGCATACCTGCCTTTTTTTTTGAAATTCCTCTATTCCATAAGGGGAATTAATTTCTCAATGGACGATACTCTACCAGAAATCAGATTCCAACAAGAACATGGAAATAAAAATTAGCGCGTTTGTAATCACCTTAAAAATTTTACATGATATATATATATATATATATATCTTCAATATGAATCCACATTAGCCACATTTTCAATCATTATTAAATTCAAGATGGTCATAACTTGGCTCTCTGAAATCATATTGATGCACAATTTATTCTGTTGTGAACAAATTAAATACCTATACATAAATTAATTAAAAGTAATTTGTTATTAGCTCGATAAAATCACACAATTGATCTAATAAAAATTGAATTTATAGGGGAAAATAGTAGAAGATGATGGTCTGAGGATTTAAAATTTTTTATTACTAGAGAGATGAAACATCATCATCTCCAGTGATTCGAGCCCCGATAGTAGAATGAAGATCTTATGTGAATAATAAGAGAATAAAAATTAAATATGAGTAGATACCTCATTAAAATTGACGTGTGTTCTATAGTAAATCATCTTTATTGGGAAGTTCATGAAGGATATGAGGTTGAATCACTCTAATGTTTCCACACAATCTTAAAGAATATGTGCTTATACCATTCGATGAATTACGAGTGCAAGTACAAATCTAAAAAAATTCTTTCAATGCCGCAATGATCACATCAACCCTGTACTTTTGGTATGTGAAGGAATTATTTTATTGATCACTTTGATAAAGCCATTATCTCTTTATAATTAAGGAGGATAATGGGTCTTTCAATCCATTAGAATGATTTTTATAGTATAAATAAGCCCATCTAGGCTTAAATAATGGATTTCCAAAATACCAGGATTGGGTTCCCTAACCCCTATATATTAAGCATCCACTCAATAGTCAATAAATGAATAGTTATGATGAACTAAATTTGTTAAGAATATAATATATATTTTATCATATAATTATAATATATAATAAATATATCACGTGATAAAAGTGATCCATTAACTCGATTTAGAATTCCTTCTAATACTAAAAGAAACATGAGTATTATAATAATATTAATTTAAATAATATTATTCTAGTATTTACTTAACGTTTTGAAAATAAATATAATAAGTAAATTCAAAAAATATATATTTTATACTTGGGTAATAGTGAATTTATGAATCTGTTAGTGATCGATAATTCTTAGAAACCTCTTGATCCCCTTGGTGGGACCCATAATGTCTTATATACCAATTCACCAGAACATGGTAGAATATTGAATATTATATTATGTGCAACCATCTAGGACCTAATGTTCTAAAGTATTAGATAACAACTGAGAGGGGTGGGGTGGGTGGGGGGGGTTGAATCAGTTGTTAACGTTTTATAAGTTTCAAGAATCTTAGAGACATAAACCATTAAAACTATTAAAGTTCATTTCCTCATCATCTTATAGTAAATAATCGTGCAAAAAAAGTAGGAAATAAAGTTAATAAATTTAATTTTTTTTACAAGGTGTGGTCTCAGTGTGAGAATCTACATCCTTTCCATAGAAATTCCTATGTGTCTATGGAAATTCACTATTAAGAATAAGGGAATAAAACTTGTGCACACTTCTTTTGGGAACTATATATTTTCAAATAGGAATGATTATATTAACTCCCAATAGTTTAAAAAGGTCTCTTTAAATAAATTGATATAAAAAATATAAATAAATTTTTCATTATTATCCACAAATGTTTTTGGCTCCAATGAACCCGAGTCTAACGACCCTTAGTCTGACAAACACAATCTGATTGACTAAGTACAATCAAAACAATATGACGTTACCTTTCTTAATATATAATTATCCAAATTTTAATAAAAACTCATTCCAATATTGCTTAGTCTAATATTCCTTAGTCCAATAGACTCAATATGATGTAGCACACTCTAATAAAAAAAGGCCCACCTTCTAATGAGATCTCTTTCTAGAAATAACTCTTACTCAAACTCATCAGTCTTCCACCTTTTCCTATCTCAAGAAAAGGTTTCATAATATGAATGATTTGAGAAACTATTTATAGGAATATAATAATGACAATGGTAGGAAACATTAAAACTTTCTCTAAGCTCTCAAATTTTGAAACTCCATGATCTATGAATATTTTAATTCCATGTTTGACCATTAAAACTCTTCACAAAAACATTCTAGGATATTCTTGAGTCTTATCTATAACCAACCTTCTTGAAATCCCTAACTTTTCATCAATATGATGGAACTTCCCCATCGCCATTAAAATAAAATTTTCTTAGATTTATTAAGATCTTACTATCTTTATATCATTACAATCTAAATAACATTATTAGAGTTAGTCTAATTGACTTTAATCCTTAGATTCAATCTAATTATATTTTCTTCTCACAGTTAATTTTATTATCTTTCCTTCTCTGAGTAGTTTGATGATCATTCCTTCTTAGAGTCAGTCTAATTATCTTTTCTTTTGAGATTCAGTCCAAGAAAATCCTCATAATGATGAAATTATCATTATGATAGAATTCTCATTTTGATGAAATTTTCATTATGATGGAATTCACATTACGATGTAATTCAAATTATAGTGAAATAGCCACTCTAAAAAATTGAAAATCATCAAACATTATCAGATATAAACCATTAAATAATTTGAAAACATATGTGTTCGGTATTTCTGGATTTGATTGTTTGTTATTGGGTTTCTAGAACTGATAAAAACTATTCAGAGACATTCAACAACCTCCATTCTTCAAAAAAATTTTATCAATAGAATGTTTCATGATTTATGATAACTCTATGACCCGAAAATCATAGTTTTATTTAGGTTATAATGTTTGAAAACATTATCACTCCTGAAATTACTATCTTCATTCAACCTCTTTAGCATCGTTATAACTTTCTTATCAATGATGAGTTTGATAAAATTTAATCTTTATAGGGATTGATAAAATTCTATTCATATGTCTGATCAACAACTTTATAGAATTTACATCTCCCATCTTCCTTACCACTTATATATCAAGTACTAATCAGTCTAAAAACCTATTTTTGAAAACCAGTGTATGAGAAACAACTTTCTCGCAGACAAATTTTTTTACCCTTAGTGTTTTGATTCAAAAATTTAAGAACTTTAATCATCCTTATAAAAACATCCTTGGATGATCTGGGTCCTATTATGAATAAAAAAACATAATTTTTAAAAACATTAGTTAAAAAAAAAATAAAAACTCATTTAAAAACAATAGAAACAACATTGATTTAATATCCTTATATGGATTTGTTTGATAAATTTCATTATCTAATTTTAAAACTCACCTTTTGTAAAAAAACTAATATTTTTTTCCTTTTACAGAAAACAAATCCTTTATCAAAAGAGAGTTTCATAACAATACACTAAAAGATAAAGTAATTTTTTTGAAGTAATTCCACCCCCTAATGATAAGAAAATTTTGAAACCATGTTTAGATAAACTTTCCTCAATTTTATCCTTTCTCCATTTTCATTTTAACTCAACCATTATTTGATAACCAAAAAAACATATTCATAAAAGAGGGAAAAGAAAAAAAATTTTATGGATTGAAAAGTTTCTACTTTTTATCCCCCATTTTCTATATAATCCAAAGCATGGTGTGGGATATACTTAAGAGATTTAGGAAGTCATTGGATTATATCGAACATGAAGTTGCAACCTAAACTCAACAAACCATTATTTTAGAATTACAATTATAAAGATATCAGTAATCAGATACTTTGTTAAGATATATTCTTGAAAACATCTCCAAAAACATATTTCTCATTTATAACATGAAACTTTATTTTAATGTGTTTAGATATCAAATATTGGACAAGATTATTAGAAATATCAATAACAATATGATTATCGCAAATTATCTCCAATTATTTATAAACTATTACTTTATAATCTTTTAGATGAACTTTCATCCACAATATCAAAGTATAAGTCTGATTAGCTACAACATATTCTGATTGTTCTATACTTAAAATGGATAAACATTATTTTATACTATTCCAACTCACACAATATTCACCTAATAGAAATTTTCATCTTAAGGTTGATTTTATATTATTACAATCTATGGCCCAATCAGAAATAATATCACCGTGAAACTTCATATCACAATTTCTTTTTTATAAAATACCATGTGATGTATTTCCTTTGACATATCTTAGAATTCTCTTTTCTGCCAACATATTTGATTATTTATGATTACTTTAATAATTAGAACACAAAATCACAATATGAAAAATATTATTCTTTGAGCCTATAGGGTGAAGTATAATTCTTATCATCTTATGAAGGTCTTTTTGATTCACACTTTTTAAGGAGTCATATTTACCCATCCTTGTGATCCAAAATATAAGAGTAGAAACTAGTTTGTATTCTGCCATCCCAGAATTATTTATCAATTCTCTGGAATACTTATACTGAGATAAGAAAATGTACTTTATTTTTGTTAAACTTGTAATATAAGTAAGAAACTTATTTATTTAAACATTTAAATTTCCAATCTCTTCTATATTTAATTAGATAACATTTTACAAATTTTTTATTCCTCCCCAGAAAAAACTATATCATCTACATAAAAAATTATAATTAGTGTTCTAGAGTCAACACCATTCACATATAAGTTTATATTATCATTTATATTAGAAAAAATTCAATAATCTCTAAAAACTATATTGTTCTTAATATTAGGTGCATGGGGATTGATTCAACTCATACACGGATTTATTAAATATAAAAATATTGTTTTTATAGTATCAAGTTGAAAACTCCAAGCCTTTTCAATATAAAATTAATCTTCAATATCACAATTTAAGAAATTTTCCATTACATACATATGATAATGTTTTTATTTTTTTTGTGTAAATATTGATAGAAACATTATAATGGTTTCTAATCTTTCCAATACGATAATATTTTTTTCAAAATCCACACTTTACCTTTATGTATATCCTTTACAAAAAAATATTTCTTTTTTTTCTTGAAACTTATCCATGGTCATTAATTTTTTATGAAATTTTTTTTTATGGAAACAATATTATTTAATATAAGTGGAACAATTTCTAATTTTTCATTTTTCTCAATCTTATACTACTCTAAATTCATTGCATCAGCCTATTATTTGTGTGGGATAGCATATGAAACTAGTTAATGTTCAACTTTTGAGATAAGTGAAGTCTGATTTTCTCATCTCAAATTTCTTGTAGTTTTAACTTGATCCTTCGAATTTTAAATAATTTTTTCAAAGAAATAAAATATTTAAGGATTTTTATATCACTTATCATATGTGAAGAACAACCTTTATAAAGTATCCATGCTTTTTCCCTTTTACTTTCTTTCAAATCTTTATCAACAACAAAAGATTTTTCCTTAATTTTTTATTTCCATATTCCCTTACTTTTAAAATATAAGAAAATTATTCCAGAAAGAGTTACATATATCTTTTGGCATGAAGACCAGCCTGGCCACATCTTTCAAAAACTTCTTCCAGAGATTCAAATTCATTTTTTGTTGGAATGTTTTTAACTTATTGAGTTTTTTCTTTTTATAACATACTTTAGGTTAGAAATGTTACTCATAATTATTCCTAAATTAATTTATCTTTGTTAAAAACTTTTTATTGGAATTGAAAAGTTATGAAAACAATTATAAGCTCTATGCCCATAGATTCCAAAACACTAACAATATCCATAGAATCATGATTTTCTATTGAAGTAAGATCATTATCTATAGAATTCTTTTGAGGTTGATAAATTCTTTCTATTATATCATACTAAGGACTTAGAACATATTTCCTACTAAGTACATTTTCAACTGTTGTTGATGTTATAGGTTTCTCAAATCCCTTCTCAATCCATACTTTCCGAGAACTTTTATTATCACCTAAATTGTTATATTGATCAGATTAATTTTGAAGGGTGAGAATATCACCTGATTATTGATTTTAGTTTTCATAGAAACTTTATAAGTATCAGATTTTACATAAAAGGATCTATTGATGTTTTCATTTTTATTAACCAAGTTACTTTTGGAATTAATAAGTTTTGATTGAAACTTGTTAATGTTATCTTCCATAGCTTCCAACTTCTTACTGAGACCTTGAACTATCCTTCCTTTTTCAAAAATTCATAGTATGTAACATAAGATATCTTGAATTTGTTATTCTTATTTCTTGAAACCATATTTATAACCTTTAGAAACTTTTTTATTTCCTTTTGTTGTTGTTATTTTTCTTCTCCTTCCATCAAGGGTTCTCATTAAAATCATCTCAATACTCCCCAAATTTATTCTTAGTCCAATTCATAGAGAAGTGTCAGATTCCACTTCACTCAAAACATTTGAGATGAATTTTACCTCTATATTTTCCTCTTACTCTTAGATAGTTTTTGGTTATAAGCGACATGAATTTTTTTCAAATAGTCACCCTCTATATCATGGGAGTCACAATGATTGAAAACTTTTGTATCTGGTATTTTTATTTTTCCTAGGTCTTAAAATCCCATTTTATATTTAATCTTCATTTTGAACATTTGAGTTTTTCTCATTTCATAATTTGTTTTAAACTAATCATGAGATAAATCATAGATTTTAGAATCAAAAATGTCAATAAATTTTCAAATATATTTTTTCACAGTTATAGCATCATCTAGGACACCTTTGATTGTTCTAATGTTACAAAAAGTTTCATTCAGTTTAGTAAAGTATTCGTCAATAGTTTCTTTATCTCTCATTATAAATGTATTCATACTTACTATGCCAAATTTTTAGATTTTCTTTTTTCATATTGTTATTCCCTTCAAAAATACTTTCCAGCTTTTCCCAAATACTATTTGAAGTTTTAACACCCCTCAAATTTATATAAAATATTTCTAATAAGGATAAAATTTATAGACATTAGATCAACTTTGATATTTCTATTATCACCCAAAGTCATCGGGTAATAATTCTCAATAGGTGGGAAGAAAAATATATCAGCATCAACACCTTCTATGACAATAGATACGAAACAAAGAATCATTATATTTTTCCATACATAATTATATTTTCCTCAAAATGTAGTAATTTCTTTAATGTTAAAAAAATTTATATCCTCAATGATAATGATTCAACAAGGGAACCTTTTCTCTAATACCAATTGACATTCAAAAGGATTTAATAAAAACTAAAAAAGTGGGTGGGGGGGGGGTTGAATTAGTTGTTAAATTTTTATATGTTTCAAGACATTTATAAGCCTAACCCCAACAGCTTGTTGATGTTTATTTCCTATCATCTCTTAGTAAATACTCATGCATGAAAAAGTTGGAATTCTTGTAAATAAAACAAGATTTACAGGGTTCTACCTCAGGGTGAGAACCTACAAACCATCCATAGATAGTCTCATGTGTCTATGGAAATTCATTATTAAGCTTAAGTGAATAAAACTTGTTCCAATTCTCACTAGACACCATCTATATATTGAAATGAATTTTTATACGAACATCCATTAGTTTAGAAAGTTTTTTATTATAAAAAATTGATCCAAAACAAAAATATAAATAATTATTTCATTCTTCACCATAAAATTTTCTTTGATATGATGATCCTGGGTTCTATGGACTTCTATCCAATCCATACAATCCAATTGAATCAGTTTAGTATAATCATTAAGATGCTCCATTTCTTAATATGAAATTCTCAAACTCTGCTCAAAATCTCATTCTAGTCTTCCTCAGTCTAATTAATTCAATATGATGTATCTCATTCCAATAAAAACAGAAGTATTACCTTCTAATGATGTCTATGTTTGGAAATAACTCTTAATAAAATTTCTCAATTCTATGCGTATTCCACTATCAATAAAATGATGCAAACTAAGAATGATCTGAGAAACAATTTGTAGGCATACCAGAATGACAAAGGAGGGAAAATTGAAATCTTTTTCCACTTTCTAAAATTCAAAAACTTTGAGATATATGCATATGGTAATTTCACATTTGAACACTGATACTCTTCCCAAACCTTCTTGGGTTGTTCTTGAGACTTCTTCTTAATCAGCCATCTTGAAAATCCTAACATTTCTTTATTAATATATAACATCGAGCACTTCATTAAAATGAAAGATCCTCAGATTTATTATGATCTGAAAGTATTCATCTCATGATGATATTACTACATTTATATGAGTTAGTCTGATTGACTTTCCTCCTTAGATTCAGACCGATTCTATTTCCTTATCAGAGTTAGTCTGATAATCTTTCCATCCCTGAGTCAGTCCAATGATATTTCTTTCTCAGAGACATTATGGTTATCTATTCTTCTTAGAGTCAGTTTGATGAAATCATTATAATGATGGAATTAACATTATGATGGAATTATTATTATGATGGAATTATTTTTATAATGAAATTATAATTATGATGGAATTATCTTTAAAATGAAAAATCCACTCTATAACATTGAAAATCATCCAAAATTATCAGCTATGACTCACTCAGAATTATTAAAACATATGTATCTGCTAAATCTGGATCCAATATTTTGTTTCTAGGTTTCTAGAACTGATACAAACTTTTTAGAGACCTTCAATGTCTTCCATTATTCAAAATCCTTATCATGATACTGTTTCATGATTTATGAGAACTCCTGAACTAGCAAAGAATCTTCGGATTTATAAAATAAATTATGAAAACTTTTTAACTCCTAAAATTAATATCTTCATTGAACCTCTTTAGAAACGTTCTTATTTTATTATCAACTTTGAGTCTAATAAGTATTGAACTTTATGATGATATATCTGAGTATAATGGTGTGTCTGATCAACAACATTACAAAACATCTAGCTTCCATCTTCCTTACACCTTATGTGTCCGGTACTTCTGAGTCCGAAAACCTATGTCTGGAAAATAACTTTCTCAAATATAAAAACATTCCAACCCTTTTTGTTTCAATTGCAATATTTTGAAACTTTTATATTTTTTTAATAATACCCATCCTTATGAACATGGTGTGATTCTGAAGAACAAATAAAATATTTTATAAAATATTTAGTTTTATAAAAATACTAAACATTAATAAAACATCATGAAGGTTATTTAGAATTGTTTATTGATAATAGAGAATTAATATTCAAAGACTCAGATCATAGTATAAGACCCATCAAAGCCCCTTATGAGATAATGATTAATCATAGAAATTAAAGCCATCCTATGAACACACACCATGTAATATCATCTATTTTTCATGTGATATCTCATAATTCTGGATACAAACTTGTTTCGTCATCATTTTCTATTTTGTTATTATTTTTATCTGACTGGATGGAAAAGAATTCAACTACCATAGATATAGATTTATGAATTTACTTCCATCCAAATAAACTGGTCCTAAGATATATCTGTCTCATTTCATAAGAAGAAAATTCTATCTTGACCATTCATATAATGCCATACTACCAAATACACACCTACCACAATCAACATCAACTTGATGTCAGTTTCCTGGTTTTCAACATGAATCGAAGTTAATGATTAAATGGAACACATTGATAATGATATCATGTAAAGAAACCAACACACATGTTCATAAATAGGAACAACCAATGAATGTTTAAACATGTTGTGTTTCTATTGGAGGGTATTTCTTCATGATCTATCATTCTAGAGAACACCACGTGTGAAATTAATCAGAAGAAGTCTCAGTGATTATAAAACCCCAATACCTAATGGTCTCACACCATATGTGTCCTATCATTAGGACCTAACTAGACAATAATAAATTAGTTTAAAATTATTATCATGGAATCCCTAGGTTCTCATTATAGTTATATAACTTCTATAACCTTCTATATTACATTTAATCTTAGGAAATTACCATAATTATCATGGAAAGAGAGGAATCAACACTATTCTGGTAAGATTAACACATGTATATATCAAAATGTGTACATGCAATGCTTGTCAAAATACATACAAAATATAGGTATAGGGAACTCTATTTCAGTATTATTCTGATAGAAAATATTTTATTCCATCGATACATTTACCTAAAAGATATTTTCTTCCCTTAGAGGTAGATTCACTGGGATGTTGGTAGTTGGGAACTTACAGATATTATTATTTTGATGATAATATTATACCTTTATGATATTTATCGTTTATAGGAGAGTATCATTGTCATGATATGATATGTGTTGGATATATTTTTGGATAATCTATATTAAGTAGTTTTTAGTTTTATTTAAAGAGGATTTAGTATGATTTATCCATGGTGAATTGAATTTTTTTATGGGGGAATCTATTGATTATTGTGATATAATCACCAATAATTCTATCATTTATATATTTTTAGTATGAAGATGGTTATTGTATTGGTAAATAATATCTCATAGAATGTGGTGGTTACTTGGAATTGGTGGGTTTCTATTAACTTTTTTTATTTTCTATTGAGTATTATAAGGTTAATTTTCTTGATTGTATGTAATAACATGTAGTATTGGAACCATATAGTTAATTAGGCATTTTGAATATCTAATGTTGATGATGGTGTGTGGTTATTATAAAAAAAGTTTATTCATCCCATATAGTGAATTATATACCTTTGGTTTTAGTCATTAAATCATATTATATTAGATTTAGGATTTAGGGATCATTCACCATCTATCCATTGAAATAATAGTCCTATTTTGGTTGAGAAATATATTAGAAAAATTGGAAAAAAAATTACAATCACTAGTTATTTCCTCGAGTGACTGTTCCCAAAAATATTTCAATTAAATTTCATAAATAATTATTCTACAAATAAACACTTTCAAAATCCCTTACTTAAAACACCATTTTATAATTTGAGGTAAAAATAAATATAGAAAAATATTTCTAATTTAAAAAAGATCATGGTGTAATAAAATTAAACTAAATAATAAATAAAAATGGCTATTATATATAAGATAAATAAATAAATGGAAGAAAAATTGTGATGATTCAATCTATGACATTATAAGCACCGATTTGGGTGAGGGTGTTTGCGAGAGACAATGAATTTAGGAACAAACGCACTTCCCAAGATATATAATAATATAAAACCTATATTATAATACACATGTTAGTTAACTAAGCATGGTTAAAAATAATAAATACTTATAATGTAAAATAGGAAGTGGAAGAAGTAAAATTTAACTACAAGGAATGAGGTAGAAAGAACATATTCAAATCAATTAAATTTAATAAAAAATTATAGAAAGACTTCTAAAATAGTAAATCATAATGATAAATCAAATTATAAATATTATAATGAGAAAATTTAAATTTAAAAATGGACTTATTTTAATATAATGAACAATATATTAGATCACTAAATAAAAAACATATTTAAATGAAGATAATTAACTTTTAAAAAATAAGCATATATTTTCACTAATAATATATAGATTCTATATTCTCATCTCTTCAGTAGATATAAATATAATTATAGCCTTATTTATATGCTCCATCATATTTAATATCATTATAATAATCCTCATGTACCAAATTTTTTTTATTAGTACATATAATATTCAAATAAAACTACATTAAAAATTTGATGTTTTAATTATTTTAACAGGTTTATAAAATTTTAAAATGATTAAAATTTATTCAGGGAAAATTTTTAGTTATGATATCTTGATTGTGAGTGTCAATAATTGAAGAATAACAATTTCTAAAAATATAATCTATAATAATTAAATAAATTTTAGAAGATTTTTTTAAATTTTAATTTTCAAAATATCACAAGAACCATTGTGTTGTTTTTTAAATCCATTTTCTATCTTATTAATATTGAATCGAAAATAAATTCTAAAAATGTTTTAATTTTAATGTTGGGTCATAAATATCGATGAAAAAAGGATACTTTCCAGTTCCTGTGTGAAGGCCTATATTTTTAATTAATGTGTTCTTTTGTGTCTGTGTGGATTCTTAAGGTGCTGGAAAAGTGAAGGGAGTAGAGGAAATGGTTTTGGGGTGAAATTAGAGTTGGATAAAAATAACACCATAAGGGGTTATATTGAATCAGGAATACTTCCTAGGGTTTATATTTTTGTTTATTTGTGGGATTTAAGAAGGGGTGTCAACTATAGACATTATTTAATATTCATTATGCCATGGTTTATAGTAGTTGACAATCAAAAAATAAACCTTGGGGGATCATTATAATGATTCAGCCTTAACGTACATGGATATTACATATATTTAGATTAATATTCATTACATTACACAAAAACGTACTTAAGGACCATAATAGGTTAGTGCCTTGGGAGACATGGAACACATTCTTCTAATTTGGTGAAATATCTTTAATATCTCCCATAAAGATCTTCCCCTTTATTACTCCTACATAAAACATTTATTTATAACATAGGGAAAGAAAATATACGAAAATGGCGAGCTCAAGTGCTTAGTAAGGGAAAATTAAGGGAGATAAAATAAGAATAAGGGGATAATAAATTAAATTTTGAAAATTATTTCTTAAATATCAAAGATCATGATATCGTTTCATGAAATAATTCAAAATAGTTCATAATAAATCTTATAACATATTCTATAAGAGGATAACATGATACATGAAATTGTGTAAAACACATAGACATAAAAAATTCATTTCCATATTAGTAAAGGTTCAATTGAAATACAATCATAGTAGATAAAGTCCATTACTAAATGTGGTTTAATCCTATTTCCAATCATGTATTAGTGAACGAGTTTACTCCCATTATAGTCATGTATTATAGAATCATGTTTACTTCCTATTCCAGTCCTTTATATCTTTTAAGATATAAATTGTTATCCAATGCATTAGAGGGAGATATAGGTCCCACCCATTACATAATGAGAACTATACATATGTGTTTACTGAGAACACAAATCATATCAAAACCCAAAAAAAGAATTGAGTTTCATAACCACTTCATCATAACATAACTAATGTAAATGAAACATAATTCATAAACATCAATCCATCATAAAAATAAGATATTCAAAGAAATAATAAGAACAAAATCATTGGATTATATCATTAGTAAAATATAAGTATCATAAAATAAATTTATCTTATATTGAAAACAATTTTTATAGATCACTAGAAATCATTCTTGAGGAAAGTATTATTTTTTTCTTTTAAAATGTTTTCTTTTCTTAAAATAATTCACAATTTTAAAACATAAAAGTTTCTATGAAAATAACCATGTATGATGGTAAAGTAATATTTAAATCATTAATCCTTCATGATGGTGAAATATTCCATTCATTCCATATAATTAAAAAAACATTCCTTCTGTATATTATTATAGGTAATATCTCAAAGTTCCCTGTTTATAAATTGAAAAAATATTTTTTTCAAACCGTTTCATAAAATGAAAAACATGTGCAAAAATAAATTTAAATATTTATAGGAGAATATTAAAAATAGTTTTTATTTTTTTATAAACAATGGATGTGTAATATAAAAATCCCACAATGGTGATTTAAAATGAAACAATTTATATTATTGATGAGATTGTGAAATAATCACTTATGACTTTATAATCAGTAGAATCGTATTCCCCATGAAATAATGAAATTTTTTTGGATATTAAAATAAAATAATACTCATAATAATACTCATAAATAACATTCATGGGCATTATATAGACCACACAGAAGAAGAAAGTAGTGTAGAAGACATGTGTCTCACATAAATAATGTTTAGAAAAAAATCCCTTAGCTTAAGTCTTTAATTCCTTCAAATATGTTCAAAACTATTATATAATAAATAAAATTTTATTATACATATAAAATAATTAATAAATACATATAATAACATATAATACTTAAATAGTTCTTAATATTACTCTCTTAGTAATTATTTCATGTTAATGTTATATTTTGGGTAATAACCGCTTTTTTTCGTACTTATTTTGACTTGTTATCCTTGGTCCTCTTACATAGATCATGATCTAATCAACTACAAAAATGATAACCGTGATATGTGTATCATATATATATATATTCAGTATATATTTATTCAGTGTGATTCATAAAATATATAGGTAGAAAACAAAACACACCATTCAGAGAGACGATATGTTGTATGTATACATGAACATTTTTTTTTCTTTTTCTTATCATATTTAAATAAAGAAATTTATATGAAATATTATCATGAAATATTATTTTTATGTTATATATTTATCATATATATTCATAAAATCTATCTTTATTATAACCCATTTTAAATATAGATGAAAAACGAATCCCATCGCATCCTGGAGCTGGTATGCCATACGTACAAACAAGCGACATTATCATTTCCCAATATATTAGATAGTTAAAATGAATAAGTGATATTATATTTACATAAGTATAAATATTTCAAAAATATAATATATAAACAATAAATCCATCATAATTACCACTCATAAAATTTGGTTATGGAAAATGAATTGTATCTGTACGTGGAGATGGTAAGCTGTATGTACACATGAGTGATACATTCAGTTTTTGTTTGATGTAAAAGGGGATTTATACTAGTTTCTATATAATCAAAATAATTTTTTTTTCATTTTTTTCATGATGAATTTATTATTTTATGATATATATCAAAGATTTATAGGAGGTATAAAAGAGTATAAAAAGAGAGTGATTGGTTAGAGCGATTACCTCTTATTCAAAATGGATCCTTTAGATCTCCTATAAATCACTTTAGAGTTGGTATTTTGAGAATAAAAAAATCTCTATAATATGGATAGGGATGTTTAATATATAATTTGGTGGATTTTGGTTGATATAGAAGGCACAAAGTGATTTGAATAAGTGAGGGAAGAGGTTCCCTTTTATAATTGAGGTATAGGGCACTTTAGGAATTTCCAAAAATATTAATTTATAATAAATTCAATATCAATCTAAATAAATCTCAAATACTATGGATTAAAATATGAAATTATATAAGATTAAAATATCATTAACTAATATATTTTATACATGTTTTGGTATTATTTTAAAAGTTATAATTTTGATTAACCCTTAGTTAACCAATTTTACTTTTATCTAGGGTAACAAATTCATTATTATTAAAACATTTTAATTTTTACTTATATGCTGTCAATGTCTAATAAATATTAAATTAATAAAATTCTATAACTAATCAAAATAAATTTTTATTTTTTTTAGAAATGAGGATTTTTAAATAATTTAATAAAATAATAATTTAATAAAATATCATTAGTGTCAATTTTGACACTATACATTACATTGTATTTAAGAAAATCTAATCAGAAAGATAAATTTAAAATAAATATTTTAATACACCCCCCAATATTTAATTTTTAGCTATAAATTTCATGGAAAACCTTAATTAGTTGAAGTTACATTTATTATATTATTTTTAAAATAATTTATTTGATTTTTCCATTAGTTGAATAATTACTATATTATAATTTTATAATTATTTATGGTCTGATTTTTTATACCAAAGATTATAAATAAATTACTATGTTGAATATAAATAATTTAAATTTCCAAATAATATTTATATTCTAATATATCTTTGAAAAAAACCTATATTAAAAATGTAATAGTTCTTAAAAACATGAATGTGACAACTTTGAATTTACTTTAAATAAAATATTATAAATCTAATAATCTTTTCCATGTTACTCCAAATGGTCACTAATTATACCATTGGATTATTATGGTCTATATATATTCAAACAATAATATTTATTCAAGTGTTTTTGTCTTTTAATGGTTCTTATAATTCTAATTAAAATCATTTTATTGATTTTTAATCATCTTACACAAGCATGACATTAGTGTTTCATATGAATTAAAGGTAATTATATAACATATAAAAATTTAAAATAAATTAATATAAAAAGAAAACCTTAATATAAAACTTTATATTCATTCATTTTATAATTTTGTATCTACATGGACACATAAAAGATATTTAAGATAAAGAATGTGACATTGGGTGTATTTCTTTGATTTATTTATTATATAATTCATTTTCATGGAAAAGTGTCTATTAAAAAACTTTATTTTGATTCTTATGTGTTAATAGTAGAATTATATTCATCCAATTAAATTTTTTAATATGTTAGATTCATTTTATTGTCTTTGTCATTTTAAACTTAAATTACCAATTTTACCCTTTACTGTGGTAACAAAATTTACCATGGTAACTATTCAATTTGGAAAAATATATAAGTGAATGAGTCACTAAATTTGGACAATATGATTCCAAATTTAGAATCCATTTATAAAATTTTAAAGACATAAGTTTCATAAAATAATTTAAAACAAATCTGTTAAAATGGTAAGTGAAATAGTTTTTTGAAAAATGCCCTTTTAAAATATAAAATATTATTATAATTAATTAATTTATAAAATAAATTTCAAAAATAAAAATTGAATTATATGAAATTAAAATTTTTCAATGAAAATTATAAACTAAACCAAAATATAATTTTACCTTGTAAAGTATTAAAAAGAAAGTACAGATTTCAATAAAAATAATTATTTTCCCTATTCATAAAAACATAAAAATTCTCAATAAAATACCAAAAGTTCACCCAAATTAATTTTTATGTCATAATTCCAAATAATATGTTTATTTTTTGATATAAAATCTTGTAATGTTTTAGAAACATTATTTTTAACAAGTGCACCATCAAAAGGAGGAATAACTACCTATTTATGAAAAATACTTCTTATTTGGGTAAAATTGTATTTGTTCTTATATATGTATAAAAAACACATAATATGAATGTTAAAAATTATATTTAATATATATATATATATGTTTCATTAATATAATCCAACAATATTTATTTTTTTACATATTCGTATAAAACATACTTGTACACATTTTAATAGTTTTTTAAAAAAACATTTCCTGTTATTAATGAAATGTATTAAATTTATTTATAATTAATTTTTAAAATAATTATAAATAAATGTGTAAACCATATTTTCATAGTTTAGTTAATACTGTTCATAATATCCATTCTAAAGGGAAGGATAAAATTTTATTGTTTAAATAATTACAATAATAAAATGATGTTTCGTAGAAACTCAGTGTAGTGTGTAATACAAGCTAATACAATGTTGCATGTAGAACAAACTTAACAGGGTGTATCATTATATACAATCTATTAATGAAATAATATTTTAAAAAAAATCCAATTTATAAAAATACCAGGGTGTTACACTCAACCCCTTCAAAATTAATTTCACTTTTCAAATTCTTCATGGTCATCAATGGTTTAACACTTGAAAGTTCATTTCATAGAAACCCACATTGTAAAAATTAATACTAAAAATACCTTTAAAATTGAAAGTTTTAAACATAAATATTACCCAATGTAACTCATAATTAGGTTTCCATGTAGGGGAACATAGTTGGAAAGTGAAAACATGGACATGGAAGAGATGTCTAACTATCGAGTTCTGATGGAGAGTGATACAGAACATTGGTAGTAGAAAGTTAATGATAAAAATTATATAACCCAAAGAGTCTATCAAAAGGTTATTGATATAATCAAAATTTATGATAACTGGACAACATTTTATTTCAAGTCCCATTTTACTAAAGATAAATAATTTTCATGAGAATATAGATTAAAATTACTTCTACAAAACCTCACCCATTGTTGTTCCTTGATCAATTTACAATTATATCTTATTCCAAGTAATGAAGGGGTATTTTTTATTTTTGAAGAATTAGAGGACCATGAGATCCATAAATATACTGAATGGTCATTCATATATCTTTATTCTAAAAGAGATTTACACAAGTTATCTAATATGCATAAATCTTTATATGGAGAGATAATAATTTAACCTCTAAAACATTATTCGATGTTTTACATAAACTATTCTATAAATGATGTAACTTATAACCCTTCCAAAATATGAAATTTTGGAATTTTAGAAATATGATCACTAAATCTAAAAATAATATTAACATTAATCCCCTACATAAACAACTGTTTGATTTTAACATACCAAACATGTGAATACCTTCATCACGTATTCTATTGAAACATGGTAATAACAAGAATTACTATAAAACATTAGTGCAAAAATAAATTCATTAAAAAATGAACTCTTTCCTTATACCATAAATCAAAAAATTATTTTATCTCAGTCTATGATATCATAAACCACATGGTCATCTTTTAATCCCCAAGGTCATCAATACAATCTTATTTATTTAATCACTATCAAACATATTTGTATTTCATTATCTTTAAATCATGCACATATTAAGGGTTATCCTTCCCTTAATCTTATGTTCTCCAAAAATATAACCTTACCACCTAAATCACTATTCCCAGTTTCCAATACCATTAAACATATAGTCGAAAAAACTTAAAGAAAAACTATAATGGGACAATCCTTAAATTTTTCACCATTCTATAATACCATAAAATTACTTTTACAACATCTTTATTGATAAACACACAATAATTCCATGATCTTAATAAACCATTAACCAATTTTTTTATTTTTATTCATTAATAATATTTCATCTCATATTTCATTCATATTATCTTTACCACCAACAATATAACCATTACCCATACAACCATGCTGATTCTCTTCAAAATCATTCTTCCACAAGTTTTAGTTTTCATAACTCTACAAAATTCAACATTTATAACATTTAACTATTGTTGATGAATTAGGAATACCATTATCCTTGTTCATTGTGTTAATAGAAAATTTTTCCTCTACAATTACTTTTTTTGTGTCCTCATTTTCCACACAAAAAGAATCTTCCACTTCCTTTGAAACATTCACATCAATGCCTCTTCCCACATGATTTAAAAGAGGAAAATTTAACTTTCCTTCCTTTTTTGTAACCATAAAACTCCATAATTCCCTTAATATATTTGTTATGAAAATTACCAAGGTTTATATTGTTGATAATAACATGAGAGTACTGATTGGGAATACTAGTAAGGTTTTTCCATCTAACTGAAATTTCATTTTGTTTCTCATGAGGAATATTATTCCATTGTTCATCAAATTTTCCATTGAGATTAATTTTTATGGTTCCATCCATTATCTCAAACCCAAATAGAATAGTGTGAGAAAAAATAATCATAGTGGAAAAACAATAAAATTAAGGGAAATTTATTTTAATATATAAAATATTAGTTTTAATAAATGGTTATCCATGATCATTACCAAAATTCTAGGATGGTAACCTATACTTAGACTTATAATTAGAGATCTTAATAAGGTCTTCTAATCCGAGTTTTTAAAGGTGGACCAAACCATTGATATTATACCTAGAATAATGACCCAGACTTAACATAAATGGATATTATATATTTTTATATGAATATTCATGACAACACAGAAACAGATTCTTCAGGACCATAATTTTTTAGTAAATTTGGAATCATGGAAAACATTCATCTAATTTGGCGAATGATATTCAACATCTCTAATAATGATCTTCCACTTTAGTACTCCTACTTAAAAGATTTATTTATAACCTTGGAAAGGAAACATAATAAAAGTGTGATATCATATTCTTAGTAAGTGTAAATTATAGAAGATAAAAAAATAATAAGTTCATAAGAAAATAAATTTTTGAAATAACATCCCACATATCAAATTTCATGAGATAATTTCATTAAATAATTCATATAAGTTCATAAATAATCAAATAATATATTCCATGAGAGTATAACATAAATCCTAAATATGTGTAATACACAAAATCATAGAAAATAATTTCCATATTAGTCAAGGATCGTTGAATAGTCCATAATAGTGTACAAATTCCTTTACTAAATCAGGTTCACTACCTCTTCCATACAAGTATTACTAAATTGAGTTTAATACCATTCAAATCTTGTATTACTGAACAGAGTTCAATTCCCGTTCTAGTCCTATATATCTCATGACATATAAATATTTATCCAATGAATTTGAGGTAGATATAGGTTCCAACCATTATGTAATAAAATACAAATATATGTGTTCCATAAGAACATGAATAATATCAACACACGTAAAAATAAATGAGTTTCATAAACGATTCATCATAACATAACTCATTGAAATGAAAAAATAATTCATAAAAATCAATCCACCATAAACATTAACTATTAAGAGAAAGAACATGAATAATATAAGTGGATAATATCCCCATTAAAACATAATTAACATCAAATAAGGTTATCATATATGGAAAATAATTTTTAGAGATCACTTGAAATCATTCTCGAGCAAAATATCCTTTTTATTTGTAAATGTTCTCTTTTCTTTAAATGGTTCACAATTTTAAAAGAATACATTTTATTTCAAAATAACCATTTAATATTTTAATTTAATATTCAAATCATTAAGTCATCATGATTTTTTAGTATTTCATTCATACCATATATGTTATAAAACATTCATTCTATATATATTTTTCAGTAAAGTCACAAAGTGCCTTGTTTAAAAAATGGAAAAAATATTATTTTCAAAATATTTAATAAAAAGTAAAACATGGGTAAGAATAAATTTAAATATTCAGAGGATAATAGTAAAAAAACTTAATTTTTTTAGAAAACATGGACGTGGAAGATAAATATTCCACAATAGTTATTTAAAAACAAACAATCTCGATTATTGATGAGATTGTGAAAAAATCACATATCTCTTTATAATCAATAAATTTGTACACCCCATGAAAGAAATAAAATATATGGATATTAAAATAAAATAATATTCAGAATAATATTCATAAAATAAAATAATGGGAAGTATATAGACCACACAAAATAAACATGTAGTGTATACGACATGTGTCCCACAGAAATAAAGGAGGGAGAAAAAATTCTTACCATAAATCTTGAATTCATTCATTTAAGTTCAAAACTCATTTTAAATAAATATAAATTTATTATAAATATAAACTAGAATCATATTAATATATATAATACCTTAAATGGTTTACATATGGATTTATATTACCCTCTTATTAATTATTTAATTTTAAAGTTATATTTATGGTAATAACCGCTTTGTTTTTCGCACATCATTTGACTTGTTATCCATGGTCCTCTTACATAGAACATGATTTCATAAACTCCAGAATGATAAAAATTATAAATATATATTTCATATATATATATTCATTATATATTTATTTATGTTGTTTCATAAAATATATATAGAAAACGAAATACACCATTCATGGAGACGGTGGTCGTACGTACGCACAAGAAACATTATCATTTCCAAAATAATTTAGATGGTAAAAATTTAGACATGATATTATAAGAAAATAAGAATAATTATTTCATAAATATCATATATAAACATATAACCCATCATAATTACCAGTAATAAATTATGGTGATGATAAATAGATTTATCGCTACGTGGAGACGGTAAAAGGTACATACACACAAGTGATACTTTCATTTCTTGTATGATGATAAAGTGGATGTATAGTGGTTTTTTAATAATCATAATAAAATTTAATAATATTTAGGATGATAAATTTTTTATTCCTATGATATATATCATATATTTAGAGAATGTGTAGAAGAGTAGAAAAAGAGAGTGATCAGTTAGAGAAATTATATCTTCTTCGAAATAGACCCTTTAGATCACCTCTAAAGAAATATAGAGCTAGTCTTTTGGGAATAAAAAAACCTCAATAATGTTGATAGTTATGTGAAGAATATTATTTTTTAGAGTTTTTCAATTTATATGGCTCAAAGTGATGTGAATAAGTGAGGGAGGAGGTTCCCTTTTATAATTGTGTTAAAGGGAACTTTTGAAATTTCAAAAAATATAAATTTATAATAAATTAATTTTCAATCCAAATACCTCCAAAACGATATATAATATAAGATAAAATTATATAGGTTTGTGATATAATCAACTAATATATTTTATACATGTTTTTTTATTATTTTTGACATTAAAATTTTGAATTACCCTTAGTTAAACCATTTTACTTTTAAATATGGTAACAAATTATTTGATACTAAAACATTGAAATTTTTACTTATATTGATTCAATTGTACATAAATATTAAATTCATGATATTTTAGAACATATAATAATTTATTATTATTTTTCAAATATATTTATGTTTTTTGAATAATAAATACTTTTTTTTCATAAAATATCATCATTGTCAATTTTGATACTATTAATTGCATTGACTTAAAAAGTAGAAGAAGTAATAAAACATCGAAAAATATATTTTAATGCACCTGAAATATGTCATATTAACCTATAAAAATAACCAATAACCTTAATTAACTAAAATTTTATTTATTTTAAGATTTATAATATAATTTATTTTATTTTTTTATTAGTTGAATTATTACACTATCATAATTGTATAATTATTTCGTTTTATTATTTATTCACAAAAAAATTATAAATAAATTAATATGACAAATATAAATAATTTATATTTACAACTAATATTCATAGTCTAATATAGCTTCTAGAAAACACTATATTAAAAACATGAATATTACAACAATGACATCACTTAAAATAAAATATTATAAATATCATAATATATTCCATGTGGATCAAAATGGACACTAATTATACCCTTGGATGATAATGGAATATATATACTCAAATAATAATATTTAGTATTGTTTTTTATCTTTTAAGGGTTCTTATCATTTTAATTATTATTATTTTATTGAATTTTTATCTATTTACATAAGCACTGCATCAGTGTTACATAAGCGTTAAAGGAAATTATTTCAAACATAAAAATTAAAAATAAATTATTATCATAATAATAAATAATTTAATCTTAATATAATTCTTTATATTCTTTCATAACCTAATTTTGTCTCCATGTGGACACATATGAGTAATTTATGATAAAGAATGTGAAATTTTGTGTCTTTCTTGGATTTAAATATTATAAAATTAATTTTTATAAGAAAGTGTGAATTAATCAAATTATTTTCGATAATTATTTGTCAAAATTCTTAGTATATTTTTCCAATTAATTTTTTTCATGTGTTAGATTCATTTTATACTCTTTACCATTTTATTTTTAACCTCGAATACCCAATTTACCCTTTACCGTGGTAACAAAATTTACCATGGTTTCTATCCATATTGGAAAAAATAAAATGGAAGAATTAAATAAATTTGGAACTTATGAATCCAAAATTTAATCCATTTTTAAAAATTTAAAACACAGAAGTTACATAAATTCATTTAATATAAATCATGTAAAATTTGATGAAAAATTGTTTTTTTGGGAAAATTTCCTTTTAAAACATAAAATGTTTTTAGAAACAATTAATGTATAAAATCATTTTGAAAAATCACAATTTAATTACTTTAAAATTAATCTAACTAATTAAAATTTTAAACTAATCCAAAACAAAATTTTTTCTTTGTAAATGATTAGAAAGAAAAACCATTTTCAATAAAAATCAGTGTTTTCACTATTCATGAAAAACATAAAACTTCTCAAAAAGTTCATAAAGTCAACCCAAAGTAAATTTTAATATCCTAAATAAAAAGTAGAAGTTTATTTATTAAATATTATCTATAAATGTTTTAAAAACATTATTTTTAACAAGTGAACCACCAATAGGTGACAAAACTATCTATTTAGAAAAATACTTTTTTATGCATAAAATTGGATTTATTCTTATATCATGTCGATACAATACATAAGATAAATGTCAAAAATTATATTGAATATTATATATATATATATATATTTCACTGGTATAATCTAATAAGACATATTTGTTTATTTATTATTATAAAACACAGTTCATCAAATTTAAAGAGTTTTTCAGAAAAACAATTTATTTTATTTTAAAAAAAGAATTACATTAATTTATAATCAATATGTAAAATAAGTATATATACATGTGTAAACCATAATGTTGTAATTCAGTTAATATTGTTCATACCCACAATTCAAATGGCTATGTTATAATTTTCTTGTTTAAATAAATATACTAATAAAATTATATTTCGTAGAAACTCACCATTGCGTGTAATAAAAGATAATATAGTGCTGGGTTTAGTACAGGCTTACCATGGTTTATCATTCTTTTCAAGATATAAAATAAATCAGATAATAATTTTTTTTAATAAAAATCATAGGGTGTAACAATCATGGAATAAAACTTACTCAATGAGGTGATTTTGGATCATATGGGTAGATTCTCATAGAACTCTAGTTGTATGAGTTAATAAAATAAGGTTCTATTAAACCCTAGAGTTCCTCATGTGTGAAAATTTTCGATGAAACATATCTTTATGCATCATGTAAAGGGAAAATTCAATTAATGTGCCTAATATTTTACAAAAAACTATGTTCTATAAGACATATGCATATAAATACCCCTAAGATCTCAATTTAAAGGGTTAAAACTTTGGATTTTAAGGAAGCAAAACCACTTAGCACTGAAAAATTCAAATTTCATACATGCTCACACAATCCAAAAAACCACCATGAACTCTTCTATATAATAATATTGTCAATATTTACTTATGAAATACCTTCAATGTCATGTCCTTCACTAAATAATATTTCACACAACTATCTTCAATTTAAAACAACCATCACACAAAATTACAAAGCCTCATGTAAGTAATAGTTTTATGCAATAACTCTGATATGTGAAAATCATAGCATGGAAACCCATTTGACACCTTTTAAAAAAAATCAATGATATTTAATGGATTATGGGACCCTCTATACACAAGAACAAAATTTTTGTATCCCACCTTTGAGCCCTCTATAATGACGAAGGACAATGAAAAATTATCTTAAACCCTAAACACATCCTCCATACTCCTTGGAGGAATTTATATCTCCTCCAAGGTGTAATTCTAATTCATGTATACATTCATAGTCTTACCCCCAATATGATTAATGATCCATGCCTCCAAGGGGGCCTTCTATTAAGAGTATGCTCCATAACCTATCTTGAATTGATCTATATAACATATAAAACCAACTAAGAAAAACTAATGAATAATCCTTACTCAATCCCTTACTATCATTCCTTTCAAAACAAAATCATTTGTTCCATATTATGTTAAACTATATGGACTGATTCTATCATAGATCCATAAACTATAGCACTCAAACTATTTTGGTTTTTAATCATGTTTCAAAAAAATTTGTAGGAAGCCACTTTAATGTTCAATAATGAAATCCCAACACTATTATCCTACCAAATTCACCGCAAGAGGTGGTATCTATGAATATTTATTAACTTTATAGGGAGAGAAAAACCTCTCAATGTCCTCACTGAATATTAAACCTGACCAATGTTATGAAACATGCATAATAATAAGTGACCCCATAATACTCTAAATCATGATCATCCTCATAGGACTCCAAGTTGTTAGTTTCCTCCACAAGACATTTAATTGTGAGTTTCACCATTGGAATTTCAACTATGAGGGTCCACCACATGGATATTAACAATAAGATCTCCATAAGACTTTACATCATGATTTTCCACATGTATTTTATGTTTTTATAATCCACCACATGAATTTACACTTAGAGTGTCCCCAAAAGTCTTTAAATCATGGGTTTCAGCATAGAAATATAAACAAAGAGTGTCCCCATAGAACTCAAAACCATTAATATCCACTATAACACTCGAAGCCATGATTTTCAGTTACATGACTCTAAAATGTCAGTGTTTACCACAAGTATCCAAACTTTTAGTGTCTCATCATCAATTTAAACCATGAATAAATTTTTTAATGGGTGCAATAGGATCAATCCTCCCTTATGTTACCATCATGTGATGAATTCAGTGATAATCGTAGTATTCCAAAGGTAATGATACTACAATTCCTTATGTGATGATCATTATGTGACTTTATGAACTAATATATAGAAGATAAAATATATTTATTTCCTGGCCAAAAACTCTATACTTTTCCTTTCTTTATCTGATGAGTGTAATATTCCCTCATGGAATATATCGAGGAATATATAAGTAGCTTATTTATTCCTAGTTACTGAACATACTCACCAACTTCAAACACATGGTTTTCTCCCTACTAAGGTAGTAAACAATGTAATTAAAAGATTTATACATGGGAATGGAATAGGTAAGTTGATTCATGAACATAAATTAAATCAATGAGGGGTTTCCAAATAGGGTAACAAGTTCTTTAGAGAGACATGGTGACCTATCATCCAACCACTTTGATCAAGGTGTTTTCATCATTAACCTAGTGATGAAAGACTCATAGATTTGGAAATAAAGAATAAAATACCCATATCATGACCATCCCAACACATCAAACCAAATGGTCATAGTGGGAAGAATCAAAAATAGATTAGAGAACCCAACATGTATACATTTTTTTTATAATGAGAGGATGAGTAACATTGGGACCCAATAATATTGATACATTATCAGAACATGTACTCATGGTTGGATTCAAATACTTTCCCATAATTTCAATAATCATACATTTTAATTGAGGTTCCTTTAACATTTATAACAGGTATGATGATAGGAAAGGTGGCCAATATGCTACAGACACCCTTCGATGCCCGCACACTGTGATTGCATATTCAGTTTCTCAAGCGTCAAATACTATATTTCCCACTATTTCTTAGAAACTTCTATCTCTTTCCCTAATATATATCATATAGTGGGAGGTCATAAATGATCTTTTCCATCAATATAAATAATAGGGTATAATCCTCACCTGGTTTATGCCATGGGATGATGTTTATGCTATGATTCCACATCGGTTCCCACAACTTCCTAAATCCAATAGCTGGAAATGACCCATATTAGAACTGTTAGTGATTTGAGAGTTTCTCCCAGGATCACATCGATACCACTATCCCATATGATAATAAGGTAAGGGATAAAAAGGCATGAAATAATTATCCTCCACTGGAGATTCACCAAAGATGGATCTTACCAATTGACATTATCATCAATGTGGAGCCACCCAGTGGCCTAATGAATGGTTTAAGCCTACTCTTATTCAGATTACCATGGAGTTGATTTAATGGTACCCATACAAGGAGAAATATAAAACTATTTATCCATTAGAGGCTTACTACAAAACTATTATTTCATCCCATAAAATTTGACCACATTTAGGGGGATATATCTTCCAAACTATCCTCGATACCCTAGCCACCCACCTAGAATGTTGGGATGACTCTCCCTATTACTGGTGTCACTTACAGCCATCACAAGGGTCCTCCCATGATAAATAAGTATACAAAATTAGGCCTACATATGACATAAGTAACTATAGATTTCCTCCATGAGACACCAGTAATAATAGATGTCCCCCCTATGACACCAATAATAACACTTGTGCGGATGAACAATGTGATGAAGAATAACAGACACTCAAGGAACTTCTATAGTAATATCAGAAAAAATTGGGTGAATAAATGTTATATCACTAATATGTTTTTATAATAAAAGACCATATATTATTACAAGGATATATTTTGGCATCTACCACCATAAACCATGAGGTTTATCACCTAATGAAAAAGTATGTTCATTTTGGAATCATAGGTACACAAGGTTTCAAAATCCATCTACAATAACTTATTTATAGGGGATATTCTATTTTTATTCTAGGGATTCTATATAAATATATCCCTAATTTTATCAATTTACTTTTCCTATTTATCTATAATATAGGTGGGGGAAACTTCTAGTATCTTACCAAACATTTTTAATTGAGGAAATATTCCCAATAAAGAAACAAGAGCCTGCCATGTTCCCTTATGAAGAGGATATGGGTTACCTATCCTATATGGGGATGAAATTGAATGTTAATATTGCTCAAAAAGTTATTTCATAGTTTGGACCATGGTTTATTAGTCGATAACACTCCAACTTGGGGATAAATAATAAAAGGGGCATTCATTAATCCCTCTTATGACTTCCCACCAATAAACTACTCCAGAGGATAATTTCTCTTTTTAGTGAGATCGATAGAAAGATTGGAGCTTATGGGAGGTCCAAGCCACTAACTAGCTTCCACCCATTTTATAGATTATGTCCATCATACACTTCTCCATTCGAGAGTTACTATGTGAAAATCACACAACATACCTATATTCAAATATGTGGGAGACATTTAACTACCTTTATAATCATGAGTTATCATATCCAAGAATCTTCAAGAACCTTTAGGACCTCAGACAGTAGCAACCAAAGCGTAAAATTATAATTCATTTTTTGTTCCAACATCAAGACTCATGAGTTTGATTTTAAAAATTCTACCATGACAGTAATGAAATTATAATTTCGTTTCACCTGGTTATAAAATAGCCCTCTCCCCATTTGAAATTTCTAGGCTATGGTTTTTTGATACACTATAGTTTATTCTCTTAAGATGATGATATTTGGTTATTAATGTAGTGATAGTTGGTCCCATGATATTAGTGATCATGGTTCCAGTGATGAATTTTGTGAGGATGATTACCCTAGAGGATCAACAGTGACAGGTGATTCCCCTAGAGGTTTTCACACACAACACTTGATATATGACATGGGTCTTGGAAGTATTCCAATGATACAACTCCTAAACACCCATGGGATACTCGATAAGGGTATAGGTGTGAACAAGAACTCCAGTATACCATAAGCCACTAAGACAACCTCTATAGACACTCGGATCTCTGTTTACCTCCAAGACCTCAAGGTTAGTCAACAACTTAATATTGAGATCCTCATGTGATATGATTGGGATGATGTCCATGATAACCCTATATTAGTACCCATCGAGCTTCATTAATTAATGAACCTCAAAATATCAACTAGGGATACACAAAGATGTTTCTCTAACTTGGGACGTTGTCCAAGAGCCCTGTGGACCTTTATCCAATAAATCAATACGAGTTTCTACTGGTAGATCACGACTACACCACATCAAGTGTCTGGTATCCAACAAGGTGGAATACATGTTATAAATTATTGTATACATTATTTCTTTTTTCCCTTTCATATAATATAAATAACCCCTTTGATTTGTGGATTTGATTGAAAATTCTTGAAGATCCCATGGTTCTTGGTATGTTCTGGTTTTTGAATTTATTGAAAACCATAGTTGAGGATATCATAATTCTTAAAGATGTTTTATTTGGTTTGAATGGATTTATATACCATGGAATGGAGTTCCATGATACTACAAAATGTTTTGAGAAGAGTTGGAGATCACCTAAAGTGGGTATGTTTGAGTGTGAGTGGTTTTTGGGTCTACGTAGCCATTTTTTGTAAAGGGGGTGAATAATGTAGCTATTTGTGCTATGTATATGAATTGGTAAAGGACGAATCACATAAGAAATTAAAATATCCATTTTACCTATGTAAGTGATTCACATAGTTATTTTAGATACATTAGTGATTCATGTATCCACTTTTTATACATAAGGGAATCACATTGCTGTGTCATCCACATAACTGATTTATGTTGAAATATATATAGTGAATTGATCTATGTTTCCAAATTTTCCACATAGAATATAGTGATTCACAAAACCCTTTTCCCTATAGTTGAATATTGAATCATATAGGAAAATATTCTACCTAACTAATGGTCATGTAGGTCCATGTAGTTGATTATTTCCTATAACTGATTTAGATTCTTTTCTAAGGATGTTTTAAATTTCTACAAGTAATAAAATTAATGAATTAACAGATATTATTTTTTTGTATCAGGTATGATCATTTTTATTAGATCCATAATCATCGTCATGATGGATATGTGGTATTTTACTAAAGTTACTGAGATCATGGTGTATTTATTCTTATAATTTGTTTCACAGAAACATTTTAATGTGGTTGAGTTGATTATTTCAGGGAAGAGAGTTGATGGTAAGAAAAGAATTGGTGTGTAGAGATTAATTATGTGAGATATATATAGAAACAAATTGTGGGAGTATTCCTAAATTAAATTTTGGGAACCAACATCTGATGAATCTAATGACTTTTGGAGATCTATTTTAAGTTAAGGATTTATATTTAGTGGAATAAAAGTCTACACTATGGTGGATTTCTTCTTAAATATTCTAGTGTCATGAGGACGTGGATTTTCATATGCTGCTACCTATGAAACCTAATTTATTTTTTGTAATTTTATTTAGTTTTTGTAATATTCTTTTGTACTGTAGTAGGAAGACATTTTTTTGTGTGACTCTTAACAGGTTTGGTGGGATGAAACATGATTTTTTAAAGTGAATTTCACTTGAGGATATAATGAAAATAATATGTGGTTGGGTGGAGTAACCAGTCACGATAATGAATAGGATTCCACACTGGATATAAACCTTGTAAAAATATGATTGTCTCTTGTTAATTAATTTTTTCATGATCATGTGTGGTTGTGTTATTTACGATTTTAGTGGATCTTACTACAACACCTCACAATGATTTATTTTTCTTAAAAAAATTGAAAAAACTATACTCTAATGATTCAACCCATTTCCCAGTCGATGAAACTGATCCTGATAGTCAATTAAATAATTATAAGAGTAGGTTCCCTTTTTATGATATAATCCACTATCATTTCATTCATGGATAATATAAAATCATTCAACAAAAGGGGTGTAACTACATTCAAAGGAAAAATTATCATAATTATGAAAATTTAATGTTTCCGTATATTTTACCTCTGGGTCTATAAGTTCATGATGCATCGATGTTGGTTTTACCACCATTCATAAATGATGGTTAGATGATATTTACTGATAATAAAATGTGTAATTGGATGGAAAAAGACCAAAATTATATTCTCATTTCATCATCAGAAAATGTTTAACTGAAATTTATGGATATAAAAACTGACAGGTAAATCTATGATAAGTTATAAATCAATTTTTAAGTCAATGTGAAAGTTAAAAAGAAAATTTTATTGATCTAGATAAACAAATTTAAAGACATTAAAATGGAATAGTACGAATGTGTTGTTGACTTCTTTACTAGGGTAAATAAAGATTTATGTAATATCCCAGGCTTTTGTGAGAATATTGATGACACCACAATTGTTAAGAAATTGATGATATATTTTCCCAATATATTTTATCCAAAAACATTAGAACTTGAAGATTGAAAATATCATGATCATGATAAGATTTTTAATATTATAATTTATTATAAAAAGAAAAAAAACCATCATAATTGAAAAATAATGAGAAATAAGTGATGGAATTTGGAGCCATGAAAAACATGAAAGTTAGAAATAATGAATATGTTGTTGACAAAAGTGGTCCTAATAAAGAATAATAATAGAAAAGGGTTATTTAATATAATTTTAAATTATTTAAGAAATTAAAATTCAAGAAAAAAGGCACATATTGGGGTAGAAGTTTCAAATGAAATGTTCATGTACACTTTGTAATTAATTTCATGTTGAATAAAGAAGAATAATAAAAATCTGAAGTGGATGAAAAAACTCAAGGAAAGAAGTGGAATAAAAAGTATAATGAATCTTTACAAGTTGGATAAAATATGATTAGATTTCTAAAAAACAAGAGGATAAATCTAATGATAAATTTAGATAAATAAGATATTACCTTGTGTATTGATTTTGATAGAGATACACATGAATGATTTAATAATTTTACAGATCATGTTTAGATGGATATTGATTTATCTTGCTATGATTAGAATGATTAAGGAATAATGAATTATGAATACATGATCAAAGATGAACTTGAGGAATGTCATGAAGAAAATATCTTTGTTAAGAAAGAGAATAATATTATTTTAAGAGAGAATTTGAAAGTAGTTGATGAAAAAGTTTGACAAGATAAAAGGGAGACAATTCTTACATAAGAAACTAATAATCTCAGATAAAAGGCTAAATAAAATGTGAAAATGATCAATGATATTGCAAAAAATAAATATTTTAAGGACAAAAAATTATCAATGAAATTATAAACATGAATATTTACTGATAATGATCTTGCAAAAATCAATAAAGACTTAAAAATATATATTCAAGTCAATAGATAATCCTCTTAAGATGTTGCAAACATTATGGTAAAATTATCATCTGGAATTTTTTTTTCAATAACTATTGATTATATAATAGTAGGTATAAATCCTGAATCTGGTCAAATATTGTCCAATAATAATGATGAAAAATTACCTAGATAATTACATTATAGAATAAGATTTATTAAATATTATTTCAAAAGAAAATGTGAAATGAGACGCAATCGGTTTAGTGAATATTAAATACGGGATGGAATATTTCCAGATATTACCATAGTTATTCATGGAAATTCATATTTCAAGGTAATTAATAGTGTTGTGGAATGATTGTACATAAATCATGGACATGTTCACATATTATGTATTAATTAGGGAGAAGTAAAGAACTAAGGGGGAGTATCTCAAAAGATAAGAAAGCATATTATTTAATAACATTGGATGAGAGGGAAAGTGTGTAAAAATTTAAAACGAAAAATAGATTTCATTATCTTGAAGAGTGGCATGATAAATGTGATAAAAATGGAAATTCAAAAAAGAAGTGTATATCTAGCTTACCCAATAAATTCCCTCTTTAATATAAAAGAAAATAATTTCAATTATTGAATGTAGGAAATTCATTCATGGAATAAGTGGTTTTCAAGGCATGTAAGAAAAAAGGGGTTGGATACATGATTTTGGGTGTTCTTCACACATTATGGGGAATTCCAAAATTCTTAAGAATATTTTAAAACATGGATGAGAATAAGTAATTTTTGTGAGTAATCCTCCTCAAAAATTAATGGTTTTGGCATAACTCACACTAAAAATGATAAGTTGAGATTAAATGATGTTTTGTATGTTTAAGGGATGAAATAAAATTTTTATGTGTTGGAAAAATTGTTGCTATTAATAATGTGGTAAAATTAAGGAAAAATACATTCATCATTAGAAGAACAATTGACGGGAGAACTATTTATGAAGATAATTGAATAAATGGAAACCTATTATTGATTGGTGATCCATCCAATACGTGCTACTTAAGTATAAAAGATGAGAACTTGATATTGAATATAATACATGGGAATATTGGGAAAAAAATCCTAATAAAGATGATAAAACATGAAGTAGTAATGGATTTTCCTAAGCATAAGAGAGATCAAAATGGAGTTTTTTTGAACTTGTCAAAAGGGAAATATTCATACATGGATCATGAGAAGGTATAAATTTCATCCACAAGACCTCTAGAATTAGTCCACATAGATCTATCATGACCCATGAGATAAAAGTATACTTAAGGTGATCTTTATTTTATTACACTTATAAAATAATTAAATCATATAATTAATGTTATTTTTATCAAGATTTTTTTAAGTGTCCATAATGTTCAAAATATATAAAATGATTGATATAAAGGGCTTCGTATGTGTGTGAAAAAACCGAGAGAGGATAATGGGAAAGAATATACATGAGATGCATTTGAAATTTTTCATAGGAAACATGGCACCGAGAATAAGTATAGGGTACCTTATAATCCTTAACAGAAATTTGTGGTAGAGATAATGAATATAAGCAATTTAGAAATGGGTAGAACAATGATGGGTTGTTATGATATTTTAAGACACTTCTAGAGAGAAATAGAGTGTACAACAATTCACATTAAAAATATATTTCTCTTGGGAACCCTATAAAAGGTTGTACCAAAATCATCCAACAGTATAATATCTCAAGGTCATTGTTAGTCTTTATTATATTAAAATAAAAGGCAATAGTCTATAAAATTTTAACAAAATGGAAGATGATTGTGTCTTTATAGGTTATTTATCCAATGGAAAAGGGTACAAATTCTTGACTAAAATTCTTCATAAAATTATAGTGTCCAGATATATTGATTGTTGAAAACTTTTAAAAAACAAGTCCAAAATTCAAAAATATTTTGAGTATTTTTCTACCAATAGTGATCATACTTATAAAGAAATGGATGAGAAAGTTTCTGAAATTTGACTGTAAATAAGTGCTATGAACTCATAATTCTCTATTAAGGATAAATCAGATGTTGGTGGTAAATAAAATAATTTTTAAAGATTAAATAAAAATATTGATATCAAAAAAATAATTAGAAATCAGAGTGGACTAGTTCAAACAAGAATAACACTAAGAATTAGAAAAAAAACAACACTTACATCACAAATTGAACTGATAATAATGGATGTGGTTGTTGAACATGATGAATGGGTTGATGAAATATGTAAATAAACTAATAAAATTGAGATGATCCTTATATGGGAACACGTTATAATACCAAAAAATGTAATTGTCACCATGTGGGTGTTCAGAAAAAAAGCTAAATGAGAAAGGTGAAGTATCCCTGAAAAAATCTATGTTGGTGTAAAAGTGTATTCTTAAATGAAATATGTTGAATTTGTATAAAATTTTACAATTATTGAAATAATAGATATTATCATAATGTTATTGGAAGTATATACTCACAAACATTACAATGTTTATAAAATTTATATGAAGTCCTCCTTTCTAAATAGTGATCTCAAGGAATAAGTATATATTGAATATGTTGAAGGGTTTATACAAGATAATGATGAAAATATTGGTTTCAAAATGAAAAAGGCATTGTATTGTTTGAAATAGGACCTTAAAGCGTGATATTCAATGTTCGATTGATATTAATAGACAAGAAATTTACTAATGGTAATGTTTACTATAATATATAAGTGAATAAAATGTGCAAAGGGATTCTCATTATAATTGTCTATGTGGATGATATTATTTTTAATGGAGTTAAGTATTGTGTTTCTGAAGAGTTTTCTATGAAGATGAAAAATCACTTTTAGATTTCCATGATTGGTAAGATTACATACTTTCAAGGATTTCAGATTGTGAATAATCTATATTAGAAATTTTTACCTCATGAAAATTATGCTGGGGAATTGATGAGGATGTTTGGAATGGGGAATGAAAAAGAGGTTTTAACTCCATTTTTAGTTGGAACTAGACTATGCAAAGATGATACTAGAAGCAGTGTTAACACAAAATAATTCAGAACTCTAATTGGTAGTCTATCTTGCTCGTATCTAGAGTCCTTAGAATCAATTTAAACCAATTTTTTTCTTAAACTTTGATAAATCTCAAAAATTCCATTTAATTCAAATACGACCTTTTCATTGTTTATAATTATGCTTTTTTTGGAATTTTTTTATACTTATGCATGATTATAAAAAACATTAAGGCATGAACTTTTCACATGATCTATAATTTTATGATTACTTATGTGGAAAGGAAATTTTTGAACATTAATTTAAACCATTGAAAACTTCTATGAATTTTTTAAAATTAAAATCTATTTTAAAACTATTTTTTAAAACCAATATTCCACATTTGTTTTTAAGTATGGGGAAGTGGGTTCTTTTAATTGTGATAAATAGTGATTTAATATTGAATACATCTGAAGCCCTAATTTATTTTATATTTTTTTATCCATTTCAAGAATAATGTTAATATCTTCCATATGTATATATAAAAAAATATCTCTTTTTTAGAAATTTAAATTCAATATATCCTTCAAGGGGGAAAATTCTATACTTGTTTTGAGGGATTCCACTAGTTCTGATGTTTCTAGATTTGTTTTATCACTCATTGATGTTGTTCATTGTTTTCATAGAAATTATTAATATGAACTATGAAAGGGTGTTTTATAGTATAGATATTTATGGAATTGGAATTAGAACATGTGGAAAATAAAAGATTGTAATTGTACCTAATAAATTATCTCTTGATAATTGAAACACCTCATGGAGATAACTCAAAAGATAATCATATAAGTTATTTTAAATTGGATTAAAATGAAAAATTGGTATCCCACAATTAATCTCTAGGATAGTAGGAACTTATAATAAAATTAAATAAATAAATCAACTTCTAAATTCAAATGGTATTATGAAAATACATGGATTTAAAAAAAAATAAAAGTTCCGCATTTATTAAAACAATTTAATTAAGTTGAGGGGAGTAATGAAGCTAAATGAAGAAGTGGGAAATTTAATAATAATTAAATCATTTTAGTTTTATCAATAAATTGGTAAAAATATTTTTTTGTCTCAGGAAACTAGGAGAGAGTGATTTATCAAATTAATAATTTTTCATGTTTCAATATCACTTAAATATATTCCATTTCATTCTTATAATTTAGACCTCAATATGGGCAGAAGTTATGTGGTGGGTGATAATTACAAAGAAGTCATGTAATTATTTGATTATGGAGGAATATTAATTTTTCATTAATTCTAGTATGTTCAATTTAACCCAGGTTGGATGGTAATTTTTATAGAATGAATTATAAATAAATAAAATTCATTTCACTTATCGAGAGTATAATTTTCTATATGTGAGGGTATATGATGTAGAATGTTTTAGTTTTATTTTCTATAGTTTTTTATGGGGTTTTCACGATTTTATTACTAAAATTTTGTTTATAATAGAGATTAATGAATTGTGGGTGAATTTATGATGGAAATTAAACTCATTGAGAATATTATTAAAAATGAGTATATTTGGTGTTTTAATTATTGAATTATTCTTGAGTTTATTTTGAAAATATTTTGAGAAGAATATTATATTAAGATTAAACAAACATTAAAATATAGAAATTAATTTTAGATATATTAAAAATTAATTATTCAAAATTAATTATTTTAATTTCATTTTTTTATTGAAACTATTCCTTAATATCCAATTTTAAATTTAATTACTTAATCTCTTGTTGAATAACTTGGAATTTTTTTTGGAATCTATATTTTCACTATTTTAGGGAATCCATGTGTATAGATCCTATGGATGTGTGTATGGAATTGGGTAATATGCGACCATGATCTATTACTGTTAGGGTGTGACCATGACTGTAACTCCCCAGGTAAATAAAGAGTATGAAATTTTTATATTTATCCGTATTTGTGAATAAAATATTAATATTACTTTAAAGGGGACGCTATGCTCGATGGCGTACCCAACACGCAACAACGAGTTTCTTGGGAATCTTACGTTGCACTCTAATAATAAAATAATATTATTTTAAAAGGTAGTTAAGCTGTTGTGATGGAGGGAATGAATAGAAATAACTACAAAATGATTATATATGTTTGTCAAATATTTTTACATTTTACAATAAATGTTAGAGTATTAAAAATGTGAATGAACTCAATTTTTAAGCATAAACATTCAAATGTTCTTTAGAAGGTTGATTAACCGCCTTTTGATGGAGAACGTCTTTTAAATCCACTTTTTGACGATTTTTTGTGTTATATTTGACAAAATAAAATTATTCTTTAGAATAGAGACATCAAAATTTACTTTGTGTAAATTTTTGGTATCTTCCCGATAAAGTTCATTTTTTTAATGAATAGTGAAAATGTAGTATTTTAATTCAAAACCACTTTTTAATATAATTTATTTATATTATTAGATTATCTTTTTAATTGTTTTTAAAGTAAAATTAGAATATATTTTTACCATTTAATCCAATAGTGGTCATTGGAATTAATTTCACTTTGAAATTGGACTTAAACTAGTGCCAATCTTTTAATAGATATTGTTTCATAAAAACACGCTATTTGTTTTGAAATCGGGAATTAATTATTAAATTAATTAATGAAACTTATATGTTTTGAATTTTGTAAAATAGACTTCATTTTTTAGTTCGGAATATCAAATATATCTTAGGGTGAAGTTTTGGTATTTTTTTAAAGAACTTCAATTTTTGATGAATAGTGAAACCACCAAGTGGTACTTATAAAAAATAATTTTCCATTTAAATGAAATTTTACCACCTCTGTGTTTTGAATTTCAAAAATATGACATAAATGGTTGTCATTAAGTAGTAAAATGTGGGTCAATGGAATTAAAATAATTTTTTTGTGAATAGTAACTTTTAAGTTTTTAATCGCGATTAGAGGTAATTAGTGTAGTTTAAGGTAAAAATAATATTTTAATAATATTAGATGAGCTTGAAACATGTCCTACCCTTATTGGATGTGTCATGGACGACCAATAAAATCCATGGGTCAACTTGGGGACCCCATGGATCTACTTTGGTTGGGAAATGACATAAATAACTTTTTATTTAATGTAAAAGTAAAAATGACACAAACATGAGTTGTTTTACTAAAACAATTTTTAAATGGGGTTATACAAGTCATATTTTTTACTATAAATAATAATTGGAAATATAAAAAGATTTCATACATCATAGTATTTTTTTAATAATTTTTAGACATTAAATAATTTAAATTATTTATGACATCATGATGATGCAGCGATGACCTCATTATTTAATGACTTAAATAAAATGGAACGATAACGTAAAATATAAGACCTACACATGTCCAAAACCTATTTTATGGGTGGATTTCGAACCCTTATCACCTTATCATAGAAAGACATCAATGTGGGACCATTAAAATCCGAAAATCATTCTAAAATAAAGTAAGATTTCTTTACATTCCAAGAGTGCCCCTCTTCTCCTCTTATAAAAGGCCCCCACCTGTACCTCTTTACCCACACTTCCAAAGCCTTTGGCTCGGCCAAACCCTGACCATTTGTCTCTCCAGATCCCTCTCTAACTCTTAGAATCCTCACATTGGTTAGAAGTATTCCCAAGGAAGCTTTTGAGCTCAAACCAAAGGGAGTTACCCGATTTTAAGGTAATGTCTTCACTTGAGTCATTTTGTTTTATTTTGCCTCTACACCCCTAAACTATTTTTATTCCTTTATTTTGTAACAACACAAGTATCTTAAATATACTATGATGTTTTTATATTAAGGATTAAATCTACACTTACACACACCTTCGTCTAATGGTTAAAGAACATACTGTTTCTGTGGATGGAGAATTACTGCATCACGAAACGATGATTGTTCAATCTTCCCTTAACGCCTTTCATGGTGTCCATTATGATGTCACTAAATTTATATATGATATATAATATTTTTATGTTTTCCTTAATCTTCTGTATTTTTCATTTATGGCATACCTTTATGGCTTCCATTATGGGTATACGCGATATCTTCATTTTAGGAAGTGCGGACTACCGCCCCCTCAAAGTGATTTGATTCGTTAATACCATATGTGGTACATATAAAGGATATATTTAATTATATTATATATGATACCATAATGGAATTAAAATACTATTATGTATCATTATGTTTTAATTCCATTAAATATGAAAAATAAATGGAAGTAGCGTTCATGCGTACGTACGGCTTACCGTCTCCATGAACGGTGCATTTCATTTCATAACTCTAAATGTTATGTAATATTATAAATGCATGAATATACTGGATATATATGATATATATGATATCTACATAATAAATACAATTCTGGATATAATAGATATTTTACCACATGAACAACTTGTAATTATAAAGTGTTTATTTGTTTGACTCAAGTACCAATGATAGTTAAAATTACCATTATTAACTTAAATAATAACATAGTGTTCATGACATGGTAATAAGTGATATAAAAGGAATAATGAAATTAAAAAAGGTTCTTAAGTAAGTATAAATTAACTCAAGTTTATTATTTAGGATATTAAAGAACGATCGAGTCAAGTCGGACCCGAGGTAAGGGATCCTACTCCTCTCTTTCTTTTTAAGTACACTCTTTTATGTCATTCCTTTTAAGCTCATCTTTATTATGATTGGGATGTTCTTTTATATTAATACTATTGTACTTCTTATGTTAATATGATGAGAGACCCTATTTTCTCTCATCAATCCATTTTGGAAGTTTTGAGTGGCGCCGTTAGGCTGCTGAATTTTCGTAAGAGATCTATCCTCTCTTTTTCTTTTTAAGTACTCTCCTTTATGTTACTTCTTTTAAGCTCCTATTTGTTATTATAGAGGATTTTATTTTATATACCTATTTATTTACATTTTATTGTAATATTATGAGAGACCCTATTTGATCTCATCAATCAGTTTTTGGAAGTTTTAAGTGGCGCCGTTAGGCTGCCAAGTTTTCGTAAGGGATTTTTCATCTCACTTTTATTCCCGTGGGATTTATGCTACATTTGCGACAATTTACTTTGAGTGGTGTATGTAATTCCCATTATTTTACTCATTGTGTAATATAATTTCATTTATGATTGTTTACATCAATGTTGTAATGTTTTTCTTTCATGGGGTGTATGTTTCGAAAGTAACCCAAGTCGGTAAGGGAACCTTTCACCCTCCTCTTTTTAAAAGACTTATTTTGTTATGTCTTTTAATTCACATACTATTATGTTGGGATATGTTCTTATATATCCTTATTGATTTAAATTTTATGTCCAAGTGATGAGATACCCTTTTTATCTCTCATCAACTATTTTTCTGAATTTTGAAGTAACGCCGTTAGGCTGTCAATTTTTTGTAAAGGATCTTCTTAACCCAATTTTGATTCTTTTGGATAAACTTGTACTCCTTGAATATGACATCATTTGAATATGTTTGAATGAAATTTTATTGTTTTAAACTTGATATCCACTTATATCTGGTGTATTTATATTTTTCACACATAATTTTGAGATTGACTTATCCTTAATTTAAGGATACATTCTTTATAAGGGATTTCATCACATTTTACATTTCTATTGAGACTTCATTGTTTTCATGCACCAATTCACACTTATATGGTGTATATACTTCCCTTTTTAATATTAAATCATGAATAAATTTATTCTCATGATATTATAAAGTTCGGGTTAAATGTTATTCCTCAATTATTGTATTCAAGTGTCTCTAATTTTGGTAAAAACCCTTTAACCAATATATCACTTTAAATGTTTTAATGATTTTTTCTTATTAATATCCATGTTTTCAAGATGGTTTTAAGGATTTATTTATATGGATATTAATGGTTTAAAATGTTAAAATCTTCAAGGTGGTATGGGAACTTTGATTAAAAAATCTCTTTAAATGTTTTAAATGGTTTTGAAAAATGTTTTTTTGAATGGATTCATTATTTCAATATCCTAAAATGTTATATTGTGATTGAAATGTAGAAATGTTATGTTTCCTTTATGCATGTTTAATGTGATACGTTTATGTTATGGTTCTTGGTAATTCCTATGAAAACGGGTGGTTCCATGATAAACTAAGGGCGGGTGAGCCCGATATAGCTCTCCAATGAATTGGGTAACGCAAAAGAGTGAAAAGTTAAGGTTTCTACGAACAGATTTAGGGAATATACTATTGTGGGTATTCCAAACGTAACTAAGAGGGTTACTCCCTACGTAAGAATGTCATGAATGCCTCAAGTTACCTTATATGTCTTATGATTTCTATGATTTATTCATGTTTTGATATTCCTATGTTTTATGGGTAAAGTATGATTTCATTATTATGTTTATATGATCTCATGTTTCCTTTCCACATTTTTATAACCCTTACTGAGCTTTTTATGCTCATCCCAATTTTTTTTTAAAATGTTTTTCACAGGTCAAGGGAAAGGTACATGATATGATGATATTGTCAAGGAAGTGTCATGAAAGAATCCATGCTTTATTTTTAAATATGTTTCCGTTGATGGGAAAAAATGAATACAATATTTTATGTAACCACTTTGTCTAAATGTGGAATATAATGAAAGTTTTATGATCTAATTATCTAAAACTCTGAACATGAAAAGATCCTCGATGTGTAATCTCGTAATAACTCATGATTAAGTAAGGTTTAAGGCTGGGGCCTTATAGTTGGTATCAGAGGTCGGTTTAGATAACATTAGAGGTTAGGGTATTCTCTAAGAACAAGTGACATTACCATAATGGTAAGGATTTCAGAAAGAGTCCTAGTTTTAGATAAAGTGAATGAGTAAGTATATCTTAGTGTTTACCTTCATCATTTGTACATGATGGTTTTTTTGATATACTCACACTAACATTTCTATTTTTAGTGAATGGATAGATCTAGTAGGCACCAAAGAGACAACATGTTTGAAGGAAACTGTGGTGGTTCTCTGATTAAAATACTTCATAAAATGGGGGTTCAATGAGGAAACTCATGGTTGTTCTAAACCAACTATCAAGGAGTCATGATCAACCACTTGAAACTTGGTATGGTCTTTAATTCATCATGTACGAGATGACCAATTGATGTGGAAGTTCAGGTATTAATTATAAAGGTAACCATTAGAGTTTATATGATCCTTACTATTGAGGTAATTATGGGTTATTATATGTTATGATGGAAAATAAAAGGCATGAGATAAACATGAGGTTAAAATATGTTATGATCATTTTTTAAGATTTTAAATCATTTTGGGGAATGTTTTATGAATTATATAGTTTTGGAAAAAGGACAACACACAGACCGTGTGACAACCAGTTGTGTCGGACAAAGTTGTGGGAATCAAACCCACAAACAAAGTGCGACTGGTATTTATCGCCTACCACTGGACTACGTGAAGTCCCTGGTTAGTTTGAATAATTCTTTTTAGTTAGATGATTTTAGGAATCCAGAGTAAGTTTATTTTGGGTTATCTATGGAAATGATTAACCTATCATCGAGGATATGTGATTAGGTTAATTACTTTTCAATATGAGAATTTAAGAGCAACTGATGTTATTTGGAGATAAAAGTTTATTTATACCTTGGAAGACTATGTGACTAAATCCTTCAAATATTTGGGTTTCAATCTTAGTTTGGTTTACTTTGAAGAATTTTATGGACAAATTATTTATCAAATGGTCCTCGTAGAACTTTGGGTTTTGGTGGAAAAATTTTGGAGATTAAGAATAGATTTTCTTTTTATAAAGGGTTATCCTTTTCTGGATTATCTGATCTTGTACTAACCATTTTGGTTTTGGTTTTGGTTAAAGTCTAAAGTAATGGGAAGTATATAGTTCTCTTTTTTGGGTTAGGTGATTCTCTAGAAGTTTATTATAGCTCTCTTAATGTAAACAAGTCATCCTAAATACTCGTCTTTTGGGGAAAGTATGAGTTTGTGTAAAAAATATAGTAAAAGTTGAAATTCAACATGACAAGTAAGTATGTTTCCTTAAGATCAAAAATAAATTCCTCAATAAAGAGTAAATAAAAATAAAAATCTTTCCCATTAACTTTTCCTACTGGGGAATCCAATTCCGTTTAACCCATCACAATTCTGCGATTTTCTTATGGTTAACTTTCTCCTAGACATGTTTACTATCACTCTCCATCAGAAAATGACCCTTTTTTTTTCCTCCAAGTCCATATTTTCAAACTTGGAATCCTAGTATGGGTTAAATCGGTTGACCTTTGTACTTATCTTTCTTTATTTTAAAGTGATTGTTTTACTGACTCTTATTCCGATGCGGGATTTTCAATGAAGTTTCCAAGCCCAATTTTAAAATTGTGAGGACACAATTCCCAAAAGGGGGGAAGGATGTAACACCCCAGGTAAATAAAGGGTATGAAATTTTTATATTTATCCATATTTGTGAATAAAATATTAATATAACATTAAAGGGGACGCTATGCTTGATGGCGTACACAACACGCAACAATGAGTTTCTTGGGAATCTTACGTTGCACTCTAATAATAAAATAATATTATTTTAAAAGATAGTTAACGCCTAGCTGTTTTGATAGCGGGAATGAATAGAACTAAATAAAAAATGATTATATATGTTTTTCAAATATTTTTACTTTTTACAATAAATGTTAGAGGATTAAAAATTTGAATTAATTCAATTTTTAAGCATAAACATTCTAATGTTCTTTAGAAGGTCGATTAACCGCCTTTTGATGGCGAACCTCTTTTAAATACACTTTTTGAAAATTTTATCTGTTATAGTTGACAAAATAATATTCTTCTTTAGAATAGAGACATCGAAATTTACTTTGTGTAAATATTTGGTATCTTTCCGATAAAGTTCATTTTTTTAATGAATAGTGAAAAATGTTGTATTTTAATTCAAAACCTCTTTTTAATCTAATTTATTTATATGATTAGATTATCTTTTGAATTGTTCTTAAAGTAAAATTAGAATATATTTTTACCATTTAATTCAATATTGGTCATTGAAATTAATTTCACTTTGAAATTGGACTTAAACTAGTGTCAATCTTTTAAAAGATATTGTTTAATAAAAACACGCTATTTGTTTTGACAACGGGAATTAATTATTAAATTAATTAATTCAACTTATATGTTTTGATTTTTGTAAAATAGACCTCATTTTTGAGTTCATAATATCAAATATAGCTTAGGGTGATGTTTTGGTATTTTTCTAAAGAACTTCAATTTTTGATGAATAGTGAAACCACTAAGTGGTACTTATAAAAACTGATTTTCCGTTTAAATGAAATTTTACCACCTCTGTGTTTTGAATTTCAAAAATCCGACATACATGGTTTTCATTAAGAAGTAAAATGTGGTTTAATGGAATTAAAATAATTTTTTGGTGAATAGTAACTTTTATGTTTTTAATCGCGATTAGAGGTAATTAGTGTAGTTTAAGGTAAAAATAATGTTTTAATAATATGAGATGAGCTTGACTCATGTCCTACCCTTATTTGATGTGTCATGGCCAATCAAGACAATCCATGGGTCATCTTGGGGACCCTATGGAGCCACTTTGGTTGGGAAATTACATAAATAACTTTTTATTTAATGTAAAAGTAAAAATAACACAAACATGAGTTGTTTTACTAAAATAATTTTTAAATGGGGTTATACAAGTCTGCAGTTTGAATATAAATAGTCATTGGAAATCTAAAAAGATTTCCTACATCACAGTATTTGTTTTATAATTTTTATACATTAAATAAATTAAATTATTTTTGACATCATGATGATGCAGCGATGACCTCATTATTTAACTATTTAAATAAAATGGAAATATAATGTACAATATAAGACCTACACATGACCAAAACCTATTTTATGGGTTTATTTAGAACCCTTATCACCTTATCCTCGAAACACATCAATTTGGGACCATTAAAATCCGAAAATCATTCTAAAATAAAGTAACATTTCTTTACTTTCCAAGAGTGCCCCTCCTCTCCTCTTATAAAAGGCCCCCACCTCTACCTCCTTACCCACACTTAAAAAGCCTTTGGATCGGACAACCCCTAACCATTTTGTCTCTAAAAATCCCTATATAACTCTTAGAAGCCTCACTTTGGTCATTAGTCTTTTCAAGGAAGCCTTTGAGCTCAAACCAAAGGGAGTTACCCGATTTTAAGGTAATGTCTTCACTTGAGTCCTATTGTTTTATTTTGCTTCTCCACCCCCTAAACTCTTTTTATTCCTTTCTTTTGTAACAACACCAATATCTTCAATATACTAGGATGTTGTTATATTATGTATTCGAGCTACACTTACACACACCTTCGTCTAAAGGTTAAATAACATACTATTTTTGTGGATGGCGAATTACTGCCTCACGAAACGATGATTGTTCAATCTTCTCTTATCACCTTTCATGGTGGCCATTATGATGTCACTAAATTTATATATGATATATAATATGTTTATTTTTTCCTTAATATTCAGTATTTTTCATTTATGGCATACCTTTATGGCTTCCATTATGGGTATACACGATATCTTCATTTTAGGAAGTGCGGACTACCGCCCCCTCAAAGTGATTTGATTCGTTAATACCATATGTGGTACATATAAAGGATATATTTAATTATATTATATATTATACCATACTTTAATTAAAATACTATTATGTATCATTATGTTTTTCTTCCATTAAATATGAAATAGAAATGGAAGTAGCGTTCATGCGTACGTACGACTTACCTCTCCATGAACGATGCATTTCATTTCTTAACTCTAAATGTTATGTAATATTATAAATTCATGATTGTACTGGATATATATGAAATATATGATATCAAAATAATGAATACAATTCTGGATATAATGGATATTTTACCACATGAACAACTTGTAATTATAAAGAGTTTATTTTTTGACTCAAGTACCAATGATCGTTAAAACGACCATTATTAACTTAAATAGTAACATAGTGTTCATGACATGGTAATAAGTGATATAAAAGAAATAATTAACATTAAAAAGGTTCTTAAGGAAGTATAAATTAACTCAGTTTTATTATTCAGGAGATTAAAGAATGATCGAGTTAAGTCGGACCCGAGGTAAGGGATCCTACTCCTCTATTTCTTTTTAAGTACACTCTTTTATGTCATTCCTTTTAAGCTCATCTTTCTTATGATTGGGATGTTCTTTTATATTAATCCTAATGTAATTATTATGTTCATATGATGAGAGACACTATTTTCTCTCATCAATCCATTTTGGACGTTTTGAGTGGCACCGTTAGGCTGCCGAATTTTCGTAAGAGATCTATCCTCTCTTTTTCTTTTTAAGTACTCTCCTTTATGTTACTTCTTTTAAGTTCCTATTTGTTATAATGGGGGATGTTATTTTATATTCCTCTTTATATAAATTTTATTTTAATATGATGAGAGAACCTATTTGATATCATCAATCTATTTTTCGATGTTTTAAGTGGCGCCGTTAGGCTGCCGAGTTTTCTTAAGGGATTTTTCATCTCACTTTTATTCCCGTGGGATTTATGCTACATTTGAAAAAATTTCCTTTGAGTGGTGTATTTAATGCCCATTATTTTACTCATTATATAATATAATTTCATTTATGAGTATTTACATCAATGTTGTATTGTCTTTCTTTCACAGGGTGTATGTTTCGAAAGGAACCCAAGTCGGTAAGGGAACCTTTCACCCTCTTCTTTTTTAAAGAATTCTTTTGTTATGTCTTTTAATTCACATACTGTTATGTTGGGATATGTTCTTCTATATCCTTATTGATGTAAATTTTATGTCCAAGTGATGAGATACCCTTTTTATCTCTCATCAACTCTTTTTTTGAATTTTTAAGTGACGTCGTTAGGTTGTCGAATTTTTGCAAGGGAACTTCTTAACCCAATTTTGATTCTTTGGGATAAACTTCTACTCCTTGAATATGTCATCCTTTGAATATGTGTGAATGAAATTTTATTGTTTTACACTTGATATCCAATTATATTGGGTGTATTTATATTTTTCACACATCATTTTTAGATTGACTTATCCTTAATTTAAGGATACCTTCTTTATAAGGGATTTCATCACATTTTACATTTCTATCGAGACTTCATTGTTGTTATGAACCAATTCAGTCTTATATGGTGTATATACTATACTTTGTAATATTATATCATGAATCCATTTATTCTCATGATATTATAATGTTCTAGTTAAATGTTATTCCTCAATTATTTTATTCAAGTGTCTCTAATTTTTGGTAAAAACCCTTTAACCAAAATATCGCTTTAAATGTTTTAATTATTTGTTCTTATCAATATCCATGTTTTCAAAATGGTTTTAAGGATTTATTTATATGGATATTAATGGTTTAAAATGTTAAAATATTCAAGGTGGTATGGGACACTTTGATTCAAAAATTTCTTTAAATGTTATAAATGGTTTTATTGAATGGATTCATTATTTCAATATCCTAAAATGTTATATTGTGATTGAAATGTGGAAATGTTATGTTTCCTTTATTCATGTTTTATGTGATACTTTTATGTTATGGTTCTTGGGCATTGTTATGAAAATGGGTGGTTCCGTGATAAACTAAGGGCGGGTGAGCCCGATATAGATCTTCAATGCATTGGGTAACACGAAGGAGTGAAAAGTTAAGGTTTCTCCGAAGATATTTAGGGAATATACTGTGGTGGGTATTCCAAACGTAACCATGAGGGTTACTCCTTATGTAAGAATTTTATGAATGCCTCAAGTTACCTTTTATGTCTTATGATTTCTATTATTTTTTTCATGTTTTGATATGCCTATGTTTTATGGGTAAAGTATGATTTAATTCTTATATATATATGAAATCACGTTTCATTTCCATATTTTTATAACCCTTACTGAGCTTTTTATGCCTATCCCAAGTTTTTTTTTGAAAAGTTTTTCACAGGTCAAGGGAAAGGTACATGATATGATGATAGTGTCATGTAAGTGACATGAAATAATCCATGATTTATTTTTAAATATGTTTCTATTGATGGGAAAAAATGAATACTATCTTTTATGTAACCAAGTTGTTTAAATGTGGAATGTAATCCAAGTTTTATGATCTAATTCTCTGAAACTCCAAACCTGAAAATATCCTCAATGTGTAATCTTTTAATAACTCAAGATTAAGTAAGGTTTAAGGGTGAGGCCTTATAATGACCAAATACCATGAATGTGAGATTTTAGGCCTGCTAATGTGTTATGCTTCTATGAGTGGGTAACAGTGCCCCTTCCCTGACTATGCATCCACCTCACACTTGTGTCCATGCCAACCCACAACCATGCCTATCCACTAAAACCATGAAGCACACAAAACCTATATTACTTGATCATGGGACCCTCCATCAATGTCACCATATTCTATGTATCCTTAGTGTTTATTTATGACTAATGATGTCCTATATTGAGATAGAACAAATGAATTATAATCACACTGATTCAAGCCTCTTTAAAATAAGAGGATTCCAATTAGAGATGAATATTCCATTTTTATTGAGGAGACCAAAAAACACTGAGAAAATAATATTTTAATAGCCTATAATTTAAAGGATCATGGATTATAGATTCATTAAATACAAATGAAATTATGAAGCTCAGACTTTCTGAGACAATTAACTAGAGAACCCAAGATCGAAGAAAGAAGATGACAATGAACCACTATTGATCTTTAAGAAAATGATGCCAAATTGTTTCAGAGATTGGGCCTTGATTAAGAAAACTTGTATCATACCCATATCAGAGTGGACATCATATCCCAGAATAATGTTTTATTCTATGTTCGAAATGTGAATAAAGTGAGTAAATACTTAATTGTCCATTTTTATATGTTTGGAGCTTGATTTAATGAAAATAGTACAAACATGATTGTTGAAGGATTCTAGGATCATGTTGGAGAATATATTGATGTGGAATCATTTTGGGAGATATTTACCTATTCAACGAGGTAGAAGATGTAGTTCATTGCAAAACACACTCTCAAAAAAAGTAATAATGATGCCTCAAACTTGATAAAAAAATATTTTGATATGAAATCAAAATTCAAGGAGTATAACTTTTGAGATTCATTAACTCCACCTAAGATTATTTGTGAAGGTTTATCTACTGGTGAGATTTAAGTACAAGGAAGGTTATTCTGTTTTATAGGGTATTCTCATTGTGTATATCTAAAAAAGGAGATGTTGAGCCTCGAACATTCCATATGCTCTAGTTAAGAGTACATTCATAGGTTCATTCCTGGTGCTCGATGATATTCTTGAGAGTAGGGGTTGGGTTTCATGTTGTAAATGGAATAGTTACTCAAAATAGATTCAATGTAACGCCTCGACCCCAGAAGCCCAGATTCGGTGCATTATTACATATCATTGGCATGATCATAAAAGATCATATCTCGAAATACCGATTATTTTAGTAGCCTTTGAAGTATTAGATACATTTATAATGTTTACATTACATCATAAAATGGAAAAATACAACAGAATTGTTTCCATAGACAACACCGAGATCCCATATACAATCCCTATAGGTCAATAATAATATATTTCTTCACATCCTAGTAAAAATAAAACATAGAAAGGGGTGAGCTCAGATGCTCAGTAAGGATAACATTTTGGAAGAAACTTTCATAAATAAGAATAAACATTTAAGGAAATATATAAGACTAAAAGAAAAGCCTTTTAAACATGAACTTTAGCATAATATGGAATAGATAAAATCAAATAATTCCATTTACTTATTCACATGGATATTCTACTAGTCGAATAATAACATGAAACATTAATATCCAGTTTCGTAATGATGGAATGCATAATTTCATACATTCATGACCACATAGACAAGGCCTTGTGCCAAGACTACAAATAAGATTTTTTCAAGGCCTTGTTCAAAGACCCTAGTTAGTCTCATGAGACCTACTGATGCATTGAGGAGCTATAGAGGGCTCCACCGGTCACTTACTAAGTCCAAAGCATTCCTCATATGAAAAGGTTGAAACATAATCTGAATATTCATTTTAAAACTAGCATACGAAATGTCAATATTTAAACTACAAACCATAAATGGTATAAAATAGCACATCCACATTCAAACAAAACTCATTCAATAAAATATGGAATATTGTATTATAATATTTCATCCTCAGAAGAGAATAATAGATGATATTGACATAGATGAAAATAATCGTCAATAATATTTGAGAGAAATATCCCCCTTTTACTTGAAAACATTTAAAAGTATAACCATTTATCAAGAAGCCTTTTAAAATAGATTTTTGAATCAAAGTTTCCCATACCACTTTGAAACTTTTAAATGTAATTTAAATTTTAAAAAGGTAATTTCCATATAAATAAATCCTTAAAACCATTTTAAAACATGGACATTGATGAGAAATATTTAAAATAATAAATCTTCAAAACATTTTAAAATGATATATTAATTAGAGTTCTTAACCAAAAGAGAGACACTTGAATAAAAATAATTGAGGAAATATAAACTTTATAATATAATGTGAATAAAGGGATTCATGATATACTATGTCAATGTACATTATATACACCATATAAAAGTGAATTGTCTTATAACAACAAAGAAGTGTCAATGGAATGTAAATTGAGATGAAATCTCTTATAAAGACCACATTCTTAGGTTAAGGATCAATAAACGACATAATTATGTGTGAAAAATATAAATAAAATCATCATTATTGGATATTCAATGTAAATCAATCAGAGGACATTCACACATATTCTTGTAAAAACAACACCAATGAATTAGATGTTTAACCCAATAAATGGAGATTGAGTTAAAATTACTCTTATCAAATTTATATTGATGACATGAGAATTTATCAATAGAGTAATTATGTGTATCAAAAGTATATCCATAGAAAGGGTAGTGTAAATTACAAACCAAATAATAAATAGTGATTTGACACATAATCATGGAGTAAAATAATCAATGAAGTATGCATAAAGCCGAATGAGTGGAAATTGAAATTTGTAATTCCCTTACCAATTTGGTAACATACGAAACATACATCCCATGAAATATATATCATAAAATTAAGATGTAATTACTCATAAATTAAGTTATATTACACAAATAATATAATCATTGGGAAGTACATACACCACCCAAAAAGAAATAGTGTCAATATGGCATGAATTTCATAGAAATTGGAAGTGATATGAAAACCCTTACTTCATTGTAATCAATCGAGTCATATGGCCAAAATTTTATAAAAACCAAATTAATCACATAATACCATTAATATAAAAATATTCATGATAATATATATAAAAAAATGACAGCACACAATTCACCACATTTAATAAATATGTGTCGAATAATGGAAATATCACAGAATTAAAAGTGAGATAAGAAACCCATTACTTTGTAAATTTCCTTGGTATAGGGTAGGTTAAACTCCTATATAATGGTGACATATTTTTTTATTAAATTATACAAGAATAATATGCATTAATATGATATCATATATGATCTTTTAATATTTCTTTGTTAATAATATTTTTGTATTATCGTCATTTCGGGTGTTAACTGATTCATTTTCCGTTATATGATTTGTTTCGTAAGTAGTGTTTGTTATGACTAGGATGTATCTTATTAATATTTATAATGATATTAAGTCTTTAAACATTATTTTTTATCATCTAATTAAAATTAGTCTTGAATGGATTACGATGGAGAATGAATCTCATCGCGTTCTTGGAGATGGTAATCTGTACATACACACAAGCGACTATATCATTCTTTTAATATTAAAAGAATATATATTTGGATGGTATATCATATATACAGAATAATTTTCATGTTATATTTATTATTTACTTCAATTACACATCATTATTATACCCATCCAAATAATAATATATTGAATAACAATTACACCACGACGTGTAGATGGTAAGTCATACGTACGTATGTATGGTGACATGTCATTAAAAGAATGGATAGAATGTTGAATTTGGTTGTAAAATATTTATAATAACATAAAAATATATATAAGATACTAGATTTATTATTTTAGAATGTAAATAACAAATAAATAGGAAGTGGAAGATGAAAGGAACTTGAAAGAGGTGATGAAATATTTTCCTCTTCTTCGGGTTCTTACTTTTGATTTGATCAAAAGGGCTATGAATGTTGGATTTATGACTAAAGTAAGGTCTCTAGAATTAAGGGAGAACTGTTTATAGGGTATTTGGGTAGTGTTTTGCCGATAAAAAAGGATTTTAATGTGTTAATTTGAGGGGGGGAGGGGTTCCCTTTTATAAGAGGGGAGAGGGGAACCTTACAAAAGCCAGCAATATTATTTTATAATAAAATAATTTAAGGTTTCTAATAGATCAAAAATGAATTATTTAAAGGAAAAGGTATGGATGGGTCGAAAACCTCTCAAACAATAGGGTTTTTATAGGTTTGGGTTACTATATTATCCTTGTCTTTTAGATTTAACTCTTAGTTAAATAGTTTGACATTTACATTGTCTCTTTGTATTTTTATACTATATGGTTAAAAAACTTACTGTATACTTCTAAGTGAACCCCAAGTTTTCATTAATGATACAAATATCATTATATAAGTATTTTGGGTGAACCTTTGATTTTTAGGAATAGAATATCAATTAATAATATATTATTTTTTTAAAAAAACTATTTTATGTCAATTTGGACACTATTTGGTATTTTATTTTTTCTAAATTAATAACAGCATTATTACATTGCAAAAAAATCATCTAACCAACCCTAACATGTCATATTAACCTATAAAATTAGTTTAATTCATAAAAAGTCTCAAATTATATTTATTTGGATATTTATAATATCAAATATTTTAATATTTCATTAATTAGGTAATTACTACATCATCAATGTGTCATAAATAAATTAAATTATTTAATATCTAAAAAATATAAATAAAATACCATTATATAGGAAATATTTTTAAATTTATAATGATTATTTATAATGTTATTTATATTATGTATAACCCAATATTAAAAATTGTTTAGTTATTAAGCTGTGAATTTAACACTTTTAACACTTCTTTGAAATAAATAATAATAACTGTCTTAATGTAATCCATGTGGACCTAAAGGATCATATTTTATTCCTAATGTTGTTTTTGTTCGAATTACACATATCCAATAGAATTAGGACATGTGTTAGGGTAATAATAATATCATTTTTACCCTTAATTACCATATTTACTTTTAATCGTGGTAAATAAAAGTCAAATGTTACTATTCACCAAAAATTATTTTTATGTTATTGAAACTCATTTTAATTACTTATATCAACTGTGTCTCTTGTATTTTTGAAATTCAATTCACAGAAGTGGTAAAATTATGTTTTATTCAAATTTTCAAATGCTTTTAGGAGGTGGGTAAAAGACGGTAAAAAAGTTCAATAAAATTTTTATATATCTAAAATTATTATAAACTGACTCCAATGAAATACATTGAACTTATATAGGTATTATGTATCTATTTTGACCTAAAATAAATTTAAATAAAATAAATTATTATTTAAATAAAAATTCGGGTTTAAACTACAAATTTGTGCATTTCACTATTCATCAAAAATTGAAAGTTTTCAGAAAAAATACTCAAAATTCACTCTAAGCTAAATTTGATATTCCAGATCCAAAAATGAAGTCCATTTTGAAAGATAAAATTTAAAAAATTTAAAAAATCAGGTATCACTATGCATGAAATCTAGTTCAATTTGTTGTGGTGTGTTAGAATCTCAAAGTTGCGTACAATGCAAGCTATTACACTATTCAATGGGAAACATACTGTGGAAGCTTGGGGTGTTACATTCAAGATGACTATGAGATAGTTTATAAAGTTTAAATTGGTTTATGAAGCCACTAATATCCTATGATAGAGATTGAATGATGTCATTCCATATCACAACACACCATATAAAATGATCAAAAGGAATCTTGAGCTCCCAAATTATCTTTTTTTATAGAATCATAAATGTTGATTAAAGTTATTTTCTGATGTTATCAAGTGGGTTAATTAGGTTCATTATAGTTTACGTACTGAATAATGAATTTATTAAATCACTTAATTTAAGTTGGTTTAATGTTATATTGATAAAAAAGATATTTTCAGAGGTTGGTCATAGGTTTATCCACATGGGAAATGGAATAGTGAGGTCACCAATGCATGTTTTTGGTCAATAAAATTCAAGGGAGATGACCAATAATGCTTGAGTAAATAGGAACTAATGTATATAGTAAATATTAAGGCTAAATATTGTTTTATCATATTAAATAATGTCTATAAAAAGATAAATGTCAAATAAGGAAAATTAAATAAAAGTTTCACTCGATATTGAATGGTTAAAGTTAGGATTTAAATGGGTAATTTTAAGCCAAATGAAGATTTATTTACTAATATGCATCGATGTCATCAAGTATCACCATATAAATTTGTTTATGTGGATAGTTTGTCTCACAAAAACGTACTTAAAAGACAAATAAATCATGTGGGTACCCAAAAATTCTCAATTCAAATAAGGAAGCTAGAAGATGCAATGAAATATTCTGGAGAATATTGGATATGTTTAGGGATATTAGGCCAATATGATGTTTTAATTTAAGACTGTTCTCGCATAGAATTGTCTCATTTTTTTATCACTGAATTTATACACTCAACCGGTGTTCCACTCGAACCTAATAAAGAGAAAATAAATTTTTTTCACACGGATGAATTATTCTTATTAGTTTGAATGCCACTGCATTTTATATTTTTTTAAATAAGTAAAGGGATTCACCTCTGTATTACCCATTCTTGATTCTTGAGAACTATACCCAATTATTTCATTCTTCCCTACTCTCTCAATATTTAATTTAGATTCTCATTTATAAATACAATCTTATTGATTTTTCTTCCTCGAGGACATGAACTGAAACATTTATTCATTGAAGGATAGTTCACAATGCTAGTTTGAGGAAGTGAACCACATTTCATCCTAGATATTTTATCATCATGTTAATAATCATCAATATTCTCCACCATTAGTATTTTATGGTGATGTTTTTTGGTGTTGTCATAGTGAGATTTTTAACGTGTTTTTTTGATACTTTTCCCCTTGATCCTTTTCCCCTTATTTTCCTAGTTGTGCATTTGGAAGAAAGGTTAGGTTTTGTGATTTTTGATCATTTGAATATCCCTTTAGTATGGAATAAATTTTTGAATGGAGTGGTTTGACTGGGTGACTTATTCACTCTAGAGAGTACTTTTGTGTTTTAATCTATTACAATAAGGAATGATAAATGTTTTTATTAAATTGGTGTGTGTGTTGATCCATTGACCATGCACTAGGTTAGGTTGGGAATTAATGGTTTTATTCTGAAAAATATCAATTTTAGGGAGTTGAGAGTGGATCAACCTGGATTTGTAAATTTTTATCACTAAATTTCATTTCCTCTTCCTTTTTATTGGTCTATTGTTCTTCAAATTCACATTTCACCATTTTTCTTCTATTATTTCCAACATTTTTTTCTCATGATTCTTTAATTTACTACATTAAAATATGCAAAAAAAATTCAAACAAATTTGGAAGAATCACTAGGATCAGTTACATTTCTTCCTTACAATAAATCCATGAGCTAGACCGTATTCTATATCTAGGGATATTATTAATGTATCTTGGACCACATGTTATGGTAGGATAATCATTACTAGTTCATTCTGTATGAATTTTTAATAATTGAAATACAAGTCCATTCTGCATGAAACTAAATCACTCAAATCAAATCCACATCATATGAACTGAAACAAAAGGAATATTTGTCTGACAACATGAATTTAAACTACATAGAACCATCCTTACCAAAAATTTATAAAAACGATCAACATCTTTACCACATGGAATTAAATATCACTTACTTAAATTCTAGCTGCATGACATTAATATATATAAATTAAGTCTTTATGTAAATTTCACATATTATATAGCTTTGTGAGAGTCGTTTCCTAGGAGGATTACCACCTTGTATATTGGTGTCATTCATCAACAACAGACCTTCTAAGAACTATGTTTGGATTGATTTTCAAATCATGAGATACATAGTAATGCCTAGATCACTAAGTGTAGGACTAATCATGAATATTCCATTTCACCTACCTTTTCTCAGTTCTTAGTGCCTCTCCATCAGGTTCCCTTTTCTCATTTATCACTAATAAATCATCGATATCTAAGTTAATAGTTTAATAACTATGAACTTAAACCACATACACCTTTTCTTAAGGCTTACTAGATTTATATGGGACCTATGTTGAATTCATATAGGGCTTCACCTAGCCCTCATACAATAATATACTACCTCAACCCAAATTAGTCTTTCTAATACAACCTTAATATCCAAATCCCCCTTTTTTTGAGTCATATGAATTTAATCTAGAAACCATTTTCTAGACATTATGACCATGAACTATGTGAATGAATTTTTTTAATTTCAAATATTGGTATTATGATTACAATTCATATCACGGTCACCTTTCTCTTATTATTCAATATGAACTACCTCATTCTCCCTACTATGGTCTTAGATTCAAGAAATTTATCTAGGAACCAATCCTGTTGGTCTAATAATCATATCCCCAAATTAGATTCTCCCACATGAGGTTATTCATATTCTAATTGTCTTCCAAATTTAGGATGGGTTCACTTGCCCCATTTATATATAGACAATCTCACCCATACAGGACATACTGTATGGCCTTAAAATCCAGTCCCATTTAAGATGAGCTATATTACCATAAATTATACAGTTTTTAGGACTATGCTAGTTTCACCTAAGGCATGATTGAACCATAATACATTATTTATTATGGGATCAACACTCCATCTATACTAGAAAAACCAAACAACAAGAATAATGCATGATGGTATAGATATAGAGTTATCGAGTTCCAATTGGGAATCATTTAACCTGTCACCTAAATAATTTTTGTATTTAGAGTTTGAATTTACCTACCCTACATTATTTTAAAATAGACCCCTTAAGTCAAAAGTGATAATAAAGTTCCCTAATATTGACATACCTCCTATATAGGGTATGTGTCTTAGAGGAAATATTTTTGGATACAATGTGATTAAACCTATCTCTCAAACATGATTAATGGAATAAAATTATCTTCACCATTACCCTATAGTATGATAATGAATCCACACCCTCCAATTTTTTTTGTAGTGACCCTTATCCTCTCTATTATTCTACTTGTCAATTAAGACTCTTTGGAAAATGGTTTAATTTCTTTCCATGACCCTTTTCTCAAGTGTTTCTTTAACACCCTCTATGTTACACCAATCATACAACTTTTCACATTATATAGGAAAATTATCCTGGAGTAAATACACTAATATGATTCTGTATATTCAGGGGTATAGTAATAGTGGTTAATGAAATGTTCAAAACCTGACCCATACGTCCCTATTATGCACCCTCGTAGAACATGAGTAATATTTTGTTTCTCCATTTTTACACATAGAACATGGATAAAATGGGATTAGAGAGCTTGGTTGTTTTTTATCAATCATGATAGAGACATACAAAATCTAAGGTATAGAAACCCATTCCATTCTACAAGTATGAAGTTAAAATTCATAAAAATTTTAATACGTAGCAAAAATACTTTAAACTACCCAACCCCACTTAATCCTCACCATAAAATGTGAAACATTGTTATTATCATAATCACTGTAAGAAGTTAAACTCCACTAGTATCCTCCTCACCATATAAAATTAAACTAAATGAAAATTTTCCTTTCCTTATGATGTTAAACTTTATGGTACCATCCCTATCACATGAATTAAAGCTACATGATAATATGGTCCTCTCCCAAGATGAAACCCCCTTCATAGTCATGATAGTGTCCTACTACAACCCAAATTTAGTTACATTCTCCCACCACACCAACCATTAGTACTACACATGTCTTGATTCTCATTTTAGGGGATACATAATGATTTCCAAATCCCTAACCCCAATCCTAACTATAAGAAATAACGCCATTTCATTCTTGTATTTGGGAAACCACTTCAACCCCTATCGAGCCCCATATACTTCCCAACATTTAAACAATTCCCATTTAAACATCTATATATGAGAAACCCATTATATATATTCATACCTATAACTATGTGTGGATTTGATTCACATTTATAGGATATGTAGTTACACCTAGATGATTTATCCTAAGCTCAATAATAGAGTTAATCTCCATGAATCAATACCATAGTGAGGAGACTCCTACCGAGTCACATAATATTTAGGGTCATCCCCCTTTTCTCACTAGAAAATTTATATATTTTTACACCATTATATTTATAATACATATATATACAATTATTTTCCCTTAAAAACTATTTGTGGATTAATATACTACTCACGAGATATAAAGTGATGCCCAAATCTATCACCCTTAGGCACACATAAATATTTAGTTTTACCTTTACCATATTTTGGTGTCTAGTTACTCTTCAAGAGGTTTCCCTTACCCTCTTAGAAATGAGATGAAGTCATTCTCTATGGACATGGTCAAAGATGTATGTACATAAAACCCACCCCCATTGGTCCAATAATTTCTGGCTTAAACTATGTTCACAATTACTTGGATTATTTATTCTATAATTGGGATCATAATTAACATTTTTTCTACACTTTAATTTTTTCTATATAAACCATGTCTCCCCACAGTTTGAGATAGAATAACTTAAACCAACTGTAACCCATGGTATGAATTTCATGACCTTAAACTAGGAACAACCCCTAGTCAAATATTCAAGACTATAAAATCCATCACACCATGGTCTATATATCTTGATGTTAAATTATCTTCAATAATAATAGGGTTTGTGTGTATTAGCATTAAGAAATCAATTCCCATTGAGTATGTATTTTACATTTCTGTATTGACCACTATATCACACGGTCCAAGACATATGAACCTAAATTATAAGACCTCAATTTATCATATTTTTCCCCATATTATGGCATGATTGAAAATCAATATTATGTATTATAATATTATCATTTGAGATCTACCCACCTTCCCACATACCATTAATTTTTTTGTTACTCCCCATCAAATTTCTTGATGCATAATGATACATCCCCTAGAGTTCTTAAAATCATTTTCAGCATCCCACTCTCGTATAGAAATAATTTCCCCCACATAATTCAATTTCCACCCTCAAAATTTTCATATATACTCCCCTTAGTTTATGGGGATCACATAGTGTTCCATTATCATCCTTCCATTAATCCACAGTTTATGTCATAGATAAAGCCACATCGATATTAATGTTACGGTACTTGTGTCTCAAACATGGCCCACAATCATCCTAAATATGTTTTATCCCCATTTATGTCCAGATAGTAGTGGAATCCATTTTTTAACTTGATCAACAATCATCCTCAACATATTTGGAACTTCATATGATAGTTTAGAATCTAGGAGGCATAACATAACTTTATCCCACTTCCCTTTTCTCAAGTAGAATCCCAAAACTCTTGGTGGAGTTCCCCATGCATCATACATGTTGGTAAGGAAAATAATTATTTTTTAATCATATTAAATTGGTTATTCATGTCTCTATGTGTTCTATCATGGAGTTTTATACATTATTCTGACCCCAACCATTACACAATTGTTATATGTTTTCCTGTAATATGAAGAATTTTCTCTTATATCTTATTTTTACACTAATAATGAATCAAATTAGTTTACTAGTTTATAGTTTATTGTTTCATTAAATAAATAAATAAATTTAAATTTAAATTTGCATTTCAAAAAGGTTGTACACTTTTTAATTGGTAAAGAATTGGCTTGTCATCAAAAAAATTAATCCTCCCCTTTAATAAAAAATTTCCATATGGTTACGCTTGGGCCATTTCTCACTCAAGGTCATCTAGACTTTAATGGAAGGATTTGATAGCCTGATATGGCCTATGAAACACCCCTAGTTCTTCTAATTCTTATGGGAACATGTCAACCACCCTCAAATGGAGCACATATTTATGATCCCAACACTTAGTCACTCAAGATAAAGTTTGGGTTAGCTGATATTTAATTTTAACCAAAGTAGTCCTTAGGCACATAAACTATTTATCATCAATTTGGGTTATTAAATATAGCTAAAACGTATCCACCACATATTTAGAGACCTCTTACTAAGCCTCTTGAAGATCTTACAAAATGGGATCCATAGACAAAGCCATGACAGAGTCAACTAACCATTCATCTTTTCACTATTATATGACCAAAAAGTCATTGGGACATCATGTGGAGAGAAAATTAGCCAACCCCACTTAACCACAAGTTCACCAACCAGTGAAGGACGATTCCAACCTATCCCACTTTTTAATCTAATTATGTTCAAGTAATGAGCCTTTATATGTTCTTCCGCACCCTACCCTAGATTGGTTATCTTTAGTCCCATTCACCCATGAATTATCTTCATCATTAGGGGAAGACTCATATCATGGTACATGTGTGAGTACTATATATAAAACCTCAACATTAGAATATAACTCTAACAAACTAAGATATAATGTATATGGAGGAATTGGGATTTTTACTAACTCTTTTACTAGCATTATCTCCACCAGATTGCCTATAGACTCCTCTATAAGCACCTACCCTACTGTAATTTTGTAAAGGGAAAGATCCACTCCTAGGACCATCATAGGATATTTTTGTAAATTAATTTCCTTATATCCTACATTGACACCATCACAATGGAAATCATACCGTCATGAAAAATTTGTTCTCAAGGTGCAGCCTCAGTATATGGTAGGTCATTGAAATTATTTTCATAGTCCCTTGACACTCCCATGACTTAGTATGTCAAGGTGTGAAATACTACCCCAAGTATCTAGAATTATTTAAAGATATAGAAACCAAAAAATTAGAAAATATAGGATGAATTACTACCTATTACAAATATGTCCATGTGATTGAATTCTTCATTAAATGAAAGGGAGTGTTTCTCAGATACTATTCTCCTCCCAATAAGATCCCACGGTTTCTTGGATGAGTTCATCCACTGTGTAAGATAAAACATTGTGTCTTGAAGAACATTAAATGGACTATACTACTTGAAACCCATCAAATTTTGTGGGTATCTCACCAAATATTACCAAATTCACCTCATTAGAGGGTGTGAACCCTATAATGGGAAGGCAAGGTGTTTCAATACAATGTATCTTCAAGGGTTATTAAAAAACACAGTCAGGTTTAAATACCAAGAACTACTTCACATTGATCATTAATTTCCATGAGATTTTTACTCTTCTATGGCTAGTGGTGACCATATTCTATTACAGGATATCACTCCTAGTACTACTAGAAAGGATAGAGAGTTGAAAAATAGTATTATTACTTCCTTGACATGTAGGATTTTCTCACCATACCTACCAAGAGTAAACCCTAGAGTATATTATAAATAATTGTCACTCAGTCATTCCTACACAAGCCAATAAGAATAATTTAGTGTCATTTGTTGTTAACTAGTGATTCCATAAAAATTGTAATGTTTTTGAAATTACCTAATATAGCATGAGTTATTTTAAATCAGTGATATGAGGAGTCTCTTCACCAAATTTAAAAGTTTATTCCCTACCTATGTGACTTTCCTATAATTCCTTATCACTGGACTCACTTTAAACCAACTCTCCAAGAAACTCAGTGCCTCTTGAACATTTTTTAAGAGGCATATCTAGTAACACAGAAAACTAGTCACAGAAGGATCCTACCTTGGCTGAAAATAAAACCAACTCCAGAAAGTTAGTGACTTATGATATGATTTCAATCCACGAAGCTATAAATGTAGAATTAGAATTCCAAAATACAGGAAGATGAATCCTAATTCTCAAAGGAACCCTTGATATTCATTTCCTATAAAATATTCCCTATATATGGTCTTAGTTCATCCATTATCTATGAAATAAAATATATGTAGGCATATCTATGAATATACATTATAACTTCCATAGATCCATTTTTAAAATAGAATCAGAATCACCGAAAGCCTCCCCATTATTTTAGACTATGTTCATTAAGTTTCCTTCACCACAACGTTCTTTTACCTATGATATATCACATTGATAATGTGCAGGAAGCCTCAAAAATTATTTAATAGGTACTAATTATTCATAATGATCATTCCACCTTAATTGGTAGGATTCCATGGGAGTGGTGTCTCTTCCTCTTTACTAATACCAGACTAGCCATAGTGCCTCTTTTCGAAGCACCAAGTCCCTCTACATTTTCTAGGTGTATATTTCTATATTTATCTATGTGTATTATTATACTATCCCAATTAGGATATTAACCTTTTTTGTGATTTCAGCATAGATACCCTCACCGGACGACATCCTATAATGTTTCTAGATAACCATTGGGTGGATCTGAAGCCCCACTAAGTTTATAAAAGAGTTTAATTTCCTAAGAATGATTGAATTGTAAAGAATAATGTTTTTTAGATTAATTTTAATTCGGTTATTCTTATTATGGGGGGAAAAATTTGAAGGTATTTATGAGTTGGTTAGAATATTTTATATCTATTTATTTGAGTAGAAAATGAAGAAGTTTCTATTGTTTATGGGTTACCACTAATATAAAGACATGCTTCTTGTTCATGACAATCAAGTGGATGAATAATGAAATTGGGTTTTATTATATTGTTTACTAGAAGGTGGTATTTTTACCTAATAGAAAAATAAATTATTTTGAAAATCCTGAGCACACTATGGTTCATAAAAGAAATTTACTCTTATGTAATGTTTCAACAGTCTTCTAGAATCATTTTGAAGAGGGGATTTTTCGGAGGATTCTCTAATAGTTTAGTCAGATTATGAGATTTTGTTTTATCAAATAATAACCATAAATTTTGGTAGAAGATTAATAGTTATTAATTATGATATAATCGAAATCTAAGATGATTAGAAGAATAATTTTTAAGTATTTATAAGAATGTGATAGGAAAGAGAGGTAATATTTATGTTTAACAATTATAGATGTTCACAGAAAGATTTGAAATCTTAACAATGCTCGTTCAAGGATCAAATGCTGCAAATTATGTTTACCATAAGATTCAAACGGACTTCACAATGATGATATTTAGTCAAAAAAAGTGCACTGATGCTAATATTTTCATTTAAATTTATGTTATCCATGGAGGTAAAAATAATTATTTTAATTGAGATTTGTGGAAGAGTTGAAAATTTATGAATATAATTTTTTTGAGATAATTTTTGAAGTCATTTTTGATTTATTTGGAAGTCATTGAAAGTGGTCATCTATAGAATAGTGTTAATGGTAATTTAAAAATTAGATTCCATGTTTTTTCCACATTTATTCCAGGAAGATATGGTTTCTAATAGAAATATATTATTCAAAATGAGAAGTTATTGCAACCACTACTGAATAATTTAGAATCAAAATTTTTATAATAAGTTTGAATTGGAATTAAAAAGGAACACTTGATGTCATAGAAGATCATAATTTATAGAGAATTTAGAGTTAAATAATATGTGCCGAAATTCTAGGGGTCTGGATTCCAAGGTATTATAAGTATGATTTCTTGTGATTGATGTTTCATACACCTAATTACTGAATGTCTCAGCAGTGTTTTGGATCCCAATTATATCATTAGTTTGATATGAGGAAGAACTATATTTTTTACTAAATCAAATAGAGTATTTAGGTTTATTTAACACATTAATGGTGGAATTAATATAATTAATGTGATATTGTATAATTTCATTGAGAAATGTTCTATACGAGATGAATTTTGGTTATTAAATAATAAAAAATTGACCCCACTTATAATCGATAAAAATATTTATAGCATATAATCCACATCTCAGGATAAGAATCAAAGGTATTAAGGAGTAAATTTCCTCATTGGTACCATGCCTTATAAAAATACTATATGAACCGCTTTATTCATTATTTATTGCATTTGAGTGAGGATATGTTTAGTTATTGAGAAGATCCTTACTCAAAAAAGTTTCAATGTTTAATATTAGGTTATAAAAAATTGTAAGAAGTCACCACTAATTCATCCATATCTTCTCAGTGGTCCACCCATTATTGAGGATATCAAGTGGTATTTGAGTCTAGTTTCCACTATAAGATACAACAATTGAAAATAGAGAATTTAAATTTAGTTAATAGTATAATAATTCCTATATTTTATGGAAATAATTTTCAAAATATGAAAATGTAGGATGATGACCTTACTTATTTCACTATCCTGTGAAGTTTTAGATGTGTATACCATTGGGTTTCCACCTAGATAAGAGAATGATATTATAAATTTAATTAATAAGATGAATCTAGTGGTTGATGTGGAAAGTAAAAATTTAATAAAAATATCTCTATAAAAAATGAATATTAAAATTTATTGGGTAATCAAACTACTAAGGAGGCCTAGGATAAGATCGAGAAAATATATAATGGTAATGTAAAAGTGAAGGAAGAAAAAAAATCCAAATCTGATGGGGTATGTTTGATGAAATGATGAGGGATGATGGTGAAAATATAAATGAGTGTTGTATAAGGGTAAATGAGATCACTATAATAATTAGAGAATTTGGTGATCCCATGAAGGATTCAAATATTTTGAAGAATTAGATGAGAATATTTCAATATATATTTGATCCTAAAATTTTATCATTAGAATATTGGGATGATTTATCTTTAAATGAGCTAAAAAATTTATTTCTTTCATATGAAATGCGAAAATATACCGCTTTTATAAAAAATTATGAGGAAATGGATTTTTAAGATATAATGAATCACCAACATAATGGATTTAATCTTTAATAATATCATGAATCTCGAGATAAAAATTATATGGACACGGATAATAATATAAAATTTCCTCATATATATTGAAATTTCAAAAAATGTAAGCGGAATTATAAGTAAAAACTTCAATTAAAGTGAATCTTGTTCTATTTAATTGATCATTTATCTATAAATTTTCAAATAATGAAAAATTGTGATAATGATGATCATAATATGGAAGAGAAACCTTAAGAGAATATGTTGGGTAATTTTTTTAGGGAATATAGAAAATAAGTTTAGGGTAAGAGAAAATCACATAGATGAAGGAGAAGATTCTAATTTACAAGGAATAAGAAGATGGGATATTGTAAGACGCATTATCTAATTAGGAAGTTACTGGGAAATTATTGAATTTACTAGAGAATATAAAGAATGAATATGATTACTATTTTGAATAATAATTAATTGATGAAACATAATTGTAATATTTATTAATGGTGAAACATGAATCCTATATTGGAAAAAATGAGCTCAATAAAGATCTTTGACTGTTAACAAAGAATTATGAAAAGAAATGCGATGATATGAAATTTTTTCTCAAAAGGGAAGATAATCACATTATAGAAATTAAAAGTCTAAATATGAAGGTGAAAAAATAATAGAAAGTGGTGAATAATCATGAATCAAAAATTTCTTCAAAGGAATAGGATCATGGAAAGACATTTTCAATATTTATTATGGCTTAGACCACTATAAAAAATTGTAAAAAAATCACAGAGAGACAAATGTTAATTCTATGTCATCTTATGCAAAAAAAAGATTAAAAAATATAGGTGAAATAATCTCCTTCAAAAAATGTTGAAAACTTATTTCTTATTGATTGTGTTGGTTCCCAAGATAAAAATGAGAGATTATGGATTAATAAGAAAATTAAAGGTGCTTCTATTAAACCAACAAAAAACAGACACCAATTTCATCGTAAATATCCTATATAACATAAGATAAATAAATTCATAATATCATATGAGGCTCCTTAACCATTATATATGAAAAATTTGAACAAACCATGGATGGTGTTCAAAGGAAATTGTCTATGCTATGTGAAATATGCACCCAAGGACAATAATTACATGGATAACATGTCACTTCTCAGATGAAGGCATGGGTTGAGGGGGAGAAAATTTTAAAAAAAATTATTTTCCAATATTTTCTTAAGAGATAATATGTATCTTAAAGAAGAATCATAAATGAAAAAAGAACTTTATTGAAACATATTTTTTTATTCTAGGAATAAACCTATAGATTATGTGAAAAAACTGATTACATTATGGATTATTATAAGAAAAATATTATTAGATAGGATTTACACATCGAATGATAAAATAAAATAAAAATATTGATGAAATTTCCCAGATATTTGAAGTATCCTTAAAATCTATCCTTAAAGAAAAATCATAGATACATGATAGAAACTTCTCTTCACATTTTAAAGGTGACGTGAAAAATTCATAGCAATTTTGAAAATCATATTGCTGGATCCATAAAAATTGAGAAAGATAGTTATTTAGAAATTATAGTAGTTGGTGTTGCTATGATTTTTGATCAGATGCTAAAATATGATGAGGTCTTTTTTCATCATGGCTATAAGAAAAAATCACTACGGTAGATTTTATAGTACGATTATGTTAATAATTTGATTTTCTATAAGGATTGTCATAACATCATTTTTTGATGTTTGGAAAGATAATTACATAATATATAAGATCCAAATATAAACTATTTCAAATTAGTAATCTGTGTAACACATATTACTAAAGTTATATAGATAAATATTAGCTATTGAATAAAAGGCTTGTCCATAATATCCCAAAAAAATATATGAATATTTCAAATGGAATAATTTATAGAAGATTTACCAAAATAAAAGTAAGTATGAAATAATATTTTTGATATTTTTAAGAGATGAGAAATTGAATATAGATATCATAAAAAATTGGAGATTTAGACTACCATCCCACTTGAACTCATATATTCCATTATTTATTTACCAGTATGTAATCAATCCAAAAAGTGTGATTTATAATATATCACTTCTATTTATGACATCATTTCATTGATGATAATCATGTTCATGAAGCATAAATATGCATCCACAGATATTATTAAATTATTATAAACATATATAAACAAAGAACAAGTTTTATGTACCGAGACAATAGAAATAGATAATAGTATTAAGTACAAATACAAAAATTTGGAATCTTATTTTTAAATGTATGGAATCAGGATTGAGTTTAGTCCCCCCATACCCCTCTATAACATGGGTTTAGAAAAATGAAAAATAAAATTTTAGTTTATAATGGGATGAATCTATTTGTAGAGTATAGAATAACGAAACACTTTTGGAGAGAATACTTAGGTAGATTCAGTTATTTTCATAAAAGTTGTTTACTATGATCAGAATCAAACATGAATCCTTATGGGATGTGGTACAGAAATTAGACCTTGATTATGTACTTTAAAATTTTTAGGAGTCCCTATTTATTAAAAATACATAATATATCCTATGGTAAATCTAATAAAAATATAAAGGAAAAAATATTCATAGTATATTCATTCAAAAGAAGTTAATATAAATTTTTGAACTAAGGAAATCATAATTTTGTAGAGTTGAGTAATTTTAAAATCATTGAAAGTAAAATCAATAAAATGGATGAAGAAAATAGTGTTTGCAATTATGTAATAGAATATATTCTAATAACCTATAAAATAGTTGATGAGAAAAAAAGAAGCAATGAAACTCTTCTTGAACAAATATTTTCCATCCAGTCCCGTTACGAGGAGACATATAATGAAAAAATGTCGAAGTTATCAAATATGTAATGGAAGGATGGACTAAAAAACATTATCAGAGAGAAGGAATCACTAATCTAGAAATTAAAGAAAATAAGAGTTGAAAATAAAATAGTTTTCATTTCTCAATTTGATCCTTTGTCTCTGTCAGAAATAGTCAAGTAGAAAAAGTATCTAAATTCAATTAATTATATGTTAGAACAAATTGAGAAAATCATATCTAGGAAATTGTTCAAATAACTAAAGATAAAAATATTATCATAACAAAGTGGGTGTTTCAAAATAAGATCCATAAAGAAGGTAATATTTGTACGAACATATCTAATTTTTTTTGTAAAGTGTACTCATAAGTGGAATGTGTTGTTTTTAAATAAAATATTTCTCTTGTTGCAAGTCTCCAAACTCTAAGTATTTTTTGGATATTACTACACACCACAATAAAAAATTCTATTTTAAAGATGTAAAATGAAAATTCTTAAATTTAGATGTTTAGGATGTAGTCTATGTTGAAATATTATGAGTATTTTTACTTAATAAAGACGAAATATTGGTATAAAAAATAAGTACAGAACATTATAGATTAAATTAGTCTTGTAGGGTGAGGTATTCCAAACATAAAAATATCCAAAAATGTTTGAGCTTCTTTAGAGTAAAATTTGGAATCTTCTTATACATAACATATGTTTAAATGAGAACACTAATTATCATTTTAGATTTTGATTATATAATATTTTTTATATAAAAATGGAAGGATTATGAAGAGTTCTAAAAATAAATGAAGTTAATATTTAAAATGTACATTCTTAGTGAAATTAATTTCTTTGATAGAAAAAATCAATAGAATGAAAGTTATATATTCCTCTAACAGAAATATTATTTCAAGAAAAAATTGAATAAATTTGGAATGGTTGGGTCAAAGGTAGTTTCCACACCATTTACTCTTGGTATGGTGATGAGTAAAGACGAATCTTGAAGAAGTGTGAATTAGAGGGACTTATGAAAGCTAATCAAAATTTTACTCTCACTTACAAAATCCAGGCTATATATTTCCCATATAGTTACGTTATGTATTATATATCAGAGTAGTCCAAAATAATCATAGATTATGGCTACCTATATAATATTAAATCCTATTAAATAAACATAAAAATTATTCTTAATGTACAAAAAGGGAAATGATTTTACTTTTTTCTATTATTATGGATGATGAATGGATTATATTTTATAATGATAAAAATAAATATATATAAGAAAATTATCATCAAGGAAAAGTTATTATTATTGGTAAAATAAATAACAATGTCTTGGGATTTTGATTAAAGAGGAATTAGAATACATAAACACCACACATGTGGTCACTTAGATGATATTTATAAAATATTAGTTAGAATAATTGAAAGATCATGATGAAAAAATTCAAAATATTTATTATAATAATAAATGTGTAATTATTCTTATAGAAAACCTTATAAAAATTCTTGATCACAACATATTGATATTTGGATCGTTTTAAAATAGAAAATGTTTCCAATTAAGAAGTTAAATTTCAATATATATTAGGGATACATTTTTCAATGTTTTTACCAAGTATTTACATTGAAAATGATTTATTGAATTCATTTTGAAAATTTATATTTATCATCCTCCCCCAAATTAATATAAATAAGGATGTAATATCCTTTATACATTATATTATGTTGAAAATGTTGAGATAAATATAACTCTATTATCAGATGATGAGAGAAGTTCTAGATGTTAAACATATGGAATATGATTAAGGTGGAGAACATAAAAATTAGTTGTCCAAATTTTTTTATTACTTAGGGATGTAATTATCCTAAAAAATTTATATATCAATTAGTGTAGTGTTTGGACTTTTATAATTTACAAATGCTATGGTTTGATGGAGATAATAGTGAAAATAATTGTGGTGTATTGAAAAACAATCCACATGGGGATATTGAAGTCCACATAGCTTCATAAATGAGTGGTTTTTTTATAAAACATTTTAAGATTGGAATAATGATTTTGAGGTTATATTTATGTTGATGGTGAACATTATGAAAGACTAAATATAGAGGGATTTGTGAGTAAGTCAAAATATTGGTTCCCCTTTTATTTGAGTGATAAGAGAATAAGTACTACTGGGTTAATAGTTACCAATATAAAACATGCATTATCCTATTGCATGTTAATATGGTGCATGAATGACTTCATTTAGGTTGAGTCCATGATTTACCAGAATAACATATTTTTTTACCATTCAAGAGAAGATAATCATGAAAAAATACAAATCACACTATTTACAATATGATTAATTTTTTATTATATATGTTTTAACAAATTCCATAGATTTTGAGGAAGTGGTGATTTGTTGCTGGCTGCTCTCATTGTTTGGTTAGACAATGATATGATGGTTTATCAAACCATAAAAATCAATTTTTATGAAATAACAACAATGTTTTGAGTTGAGATCACAGAAATATAAGATAATTAAAAGAATAATATGGAAGCATTAAAGTGAAGGTAACTTAAAAGAGTGAAAATATGTAAGCTATAGTTACAATAAATGTTCACTAGAAGCTCAAAAATCACATTACGGATTATTAAATGATTTAAAACTATAGAAGTTTTTCTAGTATAATATTCCATGGGACATCACCTAAATATTTTGAATACGATCATATTTCCATGATGCTAATTTTATTTTTTTAATGATTTGATATTCAAAAAGATCAAAACCATGATTCTATTGAAGTTTTTCGGAAGAGACGATTTTTTAATTATGAGTTTTATGGTAAGATTTATGAATTCATGAATAATTTAATTAGAAGTAATTGGAACTAGTCTTCACAAGAATTGAGTTTGTGGGAATTTAAAAATTGGAGTTTTTGATTTTTCCATGTTTATTGGAGGAATATTGGGTATATAAAAAAATGATTTCATTTAGAATACAAGGTTGTGGATACTACTAGAAAATAATGGGTACATGAGTAGATATTATATATCTGACCTATAAGTCTTGAATAATCATTGAGGTCAAAGAGGAGAACTATTTATAAAGTATTTAAAGTTGATGAAAATGTGCCAATATTCTATAGGTCTATAAGTAAATGTATCCTAAGTATGAATTATTGTAATTTAATTTATAAAAAGATAATTTTATATGGTTTGTATTGTGAGTAGTAGCGTAATTATATTACTGGGATGCTTAATTTAATATCTATAATTGTTACTAAAGAAACCATAGGATACAAAATTGTTTCTCATATTGGTGGTGGTGTTTTTATGATTGGTGGGAACAAAAATAACATTGTTTGGAGACATTCTATATTGGATGTATTGTGGGTATCAAATAATAATGAAACCCCACCACCTGTAATTGATAATAGGATTTATAATAGAGAATCTCTATCTTAGGATAATAACTGAAAAAATAAATGTGTAGTTTTCCTCATTAAGAAAGAACCTTGTAAATGTTTTTTGGGAATCACATTCTTCATTAATTATTATATACGGGTGATGGTTTGGTAATTTTTTAGTTGATCATAAATATAACATGTTATAGTGGATAATTTATGGTTATCATAAATTATAAAAAGTGATCATTGATTAAACCACCACTTCTTATTGGTCTACCCATTCCTTGCAATATTAGGATGTCATGATGTACCCTGGTATACATTTCAGGCATGAATTTCTTGTTGTAGTAGATCTAAAATGAAAATTATAATTTTTACATATTTTGAAAATAATATTTATATCATTGCATGCGACCAAAAAACCACATTTATAGGCCAGTTAGTATGACTTGAACATGATGGTTCTTTGTCATACATCTACGATCTCTCCTATTATTGTTATGAAGGGACTAAAATTAAACAACTAATGCAATCCAATTTGGGTGTAAAATATGAACCCATTGATTTATATAGGTCTTTTTCCTATGATATTGTGTAGTGTTTGAAAAGTGTTTAGGTTTAGGGTGGAGGGTGATTGTGTTTGGGTACTCATACCCTCTTAATTGTGTTACAACCCACTCATATAAAAACTAAAATGATCTAAAGTTATGAAATGATGTGTTATCCTAGAATATATGTTTCATCATTTTATATATCTGGTATAACACTAGGATAAAAATATGGATTGGATTTCTATGTACTTATACCATAACCATTGCAGAAATGCTCAACTTCCTTCTCATGTGGGTATTTATTACTAGAAACTACCATATTCTACGAAATGTGATAAAAATAACACCAGTTTTAGATCCACTGGGGTATTACCATATGTTTAATACCATTTTTTTGAACTTATCTTATTCCAAAAGAAACTAGTATGACCCATATTTAACTAATGTTTTTGTTCATAAAAACTTATTTGGACTCTTTACCATCTTTCCTTGATGAATCAAATGGAATATCTTGATTCATATCCCTTAAGGGACACCTTGGTGAAAGTGAGGCTCGTTCTACAATGTATTACATATTTCCACTAACATCTCATTCACCACTATTGGGATTTGATTTATTTCATCCCAAGTGTTCATTTTTAGAAATATGTTTTCTTATATTCTACCCAATATGGGGATCTATAAAATATTATTTAGATCCAAAATAATTATCCAAACCTCTTCATGATAAAGTTGGAAGGTGTCTATATCTAGTAAAAACTCATTTATTAGTTCAAAAATGATTTTTTATGCTGATAAAAATGGAACTATGATGCTAAAATCAAATCATTCAACTTGAATCAATATATAAGAACTAAAAACTCTCACATGTGTGAAAGATTCATAATGACCCTGATAATTCATCCTTGAAATTTTTTATTGGGATAATCCACCGTTCATCTATAAAACAATGAAATATATTCCCTATGATCACCTAGTAGATTTTGGAATATTATTAAGGGGAAATTTTAGTTGATATGACACAAGCATTGATCATTTGGGTCAATTCCATAGTACGTAGGTAAACACCAGGTTGTGGTTCCTTACAACCTAAAAAATAGAAGAAATACTCCCTTGGATTTATTTTGTTTAGCTCATAAACTAATTGTGTGTTAATTCAAGTTTGGGATCCAAGATCCTTATGTCCTACGGAAAAATGATCCCATATTAAGGTTGTTTTTTGAATGGATATTCCCTATGTTCATAGTTGAATAGATCCACTAGACAGTCATGTTGTGGAAAAATCCATTTTCTTTGTTAGATTATAATGGGTTTTACCATATATATTATATTAAAAGAAATCGCTTTATCATTTTATGTTATTACCTATTGAATAATCTAAAGGAAGTCCAAGAAAATTTTACTGAAATCTTATATATGAAAGTAGTGTTTTTACATGTGCATCCTAAATAAAAGTTGATATTTGTCTCACATATTCCTTTTTTATATAATAATGTTTATAAAACTTTTGAGTTTCTAGAAATAAATGGATTTTTATGAATGGAATCTCCTGAAATATTGGATTTCTCAAAAATATTTTAAGTTCTCAATTTAAAAAAAATTCAGGATTCCCTATGAGGTCCCACCCCAATTTTTCGGGAATGGGATGACTTGATTTGTGTATGACCAATAGATAAAATTCCAAAACATCATTATTTTTCTTATAATTTTATCCTCTTCTTCCCCATCAAAACCAATATATTAGAGGGTACTTGTTTTTATTCTAAAAAATTCATAGAAGATAGATCATGTAATAATAATGGTTTAAATAAGTGATTTTGGATCATGATGAACGATTATCACAAAACCTAATCACATGATTACAAAACAGAAGGTGCCACATAAACCTAAATCTCTATGTCTGAAATCATCTTCCAAAAAATATATCTTGAGGAACTACATAAATGGAAATTTCTATGTATGAAAAATATATTTCACAAGCTATAATGTTATCAATGATATAGTCCTGTAAATATAAATCTTCTTTCTATTCTAAGGGTTCAAAATATGGATTTACAATTTTAGGGAATCTAAATATCTCAGATAATGTAACCTCAACCGTTTTCACCGTTTCATAATAAAATAAACTAACATATACAATTTTAGGTATGAAATTCATGTAAATTAAATAAAAAATATCTTAAATTCAATTCCTTTTTATCAAGACTATGTTTTCAATCGCTATGATGAATTAATCATTCAAAAAATGCTAATTTTTTTCATAATTCATAGTTTTACACAACACCAATCCTATGAAAAACACATACCACAGTAATCTATTTCATATCTCCTATGGGAAGAAAAATTTTGTGAGAGAAAATGTAACATGATATCCACATCAACCCAATCTATTGTGCAATGCCCCAACCTGTTTAATGACCCGAACTATGCTTTAGATCGAGTCCCACTAGCCATAGGTGTGCCTTCCCATATGACAAAGCATATCAACTTGCAGTAAGGGGGTAAATTATGTGATATTTGGAGGCTATATCCTCTGGTGATGATATTATAATGGTCCAAGTAAATATATATACCCATCGGAATAATATTCAAACAAAAATAGTAGAATAAAATAAATAATCTAAACATATAATTTCTAAAAAAGCATTGATATCAATACAAGTAATCAAAAATAATAAACAGAAGTGTATTTAATGTCTTACCATAGTATATACATATATAATAGCATGATCATACCAAAAATAAAACAAAAGGAAACTCCAACCGATGTAGGAACCTCATAGCCCCTTTCCATCTATCCCCTACCAACTGATTCACTAGGATCCATCTCTAGAGTCCAAATCCTTACCTAAATAATATCGTGAAGTCTACACACATAACAAAGGCCCCACTTATGGTATGATAATGAATATTATTATTCCATTACCAACATATTTCTATCTTTCATTATTAATTAAAAAAGTGTATACATAAATAAAGAATGAAAAGGCATCAGATGCAGCTAAATAAAAACAAACATCCCTAATACTTAAGAACCACCTAGAATCTATCACTTACTTTATCCTACGCTGAAATAATATTGAGGATATGATCCTTTTATCACAACCTAAGGAATATCCTAAAGTAAAATTTTCTAGGTGAACCATTAGGTTCCACCTGTAGTATAGTCAACTGAAATGATGTTCCATCTGACACCCTGTGTCCCTGTTAAGTCACTGTCATCCTAAAGGAATGCCCAAATCAATTATCTGGTCCCATGGAACTCAGATCAATAGAAACCCCATCATCCATTGCGATGTAATTTGAGGATAAACTATATCAATCATCCTATTCATATCACCGTCATCTCAACAAATAAAGTCTTGAGGAATAGTGTTGTTCATCCTCCCAAATAAGTCTTGGCCCAATGGCGTCAAGAAAAATGAGCCTCAAACCCCAATCGATAGTCTAAAAACTGTCAACTGATGGATCCACATCACCCTTGCATATTTATACTATAAGAACCTCCAACCATAATTCCTAAGCCGTAACTACTATAGGCCTTTACCGATATGAGTGGTCAATACCACATCAACATCTAAGTCATATTGTTTGTACACAACTCCAAATAGTTCAATAGGCAATACAGGTGAGCGAAAATCACCAAATAATAACCTAAGGTACACCATTCCATCACCTCATATCCATATAACTATTTCAATTAATCCAATTCCAATTAACTCACATATATATCAGGCCATGTCTGCTACCTGATGGCTTTCCACCTCAAAACTGACAACTGAGTCATGAAACCAGTGATCTATATCATCTAGGTGCCTTGGGCAAAGCCCTTTTGGATGATCACATCACCTCAAAGTGATAGCCAATGCTATCTCAATCCTCAGGACCAACCCATCACGTTCAACTAAAACTCACAAGAAATTCACACACACACACACACAGATATATATATATATATAACAATCTAATATAATTAAAATCAGATACTCTAATTAAATTAAATGACGCCGTGACCTAATCTACCCAAGTTCCAAAGCCCCTCACAAGGATAAAACCATTTTTAGTTTGGTTTTAGCATCCCTATAGGAATATCACATGGATTATATTAATTAATTAAAGACAATCATCAATTTAAAATGGCCTCTCCAGGACTACTATACGAAGTGCTAAAATCTGTACTGGTAAAACACTGGAGAAATAATAAAGGAATTTAGAACCACCTACCTTATTTTGGTAGATTCTTTCACATCTAATCTTGGCCTCTATATCAGATCTGTTTGTATGAAATATGAATTTTATATTAATTCACTAAAAATAGGGTAAAACCACAGAAATAGAATTATCACACTTTATGGTGAGGTCAAAGAAGAATATAATAAAGGAGATGATGAGCCCTACTAATACGGATCTGGATTCAGATATTGATCATGAAATAGAGACCAAACTGAAGAGATGGATTAATCCCAAGTGTAGGAGGAGAGAAATGAGCCCCCATACTATTGTGTGTGACCCAAAGAGTAAGAAGGAGGAAGAAAAATATTTTTATAGATGTAAAGAAAAAAACGATAAATTCACACTTTTAATGGGTTTCATGGTTATTTCGCATGGTTTTATGAACTATTTGGAAACCGTGTGGTTTCTTATTCTTAATATCTATGCCACCCATGGTTATCCCACATAGTTAGGAAACACTATGCATAAAACATTGGTGCTACACTGTATAGTTACTTCCCATTTGGAACTAAGCATGTGGCATGTACATGGATTTTCAAACTGTGAGAAAATAGTGTGATTATATTTTCTAAAATCTATATACATCTTGCAAGGATGTGAACCCCATCATACATAGTTTCCATAACCATGATCAATTCTTGAAGATTGAGCACAATATGCCCTTAGAGGCCACACGGTTTACCCAAATCATGTGCCTCAGTCTTTACACATAGAAAAATTGTGTTTTCATCCTATGAAGAATCTGAAACATAACATAACTCCCAGGATTCCTTTTTAGAATTAATAACCATATAAAAACAAGGTCTTGGAATAAGTAAAATCTTATAATTAATTCATGTAGATCTAGAAATAATTTGGTTTACCCACCAATCTCCAAAAATTGAAAATAGGTGAGGAATTTGAACAGATCAAAAAACCTAGGATGTTACATGAGGATACATATAAAAACTCTATATACATGATTGGAATTATAGATTCACAATTCTAATCACACTATATCAACTACGGTTCATGCAATATTTTAATTACCCCATGAGTATCATTCTCTCTTCTAAGTGGGATATTGGCCTCCTCCTATATGAAAACATATATCTCTTATAATAATTGCTTCATGATTTATAACATAAACAAACACATATTAAAATTTAAAAAGACTGATTCATCTTGTCTATTTGGTTAATTACATGAAAAAAACCAAAAAAAATTAATAGGGATACAATGAAATTTTTACAAAACACCATAACATGCCCTTAAAATTCAATTGATCTTATAATATTGCATGAGATAACCTGGGGACGAAGATAATAATGGGGTGAGATATAAATAATAGTTTGAGAATAATCAAATAATATCATTATGGGAATAATACATGTCAGTAAAATGGAAAATAAAAGTGATATAAAATTGTGTGATTTATAAACATGAACATCACAAAATCATATAAAATGATAACATGAAGGCTTCATAAGAATGTGGAAATGATATAAAACATGAAATCATAATAATAATTCAAGAAAACCACCAATACATCATAAAATAATCTATTCATCTAAAATCCAATGCACCATACATGGTACCTACGGAGATGAAAATATTACCCAATGTATTGGAGGGCTATATAATTCTATGCCCACCTGTCACATTAATATAATGTACATGAATGTGTGTTCCACATAGAATATAAAACATAAGAACCTATTTTATTAATCTTAATCCCATGAATAAATATTTTTGTTAACATAAATATATTTCCACAATATATTAATGATATGTAAATCAAAGTGAATCCACTCAAGTAGAAATGGGGATGAGTATTCACAAGAGAAAAGTTTTTCATGGAAAATAAAAAGATAATTTTGGCAGCATAACATACATACATAATGGTTCATGAAAGGATTAAATTATAGTGCGAGAAAATTTATCCTTATTTAGTAATGGTTAGGATAAAAATGTTATGTGTAAAAAAAATATTTAATAAAAAAATGTAAATCAAAAAATATAGTACAAAGAAAATAATTGAAAAAAAATAAATAGGAGAGAATACCTTACCTTGAGAGGGAACTTATAAAATATTGTGAGGAGATTATTATGAGAACAAGAACACCTTGAGAGGTATTTAGAGTGTTATATGGAGTGTAAATTCATGATCACTAGGTTTTTAGTAAATAATAGTGGGATTTTGGGTGAGTATTAAAATAAAAATTGAGAGGAATTTTTTTGTTAATTTCTAAACATCGATTTGGATTATAAGTAATAAAATTTAAAAAACACTACTCTTTATTAAACATTAATTTATTTTTTATTACATTTGGAATTAGTTACATTACATAACAACATAAAATAAGGAATACATCACCTTTATTCAAAAAATTCATAAATTTATCGTAATATTCCTTCGTACTTAAAACTGCATGGGAAAACCTGGGGACATACATAAGAAATGGGTGATCTATAAATCCCATTAAGGAAATGAAAATGGAATAAAATTAAAAGAATAATAAATTTTAGACAAAAATAATATAAATGGAGAATAAAAGGAGTAATAATCCTAAGCATGAACAATGAGACATGATATATCATTATAAAAATTAAGTCAACATGGGAAATGTGGAAATAACTTAAAACACTTCATCATAAACATAGGTGACTGATAACTGCCAAGAAATCTTGATGGAAAAATTCCCATAAAGAAATTAGGTTCACTCCCAATCCCAAAATTAAATATCATGAGAATAAATATTATATAATTAATTGGAGCGCTATAGTATTGTGGGCTCACCCGTCACTTTGATTTCATTATCATGCCTAAGTGTACCACATTGATCATACAAAATTTATCCATCCATCATAATATTTTATTCCAAGATAAATGAGGGTCTAATAAATGCATTTAGGTCCCAAGTAAATTACTTATAAGTTTTTAAAAGTGAACTCCATTGATAGTAAATGAGTATGATATTCACTACGTAGTTGTTTTGGCATGGAAAATCATGGGGAAATTTCAGTTTCATAATGACATCAAATAAAAATCATAAATTATTTTGATGAGAGAGAAAGAAGTATATCATCATTTAGAAATAAAATTTTCAGTATTAGGGTCATGTAAATACATATCCCAACATTAGGAATTGTAAATATAAGGCATAATTTAATAAAGAAACTTGAAGAAAGAAGAGAAGGCGAGGATCCATTACTTGAGTGCATGAATACAAATGCTTGAGAGGAGATTATTGAGATATTTTAGCCACCTTGGGATGAATATAGAGAGGGGAGGTCATATTAAAGATGTTATCCATGGTTTTTAAGAAATGATAAATGAAATATTATGTGGGTTTATATAGGAATTGAGTGGGGATTTCTTTATTATTTCTCAAAATTCGGTTTTGGACTCTATATAATAAAATAACAAAAACCAAAAACATTAAAATGGGGTTTTCCAATGGTTTCTACCCAATGAGAGAGTTTTTAATTATTTTATAAAGCCAAGGTTCCCAATTTAAGAAAATAATGCCCTTTAAATCGTCTAATTGAGTCATAATATTAAAAAAATGATTTTAAAATCTTTAAATACATTATATGTTTTAGAGGATTCATAAAAATTTTGTAAAATAAATAAAATAAACATAAAATCACACTATTTTATATGGAAAAAACATATTTTTTCATGGATATCATTTATTGTATTTATTACATAACTTTTGGGTTATTGTGATGTAATAATACAGAACTTATATTTATATGGTATTTATTTTTTACCTGAAAATTCGACTGTCTCATAAAATTACGAAAAAGTAAGTATTTGAAAATTTTGACCTTATGATTTCAAAAAAAAATAATTTATTTAACTAAATAATTTTATAACTATTAAAATTTTCAATTTTAAAATAAAATCTACATTTATTGAGAAATGATAGTTTTTTATAATATTTTTTTGAACCCTTATAAAAATTAAATTTTACAACATAATATTTATTTTGGAATTTATAATCAATTAAGATAATTTAACAATAATATTTTTAAAAAATATTATTTACTTTATAAATCAATTAATTCATCAAAATAAATGTAAAAAGATAAATTTAATATTAATTAAAAATACTATTTGAGTTTTATTATACTAAAATCTTAATAATTTATGAAGTATCAATAAGAAGAAAATATAAACATTATTATATTGAAAATACAATATACGTATTAATATTATTTTATTCTTAATGCATATCTATTTAACACACTAGAAAACACCTGAAGAGTAAGGTGCATAACAATGAGACTTTCTTATGTTGGTTCAACGTACTTGGTTTGGGTTGTGATGTCAATGAGTTTGAAATTCTCCCATAAATGGTTTCTCTCATGCTAAAGTTATTGGATATTATCTTGGTCTTGGTAAATGAAAAATCCTAGAATGATATATCCCTCAAGAGATATGATAAATTGTCATCATAGGGTAAAACCCTACTGGTTAAGGCCATCACCTCCTTTGTCATTGTCAATTGGATTTTCTAATACCCTATATTTATAATAATCATGTTATCACTGTTCAATGATGATATAATAAAAGTTAATGATTTTAAAAGTCATTTAAATATGATAGAATATAATAAAACCATATAATTTCATGTGTTTTCAATAACCATATTACATAATAATACATTTAATTGAATCACAAGGGGATTTTTATTTCTAATAGTTTAGGTCATTAAAATATTCCCCTAAAGAATTTTCACCCTTGAAATTCTCATTTACCTCACTAAAACATATGTGGGTATCTACGTTTGATCACTTCCTCCAGCTCCCTTATTTCTTCTTCAAACTTCTGGTTTCTCAATAACACTCTGACTAGATGCATTGTCTTATTTCGTAGAACTTTGTCTCTATGATCAAAGATCTTCACTAGCTACACTTCATATGAGATATAATTATCTAATGACACCACCAATGGATTGAGTACATGTGAGGGGTCTAGTATGTAATTTATCAAGAGGTATACATGGAACAAATCATGTACTTGAGATAGTTTAGGTGGTAGTTCTAGTCTATAGGCCACCGCTTCGATGCAATCAGGGATCTTAAAGGGGCCGACGTTTCTTGGAATAAGATTCCATTTCATTCCAAATATCATGAATTGATTATATATATATATTTATTAAGGAAAACTATGTCTCCATCATTAAAATATATGTCTCATCAATGATTGTCATCATAGATCTTTTTTTTGACTATGAGCAGCCTTGATGTATTGCTGAATGGTATTACCATTTTCCACCATTTCCTCAACCATTTTAGGACCTATTAGTTTTTTTATCTAACTTCCTCCCAAAATTAAATTGTTCTAAACCTCTTCCCATAATGGGATTAATATGGGTGAATTTGGATTCTTGAGTAAAAATTTTAATTATGTGAGAACTCATCCTGAGGAATATGTTGGTCCCGTCCTCCTTTAGTGTCCATAAAAGTTGTTATCAACATGTCTTATTTTGTCTATAGTCAGCTTAGATTGGACATCAATATGAGGATGATAAACCATGATGGGGTTAGAAATAGTGTTTAGATAATGTAATATACTTCTCTAGAACTTCTTGGTGAATCTCAGATCTTGATTAGATACAATTAATAATGGTAATCCATGAAAACTCCCCACTTCTCTAATTTATATCCATGGAGTTTGATCAGTTGAGAAGTCCTATTGAAACATAATGAAGTGTGCATTCATTATAATATGATCTGCCACAACCTATATATCATTTTTTCCTATGGATGTCTTTATATGTCCAGTGAAAAGGTGCATGGTGATGATTTCCCATTTTCATGTAGGTATGGATAAGGGTTGCATCATCCCCTTCTATTTTTCCCTTTTTTCCTTCACCTATCATACAAGACATCTTGATGTATATTACATGATCTCTTTCTTCATATATTCCAACCAATAGCATTCATGGATATCTTAAAACATATTTGTGCTTTCAATATATATAGGGAAGTTCTAGCTATATGAATCATCCAAAAAATCCTTATTTAATTTAGGATTTGATAATACACATAGTAGTGACCCAAATATCACAACACCTTCTTCATTAATATTGAACTCTAAGGATTTACATTTTTTATAATGCTTTATTCTGAATTCCCACATCATCTCATTGAGAATCCTTTATCTTATCCATAAGGGATGATTGAGAAATCATGTGTGAAAGGTTTGATGATGTTTCTTCCTATATGATTCCCATGTTCATCCTTTTCATGTATAAGAATATTATATCCTTATCAATTATCATCAATAATAAAATTTATGGATCCTATGTACTTTTAAAATCATAATATTTATTTTATTTCCCTGGATGGTACTGAATTGTGTAGTCATAGTCCTTGATCAGATTTAACCATCTATGTTGGCCCATATTCATCTTTTTCTGTGTGAATATATACTAGTGTGTTTTGTGATCTGTATATATTTCACACTTCTCCCTAAATATAAAATTCTGCCATATTTTCAAAGATAATATCATCACAACCAACTCTAGGTCATGCATTGGGTAGTTATATTCAGAAAATTTCAACTTCCTCGAAGAATAGTCTAGGAATTTGGTCATTTTTCATTAACACACAACCCAATCCCTTATTCTAACAATCACTGAATACTATAAAAGGTTCACCACATGAGGATATTTTGAATAAATTTATAGTGTTAAGACTAATTTTAAACTCTGTAAAAATCTCTTGACATTCGTCATTCCAAAAAAACCTAACTCCATTCTAAGTTATCTTGGTTATAAGGTTTTACAATCATAATAAATTTCTCACATGTCTATGATATTACCTATCTAATCCAAGGAAACTATGGATATATATCACATATGTTTGCTTCATAAATCATTAAATATATATTTTCTTTTAAGGATCCACATATATCCCATTTCTTGTGAAGATATTCTCCAAGAATGAGACTTCCTTCACCCAGAACTCACATTTGTTGTAATTTTCATAATGCCTCTCTCTTTGTAAGGTCTTTAGAATAGTACTCAAATGATTCCATACTCCTAATTTATATGGATTTATATTATAATATCATATATAAATACTACCACAAATTTTTTTATGTAATCACTAAATACTATATTCATCATGTACAAGAAGATTTTCGAAGCATTATTGTGTCACAAAGGCAATAATATGAACTCATAGTTTTCATATTGTGTAAGAAAGTATTTTTGGGAATATCCCCCTTCAACCTACCTTGTTAATAACCTAACCAAATATATACCATGGAGAAGTATTGTGATCTATGTAGTTTATTGAGAAATTCATTAATACATGGAAGAGGTTACTTTCTCATTATAATGATCCTGTTGAGCTCATGATAATCAATGAAATGGTGCGTTGACTCATTCTTATTCTTTATGAAGAGGACTAGTGCACTCCATGGTGAAAAATATGGGAATATGAACCCTTTATACAGATTCTCGGGCATATTCTTATTTAGATCCACAATTTCTACAAAATCAATTCTATATGGAGTCCTGGATAATGGAACCTCACCAGGTATAAGCTCGATTTAAAACTCAACCTCTCATTTAGGAGGAAGAATAAAAAATATTCCGGAAACCAAAAAAACATATTCCCTCACAATGGTCATGTATTCAATTATGATTCTTTACATAGACTCAATCATTTGATCTAGATACACTTTCTCATAGAGAAATTATATCCATACATGAGATATTGGTGAAAAATAATATTTAACCTCTTCATTGAACTTGTACAAAATCATGGGAAGATTCACAATATGAAGAGTGATTTCCTTCTCAGGGAAATTATTGTTTGATATGTATAGGGAAAATGAATCCATACATGAAATTATATAAAATTGCACAAAATGGCATATGAAAAGGTTTACTGTGAAGTTCCACCCAAAAATTGTGATATGAGAGGAGTTATAAAAATGGTATTCAATAATTTCCCTATTTTCTATTTTCAATGACAACTCTACTTCCATAATTTTTGGTGGTGTTGAAATAGTTATACTATACTTTCATGATATTATGGATTTTGTAGAACTAGAATTAAAATGTACATATTCTATCTTGAATGATTAACTAGAGTACCTATCACCACATTGTTATACAGATCCACCTCAGTAGTTGTGATGGTAAAATATCACCCATTCTCCCTTGGAGGTTATTGGTTTTCCTTGAAAACCCAGGGATTAGTGAGTTGGTTTGAAAAGTTCCTTGGTTCCATGAAATTGAAGTAATGAAAAATGAATAGAGGGTTTATTAGAGTATTCCATTTCGCCACTGCATTTGTAGGTTTCTCCCACCAACAGTCATTAACTAGGTGTCCTTCATTCCCACACATAAATAATTTTCTCACCCCATTATGAAATTTCTAGAGTGACTCTTTCCTCTCCTTTTATAAGTGGGATATTGAAATTTATTTTCACCATTAGATATCTCCATCAATCCAAAAAAATTAATCTCTAATTTCTACATATTATCCCTATGGTACCCTTGAGATTCTTGGATCTCCATTTCGACCTTGAGGGGACATTAGAAAATTTTACAATTTCTCTAAATGCCTTAGATCACCCTATCTTTTTGTAGACTAGGTTTTATCCTACTCAAGAAGCGTTCAACCTTACATTCAGGGGTAACAACAAAGATGAAAGAATATCACACAAGTATTTTGGATTTTTCCTTATATGACTTGATCGATCCGTCAAATGTTTTCTTCAGGGAATAGAAATACCTTTCTATTTTAATTTGTAGAGTGTAAGTAAAATATTTATTAATTTTTTTTGGAATTACTTCCCCCCATCACTTCAATCACTTACTCAGTATTTGTATTCTTGATCAATTTCTACCATTGATCCACTTCTCCTTATATATGATAAAAATCTAGTAGAACCTTCTATTATTCATAACATGGAAGGATGGAGAATATATTCTTAATGGAGTTGACTCATTGTTCCATGATTAAGGATTAGTATGATCCATTTATATTTAGAGGCCTTTTTCACATAGAGGTCTAAATTACAACTTGTTCTCTCTCAGGGGGATTAGGAAGATCCCCCTGATCCAGGATTTTATTTAGAACCATAGTTACCTGAGAGTGTATAATTATATAGTTTGTCTTTCCCTCTCTCATCAGGTTAGGAATCTCATTGGGGTAGTCAACACATTTCCTGTAACATTGATTTTTTATCTAATTCCAACTATTTATGTCTATCATCTAAAATAAAAGGAAAATTATGGATGTGTATTTTTAAACTATTTAATGTATAGAAGGTAATATAATGACATTAAAGTGATAAATTAAAAATTAAATCTATTTCATTAACTTATGAATTTATAGGTTTTTTATATGTTATACATGAACTATTTTGTAACATATATTATTATGGTAATTTTTTCCATTAATAATGGATTTTAATGAGATTATGAATTGATCAATGCCTATCCCCCAATATTGAAAACCAGGTGTGAAGAAAGAACTATTTTCATGCACAATTTCCCTGTCAAGTCTAGACCAACCTGGTGTTTTCAAGTTTGATCCCTATATATATCTATGCTAGAGACACATCCACTTGTATTTTTTAAGAAGGGATATATTTACTTGATAAACCACTTACTCCATACCTACCAAAATTTATGGATTGTTTCTTATACATAGTCTAATCTGTAATTATTTCTCTACAGTTTTCTAATCCTATCCCCAAATGACTAAAATATTCCTCTGATACTAACTATAGTAAAAATTATCGTTATTACACATTACTTCATGATTTATTACATAAAAGTAAACATAATAAAACATGTAATATTAATAAGTCTGGTGTTTTGGGAATTAGGTAAATTACATAAAAATATAAGATAAGGAATACATCACTTTTATTCAAAACTTTTTTAACATGATCATAATATTTCTTCGTACATAAAACTATATGTTATAATATTGTGACATACATAATAAAGGGGTGGGTTATTAAACCTGGTATGGGAATAAACATGGAATAACATGAAGATGATAACACATGTTATACAATAGGCATATCAATATGACTTAAATGGAGTAAAAATCATAAACATGAACAATGATACAATATATATCATGATAATCATAAAGGCAACATGAGAAATGTGGAAACCACTTAAAACACTACATTATAAACCTAGGTCATGGATAACTATCAAGAAATCATGATGGAAAAATTCCCATAAAGTAGTCATGTTAACTCCATACCCCAATATGATGTCTCATGAGAATAAACATTACCCAATGTATTGGTGCACTAAAAAAATCTAGGCGTACCCATCACATTCATTTTGTTGTCATGCTTAAGTGAGTCACATAGATCATTGAACATTGACTCATTAATCATAATGTTTTATTAAAATTTCAAGGAGTTTGTTATAAATAAATTTAAATACCAAGTAAAATATGTATAATTATATTATAGGAAAGACCCATGATACAAAATGTGCATGTTATTCACCACAAACGTTTTTTGGCACAGAAAATCACGGTGAAATTTGGGCAGCATAACAGGGTCACATCAAAATTCATAAAAATGACCTGATGAGAGTGAAAGCGGTATATAATTTTTTTTAAATAAAATGGAAAGTATTAGATACATTTAATGATGTATCCCAACATTTTTAATTCTAAATAAAAGGAATTAGATAATAATAAAACTTGAATAATTAAGAGCATATGAGAATTCCTTACTAGGGTGTGTTCCTCCAAATACTTGAGATAAGCTTCTTGATAGATCGAGGGAAACTTGTGAGGACTATATAGAGGGTAGAGAAGAGTAAGGACATGATCGAAGGATTTTAGTGAAGTTAAATGGTATATTGGGTGGATTTATAAAGGAAATGACTGTGGGTTTCTTTATTATTTCTCAAACTTAGTTTTTGGACTCTATATAATAAAATGACCAAAACAAAAAACCTTCCAAATATTTTTCCCATAGTTTTTGAAAAATGGGAGTGGTTTTAATTATTTTATATGGAAAAGGTACTAAAATAATAAAATAATACAATTTATTATGTGGAAGTTAGTCATACTCTTAAATAAATGAATTTAAAACCTGAAAATATATTATAAGTTTAAGCTATCTCATAAAAATTAGAAATTAACCATTTATAATATTGAAATTATGATTCCAAAAATAATATTTGTTTTCAACCAAATTATATCTTAAATATGTTAATTTTCACTATTAAAATAAAATTGAAATTTATGGAGAAATGTTCAGTTTTTTGACAATAATAGTTTTTGAACCCTTGAAAATTTACATTTGAAATCATAAAAATCATATGATATTTTATATTTAATAAAAATAACTTAATAATAATTTTTTATAAAAATATATTTATTTTAAAAATCCATTAAATCAAAAAAATAAATTACTTAAATGAAATTGAATACTAATTAAAAATACCATTTCTATTTTTTTTGTATACAAATCAAAATTATTTATAAAGTAACAATATGAAGAAAATATGATAATTATTATATTGAAAAATAAAATATAAATATTCAAATTATTATGGTCTTGATACAGATCAATTTAATACACCATAAAACACCCTATGAGTAAGGATCATTATTGTGATACTTTCATGAGATGGTTCGACGTATGTGGTTTGGGCCGTGATCTCAATGAGAAAGAACTTCAACCATAAACAATTTTACACTTGCATAATTTTTTGGATCTTAGCTTGGGATTGGTGAAGGTAAAAGGCCAGATATGATATATCCCTAAAAAATCTCCAATAAATGGCCTTCTCAGGGTATGATCCTACTGGATTAGGTCATGGACGCCTTTGTCTATGCTAATTTGATTTATTAAAACCCTATATTTATACTAATCATGAGAACAATATTAAAACCATGTATTATAAATGGTAATTATTCTTAAAAAACCATTGAATATGATATGATATAATAAAAACAAATAAGTTCATGTTTTTTTATTACCATATTTCACAATAAGACATTTAATTGAATCAAAAGGAGAATTTTATTGATAACAATTTAGTTCATTACAGAAACAATCAAAACAAGAAACCTTTCATTGTTTTTTGAAAATGGTTTTTACCAAAATATGAGTGGATTTAAATATTTATCATTTCTAAGAACATAACTCAAGAAAATAAAACCATTCTATATGTGTATTTTAGTAATTTTCAGAATGAATTGATTTTGAAACAGTAAAATTTAATATAGGGTTCTAAAGATTTATTACAGGTTTGTGAAATTAATCAACTAACATAAAAAGGCAATATTTTATGGGTGATTTTTTTTTGGTTGTGTATGCCTTTTATAGTATTTATTACATCACTTTTTTTAACATCCCAAGTAAATGAATAATAATACATATTTCATATTTATTAATATTTGTGAATTAAATATTAATTTTACTTCAAAGGGGTTGCTAGGTTCGATAGCATACCCGATATGCAACAACATGTTTCTTTGAAATCTTATGTTGCACACTAGTAATATAATATTATTATTTTAAATGGTAGTTAACTCCCAGCCATATTATTGGAAGGAATGAACAAAACTAACTAAAATATCATTATACATATTTGTTAAATGTATTTACATTTATCCAATAAAATTTATAGGCTTAAAATGTGAATGAATATAATTTTAAGCATAATTTACATTAAAAGGCCGATTTCCCACCTTTTAAAGGTGAAATCTCTTTAAATATATTTTTTGACACTTTAATACATTGTAATTGACCAAATAAAATCCTTATTTAGAATTGGGACATCAAATTTTACTTTTTGTAATTTTTTTGTATTTTTCTGATAAAGTTGATTTTTAATGAATAGTGAAAAATATTGTATTTTAATTCAAAAGTGCCTTTTATTATAATTTATTTATATGGTTATATTATCTTATTAATTGTTTTAAAAGTGAAATTGGAATATATTTTTACAATTTAATCCAATTCTGGTCATTGGAATTAATTTCACTTTGAAATTGGACATAAACAAGTATCAATCTTTTGTTAATTATTGTTTCTTAAAAACACGCTATTTGTTTTGATAACAGGAATTAATTTTTAAATTAATTAATTCCACTTATATGTTTTGAATTTGGAAAAATAAACATCAATTTTTAATTTGGAATATCAAATATAGCTTAGGCTGTATTTTTTGTATTTTTCTGAAAAACATCAATTTTTGATGAATAGTGAAACCACTTAGTGGTAGTTAAAAAAATTGACTTTTCCATTTCAAAGAAATTTTTCCACTTTTGTGAAATGAATTTAGAAAATTCGACATACATGGTTGTTATCAAGAAGTAATATGTGGTTCGATAAGATGAAAATAATTTTTGGTGAATAGTAACTTTTGACTTTTATTTACCACGATTAAACGTAAATAAGGTAATTCATGGTAAAAAGAAAATTATAATAATTCAAAATTACCTTAACAATTTTACAAACCTTATTGGTTGAGTCATTAAAGACCATGGGCATATGTGGGTCGATTTTGGGACCCCATTGAGCCACATGGGAGTGAAAATGACAATTTAGATTAATTAACATAAAGTAAAGGCAAAAATGACAAAAAAAATATCTTTTAATAAATTAATTTTTAGAAGTGGTTATATAAATTATCTTTTCAACTATAAATATTCATTATAAAGATAAAAATATTAACTACGTGATATTATTTTTTTATAATTTTTAGACATCAAATAAATCAAATTATTTATGACATAATAATGATGAAGTGTTTACCTCATTAATAAATCATTTAAATAAATAAGATTATAATGAATAAAATATTATACAAAACCTGTCCAATTGCTATTGTATGAATATATTTCTACCATGAGTCATCTTATCTTCACCTATAATGATTTTTGGACCATTAAAAACCGAATATAATTATACAATAAAATAATATTTTGACACTTTCACAAAGAGCCCCTCTTCCCCCTTATAAAAGGAGACCAATTCTAACCAATTCCACACACCTATAAAGACAATTAGATCATCCAACCTCTGCCCAATTAAGATCCCTACATCCCTCTCCTCCACATAGAAGCCTTACCTTAGGCTTAAGGCAGTTCAAGAAGTCCTTTGGTTCAAACCAAAGAGAGTTTCCCAAATTAAAGGTAACTGTTTCTCTTAAGTTGTTTTCTTTTATTTTACTTCTCCAACCCATAAACTCTTTTTATTCCTTTCTTTTGTAACAACACCAGTATCCTCAATATACTAGGATTTTTTTATGATAAGGATTATAACTACACTTACACACACCTCCATCTAATGGATGAAGAACATAATGTTTCTATGGATAGAAAACTAACGTCTCACGAAACAGTGATTGTTCAATTTTATCCTACAGCCTCTCATGGTGGAAATTATTAAGGAAATGTATTTATATATGATATATATTATGTTTATTATTTTATTATTCTTCTGTACTTCCCAATTTTATCAAGCCTTTATGGTTTCCATAGTGGGTAAATACGATAATCTCATTTGAGGAAGTGCAGACTACCACCCCCTCAAAGTGATGTGATTCGTTAATGCCTTATGTGGGATGTATAAAGGATAGATTTTATGATATTATATATGATATTATACTGGAATTATAATATACCTATGTATCATTATGTTTTATTTCCATTTAAATAATAAATTTAAATGAAAGTAGCGTTCATGCGTACGTATGACTTACCGTCTCCATGAACGGTGCATTTTATTTCTAACCTCTAAATGTTATGTACTATTATAAATACATGTATATACTAGATATATTTGATATATATGATATCTAAATAATGAATATCGTTCTGGATATAATGTACTATTGACCACATGGACAACTAGTAATATAAGGTGTTCATTTTTTACTCAAGTACCAAATATCGACAAAACGAACATTATTAACATAAATGATTACATAATGTTTATAACATAGTTATAAGTGATATAAAAGGAATAATGATCTTGAAAAAGGTTCTTTAGAAAGTATAAATTAACTTTTATTTATTATTCAGGAGATTAAGGAACAATTGGGTGAAGTCGGACATGAGGTAAGGGACTTCGTCTCAATCTACTTTCATTAAGGCATATTTAATTTTAATACACGACTTTCTTCTATACGCTGTATAAAAACCATTGACTTTTCAAAGGGAATCTTTTTCTACGAAGCATTTAGTATGATTATCTTTAATGTAAGCGGTGACATGACCTTTTCCGCTACCGCGAGTATTATTTGATCTTTGGCTTCCTCAACAAGCTCTAATGTTTTTAAAAGAAAATAAATACATTGTACTCTTTTATATAATTTTGGTATTGAAAACAGTTTTGAAAATGGATTTGTTATGTCAATATAATTAAGTGATATATTTTGATTTAAATGTGGAAATTTTTCCTTTCCTATATATTTGCTGTATGTGATATGATTTTATATTGGTACTTGGACATTTGGCAGGTGGTTACATGATAAACCAAATGACGGGTGGTGCTGTGAATACCAGGACGGGTGGTTACGTTATAACCTCCAATGCATTGGGTATGGAAGTCGGCCGTATGCCTATTCTATTTAGTGATATGTGTGGAAGTCGACCATATGGTTATTCCATTTATGTATGTTTATGTCCCATGTTACCTTCATATGTTATGTGTTCTTTTATGGGTTTTATGGTAATATTTTGGTTACAAAAGGGTAATTAATACTATTTTATTCAGTGAAGAGCATATACTACTTCATAAAGGTGAAAAGTATTACATATGTTATAGTATTCATGGTTTACTTGTTGTTTTGAAAAACTAACTGTTTTCATTCTTTGTGTATCCTTTACTAAGATTTTTATGCTCATCCCAAGTTTTTGAAATGTTTTTTCACAGGACATAATGTGGAATATGGTCAAGGATGGGCTCGTTGTTTACATTTTTGAGGTTGAAGCTGATCAGTGGTGGTCAATGGTGAAAAATATCAGGGATAGTGAGGAGATTGATGCTCTTTATTGGGATGAATTCAAAGGTATGTGTCTTGAGAAATATTTTCCTAAGGTGGTTCATCTTAGGATGGAAAAACAATTCTTAGAATTGAGGCAGGAGGATGACTCAATGCCTGCTTATGAAGAAAAATTCACTCGACTAGCAAGGTATGCTCCAAATTTCTTCTGAGATATTTATTTTAAGATAAATTGATTTTACTCAGGACTGAAGCCACAATATCGAAGAGTATTATCCTCTAGTGAGTTTAAAAGTTATGAAAAACTTGTTCGATGTGCAGAGAAGGTGGAAATGGAGTTTGTCGATAATCAAGTGTTCTTTGAAAAACAACAAAATAAGAGGTCCATTTGGCAGGCAAAGGGGAAGAATTCATCAAAGAAGCCTATAGGTAAGAAAAATAAATATCCATCTTGTGAGAAGTGTGGTAAAACGCATCACGGAGATTGTTTATCAATGTCTAGAAAGTGCTTCCGGTGTGGTAAGTTTTGTCATGTTGCTCGTAACTGTAAGGAAGATGATCAACCAGGTAATGAAAATCCATTAGTATGATGGTTTAAGTGAAACTAAATGGGTCATTATGAAAATGAGTGTCCAGATAATAACTCAACTAAGGTAAAGCGGTCAGACTACAAGCAAAAAGGGGTGGTGAAATCCTTTGAAACTGCTTCAGCAGATATTGGGCCATGAAATGAAGTAGTATCAGGTACACTATTTGTTTGTTTAGATTATACCAATGTGTTGTTTGATTCAGGGTCTACACACTCTTTCATTTCTTAGAAGTTTTCAAATAAATTGAGAATTCCATCTCAAGATATGAATACATAACTTATGGTAAAAATACCTGGAAGAAATGTTGAGACAAAAAGAAAACATAAGAACCTTCTTTTCATTGTGTGTGGAAAGAATCTACCTATGAACCTTGTTGTTTTACCTCTAGTAGAGTTTGACGTTATTTTGGTAATGGATTGGATTTCTGTTTATCATGATTAGATTGACTGTAGAGATAAAGGGGTTTCTTTTCGAAAGATTTACATTTTGTTTACAAGAATGAACCCTTGCTTTTGATAACATCAGTAGTGCAGAAAAAAAATTACATCTGTTATTTTTCATTTTTTACGTCAGTTTTTAGCCGACTTTAATACGAACGATGTTATAAACAACATTTTTTACATCAGTTATTTAAAAACTGACATAAAAAACATAACATCGTAGTGTTTATCACGTCGGTTAATTAATAACCGATGTTAAAAAACTGGGGGGGGGGGTGGTTTATCACGTCGGTTATATAATAACCTATGTTATTAACCCCACACCCCCTATTTATCATGTTATTTATTAATTAACCAATGTGATAAGTCCTAGGAGATGGGTTATCATGTTGGTTATATATTAATCGATGTGCTAAACTAGTCCTGGGGGGGGGGGTTTATCATGTCAGTTATTTAATAACCGACATGATAAACAATTTCCCAGGTCTTTTATCACATCGGTTATTAAATAACCGATGTGATAAACCATGCCATAGGTGTTTATAAAGTCGGTTATTAAAAAACCGATGTGATAAACCATTCCCGATTTCTTTATCATGTCGGTTATAAAATAACCGATGTGGAAGCCAAATGTTTAAAAAAAAAAATCAAATGCAGTCCTCTACTCTCCCCCAGAATAAACCAGAAACCAAATCAATAATTCATACCACAAAAATAGAAGGAGATTAAAACAAGAACTAAAGAAAATTTAAGCATTTAAATTGATAACATATAAAACTTACCCCACTTGACAGCTCCCACCCTCATGTATACCCCCTGGACAGCCCTCCCCCACCCCATTCGAGCCCCCACCACACCCCTGGACTGCACCTCGACCCCCTAGACAGCCCAAACACCCCTCGACAACACCCACCCTCTTGAATAGCACCCCCTCACACCACATGACAACTTCCACCACATTGGATCCCCCACCACACCCCTGGACTTCCCCCGACCGCCTGTACAGCCCCAAACACCCCTCGACAACCCCCCCACCCTCCTGAACAGAACCCCTTCACCCCCTCACCCCACTTGACAGCCCCCACCACACCACTGGACTACCCCTCGACCCACTAGACAACTCCAAACACCCCGGCACAACCCCCCACCCTCATGTATACCCCCCACACCTTGGACAGCCCTCCCCCACCCCATTAGAGCCCCCACCACACCCCTAGACTATCCCTCGACCCCCTGGACAGCCCCAAACACCCTTGGACAACCCCCAACCTCATGTATACCCCCACCCCCTGGACAACACTTCCACACCCCTGGACAACCCTCTCACACCCCTGGACAACCCTCCCACCCCCCTGGACTGCCCCCACCCCACCGGACAGCCCTCCCAGACCCCTGGACACCCCCACCCCACTGAACACCCCCACACCCTTAGAACCCCTCCCCCTAGACCAGAATCCATACCAGAAAAACCATCATAAGTAGACCAAAACAAGAAGTAGAGAAAAATTAAACTTTCACATATATAACATTCAAAACATACACTGTCAACTTAAAAAAACTAAATCCAACCAAAACGACTACCAAATACACAATTACAATGATAATATTCAAAATTACATTTTATATTACAAACAACTAAAATTAAATCGAACCTATAAAATAATTTGACCAATCTACTTGTAAGTGTTTTAAGTCTTCAGCAGTATAGGGTTGAGGGTCATAAAAAATCTACAAATGAAAAGGATAGTAGTTAACGTGTATAATTAATAAATCAAATTGAAATATTACGGCAATGTTTAAGTGGAAATCTTACCAGGTCAAAATTCACAATTGTCCTAGTTGTTATTATTTCAAACATAAATCTTAACATATAATATCCACATTCGATGAAGTCTTGTTGTTCATGAAAATTATGTTTGAATGAGTGTAAATTCAATATATTATTTTTATGTAATAAATCAAAAGGTACAAATTATAAATGGATATTTACCTTTACATTCACATATTTGATCTTTGCACTCCTTTTCTTTGTGTTTTTTTTCAAATGTAGGCCCATGCCCTGTTATAAAATAACAAGAATGGAATAAATTTAAAATTCATTATAATATATAAAACTATTGAGAAATTGAAACTTACTTTTCCAATATATTCTTAAATCTTTCCCGCACATCATCATGGATAGAGCATATCCAATAAAGTGCTTTCTACCTTCGGCAAAAAATCCCTAACATCCAATGATCACTGATAAAAGGAAATTGAACGTTAGTGGTTTTTTTATGTTAAAAGATAATTAACTCTTTGAGAGAGATGTTTTTTACAACTCTCACAAAAAGGCATCATTCAACATTGTGTGACTATATTTTTTTCAAGTCATTCAGCAATATAAATCATTCTTTGTTCCTCATCCAATGCACGTGCTTTAGGGGAAATCAATTGTGGGTCCATGAATCCATAAAAATCTGTCAGCTCATTCCTCTCCCAAATTTTATAAAGATACCTAATAAAAATAGACATAAGTATACATTTTTAATAAATATAATGTTGCGAAAAGGTGTTAAGACTTACATGGAAAAAAATTTCACCACGTTGTTGCCCAAATTATCTCCAGTAACAAGCTCCATGATATCAATTTTCACAATACCCACACTTATTTCAAATCCGCAAACAAGAGCTTCTATTGGAAACTCATAATGACCTGCCAAAAAATTTGAATATCTTGACAATCTGTCAAGACTACTAGAATTTGTATCTGATGTCATAGCCATTTGTCTTTTTTTTTTCTATACAGTATTTATTTACCTTTGAATTCTTCCTGTAAAAATAAATTGAAAAATATATTTGTTTTCAAATGATAAAACAAATTTAATAAAAAATAAAATAAAAGATATAACATTCATACCTCTATGGTAATGAGTTGAAGAAGTCTGGATGGAAAAATTAAAAAATGTCCAATACTATGTCCACCTGTCGCCACCTCATCTGTAGGTAATGGTACCCGAGCTGATCTATCTATAATATCCCGTACAGTGACCCTCTGATTCTCTACCACTAATTGTTGATGAAGAACTGTATCTCGTATACAATATACCAACCCATATGCTACTATATGATGTTGATAATCATCAACATACAACTCACAATAAGTAGGAAGCTGCGACGAAGGAGTTGGATAAAAAATGGGGTCCACAGGCTGAGGTGGGGGAGTGGGATCTACTAGCAGAGGTGGAGGATAAATAATGGGATCTACAGGGGGAAGTGGAGGAGTGGGAGATGGAGTCAGAAATTGTCTTTGAATGTCTGAAAACTTAGACTACACCGACGCTCCAATCTTATCCTCCATCTTCTCATTAATATTATGAACTTCATCCTCCAAGAATTCTATTTTTTTATAAAACCCCTAAACATTAGAAGTTTAAGAACATGGAAACACTTTTTCTTACCGATACACCTTCCAGATATCCTCTTACATGGCCAGGATGTTCGGGCCTTCCCAATGCTACAGATAAAATATCTTCCCTCCCAGTAGCTGTAAATGTCCCCTATGAACTCTGCTCCTCAAGAGAGTCCTCTATTAATTAATTGAACATTTCTGTAATGATTGAAATTATATGAAGAAAATAGTTAACATAAATAAATAAAATATATATCTTACAATCCTCTTAGCTACGATTTTCAATTCTTCCAAAATATATTTCCCTTTTATTCCCTTCCAATCTCTCTTACATTTTTCATGTCTAGATGGAGGGGAAGGAGGGGCCGCCTCTCTAGATCTTGAAGACTCAGCTCTTAGTTGTTGAAATTTTTCCGCCATCATTTGTTCTTCCAAAAATGCATACCCTCCCCGAGATAAAATACGATGGTATACGTTTTTAGATGGGATCTCTTGATGATATTTCCTTGTTTTCCATAAATTAAGAATAAGAAATCATTAATAAAACATTAATAATATCATTGATATAAGAAAGATTATAAAAGTTTACATTGCCCTTACCAAAAATGACACTTTTATTCTACTTTCAAAAAACTTTCTCCATGTGAATTCATCTATAAAAGGATATATATGATGTGGATTATTATGACTCCTATGACCCTAAATGAAATCAGATGATAGGGTTGATTTGAAATCCCTCCATCTCCTGGCAGCCAACGATAAGCATTTCTTCCTGACTCATCCAGTGTGAGGAATATGAAATGTCATCTGATAAAGAAGAGGTTAAACATATTATATATACTAGAAACATTAAAAGAATAGTCAAACAATAACAAAAGATCTTACCAAAATCATCTCCCAAAACTGAGAGATTATCGCTTTATCCACACTTCTCCAGTCATCATACAAAATTATTACTTTTCTCTTACCCTGAGTTGCTAAAAAACTCTTAAAATATTTTTCATTTGGACCTCTAGGAATATCATCATCATCAAACTCAATGACTATCCTCTGATCCTGCATACGAGAAAGTGATAATTTTGGTAAACTTGTGCACCCACGTTTACCAACCTTTGAACTCTTTGTCATAATAGGAGCATGTGAATGTTCCTCCCCAGAGGTATGACCAATATGCTCATCTCCAAAATCATGTAGTTGTTCAACTGAATGATCTATCATTATCATTCAAATCAAAAAAATAGACGTTAGTTCACAAATATACAAATTCAAATATTTTAATATTATTGTAATCAGAAAATAGAAGTGTACTAAGTTACGTAATAGTAAACATTGGTAATATGGTAAGCATGTTAAACAATGGTAAAGATGGTAAAGATGGTAAAAATGGTCAAGATGGTAAACATGGAAAACATAGTAAACCTGGTAAACATGGTAATGTAATTGTCACTAAACAAAAATAATAGATATATAATTCATGTAATGGTAAACATGATAAAGTAAACTAAAAAAACATAAAACACACAAAAACTTAAACTTAGTTTGTTTTAAAACATGTTTTAAAAAATAAAAAACTTATAATATCTACCATTTATGAAAGAAATAAATATAAACAAGAAATAATCATATGTTACCTGTAATTTTAGGAATGTACAAGTGGATTGTTTTCCCAAATTCCTTCATCGTGGTTGTTCCTTATGGCACAAACCATGTCTTCAACATGCTCATCATTATGTTCTATTAATCTTTCCATAGATGTAGGGATCTCACATAAATCAGCATCTTCATCAAGTTCATCCTCACCAACATATTTTTTTTCCCTTGTAAAACAACAACCCACTACATATCTGATTGATCTACTACATAGAATATTTTTTCCATGTGTTTCCATTATAAAAGAATCAGCTGTGTCTTCCAATCTATTCATATTAACAAGTGTCATTCCAAATTCATCGTGTCTGACACTGTTATTACTGATAAACCATTTATAGTTAAAAATAGGAACTTTTATTTAAAAGTAATAAGCCTCCCAAATGTCTTCAATCACTCCATAATATGCACTTGATGCAGAAATTGCATTTTGTCCTTAACACTCGAAAAATGCATTGCTTCTGCAAACACCAATACACCACTATTCTGAACTGCACTTATATTTTCTTGAGCTTTCGTATGAAATGTATAGCCATTAATGTCATAACCAGACCACGTTATCACATTTAAAAATGGATCACACACTATCCATTTTAATGTCTCTGATACATCTGATCTACCAAGCAATGTCTTTTTAATCCCTGAAAAAAAGTTTTGTTGTGCTCATTCAAAATCCACATTTCATTCTTCTTTGGATGAAATTGTTTCAAATCATTAATATTCAATGTGATATATGGTTGAGCATCAGCTATGTTATTCAAGATGTATGATTCTAACTTCTTCATCTGTTTAGCTGAAAATAATTTGACTTTCAAGCCACGAATTCCCTTTCCCTCATTATTAACTCGTTCATGGCGAGATGGAGGCAAACCTATGTGTTGAGCCGTATCCAAGTAGCTCGTACAAAACTCTGCTACCTCCTCATAAATATACTTTTCAATAATGGAGGCTTCAGGTCGATATGGATTTTTAACATACCCCTTTAATATTTTTGTATTCCTTTCAAAAGGATACATCCAATGAAGATATACAGGTCCACAAAGATTTATTTCTTGGACCAGATGAATCATTAAATGCACCATTATATCAAAAAAATTTGGAGGAAAATACATTTACAATGGACAAAGTATAAAAATTTCATCCTTTTCTAAAATGTTCAAAGCATTCACATCAATCGCCTTATTAAAAATTGAATTGAAAAAATAACACAACTTCATTATAGTCTTTCTGACACGAATGGGAAATATTATATGCAATGCAACTGGTATAATTTGTTGTATCATGACATGACAATCATGTGATTTCTTACCTATCAACTTCAAGTCCTTCAATGAGACAAAGTATTTTACATTTGAAGAATAACCTTGAGGCAATTTTATATCATGAAGACACTGACAAAAGATAATTTTCTCCCTCCTAGATAATGTATGACAAGTCGGGGGAAGAAATGTTCATCTTAATTTAGGAGTGGGAGCTAACTCCAAATGTATTCCCATTGATAGTAAGTCTAATCATGCATTCAACCCATCTTGTGTCTTTCCTTTAATATCTAACAATTTTCCAATAAAAAAATCACAGATATTCTTCTCTACATGCATGAAATCAATATTATGTCTAACTTCATGATACCTCCAATATGGTAGCTCAAAAAATATTGACCTTTTCTTCCAAATATGTCTATCATTACCAGATTTATGTGTCTTTCCTAATGACACACCAAGGTTTTTCACCCTCTCAAAATACAGATCAGGGGATAAAGGTTTTGGAGCAGTATCAAATTCTTGTGATCCATTGAATGCCTTTTTTAGTCTTCTATAAGGGTGATCCATAGGAAAAAACTTTCAATGAACCATGTACACTATTTTCCTCCCATGATGCAATTGACAATATGATGTCTGTTTTTTTGCAAATTGGACATGCTTTATTCCCTTTAACACTATATCCAGACAAATTTCCATACCCTGGGAAGTCATTTATAGTAAACAGAAGCACTATATGCAGTCGAAAATATTCCATTTTATAAGAATCATAAACCCTAATAGCATCAGCCCATAACAGTTTCAAATCATCAATCAACGGTGAAAAGTAAACATCAATATCATTGTCGGGTTGCTTTGGACCAGAGATCATTATACTCAACATGACATATTTGCACTTCATACAAACTTCAGGAGAGAGGTTGTAAATTACCAAGAAAATAGGCCAGGAACTATGTGTGCTACTGAGGGTTCAGTATGGATTCATTCCATCTGTGCACAACCCTAGTCTGAGATTTCTAATTTCATTTCCAAATATAGAATACTGCGCATCAATTTTCTTCCATTATGGACATTCAGCTGGATGAAGTATTTTTCCATCACATACCTGCTCATCAGCAATCCATCATAACCTTTTCTCATCATGTGAATTAGAAAATAAACGTTTTAAATGATGAATTATAGGAAGATTACCAAAATAACATTGAAGGGAGCTCTGCAATCTCTACATCAGCCTACGATTTTTCTTTCACCTTATACCGTGATGTCCCACATTTAGGACACTCTGAGAGAAATTCATATTCCTTTCTATATATAATGCAGTAATTTGGGCAGACATGTATTTTATTGTATCCCAATCCCATCGGGCATAATATTTTCTTGGCCTTGTAATGTGGATCTGGAAGATCGTTATCTTTTGGAAGAATTTCATTAATCAATTGTAGAAGCTCTGTAAAACTTCTATCACTCCATCCATGTTTCACCTTCCAGATAATAAATCATAACACCGCTGAAAAAACCGTAAAATCTATACAACTAGGATATAATGGTTTTCCAGCATCACCATATAGACACGCAACTATCGGTTCTATCTCAATTTGTTCTGCTATAATATCGCAAATCATTTCTTCAATTACCTCGGAGTTACCATATCGCTAATCATCATCATCAGTGACATTCCGTCCAGTTTCACCATGCCAAATACAGGGGTTGTAACTCGGAATAAAACCATGAAAAATCAGATGATCTTTTATCTCACTACTTTTCAACTTCTTCATATTCAAACATTTTAGACATGGACAGAAAAAAATGTCACTACTTGGAATATTTCGTTTAGAAATTTCCAAAAAGGCATAAACACCTTCCTCATATTCGTTTCTCATTCGATGTGCCATAATCCAACATTGACTCATTATTACCTATAAGAAATATCAAAAATATATATATTTTTACGATAAGAAAAATATATGTTTATATAAAAAAATCATAATTTTAATGTAAAACAATTTTGAAATATAAAAAAATATATGGGTATTTAAAAAATATGCTTGAATATTATTTTTAAAACAAAATATAGTTTGATATAACAGTTTTAAATTCCATTGAATCAAAGAAAACCATGGATCCTACATGGTTGATAGAACATTGGAGAAAATAGAGTAAACCTAAGAATCACCCCCACCCCCCGGAAAACCCCCAAAACACTCTAGACAGGCCCCCACCCCCTTGGACAACCCCCACACCCACCCACCCCTGGAACCCCCCTGGACACCCCCCCAACTCTCTGGGCAGCCACCCACCCCTGGACAGCCCCACCCCTCTAGACAGCACCCCCACCCCTCCTGGAAACCACCCCCACCCCTACCCCCATTGACACCCCCTGGACACCCCCAACCCTCTGGACAACCCCCACCCCCGGACAACCCCCAAAACCCTCAGGATAGGCCCCACCCCCGTGGAGATCCACCCACACCCACCCACCCACTTGGACCCCCCCGGACACCCCCAACCCTCTGGACATCCCCCACTCCCTGGACAGCCCCCACCCCTCTATATAGCACCCCCACCCCTCCAGGACACCACCCCTACCCCGCCCCCTGGACACCCCCCTGGACACCCCAACCCTCTAGACAGCTGCCACCCCCGGAAAACCCCCAAAACCCTCTGAACAGGCCCCACCCCCTTGGACAGCCCCCCACACCCACCCCCCTGGACACCCCCAACCCTCTGGACAACCCCCCACCCCCTGGACAGCCCCCACCCCTTTTGACAGCACCCCCGCCCCTCCTAGACACCACCCCACCCCAACCCCCTTGGAGACCCCGCTAGACACCCCCAACCCTTTGGACATCCCCCACCCCCTGGACAGCACCCCACCCCTCCTGGACACCACCCCCACCCCGACCCCCTTGGACACCCCAACCCTCTGAAAATCCCCCCACCCCCCGGACTACCCCCAAAACACTCTGGACAGGATCCACCCCCTTAGACAGCCCCCACACCCACCCACCCCCTTGGACACCCCCTAGGACACCCCCAACCCTCTGGACAACCCCCCCCCCCAGACAAACCCCCAAACAATGGTTTACATATATAAATTAGGCATGGTGAACAACTAAAAACACATACATATAATATATACTTCAGCATGAAATATATGGAATTAAATATTATTAAATATGGCTACTTAAATGATCGTATGATAATTAAAAATAACCAATGATATTCAACCAGTCAAATGATCACAAGTTTTCTCAATAACTAATATCATAATGAGGTAATGGATAATTCTATAAATCTTAAACATATTGTCAGAGCCTTGGCCAAGGCCTCAAAAAATACTAGGGTAATCCCTTATCATAACCCATTTTTATTTGGAATCATGAGACATAGCGATGCATCGAAGGGCCATAGAGGTCAACAACCATTACATTATATGTCTAATAGATTCTCATATAAAAGAGGATAAATATAAGAAACAAAAACACATGAAATATCATTTCTGAATTCGTACATTTAATCAATAACCATTCTAGGAAGTAATATAGGTGAATGAGATCATTAAATGTCAATGAAAACAAAAATTACCATCAATTTCGGGCATTCGCGAAACAAAAACAAACTAAATAGAAGTAGTTGAGACTTACGTGAATATTGCGAGTCGATCTAATAGATCTGGGGATGATAAATAAGATAATGATGGAAAAAAGAGGTAAGAGGGTTGGAAATGGAAGAATCTTACCTAGTTTAAACACAAAAATCGCAAAACATAAATATAGACTATCTGAAAAAAAACGAACGAAATAAATTCGTGGAAGGCTTACATGAGTGTTGTGAGTTGATATGAGAGATCTGGGGAGAGTAAAGATGATAAAAAATGAAGGAAAAATGAGTGTAATGCAGTGAGATTGACGACCAGATTAGGGTTTACCACGCGAAAGAGACGAGCCGCCAGACTGTCGATCAAAAAATTGTAAATTACAATCCACGAGGCTTGATAATTTTTTAAATGTTTTATAACATCGGTTATTTAATAACCGATGTTATAAAATGTTTTTTTACATTGATAACGGTAGTTATTATAATAACCAACATTATAAATGTATCAGATACAGATTTTCTAATGTCGGTTATTTTATAACCGACATAAAAAAAATCCACGTGTTGGTTTTTTATGTCTGTTATAGAATAACCAACGTAAAAAATACATCAGAAATCACAGTTTTTTTATGTCTGTTATCATATAACCGACATAAAAAACTTATGCGGGTTGTTTTGTTACGTCGGTTATCAAATAACCGACGTCAATAAGGCCTGAAAATCCACATTTATTATGTCGGTTATAAAATAACCGATGTAAAAAACTTTTAGATATCTCATTTTTTACACCGGTTATCAAATAACCGACGTAAAAAACACCGCGCTTTGGTTTTTTAAGTCGGTTATTTTATAACCGACGTAAAAAACGAACGTGCGTGATTTGTAACGTCGGTTATTAAAATAACCGACCTTAAAAATTTACTCACCACATTTTTTATGTCGGTTATAAAATAACCGATGTAAAAAACCACGTTTCACATATTATCATGTCAGTTATATATAACTGACGTCAAAAATAGTGAGGTAAATAACGTTTTCTGCACTAGTGCATATCAGGAAGTAGAGAAAGTAGTAAAAAAATGAAATTAATGTTACCTTGCCCATATTGTTGAAAATAAAGGAACTATTTAGATTAATGAAGTGCCTGTGGTAAATGAGTACCTTGATGTTTTTCCTGATGAGTTTCCTAGAATTATACCTGATCGAGAAGTTTAATTTTCTGTTGACTTAGTTCCTGATGCTAATCCAATTTCAAAACCCCCTTATAGAATGGCACAAATTGAACTTTCAGAGTTAAAGAAGAAATTGCAGGAGTTGTTAGATAAAGGTTTCATTCAACCTAGAACATCACCATGGGGTGCTCCTATCTTCTTTATTAAAAAGAAAGATTGTTCAATGAGACTTTTCATTGATTATAGAGAATTTAATAAAATCACTGTTAGGAATAAGTATCCTTTGCCTCATATCGATAATTTGTTTGATCAGCTCCTAGGAGCTCAGTATTTTTCGATGATTGACTTGAGGTCCGGGTACAATCAGTTGAAAGTAAAATAAGCAGACATTCCGAAGACCATGTTTCGTACTAGATATGGCCATTATGAGTTTTTAGTTATGCCTTTTGGGTTAACCAATGCACCTGTTGTATTCATAGATATTATGAATAGAATATTCCATGAGTTCTTGGATAAGTTTTTGGTTGTCTTCATTGATGATATTTTGATTTATTCAAAAATTAAAGATGAGCATAAAATTGATTTAAGGGTCATCATGAAAAACCTAAGAGAAAATAAACTTTATGAGAAACTTAGCAAGTGTGAGTTTTGGTTACAACAAATTTCATTCCTTGGTCACATTGTTTCAAAAAAGGGCATAATTGTTGATCCTGTTAAAACAAAAGTTGTTTATGAATGGGAAAGACCCACAAATATTATATAGATTCATAGTTTTTATGGTTTGGTAGGTTATTACCAGAGGTTTGTTAAACAATTTGCCTGGTTATCTAGTCCAATGACTAAGTTAACTCGAAAAGCTGTTAAGTTCATCTGGACAAAAGAATGGGATGATTGTTTTCAAAAATTGAAAATAATATTGGTGAATGCTCAAGTTTGGCACTACCTTACAGAAATGGTGAGTTTTTTATTTATAGTGATTCTTCGTTGAAAGGACATGGATGCATCCTTATGAAAAATGATTAGGTAATTGCTTATGCTTCACGTCACTTGAAACCTCATGAGTTATATTACCTTACACATGATTTGGAATTAGCGGTTGTTGTTTTTGATTTAAAAATTTGGAGGCATCATTTTTATGGAGTGAAGTGTGAAGTATATACTGATCAAAAATGTTTGAAGTATATATTCACTCAGAAATAATTGAACATGAGACCGAGGAGATTGTTGGAATTAATCAAGGATTATGATTTCACGATACTTTATTATCCATGAAAAGGAAATAAAGTGGCTGATGCTTTGAGTCAAAAAAGTAATACTTCATTAACCAGGTTAAGTTTGGAATGAGATCCTTTGGTTTTTGATTTGATAAAATTTGGTATAGAAGTTGTTGGTGCAGGAAATTATTATGTTTTGTATCAGGTGTTAGTGATAATATCTCTATCAAACAGAATAAAGCAAGTGTAGAAAGAAGATAGTGAGTTACAAAAAAGCTATAGTTTGTTTAGAAGGGTATGTTTTCTGAATTTAACATTGATAATGATTGTGTTTTGGGAATTGGAAATAGATTTTGTGTGCCTTGTGATTCACAGTTGAAGAATGATTTGTTTTGTGAAGCTCATAGTTCTCTGTTTTCAGTTCATCCTGGAAGTACGACGATGTACAGAGATCTTCAAGAGTATTACTGGTGGGATGGAATGAAAAGATATATTTCTAATTTTACTCTGAAGTGTTTGAATTGTCAGTAGGTTAAAGTAGAGTGGCAGTTACCAAAAGGGATGCTTCAGCCTTTACCAGTGCCAAAGTGGAAATTGGAAAAATTATCCATGGACATCGTTGTGGGATTATCGAAGACAGATCGAGTTAATAATGAAATCTCGGTTATTGTTGATCGGTTGACTAAATTTTATCATTTCCTTCCTATTCGAGATACTTTATCTCTAGATCAACCATCTCAGTTTTATGTTATAGAGATAGTCAGGTTGCATGGAGTTCCCCTCTCCATTGTATCTGATCATGATCCTAACATTTGGAAAGGCCTTCAGAAGTCATTGGATACTGAATTAAGTTTTAGTACATATTTTCATCCTCAATCATATGGAAAGTCAAAATGAAAAATTCAGACATTGGAAGATATGTTACATGATTGCTCGATGGATTATGAGGGAAGTTGGGAACAACATCTCTCTTTGAGTGAATTTTCATATAATAATAGTTTTCATTCCAGTATATATATGGCTCCATTTTAGGCCTTATATGGAAAGCGTTGTCAAACTCCAGCTTTTTGGGATGAAGTAGTGAAAGGAAGATTGTGGGACCATAATTGGTAGAAGATATGGCAAAGAAAGTTCAGTTGATTAAGAAGCACATGAGAACAGCTCAGAGTAGAGAGAAAAGTTCTACAGATAACTAGAGGAAGGATATTTCTTTTTAGGTAGGTGATCATGTCTTTCTCAAAGTTTTTCCCTGGAAAAGTGTGATGCATTTTGGTAAGAAGGAAAAGTTGAGTCTGAGGTTCATTGGACATTATGAAATTCTGGAGAAAGTTGGATCTGTTGCATACAGAGTGGATTTACCTCAAATTTTATCCCAGATACACAATGTTTTTCATGTTTCCATGTTGAGAAAGTATATACCAGATCCATCTCATGTTTTGAGCCCAGAGGTAGTTCAGTTGGAAGAGAATCTCTCTTATGAAGAAAAACCAGTCCAGATTATTGACTGTAGAGAGAAAGTGTTGCAGAATAAGGTAATTCACTAGGTAAATGTTTTGTGAAAAAACCATATGGTTTAAGAGGCAATGTGGGAATCTGAAAATTCAATGAGGGATAAATACCCCCACTTATTTTGATAAGTGAATAAAAATTATGAGGATGCAATTCCCAAAAGAGGGGAAGGATGTAACATCCTAGGTAAATAGAGAATAAGACATATTTCATATTTAGTAATATTTGTGAACTAAATGTTAATTTTACTTTAAAGGGGTTGCTATGTTCGATAGCGTACCCAATACACAACAATGGGTTTCTTTGAAATCTTATGTTGCACACTAATAATATAATATTATTATTTTAAAGGGTAGTTTAATCCTAGACATTTTATTGGTGGGAATGAAAAAAACTAACAACAATATTATTATACATGTTTGTTAAATGTATATACATTTATCCAACAAAATTTATAGGCTTAAAATGTGAATGAATTTAATTTTAAGCATAATTTACATTAAAAGGCCGATTTACCGCCTTTTAATGGAGAATCCTCTTTAAATATAGTATTGGTCACCTTAATACATTATAATTGACCAAATAAAATTATTCTTTAGAATGGGGATATCAAATTTTACTTAGGGTAATTTTTGGGTATTTTTCTGATAAAGTTCATTTTTAATGAATAATGAAAAATATTGTATTTTAATTCAAAAGTGCCTTTTAATCTAATTTATTTATATGGTTAGATTATCTTTTTAATTTGTTTTAAAGTGAAATTAAAATTTATTTTTACCATTTAATCCAATTTTGGGTATTTGAATTAATTTCATTTTGAAATTGGACATAAACAAGTATCAATCTTTTGATAGTTATTGTTTCTTAAAAACATGCTATTTGTTTTGATAACGGGAATTAATTTTAAAATTAATTAATACCACTTATTTGTTTTTAATTTGGATAAATAGACATCATATTTGAATTCGGAATATCAAATATAGCTTAGACTGAATTTTTTGTATATTTCTGAAAAACTTCAATTTTTTATGAATAATGAAACCACTTCGTGGTAGTTAAAAAAATTGACTTTTTCATTTAAATGAAATTTTACCACTTTTATGAATTGAATTTCAAAAATTTCACATAAATTTTTGTTATCATGAAGTAAAATATGGTTCAATAAGGTGAAAATAATTTTTGGTGAATAGTAACTTTTGACTTTTATTTACCGCGGTTAAAGGTAAATAAGTTAATCAAGGTAAAAAGAATATTATAATAATTCAAAATTACGTTAAAACATGTCCAAAACTTATTTTTTGAGTCATTAACAACCATCATCATCATTGGGTCGATTTTGGGACCCCATTGAGCCACTTGGGAGTGATAATGACAATTTAGATTAATTAACTTAAAGTAAAGGCAAAAATGTAAAAAGAAAATATGTTTTAGTAAATTAATTTTTAGAATGGGTTATATAAATTATCATTTAGACTATAAGTATTTATTAGAAATAAATGAAGATTTCATACATGATAGTATTTATTTAATAATTTTTAGACATCAAATAAATTAAATTGTTTATGACACAATAATGATAAAGTGTTTACCTCATTAATAAGTCATTTAAATATATAAGATTATAATGATTAAAATATTATCCAAACTATTCCAATTTTTAATGGATGATTTTATTTCGACCATTAGTCATCTTATATTTGACTATAATGATTTTTGGACCATTATAATCCGAATATCATTATATAAAAAAATAATGTTTTCACACCTTCCTAAAGAGCCCCTCCTCCCCCTTATAAAAGAAGACCACTTATAACAAATTACACACACCTCTCAAGAAATTTGGCTCATCTAAACTCTACCCAATTAATATCCCTACATCCCTATACTCCTCTTAGATTCATTCCCTTAGGCAGAAGGCACTTCAAGATGTTTTTTGGTTCAAACCAAAGGGAGTTTTCAAATTAAAGGTAACTGTTTCTCTTAAATCATTTTCTTTTATTTTACTTATCTAACCCCTAAAAACTTTCTATTCCTTTATTTTGTAACAAAAAAATTATCTTAAATAAACTAGGATATTGTTATGATAAGTATTCTAATTACACTCACACTCACCTCCATCTAATGGATGAAGAACATAATGTTTATGTGGATTGCAAACTAACGCCTCACGAAACGATGATTGTTCGATTTTATCCTACTGCCTCTAATGGTCTCCATTATGATGGAACTATATTTATATATGATATATATTATGTTAATGATTTTATTATTCTTATGTACTTCCAAATTATAGAAATATTTTATGGTTTCCAAAGTGGGTAAATACGATAATTTCATTTGAGGATGTGCGGACTACCGCCCCCTCAAAGTTATTTGATTTGTTAATGCCTTATATGGGATGTATAAAGGATGAAGTTAATGATATTATATATGATATTATACTGGAATTATAATATACCAATGTATCATTATGTTTTATTTCCATTAAAATAAGAAATATGAAAGAAAGTAGCATTAATGTGTACGTACGGCTTACCATCTGCATGAACGATTGATTTATTTTCTTACCTCTACATGTTATGTACTATTATTAATACATGTATATACTAGATATATATGATATATATGATATATAAATAATGAATATCATTCTTGATATAATGGACTAATGACCACATGGACAACTTGTAATATAAGGTGTTCATTTTTGACTCAAGTACCAAATATCGACAAAACAAACATTATTAACTTAAATGGTTACATAATGTTTATAACATGGTAATAACTGATATAAAAGGAATAATAATCTTGAAAAAGGTTCTTAAGAAATTAGAAATTAACGTTTGTTTATTATTTAGGAGATTAGATAATGATCGAGTCATATCGGACACGAGGTAAGGGACTTCTTCTCAATCTCATTTCATTGGGGAATATTTTGTTTTAATACACGAATTTCTTTTATACGCTGTATAAACACCCTTAAATTTTCTAATGGAATCCATTTCTGTGAAGCGTTTTACTAAATGAAAAAGAATTATGTTTCTTTTTAACGTAAGTGGTGACAATGACCTTTTCTACTACCGTGAGGATTATTTGATCATTGGATTCCTCAAAAATCCGTAATGTTTTTGAAATAAAATAAATAACTTATACTCTATTACGTATTTTTGGTATTGGAAAAGGTTTTGAAAATGTTTTTTTATGTCAATATATTTAAGTGATATATTGATATTGAAATGTGGAAATGTTTCCTTTCCTTTATATTTGTTGTATGTGATGTGATTTTATATTGGTACTTGGAAATTTGACGGGTGGTTATGTGATAAACCAAATGATGGGAGGTGCCGTGAATACCGGGATGGGTGGTTACATTATAACATCCAATGCATTGGGTATGTAAGTCGGCCGTATGGCTATTCCATTTAGTGATATGTGTGGAAGTCGACCGTATGGTTATTCCATTTAAGTATGTTTATGTCCCAAGTTACCTTTATATGTTATGTGTTCTTTATATGGGTTTTATGGTAATACTTTGATTACAAAGGTGTAAGTAATAATCTTTTATTCAGGGGAGAGTATTTACTACTTCATAACGGTGAAAAGTATTACTTATGTTAAAGTATTCCTGGATTGCTTTTTGTTTTGAAAAACTTACTATTTTCCTTCTTTGTGTATCCCTTACTGAGCTTTATATGCACATCCCAAGTTTTTGAAATGTTTTTTCACAGGATATAATGTTTAATAGGGTCAAGGATGAGATCAAGGAAAAGTAATTCTATCTTAAACATGGAACTAGACATGAATCCTTTTTTCAAGAGTTTTTATTTTATGAAAAAAATATAAACTGTATTGAAGTGTCTACTTTGTAATATTTTGAAATGTAATAGTTATGGAATAACTCTGTAAAACTCTAAACCTAAAAAGATCCTCAATGTGAATTATTCATTTCATTCAAGATTATTGAATGTTTTAAGGCTGGGTCCTTATACTTTTTGGCTATTATAATGTCATAATACATATTGTATATTTATACCATATGTAATTTTTACCCAAAACATTGACTATCATGGAAAATTATAAAAAATTAACTATTGCATAATTTCATCATAATGATTTCAAGAATAATATTTATTTTATCCAAATATTTTTTGAAACATGAGAATCTAATATTTTAAATAAAATTCATTATTTACTGGAAAATACTAGTTTTGACTACACAATCAACTTTTGAACCCTTATAAAAATTACATTAGATATCATGGAATTATAATATAATTTATACTTAAATAAATATTAATTAATAATACCATTTCATGATTTTTTTTCACAATTCTTGAATATATCAAAAACGAGTATAATTTAAATTATATATATATTTCCCAAATATAAAATTTTTGTTTTTTTTGTCTCAAAATATTATTCTTCAAACGTCATTATATAATCATGTATATATTTAAAGAAACAATTAAAATGAATAAATATAACCATTATTTTATTAAAAATAAAATATAAAAATTCATTCTACTATGGTCTTGATAAAAAACCCCTTGTTACACCAGCATATGACCTAAGGGTAAGGTGTGAGATGGTGGTAATTTTCATGGGTGTTTCATCGAACATTTTTTTGGTGGTGATCTCGATATGCTTGAACATATCTTGTAAATGGATACACTTATGTTTTATATGTTGAATCTTGACTTGGTCATTGTTAATGGAAATTTATAGTGACACCTTCCCCCTTATAAGCTCTGATAAATGGGATTTATAGGGTATAATCCTTCAATTAAATTCCATCCCTTCTTCCTTATGTGTCAATAATATTTTATGATACCCTTAAAATATAATAATATTAATGGTCATTCTAGAATGGATATATTATCAATGATTGTGATCCTTAATGGTATTCTATAACCAGCAATCAAAATATGGCTATATTATATAATGGTTTATAATAACCAATATTGTGAGTGTGTTTTCTATAACTTCATTACATAAAAAAGAATATATTCATTCAAAAGAGAATTCATTTTAGAATATTTTGGGTCATTAAATTCATCCCCCATCAGAAATTCCTCGGTTGAAATTTAATTTTATACACTAAAATAGATGAGGGTAATTCGTTTTCTTCACATATTCTATCTACTTTTCTGCATCTCATAACTTGTGGTTTCACCACTGTTATTTGATAATTTGAGATATCTATTTTTATGCTACTTTGTCTCAATAATCTATGATCTCTATCGAATAATACTTATATTTTTCTCTAAGGGTACCAAATTTTGATTCATTAATTTTGAGTGGTTTCTTATATAATTCATAATATAGATACATGGAAAACATCTTGTACTCGAGTTTTGTTAGGTGGAAGTTTTATTTGATTGGTCATAGCTCTGATGTGTTCAAGGATATAAAACAGTTCAATGTATCTAGGACAATGATTTCCCTTCTCCCCAAAACTCCTAAATTTATTTTATTTTGATATATGAAGTAATAACTTATCTTCAACCTCAATTTATATGTATCATCAATTATTTTTCTCTTAGGTTTTCTGTCAACTTTTCCCAGAATTCATATATAGATTAATAGTTTGAACCATTACTGTCATCTCTTAGATAATACCTTGCCCCATCATCTTATTATCTCTAACTTCATCCCAAAATGTTTTAGTTTGAAAACACTTCCCATATAAATACTCATAGGGTTCAATTTGACTTCCAAATATAGATTCAGTTGTTATAGGAGAACTCCACTAGGGGAAGAAGTAGTTACTAAAATCCTTGTAAATCCATTAAAGATGATCTCATTATATCCTCTACAAATTTAATGGTTATGTTAGACTGACCAACTATTTGAGGGTGATAAGTATTGTTGAATCTCAACTCTACGTCCAATGACTACTTAAGGATTCTCTAAAACATTGAGGAAAACCACATATATTAATCAGATATAATAGATAGTGGTACTCATTGCAATCTTACCACTTATCTTATATATATCATAGCGAGTTGGCCAAGTGAAAAATCTTCCTTGATAGTAATGAAATACACTAACTTTTAAAGGTGATCGAAAACCACCCAAATGAAATTATTTCATTTATATGTGCTAGGAATTCATATCATAAAATCCATGGTATTGTTTTCCAATTTCTTTGTTGGTATGAGAAATGGTTGCATCATACACTAAGACATTTTTCTTTCTTTTTTGACTTATTTTAATTCAAATCATCATGGTAAAAATCAATTAATCCGTATATTCATGTTATCTTACCATAATTTTTTCTTTGTAACTGTATACAACTTAGAAATTGCAAGGTGAATATATAAGGATGATCTATTCAAATCATCTAGAAGTTCCCTCCCCAGTTCCGGTTTTGATGTGACTCATATTTAGGTTCCAAACCTTACAGGTTCACATTTAGTAAAGTTTAACACTAAAATGTTCACAATATTTTTCTATGGCATATTTTCAACATTTTGGTACTCTTTGTTCCACATAAGAATGAATGATTAGGTAGTTATTTTAGAATGGTATGATTAAGTTCCTTTTGTGAATCCTAGATCCATTCTTCCCATACGCAAGATGATGGTTCCATTTCAACAATCATCATAGATAAGGTTTCATGATCCTTTTTAATTAGAAGTTCCCCACTTTATTCAACTTCCTCGGGTAAAAATGGATTGAATAGTTATAATCATTGATTATTTTTAACCACATTTATTAGAACATATTGAGCTCCTTTGTGGGAATATTTTCTTATGCAATTTATGATCCATATATATGTCACACTTTTCCTAGAAGAGATAATTATACCAAATAATCATTACAAAGAAAACTACATACAATTACATATAATGAATTGGTTAGTTCTTCACATCAGTATTTGAATGTGTCTATTTTTGGGTTGTTCAAATGATTCTAAATTTTCTTAGTGTGGAAAAATTGCAGACTAGGGTAATATCACTTGAGGATCTTCCTAGTTTTTCACTCTAATTCACCTAAATTACTCATTTTTCATTTCAATTATTTTCTGAAATCATTGAAAAAATATGGGAGAGTATAATGAAAATTCCAATCTAGCATGAAATGAAAATAGAATGGGGTTAGAGAGAATGTACTCAGGCAAAGGGTTTAGTTTTTTGTCCTCTCATTATTCACATTGTTTGTTTAAATTCAGTTTGATAGTGGAATTATTAAATCTCATGAATGTAATATTATCCTTTAATTTATTTAGAGTGAATTATTTTATACCTATGAGAATTCTTTTCCACACTAAACTCCACCTCCTCTGATAATCATGGTTTATGAAACCCCTTAATCGAGAGTGTGACATCATCCAAGACCCACCTCCAACATATTCCATTTCTTCAATTAAACAACTCAAATACACCATGTTAATAGGTAGTTCTCAAAATAAGAGGGGTATAATTGAAGAATAGAAGTTATTTTAATATTCATTTTAGGGTGGTAAATATCCACACCCATACACTTCACCCTCATACACAACAATTATAAGTAGAACTTTCCGAATTGAAGAACAGAATTAAGAAACACCAAGATCCTCCACCAATGATAAACATACAATAGTTCACTCATTATCAAGTGTAAGATTTCATATTAGAAGGAATGAGAAAGGGATAAATATGGAGAGAAATTAATAGAGAGTGTAAATATATGGAACGATTTTATTAGAACTGAATACACGAGTTACATTAAATGAGAATAAAAACTAAAGAAGATATAAATGTAAAATAGGGAAACTGTAGTACCCATTCCATCGATATCTGATCTTTTTTCAGTGGTACATCACCATCCTATCAATAGAGGGAGCATTTCATTATGTATTTATTCATTATTTTCTTTAATATCATATTCTATCTTGGTAAAATTTTACTATTTTAACTTTAGATTTTGTATCAAATATTTGAATGTAACTTTTTAAAATCACCTCATTAAATATTAAAGGATATCAGTTATCTTATATTTCCTAGAAAAACCACCATAATATGGTTTGAGAAGATACATGTGGTGTAAATTCTTTCAGTTGTTATGGGCCTCTACATGGATGTGGTGCACCAAATTCCTTCATGTCCACAACTCATTTTTCACTTTCTTTTTTAAAACCAAGCCATTACCATATATTGTATGTGCATGGTGTATCTCACTCTGTGAGTTGTGGCCTACAATTTGGAATAACCTACCACTTCTATATTGAAACCATATGTTTCAACTAAAACATCACAATACATCAATTAATAGGCCGTATCCCAACTTGGGGAGCACGCAGTGTAGTGGTGGTTCCAATGTCGCAACTAGTCCATAGATCTTCATCAATGCATTTGAGCCTTCAAATTTTTTATATCGATCCATTGTTATCATGCATGAAATATTATTCTTTGAAATATGTTTCCATGGAATCACACAATGTTATAGAGGTGATCCATAGATATCATGAACTTGGAGCTTTCCTTTTATGGTGATGGAATACTTGAGCTCGAGCTCCCCAAGAGCAACCACGGTATTTCCCAACATGTTCAAGACGGTCCGATGATGTTGAGAAGTGGAGGTGATGATGTGGAAATGTTCGATAAAGGAAGGTCACATGTTCAAAGAACAATGGTGGCTTTTCATCAGTTAAGAGTAATAAAGATGTTGAGATTGTCCCACAGTAGAGTTGTAGTTAGTCAACCTATTACATATAAGAAATCCCATGGCATCCAAGGCTCGGTAGGCTACTATGGTGATGGCCTCATGCATACAAAATGGATTTCTTGGCCAGTTGACTCTCTTGGGAAAACTAAATGAATTACAACCCCTGTTTGAGGGATATATTTGGATGAAGATATTTTTTATACCTATAAATGTTGTGAAACACTTAAAATAATTATTCCATAATTTCTTAAATAAGATAAAACATCAATTTTCAACATTTATACTTTTTTCTAGGTTAATTCTTCATTTTAAGTTTCCTAATTTTATTAAAACAATAAATCATATGGAAATATATTTTAAAACCATTAAATTTTTTATAAAATATTAAAAACAATTTCATGAAAAATGAGAGAATCAAATACCCCCACACTTTAACTATGAATTTCCTCAATCATTTAATCTAAATATTAAATTAAATGGACCCCCACTGCAACAAATATTTTAATTCCATGAAGTAAAATTAAATTACAATCAATGTTAAACTTGATTTCAATGTTATAAAAATAAAAAATCAACTCAAATTCTAATTTTTCAAGGAAAAAATAAATGAAACTATTTTAATTTTTCCACCATTGAAAATGGTGTAAGTCCTCCTTTCATTTATTCAAGATTCTCATTGCATTACTATTTATCATGAAAAGTCATGATCTACCCAAATTTGAAACATTTTCTCTCATCAATGATTTTATAAATTTAGGTAGAGTTATTATCATGCCATTAATACATTCAACATTGCACAATAATAAAAAGGATATACTTTCTACACTTTTTAAATACAAAAATCAAATAAAATAATGGTGTCTTTTCAATCATGTCTCCAATTATTTTGAGGCATATAGTTGGTAGGAATTTATGTTTAAAACCTTGAGGCCCAAAGAGGATGGATATACCTTAAATAATAGTACATGATATCAAATGTAAATTCCCTAGGAAAATTTCCCATCAAAATTGTGACAACACGCAGTTCTAAATACTTGATGTTAGGTCATGATCAATAAAAGCATAATGAAATATTTTCACCTTCATTAATTTTCTAAACATTATTTACTTATTTTTATCTATTTATTTTAAAAATTATTTCATTTTTTTCGAAGTCAATTATTATAAAAAACCTCACATTCACCACCAAAATAAATAGAAAAAAAATCATTGGTCTGATGAAGGAAATTTTTTATTTTTCTAAGTATCAAGAGATTCTTTATTTTTTTCCAAAAAAAAATTAATTAATGTAAAATGGAAAAATAAAAAACCTTAGCCAAAATTCAAAATAGTATCCCCACACATTTTCCTTATAATTTAGTGTATCCATTTCACCAGGTCGTACCTCATCCCACAATTTAACTTTTAAAATATTATAGAAATACCATGAGGAGGGTAGGAATGGATATAAATGGATCGAATTGCGACTTATTCCTAACAATGTAATTCATGGAATCTAAGGGACAAAATAGGATCAATGTAAAAATTTCTCTCATAGATAATGTCTTGAAAATTAAAATACCTCAAAAAATTAAATGTGTCCTTTGTTCAATCATAGTATTCAAAAGTTCTAATTCAAATTTTAAAAGGAGAAATTCCCTAAGATCACTAAATAAATATTCTCAATATATATATATATATAATGTATTTGTTATAGAAAACCTCTTTGGTATTAAATCATATGAATTATTAAAATCACTAATGACATCCAATATTAATAACAACTCAATTCACATGAATCTTATAAATTGGAAGTATTAATAATTGTACAGAAATTTAATTTACATGAATCAACCAATTCCATAAAATTATGATTCGTTAAATTAACATATATATATATATATATATTTCACTATAATTATGAAATTTTCCATCTTATTCATTCAATATTATTAAAATTTAAATCTAAAACATGGGATCTTAGGGTTCATATAAAACTCAAGTGTTCTAGATAAGTCAATTAAAGAAAAGATCCTAGAGTGAGAATGAAATTTCCAATTTAACACAGTTTCTGAAATGTTTTAGTTTCAAATAGAATTTTAAACAAAATTTCAGAGATTTAAAATATAAATAATAAAATAATGAACTACCCTTTATACAAGAATCTTAATTAATTTTACTTTTTCTGTTAGGTGGTTGATTTATTCCATCATTGAAATAAAAAATAAAATAAATCATTAAAAACACAAAAACCATGTCATTAAAACTCAAAAAGATAGAGGGATTGGTATTTATTATAAATTAATTGTTATTATTGAAATTTAAAATTCCTATAAATAAAATATAATGATAAAGCTTCATTTAATATCCAAAGTGGGCCCTAGGTTTTGACTACCTCTGGATGGGCAGTGCCATATATCATCTGTAATATGTTGGTGGGTGGAGTTTCTTGGATTTGTGCAACAACATGTTTCCTTTTCCAGCTTAAACTTATTTTTTGAGGAATATTCTATTTATAGTGTAAAAAAATATTTAAACTTCACAATAAGGTACAAATTTAGTGGCATGGGTATTATAAATTACGAATCTTCCACTTTCTTGGTTCCCACTTGTGAAACATCCTCTAGGATTTTTAGTTCATTATCTATATGGGATGTTAGAATTTCATATTCAAGGCGGTGTTTAGAATGTAATTTCACATGAACAAAATATAAACATGAATAATAAAAATCAAAATATTCTTTTTTCATTATAAAAAACCACTTTATTTTTTTTCATCAGAAAAACCACTTAAATCTCATAGTGATCCCCTTGAAATTTATATTCAACATGGTCAGGGTGGTCCACGGGTTCCTTAGTAGTCACATGTTCTTGTTCTTCATATTCCATAATGAAAATATAGGATTTATAAAAATATTAAAATTCAAAAACATTCGAGGAGATACTCATGTTAGTTAAATTTTATTATGTAATATAGAGTTTAATATAAGATTATATATGTATATTAGTTTAGTTTCACCCTATTTTTATTGGTAAGGGACTCTTTAAGTTGAATCTCCCCAAATAGAGAAATGTAGTCAGAATCCTCTAGCATTTCTTGAAAATACACTACATGGATGGATTATTAGTTTTAAAATTCTAGATAGATATGAAATTGTGCTACCTATTTTATATTGTAATATATGGGGAGATCATATTTTGCATTATACTCATTCCAGATGTTTTCTAGATCCTATTGATCTCCGAAACATATCTTAGCTATAAATTATTCTTCTTAAATCACATACAAAAATGGTTGAGCAATGTAGAATTGATCTTAAAGTACTGCATACTTTACCTCCTTAGGTAATTCAAAATCATAGCTGAGTGGAGAAATATCTTCCACCACTATATTAGGTTCTTACTCTTATTCATGTTCAATTTTATCAAATAATGCATGAATATATTCAGCCACCCTTTCTTCTGGGATCTTTAGTTTTCCTATATATTCCCTATGTTATTGGACTTTCACTCTATTATAATCAACATAATTTTGTTTTTTTCTCCACCTATGAGTAATCTACCAATGAATAATAGTCAGAATTTGAAAAAAAATTGAATATTTATTTTTTTAGTATTTTATAAAAAAAGAAACAGATTTACAATGTGTAATGAAAAATTAAGTAAATAATTTTTTATATCCCCAACAAAAAAATATGGTTTGAATAACACTGTAACAGGGAAATAAAAACGCTAATACATTTTCTTAGTATAAAAATATGGCTAACCAGGGTCTTCCCAATTGAGGATCTTCATAGTTTCTAACATAATAATTATAATTCACCAAATCTAATTAATTTTTTGAAAATAATGAAATTAGATGGGATAAAATAATTCAAATTAAAACCTAACATACAATGAAAATTGAATTTGGTTAGAGAGAAAGTACTACGACTAAGGTTTTAGTTTCAAGATCATTCATTATTCAATTTTGTTTTATAAATTTAGTATGATATTTCAATTATGAAATACCATGCATGATATACTAGCTTTAAATTTATTGAGTGTGAAGTCATGTAGTCCTTGGATAGATTCTTTAGCACACTATACTCGGCCTCCTCTAACAATAAATGTTGATGACATACCTCAGTCAAGAGTGTGGCATGTTCTAGGACCCAAATCCATCATATTCTATTTTATACATTGAAAAAATATTCTCTACCATGTGAAGATTTCCAAAAAAATGGAAGGGAGTGAAAATATGTATATTAAAGAATATAATTCAGTTTGATATTCTTGTTATGATAGATAATAACCACACTAATACACTTCACCCTCATTCAATAAAAATGGAATCAAATTGTTTATAATTGAAGAAATAAATTCTGAAACACTAAGATCCTTCCCCAAATACATGCCTTTGGTCAATAACTCATTATCAAGTGTACAAGTTCATGGGGGAAAGAGTGAGAAAGAGGGAAAACGATAGATAAAAATGGAGAGTGAAATAAGATATAATAATTTTATTAGAATAGAATGAATGAGTTACATGGAATAAGAATAAAAAAAATTGGAATAGGTAAAAGTTAAATAGTGGAGAATAATCTCCTTGACCACTAATGTCAAATCCTTTTTATGTAGAAAAACACTCTTATTTATAGTGGGAGGAATGCCTTATATCATTATTCCGTTGTATCATTAATATATTATTTAAACATAGTCAAAGTTTATTATCTTAACATTAAATTTAGGATATCTATTTTGAATGTATCTTACTAAAATTTGGAAGTTAAATCAATGAGGATATTAATAATTTTAAATATTACACCAAAACACTCCTAATATGGCATGAGAAGATCAAATACAACCTAGACATCTTCACAAGTACATGGCCACTGCATTGGTGGAATGTAGAAAATTCATCCATAGCTGAAACTACTTTATAAATTTATTCTTCAAAACAATGAAATTGTTACACATAGTGTCTTCACAAGATAGCTCACTCTTTGTAGTTCAGCCTCCCCATTGCATAAAATACCACTACAATATTGTTACTCTAAGACACAACTTAAAAATCATGGTAAATCGTGAATTAGTCCATCTTCCACATTGGTGAGCCTAAGAAACAATGATAGTGGAAACACTGTATCTGGAATATATATTTTCATGAATAATATTGGATATTCATAGTGTCTATATTTAGACCTCATTAGCATGCATGACATATTATTCTTGGAAATTCATTTCCCTGGTATTGCTCAAACTTCTAGTGGTGAAATATGGGGATCATGACCTCCACAATGGCCTTTGATGGCGACACAAGGCTTGATCTTTAGCTCCATGGTGGCTACCATGGTAGTTCCCAGTGATTTAGATGGTGGTCTGGTGATGTCGAGTGTTAGGGGATATGTGGGGGAAATGTCTAACTTGGATGGGTTGTATGTCTGATGTAAAATAACATCATTTTTATTAGATAATAATTTTACCCATATCGAGATTGCAATAAATCTATGCTTCAATTAGTCCATAAATTTTATATAATAAATCCAGTGTAATATGAGGATTTGAAGCCTAATACATGGATGATCTCCCACAAACATTATACACAAATAAAAAAACCGGTTATACCAACACACATGGTCTGATGGGCCTTAGCCCATTCCTTGCGAGCTTTGACCTATGTATAGACAAATATTCTTATACCATACTAGAAATAGTTTTATTGGGATTACTTGGATGACCAACCCAAATTGATTGGATAAATTTATTTTATCCCTTGGTTGATGGCCAGCTTGTACTTGCCATATTTTCTTTACATAAAAATGTTCAGAAAACTTTGTATAATTATAACAAAAATTCATAAATATGATCAAAATTTAATTTTTAACAATTTTATTATCTTTTATCTATACTAATTCTTTAATTAAAATTTCCCATAATTTTGTAATATAATGAATTATAATGGAATATTGATTAATGGAAATTTAAAATCCTTATAAAATGTTTAATGATATTAATAAATAATGAGTGAATAAATCATTAATTATTCAGAGTCATAGGATATTACATTATCATCTTGCATGAGTAAACAAACCAAGAATATTTTTGGATACATAGCTATTGATCACAAATCATTCCCCATGGGTGGGTAATTTGAGCACAGGTGCACTGATTATCTACGTCTTTAACTCTTTAAATATCTCCCCACATTTATCAATGAAGAAAAAATTCCCTCCCCTCTTATTTATCATGGTTTATGGGCCTTAAAATCATGTGATGTTTCTAAAAAACTTAATATTGTACCAATATAATCCATGAAAACTACAATTATATATCACAATTGTTGTTCTAGACCGTCTTTTAATTTCCTCCATCTTTAAAGGATCTATAGACATCCCTTTGTTGGTGATGAAATTCTACAATAATTTTACTTTCTCTATTTAAAACACACATTTATGGTACTTCACATAAAAATGTTCCATTTTCAAGGTCTTAAGGAAAAAAATTCAAACTCCCCTTATGTTCCTCCTTTATTGTTGTGTTGATAACAATATTGTTAACAAAGGCTACCACAAAATTAATAATGTAATACCTAAAGACTCTAGCCATTTTGTTTTTAAAGATAGCATGACCATTTGTTAGTCCATAACGGAATCAATATAAGCTCACAGTGACCATAACATGTATGAAAATATGTCTTTAGGATATCCTCATTCATCAACTTTATATATTATTATCCTAATCGAATATATACATTGGAAATGTACTGGTCTCCAAGAAGATGACCAAGCAAGTTATTATTCTACGGAAGAGTATACTTTTTCTTTACCATAATCATTTTGACCTCACAATAATCATTTTGCTGTCACATTGATCCATACTTATTCTTGACGAAAAGTACTTACCTACACAACTGTGAATCACTTGGTCATACAAACCCTTCATCGACATTATATTGTAGTTACTTATGTTTATCTTCAATTTCAACAATGCTAATTGGATATGGAGACTTGGATAGTGAAAAATATATGTGTATAAGTTATATTGATAACTCATTCTCTTTATAAATTAGTAATAATAAGAAATTATTCAAGGAAGACATCGATATGTTATTTTAAAATGTTAATCTCATCTAGGGTTATATTTTACTTAGTGTCAATTATTTGAGCCCGATAAAATTTCAAATAAGAAAATAACATCCATCATTGAGATGATTATTTAAATGGATATACATCATGCTCCTTATGCTTTTCTATATTCAGAGGAAGACTTATAATATAGAGGGTGATTTTCTTATCTCAATAATTTATATAGGATCTGTAAAAGGAAATCCAATACATACCCAAGATAGAATTTAATTATAATAAAAGGAGAATCACAATGTTTATTAGAAAATTCAGACTTCAATTATTGATAGGGGAAAAGTTATATACTTGGGATGCAATATTTGATGCATTTTAATTTTCACTGATAAATTGTATTATAGGGTTTGAGGTAGTGTTTGAATAGTTCCACTAAACTTTCATCATATGAAAAAATTCATAAAACCATATCTGTGTATGATATTTGATGTTCATGAATAGATGATAATCCTACCTTTTACTATTTGATTCTAGTTATAGTAATTCACCTCATTCAAAATTGACTTATGGATGATAATTTATAAATTTTTTAATTATTCATTGGATGCTATGAATATTGAAGGGATATCAAATAAAAGACAAATATTCCTTAATCAGTGAATTTCAGGGTTTCAATATCAGCTATCCATGGTCTATTTCATAACATTAAATTTTATATCCATTTTGTTCCCTTCATAATGGTTTGTAAAAATAATATGATTAATGAAAGTATATCCCATGAGAGTGTTTATCTAGGTTTATAGTCTTATGAATCCTCATTTTTCACCAGATATAGGTTGGGTTAATGTATAATCTTCCCTTTTTAGGGATATTACCCCATGGTATAGTTGAGCTAGATCCATGTCAACATATAATATCCAGACATGGATTTTATTTAATGGAAACCACTAAATCTATACTTTAAAAAAAATTAGGGTTTTTTTTCATATTCCTGTTATTATACTAATAGTTTCAATAAGGTTGTCTAATCCTAATTAACATAAATAACTAGACCTTTTTCTGATAACAATTATTAGAAGCCACATCTTCTATAAACTAGTTTTCATGATTTATTATATAAATAGACACGTAATAAAATTCCAAAAGATCAATATACCTAGTTTATTTGGGTAATTATATACATATCACAATATATTGTAATCAAAATACATTTAAATTATTGAATAAATTCATAACAAGCCCTTAAAATTCCATTTTTCTTTTAAAACATCGTAGGATAACATGAGGATGTACATAAGAAATGGGTGAGATATAAATCACAATAATGAAATAATCAAAGAATACTATGATTTAAGTAATACATGAGTTTCAATGGGTATATCATGGGGTCATAAAAGTGCGAGGATCATAAATTCTAACAAGGATTAATTATATAATATGATAACACCAAGTAATTATATCAATGTGAAAAGAACATAAAACATGAAATCATAATCTTAAGTCATGGATAACCACTAAGACATAATAACATCATGTGTTTAGAATGAAATCCCAAGCGCCACACATGGAAAAAAATGAGGTAAAAAAATTATCCAATTCATCATATATATATATATAATTTCTATCCAACCTGTCATATTCATATCATGTATATGAATTTGTGGTCAACATATATCATAAAAAATAAGAACATATTTCTGGACTTTAGTACCAAGAATAAGTAGGTGGGTTACATACCTGGAATTCCCCAGTGAATTAAGGATAGGTATATCTATATGAATACCCTTGAGTAAAACTAGGTTGAGAATTAGAAACACAAAAGTTTTGTATGGAAAATCATGAGATAATTTCTATATCATAATGGGTGTATATAAAGGTTCATAGAAGGGTATAATGAGAGTGAGAGGTAGTCTCTAATTACATGGGAATAATAATAATAGTAAAGGGATGTATAAAAACACATTTAAACATAACAAATTGGAAATAAAAATGATTAGTACAAAGAATGGGATTGAATTAAAAGGAGGATAGAATCCCTTATCTTGAGAGGGAGCCTCTAAAATTTTGGGAAAATATTGAGTGGGATTTAGAAAGGGACAAGGAGAGGAAAATTATTATCTACAGTTTTTTCATGAAGAATAGTGTGAGTTTTGGTGATTTTTTAAAGGTGACACATATTTTTGGCCATGGATGCCTTCTATAGTATTTATTACATCACTTTAATGCCATTATGATGTCGTAATTCATAATTTATATTTATACCAAATTTAATTTTTACCCAAAATTTTATCTATATCAAAGATGTATAAAAATTTCAACATTTAATAATTTTAATGCAATGATTTGAAAAAATATTTTTTTAACAAAATAAATCTCTAAATATGAGAATTTATATTTTTGAATAAAAAACAATATTTACTAAAAAATAATAGTTTTTATGAAAATAACAACTTTTAGAACTGTATAAAAACTCCATTGGACTTTAATAAATTATATTTTAATTTATCATTAAATAATAATTAATTAAATAAATAATTTTCAGGATAATATTTTTTTACAAAAATCTTGAATTTATCAAAAAGAATGTTTTAATTGAAACTATATTTATATATTCTAAAAATAAAATTTCTATTTCTTTTTATAAAAATAATTTTTTTCCAAAATCATTATATATTCATTTTTATATATAATGTAATAATTAAAAGGGATAAATATAACCATTATTTTATTAAAAAAATATATAAATTCAAATAACCAAGATCTATATATATATCCTCTTATTACACCTGTGTATTCTCTATGGGTATGGTGTGAGATGGTGGTACATTCATAGGGTGGTTCAACAAAAATGGATTTGAAGGTGATCCCTATGAGCATGAAATTATCACATAAATGGGTTCACATTTCTTTTAGTTATTGAAATTAGGATTTTTATTGGTCAAGGTTAAATCACTATGATGCCTACACCCTTGGAATCTATGATAAGTTCGAATCACATGGAATGATTTTAAAGGTAGAGACCACAATTTATTTCTTCCATGTAAATTATACTTTTATCATAACCCTTAATATATACCAATATTAATTATCACTATAGAACATATATTATATAAATGGATATAATGGTTAATTATATTTAATAAATTTTGCGAAGAATTATGGATAATTTCTATATTTTTCCCAAATAATCAATATAGTGTGTGTTTTTTCTATAACTACATTACACCATAAAAAAATTTCCATTAAAAAGGAATTTAATTTATAAAATTTCATTTTGTTCACTCTGGGTCTAAAACCCAATTATATCCTCATATATTGTCCTACCCCTAGTCTAGTCGATAATATATTCCTCAAAGTGGGTATCCTAGTTAGTGCAAGTCTTTTAATATAACGTCACCTAATCCATATTCTTGGTTGAATGAAACTGGGCCACACCAATGCATAATCCACTCTCAATCCCTTTCTACCACTCATTTTAGGGAATAAGTGTACTTACCACATGATATTAAACTGCATTGACCAGTCAGGTTGTAATGACCCAAAGATTCATTAATGGAAAATCCCTCTTGATCCAGTTAAATGTTTCTTTATGAAATTTTTTTTTATAAGATGTCAACTTCTTTAGTTTTACGTTAAGATTTGTGACCGTTACTTTTACAGCCGTTGAACAGTGATCATCTGAGTAGTATAAATATAAGGCTTTAACTAAACCATTTCTACTCAGACAAAGGAAGCGATGGCCTCATCCAGTAGAATTTCCCCTTACGAAGCCCATTTGTCGGAGCTCGTAAAAGAGGTGGCGTCTTTGGGCTTTGCCCTTGACCAAGCCCAAGATGAGCTTCATCAAGTCATGCTCGAACGCGATCGTCTACGGGAAAAGTGGAAGTTGATTGAAATTACCACTCAAGCTATGTTATCCGAGCCGCCCCAAGAGTCTGTCACCATCGCGCACCTTACCCTTAGGTCTTATGCGGCTATTTTAAGGGGTTATGTAACAAATAAATATCACCATGTTCATGTACATTATTTTTTTTGTATATAATAATAAATATAATTTCTAGTCATTTTTGATACATTGTAATTAGTTTTTAAAGTACAAATGGTGTTTTTAGTTATTATTTAATTAAGAATTATATTTTATTAAATTAAAGGATTTTTGAATTAAATAATATTTTTTTAATAAAATATTATTATTAATATTAAATTAATTGTTATTAAATATAAATGATCTTATGAATGCAATTAAAATTTTTATTAAGGTTTGAAAGCCATTTCTGTCAAAACCCGTGAATTTTTTTATAAATGTCGGTTTTTATTTTAAAAGACAAAATTCACATATTTAGAAAATTATTTAGATAAAATAAATATTATTTTTGGAATCAGGACGTCGAAATTATCCAACGGTGAATTTTTCATAATTTTCTGAGACAGTCAAATTTTTGGGTAAAAATTAAATACCATTTAAATATATAATGTGTTTTATGACATCATAATGACCCAATGGTGATGTAATAAAATACCATAATCCTTATGTTCGGACAATATGTGTTTTATCATTAAAATAATTAGGTTTTGGGTTTGTTTAACTTACTTTTCAAAGCATTAATGGAGCCCTCAAGACTTATTCAACACTTTTCCTTTTTAAATTAATTTCCATGGGAGTGTGACTCACCTCCACATAAGCAACCCTAATTTTTTAATAAGTTCGGACCTTGGACTTGTAAAATATTGTTTTCTTCTTTCATTTTCCAGAAACTAGGGGCAAATACCATGGGATGGTTTGTGGTTTGGATTATTTTAATATAAGGGGTCCCAAACCTAAATAATAAAGAATTCTCTCACCTTTCCTATATAAACCCACCCAATCTCTCACTTCCTCCTCACTCAAAGCCCTTGAAGTTCGTCCAACCTCTGCCCTACTCTCTCAATAATCCTCTCAAGGTGCCCCAAGCTCCCAAGAAGCCTCTCACAAGCCTCTCTCTAGCCTTTGGAAGCACACTTCCAAGTAAGGGGTTTTCTTCCTTTCTCATTTTTGTCAATTTTCGTTAAGTTGTATTGCCCTTTTATTTTCAATTATGAATGTTGGGGTATGGTTTTTCACCTCTCCCATACTGTCCTCTTATTGTTTGAATGATGGGAGACCCCCTTCTCTCTCATTAAATGCCTCCCATGTACACCAGTTACTATGCCGAAATTCCGAAAGAAACCTTTTTCTCTTCTTTTATATTCAAGCAATACTTTTGTATCATGAATCTAAATTCCTTTTAAATTGTTGAGACATGTATCTATATGACCTCCTTACTGTCCATTTCATGTAAATATGATGAGGAACCCCTTTCTCTCTCATCAACCTTTTTTATGAATTCTTATGTCACGCCGTTACACTGCCGAAATCACACCGATTTTCTAAGCCAATATCATTGTGTAGTGAATACCATGCCCATTTCTCCATCAAGGGTATTCACCTTTATGCACATTTACTTATTGATTATAAAGTTTCATGTATGAATTCCACATCCCTTTATCGTGGAATAAATGATTATGTTTTATGAATCCATGTTTTATGATCCATGTGGCACACTTATGCATGAAATGAAATGTTTAAGAAGGGTGCGCCCTTTATAGCGCTCCAATGCATTGGGTAAAGTATAGTATCATGATACGTCATGTGAAATGAGTGTTTACTCATGATAATTAAAGTGAGACTAGGGTTTACTCGTGATTCAAGTGAAATGAGGGTTTACTCATGCTCCATGTGCAATGAGCCTTGGCTCATGCTAATTCAATGTTAAGTGTTGTTGCCACATTTCCATGTTATGATTATCATGCTTTATCATGCCTTTGTGTTCATGTTTCTCTTATGCTCTATTGATATGCCTATTGCCTAACATGTATTGTACTCCTCATGTTATTCATTGTGTACTCCCTTACTGTGCTTTATAGCTCACCCTTTTCTTATGCATGTCCTCAGGTTATCCCATGCAATGCTAAGTACGAAGGAATGTAGTGGTCATGTAAAGGAAGTTTTCAATAAAGATGTTGTATTTCAAGTTTAATGTTTTTATTTAATGATCCTAAGCCCCAAAGAAACTAAACCTCTCAATCTTCTTTGTTGTATCAAGTGATGTTTTATGTAATAAAGCATGATTATGTTGTAATAAAAAGCAGGGTTGTCATAGTTGGTATCAGAGGATAGGTTTAGTTATTTTTGGGATTAGGAAACCCTAGTAAAGCCTTATATACAAGACTAAGCATAATAAAAACATCCCTAAGTTTTGGTAAATACTAAGTAAGTGGTTTATCAAACAAATACATCCCTGTCTGGATACGAGCAGGTAGAGGCGGCTCTGGCACAGATGTATCCTAGGGGTAAAACCCGAAAACACCGCTTTGAGCTAGACTCGAACGAGAACTGGTGCACGACAACGGGCCTTGCTGCACTTTTGGTTACGACACTCCCGGGGGATATGTTTTGATAAATTCACAATCTTAGTATGAACCCTTATTAAGGGAAAAATGCCCCTAAGAATATATGTTAGAAGGAATATCATGAAAAGCCTGGATTGAATCCTATAGACTCATGAGTTAAAGAGATTAAAGTTTATTTATAAGTCATCATCTTTTGTCTTTGGATTACCCTTTATGTGTTACCCCTAACTTTCCTTTTATTCCAGCCAATGGCCGGTAATAGGAGAACTCGGGCTAACAACCGTTGTGAAGATCAGTGTGATGATTGTACTTATGAGATGCCCAATCCAATGGGAGCGGGAATCGCGAACTTTGTCACGCTTATCTCTCAGCTAACTCAAGTTTTGAATAGAAACACTGGTCAAGAGGAACGTTCAACCCCCCCTAAAAAATAACAAGTCTCTATTGAAAGCTTCATGAGACAAAGGCCTCCTACTTTTAGTGGATCACCCGATCCCACGATTGCTGAACAATGGATCAACTCCATTGAAAAGATATTCTCCATCCTCCAATGCTCTAAAAAAGAGAAGGTTCTCCTGGCGGCTTATCGTATGGAGGGTGAAGCTGATCAATGGTGGACATTGATCAAAAATACGAAGCCTGAGGAGGAGATCGAGGCTTTGGAATGGAAGGTATTCCGGAAGATGTTTTTCGATAAATATTTTCCACGCACCCTCCGTCTTAAGATGGAAAGGGACTTCCTTTCCCTCAAGCAGAAAGATGAGGAATCTGTGGGAGCGTACAAGGCAAACATCACAAGGCTTTCATGATACGCTTCCGGCTTTGTTGTTACCCCCGAATTCAAGGTTGACCGCTTCATTGGTGGGCTGAATCCTAGCTTGCGGAAAGAATTAGTGATCCAAGACTTCGACAGCTATGAGGAAACTGTCCGATGTGCCCTCAAGGTTGAAATGGAGATCGGGGAATCACAGGGGTATCCTGGGGACATGAAGCGTAAGGTGGAATTCAATGCTGGTGGTCCGATGGATAAATCCAACGGCGCTAAGAAATTCCAGCACCCCACTTTCCAAAAGTGTGGAAAGAAGCACCCTGGAAATTGCATTAGGGGGACAAGAAAATGCTTCAAGTGTGGAAGAGAAGGGAACCTAGCTGTTAACTGTCAGCAAGAAGGACCCGCGGCTGAGACAGAGGAGAGGAACGCTCCGTTCGAACCTCAACGCGTTGTTCAATGCTTAAAATGCAAAGAACCGGGTCATTTTGCGAATCAGTGCCCTAATCCAAGGGTTATCGGAGGCAATCAACAACCTCCAAGACAGCAAGGAAGAGCTTTTGCCATCACTTCTGCCGAAGTGAACCCCGAAAACGAAGTGGTGATAGGTACGCTAGTTATTCATTCAAGAATAGCGAACGTACTTTTTGATTCAGGTTCTATGCATTCTTTTATATCTCAAAAGTTTAGTAGAACAATCCCTGCACCACCACAAATCATGGAAGTAAAGATGTCTGTGAGTACGACAAATGGGGAAATCATTGCATCCCATGAATATAAGTCCTCCCATGTTATAATCTGTGGATTGAATTTCCCGGCGAATCTCGTCATACTCCCTTTGGTGGAATTTGATGAAATTATTGGCATGGACTGGCTTTCCTTATATAGAGCCAACATAAATTGTCGGGAGAGGGAAATCACACTCCATATAGAGAATCTACCCCCGATTCTTTACAAGTGTCAGGAGGAAGATGAATCTCCTTTAGCTCCATCATCTCAAGCATGGATATTACTGCCTTATGAGCACGCATATCTGGCTTAGATGATTGAGTCTAAGGAATAAACCACACTTGAAGAAATGCCTATTGTGAGGGAATTCGCTGAAGTATTTCCCGAGGAACTTCCTGGTCTTCCTCCAAGAAGAGATGTTGAGTTCTCAATTGAACTTATACCTGGGGCGCTACCAATATCCAAGACTCCATATAGAATGGCTGTTGTTGAGTTTGAAGAGCTGAAGAAACAACTACAGGAGAATATGGATAAAGGGTTTATACACCCAAGTGCATCACCATGGGGTGCACCAGTCCTCTTCGTCAAGAAGAAGGATGGGTCAATGCAGCTTTGCATCGATTATCGTGAACTTAACAAAATCACGATAAAGAACAAGTATCCTCTCCCAAGAATCGATTACTTGTTTGACCAGCTGCGTGGAGCACAATACTTCTCCAAGGTGGACTTGCGGTCGGGATATTATCAAGTAAGGGTGAAGAAGGAAGATATCCCCAAGACTGCTTTTCGTACAAGGTACGGGCACTATGAATTCATAGTAATGCCTTTCGGACTCACCAATGCTCCAGCAATATTCATGGACTTGATGAATAGAGTCTTTAGAGATTACCTAGACAAATTTGTGGTAGTCTTTATAGATGATATTCTAATATACTCCAAAACCAAGGAGGACCATGAAGAGCATTTAAAAACTGTACTAGAGACTTTGCGCAAGGAGAAGCTCTATGAAAAGTACAACAAGTGTGAGTTTTGGTTGAAGTAAGTCTCATTCTTGGGTCATATCATCACAAGCAATGGGATATCTGTAGACCCCTCCAAAACAGATGCAATTGAGGGATGGACGAGGCCAACATCGGTAACTGATATCCGTAGCTTCTTGGGGTTAGCTGGATATTATCGACGATTTGTGAGAAATTTCTCACGATTGTCCAACCCTCTTACCAAGATAACTCGAAAGGGAGTAAAGTTTTCTTGGAGTGATGAATGTGAAGAAATCTTCAAGGAGTTGAAAATGAGGCTTATCACTGCACCTGTGCTCACTTTACCCACAAGTGGGGAGATTTTTGTGGTATTCAGTGATGCTCTGAAGAAGGGATTAGGATGTGTGATGATGCAGAATGATAAAGTGATATCCTATGCCACAAGGCAGTTGAAAATCCATGAGAGAAACTATCCAACTCATGATCTGGAGTTGGCGGCGGTGATCTTTGCCTTGAAAATCTGGCGGGATTATCTCTATGGAGAGAAATGTGAGATATATACTGACCACAAGAGTCTTAAATATATATTAACACAGAAAGAGCTTAATATGTGCCAGAGAAGATAGATAGAGCTCATCAAGGATTATGACTGTTCAATACGTTACCACCCTGGGAAGGCGAACAAGGTGGCGGATGCCCTATGTAGAAAGGATCCAGCAATTCTATCAATGACGAGAATTGAGAAGGATCCAATATTCTTAGACTTGATGAAGATGGATGTGGGAATCATAAAGAAGGGAACATCATCAATCCTTTCACAAATGATTGCTCAACCATCTCTTTTGGAAAGGATAAAGGATGCTCAAAAGGATGATGCAGGAATCCAAGAAAAAGTGGAAGCTATCAAAAAGGGAAAATCCTCAGAGTTTAATGTTAATGAAGAAGGAATTGTGCGGTTTGGGAAAAGACTATGTGTTCCATCAAGTTCGGAGCTGAAGAAGGAACTTTTTGATGATGCACATAGTTCAAATTTCTCTATTCACCCAGGGAGCACAAAGATGTATCGAGATCTCCGAGAAAACTTTTGGTGGGATAATATGAAGAAGGAGATCGCTGAATATACATCAAAGTGCCTGGTGTGTCAGCAAGTGAAGGCAGAGAGGCAGAAGTCTAAGGGGATGATGCAACCATTGCCCATACCAGAATGGAAATGGGAGAACATCACCATGGACTTCGTCACTGGACTTCCAAGGACATCCAAAAGCAACAATGCAATCTGGGTTATTGTGGATCGTCTTACAAAGACTGCACACTTCATTGCTATTCGAGAGGATTTCTCTTTGGATCAACTGGCAAAGATATATATCAGGGAAGTGGTACGGTTGCATGGAGTACCACTATCTATTGTGTCTGACCGAGATCCATGATTTACCTCTAAGTTTTGGAAGAGTCTTCAACATGCTTTGAATACTGAACTAAACTTCAGTACGGCCTATCATCCTCAAACTGATGGCCAATCTGAGCGGACTCTCCAAACACTTGAGGATATGTTGAGAGTGTGCTCAATGGACTTTAAAGGAGGATGGGATCAACATCCTCCTCTGGTTGAGTTCTCTTATAATAATAGTTTCCACTCGAGCATCCAAATGGAACCATATGAAGCCCTGTATGGGAAAAGGTGTAGAACACCGACATGTTGGGATGAGGTCGGTGAACGTAAACTGCTTGGACCAGAAATGGTCGAAAAAATGGTGGAGAAGGTGAAAACCATTCAGCAGCATATCAAGGCAGACCAAAGTCGACAGAAGAGTTATGCAGATAATCTTCGACGAGACCTTGAGTTTAAAGTCGGAGACATGGTGTTTTTACGCATATCTCCGTGGAAGAAGGTCATGAGGTTTGGAAAGAAAGGGAAGGTAAGTCCAAGGTACATCGGCCCATTCGAGATTCTTGATCGTGTTGGGGCTGTGGCCTATCGACTAGCACTTCCACCGACTATGTCCAAGGTGCATGATGTCTTCCATGTATCCCTATTAAGGAAGTACATACCAGACCCTTCACATGTACTCTCTTCTGAGGTGGTACAATTAGAAGACGATCTTTCTTATGAGGAACAACCAGTGAAGATCTTAGATCGTAGAGAAAAAGTTCTACGAAATAAGACAATTCCCCTCGTCAAGGTGTTGTGGAGAAACCACAAGTTTGAAGAAGCAACTTGTGAGTCGGAGGATATGATGAATCTAAGTTACCCACATTTGTTTTATTGTGGGAAAAGGAAAATTTCGAGGGCGAAATTTCTTAAGGGGGGAATGTTGTAACGACCCAAAGTTTCATTAATGGAAAATCCCTCTTGATCCAGTTAACTGTTTCTTTATGAAAAATGCTTTTTATAAGATGTCAACTTCTTTAGTTTTACAATAATATTTGTGACCGTTACTTTTACAGCCGTTGAACAGTGATCATCTGAATAGTATAAATATAAGGCTTTAACGAAACCATTTCTACTCAGACAAAGGAAGCGATGGCCTCATCCAGTAGAATTTCCCCTTACGAAGCCCATTTGTCGGAGCTCGTAAAAGAGGTGGCGTCTTTGGGCTTTGCCCTTGACCACGCCCAAGCTGAGCTTCATCAAGTCAAGCTCGAACATGATCGTCTATGGGAAAAGTGGAAGTTTATTGAAATTACCACTCGAGCTATGTTATCTGAGCCGCCCTAAGAGTCTATCACCATCGCGCACCTTACCCTTAGGTCTTATGCGGCTATTTTAAGGGGTTATGTAAAAAATAAATAGCACCATGTTCATGTACATTTTTTTTTGTATATAATAATGAATATAATTTCTAGTCATTTTTGATACATTGTAATTAGTTTTTAAAGTACAAATGGTGTTTTTAGTTATTATTTAATTAAGAATTATATTTTATTAAATTAATGGATTTTTTAATTAAATAATAATTTTTTAATAAAATATTATTATTAATATTAAATTAATTGTTATTAAATATAAATGATCTTATGAATGCAATTAAAATATTTATTAAGGTTTGAAAGCCATTTCTGTCAAAACCCGTGAATTTTTTTATAAATGTCGGTTTTTATTTTAAAAGTGAAAATTCACATATTTAGAAAATTATTTAGATAAAATAAATATTATTTTTGGAATCAGGACGTCGAAATTATCCAACGGTGAATTTTTCATAATTTTCTAAGACAGTCAAATTTTGGGTAAAAATTAAATACCATTTAAATATATAATGTGTTTTATGACATCATAATGACCCAATGGTGATGTAATAAAATACCATAATCCTTATGTTCGGCCAATATGTGTTTTATCATTAAAATAATGAGGTTTTGGGTTTGTTTAACTTACTTTTCAAAGCATTAATGGAGCCCTCAAGACTTATTCAACACTTTGCCTTTTTAAATTAATTTCCATGGGAGTGTGACTCACCTCCACATAAGAAACCCTAATTTTTCAATATGTTTGGACCTTGGACTTGTAAAATATTGTTTTCCTCATTCCTTTTCCAGAAACCATGGGAAAATACCATGGGATGGTTTGTGGTTTGGATTATTTTAATATAAGGGGTCCCAAACCTAAATAATAAAGAATTCTCTCACCTTTCCTATATAAACCCACCCAATCTCCCACTTCCTCCTCACTCAAAGCCCTTTAAGTTCGTCAAACCTCTTCCCTACTCTCTCTAGAATCCTCTCAAGGTGCCCCATGCTCCCAAGAAGACACTCACAAGCCTCTCTCTAGCCTTTGGAAGCACACTTCCAAGTAAGGGGTTTTCTTCCTTTCTCATTTTTGTCAATTTTTTTTAAGTTGTATTGCCCTTTTATTTTCAATTATGAATGTTGGGGTATGGTTTTTCACCTCTCCCATACTGCCCTCTTATTGTTTGAATTATGGGATACCCCCTTCTCTCTCATTAAATGCCTCCCATGTACACCCATTACTATGCCGAAATTCCGAAAGAAACCTTTTTCTCTTCTTTTATATTCAAGCAATACTTTTGTATCATGAATCTAAATTCCTTTTCAATTGTTGAGACATATATCTATATGACCTCCTTACTGTCCATTTAATGTAAATATGATGAGGAACCCCTTTCTCTCTCATCACCCTTTTTTATGAATTCTTATGTCACGCCGTTACGCTGCCGAAATCACACCGATTTTCTAAGCCAATATCATTGTGTAGTGAATACCATGCCCATTTCTCCATCAAGGGTACTCAACTTTATGCACATTTACTTATTGATTATAAAGTTTCATGTATGAATTCCACATCCCTTTATCATTGAATAAATGATTATGTTTTATGAATCCATGTTTTATGATCCATGTGACACACTTATGCATGAAATGAAATGTTTAAGAAGGGTGCGCCCTTTATAGCGCTCCAATGCATTGGGTAAAGTATAGTATCATGATACGTCATGTTCAATGAGTTTTTACTCATGATAATTCAAGTGCAACGAGGGTTTACTCGTGCTTCAAGTGCAATGAGGGTTTACTCATGCTCCATGTGCAATGAGCCTTGGCTCATGCTAATTCAATGTTAAGTGTTGTTGCCACATTTCCATGTTATGATTATCATGCTTTATCATGCCTTTATGTTCATGTTTCTATTATGCTCTATTGATATGCCTATTGCCTAACATGTATTTTACTCTTCATGTTATTCATTGTTTACTCCCTTACTGGGCTTTATAGCTCATCCTTTTCTTATGCATGTCCTCAAGTTATCCCATGCAATGCTAAGTACGAAGGAATGTAGTGGTCATGTAAAGGAAGTTTTCAATAAAGATGTTGTATTTAAAGTTTAATGTTTTTATTTAATGATCCTAATCCCTAAAGACACTAAACCTCTTGATCTTATTTGTTGTATCAAGTGAAGTTTTATGTAATAAAGCATGCTTAAGTTGTAATAAAAAGCAGGGTTGTCATACAGGTCACATAAACTTAATAAATAGTAGTTGAACTATGTCAGTTTTGATTCCTATTTCAATAGGAAACATAAGATGACTCATCGAGGTTTAACTAAAACTACCAAACCCCATTACATTCCCATATCCACCCCGAGGGAAAATATTTCTGAATCGTTATAATCTTTATGGGGAGTTCCAAACTGCTTAATGTTCCTACTAGATGTTAAATGTGACTAACCTTATGAAATGATCATAATAATAATTGTCCCATTGGACTCTAAACTATGAGTGACTTTATAAGACAAGAATTCATGAGTGTTAACTAAAATACTTTAAACCATGGGTATGCCCATATGAATTTAAACTTTGAGTTTTCCCCACATGAATCTAAACAATAATTGTCCTCATAGGAATTAATGTCACAGGTATTCACCACATGAATTTAAACTGTGAGTTTCTTTATAGAACATTAAACTATGATTTTCACCCATAATACTCTATACTCTTAAAATCCCCACAAGTGTACCCCATAGAACTATAAACCATGAGTTTCCTCTTCATGGATCAAAATTGTGAGTTTCAACCATAGTATTATAATCGATGAGTGTCCCCACTATGTAATAAACTATAAAACCATTGTGTTAGATAATAATAGGATTCATCCTTCTTTATATGATGAGAGTTGTAAACCTTCGGAAAAAAAATCCTAGGATACCTTAGGTGGTATGCCTTGGAAACCATATGTGATGTGTATACTATTAATTTATGACCTTAAATAGAGATGATAAAATAGACTTCATGACTATATCCAAACTATGTACCTCCTCATCCCTTATGTGATGAGTATCAGATTCCCTCATGGATTAATATGTGGAAGATAGAAGCAGTGTGTTGATTACAAGGTACCTACCACTCTCATCAACATTTATAACAAGTATTTTTCCCTTTTAAGGGAATAAGTGATGTAATTAACTAATTCACACATGAAGATAACATCATTAAGTAGACTAAAGAGTCTGAATTAAATCCACGAGGGGGTATCTAATGATGAAGCAATATCTTTAGAGAGATATATCGATCTTCCATCACATAACTCTAATTAATGTACCTTTATTATCACCTAAGTGATTATTGGACACCATATATTGTAAATTGGGAACATTTGACCCATATCATTTTCATCATAATGAATTCAACTATACGATCCCAATGTAAAGTGTTAGAAAAAAATAACCCCCTATCTTAGTGGGATAAATTATTCAATAATGAGTGATGGGGAATTATTTTGGTGTTGTGGTTGGTTATTGTGGGAAGATTTTTAGGTTATAGTATTGGGACATTATGTTTATGGGAGTTATGCATTTCATCATGGGTTTTTTATTAGACAATTACTATTATTGGGTGAGTATGAATTTAAATGTGGGAAATATATATTTTTATTTTTAGGAAGAGGAATGCATTTTGAAATTCATAAATCTAGGGAATTATGACATAAAAAATTGCATTACTCTATATTTCACTATTATATAATTAAATATAACTTGTTAGTGTTTATAAAATATAGTGGTGGATGCATGATATTTATACTATTATTTTTAAATTTTCATCTGATATTCCTCCATTACACATTTATTTAGAACAATACACCTTGTTTTATAAATTTTTAATTTATTTATAAGTTCATTTAATTTAATTTCTTCCACTAGTTTTTTGACCTTATTCCTAACATTTAGTGATTTTAGGAGTTTATTGACACCCTAGAGTCATCATTATTTAGATCACGATTCCCTTTTTTAAGAAGTCAAACTGTTATATATTTTGGTAATTCAATCTCAATTACTTCTTATTTAATTTAATTATATATTCTCATGGTTCCTTGAACCATGGTTGAGGTGTTCTTGTAATCATGTATTCATAGGGAAATGTATTTTTATTAATCAAATATTAGGTAATTCTTATGTTCTAAAGACCTTGGACCTCCATATGCGTAAATGTGTAAATTATCACTTTTATATAAAATCATTTTTTGGATGATTTTGTTGATCAAAGGGAGTAAATTATTACCCTTGGGATAGTTTTTTGAATATATGATAAAATTTAATTTCAAGATTTTATTTGAATATAAAATTTAAATAAATATTTATCTTATGAGAATAAAATGAAATATATTATAAATAGGATCTAGGATGGAAATTCTGGTGCCATAGTTACATATAGAATATGGGGTTTACCAAAAAGGGTGTATAATATTGGTTTTAAAATTGGTCTCATACTAGGACCCATTACAAATGTTTCATTAAATTAATAAATTAATTATTAAATTAATAATTAAATTCCAAAAATAATATAAATCCACCCCTTTATTCTACCTTAAATAGTATAATTAGGTTTAACTTCTTTAAAACCAAAATTATAGATTGAACTTGGGAGGATGGAGGATTATGTCCATGGAGGTGAAAATGAAACATGGTGATTGACAATTATATGGAAATTCATGAGCTAACAATTAATAAAGTGAGGTTATGACATCCAACACCAATAGGTAGGATATTTATTTTATTTTATGAATATTTATTTATGAAATGTGGTTGTCTAATTCATCGACACGATTCTTCATATAAGGGTTCTCTTTTACATGGATCATAAATTAATATTCATTGGTTTATCAATTTCTTTTATTAATTAGTCTTTAATCAATGATTTTTAGATATTTTATTCAATCATGTATTTTACCTACATGTTCAATTTGGATTTATCTCTTTATCTTTCGTAGTTTTCATGTTTATGTATGAAATGTGGGGTTCTTGAGGTTTGTATCAGATAAAAATTGTCCCCCTCTCCTTGTTTCTTCTGAAAATGTTTGATCACCATTGGGATTTCACCAATTGATGTCTTAATGAGAATTAGTGTATAGAAGAATAATGGTAATCATTAGATAAGTTTTAATTTTATGAATAAATAAGTGTACAATGTCCATCACTGATAAATATTAGAAGTGGATTATAGAGTTTCACTAAAGAAAGAGGATTACATTGTCTCATAGAGATGTAATGATGAAAATTAGAGTTTTTTGAAGGACCCCATATGGACTTTAATAGTGGTTTGTTGCATGAAGGGTTTTCATAGGGGTGGATCTAGTGATTTTAGTGAGAAAATCAGAGGAATTAGGAATTTTGGAGATAAAAAATAATATGAGACATATAGTTAATGGAAGATCACAAGGTGTAGGGCCTTGGGATGTCTAGGGTTTACATGTTTTCTATAAGTATATATTTCTATCATAATCAATGTCACACATTGTGTAGTTTGTTTAAGAGTAACTCAAAATTTATTCCATGTATGTGAGAATAAAAATTGTATCCTAGCACATAATTTCTTTTTATATATACGGTGTGAATTCCCAAGTGGTTTTCTGGCCACACATGATGTGTGGGACACAACAACACATTGTGTTCCTTTATCACTTACATGAATTAGGGATGAATAATACACATTAAGTAACCAATAAAACCATAAATTTCATTTACATAATTATAAAAACTATGTGATTTGACCCACACATGAAATGTGGACAACATTACAAGAAAAACCCTTTCTTGGGGGTTATGTATCATATACCTCAAAGTAAATGTTGTGTACTTTTCATGTTTTGGTTATTTTTGTATGTTCTTTCCTGAGGATAAGATTTGGGAATTCATGTAAACTATACATTACTTTTCTCTATGTAAAACATGAAAATACATCCCTATTTATAATCGTATGTAATACATGTGGTATTTTAGGTATTTTAGTTTTCATGGCACTTTTGGGATGACGAATTGGTTCAAAAAGGATGTTCATAGGGGACATGGGACAAGAAAACCCCCTAAGAAAAATTTTATTGGGAGAAAGTCCCCTAAATGTTTTTCAAATTTTTGTACTCCCTCAATATACTCATTTACTGGGTATTCAAAATATGAACCAAGGTTAGTATTACCTTATCTCATCACGGTTTTGGTCCACCACATGCTTGATAGAGTTAGGTAATAACCCACTTATATGAGGCATGAGTCCTATATCCATAGATTTCAGTACACAATAATTTAATGTTCTTTACTGAATAAGGAATTGGTCCTCCATCACACATTCTAGTAGGCATGTTTTTTTACATGAGGATAGATACTTATGATTGTTGGGTTAATATTCCACTAACTAACAACTATTCTAGGTCAATGTGTGGGTTCCTCAAAAATTTTCTAGAGCGGGGATGTTGTAGTTGTTGGTGATAGGGTTTATTACTCCCTTAATTTCTACGAGGAGTGGTTAATGATTACATGAAACATTGGACAATTAAAATTTTCTAGACCTCATGAAACCTCTTGAACCCCTTATATACCTTCATGATACAACATAAAATTGGTTTGTCAACTTTAGGATTATTTATCTTTTAGTATTATAAGAAGTACAAGTTTATCATGAGGAATGATCCTTAATAGATGTGAGATTACAAGAAATGAATACACCTATGTCCCAACAACTTTTTTGTAGTAGAGAACATCTAGATTCTATCCTTCCTTCTAGTTACTCTCTTATTATAGATTTTCATATTTATTATTTTTTTATATTTCCTTTTTGGTCTCAAGGATGAATAATCAGTATGTTTATACTAAAAACATTATTATATTTTTACCCACACATGTTGTGTAAATACAGATTATGTATAATTTATAGTTGGTATTAGTGGGAATAGATATACTATTTCAAAGTTAGAGATGGTTATTAATGGTTCATGGTAGTCCATGATGGCGGTGATGACTTCTATGGATGTAGATTAATCATGGAGTCTTAATAGTGGTGATTATAAATACATATTTATCATGGTTCTCTTTGTTAAGATAACTTTTTAGATGTATACATCCTATGGTGTTTAACTATTTATAAATTTACTTATCATGTGATTTATCATGCACACTTTGTATATAATTAAGTCAAATATATATATATAAATATTTAAATACTAACAGTGTTGTTAGTTTTTATTTTTTGTATTAGATATATGTGTCTATTGAAGGTTTATATAAGAATGGCCATCTCCCGTGTGTCCATTCTCTTGATTCTATTCATTGGACTCTATAAAAGTATATGTGGGATTGGGATGGAATAATTAGTTTTATATTGGCTTGAGTAGGAACCTGGTTGGTTGGTTCATGACAGAGTGGTATCTGAGTGGCTAAATCCAAGGGGTGGAGTTTTTAGTTCACAGTTATGTGAGGATTGGTTTAAAATTTTATGGAAATGGTTTTAAGGGGATTTGAAGATCGTTTTTTAAACTGGGGAACTTGGTTTTGGTGTTATGGTTCATATATATATTCACTTGGACTATAAAAATCTATTGATTGACTAGAAACTATGAGGAACTAGTTTCATGGTATATTCAAGATGTTTCATGAATCAAGTAGTATTGAGTTGTGATTTTTCATGACATTCATCTATCAATTCATCCTGATACACTCTAAGCCCAATATTTTCATACTAATAAAAAAATAATTGCACCCGTAGATATATAGATTATATTTTGAAAAATAGTCTATACAAGATCATGTGTACGGTTGAGCCACTTCTCACAGACCATTTGATAGAAAAAGTATATATTTAGATTCTTGGTTGTGAGATATCCTTTTACAATGATTTTATTTAGTTTCAATTACCTTTATTATTAGTGTAATCCTTATCATAGATAATATAAAAGTTCTCACTAAATAGAATGAAACTACATATAAGCTGAAAATATTGTGATCATTCTAATAATAGTGGCTTTATGTGTTCATGATTCAAGGCCAATGATTGAGAAATAGGGAATTGTATAAATCTTGAGACTCATATTCATATTTATTTTTGACTCTCTCTAGTCATATAATTTGTTTTTTTGGGATCTCTATATGGTGTAACAAGCGACTGGTGGATAATGTTTCTATTGATTCCATTAATGGACTACATTACTGTGGTTGTATTTTGAGACATTTTTAAGAATATAGTTTTATCCAAGGATGCTATACCCTCTATAGGGAAACATGATTATGAATTAATACATATTATATCCCAAATTACTCTCAATGTGTTTCATGGATATGATTTGAAGTGTAATATTTTATCATGATCTGTAGTTTGGGTAGTTTCTCTAATGATATTTAGGTCGTGGATGTGATTGTATGCAACACCACCTATGCTGGAGTTCCTAGTAAAGTATTTTTAATTGAATATTTCTTTTAGATATTCACCCTGGATGTGATATTATGATATAATTTTATCCAAGGACTATTATAGCGTTGTTGTGGATAAATCCACAAATTTAATGTTGCATTGTGAACAAAGAATCTACTATTGTGGAATAATGACCCATGTTAATATAGGTTAGTGTAATTCCAAGGAATTTTTAATTTTAATCTATGATCAGTGGTTGTTTAAAAAAATTGTATTTTTACCAATAATCTGATAATTCATACATTTTGGGATGTTTTTTTGGACAAGGAGTGAGGCACTAGTTTTATTTGATGTGCTTAAGAGGGTATCTAGGAAATGATTAAGTGTCTTGAGGAAATAATTATACTCATGAAGATCGTGATGAAATCTATATCCCTCTCCATGGTGGACTAGAATGAGGTAGGTCATTCTATGAATTAAGGATTCATGATGTGTTGGGTTCGTGGATTTTAGATATGGGAAAATTATTACAAAATGAGGATCCTTGGAGTAGAAGGTGTCGTGCTGTGATGATAAATTTTAAGAAGAGTATGAAAAGTCTTATAAAGTTATCCATGTTGTGATGCCTAGTCTCACCTAAATGTTGTTTTTATAAGGCTCAGATCTTTATCTTGTGGTGAATCATGCCATTGCATCCTTGATAATTATGTGACTGCGTTTTTACAAGGTTCAATACCTTTGCTTATGGTGTGTCATGCCACACCCCATCGATTCACCATGAGAGTGTCAAGTGAAGTTGTGCATCACACCATAACCGAGTCTTCCATTCTGATTCTGAATCAGTATCAATTTTATGAAATGGGGGCATATTAGAATTTACCGGTCACCCCCTTGAATATCAGAGGATAAGTAAAATTAAAAGAGGTATAAAGAATCTAAACCTCCTCCTCCCCCTTCCTCCCACCATTACCCATCGAGGGGGATGATTTAAATTTAATTTAAATGAGGTATCCAATGTATTATATTTGTTTCTTACTCCATTATTATTTCACATTTATGGACATTTATTTTGGGACTCATTTAGCTCGGGTTTCAGTTATTATTTCATTAGCACATGACGAAACCATCTCAGTTCAAAGGATCCTTCATGTGTGGTGTGTATAAGAGGTACTATAAAGGATTTCAAATGATATTGGGTGTAATTTAAATAAATTGAAGATTCTCATTGAGTTTTTTATGATTATGAATTTTTAGTTTAAACTAAATAAATAATTTTAAATTATTATAAGTAATTTTTTTTGTGCATGACATGAGATTAGATCATGGGTGGTGGTGCTATTTTGGTCGAGACATTGATGTGCTAGATCATGGGTTTACAGATCATGGTGTGGATGTGTGTTGATGTATGCAATTCCTTTAATATAAATTGAAATAGATAATTATGAATAATTTCCTACTTCCATCAAGAGGATGGGATTGAGTATATAGATAGGCCCCAATAATACTCTATGAGAAGAGATCTTCAACACTTACGTAATTTTGGATGACACAATAAAAATGTATTCAATAGGAGAGGGTGTTGTTTGTATTTAAAAGAGATCTTTAGTTTGTCTTGGGGTGTGAAAAATGATGATATTATCCTTTGATTCTTTATAAAGGTCTTTTTCATAATTTAAGAGTGGCTTCAACCAAGTGGAGAAGAGTGAGATGATCGTAAATTTCATGCATAGTGAGTGACACCCTCTTGAGGGTGGGATGAGGCTTAGTGAGATTTATAAGTGAGATGAGCCATATGAGATTAGATGAGGTTGTATGGATAGGTATTTACTTTGAGTTATGGTTTGAGGATCTCCCATGGAGATATGAGAAAGGAATAAAATGTTGATTTTGGGAATTTTTTATGAATTGTCTTTGGGTTTTAAAGGGTATTAGATTATAATATCTTAATACAATCCATGGATTGTGGGACCTAGAGTTTTGAAATATTTTAATGATATTGGACTGAGCTTAAGGCCTAGTTTAATGGAGACTTTGGGATTCAAGGTCAATGAGGGGTGTCGGCCTTAAGATGGCACCAAAAAGCTACTGAACTAGGGTGATGGGTTTCAATCTCGTTGTGCTACAACATGTATGTGTTTTTTGTGATTTTGTTAGGAGATGGATTATAATTTTAGGCTGTATATCATATGGTCTATCCCCTACTTGAAGGGTAAATATATTGTTGTAATATAATGAGATGGTTTTATCATTATACATGAATTTTGGACCAACATTCAGGGAGAATGTATGACTTGAGACTATTTTTCATCACCTTGAGTGAGAGGTTGTTATTGTGTAAATTTTTTCAGTGAGAAGTCTTTGGTTAGGAGGGTGGAAAACCATGAGTTACAATACTTGTCCTACTATGTCATGATTTGATATTTGGATGATGGACACTACATTGAGTGATAATGTAATGGGTTGGGATTTGGATGTAAGACCTTACCTTATTTCTTTGCACAGTGGTCGAGAACATAGGTGTTGTATAACCTAAGTCGTTAGGTATGGTTAGAGACATATGTTTGGGAGAATGTTGTGATTAAATGATTCCATCATATTTATAATGAAACTATGATCTAGTTTCATGGTGGAATGATTATCATAAGAAAACATAATGTACATGGATTCATGGTGGCCTGGTTATCACATGATGTCCAAAAAACATGTGTGAAATGATTATTTTCCTTATGTATACATTTAAATGATGGAATATAATATGTGATGTTGATGATACCATAATGGGATTTATTTCTCACACATTGAATAGATACCTTAGTGCACCTGCAGAACTTATATCTATTTTATAGGTCTAACCACAAGTTGTGTTGAGGATCAGGCTAGGGAAACTCAATTTGTATTTCTAGACAAGGTTGTTTATTATTGGCGATAATAGTAGATACTGCATATATATTTTTATTTTTTAATTTTGAATATATGATGATCATATTGGGAGTTAGTGGTTTAATACTTGTACGATAACATTGAAATTTGTTGTAATATTTTGTTTTTTAGAATATATATACTCTAATGATTTATATTGATATTGTTTAGGTAATTAAAAGTGTGTTTCAGTATAATTATATGGAATAGTATCCTCATTACATGAATTGGGACCTTTACACTAGTCATCATCTTTTAATTTATGGGAGTGAATTCATAACATCATGAGGTGACCTTTGCTTGGGAACTGGTTAGAGGATCAGGGTCAGGGAATTAGAAAATGGTATCAAAGAATTTTATTTGTCTTTATATTTGGGATGGTTGTGGATTGTTGGTATAGAAATGTATTAAAGATTGTAATGTAGCTAATATTGGTATTTTATGAACACATTTTGGGTGGGAAGTATGGGTTACCATGGGTATAAAATTTATTTTGTTCATTTTTGTTGTTTTGTTTGAGATGTTTATTAAATATGGCATGCTTACTATTGATATTTTTTATGGTTTTGGATCTTATCCCATTTTTGGAGGGCTATATAAATACATCATAGTTGGAACATTGGATTCAAGTGAAATACTTGCGATTGTGTGTGGTTGTTTCACTGATGTGGGTTTCAATTTTTTAAAGTGTTTAAAAATAATTATATAAATTTTTTATATAAAAAACTTGTGGAATTATAATATATAGAACTATAATATTTTTTCTATAATGAAAATTATTGTTGATCTTATAGTGAGACACTATCCATTGATGAATATAGAGTCCCTTCCTATAAGAGATATATAATGACCCTTGATATATCAGTACATAAATAGTTTGTTTAAGATATTATCCTTGTATGGGCATATGATTCATTTAGGTTGCGGGGTAAATTACTTAAAGTGTAAAAAAACCTATATTAAGTTTTCCCATACCCCTCCTTGGGGATAATGAAATTAACTAAAACGAGTGGTTGATAAAATTCTTTTGGAATGACATATGATTTCGAGACCTAAATGCTTAAATTATTTTTGGTATCGAGGTTGGGTTTTAGAGGGGGATGATTAGTAAAATAATTATCCACAAGGAATATTGGTACACTTTTAATGGTGTTGTTATACCATGGGGTGATTCTCACAATTCATATAATGTTGGTTATGTGGTGGGTGGTCTTGTATTTATCCTTGTAATGTGTGAGATACCTTGAGATATTAGGAGCGACTGAAATATTTTAGGGCATGGTTAGTTGATTAGTCATGTAATCCTAGGTTTGGTGAGATATGAATGAGTTAGTGTTGGTCTTGTTATATGATTAGGTGGTGTGGGATCTTGCACCTGTTGGATATGAGTGAGATTAGGATAGATAGTGATAGGGGACATTCAAAAGGGTTATTAGTGCATCACTCTACCTTGATAATGAGAGTGATCATAGATATACCTGGTACCTTGGTTCCCTATTAGGTTTTAGATTAGTGTACATGATATGTGTGTGTCTCTTGAGAATTGGTTGGGTTTTTGATGAACCTGAGTTGAACCATGCTTATAGTGTAGTGAAAATACTCTTTGGGTCATATATATTTAGGGTTTAATGTGATGGGAGATATACCCATTACAAATTAGGTGATACAAAAAATTGATTGGGGTACCATGGTAGGGTCAATTAGATATTTATCTTATATATTTGTTTCCTAAGAGGGGTGAACAAAAATCTAGAAGACAAATACTTGTGTAGTGATAGGACCTATTTGGGTTGGTTCTCAAAGAGAATTACAATGGAATACATATGTTGAGGAGGGCACCATTGGAAGCTTCAGGATGCTGTCCCCATTATATTTGGACTTTGGAATGTAGAGGGTGATGTTATTGGTGATCCAAGAATAATAAATTCATGGTGTTGTGTGTTGGAATTCAGTTAAGAGTAGGAAAACCACATATAGTCTTTGGGTTTTGTAACATATAGATGGAGGGATATAGAGGTTAGGAGCTTGGTTTGGTGTATTGAAGATAATGACACCCCCATGGTGGGGAGTATCATATTAGTTGTAAGTTTATGAATCTTATGTAAAATGGTTTAGGGGTTTCGTGAGACCAGTTATTGGATGGTCAAAGTGACCCCATGATATTAGTTGGTGGGAAGATCCAAGGTTATCTATTTCTTTAGGAAATATCACATTCATACTTTTATACAGTTTCAGTTAGAGTTAATGCATTGAAATTGGGCTCATGATGGAGTTTGAAAGATTTTAGGGTGAACCATACACTACTACAAAAATAGGAAAGGGAAGATCCTCCCATTATCAGCGCTAAAAAAAGTGCTGATAAAGGGGCACTTTTAACAGTGCTAAAAAAGCGCTGTTAAAAGTGACCCTTTATCACTGCTTTTTTAGGGTTGATAAAGGCCCCCCTTTTATCAACGTTTTTTAGTAGTGCTGATAAAGGGGGGATTTATCATCTCTTTTTCCTAGCGCTGGTAAAATTTATATTTATAAAAAATCATGAAAAATAATATATTTTTATATATTTATATTTATATTGATATAAATATAATATATATTTTTTAAATATGTTTTAGATATGTATAAATAGACTATTACATTTAATATATAACAAATTTTGTGAAAATGGTTTGAAAATAATTTTGAATATATTATTAATTAAAAAATCCTTAATTATCATTGATTAATAATCATTTAATAACAACTTAAAGACATAAGAAATCAAAAAAATGAATAAAAGATCTAAAATAAGTTGAAAATGCAACTGAAACTTCAAACGACCATAAATTTTGTTCCGGGTGTCCGTTTGAGCTCTACAACATATCAAATCGATGATTTTGATGAGCTCTATGCACTAATGAAAGAAGGAAACCTCTGTCACAATTTTCGAGGGCTAGAAAGGGCCATACGTCCTACAAAACTGAGTTTTTAATCGGGATTCCCCAATTTTTTAACATTCAAACAGGTATAACTTATTATACGGATGTCCTCTAGGCCTGTACCAAATATCATATCAAATATTGTTTCATTTTCATTGATTTCACTAGTTATGGAGTTGAAACAGACTTATGGATTAGAAGTTATAGTAATTTTAGCATTCAATGGCTTTTCAAATACACAAATATATATCTTTATTCATATATATATATATATATATATATATATATCTGTGTGGGTGTGTGTGTCCCTATGTATGTGTGTTGTATATATGTATGTATTTATTAATTTATTTATAATCACACACAAAAAATATTTTATAAATTTATATAAAACTAATCTTATAAATATATATTAATATACAAATAAATGTATGGGTTAAAAATTATAACATAAAAAAATATATAAGAAAAATATATATATAAACTAATATATGAATATATATAAATATATATATATATGAAAAAATATATACATATTAATATAACTATATTTATTTATATTAATATAAATTTATTTTAATATACAAATAAATATAACTATATATATTTATAAATAAATATTAATATATATTAATATATGAATAAATATATAAATATATATTAATAAATGAATAAATATGTATGTATTAATGTAACTAAATATATTTATATTAATATGAATCTATATTAATATATGAATAAATATAATTATATATAGATATATCATTAAATAGAGAAAAAATGAAATGGCTTAGTGGTAAAGGTGAAGGCCCGCAAGGGGGGAGGTCACAGGTTCGAGTTCGGGTGGAAGCAAGGAGGTGCATGTGGGCATGTTGGGCGATGTACGGTAAAGGAAAGCATGCGGGAGATTCTGCCAAGTGCTGATAGGGGTAGGTCAAGCACTGTTAAATGATCCCCCCAGATTATATATTATATATATATATTTTAAATTTTTTAAATTTTATGAGCGCTTTTTAAATGTGCTGGTAAAAGGGACCCCCTTTATCTTATCCTCGATTAACAATGATTTTTTAGCACTATAAATGAAATTTTGTAGCACTAATAAAGGCCATATTTGTAGTAGTGATATCAACGGTGCACTGGTGCATATTTATAGATCATGATGAAAAAATGGTTGGTGAGGATGTGTCAGCGGTTACTATGAAACACATTAAAAAGAAGATAGATGGAGGGGGACTAAATTGTGTTTCTATGTATAGATGAATGTGGGGAATTAAACACCACATTGAGTGTATCAATGGACTACTAGTGGTTGGTGTCTCCTACCAAAAATTGATTCATATGGTGGGGAGTATCATTAGTTGTAATTATAATCTTTTTACGGAAAGACTTATAATTAGGAGCACTATAGGATTCAAGATGATTTGGTTGAAGAAAATATGGTGCGACTTGATGGATGTGTGAGGTTAAACAACCTTATAGTGCTAAAATTTATGGCTAGTGAGTGGATATACATTAAGAGATTTGTGAACATTGGTGTTTAGAGTTTCCTTGTGGAAGTTCATTTTTTGTTCAGAGATGGAATGTGGCAATATGGTGATAGAATAATGACCATGGTAGGTTATTAATGACAGTATAAGGATTACCTTGTCATTATAATATTGAGAACAATTATGTTGGGGATTTTTAATGACATTCACCATTATAGAAAGGTGGTATTTTTAGAGAGTTTTAATTCTTATATCATAGTGTGGGTTAATTTGAGAATTTCGATTCGAATCAAGAATTAAAGAATTGGTAAATAAAAAAAATATTTTTTTTGGATAAATAATGTGGACCATATGGTATTTTTAGGGTTATTGGGTTGGTATCAGGTAACAGTTTGAGGGAATTTATTAAATTATTATGAAAAAAGGATCATGTTATGAGCCATATGTTTCACCCTAGTGGGATGCTATGGGGAATGCTGTTTTGACGTTAAGGGTTGTACAACAAAATTAGTTTATAATTTTTTAGGGGATAAGTATTATGAAATTAGGATTCTTCATGATGATAATTCTTATGATGAGTATAATAAGTGTTACAATGTTAGACACTTCATGACTCTTTCATTTTATGATGGGTTTTTTCAAAGGGATAAAACCATTAATTAGGGTGCATCAATCCAGGACACCCTGGTCACATTGTGATGGTTTTTGGTTAAGGGTCGATCCCTCTACCTATAGTGAATCATATTATTTCTCCTAGGGCATGTAACAAGATTTTCAATTGAAGGAGTGAATCACAGAGTTATTCTACTGGTGATTTTGTGATTTATCATATTTTGTTTTTTCTTGAAAAAAGTTCTAGAAAAATATTTTACTAATACCCTGTAAAAATTTAGAGAAGAAAGGGAACTGAGAGGGAGATAAATATAGTATAATTGCCTATCTACTTTTCTCCTTCGATTTCACTTGAAAGGAAATATTTAAATGGTGTTTCTACAATATATCGAATGTATGATCTCTGATTCAACATATGTTCTTATTTCAAATTAATGAAAAAAAATTTTGGTATGGGTGTAGCTATGTTTTTAGAGATGATTTAACCAAATCATTATGAAATCTACATAGTTTTAAAGGGATTTCATGTTTAAAGGCAATAGGATGTCCCAAAAGGGTGACCTCACACCATTTGTTGAGATTTTGGAAAATTTGAAATGAGCTACAAGTTTCTAATGATCATTCCTCATTTTTAAATTAAATTAGTCAATTTATGTTTTTATAGTTAAATATTTTTGGTATATGAGTGTGATAAGTTATTAGGTGGTGGTAAAATATTGGGTTAGGCATGGAAGGTAATTTATGATGATGTGTAATGATATAAATATATGTTAAATGTGTGTTTGAGGTAGGTGTTACTTTTAATAAAAATCCATATGTGTTGCAAATAGATACACCCTGGAGGGGGGGATCAGGGTGAGGGTTGAATTTATCTTTTTCATCAACCAATTTATTTTTATTTAAGGATCTTATTAAAATACCATTAAGAAAATTGTTAAAGACATATTACTTTATCATAAACTATATAAAATAATAAAAGATATGTGTTTCGTTGAATGATGGAATGGTTACCCATGTTTATGAAACAAGATTCCTAATACCTATAATGATTCTATTATTCTGTCATTATATTATTTCACATCAGGTTCATCATTTTCAATTTATTCAATTTATTGCGGGGGTTCAATAATGATTGAACAATTATTCACATAGTTTTTACCTTTTTATACTCTTATAGATACTCCCAACTGTTTCCATATCCATAACACGGTACATACCTACTTTCAAAAGGTAGGGATTCATTTAGCGCTTTAGACATAATGATGCTTAGGATCTCACATTGGTTGAGAGGATGGGAGTTCATGCACATCAAACCCTTTTGTGGGGGATTATTTTCTATTCTGGGACCCTCTTTTAGATTCAATATATTTTCATGAATCTCTTCCAAGTCTTGATACAGGACTGGTTGGCTTAATAAAATGATTGAATGTTCAATCCATCTTCCTATAAAGGGGGTCCTATTAATGATACAATAAATATGTATCTTTTGTTAACCATTTGTTTCCAATTATTTCTTTTCAACGGGTATCTGAACATATTTGTAGTCCATATACCTAGGAACTCTGTAGTTTACTTCCATCTAAGGATTTAACTAGTATTTTGAGGATGAGATTGAACATTCTTGAGGAGTCTTACATACACAATATATAATAGAAATAAAAAACCATATATTTATTAAGTCGTAAATTTTAATATCATAAGGAAATGAAATATATGAGTTCAGTTAGGGACTGATTATGGGGCTCAAGCAGGTAACACGTGAATGTTTTTTATGAAAGATTTTCTTTAACTAATTTTAATTCTTCAATAGCTTATAATGAGAAAAATCATGAGTTTAAGAGAACCAAAAGAGACTGTTAATATAAAATGATCATTTTAACCTTGATGTTACGTTAGCAGGAATAAATATAACTAACTTATTAAAATGTTTGGTGAATTCATTCATTGACGATTATTTATGAAAAATATAAATAAATTATATATTTGATTTTTTTGTGTTAATAAATTGAGTGAATTACTATTAGTATATGAAATTAAGATAATATATATGTTATATAATTAATAAAATATTTTTTATATTCATCCGATAGATAGCTTTTAATAGGTTATGAATAAACCCTATTTGATGCATAAAAACCTATATTTTTCAAAATTTCAATTTTTTAACTTTTAATGGAGAACCCATTTTAAATTAATATTTTGACATGTTAATAATTTTTATATGAAAAATTAAAATGTTATTTGGAATAGGGATATAAAAATTTTATTTGGATGAAATTTTTATATTTTTCTGATAACTTTCAAACTTCGATGAATAGTAAAAATACACTAAATTATAATTTTAAAAAAAAAAATTCATCAAAATAATATATATGGTTAAATTATAAAATTTAATACTTTTAAATTATAAATATAATTTATTTTTTTCATTCAATATAATTTATGTCATTACAATTAATTTTACATTGAATTCAAATGTAAAAATATTTCAATATTTTGCAAGGTTTTAAATTTTAAAACTCATTATCTCTCTTTGAAAATGAGATTAGTTTTAAATTAATTTCTTCAACTTATAAGTTTTGAATTTTGAAAAATGGATTCGACATATGTAATCATTATTTCCAAATTATTTAAATATATTTATTTTATTTTTGGGCATTTTGAATAGTAAATTTGGTGATTTTTAATTAATACGGTAAAATTGTAAATCTGGTAATGAAGTGTAAAAATATTGTTATATAATAACCAAAACACTTGTCTTAATACCATTGGATGTTTTTTTGACCTAAATCATCCTTTGGTAAAAATGGTGTCCTTTGGAAGCCACTTGTATGAGATTTGGACATTGAATTTTTTTTATTTAAAGAAAAAATAAATACGTCTTAATCAAATTTTAATCACTATTATATTTTTAAAATAAGGTTATAAAAATGATAAATTCTATTATAAATACATATTTTAAATCTAATTTTTTTATTTAGCGTGATAATTTATTTTTTATTTTTAGGAAATAAATAATTGCCTTAAAGTCTTATACTCTATTGATGCATAAATTATTTAATTGACAAGAAACCAATAAAATATTAATTATTTAATGATAATAAAAATTTAAAGACCCAAATAAATGCAAAAATTATTTTTAGTTAAATATATATAGACCATAACCATCCAAGGGTCTATTAATTGACCCTTTTTATCCTTATAAAAGTGATTTTAACAGTTATACTTTTTATTTAATGTAATGTTATAGTGGTCAGATTCATGTTTTCAAAATTATAACATTTTTAATATTGTCTCTTCAAGAATATAAATTCAACTAAAAGAGTTATTATAAAATCTATTATATTTATCTTCATCATAGTATTTCATTTTTAATTTCTAATCCAAAACCAGTATATTAAGTAATTACATTAAATTATTGTAGTAATTATTTTATTAATAGAGATAAAATATAAATGTTATCAAAAATATTAATGTAAATAAAATTTTGGATAATTAATATGTCTAATTAATTCAATAGAATACCTAGAATTATTAGTAATATAATAAAATTGTTCTTTTAAGTTAACTTGTTATAATAATATTTTTAAAAATCAATGAATTGAAAAGTTTCAAAATTGACAATATTGATTGTTTATCAAAATAATTCTTTATTTAATTATGTAAAAATAATAAAATATTATTTAGAAAAATATAATATTATTTATATTGTCATAAATGTTCTGAGTTATTTATTTATTGCTTAATTGACATCAAATAAGTAAATATTGCACCCTTTTGATATTGAAATATTTGTTACCCCAGTTAAATTTTTTAATAGAATAACTACGAGTTAATTAAAATTATAAGGTTTAAATTGATATAAAACTTATCTAAAATATATTTTTGAGGATATTAAAACAATGTATCATATTATCTTTTAAATTGGTAAATTTTGGTTATCTTTTGAGGGGTTTTAACTTTATTAAAAATTAATAATTTTTGAAGTCCAAAAGTGCCACTCACATCAATTATCAAAGGGAATATCCTCCCTCAACACTTTAATTCACTATAAGCCTTAAAGTTCATAAATACCATTCCCTTTTACCTGATAAAACTCTATAGTTACATTCTATAGGTTCTGGTATTATTAAAATTCAAACCCTAGTACTTTAAGAGGAGATTTAGAGGGAGCATGTCGAAGAAGGGGTATTCTCCTCTACCGAATATTTCAAAATTATATCTTATTCTACATCCACTTCGTGAGTTGTTTCATTATAAATTAATAACTATAGTATAAATTATATATTTTTATGTTATAATAGTTATTAAACAACTATATTCCATCTTCTATCCATCCTATGAAAAATAAAATCACCACAAATGTGTATGAATGACTTACTGTCTCCATGATTTGATGTAATATGTTTTCACCACTACCTTACATGGATGGGTATAATGATAGAAATAATAAATATATATGATTATTATAACATTATATTAATTCTTAAATATTATAAATCATCCATTTGAATACCATTCAAAAAATATGGGAATGATATCATTGCTCGTGCGTATGTACGACCTACCGTCTTCAAGATGGGATGTAATTTATTCTACGTGATCTTCATTAGAGAGTGATTATATAAATTTAATTAATGAATAAATATGGTATATACTATGTCAATATCATTTTTAAGGATATAATTTGGACATGATAAGGAGAACAATAATTTATTCAAAAAAACATGCATAAGAATATAAAGTAGTTAATATCTGAAAAACGACTAACAATGAAATGTTACTAACAAATGGATGATAATATGATATTATATGATATCATAAAAATGTATATGATTCTATAATAATTCAATAAATTAACTGAAATTATTATAAATGTGGTTCGGATAAATACAAATGATGGAATACCTAAAAGGTGATGAATAATATTTCACTCTCATTATTATCCAAGATTATTTATTCTTAAGTATTTACTAGGGTATATTTATCATCCACTTTAATATTTCATAAATATTAATTAAAAATATTATTTATATCTTTCTATAATTTTTTAAATTCAATTTTACACATTGGGGATTTTTTTTAAAAATATTATTAAAGGGAATATTTTTCATTTTCGATACGAGGTACTTTTGGACTTTCTGACAAAAGTACGAGAAGAAATTTATCTTTTAACATTCATGACATGACCAAAATTTTACATTTTCATAATTCATTATTTCATTAAATATTATTTTATAATATTTTACATTTATTTTCAATTAAATAATTTTCTTATAATATTTCACAAAATTTAGAGATAAGAAAACTTTTTTAAAGAAGAAATGATATTTTCTTGAAGAATTCATTTTAAGTGTTTTATCAAAAATATTTTCCATAAAAGATAACATTTTTTGAGAGGGTTTTGTTTCAAGTATAGTAAACCTATTATTAATAATATTTTATTATTTTTATTATGAACTTATATTTAGGAAATCCATTTGTTTTATATGGATTATGTTATGATGGAATGATGTTTAAGTAACCCATTTTATTCATTGGGTTTTTCTATGATGAATTATTTAGATTTTTGTGGAACACATAAGAATGATTTCATTATGAGATGAGTGAGAACTATATCTCCCTCTAATGCAATGGGTAAAAATTTACATCTCATGAGATATACATGGCTAGAATGGGAAATGATCTCAAGTCAGTAGTACAGGGCTGGAACATGGAGTGAACTCGGTTCAGTAATAGACTTTGTCTACTATGATGGTCTAGACAATGAGACATAACAAATATGAAATGATTATCTATGCTTACCTGTATACCAAACAAAATTTCATGTCGTATGTTATGACTTCTTTGATTACATTCAATGATTCTTATGAACTTTTATGATTTATACGATGGCTTAATATCACGATCCTTCATATGTATAATAATATTTTCAAATGTTACAGTATTATGTCTTATGATTATCATATGATCAATATATATCTTTTTTAAACTTACTAAGCATTTGAACACACACTTTCTTATCGTTATTTTCCCCAGGTAATAAATAAAAGTATTAATTAAGATATGTAAAAAATGTTTCCAGTTATGATGAGATAAGTGGGAGAAAATTAAGATGTCTTATGAACCAATTGTTTATATTTTCTAGTTTCTAAAGACACTATATGTAACGTCACAGTTCCAGAAGCCACCCAGAGGCACCCCATACCTCGTTGGTCACATGGCCTTAAGTGCATTTTCTTGAATGCCAGAGGCTACCGACTAGCAGCGAGGGCCTTGGGTGTGATAGTGGGGAAACTATTCCCTCATTGGCAGAGTAACACAACTGAAGTGAACAAATGGAAAAAGAGAAGCAATAATAATCCATACAAAAGTAAACAGTGAAGACTAGAAATAATAAACTGGATAACACATTTATATAAATGATGCATGATACATATGTCTCAGATAGAAACAAAACAAATCACAATTCTTGAATACAATGGTACTAAACCAAAGTAAAAAAATGAAAACAGATAAATAGATCTTCATCATCGCAAGCCTCAACTTGGTCCCATGCTCTCCAACTCCACTAAAAAGAAAGTACCTGATGTAGAAGGGTGATTTCCCTTATTTATACCTCCATTAATATAATCTTTTTGGGACCAAAAGCATGGCCCAAACAGGGTGTGAGACTAAATACCAGTAGGAAACCACCCCAAGATCTATGCATAAAAGTCAGTGAATATATGGCAGGTAATAAATAACAGGAAGCAGTAAACCAAGAAATACTCAGCAGTAAACAATCCACCGTTTCAAATCATTAAGTTTCATATATCAAACAAAACCTAACCAAAGCAAGTAAACACAGATAGGTAACCCTCAGGGATGTACTCATAGCACATCCCCTCTGGTCCTACCTAGAAACACAAGCAGGAATCTATACACAAAAGTTAACCCTCTGGGAAGTACACACAGCTTATACCCTCTGACCCTACCTAGAAACATAATAAAGTAGATAACGCAACAGGTAACCCTCTAGAAATTACTCAAAAAACCTATCTCATCTGGTTCTACCTAGCAACACAAGCAACCCTCTTGTTAGTACACTCATCATAACCCCTCTGGTTCAGCTTTAAAATAGACTATATGGAGAAGCACTCACCGATAATTCCTCTTATAGTCTCGTATCGGTAACGAAAGGGGATCTGGGGAAGCACTTACATCACATTCACCCTATGGCCCGCATCGAGTAACTACAGACATTCTGAGGAAGAACATACGTCAATTCCCCCTTGTGGTCTCGCATCATGAGAAAAAACAGAATCTAGAGAATCCCTTCCATGGATTATCCCAATGGTCTACTACACCTGGTTCTCATGGACTTTTGCAAGTCAAGATAGAATAGAAGCATGTATCAGCCAAATTAAACATCAAGAACTACTTGTCTAAATAGTCTACAACATAAAATCATGTCAGAAGAACAATCACACCATCCTACAATACAAGGCATGAAATGTAAATAGCAGCCAAACAGGAAAACTAGACCAAAAGTCAAAACAAGCAACATAAATGTAAAACACTTCTAAATCATATCAGTTTACCCTACTCACATTAAATTATCCTCTATTCTAGCATACACGCATAGTATCCAATTATCAGCGATAAAACAGTAAACACGCGATACCTTGTTCAAGGGTATTGGACAAATTTTCACATATAACTCAAAGACATTCAACAAAAAGGCACAAACCACGTACCTCAGTGTTAGTAGATCTCTATACATGAACCTCAAGACTTGAATCACCCAAGAACACCTTAGATTAATTAAAATGTCTAAAACATTAAACCGAGGATAAATTTTGAAAGATGAGGAATAATGAAACAAAGCTCTAGAAGAAAGATGAGATTACCGAGGTGATCCCAACACAATCTACAATGGTCTATTCGGATAACAGATGGTCGGTCAGGATCTCAGGGGAATATTGACGTAGTTAACTTACTCCCGGATGAACCAAACCTAGAAGAAGGTGGTTCTATCCGTCAGATGCGACCCTGGTGCGTTTAATGAAAAAAAGTACATGGCATGTACTTTATAAGTACACAGTGTGTACTTGCCTTCACTAACCCCCTCATTATTCAGTCTCTAGGTCACCATACTCGGCCTTGTCCATGGCCACTAGATGGCCATCACCCATTTACCCACTATAACCCATTACAAGACATGTACTCATAAAGTACACGGCGTGTAATTAAAAAATTTCAAAAAACATCACTTTTTCTAAAAAATGACCAATAAAGGAAAAAATACCTGAAAAAAATATCTGTGTACTTACAAACTTCCCCCATAAAGAAATTCATCTCCGAATTTCTCTAGAAAGGTTTCATAGAAGAAGAATCCCTGAACAACTCTAGCCACTATGATCGTATGTCTGCCTAACTCTCCCAAGTCTTGTTCTGTATTCTCCCGTACTGCCATAACACTCGTACCAGAGGAACATACTATCCATAGAGTACCTTCATACTTCGATCTAAAATACAGATAGGATGCTCCTCAAAATATGAATCCACTTCCAACTCAACCTCCTCAGGTTGGAAGACATGATACGGGTCTGAGGAGTAACGTCGAAGCTGAGAAACATGGGAGACGTCATGTATATCCTGGTACCTCTAATGTAACTGCAACTGATAGGAAACCAGCCCAACTCTCTCCAACACCTCAAACGGTCTGATGTTGCTCGGTGAAAGCTTACCAAGTCTCTTAATCCTTTTGTGTCCCAACCTCAGTGTGACATGTAGGAAAACCAGATCCTCAACCTCGAACTCTAGAGGTCATCTCCACTGATCAACATAAGACTTCTTTCCAGACAGTGCAATATCCATCCTCTTCTGAATCAACTCTATATGCTGTGTGGTATTCTAGACAAGATGAGGTCCCATCATAATTTCCTATCCTACCTCAAGCCAACATAAGGGTGATTGGAATGACCTACCATACAAAGCCTCATAAGGTGCCATCTAAATAGTTTCTTGAAATAAATTATTATAGGAAAAATCCACAAGAGGTATATGATTCTCCCAAGAACCTCCAAAATCTAGGATGCATGCACAAAGCATGTCCTCAAGAACCTGAATTGCATGCTCAGACTTGCCATCTGTATGAGGATGGTATGATGTACTCCAAAGTACATGTGTACCCAAATATTTCTAAAGCCCCTTCTAGAACCAATTAGTAAAACGAGCATCCTTGTCTGAAATAATGGAGTGTGGAACCCCATAAAGACATAAAATCTCTCAGATGTACAACTGTTTAATATCATCAACACTGAAGGTGTCCTTGATCAGAAAGAAGTGAGCAACTTTCATGAGTCTGTCAATGACAACCGAAACTACATCATTCCCTAGAGGCAACCTCGGTAGACCTGTCACAAAATCCATTCTAACATCATTCAACTTCCACTTGGGAATGGGTAACTACTTTAAAAGCCTTGTTGGTCGTTGATGATCCACCTTCACCTGTTGAAATGTGGAACACATCATGAAAAAACCAGAAACATCTCCCTTCATACCTGGAAACCAATAATGGAGGTGTGGATGAGGATACATCTTGGTGACAGAAGGATGAACTGCCCAAACCAAGGAATGAAAGTCCCACATCAGCTCCTCATGTATGTCTGTTGGCACCCATATGCACCCCTAGAAATGCAAGATCTAATCCTCACCTATGGTCCATCCATAAATATGGATCTATCCCAATAGACATTCCCATAGGACAATGCCTTCATAATCTGATAGCTTCCTCATTCGCACTCGATGAAGAAGAGTTGAGGTAACAACTACAGAGAAAGAAAAGTCTTCCCCTTCCTGTCGTGCACCTCCAAATGCATATTAGTAAAAAGAAAAATAATATTCCACTCACTACTAGCCTCTTGAACTACCTACATCTATGTCCTCCTACTCAGTGTATAATCCACTACGTTTCCTTTTCCAGGCATATAAGCAAGCTCAAAGTCAAAAGACTGAAGGTACTCAACTCACCTTTGCTGTCAGAAATTCAAGTCACACTGAGTAAAGATATACTTGATGATTTTGTGGTCTATGAAAACCACAAAATTCTCTCCAAATAGATAATTTATTCAATAGTGCACGTCATTAACATCAATAGCCAATTCGAGATCGTGCGTCGGGTAATTCCTCTCATGTGGCCTCAACTTCCGAGACATGTACACGACGACTCTTTCTCCATGCATATGTATAGCTCCTAGCCTGATACCTGAATAATCACAGTACACAATATAGCTCTTTCCTTACTAAAAAAAACTAGTATTGGTGCTGAATTCAACCCCCATTTCATCTTTTGAAAGGCTGAATCACATGAATTTGACCATAACAATGTCACGCCTTTCTTAGTCATTCCCGTCAGTGGAACTACTAAGCGTGAAAAGTACTGTACGAAACGTCTGTAGTATCCAACTAGCCCTATAAAACACCGTACCTCAAAGAAATTTTGTGGATTATCCTAGGAAACTACTGCTCTCACTTTCTATAGGTCTACTGATACTCCTGTCTATGAGATAACATGACCCAAGAAGTAAATATGGTCCATCCAAATGTGGCATTTTGAGTGCATAACATATAACTGATTCTTCCTCAGTGTACTCAAAATGATATCAAGATGGGTATCATGTTCATGTAGAGTGTGAGAGTACACCATGATATCATCCACAAAGACCACCATGAAAGAATCCAGGTTTGGATGGAACACTCGGTTCATTAGTTCCATGAAGACTACAGGTGCGTTCGTGAGACCGAAGGACATAAACACGTACTCGTATAGACCATACCTACTACGGAAGGCTATGAGAGTTATATCAAATGGTCGAAGATGAAAATTATGATAACCAGATCTCAAGTCAATCATCAAGAACACTCGGGCTCCTTGAAGCTGATCAAATAGATCATCAATCCTCGAACAGGGATATCGGTTCTTGACTGTAAACTGGTTCAGCTTCCGATATTGCACACAAATCCTAAGGGTACCGTCTGCCTTCTTTGTGAATAGGATAGGTGAACCCTAAGGAGAAGTACTGGGTCAGATGAAACCCTTTTCCTACAAATCCACCAAATACTTCTTGAGCTCCAGAAACTCTAGTGTAGAAATCCTATAAGGAGGAATGGACACTTGTGCCTCTCCTAGAACAAGTTAAATAGAAAATTCTACCTCTCACTCTGGTGGAAAACCTAAATTTTTTTCTGGAAATGCATCCCTGAAATGATCCACCACTGGAGGAAAGTCTAACTGTGAAGTCCCGTAGTCATCCATATAAAGATTAGAAATCTGGACTGTAACTCCTCTCAACCCATGATGCTCAGGTCCCGCTCTTCTCTCCTGGATGTCCCACTCACCCTTACGAAGAAATGATCTACCTTCTGGTGATGTGAAACTCACCCTAATATAGTAGCAATCAACGACTTCCTAGAAGAGAACCAACCAGTCTATTCTGAGAATGTCATCATAGCCTGTCATCTCTAGAACATAGAGGTTCCAAAAAAAGTGACACCCACCAACCTCTAGAGGGAACTCCATACAATGATGCACACTATCAATTCTAGTCCCCAAAGGAGTGTCTAGTGTCAAGATATCATCAAAAGGAATGATGCTGAGCCCAAGGCTCTCCACAACAACAACAGATCTAAATCTATGAGAAGCCCATGTATCGAAAAGAGAAGAAGCTAAAACTGAGGTAACTAAGATCGTACATCGAACTGTAAAAGGTTATGGATCCTGCTCCATTGAAAAATTCTTGCATGTAATATGGACCTATGACCCTTCCTAACCACCCTAAGCTAATCCTCTCTGATTTCATTGAAAATAGGGAAACTGGCTACAACGACCATGACCTCCACCTCGGCCTCAATAGCCAGAAAAACTCAATTTCCTAGACTAGTGAGAAACTGGTGGTGCTGCACCAGAACGATGAGTCATAGAAGAACCCCTGTCATGAGATTATGGTGAGAAGATCTGACAGAAGCACTGAAATTACAAGGCATGTTTTTCTCTGACATGACGCGTACTAGACGAGCTTCACCGACTCGTGTTTTTCGTGAAACGACCAGATACTTAGCTGACACTACACGGTGTGTTCCATACGGACATGGCATGTACTAGGAAAGATAACACCATCCTGTGTTTTTAGTTACATGTTCAGATTCAAATATTATAGTACACATAATTTTTAGAGCTGATACGGTGTGTATAACCTAATATTTCTCCATCCGTGTTGTTAGTCACACGGTCAGACATAGCGTCAACATAACACGGCATGTACAACTGGTACACAACATGTTCCAACAAGAATATCCGTATCATGTGTCACTTCCCATGCATCCTACGGCATGTTTGGAGACTACACAACATGTACATATAGTACACGCTGTGTACTTAATAAAAATAGTTTCTTCTTGAATAAAAGAACACATGGCATGTATTCATTAATACAAGATGTGTATTCTGGGTTTTCCCAGACTGTAAGCCTCATAAACTACTATGAAGCCCATAAAAACACTGGAACAAACATTAAAGTGTGAAATTATGATCCGTGAGGGCCCATTATCCCAATGAATCAAATCTTGGAATCTTATACATGTTATAAACAAGGATAACAGGGCCAAGATCCACCCAATTCTGGACCATGAGGGCCCATAACACCTTAGGAACCATAGATTGGTGTTAATTCAATCAAAACCTTACCCAAACAATACCCTATTAAACAGAAGGCATTTTTATCATAGAATCTATCACAACAACATGCATATCTTGCACAACACCTATCACAACAACATGAAATCACTAATTATCCCTATATGGCAAGGCAATAATGCATGACATGTGATCCGAAGAAAGTTCCTATATAATGCATGTGATGGTATACCCTCATCTCATCAGGTTGGAATGGAAATAGAACCTCAATAACATCAACAATAACATCACAATACATGTGATTCACCAAATGGTGAAAATAAAATCTATTATAAAATTTCAAAACTAGAAAAATTGAAATACGAAATAAATTGGATTTTTCTTGTAGATGGGTTAGCTACTCCTGAGAACAGCTTATTACCAAGTACCTATTCCGACCTATCCCTAATTATAGGCTTCAAATAGAATGTCAAAGAAAAGAAACCCCTACGATACAACTTTGTAACATCCAGGTTCCGGAAGCCACCTAGAGGGGCCCCGTACTCGGTTGGTCACATTGCCTCAAGAACATTTCTCTGAATAAAAAAGGCTACTGACTAGCAGTGAGGGCCTTGAGTGTGATAGTGGTGAAACTATGCTCTCGTTGGAAAAGTAACACAGAAGAAGTAAACAAATGGAAAAAAAATTAGTAATAATCCATACAAAGGTAAACAATGGAAGACTATAAATAATAAACAATAGAACACATATATATAAATGATGCATGATACATATTTCTAGGAAAGCATCAAAAAAAATACAAATTCTTGAATAAAATGATATTAATCCAAAGTAAAAAATAAAAAAGATAAATATCTCCTCATCACCACAAGACTTAGCTTGGTCCCATGCTCTTCAGCTCCACAACAAATCAAGTACTTGAAGTAGAAGGGTGCTTGCCCTTATCTATACCTACAACAATATAATCTGTTTAGGCCCAAAATCATGGCCCAAATAGGGTATGAGACTAAATCCCACTAGGTAACCACCATAGGATCTGTGCCTAATAGTCAGTGAATATATGGCAAGTGATAAATAACAGGAAGCAATAAACAAGGAAGTATTCACCATTAACCAATCCACATTTTCAAAGCATTCAGTTTCATATATCAATCTACAGCAAACCAAAGTAGGTAAACACAAATAGGTAACCCTCTTGGAATTACTCATAGCCCATCCGCTCTTGTCCTACATAGAAACACAAGCAAGTAGCTAAACACAAAAGGTAACACTCTAGGAAGTACACACAACCTGTCCCCTCTATTCCTACCTAGAAACAAAAGCAACGAGATAACACCACAAGTAATCCTCTTGGAAGTACTCATATCCTATCCCCTATGGTATTACCTAGAAACACAAGCAACCCTCTGGGTAGTACACTAAACATAACCCCTCTGGATTAGCTTTAGAATAGAATCTATAAGGAATAACTCATTGTCAATTCCTCCTATAGTCTCGTATCAGTAACTAAAGACACTCTGGGGAAGCACTAAAGTCAAATTCCCCCTATGACCCGCATCAAGGAAATACATAAACTATGAGGAGGCACTTACGTCAGTTCCCCCTATGGTCTCTCATCGTAAGAAAAAAACAGACAATCTAGTGAAGCCCTTCGATCCATTCTCCCAATGGTATACTACATCAAGTTCTCACGGCCCTGTATAAGTCAAGAAATCATATAAGAACATATCATCCAAAGTAAACCCAAAGAAATACTTGGATAAATAGTCTACAACATAACAAAAGGTCAGAACAACAGTCACACCACCCTACAATACTAGGCATGGAATGTAAACAACAGCCTGATAGGAAAACTAGACCAATCATTCAAAATAAGCATCATGCATGGAAAAAAATTCAAAACCATAGCAATTCACCCTATTCACATTAAATTATCCTCTATTCAAGCATAAATTCATAACAGACAGTTATCAGGGAAAAAAAGTAAAGACGCAATACCCCATTCAAGGGTATTGGACTAATTTGCACATATAACTCAAAGACATTCAACATAAAGGCACAAACCACCTACCTCGGTGTTGGGAGATCGCTATACGAGATCCTCAAGCCTTGAATCACCCAAGAACACCGTATATCTACAAAAAAGTCTAAAATATTCAACAGAGGATAACATGAGAAAGATGAGGAATCATGAAATGAAGCTCTAGAAGAAGGAAGATCTTACCAAGGTGATCCCAACACAAATGACGGCTGTTTGTTCGGATAATAGATGCTCGGTCGGGATCTTGGAGGAAGATCAACACCGTTCTCTCTCTCTCGGATGAACCAAGCCTAGAATAAGGTGGTTCTGTTTGTTAGACGCGACCCAAGTGTGTTTAATGAAAAAAAGAAAATACATGGCAAGGACTTGCCTTCACCAGCCCCCACATTAAGCGGTATCCAGGTCACCACACATGGCTATGTGTATGTCCCCTACATGGCTAGCACCCGGTTACCAGCGGTAACTGAGTAGATGGCGTGTACTCATAAAGTACCCAATGTGTACTTGTAAAATTTCCAAAAAATCTTATTTTTCTCAAAAACTACCAAAAAATGAAAACATACGTGAAAATAAGACCCCGGTTCTTACAGTATAACTATATGGTTATGTCATGGATTTTTTATATATTGTAATTAATATTCATTTATTTTGAATTAATATCAATGTATGTAAAGTATGGGTCATTATAATTTGTGTCAGAGGAAAGGACTAATTATCCTTTCAAAACAAGGATGAGAAAACCTTAGTAAGAAACCAAAGGATATGTCGAAGTATACGTTTAAATATGAGTGTTTTAGAAATAATAATGAATATCCTAGGATAAAACCAAAATAACATAAATTGAAATTTTATTTTTTATTATGTGTTTTTTCCATTATGGTTAGTGTTACTCAGATTATGCTTATTTGTTTTAGTAAACAAATAGAACTTGGAGGAACCACATTATTGCTGAATCTGATGTAAAATACAATGTTTTTTCTCTTGAGTATAAAAAATTTATGGGAGTTGGAATGAAAAATATTGTATTTATGCACACAGAACACTCTCATTCTATGAATTATACAAGACATTCAAATGAGAAAGGGAGGGAACACAATTCAGTTGAGTCCTTCATGACGCAGCGTCCTCCTTCTTTGAGAGGGTCTCCTAATCCATTAGTGAATGAAAAAAGGTTCGGTACCACAATAAATATATTTATAGTTTTGCAATGTTCAAGACATGATAAATTCGTCTAATAAGTCTATCATTGGGAAGTTAAATATCATCAATGTCAAACCATTTCAAAAAAATGAGGTAAAGTAATAAAATATAATCCATAGAATGGGATGAATTCAATAAATTATTTTTCAATAATTATATTCCTTGTATTCTATGGAAAAATATGGATATGGAGTTCCTTGATCTTAAGAAAAAGGAAAATTCAACCATTAGTACCTGCAAATAATATTTTACAAGACTTGAAAGGTATGCTTCTAGAATTATTATCCAACCTGAGAGTAAAATTGATCGATTCTTTAGTTGGTTAAAACTGAGTCTCTGAATGGAATTAATCATAAGGGACTTCATTAACTCTGAAGAAATTTTTCAATGTTATCCCAAGGTTGAGATGGAGATTGGAGTAACCCACTGGTCCTATGAGTTTTATGTGAAGATAAAATGGAAATAAAGGGAAAATATAAAGTCCAAACTAAAAATAAGATGAGTTTTCCCATATGCTCAATGTGTGGAAAGAAACTTAGTGTAAATTTTCCTGAAGGGAATAGAAAATGTTTTAAGTGTGTGAGATAAGGTCATTGAGAAGTTTAATGCTGATGTGATGGGAAAAATATGTCTAATGATGAAAATACTTAAAAGGCTATACATAATTCACCTTCTACACATAAATGATATAAGTTCAAGTAAATGGTGCATTATGCTAATTAATGACCTAATCCAAGGTTTATTGATGATGATTGATGTTAGCAAACCCTTAAGGCCAAAGACAAAGTCCTATCAGATATGGTCATTATCAACGACATGTAGTACATTTATGAAGTGGTGAAGGGTACACTAACCATCCAATATAATGTACCAAATGATTTATTTGATTTTGGATCCACACACTCTTTAATTTCCAAAGAATTTTCTATGGGTATTTCCATATTACGTCAAAAATTATATGTTGAGTTAGTTGTGGAAAATCAAATAGCACAACAGTTGCATCAAAAGTTTATAATTGTTTTCCAATTGATGTTTTTTGGAATGTACATCATGAAAATATTTTGATCCTTCATATAGTGGAATTTGATATGATTATTGATATGGATTTTCTTTATCTATATGGATATCATATAAATTTCCAGGGAAGGGATGTGATGTTCCATATTATAGATCAATCTATGATCATCTCTTGATGCAAGGATGATTATAACCTTCATGTTGAAATTTATTCCATCTTTTAGGTCTTGATTATTATAAATAATGGTTATATATCACAAATGGTTGGGGAGAAACTCACAATTAAGAATAAACCCATTGTACGTGATTTTGACGATGTCTTTTTGGAAGAATTTTCAATTGTTCTACGAAATTGTGTGGTTTAGTTTTCAATATAAATGTACTAGGAGCTATGACTATTTCAAATGCACCTTATAGAATATCCCTAATTGAGTTGTAGGAATTGGAGTAACTCCAAGATAATCTGGACAAGGGATTACTATTCCTTAGTGCTTTACCTTGTGGTGCACCCGTTCTATTTGTAAAGAATAATGGTAGATCAATGAGACTTGTCATTGATTATCGAGAACTAACAAGATCACTATAAAAAAATATCATTCTGAATTGATGACTTATTTGACCAGCAACGCAAAGATAAATACTTTTCCATGATTGATCATAATTAAGTATATCATCAATTATGGTTCATGAAAGAGGATATACCAAAGATGAAATTATGTATAAGGTATAGAAATTATTAATTTATAGTTATTCCATTGGTTCTTACTAATTCCCCTGCTATTTTCATGGATCTAATCAATAGAGTCTTTAGAGACTATCTTGATAATTTTGTGGTAGTATTTCTAGATGATATTCTTGTCTATTAGAAAATAAAGGTAGACCATGAAGATCACATGAGAATTGTACTGAAGACCCTGAGAAATGAGAAGATTTATTAAAAATTTAATGAATGATAATTTTGGTATCAAAAAGTTTAATTTTTGGGATACATAGTCTCATAATAGGGGAAATGTGTGGATCTAGAAAAAATAAAAGTTACTGAAAGTTGGTTGAGACCAACCATGATAATTGAGATATGAAGTTTTCTTGGTTTGTCTGGATATTATCGACATTATGTGGATTATTTCTCATGATTATCTAATCCAATCACCAATTTGACTTGTAAAGGAGTTATGTTTGCATGGATTATAGAATGTAAATAGAATTTCAAAGACATCAAAAGAAGTTTATCCAGTGCATCTATGATCACACTAACTTGTAGTGGAAAAAGGTTTGTGATCTATAGATATGAATCCAAAAAGGGGCTGAGATGTGTTCTCATGAAAATTATTATGGTGATAGCCTCTACCTTTCAACAATTGAAAATACCTGAGAAAAATTACCCAAATCATGATTTAGATTTATCTACAGTAATATTTTCGTTTAAAAAGGCTGGAATTATATTAATGGTGAAATGTGTGATATTTATACTTATCAAAAAATTTTAAATTATATTTTCACACAAAAGGAGTTGAATATTTATCAAAGAATATTTTTGGAGTTTATTAATGATTACGACTTCTAAATACATTACTACCTTGGGAAAGAGAGCAAGGTGGTAGATGCTTTGAGTCGAAAGGAACATACTAGCCTTTCCATGATGAGGATAAAACAATATCCAAAATTTATGGATTTACAATGGTTGGATATTGATATTTTAAGAGAAGGGGAGAAATATTATCTTTATGAGATGAATTTTCAACCATCTATATGGGGGGTGATTATGGTGGAATAGAAGGAAGATATAGATATACAAAAGAATGTGAGAAATGTTCCCAAATTCCATCTTGATTGTGACAGAATAATTGGGTTCAGGAATAGGGTTTGAATTCCTCCCACACCCAAATTAAATAAGGCGATATTTGATGAGGCTTATAGTTCTTCATTATCTATTCACCCAGGAAGAACATAGATGTACAGGGACCTGGAAGAGTATTTGGGGTTGGGGATGTCATGAAAAGAGATATTGTTGAATATTTCTCATAAGGCTTGAATTTTCATCAAGTTATGGATGAGAGATAGAAGTCTAAGGGGATGTTACTTCCATTACCCATACCATAATGGAAATAGGAAAACATCACTATGGACATTGTCATCAGACTTCCCAAAACATCTAAAGTCCATAATTATAAATGGGTTATAATTGGTCACCTTACAATGTCAGCACACTTCATTTCTATTAGAGAGGATTTATCTCTTGATCATCTTTCCTAGATGTATGTAAAAAAAGTGGAAGGATTTTATGAAGTACCACATTCCATTATATCTAATCATGGTAAGAGGTTTATCTAGAATATCTAGAGAACTGTTCATAAGGCTTTAGATATAGAGTTATGTTTCAACACTGAATATCATCCATAGATAGATAGTCGGTCTAAGAGGACAATAAAAACTCTAGAAGACATGTTGAGGATTTTCTCCATGAATTTCAAAGGTGGTTGGGATCAACACCTACCTTTTGTGGAATTTTTAAAAACAATAGCTTTCACTCCAGTATTCAAATGGATCTTTATGAAAATATATATTGGAAGAAGTGAAGAAATTTGAATTTATGGGTTGAATTTGGGGAAATAAAGCTATTAGGATCTTATCATGTTAATGAAATAGCCACAAAGGTCAAATCTATTCGAAAACACATAAGAGTAGCTCAGAGTCTACAAAAAAGTTATACTAAAAACCTATAAAAATACGCATCATTTTAAGTTGGGGTAAAAGTGTTTCTATGAATTTCTCCCCAGAAGGGAGTAATGATATTTTGAATGAAGGTAAAGATGAGACCTAGAGATACCAGTCCTTTTGAAATTCTAGATCGTATTAGGAAGGTAACATATTGATTGGTGCTTCCACTGAATCTCTCTCAAGTTCAAGAAGTGTTCCACTTAACTCTCCTGAGAAAATATAATTATAATCCTTTACATATACTTAAAACAAAATTTTTATTACTGGAGTAAGATATTTTTTTTATGAAAAACCATCGATGGAGATTTTATATCATAATGAAAAAGTTATAGAACACAAGACCACTGGCTTGTTTTATGTTTTATAATAAAACAAACAATTTGAGGAAGCTATGTGGGAAGTTGAGGTTGTGATGAGGAAAAATTATCCTCATTTTGTTTTATACAAGTGAAGAATTTTGAGGGTAAAATTTAGTTTAAGGTGGGTAGAATGTAACAAGAGGATGTTTTTATAAAATATTTTCTTTATATAATATTAATTCTTCAATAGCTTGTATTGCACACAATCATGAGTTTAAGTGAACCATGAGATGAACTTAGTATAAGATGATCATTTTAACCAATCCATTAGGTTATTGGTGATAAATATAACAAACTTATGAAAATTTATGTTAAATCATTCTCTACCAAATATTTATAAAAAATATAAATCAATTATATACTTGAATTTTATTATTAATAAATTCAGTGAACTAATATTAGTAAATTAAATTAATAAAATATTTATGTTATATACTTAATAATTTTTTTATATTCATCCAATAGATACTTTTGTAATATGGTATGAATAAAAACTATTTGATGTATAAAAACCTATATTTTTGGAAATGGTGTTTTTTAACCTTTTAATGGGAAAACCCTTTTAAAATTATGATTTGGACACATTAATAATTTATATATGACCAAATATACTTGTTATTTGGAAGTGGGATATAAAAATTTACTTTGGATGAAATGTTAATACTATTATGATAACATTCAAACATTGATGAATAGTAAAAATACACTAAATTTTAATTAAAAATAGATTTTCTCATAAAAAATAATTTATATTGTTAAATTATTATATTTAATGGTTTTAAAGTATATATAGAATATATTTTTAGCAATAAATAAAATTTATTTCATGAGAATTAATTTTAAATTGAATTATTATGTAAAAACCTATCAATATTTTTCAATGTTTGAACTTTTAAACCACATTATCTCTCTCGAAGAATAGTATCAATTTTAAAATAATTAATGAAACTTTTGTGTTTTTAATTTGTATAAATGGATTCTATATTGGGATTAAATAGTTCCAAATTATGCAAATCTCTTTTTTTTAGAATTATGAATAGTAACTTTGGTAATTTGTTTATTAATATAGTAAAAGGAGAAATTTGGAAATTAAGGGTAAGAATAATATTATTAAATAAAACTAAAACATGTATTAATATCATTTTATGAGTGTGTTTATACCAATATAATCTTTGGTTCTCAATGGTGTCCTTTGAAAGCCACTTAGACGAGATTAAGAAATTTATTTTATTTTATTTAACAAAAAAGTAAATATGTCTTACTCACATTTTAATAAATATATCATTCTTTAAATATTCTTATACAGAAGAAGAATTCGATTATAAATAATCATTTGAAAAATAATTTTTTTATCTATCATGATAATTTATTTTTATTTTATAGAAAATAAATTGTTACCTTAAACAGTTATACTTTTTGATGCATAAATTATTTAATTGATGAGAAATCAATAAAAATAATTATTATTAAAATTATGATAACTAATAAAAGAACAAAAAACATGTCCAAATATTATTTTTCGAGTATATATTGACCATAAACATCCAAGGTTTGATTTATTGACCATGTGAAGCCTTATATAAGAGATTATGACACTTATATTATTTTAAATAAGGTGATGTAAAGTCGTCACATTCATATTTTCTAAATTATAACATTTTTAATGTTGGATTTAACCAAAGAAAAGGTATACTAAAAATATTATTATGAAATTATTTAGTTTTTCATACATAGTATTTTTTAATATTTTCTTCAAAAAATAATTATATTAAATAATTACACAAAATTGATGTAGTAGTTATTTTATTAATAGACATAATAAATAAATTTTATTAAAAATATTTAAATAAATATAATTTGGGAAAACTAATATATCTAATTAATTTTATATATTACATTTACATCTTAAAAAAATAATAAGACATTTGGTTAGAATTTAACTTATTATCTTAATATTTTTAAAAATCAATGAATTGAATAATCTTAAAATTGACAGTACTAGTTGTTTATCAAAATTATGTTTTATTATATAATATAAAAACCCAAAAACATTATTGAGAAATATATAATAATTATAATATGGTGTAAAATATTATAAATTACTTATTTATTGTCTAATTGACTTCAAATAAGCAAATATTTTACCATATTAATATTGTATTATTCGTTAACATATTTAATAATAAAATAGAAAAACGAAGTGTTAATTAAAATTATAAGGTTTAAATTGATATAAACACTTGTTTAAAATCTATTGGTAGATTATATAACAAAACTATATCATCTCATATTCTAAATTGAGAAATTTTTTAGTTTTTGGATGGGTTTTTAATTTAATATAAATTAATATTTTTTGAGATCCCGAATGTGCCCCTCGCCTCAATTATAAAAGGGAACATCCTCTCTCAACTCTTCACTTCACATTAATCCTTAAAACTCGTACATCCAAATAAATTTTAGCTTATAAACTTCCATAGTTACATTATAGAGGTTATTTTATTCTTAAAAGACCAAATCTAGTGCTTTAAGAGGAGATTTAGAGGGATAACATCAAAAAATAGGTAATCTTCTCTATCGATTCTTTCAAACGTCTATCTTATTATACTTAAAATTAATGATTTGTTTCATTATAAAGTAATAACTACAATATTTATTATACACTAATATTTTATTATAATTAAGAAATGTCGTATTACATTTTCTATCCATCCTATGAAAAATGAAATCACCACATGTACGTACGTATGACTTTCTGTCTCCACACCGTGGTGTATTCTATATTTCCCCACCATCTTACATGGATGGGTTTAATGATGGAAATAATAACTATATATGATTATTATAACATTATATTAATTATTATATATAATACACTATCCAATTCAATACCATTCCACAATTTCGGGAATGATATTGTCTCTTATACGTAAATAAGGCCTACTGTCTCCACGACGTGATACAGTTCATTCTAAATGATCTTTATTAAAGAAAAATTATATAAATGTAATTAGTTAATAAATATGGTATATATTATTTTAATTGCAATTTTTAATTATATAATCATGACCTAATAATCACAATTGTAACTTATTTGACTAAACATGCATAAGAACATAAAGTAGTTAATATCTGAATAACAAGTAAAAATGAAATGTTAATAATAAAATAATGATAATATGATCATATATGATATCATAAAATTTTTTATGATTTGGTAATAAGTCAATAAGATTATGTGAATTATTATACTAGAAGTTCAAATACAGATAAAATAAATCAGACCTAAAAGATAGGGGATAATTTTGTACTCTCATTTTTATCAGAGATTATTTATTCTTAAGTATTTAATGGGGTATATTTATCATCCACATCCATGTTTACTAAGTTTTTATTCCAAAATATTGTACCTATTCTTATATACTTTTTTAAATTTAATTTCACCCATTGGTCAATTTTGTTTGAATGGTAAGAAATGAATCTTGTGTCCTTTTCTGTATGAGGTTCCTTTTCGACTTTCCAACAAAAGTATGAAAAGAATGTTATCTTTTAACTTATATTGTGACACGATTTTAAAATTTTCATAATTCCTTCTTTATATGAATATAAAATTAAAATAATTAATTTTTTAACTAAATTATTTTCATTTTAAATTGTGTGAAATTTTGAGAAAAGAAATTTTTTTAAAGAAGAAAGGACATACCCTCAAGAATTATTTTCAAGTGTTTTATCAAAATTATTTTCCATCTAAGATGAAATTATTTCACAAGGTTTTTTTCAAGCATACTATCCCTATTATTACAATGGTTTGATTTTGTTTATGATGAAATTATATTTATGATGTTCATTTTTTATATGGATAATATTATGATGTAATGATATTTAAGAAAACCATTTTATTATTTGGGTTATTCTATGATGAATGATTTTTTTAAGGAACATGTAAATATGATTTCACTATGAGTTATGTGGGACCTATATCTCCATCTAATTAATTGGGTAAATATTTATATCTCATGATATATACATAACTTGAATGGGAAGAATACTTGTTCTGTAGTACTAGGATGGAACAAGGAGTGAACTTAGTTCAATAATGGACTCTGTCAACTATGATGGTCTTAAAAATGAGCCTTGACTAAGATGAAATGATTTTCTGTTCTTATTCATATTACAAAAAAAATTTATGTCTTATGTTATGACTTTTGGGATTACATTTCTTTATTCTTATGAACTTTTTTGATGTATAACATGGTATAATATCACTATCCTTCCTTTGCAGAATAATATTTTTTAATTTCAAGTTATTTTGTCTTATCATTATTATATGATATATATCACCATTATTTACCCTTATTGAGACTTTGAGCTCACCATTTCATATGTTTCTTTTCCTTTGGACATGAAGAAGGGTATTAAGTAAGATAGGTCAAAAGGGGTCCAGTTATGATGCAATAAGAGAGAGACAATAAAGATGTATTATGAATCGATTTTTTATGTTGCCCAATCTATAAATACACTATACCTATACATTCTTGTATTGGATTTTTAATATTTGGTAATGAAAATTCATCAATTTTGAAGTAATATCAACATGTGTAAAGTATGGGTCGTTATAAAGACTTTAAAATGCCTTCTACATATCCTACTTATAATAGGAATCTGCGTTATCATAGTTTGATCATCCCTCAATATATTTATGGGTGGTAATGGATAATTAATTCCCATGAGTGTTATTTAACTAGGGTTAATAAATAGATAAATTATTTTAGGACTTACACCAAGGTGGATTCCCTTATATGGGGGAAATAATATCATGTTAATGAGTACAGATTACCCCCAAAGGATTCCCTATATGGGGGAAACATATGATGATAGTTATATGATAATTGAAAATTCATAATCCCACACGATCCTTGTTTGGTGTGAGGAAAAAGAGACAAAATAATATTAGGCACAATTCACATGGTTATGGGACTTATACATTGGTGCTTCCTTGATTAGGTGTTTGATATGGAGTTCAAGGATTATTAAGGAATCATTTGTATCCTTATTATAGTAGGTAATAGAGTCATTGTAGTTTAGTTAATTTTTCAATCTAATGATGGATGAGGAAGAGTGGTAAACCAATAGGATAGTTTGGGTCCCATGAGTTAGAGTGTTTGAGATATGGAGTGACTTACACCAAGGTGGATTCCCATATGAGATTGGGCCTTAATAAAGAGTATTGTGTATCTAATTTGGATAGAAATAAAATTTCTCATAGTTAAATTATGGTTTATATAAAAGTGATCTTGTTGGGAAATATTTTAATTTACTATGGTATATATCTGACATGATTGATACATTGAAGGTCTATTCTAGACAAGGTTGATAGGTATAAGGATGTCTAGAGACATCCTAGTTGTTTACATGAAAAATAAGAGGATATATAGACATGTCCTGGTTGTCTGGAGGATATGTATGAGAACTGTAGTGTGATATAGATGACTTTTTTGAGGGCTACTACCTGATAGGGATGATATGTCTGAAGGATACCACATGATCTAGATGACGTCTCCAGGGCTACTGTATGAAATGGATGACATGTCATAGGGATGTCACTTGATCGAGCTGACATGTCCCTGGGGATACCACATGACAAGGTTTAAATGTAAAAGGTTATTCTTATGATTTAATCAGACATGTAAGAGGGATATCTCATCTTTGAATTGACTTATTCAGGGATTCTCCACAGGATTAACACAGACATGTCTAATGGTGTCACATCATCAGGGATGACATGTCAAAGGGATACCACATTATGTAGATTATATCTCCATAGTAATTCATGTGGCATGTAAAATATATCAAAATGAACTAGAATGACTTGGATAACATGTTCAGAGAACTCTACGTGACTTGGATGACATGCTCGAGTGCCATCATATAAACTGGTTGACATGTCTTGGTGCGGTCAACTAATCCAGATAGGTCTGGAAAAGTAAATGATTCCTTCTATTAAATATCATCATATCAATATTCATGTAAGGTTTTCATATTTTCCATGTTTTATTGTATAGATTCCCCAATATTCATTAATAATGCCCTTTTGGGACACTTTATGACCAAGTAAACATGTGGGAACCTGTTCACATGACCTGAATGCCACACCATACATCCTTCACATGATCAATTGGGTGATTATATGAATCATATATGTGTGACATATAATTCCATATGTTGTTCTCGAGGTTTACCTGGTGGAAGTCCCTTATTATTGCGTGGCGTTCTGCTATGAGAAGACCACACTTTCTTCTATGCTCCCATGTGTCTATATTAACCTATGTATTTTTCATGGTGAGGATGAGGAATTTATGGGGTTTTCCACCATGGATCTATACAACCTTGCTTGGAATTTATACTTCAGACATGGGCATGAGTCAGTGGAGCTTCATGCATTTCGCGTGAACCTAATGTGGGTCACCCACATCGTCATCTCTATGTAACATAATAAAAAATGACCGTGAGATCACTATATCATCACCATATTAAATAATCCCATGTATTTTCAAGGGGATTGATCATAATCAAATTGAAAAATCAAAGGGATTTTTCTAAATCGGGATGACAAGTCACGGAGCCTTCATGAGATCAGGATGCTTGTCGAAGAGGATTTTACATGATCAAGGGAGACTTTCCTAGGGCCCTTTGCGAGATCAAGTTATCTCATTGGATATACATAACATGATAAAAGAGTAACTATACTTAGAATAAGGTTTCCACATTGTTAATATTTTATTTTATAATAACTATATAATTCTCTCATCAGATGCCTATCAAGGCATCACATGATAAATTGGACATGTATGAAGTCCTTCGCATGACAAAGGTGGTATGTCCAATGTTCTTTTTAGGATGAATCTAGTATGTTGGCTAGTATTTCATGCGATCAATAGAATTATCATATTGATATCATCCAACCTTCACATGAAAAATATCATAACTTCATTTATCATGAGGCTTCCACATTTTCCATATCTTTATCCACTATCTTCAAATACCATTGATTGTTGAACCTTGGTTGTCTATTAAGATGTCTCATAGTAAATACCAAATCTCATAATGCAATAAAATATTTATCATAGATGGTCACTACATATTTATATGGATTTGAAGGGGCGTCATAGGATTGAATTGGCATGTCTGAGAAAATTTATAGGATGAAGGTGATATACCCTAAGGCTTTTTCATGGTATGACTGACATTACTATAGGGATATCTCATGATTTTTCAACTAATAACATGAGTCCTATGTTAAATTAACATGAAAATCAACATAACATACATCATATAAAGGTTCTACCTTTTTGTTATTATACATCATAAGCTTCATTGGGTGATTGTTATGAATCGGTTGGTTGACACATAACATGATCATATGAACTCATCTAAAAGGCTTCACAAGAGAACTTGAAATTTTCTAGGAGGTTTCACAAGTTAAAGAGGGATTGTCAAATGGGATCTCAATGATCACTAAAACATCTCATGAAGCATATTAATCATCTTTGTAATTTTTACATGGTTATATGAGAATATTTCTTCTTGGGGGTCACATGGTTCATAGGAACTAGTATACAAACCTCTTTATAGCTTGGATGATCCCTACTTTTTGGGAGAAAATAATACCCATTATTCTGGTATTTCTTGAATCCTGAAATATTAAATTCTCATTAAAAAGTATTACAAAATATGGATGAAAGTAAATAATAAACATAAAAAATATTTTACTTGGTTCACCACAAACAGATTTTTCAAAGGAGTACACACTAACAGTGTATTGATGTGACAAAATCCACTAATCAATACAATTTCTATGAATGAATTATTTTTTCCATGAGAATTTCGTGCCAGGTGAACTTCCTTTACAATGTTTAGTGTTTTTTCACTCCTCACCCAAGGCACACTTCCATTTATTCACTTCCTCACACTACTTCAATGAATGATCTTTTATAGATTATAGACCTATATTCATATTCAATAAATAAAGAACATGATAATATTTCAATATAAATCATGTGAATCTTCATTCATTTATATCTTTAGATTGATTCTCTATTTCTCTTCTTCCCCATTATACTATTCTTCTATAAATTATTAGATTAACTCCCGAATAAGAGAGCTTATCCATTTTCATCCATAATAAATTATACACATCCCTTCATCTCCATTTAAGGATAATTCAAAAACAAATTTGGTTTTCTTCTTTCTTTATAATTAATAATCAGATGTATCATAGATATAGTAGATATTTTCAATTCATTGTATACATATGTTCAGTGTTCCTCATTCACATGTACCTTCTTTATATGATTATTTTCATGTTGATAAATATTCACTAATTAACCAATTAACATATACTTTTTTTTGTATAAAGTAGATTTCATAACCCTAGACACACAAATCCAAGTGAAATAAACCAATAATGTAATATTTTGTGTGTAACATCTTAGAAAAGACACCTTTTGTTGAGTATCTCTTTTCATGTAACCTAAATTGCAAGACCTTAGGTGTGTAACTCCTATTAAATTCTGTTCAAACATATTTTTTTCTTTGAGACCACCATATTAAAAACCCATATTAATGAGAGACCTATGTGGATAACACATTTTTCAAGGATGCTATCGCGTAATATCATTGGTACATATCTCCCTATGCGATATTTCTAATGAATACACTTCAGTGTATACATGATCATGTATTCATGAACTCCTATTGTCCTTCGAGAATTATTCCTCAAAGAATAAACAATAAATATTTATATTCTAATTCTTTATAATGAATATTGGGTATTTATAGTGGTTTTCCCACTAACTTATCTTTGAAATTTATACTTTATAAATTTTCATCACTTCATTCCCCAAACATACCATCCTCAATCACATTAACTCTTCTGACTGACACAATCATGTTACATCTTCTACAAGACGACTGTTGTGAGATACTTTCAAGTAATACAATCATCACATAATGAACTAATCATGAAATATCATGGTCACATGGCATAACCTTCATTTCAATCACATATTACTTAATGAGATTTTCAATACCTCATCACGCTTATATGATCATGTTACTTCATTTAAATATAGCATGCATCATGAATCTGTTATCGCTAATTACTTTCTTCTTTTCTAGTGTAACTATCTTAATTCACATCACATCATTGTGGGAATTGATCCATTTGAGCATACAAAAATGAAAAATTTATGTAAATCATTAATGTTTCCAACATAGATGGAATTAATTCACCAGAATGAACATATGTCGTCACATGATTATCCAAATACTTTTTCACAAAAACACATCACAATGTTACTTCATTTTAATGATTAATTCACACCATAAGTGATCAAATGATCCAAAAAACATGAAGGATCATGAAACTCATCAATATAAGTTTGGTCCCATATACCTTATGGTTTTAGGTGTTCATATAACCCTTTACAAATTATCCAATTTTGACAAGTCTCCTTTAAATATTTTTCTACGTCAAGAAATGAATGTCATATTCATTGATCTAAATCACTGAATCTTATGTCCTTATTCATCATCCATCATCCAAAACCATTTATAAAACTATAATGAGCCTTTTTTCTAGAAAAAAATAATTCCTTAAATTATATCACATTGTGTAATTTCCTATCACCCCACAAAGTCCTTATAGTCAACTCAAACTCTAGTCATAATATATGATACACTTACTAAAAAAAATCTATCCATAAATTATGAGATACTGATTGATAATAAATCCAAGGCCAAGCATTGGCCTCTATCTAAAAGTTTCCACCTTTTTATTTTTTATAAATTATTATCATAAATTTATTCTTTTATTGATTTTTAAGGTAGATATATGTCCAGAATTATGTTCTTTCCTCCTAATAACTTTTTCCCCATATTAAATTCAAATAAAAAGTTCCATATAAAACCAGTTTTAACCATTACACTGTCTTCCTCATAGGGTATCCTCAATTATATATTTCATATCATTTCATCTATTGACTTAATAAATGATAAGTATGATTTGAATCTATATTTTCATTAATTATCATCCCTCTATAACTTTGAAGTCCACAAAGGATTCCTCAATCTATAAATTTACCCCATAAACAATAATCACTATTCAATATATTTTCAATGAAACCATGTAAAACATGTGATGGTACATAGTTCTCTTCTAATTATTGACATTTAAATACTAAAACCATTCAATATTTAAGTATATTTACTCTTATTTATAAACACTACTAATAGAGTTTCATTGAGTTAAATCACCACGTGTTATTGAATCATCAATTGATCATATAACAGAACTAATTCAGAACTCACTGTAAGAAATGAGAGTTTAAGTAAATAAATAACAACACTTTGTACTCCACTCACATACTCCCATAGATTCTAGAAACATGAATTTATTTCTTTTAAAAAAATCTATTGATCTCAACCATAGTAACCGAAAAAATTTTAGAATAAAAAATTAATCACAAGTGTGTGAGGAATATCATGTGGTAAAATAACTAACACTACTTGTTAAGGATAAAAATATGGTAAAAATTTGTATACACGTTATTCAATTCCTCAAAGGTCTCCTACGTTGGATGAGACTAAAAAACCTAAGGTGATTGTCACCTAATCTACAATAATACATATATCCTTGTACTGATATTGATTAATTATAATAATTGTTGAGCATAAACAAGATTTAGAATTACACTTTATAATGAGGAGACCCCTTGAATCGATTCTTAATGCCAATGGTTGAATATTCAATGTGTCTCGGAGACACAGGGTCAACTAAGAATACATTTTAAAATAATGATCTTCATACTAAGATATTCATCACATGATATTACAATTCTATTGTACAAAACTCCCGAAAATAATTGAAAAAAACAAAGTGTTTGTTTGACACTACATGACGAGCCTAAGGCGATATGTAAATATCAATAATTTTTGACTATTAATGTCTCATGTATCCTCAAAAAATATATTAAAACTATTTAAATTAATGGGGAGAGGGGTATTTCATGAATCCTCAAATAGAGTATTGTGGTTGGTCATTACAGCCTAACCCTTTTTGTTGATCTTTTCTCCAAAACATTATTGTGATGGTATTTTTCATACCCCCTCTTTCCAAAAAAATTATTGAGATGAATTATATGAAACCTCCCTATATTGGAATGTGTTTCTTTATAATTACATGAGAAGAACATTCATCTTTGTACACCTATTTTATACACCTAGCCATTTCTAGCTGATCTGGTTATATGACTAAGCATTCTTTCAATAGATTCCCATTCTTCTTTTTTCATATAGGTTTGAAATTATTATTTTTATTTATCTATGTTTGATTAAACCCATAAGAACTAGTTTTATGCATTGATACACCACCAATATCTTACTCGCACTCCCTCTTCCTTTGGAGTTTTCTTTATAATACCTTGAATTTTCATGTCATGTCTTTCTTTGTGAAACCAATAAGTATTATTTAATGTTTCTACCTTCATTAAGCCATAAAATCCACCTCATTATTTTCCTTATATGGTAATACTCTATTAAAATGTGAATATATCTTACTCCTAGCTAGAAAAATTATCTATTTTTCATATTTATTTGTTTTCGTTCTCTCTTAGAGGGTTGTTTTGTGTTTAACCTAGAATGTTCTTGGAATACCTCTTATTGAGATCCTTTTTTTCTTCCAAAAATGTAATTGTTTTCCAACATAACAAGTTAACATCAAATACATACTATAATGTAAAATTATATAGGAGTTTAAGAACACATTATGGCTTTTTTTATCATTTATAGTTTTATTTAAGCTATAATATATTTTCAAATTCATATAACTATGACATATAAAACATATCTTATTAAATATTTAATTTATTTCACTACCTATAAGCCGAGATGAAGGTTTTTATGAGTTATTATTTTGAAATTGAGAACTTGGGAACCTGTAATAATACTCATTATTTATCATTCTTTAAAAATAATAGAATTTCATATTTATATATATTTCTAAGAGTCTTTATATTCATATTTTTCAAATAACATCTATATATTTTCACTTTTCAAAATATTTTTAACTTAATTTTTGGATTATCGATTTTGTGTCATACATAATACACTCATAGATTATTTAAAGGTAAAAAACTCCCCCATATACTTTCCCTTAGAAAAATATCTCTTTGTTGGAGGGTCCCTAATCTTTTAGTAATTTTCTTTTACCAGGACCTTGAGAGGGATGATCCTTTTGTTCATCTCCTTCTCCACAACCATCTTATTTATGAAATTTTTTATATGTTAACAAGAATATCACATTATTATTTCATATTGACACACTTATTATATATGTAGAAATTTATGTCCACTTATTATCTTTTCAACCTCTCATTCTCTATGTATAGATCTTCGATGATTACATTTTCCATTTTCTACAAGATCTCCCATTCATCCACATTCTCTTGAAAGAGATTGATCACTACTCGATCTATATAAAAACTATCTCCAAATTGAAGACCATAAAGAATAACCAATTATTAATTTTCAAATTTCTCATTATGAATAATTAGTTACAATTGATTTTTTTGACATATTTATCTTTAAATAAATTTAATTTCTTCGATAGCTTGTGATATATACAACCTTGAGTCTAAATGAACTGTAATGAAGTATATTGTTATCACCATGCTATTTGGTTTTCAGGAATTAATAAGAATAACTTAATTAGGAAATAATTATGGTTTAAACATTTAAATTATGAATTAATAGGTTAATAATTAATTATAATTGAAAATAAAAATCATTTGAAAAGAAAAGATATGTTTTTCTAAAAAACATTTTTTGTTCCCGCAACATGTTTTTATATTAATAAATTAAGGTAATAACTATAAGTAAATTATTTTATTAATGCTTATTTATTATAAATTAAATAAAATATTTTATAACTCATATAACATTCTTACTATAAGTTATATATGAATAAATCAAATTTAATGCTTAAAATTGTATTTGTCAAAAAAAAACAAAAATTTTCATGTTTTGTGCAATTATTTTAAAATGAAACAGTGAAACACATATAAATTTAACTAAGAAAAATGGATTTGATATTTTTAATTAATATTTAAAAATTCTATAAATACTTTTGATTTTATTCTTATTCATTATTAGTATTAACCGTGGTTAAATTTATCACCTTGTTAAAGGTGAATCGAGTTAACCTAGGTTCAAAATTAGAGTGAAGGTAAACAAAATTTCCATAATTATTATTTGGTGGATATAATTATACCTTTACCATATTAAACTATAAATGTAACTATATAAGAGATAAATGTCCATGAAAATGTCTTGTATATTATTTAAATCAAATAAAAATACAAAATGTCACTCTCTTACTTTCAAATATATATTATATTTTCACATATGGAAAAAGAGGGTTATGAATGAATATTATTGGTTATTTTGAGAATAATGATGTAATTTTTGTCATGGAAATTTAGTTATATTTTTTATTTATTATTAAATTACCTTAAATTCTTACACAATTCAACCACAATATTTATTCCATTAATAGAAAAATAAAATAATTGATTTTAAAAATATTAAAAGAAATATAATTTGAGTGAGTTTTAGTGTAACAAATATTTTATTAGATAAATATAACATATTAGTTATTTTTTAAGGGACTAAATTCACCTTAAATGTCTTTTCTTTAGTTCTTTAATGTAAAATTAAATCAATACTATCAAAAATTACATTAATGATATTTTATGAATATAATATTTGATTAAATTATTTAAAAATAATAAAAAAACCTGAAATAATACATGGTGGATAAGGTGTAGTCTAAATTATCATCCCTTATACATTTATGAACCAAATTTTACCATATAAGTAAAATTATAACCCTTTTTGAGTGAATAATATGTTACTAGAATTATGGTTAGAATATGTTAACTAAGGGGTTAAACCAAAAGATAAGGCTTAAAACCTCTTAAACCAATCAAAATTTCATTTGTTGTTGGTATATAGAACATATACTATCATTTTTTTTAATATCTATGCATTTAGAATAAGTTTTCTAGATAATGACTTTATAATATTTTAATATTTTATGAAATTTGAAGAGTTCTTCTCCACTCACTTTTAAAAGGCAACCACACATTTATATTATTTACAATAATTTGATACTTTTATATCAGAAGTAAAATAGAATCTAAACTCTCCTAATTGAAAATTATAGGTTTCTTCTTTTTAAAAATACATCCCAAGGGTCCTTAAATATGAATATAAATGAGGACTATTGAAGAAGACTTAACCGTCTTACCGAACCTATTTATATTTTTTTCTACATCTATTTTTTACAAATATATTATATTCTTATTAAAAAAAATTATGTATCCAAAATATATTGAAATAATAATAATATTATTAGACCACATTTATTCACCCTCTTTTCCATCAAATGGGATGTGAAAGTATCACATGTGCATACGTATGACTTACCACCTCTATGAAGTGATAAAATTCATTTTCCATCACCATCATTCAATACAATGATGGTATTAATTTTTATATATGATATTTATGAAACGATTAATATTTTATAATTATTATATCATATCTACCTTATTAACTTCCATTCAATTGGAATATGATAATGTTGGTTGGGCATACGTGTGGACTACCACCACAACGAAGTGATGTGATTTGTGTTTATTTTCCACAATACATTGATGATAAAAAAGATACATTTAAAAAATATACATAATATATATGATATAATTATTATTATAGAAAATTTATTTATTTTTTACATTTATTTTATTCAATCCTTTTATGAGTATTAACAACATCCATACGTACGTACGATCTACTGTCTTCGTGAATGGTATAATTAATTTTTATGTCTCTAACTTTTATAGATGAAAATAATTATAAATATATATAATTAATATATAGAATATTTTTATAATGATTAAACATCTGGTTATTTTTTAACCAGGATCAAATAATAAGGGCATATACTGATGAACTGAATCATGAATGAAAAACATAGTAGTTATCATCCAAAATAGTGATTCTAATAAAAAATTGATAATAGAGGGTTATAAAATGTCATACATAAATAATTAATGGTATTATAGACATGGGTAGATTTTTAAAAATATTTATTATAAATATATATTTATTATATTGGATGTTCAAACTTGTACTAATAAATATTATACTTAAGGTAAGGGATTTTCAACTAACTTATATTTTTGTTAGACACATAACCCAATCACCAATTGTTTATTTTATGTGGGGTATATACCTCCCATGAATGTCTTACATGATTTTTTTAATAAATTTTTTTGGATATAAATATCCATATATTGTTATCACATTCATGAGGGTTTGATTCAAAATATACCAAAGTAGTAAGAGATTTATATTTCAATCATATTTTAATCGAGATTGATTATTAATGAGTTTTTTGAGGAAATTATATTATCCCTATCTGATAAATCCCTTAAAATTTATCCCCTTTGGTAAATTATGAATAATACATTTTTATTTTCATTCTCCTTACGTTATTTACTCCAGACATTGAAATAATGTTTATTTTGGAAAATCAACTATATTTCTTTCTTCGGGCAAAAATACACATTCTTCTAAATCTATGTTTTATAGAAATGTTGTCAATATTATTCTATTATTTTTTAAATTAACTACTAAACAATAATTAATTTTTACAAAAAATGGATTAAAAGGACTCTTCTTATCATTTCCAAAATGAGGAACATTTTGAAATTTATAATTCTTTAAAGGAATATTTTATTTTATCTTATAAAACCTAAATGGAATTTACCACCCTCATGACTAATAAATTATTTTAATATTTCCTTAAAAAATTTCATATTTTTTTTCAATGTTAGCATTTTTCCTTAATATTTAGGAATCTTTTTAGATTTTAAATTTGTGATATCAAATTGAAAATGGTAATTTTATCAAAAAATATTCAGTGATTCTTTATAAGAATTTTCATCTATGATAACATCATTTGATTTTACCTATGTTTTAATAGCGATATGATCTAATTATAACTTCCTTGTTCTTTCTATTAATATTTTTTTATTATAGTGATGAGATATTTAAGAAATCCATTTATTTTAAAGGGGTTATTCTATGTTGAAATTATAAAATGTTTATGAAACCCATTTTCTTTTCATGATTTATTATACAATAATATGATAAATGTTTTAAGGTATTATTTCACACATATGTATGGTTTCAAATATGTAATGGTTTGGACCAAAATTTTTATTTCCCTCTCATGAGTTTGGTAATGTATTATATCTCATGATATAATTATGGAAAAACTGTTGATGGGATTGATCTATTATGGGAGACATGTCAATGTGATTGATTTTTATTGGAAACAAGTTGATGTGGTTGATCAACTATAATAAATAAGTCAATGAACTTGATTCACTAGGTTAAGTAATATGAAGTTCATGGTCTACTTTGGGAAATTTGAGTATGATTTATGAGCTACGAGAAACATGTGTTGATGCCTAATCTGTTATGATATGGGAAACATGTGTTGATTCTAGATCCACTATAATTTAATTGTCTTAGTAGTTTACCTTGAATTATGAAATGGTTTCTATACCTATCTTAGTGTCAGAATTTTATGACATGAACCGATGGTTAATGATTGATTAATGATGATATATCACTCTTATGGTAATGTGTCTTCTGAAATGATATTGTTTTATTCCATGTATCAAGTTTATGATCTATGATCGATTGAGTATAAAATTTATAAGTAATATATACGTTCTCAAACACTTATTCTTATCTTACGATTTCATATAAATGTATAATATTATCTCCCATGTTCACCCATACTAATCATCTATGGTCACTATTCATTATATTTCCCTTCCATATGATATAAATAAAGGTTTATGTAGGGTATGTATATAAATAGTAATATATGTGAAGATTTTTGTAGGATATGTAAAAGATCATTCAGGAAATAAGAATATTTTTTATTTAGTATCCAAAAAACCTAAACCATTAGGGTCCTCAAGAACATATTCATGAAATGTATTTGATATTCATCTAAAAATTTGTAATATTTATTTCTAAAAACAATGGGTTTCTGTATTTGGTATCAAAAGACAGGTTTAATACATACTCAGTTATTAGGATTAGAAAAATTTGGTGAAAACCCATTGGTTAAATCTATGTATAATATAACATCAAAAAGTTTTGTTAATGAACATGGATAACTTAGGTTAAAACTGACGTTATATAGATTTTGTAGGTGTCATGATTTAGACTTCTTATCAATGATTTTTCATGATTATATGATTGATCATACTAATTAATTATGTTTGATAGTTACACAAACAATTTCCATTTTATTATGGGATTTAAGATTAAATGATAAAGTTGAGGTAGTAATAGGTATGATTGAATATTGAAGAACCCTATTCGAGTTACATATATGTATTCTTGGGTATTAAGAAATGTATGAAATTATTTTAATTCATATAATTAATGATTTTATGTTGAGTTAGAGGAAAAAACCTCTAATAGTATGATGGTTTCATATCAATTATATTTTTTCTTTTTTATTGAAGTTTAAAGAAAAGTGCTTCCTTCAAATGTTGTGATTCACTATTTCGTTGAATTTAATATGATTATAATAATAGATTAGATTTATTTTTATGGGTACCAGATAAAATACTAAGTATGGAAAGTCATATTTCATATTCTAAATGAACCATTGATTGTTTATCAGTGCAAGGATGACAATAAACATCCAATGGAAATTACGTCTATCTTGTGGGTCCTAATTCCAATCCATGAAGGAAGATTATCTCAAATAGATGGGTAAAAACTCATCATTAAATATACGTTAATATTATGGTATTTTTTTGAGGTATTTCAAAAAATAATTTCATAACCATCATTTGAACCATGTAGTTGGGTTTTCCAAAGAACTCATACATAGTGGAACATTTGTTTCAAATAATCCTTATAGAATAATAACAATTGAGTGGTAATAATTGAATGGGAAACTAGATATAATCTTGATAATTAATTTATTCATCTAGATGAGTTACCTTGGGTTGAACCTGATTATTTTTGGTAAGAAGAAATATGGATCAATGAAACTTTTTATTTCTTATCAAAAACTTATCAAGATCACTATTAGGAAAAATTATCCTTGACTCTATATAGATGATTTTTTTGATCAAGTATAAGTAGATAAACACTTTTCCTAGATTGATCATTAATATGGGTACTATCAGTTTAGGGTTAAATGTGACTACATACCAAATACAACCTTCGATATGAGGTATTTGCATTAAGAATTTATTGTGATTCCATTCGTACATACAAATTCCATGACTACCTTCATGGATTTAATGAATTGAGTATTCGCGATTTTGTTGGACAGTTTATCATAGTATTTATAGATTATATGATTAAATATTAAAATATAAATAAAGATATTTAAGATCATTTAAAAATTGTGATGAATATCTCGAGGAAAGAAAAATTTTATGATAAATTTACTAAGTGTGAATTTTCATTAAAAAAAGTTTTGTTCTTGGGTCATATAATCTCAAGTTCAAGTATGCCAGTAGTTCCTTAAAAGAGAAAATTTATTGAGAAAAAGATTATGATAACCATGATAACTAAAATACATATTTTTCCTGGGTCATCTAGATATTAATGATAGTTTTCTATATATTCACTATGAATTTATAGTTCAATCACTATGTTGACTTAATATTGGGTCATGTTTTTATAGATAGTTGAATATGAAGAGAATTTTAAAGAACTAAAGAGAAGGTTGGTCAGTGAACATGTAATCACAATAACCTATAGTGAAGATGATTTTTTTTCTCTATTGGTTCATCAATGAACGTACTGGGTTGTTTCCTCATAAATAATGATACGCTGAATGAATATTTCCCACACCAATTGAAAATACATGAGGCCAATTAACCGACTCATGATTTGGAGTTAGCTATAATAATTTTTACATTGATGTTATAATGTAATTTTTTATAGTGAAATTTGTGACATATATATATATATCATAAATATTTAATGTCTATCTTAACATATAAAGAGTAGAATATGTTCCTAAGAAGATGATTGGATCTTATTAAATATTAATTCTATTCAATATATTACCACTCTAAGATAGTGAACAATGTGGATGATGCTTTGAATTGGAAAGATCATTTCATTTTATCCATGATAAATATTGAAAAAGATCTAATAATTATTGATTTATGGAATATGGAACTTTAAATCTAGAGTAAATGAAATAGATACACTCATTATCATATAAATTTTCAATTATCTATCCGCATGAATATCTAAAAGGAACATAATGAATATTTAGAGCTAAAAATAATGTAAGAAAATTTACTGAGTTCAAACATGATTTTTATGGAACGATAATGTTCAATAATTATGTATATATTCCTTCCATACTATACTTGAATATGGAGATATTGGATGAAGCTCACAGTTAATCCTTATTTATTCATCCCTAAAGTATTAAGATGTATAAAGATCTAAAAAAGTATTTAGGACATGTATATATGAAAATAGATATTTTAGAATATATATCCTAATTCTTAGTATGTTATAATCTGATGGATGAGATGACAATGTATAAGGGGATATTAAAACCTTTACCTCTACTTGATTACAAATACTAAAACATCACAAATTTTTTTTATCATTGGACCCCCCAAAACATTTAAAGGGCATAATGATATTTGGGTTCTAGTATATCATATATAATAGTCATGAAAAATTGTTTTTCATTAGAGAATATATTTCTCTAGGTCATCTTTCTAGGTTATACATTCAAGAAGTGGTCATATTTTATAGAGTAACAAATTCTATTAAATCAAATCTAGATATGATGTTCACCTCAAAGTTTTATTGAAGTATTGAGTAGGCTCTAGATACAGAGATATGTTTAAGAACTTCTTATCATTGTTAGATAGATGGTCAGTTTGTTAAAGCCATTCATACCCTATAGAATATGATAATACCCTATTTTATGAAATTCAAAATTATTTGGGATCAAGAATTTCTTGATTTTATTTTTATTACAATAATAGCTTTCACATGATCATTCAGATGGATCCTTATGAGACCCTTTATGGTTGGAATTGTATAACTCCTATATTTTTTTGATGAAGTTAGAAAAAGAAAGATATTTGGACTTGAGCTATCTGAGAAATGTAAAAGAAATTTAGAACCATTAATTATCACATAATTTCATATCAAAGTGAACAAAAATATTATATTTATAGTCATCAGTGAGATATTGAGTTCAATGTTGGTTAAAATGTATTTATGATAATTTCTACATGGAAGAAGATTATGATATTTAATTATAACGGAATGATAATCCCTAGGTACATTGGACCAATAAATATTCATGATCATGTAGGGAAAATATTTTATCACTAAGAGCTTCTTTGTAACCTCTTTTATGTTTACGATGTGTTCTATGTATGTCTCAAAAGGAAGTACATACCAAATGAATCACATGTATTAAGTTCATAAGAGATAACAATACATCATGATAATTATTATTAATAAAAACTAGAGTAAATATTGGATTATAGAGATAAATTTCTCTGGAATAAGACTACTCACCTAGTTAAAGTTCTATAGATGAGTCAAATTTTCGAATAACCTAATTAGGAACCAGAGGATATAATAAAACAAAGATATCCTATTTTTTGTATTAGAGTCATCATGTTTTGAGGGTGAAATTTATTTTAATGAGGGGGGGGGGGGGTGGATGTGACACCCTTTGATTTTATTATCTATTTCTCTTTAAATAAATTTAAATTCTTCGATAGCTTGTGATATATGCAACCCTAAGTCTATATAAATCGAAATGAAGTATAAAGGTATCACCAAGACATTATATTGGTGGGTTTAAATAGGATTAAAAAAATAATGAAAAAACTATTGATTACACATGTATAAAATGTATTAATTGGTTATCAAATAACTATAAATGGAAAAAAAATTCATTTGGAAATAAAAGAGTTGTTTTTATGAAAAAACAATTTTTATGAATGCAATATGCTTTTATCATAATAAATTAAATTAATCACTATTAATGATTTATTTTAATTAATTATACATATATATATATATATATTTTATTATATTCTCCCTCAAACATTAAAACATTAATATAATTGTTTTTTTGAAATATGATATGAAAATATCCAGTTTTATGTTTTAAAGTTATTTAAAAAAATGAGTGTTTCAAATTTTGTGAACATATCTTAAAATAAATTTACACCACTTAGATAATTTTAATTATAAAAAATGGATTCCTTATTTTGTATTGGGAGGTCCATATTTTTTAAATAGGTCCCTTTTATTTTTAGGCATTCTGAATAGTAATTGTGGGAAATATTTCCACCTCACTAAAGGGTAAATCAGAGAAAAACTAGTTTAAAATAAGGTTTAAAATCACCATAAATAATATTAATTATTATATGATGAAGGAAATTCATCTCCGATTCTATAAGGATCTAAATTTAATTTTAAGGGAAACTTTTCCATGAAATTTACCTAAAACGTAATAAAATTAAAGAAAAATAAAAAATTCTACCCTATTACTTTTAAATATCCCATATGTAATCACATAGGGATAAGAGAAATTTATGAAAAATTATTAATGGTTTTTTATAAAAATGAAACAAATTTCATGGTTGTAATTAGTTTTTTAATTTTTTTGATCATATATGTACCTTAAATTATTATGCAACACTGACCCAATATTTCTTCAACCAGTAGAGAAATAAAATAAATGATATTTTAAATATTATAAACACTAAAATTTTAGTGAGTTATAGTGTTAAAAAAAATTATAGATGAATAAAAAATACTAGTTATTTTTTCAAATAATATATTAAATTAACATTTTCTTTATGATGTATTTAGATATAAAATAATTTAATAGTTTCAAGAAAAAAAGTAATTATATTTTATGAAAATAATATTTCATAAAATTATTTAAAAATCATGAAAATATAGAAAGAGGGAAATTTGGATATGTTATTTTCTACATTATCATTCCTTATACATTTTTGAATCAATTATTAACATAAAATTAAAATTACCACCCTTTATAACTAAATTAGGAATTATTGTAGTTAAGGTTAGAATATGTTAAATAAGGGGTTAAACAAAAAAGATACGGGTTAAAACACAAATTAATCCCATAAAATTTTTATTTCATAACGACATTTAAAAAGATCCTACTTTATCTTATAATATATATCCATTTTGAAGAATTCTGATTGATGGTCACTTTATTATATTTTAATCTTTTATAAAATTCTATGAGTGCCCCTCCCTTCACATATAAAAGGAAACAAATATTTTTCTCATCTTAAAATTAAATTTAGACTTCAGTACAAGAAAAAAAATAAAAAATTAAATAATATAATCTACTAGACAAGAATATTGGGTGAAGGTGTTCTTAAAAGACTATTCTATGGGTCCTAAATAAGGAATCTAACAGTGGCGTACATATGAATAGATAACAATATTACCATAACTGTTTGAATTTTTATTCTTATACTTACTCTAAATATGTTATATTATTCATAAAATTATATCTTATGCATCAGAAATAAAATTAATTAATATTATGATTATGAAACTATCTTTATTTATCCTTTTTTTGATCTAATGGGAAGTAAAAGTTTCGCTCGTGTGTACATATGACTTATCATCTTCACATAGCGATACAATTCATTTTACATCACCATAATTCATGGATAGATATTATGATGGTTTTAATTTTTATATATGATATTAATGACTTAATTATTATTTTCTAATTATAATATCATATCAAACTTCATACCCTTCAACCCGTTTGAAATTGATAACGTTGCTTGTGTATACATGTGGACTACCACCTCCACAAAGAGATGTGATTCGTTTTTTCATCTCTATATTGCATTTTAATTGGGATTTTATACAATGATACCATTATTTTTCTCCGTATAAATTATTTATGATTATTATGACAATATTTTTATGAAACCCATTTATTTTCAAGGGGATATGCTATGATGAAATTATGAAATGTTTATGGAACACAATTCCTTTTCAAGGGTGATTATGTAATGGTACGATTAATGTTTTATGTTCTTATGGAAGACATATGTATGTTTTTAATTATGTGATTAGTGAAATCATAATCATATATCCCTTTAATTCAATAGGAGAGGTTTTATATCTCATGAGATAATTATTGAAAAAAATTTTATGTTCTTGATTTTCTATGGTTAACATATTGATGTTCTTGATCCTCTATGGGAAACATGTCAATGTGCTCGATCCACTATGGAAAAAAGTCAACATGCTTGATCTAATATAGGAAAAAAGATGATTTGTTTAATCCACTATGGTAAATAGGTTATGATGGATGATTTGTTATGATATGGGAAATATGAATTGATGCCTGATCCCCTATGATTTGATGTTCTTAGTACGCAACATTGATATATGAAATGGTTTCTACACCTATAAATTTTATACACTTTTATGACATGAGATGATGGTTCATGACTATTTTTTTGTGATTTCTCACTCTTACGATACATGACTCTTGAAATGATATTTTTTTTGTGGATCATATTTATGATCCATAATAAATTGCATATAAAATTTTTAAGTTATTTTTTTGATCACATTCCCTTTTTTGTTATATTATTATTTTATATGAAAATAAATTATTATCACCCATATTTACGCTTACTAATAATCTGATCTCACCCCTTATTATGTATCCTTTCCCCAGGTTATAAAGAAAGGCTTATGTATGGTTTCTCTACGAAGATTAAAATATGTGAATATATTTATTGGATAGGATTAATATTATTCATAAAATAAGAATATTATGTATCTAGTATCCAAATACACTATACCTTTATGGTTTATGATAATGTTTCTGGGAAATTTATTGAAAATTAATCGAAAATTTTGTAATATTTATGAATGAAAAGTTTGGGTTTCTATACAGTTTGTTCATTTTCCCCACTAAAGCCTCTAATTTTTTTTTCTCAAAATGAACATCTCTAGATGAATCATTAATTTTTCTCCTTTCAAGAATTTAATCCCTTTAAGGATCAATTAGTTTATTTAATTTTTTAATAAATGACTTTATATTTTTAATTATCTTAGTTTTATCTTAGATTTTATATTTGATGTTCATTGCTTAATTTTTAGTTCACCTGAAAATATAATTTATTATTTATCTCTGTCTAAGGTTGGTCCATATCTACTTTAATATTATCCATATTTTTAGTTGATTTATTCAAAAAACCAGAAATTTTAAATTTTAAATTATTTTAATATCTAATTCTTCAAGATCACTTCAATCTCTACTTGGTGGTTAAAAACACCGTTTTCTATTTTATATTTGGGGAGAAATTTGAGTTTACAAATTTATATGAATCATAAAAAAATAATATTAGAATCATATGAAATATTAAAATGAGAATAATCCAACTCAATTTCAATAATATATATCCAAAATTTATTCATGTTTTTAGTTTCCTTCTTTTATAATTTTTCCCATAAGGATTTATTCTCTAACCATGTTTATCAAAATTTCATACATTCTACTTTTGAATCCTTTTCTTATGATTGAAATAAAAACATAATTTTTATCTATAGTTTTTGATAAAATAGATTCAATAGACTTCTAAATTTCATAGGCCGAAGCACAATATGTAGTTTTATTATAAACATCAAAAAAATACCAGCTACAAATATTCTTCATTATTAATTAAACATTCACTTACTGTGCTTTCCCATGTCAAAATATCTTTAGATATAAATCATAAAAATTTCCCCACAAGACTATTGGAACAAGATAATTTCTTTATTCTATCCATCAAAGTCAGTTCAATCAAAAACTAGATTTATAATCATAGAATCCATGTACAAAAATACAAACATTATTTATGAGGTAGAACACTGAGTATGAAATGTTACATTCTGATAGCACTTGTTATAGCCAATGAAAACCCATGGTATGAAGGGGATTTAAGTTTTTGAGATGATCAAATTAATATTTTGGTTAATGTTGTTTACCTTTATTTTAGGTTATTGATCCCATGTTAACAGTAACCACTTTCAAAGTTTATTAATTTAAAATACAACCACTAAAATAATCATAGATATATATGAAATTATAGTATAAATAGAAAAAAATTAATTATTTTATGAAAAATCTATACATATAGGGAGAACACAATAATGACGTGTCAATGTTCCACAATCCACTAATATTTAATTATTCTATAGAAAAACTTTTTCCCCCAATAATCTCCTTTACAAATGATCACCCTTCATGATAATTATGGTTTGGTTACTCATCACCCATGGTGAAATGAATCTTCTTTAATTCCATACACATCCTCCTAGAAGGATCATATATTTTTTATGGACTTATATGTCTATTCCAAAGATAAATAACATGATGGTATTTCTCTACCTAGTGTAAGAGTATACTTTCATTTTTATGTGAATATTAATTTTATGTTTCCATTATTCTCAAATATTATATTTTTCTACGATATATTATATGAACTCATAAATAATATATTTAATTTTTTATATTCCACAAAAAAAATATTATAAGTTCTTCCTCTCAAGAAGAGGATAATTATAAATAGAAAGTTTCCCATTTCTTTCCTTCTCTTTAACAAAAAGATGTGTCATGAATATTTTCTAGTTTCTATATTCACAATACATGTATTTTTAATGATTCCCATTAACATGTAATGAGATTTTATGAATACTTAATTATTGTGAAATACTCTTTACAAAACATATCCACGTATCCACTTGACTTGGAATCCGGATCACATAACTCTGGGCGCACAACTCTAAGTGGAAAACCCCATGAACGGGAACCATGGAATGAATATCTTTACATGAGACAAATTCTAGAATTTATCGCCTTTTGTGTAACATAAATTTCAAAACTATGATCTTATAACACCACTACAATTATATCGGTGGATAAGATTTAGTATGAGAATACTAATCGCAAGACCCCAAGTTTTGAGACATATGTGCACATAGAAAATTGATAAATAATTCTATTGCATAGTCTTCTTGGTGCATATATCAATACATGAGTCTACTAACATGTCACCCTTATGCATATACAAAATTATGTATTTGTAAATTGAATACTTATTTTAAGAAATTCATTACAAAGATTAAAAAAATTAAGCTCAATCCCCCCATATTAGTAATGAAAATTGGGTATTTATAATGGGTTTCCAACATATTTTTTCTTCTAACTTTATTATTGACCATAAATTCCCCTAACTATTTTTTTTAAATTTTCCAGCCTTGATATTATGAAATATTTTATCTTACATGATCCTGTGACATCCTCCATAAACCAGATTTCTCCAATTTCATTCATGTAACACCTTTATCACATAACACATGAATATTTGAATCTCAAGGTCTATTGTTATCATCTTCATTTCTAACATATCTTGACTTATGAAATATTAAATATGACCTCATTAATTTTTTTTGGCTTCTTTTAGGAATATCCTCAATCAATAATCTCCTTCTCTAAATCCCTTCTATCATTTACAACGTAACTAACTTCACAAACTTCACATAAACCTGACTTGTGGTCAATTTTAACTTAAATTATTTTAAAAATCACATAAATCATGAGTTTTCTACACCCTAGATAATTTTAAACAACTATAGTTGTAGGATGATCCAAATACATTATCCTAAACAGTCGTTTCTATGTAACTTCATTAGAGTGATTCATTCACACCTTACAAGATTTCAATATCTAACACAAATTACATGATTTCATAAATCCACCATATATTCAAAACTATGTAACAATTAACTGTATATAAAATCTCATAACCCTGTATATCTTATTCTATTTTGACAAGTCTCTTATAAATTTTACGCTAATATTTAAAATGAACCCCATATTCTTTGATCTGCTTCAATGAATCCTCTAGCCTAACACATCATCCTTCATCCAAAACCATTTACCATACTATTGTTAAGATATGTTTTGGATTCAAATAATCCGAGATATATGTTAGTGTTTCATTTTGAATTTCACCATACAATGTTTTTATAGTCTACTAAAACACTAGTCATACTAAGTAATACACTGAATAAAAAAATACACCATTCATACTGTATGATACACTGATTAAAAATATATACTATAAAACAAAGGTCTTGGTCTAATAATACTTATTTTTTATGAATGATTTTTGAATTAATTCATGTGAATTGGTCTGGGACTGGGTAGACAGATGGAGAAAAATAGACCCATATGTGAAGTTCTCTTTATAACTTAAGTAATTTTAGATCACCCATTAACTATATTTCCAACATTACGGGGTGTTGTTTTATTTGTAAGGGGCCTCTAGTAGGTTTTGGGTTATTAATAGGGACATGGGTAGACTAGTATAAATTCCCTAGGTAACGTTGGGATATTGAGAGAGGCTTCAGCCTAGTGGTAATTTGTGAGATGGTTTTATATCTCACTCCTTATGTATGACACTCATTTGAGGTTGGAATAAGGATTTGTAAATAATGTAAGTTGGAAAATTACTCCTAGTATTGATGAGGTTTTATTATTAGGGACATTCTTTAAGTGACTATTTAAGGGTTCTCCCATGTTGATGTGATATAGGAGCCATTTGTAAGTCATGGGAATTGTTTGTTACTTATAATTTGGTTTCCAAGTGACATAGTTCAAGATAGCTATGGATAGTCCCTAAGTAGTGGGAATATATTTTTTGAGAGATTTTTATGAGGTTTGACCATGATTTAGGTCTTAGTTATCCGATCCTGCATTATGTGATGTCACTGAGGGGTGATATACCTGAGATGGTATCATTGAATTGGTGATATGGTGTCATATAATATGGTCCATAGGTGTTGATGCATGTTTTTGGTTTTGATAGGAAAGGGATTTTGATTGGGGGTGTTGGATCATGATTCCTGACTCTTCCCTGAGTGAGAAAGTGTTAGCTATATTTATATAAGATAGGGTCCTCATAATGAATGAATCATGGGCCTTATTTGAGTGAGATGGTGCAAATTGAGATTATTTAGATTCACCCCGAAGGGAATGTTTTTCCATGGACCATTACTTGAGTGAGAAGGATTGGGTTGGGAGGATGGACAACCTTATGTGAGAAGGATATTATGGTAGTGTTATCATATAATATGTGAGTGTGGAATCCCACCTTGAGTGATATGATAGTGGTTTGACTTTTGGTTAATGACTTGGATGACACCTACCCAAAGTCTTTGAGTACAAGACAGTATATATGTTCAGTATCATATGTTGATGATTGGATTTTAGCATGGTATCTAATCAGGTATGATATGGTTTTGTGGTGGTATAGATTTAAAATGATAGCCTGATGCTCTTGGAGTCATGGTGGCCCTGTTAGTACATGATTGCTGACATTATGCTGTGTTTTTTATTTTACTATTGGATACAAATATTTGATGGTGTCTACCAGAGGAACTTGGTGATACCCTACTATGATGTATTTCTCACACCCCATATGGGCACCCAAGTGCATGACTAGACCATATATCTATATTATAATTTTATGCATAGTTTTTGCAGAGGTTTAGGCTAGAGTTGCTGGATTTTCATTTGTAGACTGGTTTTTAATCCCCAAGGATATCAATAAGTCCCATTCATATTTTTCCTTTTATTTATTTTTTACTTGTGATGGGACTAGTGGGAAATCAGTTATTATACTATTGTATTATAGGATTCAAATCAATCACTATAGTGTGTTTATTTCATTATGTTTAATATGATTATTGTTATGGATATTAATTGATTATTTACAATGTGTGTTTGAATATTATTATAAAGCTTAGTGTACCCATATCATTGATTAATACCTCGTAGCTATTCATTATCCTCTTGTATATGGGGAGGGGGAGTAAACCAGACATCATTTAGAAACCTTTTCCCTGATACTGATGAGTGGACCAGTTCCAAGGTATTAGACATAGGAAAATTAATGTATCATTATTCAATTTTGACTAAGAATATGGTGGTGTGTAAGCCATTGTAGATTGATGATTAATCAATCCACTCCCATCATCACTAACTTTTTTTGTTTTTGGATAACATAGAGTGATGAATATTATATCAGAGGATGATACACATAGTACATGGCCATGATCATGAGACATCTATTATATTTCATGGTGTGGTTTACCTCTTCTCAATATAAACCCTCTCACTAGGTATGATAGGTATGAGATATTCTTCAAGAACTATATGTTTGGGAGCTCTATTTTTCCATTATTACCCTAGATGGACCTTTATAAACTAGATAATCTATATTGATGGTGAATGTATTTCACTCTCACGTTTTGGTGAAGTGTGTTTTACATTAGTGGAGAAAGAGGTATTTTATAGGATTCCATCATGGTAGATATGATATCCAGTGGTACATTACATTTCTTGGATTAGTTACCCAATTCTATTATTGCATGGTGTTGGGTGGTGAGTAAATGAGACAAGTCCACCCTTAAATGGAGAGTGATATTTCCATAGGATTGGAAAGTATATAAAACACATTATAAAAAGTATTCAGTGACCCCTTTGGTAGTAATAATGACTTTATGAATTAAATATTTGGTTTATAATTGACTTTCTAGGGTTGTGAAAGGATACAAGAATGATTTTTATGGGTGAATCTTGATTGTCCCTTGATGGGAGACTAATGTATGAATTATCATTCATTATAAAGATGGGTTTAATGTGTTATTAATTATATGATATGAACCATTGAAATGTTAATGGGTAGTATGGATTGAATATTTAATTTTATTGCATCGTGGAGGAGCCTATTAATCCAAAGATTACCCTAGTCTTAACAAAACAGTATTATTATCTCACTATGATCTTATAGTGTGAATTCAAGATTTATTGAGAAAGGATTGTCCTTAAAAAAGTTATATTCAATATTCATTTGAGATAAAAGAATTGAAGCGATGGAATCACGGTTGAACCCCTTTATGGGTAATTCTATTTCCAAATGACAAAGGAGGTACTAGAATAACTTTCTTTGTAGTATTTTATTCTTGTTTGGAGAGGGATACATTTCTCACATTTGACCATCAGTGTAGCCTCACAATCTCCATTTGGGTAAGAGAAGCCCATATTTATTATATCAAATTAGTGGTCTCACATGACCGTATAATCATTGGTGATTGACCTAGTTGATTTTTTTATAATTATGGGAAGCATTCCATATACTTCCATAGTGTATAATGGTTTACTCTTAGGGTTAAAATTGAATATCATGATGGAAATACCAAGTGAGCACCACCCCAATGAAATATATCCTTTAGTCTGGTATGTACATAATATATTTTTAGAAATTAAAAACACATAAAAACTCATTAAATGTGTTGTAGGAGAAGGTTTTCTCTAGAGGTTTCTGTTTTGGATTGATCATGCTTTTCAAGGTGTTATCCAGAGTATTAAAGATGATAGAGTGTAGTATTATACATTTTTTGGACCATAAACTTTATATTGTAGTAGATTAGGATAATCAATGTGATGTGGTATGGTTTTAGTGGGTTTGAAGAGGTTTAATTCATTTACTAGTATGCTCATAGTTATCTTTAATGAAGGAGTGGTGAAAAAACAAACAGTTAGTTGGTGGTGGATATGATCATGTTTAGAAGATGGTAAGTGGATGGGAGGTTCTTCAGATTTCATCTAAAGAGGTTGGGTATGTAGGTCCATGTTTCCCTTTGTGCGTTGAGTATGAAAAATTATTTCTTTTTCTTCATTGATAAGGGATGATGGAGAAATTGACATATATCCTAAGGAGCAAGATGCCATACAGATCTTCTCGTGACAATGTAGAATCATTGTGGAATAGTTATGGTGGAATACATAAAAAATAAATTATTTTAAAATGAAAATAATTAAAGACACTCTTTAATGTTTTAGAGTGAATATCTCATATTGGTGGTGACCTTGGAAAAAATAACTATAACTCGTGTCCATAGTTGATTATTTTTCTTTGTCCCATATAGTTGAATGATCCTTGAGTATGAAATACTAACATGACTCTCATAAATAGACCTTATGTTTTTTCTAAAGTATTATTTTGAAATGATCTAGAGTATATGAATCTAGGAATTAATTAATGTAATCATTTCTTGGAAATTTTTGTACTGAGTTGAATCAAATATTGAACCTTAAAATATGAGGGAAATCTAGGTGAGGGGGGATTATCATTCCCTACATGGTTATTTTATGTAGTTCACGGTTTTGTGCCTCTTTTTTACTTATAAGGATGAAAAGGTTTAAATTAGGTGAGGATTTAAGGCAATATACTTTTAATTATTATAACTTTTATTTCTGTTGAGTTATGAAGATTAAATACGTTAATATGGGTAAAATGTCAAATTTACTCAATCATAAGACCTTAGAACATATTCTTTGTGGTTTCATTATTCTCAGGGTATGGTTTTTACCCCATGAGTTGATGATTTCTTAATCTCTAAGCATGTTTAAATTTGTTGTAATTTTAATTTAAAATATTTTGAAAAATATTTATCCCTCAAGGATAAAACAAAATATCTTAAAATAATACTTGGATGAAAATTTCAATGACGTAACCTTGTTAGGAGTATTTGTTTTACCCTAATGGAGGTCTAATAATAGTTTACAACTGGGCCCTAAGATGAGCCTTTCCATGTGTTCCATTAAATTAATAAATTAGTTTTAAAATAATTAATTTAATTATGAGGATACCTAAAATAAACCCATTTATTCCCCTTTAACTTCTCTAATTAGGGTATTCTACCGAAAATAACAAATTATAGAGATATATTGGTAGGATGGATGATTCCATTCATAGTTGTGATAATGACTATCACTCATTAAGAATTTGAGGCTAATCCATGAGCCTATGATGAATGGATTGAAGTTACAATGTTGAAAATCAGATATCAGACTTTCCTTTTGGTTTATAATTTTTTATTAAAAAAATGATTTTTTAAATTCATTGGAATTTTTTATTTTATCAGTTTTTTCCATTCCATAGATTAGAATAGACCCCCATTTGATTATTTTTAACATTTTCTAAAAAATATTTAATGAAAATTTTTGAATATTTACTTTCAATAGTGAATTCACCTCAAGAATTAAATTTTTATTCTGCCATTTTTCTTTGATTTGAGGCATATTTCATATGAAAATTACTATTCCTGATATTTTCCATGGACACAGATTGTCTCCAATATCATCATTTTCTAACACAATAATTGATCATCAATCACCATTCATTAGCCAATTATTTAATGAGTAGTAGTTTGGAATATTGAGATGGTCATAAAAGGTTTGGGATGAATATGAATGAATTAAGTAGTTTAAAATAACCATGCTTTATTCAAAACAAATATCTCAAAGTATTTCTTTGAACAATGAGAATTGTGAAACCCCATGGTGGTACAATAGTAAAACGTTTAGGGATGGGAAGGGCCCTAGATGGTCTTAGACAGTGGTGGGTGGTGGGATGTGATCAGGAAGGGGTAAATTTAGCAGTTTATTTATGAAATTTAGGGGAAACATGAATCTTGGTAAAGAATATGGGTATGTTGAATATAGTTTAAGGATGAACATACCATATAGTTTATTGGGATATGTAGAGTTTATGTGATTTTCCTTGTATCACATCCTATTTGACTCAATGTCTCACACTTTATATCCAACGTAATAGAAAATTAGATTTTCTTTTGTATATGTAATAATAAACCACCTATCCTTAAGTTGAAAATATTGAAATGTATGGGGAGTTTACACACAGGTGGTTGTATAACCATCCATGGTGTGTGGGCGAGGACCATGTGCCATGTATCTTCACCCCTTACATGACTTTGGGTTTGGAAGAACATGTAGAGTACCCCCATTAATCATACACTCCAGGTTGGTCTTATTAAATGCTATGTGATTTGACCCCCACATAATATGTGTAAAAAATTAAATAACCATTCACTTCTTTTGGGGATATAGGTCATATACCACAATTTAAATGTTGATAATTATTTTAGTTTTTGTGATTTTTGTATCTTTTTTCCTAGGTCCTAAACATGGTTATAAATATAATATATCATAAGTGGGTTTCTATATATAATGTTTTGGTAGATAAATATTTAGCATTATAGGGGAGAAATAAGGTGGTTTAGTTTTCTTGTATCTTTAAAGATGATGACTATGATCAAGCATGACATTCAGAGTGGAAACATAGTAAATAAATACTGTTGAAACAAGTTAATAAAAATGAACATGCCCCCATAATATTATTAGAGTTGTGTAATTCTCCCACATACTTGGGTAATGGTTCTTTATATGGGGAAAGAGTTTATCATACCCTTACTCCAACAAGTTATGGATCCCACACATGGATGATAGAATTATGAACGACCCCACTTACAAGAGGTAAGGATACTATGTCCATTAAGTTTTATACTCACTCATATTATGTTCTTCATTTTACATGGTATGGGTTCTCCCTTGTATATTTTTTTGGTGTATGGTTTTTCACAGGGATGGGTAGTTGTGATAATAGGGTTCAATACCCCATTGACTAAGAACTATTATTTTTTGAGGTACGGGTTCCCAAAAATGTTTATAGATTGGTGATTCAATAGTTTGTAGCCATAGGGTTTGGAAGTCCCAAAATTAACATGCATACATTAGTGATGAGTAGTCTAACAAACCATGACCTCTAGCCTTATTACCATTCTATTTTGGGTGAGGAAGGTGTTTGAAGGAGTATTAAATGAGGATCAATGGAATCTGGGGATTAATTTCTATAGCAGAGGGTTTCTCATTAAATTAATCTATGTCAAAAATCTTAATAGTTTTTCATATCTTGGAGGGAGAGGATTCACATCATATTCTCTTGGAAAAATCATTCTGTGCTTAATTATTTCATGAAATAAAGGTGGTATTGAAGATGAGAATGAATTATATCTTGAAACACAATGATATAATGAAAAAAATATTCAAGCATTGAATTAAATAAATTATTTTCCTTAACTTATTCCATGTATTAAATTGGTGGAAACATTAATAAAGATAATGTTAATTGATATTTCACATTTTGAATGACTCATGTTCTAATTTTTCTATAAATTTTAAATACCCTATGATTTCTTTCAATCCTCTTGAGATTTGGGTGTACCCTTCATGATTTTATAGGAACATACTACCCACTTCCTATATAAATAATTATTTGATTATAGATTTTCCTCATTAGAATTATTTAGGGATTCATTATTACTTCACCTTATATTTTCTCAAATTCCTCTCCTAATAAATTCTTAGTAGTGATGTTGTTTTGATTGGGGTATGTTGGGCTATTTTTTTCAGGATCTGTTGGTTGGATTCATGTTTTTATAGGGTTTTCATGTGTGGTTTCTATCTTCTAGTTGTTTCTTCTCATCATGGTTGCGTGTGGTGATTCAAAAAGCTTCATTAAGGTAGGTAATCATTATCACTTACATCATTATGGGCATGTGGGATGAATTCCAACATTATTACTCCTTTGGGTAGATAATTTGGTTCATTATAAGAATTAATTAGTTAGTTTTAACTAAAATTGAATGGTAAGGAGATTATTGACATGATATTTTTTATTTTTGTTATTTTACCAATGTGATTACGCATACATACTGATCTTAATAAAAATCATGGCCTCTATGAGCCTTGTTTTCATTGTAACTTTCATGATAATGAAACCCTTATTGTATTGATTATTTAACTCACCATAAATAAAATGTTTTAAATTTATATATAGATATTTAATTTTTTTCCAAGGAAAATTTAGTCTTGTATGATAATATTGATGCTGATTAATGAATTATAGTGACAGAAACTGTAAGGACATGGTTTTAATATAATGTAAGAATAGAAAAATTTCCTATCTAATTCATTGGTATTTACACATTATGGTTACCTAATATGGATATTGTAGAAATATGGGTGTTTATGGCCTATTCAGATCACATAAACTGGGATGGTTAAATAAAATACTAGGAAACACAGTTAAAAGAAACTCTACAACCTAGACCACATGATTTCTCCTAACAGTGTGGGGATATTTAGTGACGAGAGAATATAACATGTTTTAACGAACCATTCATATAGGGCCTCGTTCCCATGTAGGAATCCATAAAATTTTTATCCAAGGAATATTAAATATTTTACACATATTTTACGATATCGTTCACTTGAACCATGATGATAGCATACCTGGAAAATGAAGGGTGCACGTTTAGCACACTGTTTGAAAAAATGTACGGCGAAAGCATGAGACCGATTAATTTTGGAAAAAATTACCAAAACTTTAATTAATTTTTTATAAATAGAAACATATTTTTTAATTCTTTCATCAAGAATACTGAACACCCCTTTATTATCCATTTTAATATCAAGTTTCCCTCAAGATATTTTCTTGGATAACATTCCAATTTGGAATCTGATTCGAATTTCATTCATCTATTTGGATCTATTATTCTAACTAATCTATTCATATTAAACCATTCATCATTTTTCTTCCTCTTGATGGATTTATTTAGGTGTAGTATAATATTTTCTATTTTCAAGGAGATCATATGATTTTAAATTTTCTTTTAATCCCGACCAATGAAAACATCGACACTGGATGACTGATACTCTACAATAATAAGGTAGGTGGTCTAGTATTTATTCAATAAAGATGATTTTTTTAAATTTGTTCTACAGATCCACATGATGATTTTATCATGAGTTTCTCCCTAAATTGAATTGGTCTAAAATATGTTGCATTAATTTGGAACCCAATGATTCTATTAAGTATCCTTCAATAGTTTACACCCCCTGAGGTGTGGCGATCAGATTATCAATACTAATATAAATGTACTAATGTATAACCATATTTGATATGGATTATCATAGCTCCTATATATGTTATCGTAATTTATATAATTAATATTTTTGGTATATCATGGATAAAAAACTTATTTTTAAAATGAATTGAATGGTTGGTTAGTGGAATGACCTCATCACCTAATTAAATAGAATAATGGTTACAACATTTTCAATAAGTAATGTAAATGAATTTTCAATTATCATTGGACTCTTACAAAATCATAAAATTCTTCTTATATTTTATGATAAATGGGCATGGAGACCCTTTTTAATTATCATTAATGGGAATAGAGACCCTATGCATTACGTTACATGCACAACATCTCTTCTAGTACTTATATGATATGGGTATGGTGTCATTATATTATTATAGATGAATAATGTCCCTATATTGTGCTAAGATAATAATTTCCCTATATTATGACATGGGAATGGCATACCTATAATATGATGTAGGGATGGTATCCCTCTATAACAGAACGTGTGCACGAGGAGCCTTCTAAATATTAATGAATTGGCATGGAGACCCTTATGAGATATGATACTTGGAATGATGACCCTTACTATTATATATAGGTATGAGAACCCTGTTGATGCGATACAGGGAAGGATAACTCTTACTGTTATTTATTTGCATGATGAAAATTATTTATAAGAAACATGGCATGGTGACCCTACTGTTATGATTCGGGTATGGGGAACCAACTGTAATGTTACTGGGCATGCCATAGACCATTCATTTAATACCAAGCATAAATTCCCTCGATACTTGTGATAATCAAGTTAAATTTCATGGATTAATGAGTTACACTACTAGTCCAAGATTATACCATTATCCACATATATTTCTGTACACGTCACTATGTATACGGTCCATATATGTGTATACAAATGGTTACCTATTTAGTGATTTTTTTGGATTATTTTTAAGAATGTACAATTATTATAGCATTATTCTGGTACAAGAGTCGAACATTATAGATTATTTTTCACTTTACATTATATCTTCATGTTGGCCATGTTATATTCACTAACTGGATATTTATAGAATCCTTTGGTTCTAGACGACTATGTTTATCTCACAACCTATTCAGGCCATCAATACTACACTAGTAGATTATGTGGATGTAGGTGGGGATATGGGAAAGAACCATGTGGTTGATACTTTTTTTGTTTATATCATTGGATTTGTGGAGCGTAAGACTAATTTGTGGATAATTATTTTTTTGAGATACAATTCTTCATGTTTTTTTGACAAATGCATTGTATTCTATGACTGCTGCCATGTTTTCCTACTTACTTTGATGAATATATGACTTATCATCATTTTTTATGAAACAAGTTTTTTCTTACTTATTACATCTATATGATTACCTTATTCTATCAGTTATTTATTATGATTGTACTATTTATCTATTTATTTCATTATTGTGGTAATATGATAATGATGGTATATTCATCCCACTTTAACATTATGGATTCTCCTTACTAGTTAGTTGCCTCTAGAATATGAGTATAAATTTTTGTACCTTGTATCCAAATAGGTTTGGGGTACCATTTAGTGGAATATGGGTAAATAATGTCAAAATGTGGTATCAAAGGATAATTAAATTTCTTTTGATTATCATTTTGTAATATTAGACATGATATTAGGAATATGTCAGAATTTGGTAATGATATAATCCTAAGAGTATGTAACCCACTTATTGTGAAGACCAAATTACCTGGTACGAGACATGCTGTTTTTTATTTTTCATATTATAGTTGATTTGATTCTGCTATTAGTTGACAGACATTATTTGTGATATTTATTGTTATGATTGAGGTTTAAATTTTATCCTTGACCTAATATGTAGAAAAATCATTAATCATGGATAATTTTAGGAACCTTATATGATTTATAAGTTAGTATTTATTCCATTCCATGTATATATTATGGTATGCAATGCTTACAACATGTTTTGGTTCTTATTTATATATCCCTAAATTGTGCTAACATATAATGTAGGGGCTTTATGAGTGAATGGTTTCTAATAAATAACCTCCTCAAATCAGTTTATGAGGTGTATGTAACTTTTTAAATTGGAAGTGGTGATCCATATATATCCACAATTAATGTAAATTGTTATATAAATAAAAATAAAAATAAATGAAATTGAATTTAAAATGAAATAATAATTATAAAATAGGGATTCCAATTTCCATTTAAAGGGTATTTTCCTCTATAAATTACAATTGATACTATTTGTATTGGGATCTTGGACTCAAGAAAATAGTTTTACCAAGAACTGAACATATTAGAAGGATGTAGGTACCATCCCATGTGTTCTATATAATGTATCCTATCACCTAGACCTTGATTTATAATTAGGAATAAGAGTGTGACAATTACATAGGGTGGATTTTACCTATCCCATTTGTTTATATGTTATACTTACCTTGACCGAACCAATCTTAGGAATGTGTTTGTAATTTGTAAATCTATGCCACCAAGAATTCCTCAAGCCTTTCTTGAGAAGGGTTGTGATGAACATTCTTTGGAGGTGGTAGGACTTGAACCACTAGTGATACCTCAAGTAGTACCACCTATAACACATACTATAATCCCCAATTTAGGAAATAATGTAAGATTTCAAGGGGAGTTTCTATGTAGTATAGAGACTATCTATGGATCAGTACGACCTACCCTTTCTATAAGAAAGATTACATGGGATATTTAGCAGCAACATCCAGCAAATTTTTTAGGGGTTGGTTCCCTCTGATTATAGAGTTATGGATAGATATAGTCTTATTTATCATTGTTAATCTTGATACATCTAATAAATGAATAGTGGATCTCCCCACATATATTCTTCATGGATCAACCAAATTATATTAGGATATTCTAAACCAGGTAAGTTAGTATTGGGAAGTGATTTGGAGGGATTTCCAATATAGATTTTATGATTATTTCTTCCCTGAGACCCCAAGGGCCAATCATACTAGGGAGTTAATGAACCTAGAATAGAGATATATTAACCCTTTGGACTACTCATCTAATTTATATTGATTTGGAACTTTTCTCCAATCTATATAGTTGATGAGATAGTGAAAGAGATATAATTGAAAGAAGACCTTTGTCTTCTAATTATTTATGAGGTGAATCTTTTCCTAGTAAATAACATGTATGATACAGTAAATGATTAAATCATCACTAAGAGAAACCTTAGGGAGGCATATAATTTTAGCTATGGTGGTTCACAACAAAGACTAATTTGTTGTTCGAATTGTAGTTGGAAGTGATGCTTCGAGGCTGTGGGCTTGAGCAATGGTAACTAGGTGACACAAATCGATAGTTATATTGTCAGTCATCAGTCTGGTATTCCTAGGTATAAGAAGAACTAGAAATCCAAATACACAATCAAGTGTTGAGACTATGGAAGATTGAGGAATCTTCAGCCTTTTTGGAGGACCTTCCCATCTATTTTGATTGGGAGAGGATCTATATCTGCTCCACTATCAAGGGAAGGATCAATAATAGATCTATAGGTAGGTAGTTGAAGTAATACCAGTCATACATGTAGATGAGGAGGTCATGGACATCATAACCAGGATTTGGATACATAGATTTAGTAGAGTGGACCCGCTCAGGGTAGTCAGGTTGTTGAAAAGGGATATATATCATGCAATCATTGGAGCCTATTCTAGAGGATCGAGGTTCCAGACTATCTAATGTTTGAGGTACTATTCTAGTAGCCTCCACTATTGGGTCTTCTTTATTTGAAATGGATTCTTCACTCTCCTTTATCTCAATGGATATTTTTAAAATCTTGGGGTTTGATATTTAGTACTCCTATGGAATTATGAAACATGACACCCCATTCGGTTTATGATAAGAGAGTGTATGCAGGTGCAATGAATTAACCCTTGAGGTAGGAAACCATTGTTTCTTATGATACCTCTTATTCCTTGAGATGATAGGAATAGATTTAATCTTTTGGATGGAATGGTCTGTTCCCTATCATGAATATGTGTATTATTATCATAATAGGGTTTCATTTATATCAATATAGGGTGGGACATATACTCACAAGGGAAGGTGGAATTTCATACCAGGTATATATGGTGTAGAGTATCCTAGGAAAGGTAGAGTGACAACCCATATTGATATCATATTTATAGATGATCATGGACTATATTAGAATAAATTTCCTTCAACTATCGATCTTTTTTGGGATGTATTCCCTAATGAATTTTCTGGACAACCTCTTGAGAGAGAGATAGTATTTACTATCAATTTAGTGTCTTGAACTACAGCTGTATCCATTACTCCTTACATGATGGATATAAATGAGTTTTAATATGTCAAGAGGATGAAAGAGGATTTAGATTCCGAGGTTTTTATCTGAACCAATATTTATCATTTGGGTTTTCCATTAATTTTTCCATAAATGATGACATAACCCTCACAATATGTGTGGATTACCGAACATTGATCTAGTTGATGGTGAAGAAATGATACCACATACCTTATATAGATTATTTATTTTTTCCATATCATTGTAGAGAGTGTTTTATCAAAGATCTATTTGAGGTCAGGTTATAAATAGGTTCATGTAAGACCATCAAATATTCCACATATGGATTTCTATAGTCTGTATATTTTATATATGTACTTGGTTATGCTGTTTGTTCTTATGAATGGTCCAAAGAGCTTTATGAATTTTATGCATAGGGTTTTATATCCCTATATATATTCGTATTCGGTGGTCTTAATATATGATATCATGGTGTATTGTAATACTAAAAACAACCATGACACCCATCTTGATATCATTTTTAATACATTGAGATAGAATAATATGTATGAAAATCTCAGTAAGTGCCACTTTTGGATAGACAAGGATCACTTCCGGGGATATATTATCTTAGAGGTAGGAGTATCAGTTATCATAGATAAGGTGGGAGCTTTGGTTACCTATGAGAGGATTAAGAATTTATTTGATATATAGATTTTCTTAGGTTTACTTGGTTTCTATAGGAATTTCATAGAGCCATTTTCATACATAGAAGCATATATTTTGGGCTTGAATATTAAGGGTGTAGAGTTTATATGGCCAGAAGCCTATGAGATAAAATTTCAAGAGTTTAATGGGAGAATGACTTCAGTTTCAATCTGGAATCTTCTAAATCTAGATAAAAGTTATACAGTTTATTATGATGTGGTATGTATCAATCTAGGAGAAGTTATGATGATGGAAGATCGAGTTGCTTCATATGGGTCGACAATGATGATACCTCATGAGTGGAATTACCCAACACATGATCTCGAGATGGCACCCACTGTTCAGACTATTTTTTGTCAATCATTACCTTTAGGGAGAGATTTTTTGGTGTTTACAGATCAAAAAATACATATGTATATTTTCATATAGCATGAATTGAATCTCAATCAATTAAGTTGGTTTAATACCTTCAGTAATTTTAAATTTATCATACCTATTCACCATTAAAATGAAATACTATTTTTGATGCTCTATGTAGGAGGACTCGAACACAGGTAGTTTAGGAGGCCAATAGAGAGTTGTAGATTATGTCTCTATTTTATAATATTCACATAGAATTAAAGGACTGTAATGTATAGTATATACTCACATCATTATTCGTGATATATTTACTTATTGACTGAGTGAATATGAGGCACTTTTCATATCCAAAAGGCTTGGTCCAATGAGAGATTGTTTTAGGTGAGGACCAACCTTTGTATTGGTCTATCAATGGTAATAATATCATGTGTATACATGGTCATATATAAGTCCCTAAAGATATGAGAGAGGATCTGGTGAAAGGGTCACATGATTTTTAGTTGGAAGTGGACACAGGTTTCTCTAAGATGTTTTGTGAAATGTGTTGATAGTATTAGTGTCCATGGATAAAACATTAGATATAACGCTTTATTAAAAGGTGTTCCACCTATCTGCAGGTGAAGACATAAAAATAGAGGAATGTTGGATTTTTAAAACTTTAATTGGTACCGGAATGGAAATCAGAGGTTGTTGAAGAATGTTGTTTAGCCGGACTGGCAATGTCACCTCGAGGTAGTGACAACATTTTTGTAGTTGTGGATCGCCTTTCAAATGTATCCCAAATATTTAATATCTTTGAGACTTCCTCAATTGATGAGATAGTAATATTGTTTTTCTGTGATATTATATGGATACATGAGTTCCCTTGTACTTTCACTTCAGAATGGTACACTCATTTGAAATCAATTTCTTGCAGGGGTTGATAGAGATATATGGTTACACAGGTGCTTTTGAACATATCCTTTCACCCCCAAACTGAGGGCCAATCAGAACAAATGATATAGGTACTAAGTGAAATGATCCAAGAGTGATTCATTGATTTTTAGTAGTTTGTGGAAGATTATATCCCTCTATTTGTGTGTTCCAACAATAATCGATATCAGGAGACATGGTTCATCTTATGAGGAAGCAGATGTATACTGGTCATTCTAGACATAAATTCTATTTCGATCGCTATCGTTGACCTATGTAGTTTGAGGTCTAGGATTATTAATTATTGAGGGTATCACCCAAAATTGGGAATAGATTAATATGGAGGCAAGGTATGGTGCTGCCTTGTTATTTCAAGAAGTTTGAGATTCTAGAGAGAGTCAAACCTATATCATATAAGTTGTTATTACCTCATAGTTACCATTTTATACATGATGTCTTCCACATATCAAAACTTTTATATTATCACGCCATCATGTCTCATACATTTGATGCCCAGGATATGGAGGTGGATGTCATTGATTTTTTTAGTATCATCCTATATAAATCGTTGATCAGATAATGAATGTTCTATGAGGTCTTTCTATCCCTTTATTAGGGGTGTCGTGGAAGGAAAACTAGGTACAGGATGAGAATTGGGAGTGGGAGGCTAACATATATGTTCAATGTCCAGAGTTTTTCTCAGACCGTATTTTACCACCATCAGAAGGGAAATTCAGGGTTGAATTCTTTTTAAGGTGGAATATATTAAGAACTCAATTTCTCCATGTGGTAGGGATCCTTAAAATTCCTGTATAATTCTTTGGTTTTGACTTTATATGGACACCTATGGAGTATATAGAAGAAAAATTGGTTTCGTGGGATTTTTTAGAGCCTGGAAACCTAACTGGTAGAAGATTACAATAGGAATCTTGGTTAGTAGATACTTTTAAGACCATACAACAAGAGTTATCTTAACTGTGCATCCGTTTTCATAGAGTAGATTAGGGAACTTGGTTTCCATAATCATGCACCCAAGTCCTCACGCCTATTCAAGGAACATTGGAATTTTTATTAGACACATATTTCATGGTTTTCTCAAGGTTTTCCAAAATGTTCACATGAACCATGCAGGTACCCTCCTTGGATAGTGAAGGGTTCATGTTTGGTGCACAGTTTATCCAATAGTGTAGAAAAACTATGTAACCTATTATTTTTGGTAAAAAAGAACAAAAATACCATTATATTTTTATAAACATAAATCTATTCTTTCTTTCCTTATAGAGAAATCTTGATACCCCTTTCTTCTCCCTTCGGAGATTAGGAATCACTCAAGGAAGTTTCTTTGATAAATTTATGATCCTAAATCCAATTTGATTTCGGTTTATCTCATTAGATGTATACTAGTATTTACTATAATCATCATGATCCCTTCTTTATTGGTCTTCCTATAAATAGAGATATTTAGCTTCATTATCACATACATATTTGTAGTGTGTTCATCTATTTTCCTCTATCTGATCTGGAATAAATTAAAGGTTGATACTTGACAAGTTTTCCTGTATAATAATAAGTTAGGTGGTATAGAATTTATCCCTCAATGTTTATATGTTTTATATTATGTACCATTTTGACACATTCCAATTACACCATGTGTTTCCATTGAAATTGAATCTTTCTTAAATTGGTTGGCTTGATTTAGAACATAATGATCTATTATGTACCCTTTAATAGTCCCCCCCATACTTGAGGTGTTCAGATAAAATTATCATTATTATTATAAGTGTATAAATGTCCAAAAATCTTTTATATGTTTGGTGTGGCTTCATGTTATGTTATCATAAATTAAATGGTTATTTTTTGTAGTGTAAAAGAGATAACACATTTTTCTATTTAAAATGAATTTAATGGTGGTGAGTGGTATGACTTCATCACCTAATTAAATTTAACAGTGTTTATGAAATTATTAATATGTAATTTAATTGAATGGTTGAGAATTGGTTGGTTCATCCTAAGTTGTTGACTTCTTCTTATAGATTATCATAAATGGGCATGAAGAGCATTATTAATTATGAAAAATGTGAATGGAGACCCCTATACATCACGATATGGGAATGAAATCCCTTATAATACTATTTTAATATGGTTGTGGAATCCCTATATTTTGATATGGTCATAGAGTCCCTATATTTTGATACGTGGATGGGGTCCCTATATAATGATATGGTCATGGAATCCCTATACTGTGATGCTGACATTGCATCCCTACATAATAAAACATGGTCATGGTGACCCTTCTCCCAAATAATGAATGGTCATGGCGATCCTTATGAGATATAATACTAGGCATGATGACCCTTACTATTATATATGGTCATGAAGACCCTATTAATATGATACTGGTCATGGAGACCCTTAATATTATATAGGGTAGGAAGACCCTTCATGATATGATACTTGGCATGGGGACCCTACTGTTAAGGATAGTGAATAAGGACCCTCTTCCAATGATTTTAGGCATGGAATCCCCTATTCATGATATATTGGGAATTTCATCCCTTGATACTTGAGATACCCATGTTATATCTCATAAAAGCCTGGGTTATTCATAAGGTATATTCTAGTATCAGTAGCCACACATATGGATATTTACATTACAATGTATACAATCCATATATATTTATACACATGGTTACCTATTCATATATTATCTAGCTTAGGATGAAGAAGGTACTACCATCCTAGTGTCCTTCTGAAACCTAATTTTGCCATTAAAGCATATTTACTACTTTCAATTATATATAAAAACACTAGCCATATTATTTTCACTAACAATATATTTATAGAAACTATTTTTGGTGGCCTACTGATTTTATCTCACACACTATCTAGGACACTAATGGTGCCCATGATGATTATGTGGATGCATGTAGGGACATGGTAAACCACCCAGTGGTTGATACTTGATTTTTTATATCATGCGAGTTGGACATCACAAGATTCAGATGTAGATCATGATGCTGTTGGGGATACACTTTTTCAATTTTTGTTATTTTGATACATATTCTGTATTACATATCTGCTTCCATGTAAACTTGCTTACTTTGATGGAAATAAGATATATCATCAATTTTTAAATTATTCATGATCTTTGTTAATTATTACATATGTATTATTACCTTCCATGGTTATTTATTTACTATTATTATGCTATTTATATTTCTATTTCAATGATGTGATACTCTGATTATGGTGGTATAGTCTTACCACTGTATGATAATTGACACTAATTCCTAGTTATAAGCCTCTAGAATTGGGGGAGGTGTTCTTAAGGCCTTCTGGGAAACTAGGATTGGGGAACTATTTAGTGGAATCCTAGTCCGGGACATCCCAAAAAACATCTTAGTTGAATATTGATTTATGGTAAATTGTGGAATCTAGAATGTGATGTAATGTGTTGATGTGATTTTTGTATAGTGTCATGCGGTGTTTGGTAATATTATTGGGGTTTTATAGATGATTTTATAGACTATGTTTGATGCATAATTTGTACGCAGTGAAGAAATGTTTGGTTGTAATGGGATGTGTTGACTGATGATGTGAAATGGAAGGATTATTGTTACTATAATGAGATGGTTGTCTTGCGGTAGTGGTTTGGAATGAATTGTTTTATGGTGATGGTATATGAGAGATTTATTCATTTTAAGGTGCATTGTCTATATTATATGATCAATTATCCATATAACAAGTTTAAATTATGAAATTGAAATATCATGGGTAGAAATTGATGTATGAAAGTTTGATGAAATCAGTTTAATGATAAATGTTTTGCATTGTTAAATGATTTATGTGTTGGATGAAATATAATATGAGATTATTAAATTAGAGAATTGAGAATTAATGAACTAATATTTAATTTTAATTAGTAAATTTTAGCAATTGTAAGAACATGTAATTAAATGTGTAATTGTTTTAGTTATATGTGATGATTAGTGGTGTAATTCATTTAGTGGTGGCAGTAGTTATGAAACATGTCATGGGATATAGCGGTGTTGATGTGGAGTGTGGTAGTAAAATTGATATTAACCCATAGGATGTGTATTGTTTCTATTATTTATACCATTTGTTTTTAGTTTATTTTTTATGCACCCCATTTAATTTTAGATAACCATTGCAATGCCCCAATGTTTTGGGTTCCAAGAGCCTTCCCCAATGTCTAGGATGTCGGTGAATTAGATGGAAAACTACCACCTCTTCCTAGATCTTCCTTTAATAGTATATATGATTACAAAGGTTGGTGTTAGAGATTACCCAAATGATGGAATATGTGGGTGTTTGAGACTGCTCAGAGATAACGAGGATGTGATATGTTATGGGGGTTATATATTGTATGAGGATAGAATGAGGTTAATTTCCTTCATGTTCATGATAATGTACATCCTTAGTTAGGATTATGAGGTTATAATGTGATTATGACTTTTTCTAGAACCAAATTATAATCCTTTTTTAAGGTGGGGTAGGTAGGGATGAATCCTGAGCCATATTTAAGATAAATATATATGTGATGAGATATGAATCAAAGGTATGTGATCAAATGATGTTTGATATTGGTATGTGAGAGTGGAAAATTAAGGGGAAATAAATTATGGGGTACGTTGGTTTTATATTATTTTGATACTATGTCAAATAATTAGAATCATTATTTGTTGATAATTCAATGGTTAGGTTGGGAGTGATTAGTAGACCTTTTTAGGTGCGTGTTGGTTCTCATATTTATTCATTGGTTCATTAGTTTGTTCTTTCACATGTACATGAGAGACCTTGGGGATGACCTATTGAGTGAAAATTTTATTCTCACCCTAAAATATCTATGGAAAGATTTCAATTTTCTCAGGGACTTTTGGGGAATGAGTTTAACATTATGAGATTGGATATTACTTCTTCTATTGAGTTTCTTCCATCAAACATGTCTTTGTTTATTTATTTTTTGAGTTCTATTTGTATTTGTTAACATTTTTCATGCATTATGGGCTGGTTTTGGTTCACTTTTATAGTATATGATGGATTTGGTTGGAGGTTTATTTATACTTTATCTTAATCCATATTATATTATTAATGACAATACTTTCCATAATTTATATTCATATACCCATGATGATAGTCACCAACCTAGGGCTTACATATGGTAAGACTCAGGTGTTATTATCTCACTTCATTTATTTCCAACTCTAGAGGAGTACCTTTGAATAGATTGGGTAACAATAAAGTGGTATCACATGGATTTAGGTTTGATATTGGATGATGTTTTGATTTATGAACTATGAGGATTACATGGCTTGGTAGGGAAACATTACTAGTTGATCTTGGTGCATGACATAGGATAGAAATAACATATAGGATACAAAATTATTGGGAACCCTCATGATTCAACTGAAGGACACAAAGTCTACTAAATGACTATATAATATAGTTTTTTAGGGAAGATATCTGGGAATGGTTTATTAATCAGGACTGTTTTTACTCATGTTTTAATTGGGTGATTTTGAAAATTAAAATTAAATTTATTAAATAAAACGTGATAAAATTTCTTGCTACTGGGCTTAGGGGTTTCCCTTAATTTTTTAGGAATAGCTTCTACTCATCATCTGAGTGTATCTCAAGAAATAGAGGTTCATTGAAAAGATATAGTTGATCAGTAGGATATTGACCCGATGGAGTAGGATGATGCATGATAGAGGGCCATGTGTGACTTTTAGTGGAAGATCATGGGAATGTAAGAGAAAAGTGTCTCTGATCTAGATATTAAGCTCTAAAAAAATATATTGGGATCACTTTTGGGTTAATTCAAGTGTATAATGAGTCTTGTGTGATATTATAAGTTCTTTAGATATGGGGAGATGCATGTCAATAGTGGTAGTTGTATCATGGTGATCAGAAGGAGGTGGATGTATCATTGTAATATTTTAATAAATATTTTACATTGGAATTATTTTCATCAATGATGAAGGGGAAAAAGTTTCTGGTTGAACTCTCGCTTTAGTAGGGAATCCTTTATGCCAGGGAGATTGGAGTTGTGTTTAAGGACCTCATACAATTGTATCATGACGTCTTCCTATATAATAATTCTAGATTACAATATCTAGTTGTGTATTTTTTCATAGTGATCTGATTTTTTGTCACCAAATTTAAAAATTATATATATTTTTAGGTTCATAAAAAGTAATAGGTTATTGACCAAATACATTATCCGATAGGGTGAGTCTAAAGAGGATGGACAAAAGAAAACCTTGAAAAGTAGGGATATTGGTAGTGAACTATGGATTTTTTGGAATTCATGGTTCAGTATATCTAGGAACTCAACCTGACACACTTTTTAATTTCATTCTTAGAATAGAGTCTCTTGACCATATAATAGGGTCTTCCTATTGTCATGATATTTTTTGGCAGTCATAGAAACAATATGGATCATTGTCTGAAAACATAAGGAGGTTAGTATTAGATGGGTGGTCACATCCCTTTTCATTTGCAACAATATTATACTTCGAGGTAGTATCGACATTTGGTTATGGAAATTTTATTTTAAATGATAGCACAATGGTAATTTCTCTAACTGTGTAATGATAGATATAGTAGTGGAAAACCCCACAATGGTTTCCATCCCCAAGGACATAGAACTAGGTACAGTCAATGAGACTATCAACAGAGACGTAGAGGATTTGTTCATGGTAAGATACATGTGATAGAGGTGCCAATGATCTCAATTCCAGAGGTCATTAGATACATGATCAATTTTTCATCTACCCAAGTTTATTACTTTTTTTATTAAGGAGTATCACACTCATTTTTTTCTTTCACTTTGGTCCATGTATTAGGAATGTATTTGAGGTGACATCTAGTTCCCTTGGTGTTATACATTTTATTTAGATGTAATGATGATTTATTTGATGTGTTATAGGGATATAAACTAGTGATGGGGAAACACAAGCTAGTGGGGGAGGTCTTATTTAAGTAGATACATCAATAAGACATTATTTTTGGCATGGTTTGGTAGCATTCCATGCATGTAGTCATCAATAATTTTTGGATGAGTTTTATTTTTGTGATGTGGTTTGAAAATGAGAAACTTTTATTTGTTAGTGGAGTAATAGGATTGGTTGAAGAAATGTAGAGCCTATTTTTTGTCATTTCGAAGACATATTAGTTGATTCTCTTGTAGAATCTATTCTTAGGGTTATGTGCGAATTTTATAAGTATCCAAAGATGAGGTTGTGACATAAATCCCTCAATGAATCATCGAGTCTGGGATATATTTAAAACTATATGAATCTTCAATATCAATGGATCCTTATCAAATAGAACCTATAAAGTTATGTTATTTGAGGATGCATAATTATGATTTTATTTAGAGGGGATTCATCTAACCCATTGTATCTCCTTGGCATTCTCTAATGTTTTTCACCAAGAAGGAGGATAATAGTCTGAGGATGAGAATGAACTATAAGATGTTGAATCTCGTGATGTTCAATAACCATTATACCATTATAATGATTGATGATCTATTCAGCCTACTAAAGGGATAAATTTGTTTCTTAAATGTAGATCTATGGTCTAGATACCATCAGTTGAGGTTAAAGGATGAGAATATCAATGTGACCACCTTCCAATGTAGGTATGTACACAATGATTTCATGTTTCTGTTGTTCATTATCACAAATTCATAGGCTATATTCATGATGCACATTAAATCTATGTTCTATGAATTTGTATATAAGTTTATAGTCATGTGAATTGATGAAAACCTGATCTACCTGAAGGGAAAGGAGGAGTAGGCCAATCATCTCAGAACAATATTATAGGTTCTTTGAAACCATCAGATCTAAAGAAATTGTTCCAAGTGAAATTTGTGGACATGATAGGTGCACATACTTTGGAATGTGGTTTTTCAATAGGGTTCATCCAAAGAACATTAAAATATTGAGATAGTTATTTATTGGTATACACCTATGAATGTGATATAGGTTCTCTATTTCCTTAGTCTTATGGGCTATTATTATATATTTGTGTCTGATTTCTATTGTATTGTTTCCATACTGATTGTTTTTAATAGTAATAAATAGTATTTCACAAGGAGTGATCAGTTTTAGGTACCTTTTGTCTATCTAAATGAGGGGTTAATCATTACCTCTGGGCTTTAGTTTCCTAAGGCTGGTGTTCTATTTGAGGTGTTTTTTGATGTATCCCATCTCAGTTTTGGAAGAATATTGATATAGATATGGGTAGTGGTCTCTTATGTGTCTAGAAAGTTATGCCCAATGAGAGTAATATGTAACCCATTAATATAGAGTTAGTGATGCTTGTTTTTGGTGATAAATATATGGGGAAATTACCTTATTAGTGATCACATGGTGGGTTTCACAGACCACATGATCATGAAATATATTTTCTATCAGTGGGATCTAAAATTGTTAAATAATAGGATGATTGAGTTTCTCCAGAATTATTATTTTGAGATCTTATACACACAATATTAGTTGAATTTATTTATTTATTGTTGTGTCATATGTCCCAAGGAAATATATTTTGGGAGTCTATAGATGTCTAAAGATGTATGGAAGTTCTCACAGTGATAGATATTGGTTTGGGTAAATTTCTTGGTAGAGGTTTCTCTATTATATGATTGTGGAATCATGCGTAATGTTGTATTTGGAGGAGTATTAGTGGGAGACTCATATGAATATGTGATTCATGATCATATTATGTATGGTGATTCACTATAAGGATAATCATATGATATTATGAATCAGATTTTTAGGGTAGGTTTTTCCTTCCATAAGAAATGAATGATTAGTTACTTTGTGATTTCCACAACTCACCCTCAGTGGTACATCGAGATATAACTAAGTTGTATCATGGATTTCAAAGGTAGATTTGGTGTCTTATGATAAATAAATTAGTGGTATGTTTATCACTTGGTGATTCATCCATCATTAAGTAAAAACTGAGCACCGTGTTCTTGGAGATTTGTGGTAGGTGTAAAATGTCCCAGAACTAAAGTTGGACAAAATTAAATTTCTTCACAATGTTACCCCATGATCAGAGATTATGTGATGTAATTTAGGTTTTAGTTTACCAACTAATGAAGTCAGATCACATTCTATTTATATATGAATCATTTTCCATAGATGTATAATAAATAATATATATTAATGATGTAGTAAGACTTTATATTTTTCTGGTAATCATCATCTTTAATCAATATCCTTTATTTTCCTCATGATTTTTAGAGGATTAAACCCTTCCATTGGAACCCAATTGTTCCTTATAACTTATTTTCATCCATAGATAGATGGGGAGACACAATAGACTATCCAGACAGTAGAGGATATATTTTTTTCTTGGGTATTCATTTTTTATTGATATTGGGTGAGGCACCTACCTCTAGTTTAGTTTTCCTATAATAACAGTCATCACTTGTCCACAGAAACGACCTTATTGGAGGTATTTTAGTGATGTTCATGTCATATTCAGTTTCCCCTATAGTTTTATGATAAATACCATGTGTTTTCTAGGATCTCCAATTATATAGGGTATATTATTTTATAGAGGGGGTAATCATTTCTGTCAATTCTTCATGCCTTTTGAGGTGTTGGAGCATGCTAGTGAGGTGACTTATCAGTTGGTGGTTTCATCACAATTGGAAATTATCCACAAAATCTTCCACATGTCCTACCATTATCTATATATTTACAATGAATTTAACATCATTGATTAGGTAGAGTTGGATATCAAGGATGAAGTGACATTCATTGAGAAATTAGTAGAGATCCAGGATCATCGAGATATGGGGCTGCATGGGTGAACCATCCCCTTGGTTTGTGTTCTCTAAAAAAATAAGTACCTCAAAAATAGTACATAGGATCATGAGGCATAGATATGGACCTAGTATATTGAGCGTTTTTAGATATTGTCCTTTTTTATTTTTTGATAATGAAATTCCAATATTATTCCTAATTTATGATATGAGACATTCCTTTTATCCCTTATTATTTATGCATTGTTAGTGGTTGGTTTTTTCATAATGTTGTTCTAGAGAGGTTTCTCCCAATGGGAGTGTATAGATGACCAATTGTTTAGGCTATCATTTTTCTTGATATGGGGTTCGTTTTGAATCTCTAGGATAAGAATTATTTGAGAGGTTTCTAATGTAATAGTCTATTCATTCTTGTCCCATTACATTATTGGTTTGGAAGATGGCAGTGCTCAGAGGATGCTCAAGGAAGGTTTCATGGATTTTAGGGATTAATATCCTCTAGAGAGGGTTTTCATGACCTGTATCTAATTTTTTATGTTAATAGTTATTTAGATCTAAGAGGTAGGTGATACATGGTTTAATGTTTTGTAAGGGGTATTATGTTCTTAATTAATTAATGTTATGAATGTAGTTTTCATTATGTGAATGAATTCCAGCATGAGGTTACATGGAATTTGGTTGATAATATTTGGGAATCCAATTAAAGGAATTTATGGCTTGGACTATTTTCATACCTTGAATTGGTGACCATCATGAATTTTCTAGTTGTGAATCAATATTTCTCATCATGAATATTTTAAGTTCCATCCTGTATATAAATTCACAATATATACCATTATATTTCATTCCAATATTTTTTTGGTGAGCCATAGGTTATTGTAGGTGACTTTCCACCATTGTTTCTCTTTCTTTCATCCTTGTCATTATAAGTTTTATCCTTTTCAATTTGTGTTGAGTCTTTTTTCCCTTATATTTACCCATATTCCCTTATTGGGGAAATATCTATGGTAATGTTTTTTTGATTAGGATATATTAATATATGATTTTAATGGGCCATTGATGTGATTATGTTGATCAAGAGTTATTTTTGGGGATGTGGATTTTGATTATTTCTTCTTCTCTTGGTTATGCATGGTGTTTCCAAAAGATAATTTGAGGAATGAGATCCATGTTCTCTCCCTCTTTATATGAATATGTTGGGATTTCAGGCTTTTTTACTTAATTTTGGATGAAATTGTGGGTATATTAAGAATAAAATTAATAATATTTAACTAAAATTTAATTTTAAGGGATCTATTCACTTCATTAATATTTTTTGGGTTTTGTATATGTGATTATACTTTAATATTTGTGTTGCTGAATGGAACGTATGTTGGGAGTCTAGTTTTCATTGTATCAATTTTTTTGTGAAAACCATTTTGTTTTGATTGGTGATGTCACCATGATTAAATGGTTATCAACTAACATAAGGTAAATAACATGGTTTCCCATGGAAACATGGACTTATGGTATAATACTTATGCTAACGAATTATGTAATGTGATGGAATCCTTATTTTCTGAATATGAAGTTTTGCTAAATGATAGATGTAGGAATGTACTATGTTTTATTGATATGATTTATGTGATGTCTATTTTTATATGTGGTAATCTTGTGGGGTGGGGGTGCGGAGTAAAAGTGATAGAAGTGACCAGGTCTGATTCAAAATGTGTTGGGATGTGAATTAATGGTTGGATGGATGGGATGTGTAAAGGTATTACATGTAGTGGTTGTATTGTGGTTTTTTAAATGACATGGTTTGGTTTTTTAGTGTCATGGAATGTGTGGTGTTTTAGTGATGGTGAATGTGAGATATATGAGCTTTAATGTATCATGATTGTGTTAGTTTCCTAGTTATCCATTGAATTAATTGAAATACTAAAACTAAATTATTATAGGATGAAATTTATGTGTTATAGTTAGATTAAATTAATTTAATGTTAAATTATATGGGTTAGTCAATTAGTAAAGTGTGATATGGAATATAGTATGTGATAATTGAATTAGTTAAATGAATATTAATGAAATTATTTGATCTTTTAATTTCTAAATCTAGTTTAATGGAATAGGAAATTGACAGTAAATGTTTTTCAGTTATATATAGTGGTTTTGTTCTATTATAAATTTAGTGGTGGGAGGGGCTGTGAAATATTTATTGAGGTGTAGTGGTGGTATTGTGGAGTGTAATAGTGAAATTTATATTAAACCATAGGTGGGATATTGTTTTTTATCTATATATCTTGTATTATTATGTTATTTTTATACACACCCACCTGATTTAGAAAACCTTACCAACACCTGACAATTTTGGGTTCTTGGTGCTTTTTCCAATAGCCAGGAGGGTGGTGAATTGGATGGTTGGGTACCCTCTCCGCCCATAATTTCTTCAGTATTACTGATGATGTAATTGGTTTCTATTGGATATTAACTTGGTGATGGAATGTGTTAGTGTTGGAGGTCACCCAATAATGATGAATATGTGACATGTGGTGGAGGTCATGCATGGTAGGAGGAGGGGGTAAGGTAGAGATATTAAATTTCATGATACCATACTAATTTTTTATGTGTTTGAGGTTATGATAAGATTATGAGTGATGGTAAAAATAGATTTTATACATTTTGAGGCTGGTTTGTTTCAGGATTCACCCCAACCCACATCAGAGATAGATGGATATGTGATGTCATAAGGATGAAAGGGATAGAAGCATATAAAATTTGATGTTGGGGAGTGAGAGTGGGAAATCAGTTGGGAAGACATTGTGGGTTTTATATGTTATATATTATATTGAAACTATGTTACTACATTTGATGCATTATTTTTTGATCATATAATGGTGATGTTGGAACTGGTTAGTAGACCTATTTGGGTGATTGATGGGTTTTTTGTTTACTCACAGGATTATTAGTATGATGCTTCCACATGTTAATGAAATACAATGGGTGTTATCCTACCATTTATACATTATTTTATCACCCAAAATATATATAAAATATATTTTATATTTATAGAAGGATTTTAGGGATCAATATGGGTATTACAAGCATGGATGTAGGAACTGATGTGTAGTCACTACCATAGGACTTTCCTTTGGGTACTTCATTGGAGACGTCTATATTATTTTATGACATTGTTCATTATTTTTTGGATGGTTTGGGTTTAATTTTTTATTATGTTATGGGGTTTATTTTTTTATTTATCCTCTCTCCAAATACTTATTATATTATTGGGGGTAATTCCTTCCCTATGTGTTATTTTTATTCCAATGGTTGTAGTCACCAAAATGGTTCATTTTCATGGTTGTACTTATGTACATTACCTGTAACATCCTAGGTAAATAAATAACATGACATTTTCATATTTACTAATATTTTTTTGGATTAAATATTATTTTTACTTTAAATGGGATGCTATGTTTAATGGCGTACCCGATATGCAACCATGGGTTTCTTTAAAATATTACGTTGGACACTAATAATATAATATTTTTATTTTAAATGGTAGTTAACATAAAACCATTGTATTGGTGTAAATGGATAAAACTAACTAAAATATGATCATATATGTTTGTTAAATGTTTTTTTACATTTATCCAAAAAATTTAGTGCCTTAAAATTTGAATGAATCGAATTTTAAGCACAAATAATCTTATATTCTTTAAAAGGTCGATTTACCATCCTTTAAAAGAGAACACTGTTTAAATATAATTTTTTTTTTCACTTTTATATGTTCTATTTGAAAAAATAAAATTCTTCTTTAGATTTTGGACATCAAAATTTACTTTGGGTAAATTTTTTGGATTTTTCTGGTAAAGTTCATTTTTTTAGGAATAGTTAAAAGTACTGTATTTTTATTCAAAAGTGCCTTTTTATCTAATTAATTTTATGGTTATATTATCTTATTAACTGGTTTTAAAGTTTAATTAGATTATATTTTTACCAATTAATCCAATGTTGGTCATTGGAATTAATTTCACTTTGAAATTGGACAGAAATAAGTGTCGATCTTTTGATAGTTATTGTTTCTTAAAAAGATTTTATTTGTTTTGACAATGGGAATTAATTTTAAAATAATTAATGAAACTTATAAGTTTTTAATTTGGAAAAATAGAAATACGTTTTGAATTAGTAATATCAAATATATACTAGTCTTAATTTTTGGTAGTTTTCTGAAAAACATCAATTTTTGATGAATAGTGAAAGCACTAAGTAGTAGTTAAAAACTAACATTTTCATTTAAATGAAATTTTACTACTTATTTAGATTGAATTTTGAAAATATTACATACATGGTTGTCATTAGTAAATAAAATGTGGTTCAATAAGATGAATATAATTTTTGGTGAATTGTAACTTTTGACTTTTATTTACTACGGTTAAAGGTAAATAGGGTAATTCACGGTAAAAAGAATATTATAATAACACCAAATTAACTTAAAACATGTCTTAACCTTATTTGTTTAGTAATTTTCGACCATGGGAATCTTTGGGTCTATTTTTGGACCCCATGAAGCCACTTGGGAGCGATAATGACAATATAGATTAATTAACTTGAAGGCAAAAATGACCAAAACAAATATCTTTTAGTAAATTAATTTTTACAAGGGGTTATATAAATTATCTTTAAGACTATAAATATTAATTGGAAATATAAATATATTTCCTACATCATTGTTTTTGTTTTATAATTTTTAGACATCAAATAATCTAAATAATTTATGACACAATAATGATCTAGTATTTACCTCATTAGTAAAATATTTAAATAAACAAGATTATAAATATTAATGCAATATCCAAAACCTGTCCAATTCTTATTTTATGATTTTATTTCTACCATGAGTCATCTTATATTCGACTTTTATTAGTTTTTGACCTTTATAAACCGAATATCATTATATAATAGAATAATATTTTCACACTTTCCAAAAGAGCCTCTCCTCCCCCTTATAAAAAGCCCTCACATATAAGCAATTACACACATCTATAATGCACCTTGGCTCAACCAAACCCTGTCCAAATAATCTCTCAAGATTCCTGTCCTACTCCTAGAAGCCTTACCTTAGGCATAAGGCACATCAAGAAGTCTTTTTGGTTCAAACCAAAGGGAGTTACCCAAATTAAAGGTAAAAATTACTTTTAACTTCTTTTATTTTATTTTACTTCTCCAACCCCTAAAATCTTTTTATTCATTTATTTTATAACAAAAAAAATATCCAAAATATACTATGATGTTGTTATGAGAAGTATTTTAACTACACTTACACACACCTCTATCTAATAGGTGAAGAATACATAGTTTCTCTGGATGGGAAACTAACGCCTCACGAAACGATGATTGTTCGATTATCTCCTACCGCCTCTCATGATGGACATTAAGATGACACTATATTTATATATTATATATATATTATGTTTATGTTTTCTTTATTTTGATTTATTTTTCTTTTATATCATACCTTTATGGTTTCCATTATTGGTAAACATGATAATTTCATTTGACGAAGTGCGGACTACCGCCCCCTCAAAGTGACATGACTCGTTAATTCCATACGTGTGATGTATAAAGGATGTATTTAATGATATTATATATGATATTATACTAAAATTAAAATATAACTATTTATCATTTGGTTTTAATTCCATTAAAATAATAAATATAAATGAAAGTAGCATTCATGTGTACGTACGACTTACCGTCTCCTGGAACGGTGCATTTCATTTTTTTACCTCAAAATGATATAAACTGTTATATATAAATATACTAGATATATAAGATATATATATGATATCTAAATAATGAATAATATTCTAGATTTAATGGACTATTGACCACATGGACAACTTGTAAATATAAGGTGTTCATTTTTTACTCAAGTACCAAATATCGATACAACGACCATTATTAACTTAAATGGTTACATAATGTTTATAACATGGTAATAATTGATATAAAAGGATTAATAAACATTAAAATGGTTCTCAGACAATTATAAATTATCTTTAGTAAATTATTCAAGAGATTAAAAATCTAATGGGTCAAGTCAGACGATGAGGTAAGGAGATTTCTTATCTCACTTTTAATTCCGTGGTATTTCCATTGTACACCACTTATTCATTACACGTGGTGTATTTTGTACTGTAATTTCATATACATTATCACAATTCTATTTATATTCATGTAATTTTTTTATTCATTTGGTGGTTTTAAACATTTGGTCATACAAATCAGTTGATTACAACGTGGTAAGGGGTTTCATCTCAATTTTTGTTCCCGTGAGATTCATGCAATATTTGCCACTATTTTCTTTTGTGTGGTGTATGAAATACCCATGATTGTAATATTTTTGTAATATAATTTAATTTATGAGTATTTAAATCTTAATTTTACTATCCTTCTTTCATGTGGCGTATGTTTTGTTAGTTAGCAAATTGGTAAGGGAACCTTTGACCCTCCTCTTTTTAGAAAATGCTTCTTTTTGTTATGTCTTTTAATTTACATCTTATTATGTTGGGATATGTTCTTATATATCCTTATTGATGTAAATTTTATTTATAAGTTATGAGATACACTTTTTATCTCATCAACTCATTTTCTAAATTTTAAAGTGACGTTGTTAGGCTATAGAAATTTTTGCAAGGGAACTTCTTAACCCAATTTCAATTCTTTGGGTTAAACTTGTACTTATTGAATATATCATCAAATGAATATGTGTGAATGAAATATGATTGTTTTAAGAATAAAATCCACTTATATTTGGTTTATTTATATTTGTCACACATAATTATGTGATTGATTTATCATTAATTTGAGGATACCGTCTTTATAAAGGATGTCATATCAATTTACATTTAGTTTGAGACTTCATTGTTGTTAAGAATCAATTCACTATTATAAAGTGTATATACTGTACTTTTTCATATTATATCATGAATACCTTTATTATCATTATATTATAAATTTATTATTAAATGTTATTACTCAATTATTTGTATTCAAGAGTATCTCATTTTGTTAATAACTCTTTAACTAAAATATCATTTTAAATGTTTTAAAGATTTATTATTCTAAATATTTATCATTAATGTCCATGTTTTAAAAATGGGTTTGAGTATTTATTTATATGGACATTAATATTTTAAAATTATAATCCCATTAAAAGCTTCAATGTGGTTTGGGATACATTTATTCCAAAATCCCTTTTTAAATGGTTTATGAAAATGGATTGATTATTTAAATATCTTGAAATTACTTCTTGGGATTTCAAATGAAATGTTATTAGTGAAATGTTTTTATTTGAAACATGTTATGTGTTGTGATGGTAATTGTACATTTTATGGGTGGTTACGTGATAAACTATATGATGGGTGGTGCCGTGATAAACTAGGATGGGTGGTTACGTTATAACCTCCAATGCATTGGGTATGGAAGTCGGGCGTATGACTATTCCATTTAGTGATATTTGTGGAAGTTGACCGTATGGTTATTCCACTGTGAATGTTTATGTCCCATTTTACCTTTATATGTTATTTTTTCTTTATATGGGTTTTAAGGTAATCTTGTGGTTATAAAATGTAAAAAAATGATCCTTTATTCAGTGAAGAGTATTGAATATTTCTTAAAGGTGAAAATTAATACTTATGATAAAGTATTAATGGTCTACTTGTTGTTTTGAAAAACTTACAATTTCCTTCTTTTTGTATCCCTTACTGATCTTTTTATGATCATCCAATGGTTTTGAAATGTTTTTATAGGAAATTAAGTAGAATAGGCTCCAGTATGGGATCATGGAATATCCATGTTGTCTAAAACATGGAACAAGACATGTCTCATTTATTCAAGAGTTTTCATTTTATGAAAAAAATTGAAACTGAGTAGAAGTGTCTACTCAGAAATTTTTTAGATGTTATGTAGTTGTTATGGGTAATTCTAATAAAACTAAACGTGAAAAGACCCTCAATGTGAATTATTAATTTATTTCAAGATTATGTAATGTTTAAGGATGGGTCCTTATAGATGGTATCAGAGGTCAGTTTAAATAACTTTAGAGGTTAGGGCGTTATCTATGCATAAGTGACATAACCATAATGGATAACATATTAGAAAGAGTCATAGTTATTTTGAATGAGTTAAAGATTACATGAATAAGTATATATTAGTATTTACCCTCATCAAAATATATTATATGATGATATACTCACACTGACATTTTTGGCTTTAGTAAATGGTTGGATCTAGCAGGCACCAAAGTAACAGTGGATGTGAAAAAGACTGTGATGGTTTCCGGAACGAGAAATTGAATGAGATGGGAGCTGGAATGAGGAATCTTGTGGTTCTTCTGAACCAAATATCTGGATTCATGATTGAAAACATGAACCTTGGTGTTTTTTATAAGGCATCGTATATGCGAGAAACAAATCTCTATGGATGTTCAGCTAATAATCATAATGGTATGTATGTTAAAAAACCTTTATGTCAAGGATGTGTAAATAAAAACCTATGAAAATGCTTCAAAGGTACTAGAAGATTCTATTGATGTGGGAATGAATGTTATAAAGAAAGAACCTTCCATGGAAAAAGGAAGCATCCAGTTGACTCTAGGAAATGTAAAGAAGTTCTTTCTAAGGGATCAATTGATTTTTTAAATGTGGTGTGCATGGTAATTATACAAATAGATGTCCTACGAAGATTTTTCAAGAATGGGATCATTGGTATCATACAAATATATGTTTACCAATACCTAATTCCATTCTAATTGAGGATGAGGAAACATACAATGAACAATGAAAGGTATGGATTACTTCTTAACATATGTTTTTACATTATTGAATCTTAAGATATGATTCATGATTTTTTTTAAGGAAAGAAGTATTTCAGAATAAGTTGGTAAAGAATGGTTAATAGATCATCAAGAATTTATAATGAGTAATAAGTAAACATATAAGGGATTCAAGAGTTATGGTAGATTTTATGATGATGAAATAATAAAAATTTTTAAAGCTATTTTGATGATGGTACTATATTGGAAGAGTTTTTATAATATGTGTAACCCTGGATATTGATATACAAAAATGTCATTCAAGTAATAATCATGTTTTCTATTGATGAGAAATGGTGGAATTATATTTTGGGAGAATCTATGTTTTTATTATGGACATATGGTGATTCAGGTTTTTTATTGAAATGATTAACATATCATAGAGAATATGTGATTTGGTTAATTACACTTCAGTTTGAGACTTTAAGAGTAGTATACTTTTTATTTGAAGATAAATGTTAAGATTAATAGTGGAAGACTATGTGACTAAATCCTTCTTAGTTTTGGGTTATAGTCTTTGTTTGGGTTATTTTGATGAATTTTAAGGATAATGGTATATTGAATGATCTTTATGGAACTTTGGTTACTTTTTGTTGAATTTTTGAGATTAAGAGTAATATTTATTTTTATAAAGGATTAACCTTTTTGGGTATTAGATGATCTCATACTAACCTTTTTGGTTTTGGTTAATGTCTAAAGACAAGGGAAATATATATTTTTTTGTGGATTATGTGATTCTATAGAAGATGATTCTTGTGCTTTTGATGTGATTAAGTCTTTTAGAATTCTCATTATTTGGAGTGAAGATTAGTTTTTAGAAGAAAATTATTAAAGGATGAAACTCTAATTAAAGGTATGTATATTTCCTTATGTTCTTATTCTATGTAGTGAATAAAATCCTCAAAATTATGAAAAGAAACATAAAACCAAAAAACATTGTTGGTTTACCTTTCCTCCTGGGTAATCAAGGACCGTTTAACACATCACAATTTTGTTTTTTTTAAAAGGTCAGCTAGAAGCAAAGCTTCTGGCCAATTAACACATCACAAGTTTGTGATTTCCTGGTGGATAACGTTTTCTTAATCATGATTTCTATCACTCTCCATCTAAACATGACAGTTTTCTTCTCTTCCATATACATATTTTTTTACATGGAATCCTAGTAGTAGTTATCTCGGGAAAACTTTTTAATTATTTTTATTTCTTTTAAAGTAATAGTTTTATTGACTCTTTTTCTGATGTGGGACTTTAAATGATATTTCTGAGCCAAATTTTAAATTTTTAGGATGCAATTTCCAAAAGGGGGGAAGGATGTTACATCCAATGTAAATAAAGAACATGAAATTTTCATATTTACAAATATTTTTTTGGATTAAATATTAATTTTACTTTAATGGAGATGCTATGTTTGATGGTGTACCTGATACAAAACTACAGGTTTCTTTGAAATCATACATTGCACACTAATAAGATAATATTATTATTTTAAATGGTAGTTAATTTATAGCCATTATATTGGCGAGAATGAATAGAAATAACTAAAATATGATTATATATGTCTGTTAAATGTTTTTTTACATTTATCCAACAATAGTTAGTGGCTTAAAATGTGAAATAATCAAATTTGAAGCACAAATAATCTAATATTCTTTAAGAGGTTAATTTACCACCTTTTCATGGAGAACCCTCTTTAAATATAATTGGGGTCACTTTTATATGTTCTATTTGACAAAATAAAATTCTTCTTTAGATTCGGGACATCAAAATTTACTTTGGTTAAATTTTTGGTTTTTTTCTGGTAAAGTTCATTTTTTTAAGAATAGTGTAAAATACTGTATTTTTATATAAAAGATCCTTTTTATCTAATTTATTTATGTGGTTATATTATTATTTTAATTGGTTTCAAAGTTTAATTAGATTATATTTGTACCAATTAATCCAATGTTGGTCATTGGAATTAATTTCACTTCGAAATTGGACAGAAACAAGTGTCAATCTTTTGATAGTTATTATTTCTTAAATACACTTTATTTCTTTTGACAACGGGAATTAATTTTAAATTAATTAAACATATATGTTTAGAATTTGGTAAAATCGACATAATTTTTTTATTTGGAATATCAAATACAGCTTATGCTGATTTTTTTGTAGTTTTCTGAAAAACATCTATTTTTGATGAATAGTGAATCCACTAAGTAGTAGTTAAAAACAGCCATTTTCATTTAAATAAAATTTTACCACTTCTGTGGATTAAATTTAGAAAATCTAACATACATGGTTGTTATTATTAAGTAAAATATGGTTCAATAAGATGAAAATAATTTTTCGTGAATAGTAACTTTTGACTTATATTTACCAAGGTTAAAGGTAAATAGTGTAGTTCAAGGTAAAAATAATATTATAATAATAAAAAATTAGCTTAACACATGTCCTAACATTATTGGTTGAGTCATTAACGACCATGGTCATCTTTGGGTCGATTTTGGGACCCCATGGAGCCACTTGGGAGTGATAATGACACTTTAGATTAATTAACTTAATGTAAAGAAAAAAATGACCAAAACCAAGATCTTTTAGTAAATTAATTTTTAAAAGGGGTTATTTATATTATTTTTTGGACTATAAGTATTCATTGGAAAGATAATAATATTTCTAAATCTCGTTATTTTTTTATAATTTTTTGACATCAAATATATTAAATTATTTATGACACAATAAAGAAGTAATATTTACCTCATTAATAAAATATTTAAATAAATAAGATTATAAATATTAAAAAAATATCCAAAACCTGTCCAATTCTTATTGGATGATTTTATTTAGACCATGAGTCATTTTATCATTGATTTAATTTGTTTTAGACCTTTAGAAAGTGAATATCATTTTATAAAAAAATAATAATTTCACACATTCCAAAAGAGTCCCTCCTCCCTCTTATAAAAGACCTCACTTATAACCAATTACTCACACCTATCAAGAACCTTGGATCATCCAAAACCTATCCAAATAATCTCACAAGATTCCTATCCTCCTCCTAGATTCCTTACCTTAGGCAGAAGGCACTTCATTAATTCTTTTTGGTTCAAACCAGAGGGAGTTACCCAAATTAAAGGCACTGATTCCTCTTAACTTATTTTATTTTATTTTACATCTACAACCCCTAAAAACATTCTATTCAATTATTTTATAACAACAACAGTATCCTCAATATACTAGGATGTTGTTATGAGGAGTATTTGAACTATAGTTACACACACCTCCATCTAATGGGTGAAGAACATATTAATTATGTGGATGGAAAACTAATGCCTCATGAAATGATGATTGTTTTATTATCTCCTATCACCTATCATGGTGTCTATTAAGATGACACTATATTTATATATGATATATATTATGTTTACGGTTTCTTTATTCTTATGTATATTTCTTTTATATCATACCTTTATGGTTTCCATTATGGGTAAACACGAGAATTTCATTTGAGGAACTGCAGTCTACCACCCCCTCAAAGTGATATCGCTCATTAATTCCATAATATACCTACATATCATTATGTTTTAATTCCATTAATAGAATAAATATAAATTAAAGTAGCGTTCATGCCTATGTACGACTTGCCGTCTCCATGGATGATGAATTTCTTTTCTTACCTTCAAATGATTTGTAATGTTATATATATATATACTAGATATATAGTATATATTGGATATCTAAATAATTAATATCATTCTGGATATAATGGATTATTGATCACATGGACAACTTGTAAATATAAAGTGTTCATTTTTGACTCAAGTACCAAATATCGACAAAACGACCATTATTGACAAAAATTATTACATAATGTTTATAACATGGTAATAATTGATATAAAAGTATTAATAAACTTTAAAATGGTTCTTAAGAAATTGTAAATTATCCTTAGTTTATTAATCAAGAGATTAAATAGTGAATGGGTCAAGTCAGACAATGAGGTAAGAAGATTTCTTATTTCACTTTTAATTCTGTGAGATTTCCATTGTGTGCCACTTATGCATTGCTTGTGGTGTATTTTGAACTGACATTTGATATATATTAACATTATTCTATTTATATTAATGGTATTCGGTGATTCATTTTTTGGTTATTAACTTTTGGTCATACGAATCAGTTGATTAAAACGTGGTAAAGGGTTTCATCTCACTTTTTATTCCCGTGAGATTCATACTATATTTTCCACTATTTCCTTTTCTATGGTGTATATACTACTCATTATTGTACTCTTTGTGTAATATACTTTCATTTATGAGTATTTACTTATTCATTGTTTGATCCTTCATTCATGTGGTGTATGTTTTGTATGTTACCAAATCGTTAAGCGAACCTTTCACCCTCATCTTTTAAAAAAAGTCTTCTTTTTTTATTATGTATTTTCATTTAAATCATATTCTGTTGGGATATGTTCTTATGTATTCTTAATTATGTAAATTTTATTTCCATGTTATGATAAACCCTTTTTTCTCATCAACTCATTTTATGAATTTTAATGTGACGTCGTTAGGTTGTCGAATTTTTGTAAGAGAACTTCTAAACCCAATTTCAATTCTTTGGGTTAAACTTGTACTTCTTGAATATGTTGTCCTATGAATATCTGTGAATAACCAATGATTGTTTTACACTTAATATCCTCTTATATTGGGTTTATTTATATTTTTCACACATAATTATGTGATTTATTTATCCTTAATTTAAGGATACCATCTTTATAAGGGCTTTCATCTCAATTTACATTTCCATTGAGAATTCATTATTGTTATGCACCAATTCACTATAATATGGTATATATACTGCCCTTTTTCATATTATATCATGAATAATTTTATTTTCATGATATTATGATGTTCTGATTAAATATTTTTCCTCAATTATTTGAATTCAAGAGTATCTCATTTTGTTAAAAACTCTTTAACTAAAATATCATTTTAAATGTATTAAATATTTATTATTCTATATAATTATCTTTAATGTCCATGTTTTAAAATTGGTTTTGATTATTTATTTATATGTACATTAAAATTTTAAAATTATAATTCCATTAAAAGATTTAAAGTGGTATGTGACACTTTGATTCAAAAATATCTTTTTAAATGGTTTATGAAAATGGATTGATTATTTCAATATCATGAAATTACATCTTTTGATTGAAAATGAAATGTTATTATTGAAATGATTATACTTGCAATATGTTTTGTGTTATGGTGGTACTTGGACATTTTATGGGTGGTTACATGATAAACCATATCATGGGTGGTGTCGTGATAAACTAGGATGGGTGGTTAAATTATAAGCTCTAATGCAGTGGGTATGGAAGTCAGTCGAATGGCTATTTTGTTTAGTGATATTTTTGTAAGTTAACCATATGGTTATTCCAATAATAATTTTTATGTCCCAAGTTACTTTTATATGTTATGTGTTCTTTATATGGGTTTTATGGTAATCTTGTGGTTACAAAAGGGTATGAAATGATCTTTTATTAAGTGAAGAGTATTTACTACTTCTTAAAGGTGAAACATATTAATTATAATAAAGTATTCATGGTTTACTTGTTTCTACGAAAAACTAACAGTTTACCTTCTTTATGTATCCCTTTATGAGATTTTTATGCTCATCCCATGTTTTTGAAATGTTTTTTACATGACATAAAGTGGAATCGGGTCAAGGATGGGATCAAAGAAAATTCATGCTGTCTAAAACATGGAACTAGACATGTCTCATTTATTCAAGAGTTTTTATTTTATGAAAAATGTAAACTGAGTAGAAGTTTCTACTTTTTCATTTTTGATAAGTAATTTAATTGTTATGCCTAATTATCTAAAACTCTAAACCTAAAAGACACTGAGTGTGAATTAATAATTTAATTCAATATTATGTAATGTTTATGGTCGGGTCCTTGTAGTTTGGTATTAGAGGTTGGTTAAGATAACATTAGAGGTTAGGGAATTAACTAAGCATAAGTGACATAACGATAATGGATAACATATTAGAATGGATCATATTTATTTTGAATGAGTTTAAGATAACATCAATAAATATATATTAGTATTTACCCTCATCATAAGATATTATATGATGATATACTCGCACTAACCTTTTTGGATTTAGTAGATGGTAGGATCTTGCAGGCACCAAAGTAAAAGTGGATGTGAAGAATACTTTGACAGTTTTATGAACAAGAAACCGAATGAAATGGGAGATACAATGAGGACTCTTTTGGTTCATCTCAGCCAACTATCTGGAGTCAGGATTTAAAACCTAAACCTTGGTGATTTTTATAAGGAATCGTATATTAGAGAAACAAATCCCTATAGATGTTTAGGTAATAATCATAAAGGTATGTAAGTTCAAAAACCTATGTGTCAAGGATTTGGAATGAAACACCAAGAAAAATTCTTCAAAGCAAAGGGAAGATGGTATAGATGTGAGAATGACTGTCATAAAGCAATAACCGACCCTAGAAAAAGGATGCATCCAGTTGACACTGGTAAAGGGAAAGAAGTTATTCTTGAGGGATCAATTGAATGTTTTAAATGTGGTTTTCATGGTCATTATACCATCAAATTTCCTACGAAGATGATTCGATAATGGGATCCCCATGATCGTACAAATATATGTTTACCAATACCGAATGCCATTCCAATTGTGGATTAAGAAACTAATAATGAACAATGAATGGTATGGATTATTTTTTAAAATATGTTTTGACATTATTGAATATTAATATATGATTCATGATTTGTTTTGTTGGAACGAAGTATTTCAGAATAAGTTGGTAAAGAATGGGTAATAGATCATCAAGAATGTGGAATGAGTAGAAAGTCAACATATAAGGGATTCAAGAGTTATGGTAGATTTTAAAATAATGAAATAATTAAAAGTATTAAGGCTCTTATGATGAGGGGATTATATTTGAAGAATTTTTATAGTATGTGTAACGCTAAATTTTTATATATGAAAATGTGATTCAAGGAATAATTATCTTTTCTTTTGATGAGTAATGGTGGAATTTTATTTTGGTAGAATCTGTGTATTTGTTATGGTCATATGGTGATTCTTGTTTTTTATGGAAATGATTAACCTATCATAGATAATATGTGATTTTGTTAATTACGCATTAGTATGAGACTATTAGAGTTATTGATTTTTATTTGAAGACAAATGTTATGATTTACAGTGGAAGACTGTGTGTCTAAATCTATCTGGGATTTGGGTTATAATCTATGATTGGGTTATTTTGAATAATTTTGAGGATAATTGTATATTGAATGGTCTTTATTGAAGTTTGGGTACTTTTTGTTGAATTTTCGAGATTAAGAGTAGTAGTTCATTTTATAAAGGATTATCCTTTTTGGGGATTATATGATCTCGTACTAAATATTTTTGGTTTTGGTTAAAGTCTAAAGACAGGTGAAATATATATATTTTTTGTGGATTATGTCATTCTCTAGAAGTTTATTCTTATTCTTTTTATGTGATTAAGTCTTTTTGAATGCTCATTGTTTGGAGAAAAGATTAGTTTTTAGTAGAAACCTGTAAAAGTATGAAAATCTACTTGAAGGTAAGTATATTTCTTTATGTGATTATTCTATGTCATAAATAAAATCATAAAAATTATGAAAAGGGCCATAAAACAAAAAAAAACATTGTTGGTTTACCTTTCATAATGGGTAGTCAAGGATCGTTTAACACATCACAAGTTTGTGATTTTTTGGTGGTTAAATTTCTCTTAATCATGATTTCTATCACTCTCAACCCGAACTTGATGGTTTTATTTCTCTTCCATATCCATTTTTTCCTACATGGAATCCTAATATAAGTTATCTCTGGTAAAATTTGTGTTTCTTTTTATTTCTTTTAAAGTAATAGTTTTATTGAATCTTTTTCCGATGTGGGACTTTAAATGATGTTTATGAGCCCAATTTTAAAATTTGATGGATGCAATTTCCAAAAGGGGGGAAGGATGTAACATCACTGGTAAATAAAGAACATGACATTTTTATATTTACTAATATTTTTTTGGATTAAATATTAATTTTACTTTAAAGGGGATTCTATGTTTGATGGAGTTCCTGGTACGCAACAACGGATTTCTTTGAAATTTTACGTTGCACACTAATAATATAATATTATTATTTTAATTTGTAGTTAACGAATAGTCGTTGTATTGGAGGGAATGGATATAACTAACTAAAATATGATTATATATGTTTGTTAAAGGTTTTTTACATTTATCCAATAAAAGTTAGAGGCCTAAAATGTGAATGAATTGAATTTTAATCACAAATAATATATTATTCTTTAAAAGGCCGATTTCCATCCTTTTAATGGAGAACCCTCTTTAAATATAATTTTGGTCACTTCTATATGTTCTATTTGACAAAATAAAATTATCATTTATATTTGGGACATCAAAATTTACTTTGGGTAAATTTTTGGTATTTTTTCTTGTAAAGTTCATTTTTTATGAATAGTGAAAAATACTGTATTTTTATTCAAAAGTTTCTTTTTATCTAAATTATTTATATGGTTAAATTACCATTTTAAGTGGTTTTAAAGTTTAATTATATTATATTTTTACAAATTAATCCAATTTTTGTGATTGAAATTAATATCACTTTGAAATTGGACAGAAACAAGTGTCGATCTTTTGATAGTTATTGTTTCGTAAAAACACGTTATTTGTTTTGACAATGTTAGTTAATTTTAAATTAATTAATGAAACATATATGTTTTGAATTTTGTAAAATGGACATGATTTCTGAATTCTGTATATCAAATATATCTTAGGCTGAATTTTCAATAGTTTTCTAAAAAACGTCAATTTTTGATAAATAGTGAAACCACTAAGTAGTAGTTAAAAACTAAAATTTTCATTTAAATGAAATTTTATCACATATATGGATTAAATTTATAAAATATTACATACATGGTTGTTATTATTAATTAAATTTGGTTCAATGAGATGAAAATTATTTTTAGGGAATTGCATCTTTTTTACTTTTATTTACCGTGGTTAAAGGTAAATAGGGTAATTCGAGGTAAAAAGAATATTATAATAATAACAAATTACCTTAACACTTGTCTTAAACATATTTCTTGAGTCATTTATGACCATGGTCATCTTTTGGTCGTTTTTGGGACCCCATGGAGCCACATGGGAGTGATAATGATACTTTAGATTAACTAACTTAAAGTAAAGGGAAAAATGATCAAAACAAATATCTTTTAGTAAATAAATTTTTAAAAGGGGTTATATAAATTATATTTTAGACTATTAATATTAATTGGAAATCTAAAAATATTTCCTACATAATGGAGTTTTTTTTTAATTTTTAGACATCCAATAAATTAAATTATGTATGACACAATAAGGATGCAGTATTTACCTCATTAATAAAAGATTTAAATAAATAAGATTATAAATATTAAACAAATATCTAAAACCTATAAAATTCGTATTGGATGATTTTATTTAGACCATGAGTAATCCTATATTTTACTTTTATTAGATTTTTACCTTTAAAAACATATTATCATTATATAATAAAATAATATTTCACACTTTCGAAAAGATCCCTCCTCCCACTTATAAAAATCCCTCAATTCTAACCAATTCATCACACCTATAAATCCCCTTATTTCGTCCAAACCCTGACCAAATATGTTTTATATATCTCTATAATACTCCTAGAAGCCTTAACATAAGAATTGGTCACTTAAAAAAGTCCTTTTGGTTCAAACCAAAGGGTGTTACCCAAATTAAAGGTAATGATTCCTCTTAACTTATTTTATTTTATTTTACTTCTTCAACCCCATAAATAATTTTATACCTTTATTTTATAACAAATATTTGTATCCTCAATATACTAGGATGTTATTATTATAATTATTTTAACTACATTTACAGAAACCCCCATCTAATTGGTGAAGAACATATTGTTTCTGTGGATGGAAAACTAATGCCTCACGAAACGATGATTGTTCGATTATCTCCTACCACATCTCATGGTGTCCATTAAGATAAAACTATATTTATATATGATATATATTATGTTTATTTATTCTTTATTATTCTGTATTTTTCTTTTATATTATACCTTTATGGTTTCCATTATGGGTAAACAAGATAATTTCATTTGAGATGTGTGGACTACCACCCCCTTAAAGTGATATGACTCGTTAATACCATATGTGGGACATATAAAGGATGAAGTTAAGTATATTATATATGATATTATACTGTAATTATAATATATCTATTTATCATTATGTTTTAATTACATTAAAAGAATAAACAAAAATGAATGTAGTGTTGATGCATCCGTACGACATACCGTCTCCATGAACGATGCATTTCATTTCTTAACTCCAAATGATATGTACTATTATATATATATATAAGGGATATATATGATATATATGATATATAAATAATGAATATCATTCTGGATATAATGGACTATTTACCACATGGACAACTTGTAAACATAAGGTGTTCATTTTTGACTCAAGTACCAAATATCGACAAAACGACCATTATTTACATAAATGACTACATAATGTTTGTAAAATGGTAATAATTGATATAAAAGTATTAATAAACTTTAAAATGGTACTTATGCAATTATTAATTATCTTTATTTTATAATTCAAGATATTAAATAACGAACGGGTCAAGTCAGAGAACGAGGTAAGAAGATTTCTTATCTCACTTTTAATTCCGTGAGATTTCTATTGTATGCCACTTATGCATTGAATGTTGTGTATTTTGTACTGACATTTGATATATATTTCCATTATTCTCTTTATATTCATGGTATTCTGTGATTCATTTTGTGGTTATTAACTTTTGGTCATACGACTCAGTTGATTAAAATGTGGTAAAGGGTTTCATCTCACTTTTTATTCCCATGTGATTCATGCTATATTTTCCACTATTTCCTTTTTTGTGGTGTATGTACTACTCATTATTTTACACTTTGTTTAATATAATTTTATTTATGAGTATTTACATCTTCATTATACGATCTTTCTTTCATGTGGCGTATGTTTTGTAAGTTACCAAATTGGCAAGGGAACCTTTAACCCTACTCTTTTTAAAAAAGAATTATTTTTATTATATATTTTCATTTACATAATATTATGTTTGGATATTTTCTTCTATATTATAATTTATTTAAATTTTATTTCCAAGTGATGATATACCCTTTTTATCTCATCAAATCATTTTATGAATTTTAATGTGACCCCGTTAGGCTGTCGAATTTTAGCAAGGGAACTTATAAACCCAATTTCAATTCTTTGGGTTAAACATGTACTTCTTGAATATGTCTTCCTATGAATATGTGTGAATGAAAAAAATTGTTTTACACATAATATCCACTTATATTGGGTGTATTTATATTTTTTACACATAATTATGTGATTTATTTATCCTCAATTTAAGGATACCATCTTTATAAGTGATTTCATCTCAATTTACATTTCCATTGAGACTTCATTATTGTTATGAACCAATTCACTATAATATGGTATATATATTGTCCATTGTAAAATTATATCATGAATCCATTTATTTTCATGATATTATAATGTTCTAATTAAATGTCAATGATCAATTATTTGTATTCAAGAGTCTCTCATTTTGTTAAAAACTCTTTAACTAAAATATCATTTTAAATGTTTTAAAGATTTATTATTATACATATTTATCTTCAATGACCATGTTTTAAAAATGGTTTTGAGTATTTATTTATTTGGAAATTATTGTTTTAGAATTATAATTCCATTAAAAGCTTTAAAGTGGTGTGGGACACTTTGATTCAAAAATCTCTTTTTAAATGGATTATTAAAATGGATTAATTATTTCAATATCATTAAATTACTTCTTGTGATTGCAAATGTAATGTTATTACTGAGATTTTTATACTTGAAATATGTTTTGTGTTGTGACGGTACTTGGATATTTGATGGGTGGTTACGTGATAAACCATATGATGTGGGGTGTCATGATAAACCAGGATGGGTGGTTAGGTTATAACCTCCAATTCATTGGGTATGGAAGTCGGATGAATGGCTATTCCATTTAGTGATATTTGTGTAAGTTGACTGTATGGTTATTCCTCTACGAATTTTATGTCCTAAGTTACCTTTATATGTTATGTGTTCTTTATATAGGTTTTGTGGTAATCATGTGGTTACAAAAGGGTATTTAATGATCTTTTATTAAGTGAATATTATTTACTACTTCTTAAAGGTGAAACATGTTACTTATAATAATGTATTCATGGTTTACTTGTTTTTTTGAAAAACTAATAGTTTCCTTCTTTCTATATCCCTTATTGTGATTTTTATTCTCATACCATGTTTTTGAAATGTTTTTTATAGGATATAAAGTGGAATTGTGTCATGGATGGGATCATGGAAAATTCGTGCTGTCTAAGACATGGAACTATAAATGTCTCATTTATTCAAGAGTTTTTATTTTATGAAAAAATGGAAACTGAGTAGAAGTCTCTACTTTGTAATTTTTGAGATGTAATGAAATTTTTATGCCTAATTATCTAAAAATATAAACCTAAAAAGACCCTGAATGTGAATTATTAATTTAATTCAAGATTATGTTATGTTTATGGTTGGGTCCTTATAGTGGGAATCAGAGGTCGGTTAAGATATCTTTAGAGGTTTGGGTGTTAACTAAACATAAGTGACCTAACTATAATGGTTAACATATTAGAAAGGTTCATATTTATTTTTAATGAGTTTAAGATAACACGAATAAGTATATATTATTATTTACCCTCATCATAAGATATTATATGATGATATACACACACTGACCTTTTTGGATTTAGTAAATAGTTGGATCTAGCAGGAACCAAAGTAAAAGTGGACATGAAGAAAACTCTGATTGTTTTATGAACAAGAAACCGAATGAAATGGGAGCTACAATGAGGAATCCTGTTGTTCATCCCAACCAACTATCTAGAGTCATGATTGAAAACATAAACCTTAGTGATTTTTATAAGTAATCAGGTATGAGAGAAACGAATCCCTATAGATGTTCAGGTAAAAATCATAAAGGTAAGTATGTTCAAAAACCTATGTGTCAAGGATGTGGAATTAAACACCAGGGAAAATTCTTCGAAGGTACCGGAAGACGGTATAGATGTGGGAATGAATTTCATAAAGCAAGAGCCTACCCTGGAAAAAGGAAGCATCTAGTTGACTCTAGTTAAAGGAAATATGTTATTTCTGAGGGATCAATTGAATGTTTTAAATGTGGTGTGCATGGTCATTATACCAATAGATTTCCTACGAAGATGTTTTGACAATGGGATCCCCATGATCGTACAAATATTTCTTTAACAATACCTAATTCCATTCCAATTTGGGATGAAGAAACTAATAATGAACAATGAATGGTATGGTTTATTTTTTAACATATGTTTTGACATTATTGAATATTTGGACATGATTCATGATTTTCTTTGTTGGAAAGAAGTATTTCAAAATAAGTTGGTAATGAATGGATAATGAATCATCAAGAAGGTGGAATGAGTAGGAATTCAACATATAAGGGATTCAAGAGTTATGGTAGATTTTAAGATGATGAAATAATTAAAATTATTAAGGCTCTTATGATGAGGGGATTATATTGGAAGACTTTTTATATTATGTGTAACCCTAAAGTTTGATATATGAAAATGTTATTAATGGAATAATTATCTTTTGTTTTGATGAGTAATGGTGGAATTTTATTTTTGGAGAAACTATGTTTTTGTTATTGTCATATGGTGATTCGTGTTTTTTTGGAAATGATTAACCTATCATAGAGAATATGAGATTTGGTTAATTACACTTCAGTATGAGAATTTAAGTGTTGTTGATTTTTAATGGGAGACAAATGTTAAGATTTTTCGTGGAAAAACTAAATCCTCATGATATTTGTTTTATAATCTATGTTTGGGTTATTTTGAAGAATTTTAAGGATAATGGTATATTGAATGGTATTTATTGAATTTTTTGGTACTTTTTGTTGAATTTTGGAGATTAAGAGTATTATTCCTTTTTATAAAGAATTATCCCTTTTGGGGGTTATATTATCTCGTACTAACCATTTTTGGTTTTGGTTAAATTATAAATACTTGGAAAATATATAGTTTTTTGGATTATGTGATTCTCTAGAAGTTGATTCTTGTGATTTTAATGTGATTAAGTCTTTTTGAATGCTCATTATTCGGAGAAAAGATTAGTTTTTAGTAGAAACCTATTAAAGGATGAAACTCTACTTGAAGGTAAGTATATTTCCTTATGATCTTATTATATGTAGTAAATAAAATCGTCAAAATTTTGAAAACAAACATAAAACAAAAAAACATTGTTCGTTTACCTTTCCTACTGGGTAATCAAGGACCGTTTAACACATCACAAGTCTGTGATTTCCTGGTGGTTAAATTTCTCCTAATCATGATTTCTATAACTTTCCATCCAAACTTGATTGTTTGATTTCTATTCCATATCCATGTTTTCCTACATGGAATACTAATATAAATTATCTCTGGTAAACTTTGTGTTTCTTTTTATTTCTTTTAAAGTGATAGTTTTATTGAATTTTTTTCCGATGGGTGACTTTAAATGATGTTTATGAGCCCATTTTAAAATTTCAAGGACACAATTTCCAAAAGGGGGGAAGGATATAACATCACTGGTAAATAAAGAACATGAAATTTTCATATTTACTAATATATTTTTTGGGATTTAATATTAATTTTACTTTAAATGGGATGTTATGTTTGATGGAGTGCCTAATACGCAACAACGCGTTTTTTTGAAATCTTATATTGCACAATAATAATATAATATTAATATTTTAAATGGTAGTTAACACATAGTTATTTTATTGGAGGTAATGGATAGGAGTAACTAAAATATTTTTATATATGTTTGTTAAATGTTTTTTACATTTATCCAATAAAAGTTTGTGTCTTAAAATGTGAATAAATCTAATTTTAAGCACAAATAATCTAATATTCTTTAAAAGGTCGATTTACCACCTTTTAGTGGTGAACCCTATTTAAATATAATTGTGGTAAATTTTATATGTTTTATTTGACAAAATAAAATTATTATTTAGATTTGGGAAATCAAAATTTACTTTGGGTAAATTTTTGGTATTTTTTCTGGTAAAGTTCATTTTTATGAATAGTGAAAAATATTGTATTTTTATTCAAAAGTTCATTTTTATCAAATTTATTTATATGGTAATATTATAATTTTAATTGTTTTTAATGTTTAATTAGATTATATTTTTACCAATTAATGTAATTTTGGTGATTGGAATTAATTTCACTTTGAAATTGGACAGAAACAAGTGTCGATCTTTTGATAGTTATTATTTCTTAAAAAACATGTTATTTGTTTTGACGATGTTAATTAATTTTAAATTAATTAATGAAACATATATGTTTTGAATTTGGTAAAATAGACATCATTTTTTGAATTCTGAATATCAAATATAGCATAGGATGAATTTTGGGTAGTTTTATAAAAAACAACTTTTTATGAATAGTGAAACCACTATGTAGTAGTTAAAAAATGACATTTTCATTTAAATGAAATTTTACCACTTATTTGAATTAAATTTAGAAAATATGACATAAATTTTTTTATTAGTAATTAAATTTTGTTTAACAAGATGAATATAATTTTTTGTGAATTGCAACTTTTGACTTTTATTTACCCCGGTTAAAGGTAAATATGGTAATTCAAGGTAAAAAAAATTATAATAATAAACAATTACATTAAAACTTTTCCTAAACTTATTTTTTGAGTCATTTATGACCATGGTCATCCTTGGGTCGGTTTTGGGACCCCATGGAGCCACTTGGGAGTGATAATGACACTTTAGATTAATTAACCTAAAGTAATGGGAAATTGATCAAAACAAATATCTTTTAGTAAATTAATTTTTAAAAGTGGTTATATAAATTATATTTTAGATGATTAATAATAATTGGAAATATAAAACTGTTTACTACATCATGGTGTATTTTTATAATTTTTAGACATCAAATAAATTAAATTATGCATGACACAATAAGGATGAAGTATTTACCTCATTAATATAAGATTTTAATAAATAAGACTATTAATATTAAAAAAATATCAAAAAACTGTACAATTATTATTGGATTATTTTAATTGGACCATGATTCATATTATATTTGACTTTAATTTGATTTTTATCTTTAGAAACAGAATATCATTATATAATAAAATAATATTTTCACACATTTTAAAAGAGCGCCTCCTCCCACTTATATAAATTCCTCAATTATAACCAATTCATCACACCTATAAAGCCCCTTATTTCGTCCAAACCCTAACCAAATATGTTTTAAATATCACTCTACTACTCCTAAAATCCATACCTTATGAATTTTTCACTTAAAAAGTCCTTTTGGTTCAAACCAAATGGAGTTACCCAAATTAAGGGTAATGATTCCTCTTAACTTATTTTATTTTATTTTACTTATCCAAACCATAAAATCATTTTATACCTTTTTTTGTAAAAAAAAATTATCCTCAATATACTAGGATGTTTTTATGATAATTATTTGAACTACACTTACAAACACCTCCATCTAATGGGTGAAGTACATACTGTTTCTGTGGATGGAAAACTAACGCCTCACGAAATGATGATTGTTCGATTATCTCCTACAAAAACTCATGGTGGAAATTAAGATGAAACTATATTTATATATGATATATTTTATGTTTATTTCTTCTTTATTCTTCTGTATTTTTCTTTTATATCATAGCTTTCTGGTTTCCATTATGGGTAAAAAAGATAATTTCATTTGAGAAGTGTGGACTACCGCCCCCTCAAAGTGATATGACTCATTAATGCCATATGTGGGACATATAAAGGATGTAGTTAATGTTATTATATATGATATTATACTGGAATTATAATATACCTATGTATCATTATGTTTTAATTCCATTAAAAGAATAAATAGAAATGAATGTTGCATTCATTCGTACGTACGACTTACCGTCTCCATGAACGAGGAATTTCATTTCTTAACTCCAAATGATATATACAATTATATATATATATATACTGGATATATATTATATATAGGACATATAAATAATTAATATCATTCTGGATATAATGGACAATTTACCACATGGACAACTTGAAAATATAAGGTGTTCATTTTTGTTTCAAGTACCAAATATCGACAAAACGACCATTATTAAATTAAATGATTACATAATGTTTATAACATGGTAATAATTTAATAAAATTATTAATAAACTATAAAATTGTCATTAAGCAATTGGAAACTAACTTTATTTTATTATTCCAGAGATTAAAGAACAAACGGGTCATGTCATACAATGTGGTTAGGAGATTTCTTATCTCAATTTTAATTCCATGATATTTCCATTGTATGCCACTAATTCATTTCATGTGGTGTATTTTGTACTGACATTTGATATATATTATCATTATTCTCTTTATATTAATGTTATTATGGGATTCATTTGGTGGTTATTAACTTTTGGTCATACGACTCAGTTGATTACAACATGGTAAAGGGTTTCATCTCAAATTTGACTCACTTGAGATTCATGTTATATTTGCCACTATTTATTTTTGTGTGGTGTATGTACTGCCCATGATTATACTATTCGTGTAATATACATTCATTTATGATTATTTACATATTCATTGTACAATCTTTCTTTCATGTGGTGTATGTTTTGTAATTTACCAAATCTATAAGGGAACCTTTTCACCCTTCTATTTTTTAAAAACACTTCTTTATGTTATGTCTTTTAATTTACATATTATTCTGTTGGGATATGTCATTATATATCCTTATTGATATAAATTTTATGTCCAAGTAATTTGATACCCTTTGCATCTCATCAAATCATTTTCTAAATTTTAAAGTGATGTCGTTAGGTTGTCGAATTTATGCAAGGGAACTTCTAAACCCAATTTCAATTCTTTGGGTTAAACTTGTAATTCTTGAATATGATGTCATATTAATATGTGTGAATAGCCTTTGACTGTTTTACACATAAAATCTACTTATTTTGGGAGTATTTATATTTTTCACATATAATTATGTGATTGATTTATCCTTAATTTAAGAATACCATCATTATAATGGATTTCATCTCAATTTAAATTTCCTTTGAGACTTCACTGTTGTTATGAACCAATAAACTCTTATATGGTGTATATAATGTCCTATTTCATATTATATCATGAATCCATTTATTCATATGATATTATAAATTTCTGATTAAATGTTATTCCTCAATTATTAGTATTCAAGAGTCTCTCATTTTGTTAAAAACTCTTTAACTTAAATATCATTTTAAATGTTTTAAAGATTTATTATTCTAAATCTTTATCTTTAATGTACGTGTTTTAAAAATGGTTTTGAGTATTTATATATATTGAAATTAATGTTTTAAAATTATAATTCCATTAAAAGATTCAAATTGGTATGGGACACTTTGATTCAATAATTTCTTTTTAAATGGTTTATGAAAATGGAGTGATTATTTCTATATCTTGAAATTACTTCTTTTGATGGAAAATGAAATTTGATTAGTGAAATGTTTATATTTGAAATATGTTATATTTTATGATAGTATTTGGAAATTTTATGGGTGGTTACGTGATAAACCATATGATGGGTGGTGTCGTGATAACCAAGAAGGTGGGTTAAGTTATAACCTCCAATGCATTTATTATAGAAGTTGGCTATATGGATATAACATTTAGTGATATTTGTGGAAGTTGACCATATGGTTATTCCACTATGAATGTTTATGTCCCAAGTTACATTTATATGTTATCTATTCTTTATATGGGGGTTATGGTAATGTTTTGGTTACAAAAGAAAAAACAATGATCTTTTATCCAGGGAAGAGTATTTAATACTTCTTAAAGGTGAAAAGTAATACTTATGATAATGTATCCATGATTTACTTGTTGTTTTTAAAAAATAACAGTTTTTCTTCATTGTGTATCCCATACTAAGATTTTTATGCTCATCCCAAGTTTTTGAAAAGTTTTTCATAGTACATAAAGTGGAATTGGGTCTAGGATGGGATCATGGAAAATTCATGCTGTCTAAAACATGGAACTAAACATGTCTCATTTATTAAAGAGTTTTCATTATATAAAAAATGGAAACTGAGTAGAAGTTTCTACTTCGTAATTTTTGAGATGTAAAGTAATAGTTATGCCTAATTATCCAAAACTCTAAACCTGAAAAGATCATCAATGTGAATTATTCATTTAATTCATGATTATGTAATGTTTAAGGTCGAGTCCTTATATTATCTCTCTTAATCCATTACTAACCCATGTTGGGAACATTTTTAGGGAGGGGGTCATGAAAAGTGGTCCCCAAACTATGGTTTATAGTGGTGATAAGTGATGCCTTAATAATATAGATGTTCCAATATCTATGACACCATAGGAACACCATGGTTACGTTTGAGTTATGACTTACACATGGGATGTTAAATTTAATATTTCTGAGCATTACATTATCTAATAATTTCTAGTTTCGCATTATGAATCATCCTTTATATTAGTGATCTAAGATTAAAGGGTTTCCTACATCTCAAAGGAATTTATTAATAAAGAATTTATATATTATTTCCTTCCTTTCAGTTATCCTCATGTTATAGCATTGGAGATAACTTCTTAGTCTATAATTAATTTGTATTTTTTGAGTATCATACTGATAATGTTTATAGTCACCCATACATGGTATTTGATTCCAAAAGTGTTGTGTCTTTATATAAAAATAAAAGTTTATAATTAGTCATGGTTGGAATAGAGCTACTGTAGAATTTTTAGAGTTGGTTCTTGATGGTTATTGGTGGTTAATAGAAGTGATGGTGAATAATATATATAAGAATTAATAATAGATACCTAATTGTTGATAGTATATCCCCCCATGTCCTACATTGTATCTGTTTTAGTGATGATATCATATGTACAATTAAAATGGTGTTTGATTATATAAAGATTTATTTATCATGTGATGTTTCATGAATCTATTTTAAACTTTTAAATTGGTTATATATATATAGGTCATGTTATTGGTGTTGTATATATCACATATTTGTGTCTTTATATGGGTTGATATATAGAGGATTTTGTTATCTGATTTAACTTCCCAGCACTAGACATTATCCTCTAACCTATTGAATAATTTCTTGGGGTTGCACAATATTATTTCTTATATCATGAGTGGGGCCTCAGTGGGGAAAATCATGTCATCATTGATGGATATATGGTGCTTCATGACTCTTTAGTGTTATTTGAGAATAAACATAGTGATTGAATCACTAAAAATTGTCTTATAGGACATTATTATTAATTTATTAATTATGGAATGTGTTTTAACATTATATATTTCTATATGTTTAGTGGATTGGTATAATTTATATGATATAGTAATGGTTAATTTTTATGAATCACATGGAACTATATTATAGATAAATTAGATCAATGAAATATATGTGGGGGTGGGGATTGAATTGGTCTGACATAATTTACTAATGAGAAGATGATATTTATAGAAATAAAATAGAGGAAATTGGATCATATTAACATAATGAGTTTTAAAGAGTACAAGGTGTTGATATAATAGGGATACTGACCATATTTTTTGTTCGTTTCAGTAACAGTTGATGAGTCTAACATTTATTTATTTCATAATATTATTTTATTATTTCTATGAAAATTGATAATTATCATTGACATGATGGTATTAGAGGAAAAATAGGAGTTATGTTATTATAAGGTAGTGGTAATGAAGTTGGTTTATGTCGTTTGTAAAATTATTTTTAACGTTATTATCCCAAGGACATGTGAATTTTTGTATCGAGGTTGGTCAGTGTATATCATGATTTAAAGTAGTTTTTTTTGTGGATTCATTATTATGTCTATCCAGTTACTATGATGTTGGGTAATATATTAGTAATTTCATAGTGATTTTTCTTTATTAATGACAATGATGATGATATTATTTTGCTTAATTTATAGAACCTTTCACAGATGGTTTGTGTTGTGGTTTTTTAGAGAAGTGATATTCATGTAGTTAAAATTATTGAAATATGATTTATTTTTAATTAATACTATATATAAGGTTATTTTCATTATTTTTGAATCATTATATGATTGTTTTTATAGCTTAATCTTAGTTATTTCAAAACTAGTAGGTTTTTTGGAGATATTTTTGTTAATTGTGTGAATAACAAGAGGTAGTGGTAATTGTGTTAGAAATGGCCTTATAGTTTTGGTGACATTGTTGTGTCTCTGAAGTCCATGCGATGGAAGCCATTTTTGTTATAATTTCCTTATTTTACTATCCTAAAATGAATAATAATTATATCGACATCCCCTAAGGATTTAATATGCCTCTAAATTTGACATAAGATAGGTTAGAGGTGGAACATACTATGTGTACATGTATAATGACCATATAATTATCCATTTTTTTAGATTTATTGGATTTATCTGAGGCATCAATTGATAAATTTTATTCTCGTAATTACGTTATCTATCTAGGGGCATGTGGAGTTGTATGTTGGTTCCATTACTTTGAAGTTGAGATACATGTTTTTTTCAATTTTGGTTAATGGTTGACATACTCATGCATGTGTATATATAATTAGATCAGAAATAATTTTCATACATGTAAATTTAATTATAATTTTCGTAATTTGATTATATTGAAAAATGATAATTCCTCCAATAATTTGTGTCTTATATCCTTGATGTTAGTTTCCTCACTGTGGCCTATTGGAGGGTGGTTTTTAGGGCCACTATTTATCAAATATAAATATAATAAAGGGTATTGGTATGGTTGGATTAGGAAAAATTGGTATCAAAGTGGGTGTTTTAGGGAGGATTTTGGGTAGTAACATGTGATGTTTTCACTGTTTGATAAGAATATTATATTACTAGTACATACTATATAAAATAATGAAGGAAACTAGCTTAAGACATAGAGGGACCCTATGATTTCACATTTGGAGTTTGATTAGCTATGAATCATCACTATATGGGTAATGTTTTATTAAAACGGTAATATATAGGCATGAAATCATTCATCATATAAAATTAGGTTAATATAATTACATGCAAAGTATATTATATTTTTTCTTATTATTTTATTTGAGGTATTAGGAGTATGTAATTTTAAATTATACCTAGGATGATTTATTTTCTATTTCTATTTATGAATCTTCAGTTCCAAAATATAATGGTGACATTATTGATGGTTCAAGGAGATCATATGGTCGATTGTTTGAGAGTTTACCAAGTAGAGGTATAGTAATGATGAGTTATATACGTGATTTATCTAAAGAACACTTATCTAAGTATGAGTCAACCATTTCTAATTAGGAAACATTTATGTGATAATTGGATGCATATATAGTTTTTTAAATCATTTCAATGATAAAGGAACACAAAATTTTGTTAATAATGAGGATACATTTTTAAAGAAAGAGATGGTAGTAGAATTTATACTTGGAAATTTTTAATGAATCCCTTGTTAAGTGTGATAAACTATAAAACAATTTTTGGGAAGAGTTTTAGACTTTAACTATTTGGACATTGTGATGGTTGGAGTTATTATCTCTTCTCAAGGGAGATTCAATTTTTATGACTATGGGGTGATGTTGATGAGAATTTTTTATATTCATTGAAGTTTTTTTCTCTAAAAGAGTGAAAAATCACTACTTTAATAGTGGAAATTGATATTTTATTTGGTTGAAATTTATCCTATTTACTCCACATACATATATTGAGGTGATAAAAAATTCATATGTCCCCATGACTATTTTTTTTGGATTAGTATAGGGATAAATGATGGTTTACGACAGGTCATATTACATAGTGGAGTTGGATGGAGGGATCTAATAGACTCAATCCATATGTGTTCTTGGAACAATACCCCTTACTCACACTTCTCTAGAGTTGTTAGCTCATACCTCTCTAACATGAGTGGTTTAATAATTGTTATCCACGTGGAGGTAGAAGGAAATAACGTTTTTTATGTCTGACTTGTCATTGAGGATAGTGTAGGATTGAGAATAGTGTAATAGTGTATGTGTTTCTTGATAAACTATAATATCCACAATAAAGTTTCCAGTAGTGGTAGTTCTAGTGACTAGATGGAATCGTTATGTAGATTGATGCTGGTGGATTTTATCCTACGAACATTCCTTATATTTTTGTTTAGTTGAATGATTAGAGGTGTGAATGACACATTCATGTAGGAAAACAATGTGGATGAGATTGACACATTCAAATTAATATAATGGAGTATGATGAGACCAGAGAATTGAAGACAATTTTATGTTACATATGTTTATATCACACCAATTATTATACATTTATTGATACAATATCTTCACTTTCCATTATTTCAATTAATTTAGTGAATGAATTTGTGATAAGTTAAGATGAACTTCTTAGTACCTTTTGGTCATGTAAATTTATAAGTGGAGGGTATAGATTGATAAAATTGTGTAAATTTGGTGAAATAATTATACCGTGGTACTGATTGAGTGGGTTATTTTTCATATTACAAATACTTATATAAAATCTCATCATGAACAAGGAATCACTATACTCTATTCAACCCATAAATTATTTCCAAAAGAGTTATGTGATTTTTTTGATGAGTACGGTGAGAACATGGCATTTTTTCATAATAGATATCATGAAATTTATTTTATATGTTTGGATCCTTTCACATTACATATATAAGGACTAATAAAGTGTTTGGTTAGGATACAAATAAAATAGTTTCACAAATATGAGGAGGCTTCCTAGAATTTCATTCATGGAGAGGTCATAGTAATACTCCCTCATTATGATTTCAATTTTAAGATATAATTACAACCCAGAATTTCTATAATCCATGTGTCCTATTATATGATTTTTTCGTTTAGTGATATTAATGTTGTATATTTATAATTATGATCTATTGTAGAAGGGTTTTAATATATCAATTATTATCTCTTTAGGGGGATATTATATTATTGATTATGAAGGAATATAGTGAAATATGAGTTTTTATAGATTACCAGTGTTGATATAAAAAAAGTAGAATTACTATTTTTTTCTTATGATTTATTTCTTATTCGATCAATAAAATGGGGTTATCTAGTTTTCAAAAGTTTACCTGTTGTCAGAATATCATCAAATGTATATAAAGGTGGATGATATTCAGAAAACCTCCTTTAGGCGATACTATAATCCTTTTTAATTTGTAGTGATTCTCATTTGAGTCACTAATATATTAATTATATTCATTTGGATAATGAATTTAGTATTATGTGCACATTTATATTTGGTCATGATGGTGTTTATTGACAAATTATGAGTGTATTGGAGGAAAATTTGGAACATTTTGAGCATTTAATGGCTATAATAGAGATACTTCATTGAAATTAGTTGTTTACAAAAATTTTCATGTTTAAATCATTAATGAATAGTGTTCATTTTATTGGGTATTTCTCGAATAACTTTTGAATAACTATCAAATATTTTGAAAATTAGAGCTGTTATTTCTTGAACATTACCTCATATCATTACAAAGGTATGGAAATTTCTTTTTATGGAGGGATATTATAGGTTTTTTTATATTTTATACCTATTAAATTATACACCTTTGACTATTTTTAGAAATAAATATTGAAATTTTGGGTGGAATAATTAGTGGAAGGGGTCATTGAAGTATTTCAAAGAGGAGATTATGAATGATTTATTTACCTTTGGTTTGAGAATTATTTAACATTTATTTTAAAAACTACTATTTTAGAATTATATGTGAATTGATTTAATAGATAGAAATTATATATTAAGCATATCAAAGACTGAATCCCCAAAATCAAAATAATGCCACCCTTAATATTGATTTGGTGACAATAGAGTTTTATTTGGAGTTATAGTGAAATTACCTTATCTTATAGTGAATTCATATATTTACATATCACGTGGTCCTGCAATATACATTATCTCAATGGGATCTAAATATTCAATAATAGATATGGGTGGAGTTCTTATAGTGGTAAAAGTTTGATATCCTTATAATATAGGGAAGGGAAACATGATGTGTGAAAATATATATAAGAAAATGTATGGGAATATAATTTATCAGGATAGTGATGAGAAAGGTTAGTGGAGGATATTTCAAATTATCATTTGAACATGATAGAATTTAGTTGTAGTGTTTTCCTCAATCAGAAAATGACACTCACCTTTGTTTTAGAAGGTGGTTAAATCTCAGCAATTTTTTCCTAAGGTTGAAGTGTAGAGAGATTATATCATTCATGGTGATTCTATTGAGGTATTGATAGTGTAAATCATTATATGGTGTTATTTCATAGAAATATGTTTGTACCAAAGGAAATGTTAGATATTGTAAAATTTTATTCTTATATATTGCCTAAGAAAATGTATCCATATATTTTTAAGATGAATTATATCAGTATGGGAAATTTTTAATAGCCCAAAATTAGGATGTTGATAGTGGATTAAAAGTATTTATTACTTTTCTTTTATCAGAAAAAAGCTTAACATGGAGTCTCAGAATAAATATTGAAACAATTGAAATTTGCTCAGTGAAAATGGGAAGATATATCATTATATTTTCTGATATGTTTTCATGAACCATTTTCAAGATATTACCTCATCAAGGTTATTCTAAATTGGCTAATGATGTTATATCATTACATAGTGATTAATGTGTTAAGTATGGTGGATGATTTTACAATTATTTTTATGGAATAAGTGGTGAGTCTTCATGGAATCATGTGGATGATTATATTTGGTCATGATCCTTTATTAACATCATGGGTAAGAAAGGGGTTTTGATAGGGTTTGTTCTCTGAATTGTGCTTTATTATGACATTTCATTATTAGATATATGGGAAAACAAAAAGTATGATCCATATATTAGAAGAAATATTCCATGTATGTATCTTGTATATCATAGATTCATTGGAGAAACACTTTCCATTGTAGTATTTTATAATAATAATATTTATCATTCATCTTCAAGCATGAAACAGTTTGAAACGTTGTACAAGTAAATATATAGATTACCTTTGTATTAGAATAATGTTATGGATATTATGATTATTAGACTGTAATTATTATAAAATGTGCGAGAGATAGTGTGAAATTAGTTCAAAGGAGAAAATCTGTTGAATTTTAGTTTAGTAATCATGTTTTATTATAAGATTATTTTTTTCATTGTCCATGGGGGTTTGGTATTGGTATAAGACTCTCTATATGGTTTATTGGACTTTTCAGATACTCTAGTGAAATAGAGTTTTAGCTATAGGTTTCCACTTACAAACTAGATAGAGTGAGTTCGTGATGAGTTATATGTATTATAAAATTATATGTTTGTTCATGAAGACTCATGTTTTTTGTTTTAGGTGGGTAAGATATTTAGGATTATAAAACGTAAATGGATCGACCCATACAGATTAAGGATTGGCATGAAAAGATATTATGGGGATGTATCATTCATTTAGTGATTGTTTTGTATACATGTTAGTTTAGGGAATGCACATTAGAACATAATTTTAAGATTTATGTTTAGAATTTAAAATTTCATGGACCATGAAATTTTTGATAATGAAGGGATTTGATTATAATGTAAATGTAATTGTAGCATATATTTTAGGATATGTCTAATCCTATTAAATCGTGAGGTTTTTTTGGGTATGTATCTCACATGATATTGTTCTTTTTTTATTTTTTTATCATATTTTTTGTTTCTATTATCAATTATGATAAATTGTTAAAAGGAATTTAATGTGAAGACATATATTTTTCAAATCATGCCTTGTTTTGTCTGTTTTTGGATACACGAGGTGTCATAGAAGTGAAGGGAGCTAAATGGTTTATTTTGGAGATGAATTTGGTTGGATAAAATATCATGTTTTAATGGGTCACATTACATCATGATTTGTTCTATGGGTGTATGTTGTTTTATAAGTGTTAATTTTTAGAAAGTGTGTCACCACTTGACATTATTACATGTTTATTACACCATGACTTATATCATTTCATTATGGAGGGTTATATTTTACCATAATCAGTAGTTTGGGGTTAATTTTGGTGTTTTTGATAGTTATTGTAGTATGATGTTTAGGAAATAGTATTTGGACATGTTTTTAAGGGAATTTGAGCATTAAATTATGTTATTTCCATCTTGCGGTGATTATTTTAAGGTGATTATGAATTTAAAAGGGAAAATAGATATTTATTTTTTATAAAGATTATATTAAACTATAAAATTAATATTTCTGGGGAATTATGGCCCAACAAGGTGAATTATTTAATAATGTGTAATTATATAATTGAATTTGATTATTTAGTAGTTGTAAAATATAATCAGGGATAGAAGGGATTCATGTTGTGATTATTATAATTCTATCTAATCATCCATAATTAAGATATAATATAATTCATCAAGAAATAATTATTTGTATTCGTAGTTTATTTATATTTTTGAGTGGTTTTTTCCCATCACTCAATTTTTCCTCCTCCTTATTGTCTCTTGATAACTCATGGGGTTTCTATGATATATTATAGTAACCATTCAGTGATCCTTGATTCGTTTCCATTAAGAGTTTGAATCTTCATAAATAAATAAAATTTATTATAAATTACTTTTTTATATTCCTTATGTATTTTAATGGAGCCTTGGATATTGTTTGTGGTGTTGATGTGATATAGAATATATATATGGATGATTATTTCTCACTCATTATAGTTCATTGAGAGAAAATGGAGAGATGTAAAAACTAAAAATGTCCTTTCGTGACATTATGATTGAGGCATTGATTGATATAATAGATCCTGAATTTTCTCTATTAATATCTTTAATGGATTTTTATAGTATATTCAATGTGGTTATGGGTAATTTCTATGAACCACATGAAAATAGCCGATAGATATCAAAAATCATTGAAATTCTTATGTGGGAGAGAAGTTAATTGTTATGGAGTAATGAACTATAATGAGTTAGAAATAATCATTCATATATTTATTCTCTATCACATCAACACCATAAAAAATATCCAAGGCTCTACGAAAATACATAAGGAATATAAAAAAGTAGGTGATAAAAAATTAGAGTTGCAAAATTGGATCAAATTAATGTAATGAATGTGGAAGAGTAACAATGGATGATATATTTAGTAGAATAATAAAATTTATTTTTTGATTTGGTAAAAATGGAATATTCTATATCATATACGATTTTTGATATTGATTGGATATTATTGTGAACATTTAGAAATATCATTTCTAATCTTGAATTGGAGGAAGGATATGATTTATGTGATCACAAAGTAGTAGTAAACTAGTTGGGTTATGTTATTCAATGTAAGATCGTTGAGGTGATTGTACTAAATATATGTGAATGTTAGTAAATAGTTTGGGTGGTATAAGTTCTGATTATATGAGGGAATTGTGAATAAATTATTATGATAATCATTTTTCTGTGACTTGTCGTTATTTACTGCTTGTGTCATGTTTATTTGACATTATTGATCACTATGATTTTGAAAACATATTGTATAAATTTCACAACCCTTCCTAGAATATTTGTCATATGATTTTAGATGAACATGGTATTACTTATGTATATGGAGTTTAAATTTAATGGATGTGATATTCATAGAAAAGATACAATTATTTTTCAATTTATTTATATCATTATAAAGTTTTTGTAGTGGATGTATGGTCCACTAAATGATTAAAAATATTTTTTATTGTTAGAGTAACTATTTTTAGAGGTGAATATAATATTAGGTGGTTTTTGTTTTTTATGATAAGGTGTTTTGGTTTGGGTGACAATGATAGTGTGGTGAATAACATGTGATGTTGGTCACTTATGTTGTTATTTCTTTATTATGTTGTTCTTAAATTATTATTAATAATATATTTCATCAATTAAGGTGTCAAAAAATCTCATAACCTTATATAAGGGAGGTTTGAAGTAAAAAATAATGACTATAGTTTTATTTTGGCCTTATTATTTTTTTTCTTTTAATAAGATCAAATCAACGAAGGTTTTAAATTATGTTAGTCGCAGCACAAACTTTTCTAGTTGGGAGTCAGGGGAGTTGTATATTGGTGTTTTCATTTGTGTATTTATAATTTTTTTTATTTAATAGATGACAAAATCATGTATTGGTGTATATATTTATGTGTGAATTGATTATTTTACTATTGACTATGGCTATCAATTGGTTTGTTTAGTTATACTCAAAAAGTGTAGTGACACCCATAATATTTTTCCCATACCATTAGTGCTAGTAGTCACCCATAACCCATTAGAGATGGGCTTCAAGGGTAACTCATGATCTTATTTATAGTATTACTGGAGACATGGTGGGGTCAAATCATGAAATATTATCAATTTTTTGGGTATCAAGTTCAATATATTTCTCTTTTAATAAAAGATAATGGGTAAATAAGTAAAATAATATTTTAAAATGATAAAAAATAATTTTAATGACTAAAAATTTTCATTAATAATTATATTAAAAAACTATTGGTTAGTTGTTCTCTATTCCATGGATTTTTTTATGAGAAGTTACATGTTCATGAACTTGAGAATTGATTCTTCATTTATTTAAAAATCATTTTTTTATAATTTCTAAAAACTTGTACAACAATTTCTCAAAGATTACTATAATTTAGGCACATGTATAGTTTTTAGCTCTTGAATATGAAAATATAAACTAATTAGACTTCATTATTGGATTGAGAACTACACCATCATCAATAAAAAACACTATAACTTTTTAAATAGTTATCAAATATCACTTTTATTCTATAATCCATATACATAACAATATATGACATTCACATGTTTTGATTTTTATTAATAAAAATCCAATGTTCTACACCTTAATGAAGTAAAGGTTTTATCTAGGATAATATTATTTGGATATCAAGGTATCAATTACATAAAATGAATTTAAAAACCAACATATTACTGATTCCATTCTCTAATTATATTTTCACAAGCAATATATATATTTGATATCACTCAAATAAAGATTATAGAAAGTATAGAAATTCTTGATTACCCTTTTAAGAATAAAAAATATTTAATTATATTTACTAAACAAAGAATATCCAATAAATATTTAGTGTCGAAACCACTAATATGATTCATATACATTCAAAAATAAATATCCAAAGAAGATCAAAAGAATTTTACACTTTCAAAAAATTTGAAAAATGCATCACTTATTAATTTTAAACCTTCTTTAATAATATGGTTTATTATTTTATCATGCCATCTCATATCAAAAACATTCGATTGTAAAATATAATATTTTTATTATAAAAAAATTATTTTAAATTGTCTTTTATGAAATCAATCGTTGGTTAATTTTCTAATACAAGAAATTGATTTCTTATAAATTTGAAAATATTTCAACTTTGAGAAAAAACACAAAGATAATTTAATACAAATATATGAAATATTTTTTTATATAATAAAAAAAATTCTACAAAATTTTTAATTTTTAGCAGAAAAATTATAAGTGACATATATCCCTCGATATTAATAGTATTCCATTAATCATTATTCAATCCAATAATGAAGTCTAATTAGTTTATATTTTCATATTCAAGAGCTAAAAACTATACATGTGCCTAAATTATAGTAATCTTTGAGAAATTGTTGTACAAGTTTTTAGAAATTATAAAAAAATGATTTTTAAATAAATGAAGAATCAATTCTCAAGTTCATGAACATGTAACTTCTCATAAAAAAATCCATGGAATAGAGGGATATATGTCACTTAAATTACATTTTAATTGTTTTTATCATTTTTAATGCACCAATTCAAGTCATATGATTTTATTTTCCTTGTACTCTTATATTTTAAATTGATAAAATTTTCTATAATAGGATCAATATAAAAATTAATTTCTATGTTAGTTGGTTATGATGAACTAGAATCAAAATTTATGATAATTTTATTTTTAATATAAAAATATAAATAGTAATATTTAAAATCAAAAATATTTTATTTAATTTGATTGGGTGTTTCATTTAAAATTTGAGTTAAATTTACTTATGTATTTTATTAAAATAAAATACCAAATTAAAAAGAAATATTTTTATGGAATTTGAGATGTGAGAACTAAATCGGTATCAGGAGTTATTAAATCTATGGGAGTAGGATATTTAGGGTTTATTTAAAATTTCTTTAGTTTCATAGAAATGTTGATCCAACTATTCCTGTCAAAAATTACCTTCAGGTCACCCCTGATCTAGGATTCTGAGATAGTTCATGACCAAAAGGAATCATAACCCCCTTATTAATTATTGTGTGTCTGGTAGAATAGATATTGGACTGTTAGGACTCCGTAGGTTGTTGAATAAATATTTTCACAAGATCTTACTTATTTTCAACCCATGTTTCCAGTTGACATTGGGTTATGTCATGTTTTCTGAGATTTATTTATATATTTTTGTGTGTTTTGATTTGTGTTTATGGTTATTTTTATTTCATTAATGAGTGTGTGAGTTATTGGACATGTGTTTTTAAATTTGATATTTCTTATGTATTTTACGTGTTTCTTGATGTTACTTGTGTCTTTATTTAAACAAACAATTTTCTAAATTTTATTTTTGGTATGAATGATATTTTCAAATCATTCTATATTTTGAGGGACGATAATGGGAGTTGAAATGTTGGTTCTAGGTGAGATCATTGGGTTTGGAAAACCATTTAAAGCTAGAATAAATGGTTCAATATAACTCATAGTGTTACTTTCACAACTGAATCACAATATATATAGTGGAGTCCTACATGAAAACTAGAAACTTACAATTGATTTTTTTGTTTTGCAGTGTGTTGATATCTACATTGATTTTGAGGAGAATTTAAAAATGTGTTTGTATTTAATTAAAAATATTTGGATGATTTTAAATCAATAAATATACATTTAAAATTAGATGGAATGTATTGTGTAGTTTGAATTGAAAATGATGGTTTTAGAAAGAGAATAATGATTAAGGGAATGTTTGAAAAGGGGGATTTTAAATTTTAAATTTAATTTGAAAATGGATTTTTAAATGGGTGAGTATTTTGTTAAAGGGTGATGTATTTTAAAAATTGTTTTGTAGTAGAGTATTAAATAATTTATGTTTAAATTAAATAATTTAAAAATTTGTTTAAAAGTGATTTAAATTTTTTTAATCAATTATATTTATTTAAATATGTTACTTAGTGAAATATATATTAACTTCTCTTTATGAATGATATAAATCTTTCTAATTATTCAATGACATATGTTTTCTTAATAATCTATATTACACCCCCATAAAGGATAAATATAATTACATGTAAATTTTTTTGGCGATTTGACACTATTGAACCATTCAGTTGATCAGACTATAGATTTATTTATAGAGTTTCAGAAGTTGAGTCTTCCACTCTTTTATGGCTAGATGAATCCTCATGAAGGAAAAAAGTATCTATTTTTTGAACATATCATTTTTCTTCTTGATCGTCTTGAGTCAATAAAAATTATTTTTTATATCTTTTTGCTTAAAGTTCCAAGTTATCAGTGGTGGAATTCTATCATTCTAGATAAGCGATGAGAGAACCAATCTTGGGAATGTTTTATAGGCTTGGGTATCCAATGATATTTCTTTTATTTATTAATGGTGTCTCAGGAAATAGAGTTATACTATCATCAAATGGGTGATTTATTGGTGTTACTGTTAATTAACTAGTTTATTTAAATAGTCACTTGTCTTTTATAGGTTTCCTAGGATAATTACATTATATCCTGGTATATTTAAAGTGGATTTATTCCTATTCATCATTTGAGGCAGTTGGAATTCGTTTTAACATCACATACTGAATTAGTAAGACACATGGTTTTGGTTGAGGTGATTTTAGATGGAGTGATTGAGAAAACTGGTCCTTACCAAGTATTTGGAACAAGAAAAGGTAATTATAATAAATAAAATGGTATGTGGTTTGAATCTGAGTTGGTAGGTGGATGTATTAAATGGCCTTTTGGTATCTCATTGGATTATTCTAATGAAAGGACACTAGTGTGCTATCATTTTGGAAATATTGAACATGAGAATCCCCCATATCATAGTTATTCAAAGAAAAATAGTTGATTTTATATATGGTATATATATAGAGAGAGAGGTTTTTAATGGATCCACATGTAGAAGGAGAGAAAAATGATCTACCCCTTAAGAGGATTTCTTACCCAAGTTTATTAGACCTTATTTTTTTAAGTGGTTGATGGAGGTATTCTTCATCCTCATAATTTATTATTATTATTATTTTATATATATCATGTAATCAATGTTACATATTTAGTTTTATGTTTTATAATTGTAACACCAATATATTTTTTAATTATTTTATTTAATTGATTTCTTGGGATACACACAACACTGTCTTAGCATATGTAACATGCAACAATGATTTTTTATGAAACATTTTTTATTATTGTAATTATTTAAACAATAAAATAATGAAATATCCACTATAATGGTGGGTATAAAAAATGTTAAATAAATTATTAAAGTATTTTTAAACATGTATATATAATTCTTTAACAAATTAATTATAAATGAATGTAAAACATTTTTTTTAAAAGTAAATGTTTTTCAAAAGAACTAATTAAAAGTACACAAGTTTATTTTATAAAAAAAATAAAAAAATAACTCTTGTTGATTTATTTTAATGAAATATATTAATAACATATTCAATATAATTTTTAGAATTTATCTTTTGTGTTTTCTAAACATTATCCAATTTTATGCTTAAAAGGGTATTTTTCAAAAAAAGGCAGTTCTAATGCCTTTTGATGGTTTATTTATTGTAAATGTATTTTTTTGAAGCTTTTATAAAATTTTATTTGAAAAATAATATTTTTATTTAAATATAAATATAAATATTTTCTTCGGTTTAATTTCTTATATTTTTATGATAAGTTTCATTTTTGATGTATAGTGAAAAATACTAAACATGAAATGAAATTTACTTTGTCATAAAATTTATTTATCAGTGTGAAATTATTATTTTTAATTGTTTTATATTATTATTAGATAATTTTTCTATCAGTTAATCCAATGCATTTCAATTTAATCAATTTCATAATGAAATCAGATAGAAGAACGTTCCAAAATTTTAAACATTTTTACATTAAAAATATGTTGTTTCCACCTGTCTAGAGGACTAATTGTTAATTATTTTCCAAAAATTATTTGAATTGAATTTGGAAAAATGGATTTCATATTTCGAATCTCAATTTTCCAATTTTGTACATAGTTTCATGTTATTTCTATACATTATGAATAGTATCTATGGTAATTTTATTTGTCACGGTTAATGATAAATCATATAATTAAGGGTCCAAATAATATTAGTAATATTAGAAAACAATGCTATCAACAGGAAAATAATTTATTGGGTGTTTTTTATTATTCTTTTAAGACATATGGTTTCAAATTTCATAATTTAATGGGAACTTTTCTTGGAAAATTACATGGATATTATTAAAATCAATGAGAGTTACAAAATGTCACACACTTACTTTTTATAAGTTTAATATTTTTAATATGGGGTTAAATATAAGATTATATAACTCATATATATCCTTAAAAAATAAAAAAAGATTATCTACATCAATTTATTTTTATAATTTTTTTGAGGAAATAATTGTTAAAAATAATGACGTAATGATGGTGTAGTAATTATTCAATTAATTAAACTGTAAATTAAAAGATATTAAAAACATTAAAAGAAATTTAAATTGACTTAAATAAGTTGTTTCATGAATTCTATAGGTTAATAAGACTTTTTAGGGGTGTATTCAATGAAGTTTTCCAAATTTATGTTTCTATATTAATTTTGTAAAATTCATTATAGTGAATAGTGTCAAAATTGAAAAAAATGATATTTTATGAAAATAATATTTTATTAAAATTGATAAAAATCCAAAAAACTATAAATAATGACAAATGGAATAAATTATTTGGTTAAAAAACTAATAATTTGATAATTTAGGGGTCAATTTACACATTATATGTAAAAATATTGACCTTTGAGGATGTCTTTATCATAGTTAAGATTAAGATACATTAACTAAGGGTTAATAAAAAACGATAAGGATTAAAATTACAAAAAATTATAATATATATTTTTTATTAGATTAGCACCCTAAACTAAATTTTATTTTAATTACATTCCTTTTAGAGATATTTTGATTGAGATCTAATTTACCATTAATTAATATTTTGAGAAATTTCAAAAGTTTCCACCACTATCATTTTAAAAGAACACCCACTCCCTCATCTCATTACACAACCATGAGTCTTATATATCAACCAAAATATGAAATATTATCTTCTTCACATCCTTATCCACATTCTAGAAGATATATTCTTCCCAAAGGACCAACTCCAGAGTCCTTTAGAGGAGATCTAAATGCGTCCTTTCGAAGGAGAGGTAATCTCTCTAACCGATCACCCTCTTTTTTATAATATTCTATAAATCCCATAAACAATTGATATATATATATAATAAAATAAAAAATTCATCAACATAAATATTCGTAAATTTTATTATGATTATGAACACAACATTATAAAACCATTATCCCATCAAAAAAGAAGTGAATGTACCGTTTGTGCGTACGTACGACTTATCATCTCCATGTAGTGATAAAATTCATTTTACACAACCATATTTTATGAATTTATATTTTGAAGATTTTTAATTTTTTATATTATATTAATTAAATAATTGTTCTTCTATAATGATAGTATCATACCTTTCTTTTTACCACATTATCCTTTCAGAAATAATAATGTCACTTGTGTGTATGTATGGCTTACCATATCCAATATGCGATGTGATTCATTTTTCATATATATTTCACATGGGAGGAAAAAGGATAAATTTTATAAATTTATATGATATATATAAAATAGAAATTATTTTGGAATGATAATATTTCATATAATTTTCTGTCTTTTTATATGTCAAGAAAATGAAAACAATGTTCATGCATACTTACGACCTACCATCTCCATGAATAGTGTAATTTATTTTATAACACTAAAATTTATGAATATAAATGGATACATATATACTTAAAACATATATGATATTTGTATCATGGTTATTATTTTGGATATAATTAAATCATGGTCTCTATAATGAAACAAAGGATAACTGGTCAAAACCTGTTCGAGAAGTGAAGATATTATTACCTAAAAACATATTCTTAATATGGAATTTTAAATAAGAGTGTAATATAAATCCATAAGTAAATAATATATGGTATTATATATATGAATATGGTTCTGTGGTATATATACAGTAAACATATATTTATTATATAGTCAGTTTTAACAAATAAAAAGAAATTCTTGACTTAAGGTAAGGTATTTTTCTCTCACTTTTATTTATGAGGGTCACATGCCTTATACACTACTTATTTATTTTTTGTGGTGTACATACCAACCATGAATTTATTTTATTTTTATGTTTCTGGATATTATGGTTATTTTATATCCATATTTTTTTTCTTTTATAGGGAATATGATTCTACCGATTATGATGTGATAGGTGATTATTTTACAATATTATCAATAATCATGATTATTTCATTTTAAATCACCATTGGGGAATACTTATATTCAAGTTCATTGTTTTCTAAAAAAAGTTTCCGATTTTTTTCTATTGAAATATGAATATTTAAATTTATTTTTACCCATTTTATAATTTTTAGGAATCCGTTTGTAATGAAATTTTTTCTGATTTTGTTAAGGAGGATCCTAATGAATTTATTGACAAAAATATATATGAGGATTTTTTTTACTAATACGGACTGAATTTAATCTTCCACCAACCTATAAAATAAATTAATTGATGCTTAATTTACAAACTTATAGATCTATTTTGAAATAAATTGTTCTCTTTTATAATTGCATGACATTTTTCGAAAATAATACAATTTCAAAGAAGAAATGATGTTTTCCCCAAGAGTTATTTCATGTGATAACTAAAAATTATATTCCATATACTACAACATTATTATATGGTAATTATGTTTTAATGGAAATATTTATTAGGGATAAAATCCCTATTATTCATATATTGGTTAATGATTATAATGAAACTATTTTTTTGAATTTCATTTATTATTCATGGGTTATGTTGTGATTTAATGATTTTAATGAAACCAATTTCATTACATGGGTTATAATATAATGAATGATTTAGGTTATTATGGAATGAAAATGTATTGGCTTTATCCACTATAGGAGTATGGGGAAACCTGATCCACTATGGGAAGATGGGGTCCCGATACACTAAGAGAATATTGGGAAATCGTATCCATTAAAAGGAATGAACTATGGATAGGGATGGTGGTGTTTCCCTCCAAGTAAGTGTATCCCCCCATAGATTGACACACTTAGATTATTTGTTTTCACCATTTATTCCAGTTTATTTGGGATCTTGTTTTTTCTCTCGCATTCTAAGTGTGATGGGTTTGAATTTTGACGTGATATTTTGTTTATTTTTTATCACATTCTTATTACTTAGTTTACTCTATGAGATTTTTGTTGAAAATATGAGTTTTGGGGGTTTATAACATGTGGTGTATGGTTCTTACATCATAAGAGGAAACTGTGTGACATGTTCTAGGAAACCATGTAGGCCTTTTGATGCTTCCATGTGAGGGTGCACTACTCATACATGGTTATTCAAACAATATGAAAAGCATGCATGAATATATTGTATTGTGTTAAATCCATGTCTCATGGTTATCTCATGGTTTACCAAACCGTGTGAGCTTCCCATATCTTAAAAATTGTGAAATTATAATTCTACACTCTTAATATTTTGACCCCAAACCACACCATTCCTCTTTCCCCTAGCTTGTGCAACCCTAAAGGGCCTCCTACCTTATTTTAGAAGTCTCTCCACCTCTACCATGGTCTGGATTTCATGATTTATTCAATTTTGGGGTATATTTATCAAGGTATTATCCTCTTATATTCTCCATTTTCCACTTCCTTAAATTTTATATTGAGTTCCTCTAATCCTTTGATCATTTATTCTTATATTTTATGTTTCTCTAGGATTATATTGGGGGGTTTTCTTGGTTAGGGTTTCTCTTGCTTGTTTTTGGCTATTAAAACCTAGGTGAGGTTGTTTCAAGAGTGAGTTGTTGAAGTGTCTTGTTCTTGGGGTATGATTCCCTTTACACTAGCCTTTAGATTTAAAAATCACTATTTTATTTCTATACAATCCATAATTTCATGTTCAATAATGATGTTTGGTCTTTAGAATAGTTTTTTTTGTGTGAAAAGTGATGATTCTTACTTGTATTGTTATAAATCAAATTTTTTATTAAGTATTGTACACCAATTGTTCAATTAAATGATCAGTTAATATTTTTTTGGAATTTTTTATTATTAAATTAAGTATTGTATTTTTAAATATGTTGATGACATGTTAATGGTTGTTTTGGTTCCTCTAATGGATTTATAAATTGTATGGATATGAATGTGATGTGTATTTGTTTCATTGAAAATGTAATGGTATTTTTTGATTATGTGTGGGCCAATTGGAACTTTGATAAAAATGGTTTTGGTTTTCACATGTGGTATGAGTACACAAATATGATTTTTTAAAATAACGGTGAAATGAAAAATGGATTTTTTTTCTACTATTTGGATAGATGGTTTTAACTCATTGAAAATAAATGCTTGAGGACCATTTAGCACATTGTTTATAAAGATGAAAATTATTATTATGAAGACCCTCTTAGGATAATATTATTGCCTTAATTATATTTAAAGGATGGGATGTCCTCATAATGGAATAATAATTATCTATTTGTGTGAATGGGTGGGACTTCATCACTATGGACTCCTCGTGACTCATTTACATCATCAAGAATGGGAGATCCTTTATGTGGACTCCTTTGAGATCTATTGTTTATGGAATTATATTTATCCATGTAATTACATGGGTTGATTCTTGTTTTGTGTATTATTTATATATGATATAAATTATTTTGATTGGATAGTCAGTTTCATTGGTTGGATCACTTCCTTAATACTCTTGACCTAGAGATCGAGCATATCAAATAATTTTTTTATAATTATTGTTGTAGTAGTTAGTATTATGTTCGTAATTGTGGCCCATAATAGAGGAATATATATTGTTATTATTTTTATGGGATAGTGCCCCTCGGTTAAGCCATTTTGGGTGTGATCTAGCATGTGGGATAAATTTTATTTTATCGAGTGAGGCTTCCCTTTAGGGATGAGTCATGATGTATAGTAAGTTATAGATTATTTCACGAGCTCCTAGGTTATCCCATGTCTATTGTCACTTATTTATCCATGATGTATTATTGAGATATTTTATGGTTGGTTACTCTCATTTTCTTATTCCCATTGTCCTTATTAAGAGATCAGTGTTGGTTCCCTCATGTGTGGCATATTTATTTGGACAATAATGAGTTGGTTTTTATATTTTAATATTTTTTTGGAAAATGGTTTGAATAAAATTACACTTCTTTTGAAATGGAATGTAATCACTCTTATATAAAATACCAATGTCTATTTCATAGTAAAAAAATTGAATTTTTAATGTAAATGGGAAATTGATGGTGTTTCAATTTGAAGTGGAAAATATGTGTAAAAGATTACTTTTATATATTGTATTAAAAACATGAAGTTGATGTTTCTTTATTTGAAGGAAGTCATTGGGAATTGATTTGTTTGAGAATGACTACTAAGTTTTAATACTCACGCCAATATTTACTTCTTCTTTTTCTACTCTGGTGCAGGGTTCAGATTGGTTTTCATTACGTTGGGTGATGGTTAACCTTGGTATTAGAGAGTGGCCCTTGGGGTCACATGGAGATGTTTTGGTCATTCAGTTATGTTTTAGTCTTTATTTTGTAGTTTATTGAATTTTAGTGTTTTGTATAAATGATGTTTTTTATTATATATATATATATATATATATATATATTGGGTGACTCCATTTATTTCCACTATTCATTTTATTTATTTATATTGGGAATAGTGGTTCCCTTTGGTTACACTGTTGATGCCTGACACTAGTAGCCAGCTAATGGGGATCTGGAATCCCCTTTGGGCCTTTTCATAGACTGACTTGGGTGATCAGTTCGGGGTCGACCCAGGTTGGTTCGTGAAAAAATGATATTAGGATAGGTTGGTTCTTTAGAGGACCCAAATTTTAGAGGTCACATAGTTATTTGGGGTTTCAAGGTATATGGTGTTGGAATTTCACGACACGGGGTACAATTCTCGGGGTGTGGCTTTCCAAAAAATTATGGAATGGGCCTTGAGTTTCCATGGGATGTTAGGTTTCAATTGATTTATTCAGTATTTTTGTTGTTCTATGTTTGGGATATGAAAAGAAAGTGGAGAAAATGGTCTCAATGAGATTACAGGGCCTATCAATCCATGTTGATCAATTGAAAAGGTTCTAGAATACAATCTGTGGCAGTGTCATGATTGGTATATGGTTACTAACCATATGGAAAAGTTACCCACTGACACTAGTTTTATCTTGTGATTTATTTTGGGTCTTCTTGATTATGAAAATTTTCTTGAAATCCCTTATTTTGAAATTCTGAAAACAAGAGTTTAATTAGTAATGGTTTTTTTGGGAGGGTGGAAAATGAGTTTTCTGATTTTTCTTGAATACATATTTACAAAAATTATTTATACTTGGTGTTTGGTGAGGTTTTGAAAATTTTTATGAATTTTGAAATGAGAAGTGAATTTAGATTTTGAAAACATGTGTTTAATATCATGTTTTAGAAAATAGGAATGCTTTTGTTCAACCATTTATATTCTCATGGGTTATCACATGCATAGATCTATGTGAGAAAGTGGATGAATAATGATTTTGGTGAATGGGTTCCCAAATTTAAATGAGTCGATGAGTTCCCAGGGTGGAGTGAGAATGTGCATGTGCAAGGCTCAATGGAATACCATTAGTGAGAATAAAAATCCACCATGTTTGTTTTATTATTAGAAGTAATTTAAGATGAAAATTTAGGTGTTTTTATTTTCATTATATTTTTATCTTATTTTCCTATGTTTTGGAATATTTTATATATGGTTCTTAAACATGAAGTTTTTCTTTAGTGAGTAATTTTTTGATTGATCTATTTGGTTTTTTGGTTCATAGTGTGCACCCCAAAGATTCGATGGATATTCAAAGTGTTGAAATGGGTAGTTTACCATTATCAAGATATCAGATTGATATCCCTAAATATTTCCTTCTTGAGTTTTGGAAGATAAATCCTCCTCTCTTTTATGGTCAACCAGATCCTCTCGAAGCAGAAGAGTGGATGCAGAAAATAGAAAGTCTCTTTTGTATCCTTGTACTTCATGAGTAATTAAGGGTTATGTTTAATAATTTATGAATAAAGGACATACCTAGAAGTTATGGATGACAATATCTAGAATCAATACTTAAGAATATCTATCCTAGGAGTTATTCAAGGCATAGTTTATAAGACAATATTTCTCTGAGCTAGTGAAGTGATAAAGGGAATCAAGATGTGATGCCATTATAAAGGTCCTGGATACGTCATAGAGTAATTTTTTTATTTTTCAAATCTGATTTTGTACCTTACAGAGTAGGACACATATGATTCCTTGAATGATCAACATTGAGACTATTGGCTTCATTCTGATCTACAATTGAAAGAGTTACAGTTTGTTCTAACCTCTTTTCAATATGGTGAGGAAAATTGTTCATGTTGAATCTTTGTTAACATGAGTGATAAAATTTGTCTACCCTCCTTATGTTCGAAGAAGTAGTGAGTGGATTTATAGTAAGAAATGAAGAATATGATCTGAGAAATTGGTGTTGTTCATGGAAAAAAGGCATCTGGATCTTTTTTCACCATCACATGGGAATGGGATCCTAGTGTGACATCAGTGTTTCAAACCAGATCATAAGAATTAATTATTTCTCAGTGCTCCAAATATTTTTCATGTCTGTGGATCCCTAGGAATCTTGCAACACTTTTGTTGATGTGTTTCTAGCAAGGGTTAGGGAGATAGATCCACCCCTTTATAAGACACCTATAATTATTTTATAGAGTAGGATAATGGTCACAGAAAAAGTTAAAGTTCATTTTTCGTATGATTCCTTCCAGTTTTATTATTTATTTCTACTATAGAAGTTGTTCAAAGTGGTGTTCTCTTTTGTTTGAAATGTAAGGGGTGTTGTGAATCTTCTGATAACTTATACTTTTAATATAAGTGTGATTTTGTTTTTAGAAATTATGGTTTTTATTTTTATCTATGTGGATGATTATTGTGAATCTTATATGTCCTTATTTTTTGGGAAATTCCTTATTATCATAGAGGGAGTACCCCGGTGTTTTGTGATATTCTAGTTCTATCTAGGGTGTTGTCTGGAAACATGTTGAACCAATAGAAGAGTTATAATTGAGGATCATCATCTCTTTAATATAAGTAAGTTTATGCTTCAAGTCATCAGGGCTCTTGCCATAGGTCCCAGAATAATGCTCGTGAACAATCATAAATCACATAGGTTTGAGGGGCCTTGGCCTGGTTTTATCTTCAATGTGGGAATCAATATAGTTAACGATTATCTATTATGGTTTCATCATCATTGATAGTGTTTTTTAGTGAATTAAAAATCTATTTGGCTATCCTTGTGCGGTGAACCTTCAAGAGTAAGTTTTGGTTTTATCTTGTCTCATGGGTTGGTATTTCTATCATCTATTTTTATCCCCCATGTAGTGGTGGGTTGCTTATCAGGTGTCATTGTTGAGGAAATCAACTGGAATATTAAAATGGTGAGGAGACCCACCATGGGTCACATTGAGTTTTCATAATTGTTAATTAGTATTAGTTGGTTTCTTATGGTGGGGAGTCCATTTTCATCTCTAGTGTTGACAATATAGTGTAGTTTCTAGTGTTGTATTTATAACACACAATTTCATTTAAAGTTATCTAATTTGTAGTTTCATTTTGTGGTGGTTGAGGTGTTATTGGTTTAAGAGGTTAGACCATGCAGTTTCAAAAATCTATTTCCTTCGATCAATAAACCGGAAAATGTTGTGGATTTATGGTGACCGAATGCATTATGGTGGGGAGAATTAACACACCTGGTTTTTTGTTTTCACACTTTTTTTTAAACATTTTTTGATCTCAGTTTTTATCTTGAATTCCATATATGAAATTTTCTTATTTTGAATTTATATTTTGTTAATTTTTTATGCCTATTTATTCCATGGTTTCCTCCAAGAGTATTTGTTAAAAAAATTTGTCTTATAGATTTATAGAAGGTGGCACATGGTTTTCCCACATTTATAAGAAACAGCGTGACATTCTCAATGAATCCATGAAATACTTGGGATAATTATTGATGAGGATGAACAGCTTAAGCAGGAGTAGTCAAATTGTGGAGAAAATTTTTAGGAATGTTCAATCTCACAGTAGAGCCATGTCGCACCATTGACACATGATTTACAAAATATTGTGAGTTAAAAAAATCCAAAAAATTGTGAAATTAATATTCTACTCCATAGTATTTTAACTCAAAATCACCCCATTTTTACCCCAAGATTGTGTGACCCTAAGGGACCTCCTCCCTTATTCACCAAGGCCCTCCTCCTTTCGGATACTATGGATCTTATAATTTCTTTATGTTTGGGTCAATATTTCTCAAGGTATTCTCTTATTCCCTTCTCTATTTTCATATTCATTCCATTTCATCTTGAGTTATTCTTATTTCATGGTCATGTGGATCAAGGTATTATGTTTCCATTGGTTTATGTTAACATTTTTTCATGGTTTGGGTTTCTCTTGGTTTTTCGTGTCTCTTGGAACCTTGGCGAGGTTGTTTCGGGTGTATGCTGTTAAATCACCATGAGTTTGTGGTTGGGTTCCCTTCTCACATGCCCTTAAATTTAATAATTATTGGTTTCTTGATTTAAAAACCTTAACTTCATTTTAAATAATTATTTTCCATATTTGGAATTGTTTTTTGGTTTAGAAAGGGGTGATGTCTTCCATATTTTTTTGATAAATGACATTGTTTTGTGAAATATTGCACACTATGTGTTCATTGAAATTCTAGGTTGTTTTTTTGAGTATTTTTTTATTTTTAAATCATTTATTGGAGTTTTAAATATATTTTTGACATCTAAATAATGGTTTTAGATCCTCAATTATATATATAAATGGTTTGGACTTGAAATCAGTGAGTATTTTGTTCTTTGAAATTAAAATGGAATGTGGTCATGATGTGTGGAATGATTGATACTTTGCGAAAATGGTTTTTTTACACATGTTTTTTGAGTAATTAAATTATTTTTTTATAGTGATGATGAAATGGAAAATTTATTATTTTATCCTTTTTGGAATGTTGGTTTTGGCACTTTGAGAAAGGATTATTAAGGCTCGTTTGGCAGTTTGGTAGAAATGGTGAAAATGATTATTCTGAAAACCTTCATTGGATAATCATATTCAATTTTTTATATTTTATGGATGTTATTTCCTCTATTTAGAATCCTCATGATCCATTTATGGGAATGGGTGGGACGTCTGCACTGTGGACTCCTCTTAACCCATTTACTTAGAGTGGAAAAGGAGATACTCAGTGTAGACTCCTTCGAGATCTGTTATTTATGGAAAGATACTGATCCTTGGAGTGACATGTGGTGATACCAATTTTGTGAATTATTTATATATTATACACATAATTTTGATTAGGTTGTATGTTAACATTTGTAGGTGCACCCACTTTATACTCTTGAATTGGAGACCTAATATTATTAGTCAATTTTATGAGAATGATTGGTGCACTGGTTAGTATCATGCTCTGGATAGTGGCCCATAGTAGGGGATATAGTTTATTATTATTTCAAAGGGATATTTCCCCTCAGTCATACCATTTAGGATGCGATCGAGTGTGTGGGAGAAATTTTATCACATCGAGTGAGGCATGCCTTCTGGGAAGAGTCATGATGTATAGTATGCTCTGGATTATTTCATGATCTCCTATGTTCTCCCAGTTCTATTGGAACTTAGTTATCTATGAAAGATGATTTAGATATTTTTTTGGTCAGTTATTATCATGCAGTTATTCCCATTTCCCTTATTGTGAGATTATTGTTAGTTCTCTTAGGTATGGTTTATTTAATTTTAGGGAAATGAGTATGTTTTTAAATTTTTATGAAAATTGTTTTGGAAAATGTTTTACACACAATTACTCTACGTTTTAAATGGAACATCATAAATATTTATTAAAATTACAATGTATATTTCTTAGTAAATAATTTTATTTTGTAACGAAAAAATTAAATTGGCTGTGTTTTGATTTGATATGGAAAATTCTTGAAAATGATTACCTTTATATATTGTATTTTGAACATGAAGTTGATGTTTCTTTATTTAAAATCAGTGCATTGGTAATAATTTTTTTTAGGAATGCCTATTCCGTTTTAATATTCAAAACAAAAGTTATTTATTGTTTTTAGAATTTGGTGTAGGTTTAATCTTTGTTTTGATCAGTGTGGGTGATGGATAATCATGGAATCAAAGAGCGGCCGTAGGGGCCAATTGGATATGTTTTAGTCATCGGGTTTTGTTTTGTGTTTTGTTGCACATTTTTTTTTGTTTTCAGTTTTTTTATAAAATATTTTTGGTTTTAATATATATATATTAGGTTACATAATTTTTTTTGTGGCTGAATTAATTATATTATATTTGGGGGAATCATTACCATTGGTTACTCAGGTGATGCCTGAAACTAATTACTAGCCTATGGGTAATGGTAATTCCCTTCAGGCCGCCCCATGGATTGAATTAGGTGATCGGTTCGGGGTTGATCTAGGTTGGTTCAAGACATGAAGTTCCCTGATATATTTTGGAAATTTTCCTTGACTTATATATAATTATATTACATGTTTACGTGCCTTCAAAAATCCCACTAATTATTATTATGTTATTATTAAATGTATTATTCTATTGATTAATTTTTTTTTTATAAATTTTTAGTCTTTAATTAAGTGATTTAAAATTATGATATTTGACATGAATGGTTTTCTTTTCAAATGTTATTCTACTTTTTTCATACCCTTATGATTAGGATACACTTTTATAGCCGAAATTTTTACCCCTATTGAGTATCTGAGTTCACCATTTATTATGTTTCCTTTCCACATGTTATAAAGAAATGTATTAAGTTGGAGTGTTAAGTTGGATGATCATTATGGGATATGTTGATGATGTTTCACCAAATTAAAATTATGTGTTTTATGTATCCAATGGGACTAAACTAATATAGTCATAGGGAATGTGTTTTTTAAATGTAATGAATATTTATAAAAAAATATGTAATATCAATGTATGAAAATATGAGGTTGTTATAGTTGGTATTATAGAAAAGGATTAGTAAATATTTGGAAACTCAGATGAGAATACTTTATTTACATTCTTATGGATATTTCTATGTATATTTTTAGGTATGTCATTATTGATAAGCCTAAGGTGTCATAGATTAATGAAGGTGTCATAATTTAGACATCTAATAAGTAATTTTTCATATTTATTATTTTTTTCTCTACGATATGTGTTTATCAGGCTATCATTTCTCATTTTAGTCAATGGTGGGAACTATAAATAAATTGATTGACAATGTATGTGAAGAATATTTTATTGATGAGAAGTAAAAAATGGATGATCAGAAGATTGAAGGTCTATGAGATCATGAATAAGTAAACCATAGGGTGCTGAATACCTTGGAACAGATTAAGGATTTATTGAAAAAGTAGTTCACTATATCAAGGATGGAGTTTATAACATTTTTTGACCTAAAAAATACATCCCATTATATTTGGAATAAAAAATAATCAATGTTTTAAATATGTATTTATGGTAATGAAAATGTTTCAATAGAAAAAATTAAGGAATTTAGATGTTTTTTAATAGAAAAACAAGAGCTACTTTATGATTTATGAGGGATCAATGTTTAGCTGTTTAAAATAATCTTAGTATACTTATTTATAATGTTTTGTAATTTCACCTTTTGGTTTATAGAATGTTTAATGTTAATTTATAGATGAGGTTTTATAGATTAATGTATAATATCACCATTTCAAGATTTATAAATACTGGATATCTTTTGATGATGTATATTTTTGTGATAATGATAGATGGAATAAAATATAATTCTATTTATGGATATCATGATATACTAAAAATTCAGGAATAAAAAATTCAAGTTCATTTCATGGAATAAAATATGAATTGGAAATTGATAATGTCACAACAAAAGGATGATATTGTCATTATGAAATTTATTGAAATCATGTAAGTATTTCTTAATTGGGAAATTATTCAACTACAGGGAAGGGTTATTGAAACCAAAAAAGTTATCCTAGTACCTTATTTTTTTAATGAATCAAATATTCCCTTATACCCTCATATATTTTTGGTTTTTGATTGTTAACTTTCTCCGAAATATATTCTCTATCACTATACATCTGAACTTGATAGTTAGATTTATCTTAAATATCCATGATTTCACTTTCCACCTTTGTTATCCTATGTGATAACCCAGTTATGAGTTAATTTAGAAAAAATTTGTGTTTCCAACTCTACCTTTTAAAGGGAGTTTTGTTATTCATTTTTATGATGTGGGTTTCTATGAAAGTAAATTTTATGTATTATAACATTGGTAACCATAATGAATTTTGAAAGGGGAATTAATTTTATGTTTGTATAATGAAACATTGAAATATTTTTATGAAATATTTTTTTAATGATTTTATTTCTTTCATGTCTTTAGTTACACAGAACACCAACTTAGATTGTGTGACATGTAACACTAAGTTTCTACAAAAAATATTTTTATTATTATAATTATTTAAATAATAAAATTATAAAGTAGCCATTAAAATGGATGGTATGAATTAGATTTATTGAATTATGAAATTTTTGTCTATATATGTATAACTAATTCTTTAACCAATTAATTATAAATGAATTTAACACTTTTTTTACATAAAAAAATATATATATTTTTGAAAAACTATTTAAATGTACAAAAATGTGATTTATAGAAATTAATAATAAAAAATAAATCTTGTATTATTATTTTAATGAAATATTTTTATAATATATTTATTATAATTATTTACATTTATCTTATGCGTTTTCTAGACATGATCCAATTTTATGCATAAAAGAAGTATTTTTAAAAAAAGGTAGTTTTCCCCCTTCTGATGGAACACTTATTTTAAATCTTGTTTTTGAAGAATTTATATATTATATTTGAAAAAATAAACTAATTTTTTAAAATTATTATATCAATATTTAATCTAGTTTATTTTTGGATATTTTTATGATAAGTTTAATTTTTGAGGATTAGTTAAATATACAATATTTTAATCAAAAACTACATTTTCTTAAAATTGTTTTATAGTGTTAAATTATACTTTTGAATATTTATAAAGTATAATTAGGTAATTTTTTTTATTATATAATCCAATTTAATTCATTTGAATAAATTTATCATGGAAAATAGTTATAAAAAAATTAAAAACTTTTGAACATTGTTTTATTAAATACCAATTGATTCATCCCATCTATGGGATTTAATTTTTATTAATTTTGGAAAATTAAGTGAATATAATTTAGAAAAATAGATTTCATATTTGTAATCAGAGGGTAACAATTTAGTAAATGGTTCCATTTTATTTATGGAAAATTTTAATAGTAATTTTAGTAATTTTTATAAACCACATTTGAAGATAAATATGGTAATTAAGGGTAAAAATAATATTATAAATATTAAAAATACACCCTAGAACATTACCAAATTTTCTTATATTATGGTAATTTTAAAATTTACACATCAAGTTCTAAATTTCATATTTTAAAGGACCTTTTTCCTGTAAAATTATTTAGATATTATTAAAATCAAACAGAGTGTCAAAATGTGGAACTTTTACAATTAATAAGTATAATATTTTTATTATGGGGTTAAATATAATTTTTTATCGCCTATATATATTTTTATGAAATATTAAAGGTTTGTCTAAATCATGTTAATTTATTTTTATATTTTAGTGAATAAATAATTACAATAAAAATGACACATTTATGTTGAAGTGATTAATCAATTAATGAAATAATCAATTAAATTACATATAAATATTAAAATAAATTTAATTTTACTTAATTAATTTGGTGTAAAAAATTAAAAGGTGTCTATAATATTTTATGGTTGTATTAACTTTATTTTATGTGAATTTTTATTCGGTATTTTTTTATTGAAGTCAATATAATGAATAATGTCAAAATTTACTCTAACTATATTTTATGAAAATAATATTTTATTAAAATAGCTAAAAATGAAACAAAATATTTCATTAGAAAAATGGGATAATTTATGACCTTAAAAATCATAAATTTACCATTTATGGTTCTATTGAAACCATTTATGTAAAGATAACCACATTTTAATAATGAAAATGTTGTTACTCTCTTAAAAATTAAATTAGGATTACTAAGGGTTAATAAAAATAATAATATTTAAAATTTAAAAATAAAATGTCTGAATTATATTGGTGGATGGTTTTTCCACCTTATAAAAACATTATAATTGAATTAATTTTCATTTGGAGGTATTTTTATAGATATTAAATGTATTATAAATTAATATTTTGTGAAATTCTAGAAGTGAACCTTACCTTCGTTACAAAATAACACATCCTACATATTCTCATTACACCACCTTGAGTATTCTAGATCAACCATACAATACCAAATTATCTTTTCCACTTCCTTATACACATTTTAGAGGAGTTTTCATTCCCAATGGACTATCTCTAGAGTTTTTTATAGGAGATCTAAAGGAGTAATTTCAAAGAAGAGGTAATCGCTCTAACCGACCACTCTACTTTTCTACTCTTCTATAACTTCTATAGATGTATCATATATATCATAAAATAATAACATAAAAATAAAAAATATTCTGAAATTTTTTTATGATTATTAACACACTGTTATGCTTCCCCTTTCTCCTCAAACAAGAAGTGAAAGTATCATTCGTGCATACGTATGGCTTACCATCTCAACATAGGGATTCAATTAATTTTCAATAAAAATATTTTATGAATGGTTATTATGATGGGTTTAATATATTTTTATTATATTAGTTACATAATTAAACTTTTGTAATGATAATATCAAATCTACTTTTTTACCTCCTAATATTTTGGGAAATGATAACATCCCTCACACATATGTATTTCATATCATCTCTACGATGCAATGTGATTAATTTTTCTTATATATTTCAAATTGGGGAAAATAAGGATTAATTTTTTCAACATATATATATAATAAAAACTATTTAACAATTATAATATATCATATAATTTTATTTCTTTTAATATGACAACAAAATGAATACAATGTTCATGCGTACGTATGACATATCGTCTCTATTAATGGAAAATTTTATTGTATACCTATAACTTTTATAAATAAGAATTTATACGTATATACTAAACATATATATGATTTTTATATCATTTTTATCATTCTATAGATAATTTTATCATGGTCTATGTAATAATACCAAGGAAAAAATGTCAAAACTTGTATGAAAGCAAAAGTGGTTATAACAAGAAAAAAATAATTTAAAATGAAATTTTTAATAAATGAGTAATATAAAGTCAAATGTAAAAACTTTATGGCATTATATATGTGAATAATTTTATGTGTTAAACATATAATAAATTTATAATCATTATACATGATTTTTTAACGTATACGAAGGAATTCAAGACTTAAGGTAAGGGGTTTATTTCTCACTTTTATATCTATGAGACACATGCGTTATACACTACTTGTTTATTTTATGTGGTGTATATACTACCCATGAATTTATTATATGAGTATTATTATGATTATTTTGTTATTTTAATTAACATATAATTTTCTATATTTCATGAGGTATTTTATTATACTCATTATAAAGTGGTATATAATTATTTCGAAATCTAATCAATAGCCATGATTGTTTCATTTTAAATCACCATTATTGAATATTTATCTTAAATATCCTTGTTATAATTTTTTTAAAGAATTTATATACTATTAAAATATAAATATTGAAATTTATTTTTACCCATGTTTTACTTTTTATGGAATGTTTTTAAAAGAATTTTTTTTTTTATCTAAATGAGGCTCTTTGTGACTTTACCAACACAAATATACAAAAGAAATGTTTTTTACATATATAGAATGAATGAAATATCCCACTATCATGAAGCATTAATTCATTGAAGCCTAATTTATAATAATACAATGTTATTTTCAAATAAAGTATTCTTTTAAAACTGAGTGACATTTTAATAAAAGAAAACATTTTCAAAGTCGAAAATATATTTTATTAAAGAGTTGTTTTCAATTGATGTACCAAAGTTATATTCATTATTTTATAACATTATTTGATGTTAATTATGATTTAATGGGTATTTTTTTCAATGATACAATCCCTATTATTCCTCTGTTGGTTTATTTTTATGATGGAATAATGTTTATGAAACCCATTTATTATGAATGTGTTATGCTATGATTGAATGATGTTTATGAATCCCATTTCATTCCATAGGTTCTGATACAATGAATTATTTATGTTCTTATGGAACACATATGTATGGTTTTTATTATGTGATGGGTGGGAACTATATCACCCTCCAACATAGTGTGTAAAGATTTATATATGATGATATAATTATGGGAATCATGTCTACAAGCTTGATACACTATAGAAAGATGGGGAAACCCAGACAACTGTGGGGAGATGGGGAAACATGATACATAATGGGAAGATGGGGAAACCCAATTGACACGTTCCTGTCGTGGGGTGTGGAAAAAAAAATATAACTTATGTTAAAATGTATTATAATGGATTACCTAGGTTGTCTCCAGAGAGGAGTGCACAACAATTAAGCTATCAACTTAAAATAGAATGAAGTGAGGTTGTTTTTAGAAATTGTTTGATTTAGAAAATACAAGAAAGAAACTAAATAATGTAATGTAATTAAGTGAAATTTTTGAAACAAATTGACAAATGATGTGATTTAAATCAGTGATATGAAATGGTGATCAGGTTAGGGTCGGTTTTCTAATTGTAATTCAATCATTGTTCATTTTACACAATTCTCCTCTACTAAATCGTTAAGAGTGAGAATCCACAGTAGTTTCTTCTAACTCCCATGGTCAAATAATAATGTGAGAAAAAACCTTAATAAAACCTCAGATTGGTCTACTCTCCTTCCAATGTGTAATAGAGTTTTAGAAAATACCCCCAATTATCTTAGGCAATTCCCAATCAGGTCTTGTTCATCCTAACTAATCAAGAACATTCACTACACCTCACACACATACCGGTGATCACAAAGTACTTCACCACTAAGTTCTGGTCTATTCCATCATTTATAAACCAGAACCTTGTGGAGGGAGATATTGATCATTGACCAAATATAAATGAACAACAGAATCTAAAATCAGATATAATCGTATATGATAATAAAAACTGTTATATGAAATTGAAACTTATTCACAGAAGAGAAGAGGATTTTAAAACATTAAGATAAAGAACTCATGAAATACAACATGGAAAACCTCTCCTTCTCCAATCACACAGAATTTTACCCCACCATGGTAAGGGTAATTGTGACTAAGGGGAAATAAGAACACATTACTAGACTAAGAAGTGTAAAACAAAGGAAAGAAAGAACAGAAATTTGATCCTCAAGAATCTGTCCTCCAGAAGTTTGCCTATGTTCTGCCCACCAGCTGGAATCACCTCATTCTAAGGTCAGCTGAAGGAGATATTCTATATTTAATGAAGTGGGGTCCATTCTGCCTGGCAAACTGATTTCTCCACTTGATTGAATTTTCTGTATGATTGGGTTTCGAATTGGGTCTTGGTCCAGAAGGAACATTTTAATCCCACAGGCATAGGAATCCTAATAAAAAGGATTCACATCAATTGGACCCATATTATAAAAGTTATGACTGAAAAACAGAAGCTATATAAAACTGACAATTTTACAGAATTACCCCATTTTCACATTTAAGCCCAAAATACACCAAAAACACATAAATGATGCAAATACACTCACATTTAATAATTGGGAGGGATTAAATCATTGAAAAACATCTAAATAATAACTAAAATATTAACTCTATCAATTCCCCCAAACTTATCACTTGGACTCCTGGACAAGTCATAATCAAAATAAAATCAAAGTAAATTCAAAACACATATCCATGAGATCCACCAATTTGAATACAAGAAACAAAATATATCTTGCCTCCTCAAACTATATTATTTCATGTTCTTAATTTAGGATAATTCAATAAATTTACTCTTCATTTCTCCTCCGATGCACACAAAACACTTACCTAACTTTTATTATCACTCATCACACAAATTTCAATTTTTAGCAATGTCTTTCTCATAGAAACTCATACAAGGGTCACCATAGGCTTGATAAATTCCAACATCTCCACCCGCTGTGAGTCAAATACATATGTTTATCCTGAGGACTAGTTAAGGTTGTTCTGTGGCTTTAGGTTGGTAGGATTTATATGTGAATATTCTGAGGATGAATGAAGGGGGCTTGGCTCTTTTTGAAGCGAAATTGAATTACTCTAATTTTCACAAAAGTATCATCTTCTCTTCACTCCACATAGAAGAAAATAAACTCCTTCTCCATGGAATATCAAGGAATGTTCTCATAGTTCATCATTTTAGCAGCAAACATTTCAGTCTTCTCAAATATAATATTTCTTGAATGCTCCAGAAAAGGCACAACTTCCTTTTTACATTAGAAGCTCCAGAAAGGCACAGCTTCTCTCATCATGAAAGCTCCAGAAAAGTCACAGCTTTCAGCAGAATGATTTTTTTTGCAGAAATAACATCTCTTCAACATTTTTTTCACCCAAAGTATCTACAAAAAGAAGGTAGTACAATACAAGACATATTCCCCCCACACTTATGTTCAAATAGATCATGCAATTTCACTTCATGAGAAGGTTGGATAGGGAATATTGTCTTGTAATGTGGCTAACCTAACAGGATGTTCATGGATTTTATGGGCTACAAGGATTAAATGTTCAAGGTAGGCCATTATGAAAGGGATTATCTTGAAAAGGGGGCTTTCAAACCAAATAAATTCCTCAATCATTTAAAACAAAAGTACCTCAAACCCTCATGTTTTGACAGGATCAAATCAAATTCTGGTTAAATCAAGCATTATTTGGTTCTCTCAAGAAGTGAGGTAAATGTAAAGAATATGAAAATAATAGGTTCATAAGCCTCACAGGAATGTGATTTGAAATATAAAGATAGTGATATGTGGCATGGAATTCAAAAAACAGAGTATTTTTCATGAAATTCCCACTGAATTGAACTAGAAACAATGTCATTTTCAGCATTCATTTAAGCTCAGTTTCAAGGAATAAATTATTTCACTCATGGAGATGGGTTTCAAAAATATCAATGATAATAATTTCAGCTCAAAAGTTTCAAAAACACACAAAAATTGAAAAATAAACACACAATATTTTAAACACTCACATGTTTTTTTAAACAAATAGGAAAACAAACAATACATAAAAATCCTACACTACAAGGGTTCCCTCCCCCAAAATTAAATTATGTAGTGTACACAATGCATTCCAATGTATTTAACATGTAATAATATTGGAAATTGAATCTCAACAATCATGAAAATATAAAGGAGAGGTATGACATGATGGATTTTATTGATAAATAGGTTGGAGGAGTGTGATCTCCTCCATTGGATCTGATGGCATGGTCCCAAAAAATTTCTTCAATCTGTGCCCATTAATAGTGAATGGATCCTTCACTCCATGCTTTACAATCTTCACAGCACCAAAAGGATATACATTAGTAACTATAAATGGACCTTCCCACCTGGAACGAAGTTTACCTGGAATCATCTTGAGTCTTTAATTGAATAACAACACTTTGTCTCCAGGATGATAGTCTTTTGGTTGGATAATTTTGTCATGAGCCTCTCCTTTTCTCTCTATGTAAATCCTAGAATTTTCAAATGCTTCCCTTATAATTTCATCCAACTCCTTTTGCTGCAATCTTCTCTCTTTCCCAACACTGTCAAGATCTAGATTTATCTTCCTCACAACACAGTATGCCTTGTGTTCCAATTCCACAGGTAGGTGACAACTTTTCCCATAAATCATCCTATATGGACTCATTCCAATTGCGGTTTTGTAGGCTGTCCTGTAATCCAATAATGTGTCTTCTAACCTTTGGCTCCAATCCTTCCTATTTTTATTAACAGTCTTTTCCAAAATTCCATCGATTTCCCTATTGGACACTTCAGCTTGCCCATTAGTTAGTGGATGATAGGGAGTTGATGTTTTATGATGCACCCCATACCTTTTCAACAAATCCTCCATTATTCTATTGCAAAAGTGAGTCCCTTGATCAATAATGATGGCTCTAGGAACTCCAAACCTACAAAATATGTTAGCCCTGAAAAAATCACAAAGAACTTTAGCATCGTCATTCCTGGTGGCTTTTGCTTCCACCCATTTGGAAACATAATCAACAGCAAGAAGAGTATAAGAACTTCCCAATGACATTGGGAAAGGTCCCATAAAATATCTCCCCCAAACTTCAAATATTTCACAAAAATTAAGTGGCTTTGGGGAATTTATTGTCTCTTTCAAATATTTCCATAAAATTGACATTTTTCACACCGTTTACAAAATTCATGAGAATCGTTGAAAAGTGTTGGCCAATAATGTCCAGATTCTAAAACCTTCCTCGCAGTCCTTTGAGGTCCAAAGTGGCCTCCACAAGCTAATGTGTGACAAAACTGAAGGACTAATTCAATTTCATTTTTAGGAAAACATCTTCTGATCATTTGGTTATTGAAAATATTACAAAGAAATGGACCATCCCAGATGTAATATTTAGATTCAGATTTCAATTTGTGAATTTGATGATAATTTAAATGAGATGGTTACAAAGATGTTACCAGATAATTGACCATGTCAGCATACCAAGGTAATTCTCCTTCAATCAAGTACAACTGCTCTCCTGGAAGATGATCATTTAGTGGTTCAGTGTCTGTAATTTCAACTTCAGCGGTGTTGGGTAGTCTACTTAAGTGATCAGCCACTTGGTTCTCAGATCCCTTATTATCTTTGATTTCTATGTTGAAATCCTATAGTAGTAGCATCCATCTCACTAGCCTTGGTTTTTCTTTAGCCTTCTTCATCAAGTACCAAAGAGCTGCATGATCCGAAAACACAATGACTTTAGTTCAAAGCAGATACGATCTAAATCATTCTAAAGAAAAAACAACTTCTAAAAACTCTTTTTCTGTTGTTTTGTAGTTGACTTGGGCTGCATCTAAGGTTTTAGAGGCATATTCAATGAATTTTGGCCTGCCCTCAATTCACTGAGAAAGGACAGCTCCAACAGCTTGGTTTGAAGCATCACAATGTAGCTCAAATGGGTCTTCCAAATTTGGTGGCTCCATCACTGGTGGTGTAATCAATCTCTTCTTCAACTCATAAAATGCTTCCCTACATGAACTTTTGAAATCAAAATCAGAATATTTTAAAAGTAATCTAGAGAGAGGGAGAGTAATCTTACTAAAATATTTTATAAACCTCCTGTAGAATTTTTCATGTCCTAAAAATGATCTAACATGTTTCACACAAGTTGGGTAAGGCAAATAATTTATCACTTCAATTTTTGATTTATCAACTTCAATGCCTTTATGAGAAGTGACATGCCCAAGGAAAATATATCTCTCAACCATATAATGACACTTTTCAAAATTCAAAAACAAGGTTTTTTTCAATGCATGTTTTCAAAACTTTTTCCAGATTTTTCAAAAAATGGTCAAAAGAATTTCCGAAAACTGTGAAATCATCCAAGAAAACCTCCAAAAAATCTTCAATGTGATCAGAAAATATACTTACCATACACCTCTGAAATGTACCTGGAGTATTACACAATCCAAGTGGCATCCTTTTGTATGAAAAAGTGCCGAAAGGACATGTAAAGGTAGTCTTATCTTGATCTTAGGGAGCAATAGGTACCTGAAAATAACCTAAAAATCCATCCAAAAAGCAATAATGAGTTCTACCTGCCAACCTCTCTAGAATCTGATCAATGAAAGGGATAGGGAAATGATCTTTTCGTGTGACCTGATTCAACTTCCTAAAATCTATGCATACTCTCCAGCTATTCTGAATTCTCACAGGGATTAATTCATTCTTTTAATTCCTCACAATGGTTAGGCCAGTTTTCTTTGGCACTACATGGATGGGGCTAACCCATTATGAATCTGATATAGGATAGATGATCCCAACTTCTAATAATATCTCAATCTCTTTTTTTACAACCTCCATCAGGGTGGGGTTTAGCCTCCTTTGGGGTTGTCTGACAGGTTTGGAATCTCCCTCAAGAAAAATTCGATGTGAGAAAATTTTTGGGTTTATTCCTGGGATATCACCTAAGCTCCACCCTATTTCTTGGAAATTCTCTCTCAAAATATCAATCAATGATTTTTCATGAGTTTTAGATATATTATTAGCAATTACTACTGGTAATTTCTCTCCCTCCATAAGATAAACATATTTTAAATCAGTGGGGAGTGGTTTTAATTCTATATCAGGAGGATGCTCAAGAGATGAAACTAAATTGAGGTTCTCCACTTCCAATGGTTTGAAATCCTCCTCAAAAGGAATCATATAATCTTCAGCATCATTTAATAAATTATCAAAGAAATTAAATTTTACCACTTCTTCCAACAGGAAATTAGAACCTCCAAGAGTTTGGGAATCCATAGGTTCAGTGATATATTTAACGGAAAAATTCTCTCCTAATGATAAAAATTCATGAAACATACCAGATTCTTCAATTGGTTCTATACCATCTTCATGGGAGAGTGCGAAGAGTGAATGATCATCTGATGGGTGCCTCATGGATTCAAAAATATGGAAGTGAACGGTGCTATCTCCAAACTCCATGGTAACTGTCCCTTCATGGACATTGATAATGGTTTTGGCTGTCTTTAAGAATGTTCTCCCCAAAATTATGGGTGAGTGTGATGGGATCCTACCATCTTCCATATTCAACACATAAAAGTCAGTAGGGAATAAAAGATCTTTGACATTTACCAGGACATCCTACAGAACTCCTGCTGGGAAAACTGTTGATCTATTTGCAAGATAGACCACCACTCTTGTGGGCTTCCAGTCTCCCATCTGAAAAGAAGTATATACTGATTGAGGAAATACATTAATTGATTCACCTAAATCGCACAAAGAATTAGAGAAATTTAATTAACCAATGGTTCATTGGATAGAAAAATTCCCTAGATCTTGACATTTGGTTGGAAATTGTGGTATGATAAGTGCTGAGACGCTTCTTCCCAAATTGATCCTCTCATTCCCGTGAAGTCTCCTTTTCTTGGTGTAAAGATCCTTCAAAAACTTAGCATACTTTGGAATTTTTTTGAGTGCTTCAAGCAGAGGTATGTTGACTTCCACTTTCTGGAAGGTGTCCAGAATTTATTTTTACAGTGCCTCTTCTTGGAACCTCTTTGATTCAATCATCCTTGATGGAAATGGTGGTGGTATATCTTTATTCTCACTTTTTTGCCTTTGAAATGGTGTTTCATTTTTCCTTCTTCTTGTCCTATCATTATCATCCTCCTCTTTATTATCTTCTTTCCAATTCATTTTCATATAATTTTCATCATTTCTAACATCATTCTCACCCAGATCAGTTTTTCTTGTTTCAGGTTCAATGGTGGATGGTGGTTGGAGTTCTTTTCCACTTCTTGTAGTTATAATTCTAACATTATCTTTTGGGTTTGGGACTGTTTGGGAAGGGATTTTTGGTGGATTTTTGGTTAGAAAGTCCATGAGACATTCAAACTTATTGAAAAAATCTTTAACAGTGTCTTTCAGTCCTTCAAACTCAGATTTTATTGGTTTTGAATTGGAAGTTGTGAACTGGTGGATGGTTGCTCATAGGGAATTTGGAGATTGGTTGGTTTTTGGTAAGAAGTCTGGTTATAATATGGTTTTTGTTGAAATGGTGGTGGATTCTGGAATTGATTTTGGAATGGTGGTTGGTTTTGAAACTGGTTTTGGTATGGGGGTCTACCTTGATTTTTCTGATTTCCAAACCCATATTGGACTTGGTTAGGATCTCTCCATCCTTGATTTTGTTGGAACTGTCTTGGATGAAAGGCTGCTTCACATGTTTCCATTCCCTGTATTTTCAGAACATTGGTCAGTAAAATGATCAGGTGATGAGCATAAACCACATACCTTAGCTGGCGCTTGTCGGTCACTAACTTGATTCAAGGCCATCTGTCTCACCAAACTAGTAAGTAGTTCAATCTTAGTTTCTAATAAGGGTGATGTATGAGAAGTGCACACCTCATGAATACCTCTTGTTCCAATACCTCTTGTTCCAAATTGCTGCGAGTTTTGGGAAATCTTCTCAATCAAGCCCTTGGCTTCTTCTGGTGACTTGTCAATCCAGGCACCTCCAGATGAGGCATCAAGAAGGTTTCTATCATTGTCCAGTAGTCCTTGATAGTAGAAGACAAGAAAGTGGTGTTCCTCAATGTCTTGATGTGGACAACTAGCACATAGATTCTTAAATCACTCCCAGTACTCGTAAAGGGTTTCTCCAGATGATTGTCGTATGGCGTAGATTTCTTTCCGAATGGATGTGTTTCTAGAGGTGGGGAATAATCTTTGCATAAAACATCTTACCAGGTCATTCCAGTCATGTAAATCTCCTGGTTTTTGGCCGTACAACCATTCTTTAGCAGCTCCATCCAATGAAAACGGAAATGCCTTCCACTTTACCTGCTCCTCGGTAATTCCACGCAGTCTGAAAGTTGAGAAAACATGTGTGAACTCTTTAATGTGTTTTCTTGGATCTTCACCGGACAAACCATGAAACTTTGGAAGAAAAAGAATCATGTTAGGTTTCATTTCAAAATCATTTTGTTACACTTCCATGACAAGTTGATTGTTTTGATTAAGGAATTGTGGTGCACAGTGGTCTCTAAGTGTTTGGTTTTGATTTTCAGCCATGATGACATGCTCAGAGTGAACACTTGAAGTTTCAATTGAGTCGTCTAGGGGAACTTACACAAAATCAGATTCCAAATTAATGATTCTAATTCTATTCAATAGGGTTCTTTCAATCTCAGGATCTATGGGTAAAGGTTCAGTTTTTGAGGTTCGAGTCATGCAATATTGAAGAGAAAAGATGAAAAGATAGAAAAGAAAAGAAATGTTGGCGCTACCTCCCTGGAAATGGTTCCATGTTTTGACACGTACCTGTCATGGGGTGTGGAAAAAACAAATATAACCTATTTTAAAATGTATTATAGTGGATTACCAAGGTTGTCTCCAGAGAGGAGTGCATAACAATTAAGCTGTCATCTTAAAATAGAAAAAAGTGAAGTTGTTTTTAGAAATTATTTGATTTAGAAAATACAAGAAAGAAACTAAATAATGTAAAGTAATTAAGTGAAAGTTTTGAAACAAATTTCCAAATGATGTGATTTAAATCAGTGATATGAAATGGTGATCAGTTTAGGGTTGGTTTTCCAATTTTAATTCAATCATTGTTTATTTTACCCAATTTTCCTCTGCTAAATCGTTAAGAGTGAGAATCCACAAACGTTTCTTCTCACTCCCTTGGGAAAATAAAAATGTGAGAATAATCCTTAGTAAAACCTCATATTGGTCTACTCTCCTTCCAATGTGTAATAGAGTTGTAGAAAATACCCCCAATTGTCTTAGGCAATTCCCAATCAGGTCTTGTTTATCCCAACTAATCAAGAACATTCACTACTCCTCACACACATACCGGTGATCACCGAGTACTTCAACACTACGTCCTGGTATATTCCATCATTTATAAACTAGAACCTAGTGGAGGGAGATATTGATCATTGACCAAATATAAATGAAAAACAGAATCTAAAATCAGATACAATCGTGTATGATAATAAAACCTGTCATAGGAAATTGAAACTGATTCATAGAAGAGAAGAGGATTTTAAAACATTAGGATAAGGAACTCATGAAATACAACATGGAAAACCTCTCCTTCCCTAATCACACAGAAGATTACCCCACCATGGTAAGGGAAATTGTGACTAAGGGGAAAGAAGAACACATTACAAGAATAATAAGTATAAAATAATGAAAAGAAAGAATAGAAATTTGATCCTCCAGAATCTGTCCTCTAGAAGATTGCCTATGTTCTTCCCACCAGCCGAAATCACCTCATTCTAAGGTCGGCTGAAGGAGATATTCCATATTTAATGAAGTGGGGTCCATTCTGCCTGCCAAACTGATTTCTACACTTGATTGAATTTTCTGTACGATTGGGTTTAGAATTGGGTCTTGGTCCAGAAGGATCATTATAATCCCACAGGTATATGAATCCTACAAAAAAGATTCACTTCAATTGGACCCATATTATAAAAGTTATGACTGAAAAACAGAAGCTACATAAAACTGACAATTTTACAGAATTACCCCATCTTCACATTTAAGCCCAAAATACACCAAAAACACATAAATGATGCAAATACACTCACATTGAATAGTTGGTAGGGATTAAATCATTGAAAAACATATAAATAATAATGAAAATATTAACTTTATCACCAATCCCTTATAGGTAAAATACAATGTCTAGGGATAGTGGTGTGTCCTGCTTAGTAGATTTAGTCCCCATTAAGTACCTTGATATGTATTTCAAATGCACCTTGAGTTAAAGGGAATGATATTACATTTTTATGTTTCTTATATAATTCCATGACATATTTCTATTTATGATTACATAGATTGTGATCTTTATTTACTTGTTATTAATTTCTTATAAACATCCCTTATTTACTTCAATGAAACAATATTATTATATTTTACATTATGGGTTCTATTGTTAAATTTTATGATCATGTTTTCATACCCTTATTCTCATGATATGCTTATATATCTTCCACGTTTACCCTTACTGATTATATGACCTCACCCTTTCTTAGGTTTCCATTCCCTCAATTATATGACCTCACCCTTTCTAACCCTGACCTTCTTCCCCCTGTCCTCAAGCTCTGCTATGTCTGAAAGTCCCGGATCTAAACGAAGGGAACCCCAATATTTTGTTCTTGCTCTCAATGTTTTATGGAGCCTCTGATATTTTGAATATGACCTTGATTTCTCGGTTCAATCAGCGTCACCCCTCTGTTAATTCATTCGATCGGCATGTCTTCACGTCGTGGGATTTTCCGGAGCGAGCGACAATGAGTTTGATTGACAACAAGCATATCATGATATGATTGGTGTTGGAGGACGATTTAATCAGAGCCTGGTCCGGGGCTCCTCATAGATTCAACAGCACCCGATTCAACTTATTTCACTATTCTTATGACTTTCATATGCAATGTGATTCTCCAATAGTGGCACTTTGGGTGAGTTTTCTTAATCTTCCCCTTCCATTTCAAAATCCCTCGGTGATTCGAATGCTTGGTAATTTAGTGGGTATATACCTTTTTTCTGATATCTATACTGAGTCCCTTTGTCATACCATTAATCCTCATGTCTGTGTAGAAGTAGATGTGCCTAGGGTGCCTTTCGAGTATGTCTGGATTACAGTGGGTGAAGATTTTAGATGTAGACAACCGGTGGTCTATGAATCTTCGTCTGAGTTCCGTTTCGTATGTAAGAACTTGGGCCATTCAAAGGCAACTTGTCAATGAGGGGATATGACTCTCTCCATGGAGATTTCTACGGAATTTGTTAAGGGAACACAAGACCACACTGAGTCAGTTGTGCCTGAGTAGAATCCAATGGGTGAGGCTCCTAAGTGTACTGTTGCAAGGGGCATGCTGAGTGGATCAAGGGAGGTGAATCGTTTGGTGTCTGAAGTTTTTAATCACTTGCGAGTTGATTTTAGAGCTCCTCATATCTCTACACCTACTGTCTTGGGGCTTGATGGAGCTGGTGGGGAGGAGGAATGGTTTGGTAGTGCCATCAACCTGGTGGTTCCATAGCTGGTGGATGAGGGAGTTTCCAAGCTATCTGGGACGACTTCCTATACTGAGGCAGTGAGTTCAGGTGGCGGTAAGAGTGCCAAAGGTCAGGGTCATCCTTCTAATTAAATTCAGATGGGGAAGGAAATTGGTGGTCCCCATCCCTCTAAACAGACTTCACGGATTTAGAGGAGTTTCGATGAGGTGTCACCTACCAGGGATTTGGATCCCATCTCATCTAAGGGTCTCCAGGGGCTAAATCAGGACGGGGTTCTGAAGCAGGTAGATGAGGGTGCCCTTAGGCCTTCCAAATATGTCACACTTCCTATCAGTGAAAAGGTCTTGGAAAAGTCTGAAGAGAGTGCAGATGCAGTCCGGGGAAGCTCTAGAGAGGTTGATGGTATTGAGGTGGGAAATCAGTTTGATGTTCTGACATATGAGAATCCCGTTCAAAATGATGGAAATGACTTGGTCAGAATCTCCGCGGATGTGGAGACGTCTACTAAGAGAGAGTCCAGTGATGAACTCTCAAGTCACTTTTTAGGAAATAAAGAGGACGAGGCTCAAGGGATTAGGTACCCAAGTCCGGGGAGGAGTAAGAATAATAGGGGTAACCAGAAAGAGAAAAATGACTACTCATATTTACCTTTACCAATGGAGACTATATCGACAAAGAAGTCGAAGGGAAAGCATATGGATTGCGGCCCCCACCTCTCCATGGTGGCCTACCAGCAGCGGGAGGTGCCCGATACCCCTTTGGAGATAATTTTGTGCTCATAAGATGTTATACTAGAAATTTTCATGAAAATCAATTCCCCCAATGATGATGTAGAAAGAATGACGGAAAGGGCTCTTAAGGTGGCCACGAATGATGAGAAGGGAGCCTAGATCGACAAGCCAGACATGATCTTAGTTCGGGGTTTCAACAATGGAAAGATCAATGTTGAGGAGTATATTCATTCTTGGGAGAAGATGGCATTCTGGTTTGAAGACCTTCTGATGGAGAAACCAGACACCCAGGTAAACAATTTCTCATGGAATCTTTGTAGAGAGCTTAAACCTGGTAGGCTGCAATTTAACTTTATTGGCTTTGTAATATCCTTTAGTGCTTGACTTGGTTTCTCACTTTTTTCTTTAGAAGTTTTTGATAATAAAAAATTTTATTTTGAGTGAATTTTTAGTGAATACCTTGTTTCATTATAATCCTAGTACTTGGTTTCTTTAATAATTTTTTAGTTTTTTTATGAAACTTTCCTTTCATGGAAATAATATTTTTTATGGATATGTTTGGGCCTTGTTTAGGATTATCAGTGATATTAGTGTTTCTTCTAGTTGAGTTTTTAGTCTTTAGAATTTGTTTATGAAGGTTTTTTAGATGTTTTATAATGTAGTGGGGAGAAAAACCTAATCACTCTAATGATGGGTTTATTTTGGGATCCAACTTGGAGTCTTTTATGACAGCTTGTCTTGGTTCTTAGTGTGCCTAATTATTGATTATGTTCTTCAAGATTTTTTGGTAGATGAAATTAATTTTGGAGATAAATGTCATCTGATTTAGTTTATTTCATATGATTCACCTCATCCGAGGTCATGGTGTTCATTGGTTTTGTAGAATTTTATTTTGAGGGGGTGGAATTATTTCTTTACCATTGACCGATTGAACTGATCAGGGCATTCGTGGAAGAAAATGAATCATGATGTGGAGTATTAGAATAAACAAATATTTTTTACCTAATTATTTTTTCTATTTAATGGTTTCATTTATTATATATGAGTATCAGTCCTCTTTCCTTATAAATATTGATGTTTTGGGGTTTTTGTGTAGGGTTCACGATTATCCCGCATGGTTAGTATTAACCTTAGAATAACCATTCAAGTGACTTAAATTTTTAGTAGAACCATTTTAAATTTCTTTTTTGATCATTTCCCACACCATGTGGCTAAACCATATAGGTCCCAAGAGACCCCATTATAATTTTCATGATTTAGTAATCCATGTGGATAAATTGTAAATAATTCCAAGTATTTTAAAATAATGAGATTTTAAATCACCTCTCACTTGAATTTCAGAAAAATTATCCCCTCTTCTGCCCTATTAAAAACCCACATCTTGAAGAACCACTCCCCCTTCATTCCCCTCCCACTTATGGTTATTATTTGTGGTTTATTGGTGGTTTAGGTCCATATCCTTGAGGTAAAAAATGTTAATATCCTCCTCTCCTCTTTCAACTTGTTTTATATCTTCCACATTCCAAAGACATGCCTTTTCACCCAAGGACTTCATGTTGCTCAAACTTTCATTAGATTTTTAGGTTTCTATTGGGTACCATGGTTTTCATTTGAAACCTAAATGATATTTCCTAACAAGACACAATTAAGATATGAGTTTCATTCCATTTGAGGTATGTTTACCCTAATATTTTCCTCTAAATTTAATAACTAATATTTGTTTCCTATTTAAATTTAGGTCGTGGATATAAAATTGTAGTGTTTAATATATTTAAGAATTTTCGGCAAGAAGAATTGGTTGTCCACCTGTTTTTCCTATAATGTGATGGTTTATCCATTATTTTCAGTCATGGAAAATATGTTTATATTTAACTGCACACATGAGATATTTGATAAAATTTTTATATGTACTTTGTTAATGGTATTGGATATTTTAAGTAAGATTTTGGTCTTCAAAATGGTTTCTAATGGTTTCATAATATTTTTAGGTGTGCTCAATGTTCTTTTGAAACGAATCAAATTAATATAATTTTAAAGGATGATTGTGAGGATTGATCAGCAATTCAAAAGAAAATTTCCTAGAATAAAAACCATAGGAACATTCCCTTAAGGCATTATATTTTAAAAATCAAATTATCTATAAAATTGGATATTATTATCATATTGATAAGATAGAAGAATAAGGGGTTGTTTCCATGAATGGTGCTCATATGTGAGTATTTCATCTGGAAATGGGGATGACCTTGTTTTCTTAAGGTTAAAACTTTCTAATCAGTTCCTAATGGGTTTATTTGTAGAATCAGAAACAACCAATGATTCTATATCCATTTGAACCTACTTTCCCAAGGTAGGTTCTCATTACTTATATACTGATAAGGCTTAAGAATTTTCATTGGTCGAGAGGATGGGAGGTCAGGCTCATCACATATTTTTGGGGGGAATTATTGCCTACTCCAGGACTCTCTTATAGATTTAAGTTATGTTCAATAATCCTTATAAATTCACCAAGAATGAAAATGAGTTTTCCTTTAGATTTGGAAATTCATGATTGATATGTATGGGATTTAGAGAATCTTTTATATGTATTTTTGGTTCTTCATTGATGGATAATCATCCATTTGTATTAGATATTCTTATTCAATGGTATCTTTAAATACATTATATAGTAGTCTCTTGGCCATTATGATGACCATAATAGTTTTAAAGAGACTCAGTGGGGAATTTGAAGATTATTGTCCTTCATAAAGACATGGATTATTGCAGAGTTGGGATCGTACCCGCAGATGGGCTACCTATGTATCATCATTAAAAAAGGAATTAGAACCCATGTAGTTTGATATGAAGGATATAGTTTAATGTCATATTGGATGGAAAAATAATTAATGAATGATGGACTTGAATCTTGGAAAGGATTCATATTTACTCTACTTTTAAAGAAGAGATCAATGTCCACATAGTTCGGGTGAATAAATATAGGGTTTATGCATGGTTAATGACCAAAAAAGAGATGTTGTTATTACTTTTCCACTCTAAGCTCATGTGAGTCATGCTCGGGGTGAGAAATAAGAGGTATCAGTAAACCTAACGATTGTGCCACGAAAGATGTATTCACAAGAAATGATGTGGGGCTTACGTATGTATGACTTCTCAAGTAGATAAAGACCAAGACTTACATCATGAAAAAATCCAAGGATCAGGGTCCATAAAGTTATTTTTACTTTATGGAGATTTGGAGTTTTAACCCAAAGATTACAGCTGAGAAGGAGGCCCAAATTAAAAGGGACTCATGATTTGGTCTTATTCCTGAGAAGGAGGTCCTAATCAAAAGAAATTAATATCGGGACTTACTCCTGAGAAGGAGGCCTAAATTAAAAGGGGACATAGGATATGGGGCTTATTCTTGAGAAGGAGGCCCAATGTGAAAAGAAATTATTCATGGGGTTTACTCCTAAGAAGAAGCCCCAATGTTAAAGTAAATTATGACTAGGTCTTACTTCTGAGAAGGAGGCCCAGGTTAAGGGAACTTATGTCTGGGGCTTAATCCTGAGAAGGAGGCCCAGGTTGAAGGAAATTATGACTGGGGCTTACTCCTGATAAGTAGGCCCATGTTAAGGGAACTTATGAATGGGGATTACTCCTGAGAAGGAGGCCCAGGTTAATGGAAATTATGACTGGGGCTTACTCCTGAGAAGGAGGCCCAGGTTAAAGGAAATTATTACTCGGGCCTACTCCTAAGAAGGAGATCCAGGTTAAGGGAACTTATGACTGGGTCTTACTTCTGAGAAGGAGGCTTGGGTTAAGGGAACTTGGAGCTTACTCTTAAAGAGGATTCCTAAAATAAGGATCTAATCATCTTAAAATATGAGGTTATATGGAGGAAAACTATAACTGTAGTGTAAGACATAATGTTCTGAGAGAGGTTCTCGCAGAATTCCTTTTAGATAAGGAAGCCAACAAAGGAACTGTAACATAAATGGATTTAAAAAGGGGTTCACGGGCTAATATCATGAATAGGAGAGGTGAAAGGGAGAGAGCCACACAGAAGATATTTGAGTGCATGTCTTGGTCGTGCAAGTGTACTTTCATGGGATGGGTTGACTTGGGAGACGAATTATCTATAGGGAAATACTTGGGTGAGACTTAACTAAAGCCTTTGGTTTTATCCTAAGATGTTTCCAAAATGGCAGCGCATAAGTTTCATCTAAAGGGTAGGGCGGTGCGTAACAATTTCCATTTTTTAAGGGGGTCTGGACATTTAGTCGTGCAAGTTTTGATGAATTATAAACACTTAGGCCCTATTCTACTCCTTCAAGTCTTCCATTCTAGGTAAAAAGTTACCTAAGAAACATTCAAAAGAGTTGAGTTGAAGACTTGGGAGACCAGAGCATGAATTTGACTTCTGGAAAAAATCATCCTCGAAATGGGGGGCCCACATGGGATATTTATAGGCCACCATGAACCTTGGGTGAAATTTAAAATAGGGTGCACAAGTGAGATTCACGCCTAATAGGTTCCGCGCAAGTGACTTGTGTGGCGTGAAAAAAAACTAGTGCAAATTACTCTAAAAAGGGTTCCTATTTCAAGCCTTTGTCAAAAAAAATTATGTTCTTAAAAGGGTGACCCTCTTTGTGCTTAAGGTATCCCCCTTTACCATTCATTGGACTTTGTGATGAAAAAGTATCGTTAACAAAAGCCCCCCCCCCCCCTCAGAGTTGGATTCGAAAAGGAAAGAGGATCTAGCTCTGTGGTAAAGTCGGATGAATCAAGGGGCTGTGGCGCGCAAGTTCGGCATGTAGATGCTGGGGTGTGCAGGTATGGTGTGCAGGTGGTCTGGATCACCTATATATACAGGCTCAATTCCATGAAAACTCATTCAGCTTCTATAAAATTTATCTATCATCATGTAAGGTGCTCTTGTATTTGTCAAATCGCCCTTATGGATTGTTTCATGCTTCTGCAGAAGGTATTTGACTTGCGCGCCATGACTAGGGCATCAAAACTTGCGCGACTATTTTGACTTGCGTGCCATGTTAGGACTTGCGTGCCTTAATGCCTTTGCCATTTTTTTTATTTTCTTCATCAAAATTTCACAAAACAAAATTACATAAAAAGTTGATTGTTTGACCTTTATGTTGATTCAATGGATCCCATAAGAATTGGTTTAACTGATGAGTTGGCCAACAATATAATTGATGACATGATGAACATCGTCGGCCATGTATATTATGTTATTTACAACAACACTCTCCCAGATTTGTCGAAGTACTTGAAGAAATATCATGCCAATTTACCACAGATAATCTACTTGCCGTTGTATGGACATGGTCATCTGCATGGATTCAATGTTCCAGAGGCAAAGAATGATATCCCTCATTCCTGGTTTCAGACCTACATCAATTTCTCTTCGGCAAATGTCTCAGTTCCAGTGTCATTTTTCAATGTTGGGACAGTGGAGAAGGCATACATAATGCATAATAGCCCATGTGCTCTAGATCTGATGCCTCACACTCCTGAGCTACATATGCATTGTTATCCCTCCATTTTCTGAAATTCTTAGATGGACCAATCTAAGGGATGGAAGAAGAGTTAGTATTTCCTTCCTGGAGGAGACGTGAAGTTGACTTGGATGTGGGAATAGTGGGTGTGAGAAAACTTTGTAGAGTTTGTCAATGATCAGAAAGGAGCTTCAATATATGAAGCTATCTGAGCTGGGCAGACTTATGTCTTTATGAATGACAATTTCGTGACGGAGTTAATCAGCCATTGGATCCCATAAAAAATTCTTTCCATATGACTCATTGGGAAGTGGGCATCAGTTTGTGGGACGTCTATAAGATATTAGGGGCTCCAATTTTGGGAGATATTTATGATGAATTCATCCCCCCAAGGTGACCGGGAATGATTCAAAGAAGACTCCGGACTTGGCTCGAGAATTAATGAAAATTTTCTACAAGCTTAAGAATACCACCACCACGAAAACCCACTTCGGAAAAGATATCCATCTAGAGGAGTGGATGGAAATGTTTTTGAGTAAGAATAGAGAAAAGGTACCTTCATGCACTCATCCTACTAGTTTCCCTAGGGCATAAAAGTGGTGTGCTTTAGGCCCATTTTGGACAACTCTGGAAGTAGGAGAGTTTTATAAGTAGGGATATGAAGTGAACCAGAAAATTCTAGCGAAGACCCATATGGCAGGATTTTTCACCTTGCGGATGTGTTTTTACCTTTTACTATTTTGGGATCTGAAAGAAGGTGTGAGGTCAGGGACCTTTGTGGTTGCAGCCAAGCTGGCTGAATGGAATATGGTTGGGTTGGCCACCGCATTTTTTGAAAATATTCATATGAGCTTACTTCATGTTTATATGGGTAAGTCTCCTCTAATAGTAGTGGGACCATTCCATGTTATTTGGGGATAGATCGCCACCCACTTCAGAACATATGCTGTACAAAGTGGGGTACATGTTTTTGGAAGTTATTTCCATCCATATGTTTAGGAATTTTCTGGAATTTCTCCCTTATCCCTCAATGATTATGATATCAAAATAAGGCTGAGCTTGTTTAAAGAGGTTCACTTCTTTCATTATTGAAATCCTCCAACAGGGATATTTTTTGATAATGGAATATCCGTCCTGGAGTTAAGGGCATATATGCTGACACGTAGAGATGGTACACTGGCCATGAGGATTGATGGAGAAATTATATGTGAGTCCTATTCTCCATACAGATTTTCACAACAATTCAAATGTATACATAAAATTATCATATCCCCTTTGGTACATGTTAGGTTAGAGCAGCATATGATGGTTGCTCGTCAACTATGGTTGCTGGCATCTATGGAGAAGACTGGGGAAGTATTTGATCTACCAGTTGTTGTAGTGGCAAGTCGATTGACTACATGGTATGCTGAATGCTGGGTAACATCATACCCTGAAGGGGTACTGATTCAGCCGGTCCCTCGGTTGGGGATAAAGAATAGAACCAATAGGAAATAAGCTTTTCATTTGTAAGGTGACTCTTCATCACCTGGATCTATTTCACTAGATTCCTCACCTGAAGCTGATTCACCGGATTCCCAGGCTGGGGATGATGAGGCTCGAAATTCATCAAAGTGGCCTCGTTCCAGATATAATCCACTTTCCAGGGTCATGAGACCTACTCCATCAACTCCTGGTGAGTTACATCATTGAGGAAATTTATTCTCAATTATTTCAAAGAGCAAGAAGTTTCAATTTCTTATACTTTATCTGTGATTATAGGACCTAGGAATAAGTTGAAGTCCCAGATTATAGGACCCTCCTCATGGCATTCTGGTGCACATTCTGAATATTTATGCCCAGAGGCTATTCGGACATGGCAGAGTTTATATTTTGATACTAAAACTTCTTGGATGGACTTATGTGATCGGCTGCATATCCCTGGAGTGGGGAATCTCTGGGCTTCCTCTGACATTCTCTTTGAAGGAAACCCCAATAAAGTGAGGGATTACATAAAAGATCTATAAATGCTCATATCTTCCACTGATGAGTCAGTTCCTGTCACCAAGTGGGTGAAGGAAATAATGGATTGTGGTACCATTGAGGATATTGGTCTTTCACTAGATGATGAGTGGCGTGATTATGTGGCTCTTGAAGATGTAAGTTTCCTTTTTCTCATACTTCTATTTACTTTGAAATTTGAATTTAGTAAAAGCTTTGTCATTCAAGGAAATAATCTTCTTCATTCTACAGCTTTTAAGGGAAATAACCACTAATATCCCTTCTCCACAGTATAGCCCTGGTGGAACCGCTCTTGGAGCCACTGAATCTTCTCGTGAGCCGGGCGAAGTCTCTCAAGGATAACAAGTCATGAATGAGGAGTTATAAAGGGAATTATTGTCTTTGATCTCTATTTTCAAGATGATGACGCCAGTCCACCTATAAAGGCCAATATGGAAAGGCATCGAAGAAAGAAGACCACAATAAAATTCTTTATCAGTAGTGGTAAGTCTTTCTGGTAGTCATGAATCTTAACTTATGAAAAAATGTTTATCTTCTCAGTATTTCACGTGAATCTTTAGTTTCTCCTTTAAGGGAAAGGACTGACCATCCTTGGAGTACAATGTAGGGTGCTGTAGAATGGCCTCAAGTTCCTGCTGAAATAGCTGTTCCTGAAGAAATACTGAGAGAAGATGAGCCGATGTCTATTCCCAGCACTTCTCCTATTTCTTATGCCATGGGAAAAGAGAATTCTGGTAAATTAACAATAATTTATAGAACCTCAAATGATACAACAACCGACATCCATTTTATGATGTTTTAGGTTCAAAACATACACCAGAACATTTGTCCATCACCAAAGCTGACCCCACAACTATCATTGAAGAGGCTATCTGGGGTCAAAGATTATGAGATGAATGTCATGAAGAATACATGACAAGTGTTCCCACTTGTGCGACTAACCTGGGATCTAGGACATCATTGGATAAAATTATGAAACACGACATGCCCTTTGAAGAAATTTTAAAACATGTTAATTTACCACCAAATTTAAATGATTTTGGAGATATAGTTATAGAATAAACTGTATGTGAGTTTCATCATTTGTCCTATTAATATTCTTAGGATTACACTTATAACCATGTTTGGTTAAAAAATGTACAGTTCCATCTAAAGAAACTACTGAACCAAAAATGCTTGAAAGGGGTGTGGACATTAATGTCAACACTGTTATTACAGAAAAACTAGATCAAGTGGAGTTTTTCATGGTATACCCTCCTGAAACCCATCCTAAAAATCCTTTTGAATCTAGGAAATATGGGTAGGAGCCTTCACATGTTTTTGATATAATGTTAGGTAAAAGATGATGATATTTTTGGTTTACTTAACCTGCAAGACAATCAATCAAATTTTACTGTCCTTTAAATCTAACCATACTTTCAATTGACGAAAGAGGGTTGTCAACATCAATGGCTAGATCTGGAGGTGAAGCCTCATCCTCATCCTAAATAGTATCATAAGTTGAAGTAACCTGGGTCAGGGAAGGAGTAGAACGTGTCACTTCCTTAATTGCATTAATCCCAGACTTTGTTCCTCCCTGTGATAGCGATGTCGAATCAGACCCAAAGGATCAAAAGGTGCTCCAATTCGCACATTGCAAGGCATAGAAAAATATATGGAATATAATATCAGAGGTGCCTCATAAAGAGATTCCTTCAAAAAATTCAAAGACTTTCATCCCTGTTCATCATGTTGGGAATTGGTGGGTTTGGATATCAAGAAATCCATGTCACAGTGAAACAAGTCATTCGAAGGAGGGAGCAAGAGAAAAGGTGTCATCAAGACCTGATCAGAGCTAGATTGCTGACCAGTATTAGTGAATTTCAGGATGTAGTGTCCCAAGATAAGGCTGATCATGCTACAAAGATGATGGATCTGAATCAATAGATTAAGGAGAATATTGTCCAGCAGTTGCGCCTACTGTAAGAGCTAGATTCTATTACTGGGGAGCTTGACCAGCTTCATAATTTTTTGGAAGAAGTCCAAGAGGATGGTATAAAATCCATCAAAGATTCCAAATAATCACTTCATCAAGCTAAATAGAGTGAAGCTGGTAGATTAAATGAACTTCAAGTGGCTGTTGGTGAAGCTCAGGATGCTGTGAAACAAATGATAACTCATGTTGAAAGTCTTCTGTATTTTCTGAAAAAAATAGAATAGACTCCAATATGTGGATATTCTTCTAATCGTGTTCATAAATGATAAATAGTTCATCTTCAATCATCTATACCTTAATTTTCTTGATAATTACTCTTGTTTTTACCTAAGACAATGGGTCTAGTAAACAGAGTCTGATTTTTTCTAGGCTTATATAAATAACCCCACATACATTGCATCTTTTAATTGCTCAATCTCGCCTAAATCATACAAAATATATATTTAGCAAGATGGGACTCAAATTTTTTTCAAAGTACCCTTTATAGGTTCCCAATTAAATGAGTACCATGTCTTTTGTTATCATCAATTTATGTTCATGCATGTTGGACTATAAAAAGGGTAATATTGAAGGTCAAATAACATTGACCAAATGGATGATATTGACTCAATTCATGATAATTTGTTTAGAAACATATTACCATATTCAATTATGGAGGGGGAAAATTGTAAACCATGACTTGATAAAATTTGAATCTGGGGAATGGCATGGGAAAAGAGCTAAAAGGCATTAGAGGATGTCTTTTCTACGAATGAAGTTACCACTACTTGACAAACCTGTTATGGGGGATGAATTATACAGATCCAACTTGGTCATAAGATATATAGTCAAATTGTAGTATCCTTTGTCTGACAAGTCCATTATGTGGACAACATATGCAAGGCCACCTAAGGGCACGTGTTTCATAGTTGTGAAAAAGAACTCTCAGAAATTTGACTTTATATTGCTAAAATCCAAATAAAGTTTTATGGAGATTAAAATCTTACAAAGAATAGAGTCTAATTTATAGAGAATGTTACATGAATATGGAGAGGATATTTCCAATAAAATTTTTAAAATAATTGGAGGAATTTGACTTCTATGATAATCTGGCCCCAAACATAGGGAGAAAGGTATCTGTGGTTTTAAAATATATGACCACAACCAGATATAGAAACATTATACAACATATGGTCAAGTGGTCCATATTAATTTCATATTTCTATAAACATATGGAGAAGAAGGAAAATGTAAACCACAGACTTTAATACTTTCACATCATGAAAAAGATAATGGAAAAAATATGTTAACGATGGCCTTTTTTTAAAGATCCATACACATCACTATTAAGACCAATAGAGACAAAAGAGGCTTCTCCTAAGAATTAAGTTACCATTACTTGAAAAAAACCATTATGGAGGTTTAATTATGCAGGTCCAACTAGGGCATAATCTACATAGTAAAATAGTAGCATCTTTTGGATGACAGTTCTGCTATGTAGACAACTTATGCAAGGCCACCTAAGGGCACGTGCTGCATATATAGTAAAGAAAAATAACTCCCAGGTATCATACATTTTTGACCAAGAGTCAAGAAAAGGGTTATGGAGACCATGAGTTTTATTTTTATAATGTTGTGGCTAGGTCCTGAATTGAGATTCTATGTGTCACTATGTATCTCATTATAATGAGAATGAAGCCACACTTAGTTCTTGAGATACAGTTTAACGTCATGCAGGACGAGAGCATGGAAGATCTTAGTTTAGGGTTGTAGATTTTGGACCATAGTGAGGGAGACACATTTTGAATCTGTTATAAACCTGATGTGAATAAAGACCAGGGTGTTCCATATCACACCATGTGCTCCTAGGGGGACTTTTCGGCCAAGGGTCTAAAAGTTTAGTTTGGGGTTAGGCTCAAAGGCTCGGTACTAGAGTCAAGGAATTCTTGATAATTCCTACGTATCTCATAAGGATGAGAATCAAGATATATGTAGTTCTTGAAATACTCTTTGTACAGATTTGGTTTGTACATATTAGGGGTAAATAGGACTGTATTGCAATTATGGCTGGACCCAAGATTAAAGACTTGGGTTTCACTACGTATCTCATAAGGATAAGAATCAATACAAATGTAGTTTATGAAACATGAAGAGGTTTGAGACTATGTCAATGATGATTCCTCTCGAGTGTGGGTATCATGGATTATTGCAGTTCATTTTTCATATAGGACAAAATTGCAAATAGTTTAAGGTCATATGCATGGACTAGTGCTATGCATTTTAGTGTCTTGCAGCAAGGAAAATGAGGGATTGTATAGTTTAACGTCATATAGATAGGATGATGGGACTTACATAGTTTAATGTCATGTAGTACGAAATTGAGCCGATATGAATAAGACGGTTGACGGGGGATTCACATATCAACATCTTATGGGATGGAGGTGAATTGATTAAAGAAAATGTTTCGAGCTTGAACCTTATGAGGTTGCCTACGTACATAGACTAGGAGGCAAGGATCAAATATGTGTAGTTAAATTGAGAGGGATTCGGTGATCGTGGTGTACTTGAGGACAAATACCTGAAGATGATGATGGTTCTTAAGCGTGGTTAGCGGCCCAAACAAAATTTCATGGTCAAAGCTCACTATAAGGTCATGCGAGTCATGATCGATGTGAGAAACAAGAGGCAGAAATAGACTTGACTATAGTGTCATAAAAGATGTGACCATGAAGGATGGTTTGGGGATTATGCATGGTTAGCTACCTAGAGAACTCATGGAAACAAAGTCCTAAAGACAATTGCACATACGACGATCACAGTTTAATTTCATGTGTCACAGACATGAGGTGCTTGGCAGTTTAATGTCATGTAACTCGGACGATGCACTGTTTAACATCATGTAACAAAATAGAGGGGACACAGTTTAACGTCATGTTGGAAGATAGAAGGGCTATGTAGTTTAATGTACTACAGTAGGGACATTAGGTTTATTTTTGTTACAAAAAAATACTTCTTCAATAATCTTTCATTGGTTGGAGTTGTAATGAGTTATCCATCCATTGAGATTAAAGTATAAGCTCCATTGGAATAGACCTTATATATTGAGTAAGGTCCTTCCCACTTTTGCTCATGCTTTGGAGGCTTCTTTCCCAGTATCATTGGTGTTCTGAGGACCAATACCAATTCTCCTTGAATTAATGAATGAAGAAAAACTTTATTATTGAAAGCATGTGATATTCGATTCTGATAGACTTCTAAATAGTTGTGTGTGCAAAATATTTTTTCATCTAGTAATTCCAATTCATCCAATCGATTTAGAGATTGTTCCTCTATGGATAAATAATAAAAAATGGTGACTCTAATTGAAGGTAATTGGACCTCAATAGGAAATACTGCTTCTATTCCATATACCAATGAATATGGAGTTGATCGTGTAACAGTGCGGGTCGTAATCCGATAAGCCCATAGAGCATGAAAAAGTTTATCTAGCCATTACTTCTTATCTTTATCCACCATCTTTTGAAGTATGTTTTAAAGAGTCATATTGAAATCCTCTACCTGACCATTGTCCGCTGCATGATACTGAGATGAATGGTTAGATCTGATATTGTATTCTTGATACAATTTTCTTACCTCAGATGAACAAAAGATAGTGCCATTATCCGTCAATATGGTATGAGGAACACCAAATCTGGTAATGATGTTGGACATAACAAAACTAACAATTATTTTAGAACCAACTTCTTAGATAGATATTTCCTCTTCCCATTTGGAAAGGAAGTCAGTAGCAGTAAGAATAAACTTAAACTGCTTAGCTGTAGTCAGAGGAAAAGGTCTACTACATCCATTCCCCATGTAGAAAATGGACAGGAGTATTTAGCCATATGAAGCAACTCTGGGGGTTGATGAATGAAGTTGGAACATACATGGAAAGAATGAAACTTATTAGTATAATCAAGACAATCTTTCATCATTGAAGTCCAGAAGTATCCAAGCCTTCGAATTTGACAAGAAAGTCTATGTCCAGACTAGTGGGCACCACAAACTCCTGCATGTACTTTATTCACGACAGCCATTGTCTATTCACCATCAATACATCCGAAGATAATTCCATCAAAAACCTATTTTTGGAGAATTATTTAGTGATCTGGACTATCATAAAGAATAAAATTGACTACGCTTCACCAGACTTGTTCTTTCCCAGCTCTATCAGGTTGGAGTGTTCCATTTTGAAGGTATTCACTGATAGGTGTCATCCATCCTGTATTATTACCATATGGTTCAAAAATGGGACTGATTTCATTTATTTCCTTGGTTATTATTTGAACATAAGGTGAGACTATACGATGATGGACAATACTGATGATTGTTTCATCCCGATTTGTATCTTTCAGGGCTCTGGCTACATTAGCCAGTGCATTATCTTGGGCATTTTGCAATCACGAGACATAAGAAAATGTCGGTTCGGAGGGAAATTCTGCCATTAACTCTCTGGCGTAATCACAAAAATGGATTAAATCTTCCTTTCTGATGCATAATCCACATTGATTTGTTTCATTACTAAATCTGAATCACCTTTTACCTTCAAGTGATTCACCTGTGCTCAAATCGCCAATTCCATGCCTGCAATGAGAGCTTGATATTCTGCTTAATTTTTTATACCACCTTCCAACAATAAGAAGGACTAGGGTAGAACTACCATTTTGGGGAAATAAGTATGATTCCTAACCCAACTTTGTTGAATTTAGGATCTTCTATTTTCTTCCCTGTTGGACTTATGAAGGAACCATCAATGTATATTTCCCATTTTTGAGGATTATCTTGAATAGAGAAGACTTCATCATCAGGAAGTTCAATATTTAAAGATGTATCTTCTATAGATGGGTGTTCAGCAAGGAAATTGGCCAAATATTGGCCCTTTATTGCCTTTTGAGACACATACTGGATATCAAACTACTGCAAAATAACTACCCACCTTTCCAGACATCCTATAAGCATTGGACGACTAAGGATAAATTTTAGAGGGTTATTGTGAGATACCAATTGGACCTTATTATGTTGCAGTTAGTGTCTCAATTTTTGAACTAGAAAGATTAATTATATGTAGCACTTTTCAGTACTTGAATATCAATTTTATTCCTCTAACATAGTCCAACTAAAATAGTAAAGGTATTTTTCATTCCTAGCATCATTCTTTTGGGTACGAAAGGCACCCAATGATCGCTCTAATGCTGTCACATAGAGAATAAGTGGTCTACCTACAACAGGTTTCATTAATACCAGTGGAATGAAGAGATATTTCTTGAGGTTATCGAATTCTTCTTAACATTCTTCAATCCACTAGTAGGTGACTCCCTTCTTCATTAATCTTGTGAAGGGTAAACACTTGTCTGTTAAATTGGCAATGAAACACCAAATATAGGCCAAGTTTCCTTGAAATCCTCTTGATTCCTTCAAATTTCTAGGAGGTGACATGTTAAGGATTGATTTTGTCTTCTCAGAATCAACTTCGATACCATGATGGCGTACAAAATAGAAAATAAATTTTCTTGAGGTTACCCTAAAAGAACATTTCAAGGGTTTCATCTTCAAATTGTGTTGTAGAAGTTTATTGAATAGGATTTCCAGATCGACCAAGTGATCAAAATGTTTTTTGTATTTAACCACCAAATCATCCACATTACATTCAACAAATTTTCCTAAAAAGGGTTTGAAGATATGGTGCATGGAACATTGATACGTTGCACCTTCATTCTTTAGTCCAAAGGGCATTACACGATAGAAAAACACACATTGAGGATCTTTGAAGGCTATATAATCCTCATATTCTAGGGCCATTTGTATTTCATTATACCCAGAGTAACCATACATGAAAGAAAGAGCTTCATAGCCAGCTTTTGAATCAATTAAGAGTTCTAGGATCAGAACTGGAAAATAATCCTTGGGACAATGCCGATTAAGATCTCTGAAGTCAATGAAAACTCTAATTTTTCTATTATTCTTTTTCACTGGGAAAATATTATCCAGAAATTTTGGATATTTAACTTCTCTGAAAAAGTTATCCTTGATAATCTTATCAACTTCAGCTTCAATTTTTGTGGCATAAGTTGGGTGTGTTCTTCTTGCTGCTTGCTTGAATCCTCGATGTTCTTCTGGAAAACCCTAAATGTAGAGTGGAAACATCAGGATCAAGACATGGAATTTCTGAATAATTCAAAGAAAATACATCTCAAATTTTTCTTTAGAAATTAAATATACATTTCTTGATCTTCAAGAGTCATAGCTACACTAATTAATGTGGGGCGTGGTTCTTCTTTTGTACCCATATTTACCTCCCTGATTTCATCAACAGTGGTGGAGATACTCTCTTCAATTGCTGGAGGAGAATCCCTGAGATCTTCATCTTCTTCTTCAATATGTGTTAATTCTTTGGTTTCTACATGCATATTATATGAAGAAGACGAATTTCCATGGTCAGGGGAGAATTTAAAATTTGAATATCTTGAAGAAGAGACTACCATTTCTAACCCTATTAATGATAAAGGGTCTTCCTAGGGTGATAGAAATGAGATGATGGATTGAGATTCGACATCATTGTTTTTCTCTGATAGTTCTATATCTTTTTCTTGACCTGGTTGACGAATTATAGAATTTATGGATTTTAGCAGATGAAATGAAGTCATGTCCATTTAAGCTTTCATCACTACTTGGCAAATGAAAAATTTCTCTCATGCTGTATGGCTTGGTTTCCGTAACTGACATTATGGAAGATTCCATAAGAGTGTTTGGATTTAGGTCTCTCCTGTCAATTTGACTGATAGGAAACACATAATCTATACTCACATGTATGAATGGGTTTACTGGAATCTTTTCCAAACCATTTGGAGGATTAATTTTGGTGACCATTTTTGACATTGATTTTTCCTTTTCTTCCATTGATAAAATTCTACCTCAATGTATTGAGATTCACACATTTTTAATGGGGACTTGTCACCATACAATGTAATAATTTGACCATTGAAACAATATTTGAGACATTGATGATATGACGAAGGTATGGCCGCATGTTGATGTAGCCAAGGTCTTCCAAGAAAAATGTTGAAGGCGATGTCCATACGAACAACCATGAAATCTGAATTAGACACAAGATCTCCAAAATGAATTCTGAGTGTTTTTTATCCCAGAGGTTCTTGTTCATTCTTATCTTATCTCTGCAACATTAATGTAGAAGGAGATAAATCAGATTTGGTGAGAGCCAATCGATGAAGTGTACGAATAGGAATGAGATTGAGTCTCGATCCATTATCAATGAAATCTCTTCAAATATCTATATCATTTACTTTTCTAGATAGATAAAAAGGTCTGATATGTCTATGTACAACATCATATTCATCCTCATTGGTAAAATATATCACTACATGGAATTCTGTAGGATCATTCTCTATATGGTAGACCTCAGCTGCAACAATTTCAGTTTCGAATTTTTGAGGACTTAACAAAACCTCAATAAGAACATCCGAAAGATCTTTTGATAGATTCAAGGCATACAGAATTGATAACGTTGCTGGTAATTGGTCTAAATGTTTCATGACATCATAATTTTGGTCCAAAGGTCTTCTTTTCCCATCATGATAATTTGGTTTTGCAGGGGCCTTGGAAGTTTATGTTTTGGTAGTAGATGCATCCTGTATCAGGGTAGGAATTGGAAACACTCTTGGAATTGGTAGATTAGACCGACTAGGACTATTTATTTGTTAAGATGAATAAGGTGTAACCTCTAACCTGTCCTCCAGGATAACTGTGTTTGGACCGAATCTACCATGTGTGGAAGAACTTTCTTGTTCTTGGATAGCCCGTTGAAGTGATTTTCCATGAGTTTATGCCGCATATATAGTTCTAGCAGGGGTAGGATTGATATAGTGTCTTCTAGAATATCCATGTCTTCCCCTGTATCCTAGACCTATGTCTCTTCCTCTAATTCCTCTTTTAGATATAGGGAACTTAGGCTCATCATGATCGAAACTGCCATTGGCATAGGGATCCGTTAAATGAATCATGTTAACAGAACCAAAGATCAATTCTTCATCTGATGAAGATTCTACCTGATGAACCAGTTCAAGATGTTACATTGGGGGGGGGGGCATTTCTTGTACTTTTAAAGAAGTTGGTGAAAAATATGCCAGAGTAAAAGACAACTTGGGCTTTAACACGAGCTCATCTTCTTCTGAATACTCTTCTTTCTTCAAATTATGCCTCTTCTTTGAGGATTTTCCTTCTGATGAAGGGAGTTTTTCTATGGAATAAATAGTAGATGACACAATTGGCTGATTCAATTGAATTTGTAAAATGGCATGAGTTCAGTTGATCATTTTATTGACCATCCAATCATCATATATTTGCGCATTTTTTATTTTGATTGTGTGCCACTCGCCTTCTTCCTCTAGATCAGTAGCAGAAACACGTGCTACCTGGGTTGAAGAACCTTTCAGTTTTACTTGTCTAGAGTCCACCATCTTTTTCATGAGGTCTTTGAATACAAAACACTCTTGAATGGGATGTCCCAATATCTAATGAAGTGGGAAATAGTTGGGGATGCCTTCATGTCCTTCATTGTTTGGCATTTTAGGCCTTGGAACCTGAACCAGATTGTTTTCCAGAGCCGAGATGAAGTAACCCGGAACTCATTCATTCCGGAAGGAATAAACTTTTTTGTTTAAATCCTCAAACTATTACTGCCTTTGATCTCTTTGATCATCTTGACTAGGTGATCATGGTTGTTGATGCTCAGGAGGTGGATCCCTTTGATATGATGAAGGAATTGATGTAAAAGTAGGTACAGGTGCTTGTATATGTGTAACTGTAGAAGCTTCTTCCTTTCCTATTATCCTTCCTTGAACTAATGGAATTAAATGAGTTTTAGCCTTAGTTTTTATAAGAGAGACTCCTATCTACTGAGCGATTTATGTAAGGTCTCAAAACCCTCCTGTGTATTTCACAAAGATCAATGGTGTGTGTAATTCATCATGCAAATTTTCCACATAGATTAGCTCCAATTATTCATGAGGGAGTGCTAAAATTAATGTATATGTTAATCCCTTCCAGTGAGAAATGAAACCTAAAACTCTTTCATTTTCCCTTTGATTACAATTGTTATGATAAAAAACTAACGTCTTTGGTAATGTTGAGTTAAATTGAAGAATGAATTATTGACGAAGATCTTTCCACCTAGTAATTGACCGATATTGAAAACTTGTATACCAGACAAAAGCAGGTCCTTATAATGACTACACAAAACACCGGATCCTAAATGATTATTGTAGTTGAGGAGTTCACATCATAGGATCACAAAGAGAAACAAAATGTGTTAAGTGTTGTTCTGGATCTCCCGAACCAAAAAAATTCGGAATATGGTACTCGCAAAATTTGATGGTGGAGGAATTGCATCCACCCATTCAGGGTAAGCTCTATTCTCTGGTTGAAATGGTGCACGTCATTTATCCATAGCTTCCAACCAAGCTGTTAATGACTCAATGGTAGTAATTAATGTTTGAGAAACATCTGTTTGAGCTGGATTCTATGCAGGTGCAATAACTAGAGTTTGGACTGGTGTGGCGACCGGTACTGTCACTAATGGTAATATTGCTGGTTGCTGTCATGTATGACCCATAGGATTGGACCTGTAAGGGTGTACTTATAAAGGGGAATATTCTTGATCCACTCCAATAGTTGCAACAAATTACATTGATTGATTAACTTCAGCAGGCTTAGGATGAAGACTACCTTGAAGTAGTTCTTCATTTAACCTCTTTAACTCCTTCATTTATTTTTCATGATGTGTGAACCATTCCTCTAATGAGAGTGATTGGCCTTCTCTATAGTAATGGTGGAATGTAACCTGACTTTTTCCTTTCCCCTTGTTGGATGACTTTTGAAGAGGGGGAAGTTGGCTATTTGTAGGCATACCTAGATTCTGGGTAAGCCTTTGATTTCAGGTACTCACACCTCCTTCATTTGATTCTGTGTATACAACCTATTGAATAAGACATTCTTCATTTGATTCCTCTGAGTGAACCTCACATTATAGGGGATCAATGAAAATGACATTGATGACATTTATCGATGCATAACGAATTATATCCCTTATGTCAATATTTCTCTGATATTATCCTCTTCCATGTTCTTTTTGAGACATTTCCTTTTGTTTGGTTGATCCCTCGGGAATTTCTTAATGAACCATAATTTAGAGGGATTTTCCTGATAATTCTTCTCTTCATTCCTCTTGTATCTTCTTCCCTAATTGAGAGAAGACTGACTTTCGCTGAGGAAGAGATTGAGAATTTGAAAAGGTCCCCAGTGCAGTGGACTGGGGCTGTTGTTGTTTTCCCTACTTAACTCCTCGATTCTCAACTGTTTATCTCAAGGGATGGATTAAAAAAGTCCCCATCCTGGCAAGATGAGGTGGATATTGAGGCGCTACATCTAAAATTTTCTTAAAATCTCTACTGATTTTGTGGATTTTAATCAAAAAAATTGGCTGGATACATCATCCAACATCCACTCAAATCGGCTGGCTCAAATGACCTTTGGATTATTTCTGAAACCTATGTCACCTGATGATTCGCATTCACTAAACACGAAGCCTATTAGATATTATAATTTGCTTGACTCAAGAGTAATTTAACAACTTGTTCCCAATATGCTTGACTTTGGGAAGCACTATTAGAGGCCAGTTCTTGAGAAAGCTTTTGATTACACACAAAACCAGTTAGATGTGGCCAGCCATGGGCAATAACATTGTATGAGACCACTTTTGGTGGGATTTGTTGAATGGAGAGCACAGTGTAATGAAAAGCTCCATGAACACCCCATCCTCTAATATGAATACCAGAAGGGGAATTGGTAATTAACTGGTGCAACCTTCTTAATGCACCAAGGCATACGTGCTGAAGGGTTCTCTGCTGCTTTTAAACCTTTGGATATCAGGAAACTGAGAGAGATGCAAAGTAAATTTTGCGTTGCAACCCTTATATTACCTTAAAATGATTTTTATATTCATCATAATGTAATATTTTTTCTTTTAAGTGACAAAGATTTTTACACATGTTGAGACGAATATCGTGAATACAATCTTCTGTCAACGTCTCTAGAATATCATACTAAGAGTTACCCAAAGGCCAAAATATGACTATTATTTCACCTTTCACCAATTTTTTATCATATTCAGCACTTCCACTTTTACATTTGATGAATATAATTCTACCTGATTGGACCAAAGTTGGTTCTTCGTTGTTTCTTCATCAGATTCAACAAGATTGGTAGAGAATTCATTTGTCAAATTAGAAGATGAATGACCTAGGGTTGGTTTAGAGAATGACGTACACCCTGGGATATCTTATGATTGAGAAAGTATTTCACCCTCTAGCGGTAAGGCATCAGACATGACTGGCTTTGAATTTTCATGTGCCTCATGATAAGAGGGCATTCTCGTTACTACATTGTCCATTGAAGAATTTTCCAGGAAATGCGAATCACTACTGCAGAGAGGACTTTCGCAGAAAAATTCATCATCATGGGGAGGACCACCATGGTGGGTTATAGAAAATGACGAAAACTTTTTCTCCTTGGTCTTCTGGCCACATAGAGGGTTATCATGGCTATCATCTGAAGATGATGCTTTGAGATTGACTGAATTGTCATGAATCAAGTCTCCATGAGAAAGTGTCTGATTAAGACCTTTGGGATTATTGTTGTTATTTCCAAAATTTGGAAATGAAAGAGTAGAATCTTGTGCTACAAAAGATAATTGTATGTGGGCTTCAAGAACTCCAGCATTGAGAAAGGCCTTATTTCAGATTGGATCTTGATTTTTTAACTACGCTGGATGGGTATTTTTCTTGGATGCCTTCTTACTCACTTTTGTAACCACTTGTTGACGAAATGAGATTTTATGGGTATGTGTATGTTCCTGATCATGAGAAATGTTCAAGTTAGTCTGACTATCTCTAGTTAAATTAGGTATATGTGCCCGACTTGATTGTCCATGTGACATGGGGGAGTATGCTTCATGACCCTCTTGGACTAGAACCGAGGTGTGTATCTTCTCTAGGGTGACATGTTGATGAGTCACTCCACTGATATGGATATATTTATGTTTCTTTCCATGTGATGTCACTGAATTTGTTATAATATTCTGACATGTATCCAGAATATGGGCAGGGATTTGCTTCTGATCTTTCACCATTGTCAGAATGTTCTTGGTGACTTCAGCTACCATAAAGGGAATATAAGTCCATTCCGTGTTTGGAGTAGGTTTGTGTTCTTGCTCCTTTCCTCCTTTTTCTCTCAGTGAATTCTGAAAGTACTCATGTGTGGGGAAATAGAGTCGTGTCTTCCTCCTATTTGTCATTGGAGCTTTCCGATTGACATCTCTGGGTTCTACCAAATGAGACTGTTGTTTAGCTTGATGAATTTTATGTGTATGTGCTTGCTAATTGATCTCCACTGAATATGATTGATGAAATTCCTTCAATACTGGCATACGAGAATGCTGGAATAATTGATGAGTGTAGGCATGCGTATGTGTCTATTTACATGTGGTCATCACATTTGGTTGGAGGATTTATTTAGAAGCATTCAGAAAAGATTACTGACTGGCTGATGATTTATAAACAGGTGTATGTGCCTGCCTATAGTACTCCTCCAGAATTTCCGGACGTGATTGGTGTGTTACTGCCAAATGAGTCTGTTGGGCAGTGAAATTGGGATGGATGGGTGTATAGGCCCGTTTGTTGTTTCCATCAAGTTAGGATGATTGACTTCTTAGGAGGGGGAAGAAGTAAGAACCTGATCCCTGTTGGTGGATTTTTGCCTCTAATGGTTCATCTTATAAGCTTGGTTCTGAGTAACCTAAGCCGAACGCCTAGAGGCGATACCCCCATCAAGTTGAGGGTGAACTACAACACGAGTCTGGCAGCGATTGTTGGTGGTAGTCCCCTGGAAGGACTCTTGTCTTTTTGAACTGAGGCCCTCAATGACCTATTTATTCACCTCCCTGTAATATGGTAGTGAATAGTTGTTGCGTTCCGGGGATAAGGACCCAAAAAGGTTGGAGATGGTGGTTGGCACCACTTGTTTCTTGACCACTGGTCATCGCTGTCAGCACAACTAGGGTGAGTTGTTAACTTGGAGGGCTTGTCAAGTGGCCTCCAGAGTTGGGATGGTACAATGTTGAAGGTATTCCCTCAGTAATTCAGTCGATACCCAGCGCTGAAGATGTTGAGTAAGTGATGTCGTCCTCAGAGAGGATGAGGATCCAACGGGAGTAGCGGCCGAGGAATTCACAAGTGTGAACCTTAATGAATCCATTTTGTGTTCCAGAGAGATATTCAAAAAGAGTGACTATTGGATATAGCAGACATAATCCAGATAAGTCTGGCCAGACAATATCTTTTGGATGAGCACACATGTTATTGATTTCTTTGTTGTCCCTCATATTGAGTTTAATATGGGCCTAACAAATAAGTAAAACATCATTTAACTTCGTTAAGGATTCACATCAGGTTCACCATTTTTTTGTTTCTTCTGGAAATGGGGATGAACTTTTTTGCTTAAGGTTAAAACATTCCAATCGGTTCCTAACAGGTTTATTCATAGAACCGAAAATACCCAATGATTCTATATCCATTGGAACATACTTTCTAAAGGTAGGTGCTCATTAGTTATAGACTGAGGAGTCTTAAGAATTTTCATTGGTCGAGAGGATGGGAGGTCAGGATCATCACACCTTTTTGGGGGGAATTATTTACTACTCTAGGACTCTCTTAAAGATTTAAGTTATGTTCCATAATCCTTATTAATTCACCAATCATGAAAATGAGTTTTCCTATAGATTTGGAAATCGATTATTGATATGTATGGGATTTAGAGAATCTTTTATATGTATTTGAGGTTATTGATTGATGGAGAATCATCTGTATTTATTAGAGATTATTAGTTAATGGTATCTTTCAATAAATTATATAGAATTCTTTTGGTCATTATTAGGACCATACTAGTTTTAAAGCCACTCAGTGGGGCACTTGAATTTTATTGTCCATTAGAAAGACCGGAATTATTTCAAAGTTGGGATCATACCTACAGATGGGCTACCTACGTATCCTCGTTAAAAAAAGGAATCATAACCCACATATTTCGATAGGAAGGATATATCTTAACAACATATGGTATAGGAAAATAATTAATGAATGATGGGATTGATCCTTGGAAATTCTTCCTACGTACTCTACTTTTAAGGCAGATATCAGAGTACATGTATTTAGGGGGAAGAAAAATGGGGATTCTGCATGGTTAATAACCCAAAAAGAGATGTCGTGATTACTTTTACACTCTAAGATCACGTGATTCATGCTCAGTGTGAGAAACAAGAGGTATCATTAAACCTGATGATTGTTCCAAGAAAGATGCAGTCATAAGAAATGATGTGGGACTTACGTATGTATGACTGCCTAAGTAGATGAAGGCCAAGACTTACATCAGGAAATAATCCCAGGAGAAGGGTCAATAAAGGTATTTGTACTTTATGAAGATTTGGAGTTTTAACCTGTAGCTTACTCCTGAGAAGGAGCCCCAAATTAAAAGGGAATTATGATTGGGGATTATTCGTGATAAGGAGGACCAAATCAAAAGAAATTAAGATCATGGATTACTCCGGAGAAGGAGGCCCAATGTTAAAGGAAATTATGCCTGGGGTTTACTCCTAAGAAGGAGGCCCAATGTTAAAGTAAATTATGACTGGGTCTTACTCCTGAGAAGGAGGCCCAGGTTAAGGGAACTTATGACTGCAGCTTACTCTTGAAAAGGAGGAACAGGTTAAAGGAAATTATGACCAGGGATTACTCTTGAGATGGAGGCCTAGGTTAAGGGAACTTATGACTGGGGATTACTTATAAGGAGGACCAAGTTAATGGAAATTATGACTAGGGATTACTCCTCACAATAAGGCCGAGGTTAAAGGAAATTATGACTGGGTATTATTCCTGAGAAGGAGGCCCAGGTTGAGGGAACTTATGACTAGGGCTTACTGCTGAGAAGGAGGCCCAAGTTAAGGGAACATGGGGTTTACTCATGAAGAGGATGCCCAAACTAAGGATATTCTCATTGTAAAGGATGAGGTTATATAGAGGAAACCTCTAACCATAGTGTAATTCATGAGTTCTTGAGAGAGGTTCTCACAGTATTCTTTTTAGATAAAGAAGCCAACAAAGGAACCATGCCATAAAGGGCTTTGAAAAGGGGTTCGAGGGCTAATATCTTGAAGAGGAGAGGTGAATGGGATAGAGGAACACAAATTAATGTGGCATTCATGTCTTGGCCACACCAGTGTACTTGTGCTGCATGGGTTCACCTAGACGATGAAGAATCTCTAGGGTAATACTTGGGTGTGGGACATAACTCAATCCTTTAGTATTATCATAAGATGTTTCCAAAAGGGTGGCGCGTAATTTTCATCGAAAGGGTAGGACGGTGCACAAGTGTTTCTATTTTTTAAGGAGGTCTGGACACTTTTTCGTGAAAGTACTGAATTCTAAACACTTAGGCCCTATTCTACTCATTCAAGTCATCCATTCTAGGGAAAAAGTTACCTTAGAAACTTTTGGAAGAGTTGAGTTGAAGATATGGGAGACCAGAGCTTGAATTTGACTTCTAGAAAAAATCATCCTAGAAATGGGGGGCCCATAGGGGCTATTTATAGGCCACCATGAACCTTGGGCAAAATTTCAAATAGGGCACACAAGTGAGATGCGTGACCCATAGGTTCCATGAATGTGACTTGCGCGTTGTGCAAGGAACTTGTAGGGATTACTGCAAAAAGGGTTCCTAGTTCATGCCTTTATCAAAAAAAAATTATGTTCGTCAAAGGGTGAACCTCTTTGTGCATAAGGTATTCCCCTTTTCCATTCATTGGACTCTATGATGAAAAAGGAGCGTCAATAGTGAGGCTATGTTTGTATTCACTTCTTCTTGGGATTTGATATGTATGTGTATTTATATTTATATCATTTCATGGTATTATTGAAATTATTTACATAAATTTTAAATATATTAAATTTGAAAAAGAGTATCTAGTTGAACTTATATATTAATATACTATACTAGATTAAAATAGCAGTTTGTCCAATAACCCTTAGTATGGATACATCCTACTATTGTAATTTCACCTTGGTTAGTGTAACAAACTGACACCTCTTGACTAGATCCGATGTATTAATTATTATATTGTCACGGTTAAAAGGAAATAAATCCAGAAGGAACAATTTTTTTAGTAGTATTAAAGAAACTAGATACATAGATATAACTCAAATTACATTGGAAAAGGTTACAAAATATAATAAATAACATAAACTTACAACTGAATTCCAAAGAACTCAATAAATGATCACCTCTTCATCACCTGTTTAAAGTAAACAATGAAAGGGGTGAGCTCAAATGCTTAGTAATCATTAAAAATAGTGGAATAATGAATCAAAAATAACTGGATTGTAAACAATTTGACATAATCAATATGGCATGGTGAATAAATGAAAAACTCACGCCATTAATAAACTGAGAATGAAACTGCATCCATAGAATTTTTTATAGTGAAAACCTCATGGATAGTAATAACTGATAATGAATATAGAGAATTATAATTAATTTTACATCATGTATCTGGACCATGATATCATAATACCTTAAAAATGGTTTAGTTCTATGGGTAGGAACCCATATGAATTTTGGAAACAAACTCGAAGGGTTTGTCACCAACTGATTTGTCTCATGAACCAACCGATGCATCGAGGGTCTGTAGCGCACCCCACCCACCTCTACATGACCAAATAATTCTTTATACATTCATCCAACATAAGTGAAATATTCCTTTACATTTTTTGTATAGAATAGATGATACAGATTCATCAATATTTCCACAGTCAAAAAACATTCAAAATAAATACCGTATGTCAAATGGTATACATTTTAGATAATAATCATATCCATGATATGAGAATATGGAAATTTAAATGGAATATAATTTAAATTTAAAAGTTATCCCAAATGGGTAGTAGGTACACTCCATACTAAAGAGTATGTTCAGAATACTAAGTAATTCACAATGAAGTAAAAATAGAGGCATAGCAAGCTACCTTGTTGTAATCAATTGAGTCGTATGACCAAAAGTTAATAACCAAAAAATGAATCATAGAATAACATGAATATAAGTAGAATCAAGATAATATATTTCAAATGTATGTACTCCTATACCACATAGAATATACAAGCAGTGAACAATAGAAATCCCACAGAATTGAATGTGAGATGAGAAAACCCCTTACAAACATTTCGGCATGGTAACGAGTGTTCTTCCACGGGCTTAATGAGGGGTAAAGGTGTATCCCATTATTTATATATCATAAGGGTAGTATGAGGAAGATTATAAAATATACCCCATCATTAGGATTTAAAAATAAAAGAGAACATCATAGGGGAGATTGTTGAACAAAAGTGAGAGAGAGGATCTCTTACCTTAAGCTCAAAGTTGTTCTTGATAGTTCTTAATGACCAGAATATTAAAATTTAGATTTATTAATTAATAATTCCATAACCTCATTAACATTTAATTGATATGATATAACCTTATTATGTTCATTAATGTCTTTTTTGATGTGTTTAAGTGATTCAATTTTATTGTTTTTGAAGCAATTTCTTACTTGGTTTCATGGTTTGTTTATGTGTATTCATGAATGAAAGTTCATTATAAATGTGGATAAACATAAAAAAATCATTAATATATCATATTAATGACATTATAGAGATATAAATGATCTTATAATTATTCTGTTTATATACCATGGGGATTACTCATTCGATGATTTAATGTTAAACCCTTGGATTTGGCTTGGTGGTTTCATCCACAATGAACTTGTTTTGATTTATTATTCCATTTTATGAGTGTGGAAAGATTAAAGAACATTGAACATGATAAAATAAATATATTATGATCTTTTTCAGACATTGAAAATGTATCAAGACCAATCATGAAGATAGTAATGAAAATTCAAAACTCATCTTCCTTGAGTGTGATAAATTAACACATCTCGGACAGTGACTGAATTTATATTATAAAAGGAGAGGGAAAAGGGAGATTATAATTAAATATTACATTAGCATAATGAAAATACCATAAATTCATGGTACTAGAATTATAATGTCATTTGGATGAGGTGAGGTGATAAGAAAGAACAAAACAATAGAACTTGTAACATGAATTGAAATAAAAGGGAAGAGAGGTTCACCTCTTGAGTACTTATCTTTGAGAAAATCCTTAAGACCTTTTATTTTTTTCCTTTTGATGATACCAGTAGGTATTGGACGTGGGGGAGGAGGTTAGGGAGATATTTGGGCAGAATGTAGGCATGTATTAAAGCTTGAGTTGTGTGGGAGGAAGAGGCGGTGAGGGGTGGTTTATATAGTGGTGGGGATGAGATTTTTCTTAATATTTTAATCAATAATTCATTATTTATTCCAAAGAAAATCAAGAGTGATCATTACATGAGATAGAGTAGTAATAAGATCATGCGAGTTTGATATTTCGGTTATTACAACACTCATGATGGTAGGAATAGTTAATTTAATTTATAATGTATCTATATGTTAAATTAATGTATTTTACTATTCCCAAAAAAAATCATGTATTTTAGATAAATACCAAAAAATAACCCTAACCATTTTTCAACGTGTAGAATCCGAAAATGAAATAATTTTTCAAAAATAATTTTCTAAATAATAATAATTTAATATTTAATTATAATCAATATTTAATCTAAATATATTAAAACTTAAAATATTCATCTTCATTTTTAAGGTGCATGTGACACCCTATGCTTCCACGGTACGTTTCCCTTTGAATAATGCAATGGCGTGCATTGTACGCAACTTCGAGATTCTAACACACCACAACCAATCAAACTAGCCGTCATGAATAGTAATAACTACATTTAGAAATTTTATAAATTTTATCATTCTAAATGGACTTCATTTTTGCATTCGTAATATCAAAATTAGCTTAGGGTGAAATTTTGGTACTTTCGGATAACATTCATATTTTGATGAATAGTGAAGAGTATTAAATTTTAATTAAAAACAAATTTTTAAATTGAAATAATTAATAGTGATAAATTATTAATTTGAGTGGTTTTAAATTATATTTTGAATATATTTTTACCATTTAATAAAATGGTGGTCATTGGATGTAATTTCACATTTAAACCAGACATAAACAAGTGTCAATATTTTGATAGTTATTATCTCTTAAAAACATGCTATTTGTTTTGACGACGGGAATTAATTTTTAAAATAATTAATTCAACTGATATCTTTTGAATTTGGTAAAATAGACATCATTTTTGAATTCATAATATCAAATATAGCTTAGGCCAAATTTTTGGTATTTTTCTGGAAACTTCCATTTTTTGATGAATAGTGAAACAGCTAAGTGGTAGTAAAAAAACCGAATTTTTCATAAAACATAATTTTACCGCTTATGTGAGTGGAATTTTGAAAATTCGAGAGACACGGTTCATATCAAGGAGTAAAATTTTGTTCAATGAGATGAAAATAATTTTTTATGAATAGTAACATTTAACTTTTATTTACCACGGTTAAAAGTAAATAGGGTAATTAAGGGTAAACATGATATTAATATTACCCTATCACATATCCAAATTCTATTGGAAAAGTGTATCTCGACCAAAACCAACTTTATGAGTAAAATATTATCATTTAGGTCCACTTGTATTAGATTTGGACATTTATTATTATTTAATTCAAAGAAGAGTTAAAAGATTTAATATCAAAGATTATTTACTAAAACATTTTTAATATAGGGTTATACATAAGATAAATTCGATTATACAAATTCATTAGAAATATAAAGAGATTTCTTACATAATGGTATTTTATTTATAATTTTTAGACATTAAATAATTTAATTTACTTATGACACAATGATGATGCAGTAATTACATAATTAATGAAATATTAAAATAATTGATATTATAAATATCAAAATAAATGTAATTTGATACTTTTTATGAATTCCACTAATTTTATAGGTTAATATGACATATTAGTATTGATTATATATATTTTTTTCGAGGTAATAATGTTTTTATGAATTTATCAAAAACAAAATACCCAATAGTGTCAAAATCTACATAAAATATTGTTTAAAACAAATATTATATTATTAATTTATATTAAATTACTAAAAATATAAGGTTCAGCGAAGAGACTTATATCATGATAGTTGTATCATTAATGGATAACTTGGGGGTTTCTTGGATGTATATAGTAAGTTTATTAACCATATAATATAAAAATACAAAGAGACATTGTAAAAGTGAAACTAATTAACTAAGAGTTAATACTTAAAGATAAGGTTAATATAATGACCCAAACCTCTCTAAATTCTATTGGTTGAGTGGTTTTCGACCCTTACCCTCCTGAATCTTTAAATATTCCACATTGGAGGCATTAGAAACCCAATATGAGTTTATTATAAAATAATATTTTTATCTTTTCCAAAGATGCCCCTCACCCATCTAATAAAAGGGCACTCCCCCTTCTCACTAATTCACACATTAAAAGCCTTTTGGCTCGGCCAAACCCTGCCCAAATACTCACTAAAATTCCCTAACTACAACCTAGAGGCCTTAGTGTTATCATAAAGCCAACCTAATGAGCACTTTTGATCAAATCAAACGGAAGAACTCGATGAAGATGTAATGTTTTCACCACCCTCTTTCAAGTTACTTTCTTCTTCAACTTCTTGTTTCATTGTTATTTATATTCTAAAATAATAACTACATTATCCTCTATATTCTTTGATATTATTATAAATAAGTTACAACAACATTAAGTATTCTATCCATCCTTTGAATGGCATGTCACCATACGTGCGTACGTATGGCTTACTGTCTCCACGTCGTGGTGTAATTGTCATTCAATAAATTATTATTTGGATGGGTATAATAATGATGTGTAATTCATGTAAATAATAAATATAACATGATAATTATTCTTTATATATGATATACCATCCAATTATATATTATTTTAACATCAAAAGAATGATATTGTCACTCGTGCGTACGTACAGACTACCGTCTCCACGAACGCGATGAGATTCATTCTCCATCGTATCCATTCAAGTATAATTCAAATTTGATGATTAAAAATAATGTTTAAAGACTTGATATAATTCTGGATATGAATAAGATACAATCTATCCATAACAAACACGACTTACCTAAGAAATAATATAAAGGAAAATGAGTAAGTTAACACCCGAATTCATGATAATACTAAGATATTATCATCAAATCAATGTTAAAAGATCATATATGATATCATATTAATGTAAATTATTCTTGTATAATTCAAAGAAAATTATTTCACCATTATACAGGAGTTTAAACTGCCGTCGACCAAGGGAAAATTACAAAGTAAGGGGTTTCTTATCTCACTCTTAATTTCGTGAGAATTCCATTGTTCACCACTTATTTATTGCTTGTGGTGTATGTGTATTTCCCATGATTGTATTCATTGTGTAATATACATTAATTTATGGGTATTTACATCATCATTGTATGATCCTTCTTTTATGGTTGTATGTTTCTTAAGTTACCTAATCGATAAGAGAATTTGAAATTTCAATTTTCACTCATTCGGCTTTAGGCATATTTCATTGATTATTTTACTCCATGATTATGTGTGGAATCACTATTCATCTGATTATGTCATAATTTACAATCCCCTTTCTGTGGGTATAATTTTTATACACATATTCACTCCATTGATAAATTCTCAAGTCATCGGTATGAACTTGATAAGAGTAATTTTAACTCAATCTCCATTTGTTGAGTTAAATATCCAATTCATTGGAGTTGTTTTTACAAGAATATGTGTGAATGTCATCTGATTGATTTACACTAAATATACAATAACATTGAGTGTATTTATATTTGTCACACATAATTATGTCATTGATTTATCCTTATCCTAAGGACATGGTCTTTATAAGATAATTCATCTCAATTTACATTCCATTGAGACTTTTTTGTTGTTATACACCAAATCACTTTAATATGGTGTATATAATGTAATTTGACATAGTATATCATGAACCCCTTTATTCTCATGATATTATAAAGTTTTGATTACCTCAATTATTTGTATTCAAGTGTCTCTCTTTTGGTTAGAAACTCTAACTAAAATACACTTTTAAGTGTTGTAAAGATTAATTCTTATAAATATTTCTCATTAATGTCCATGTTTAAAAAATGGTTTTAAGAATTTATTTATATAGATAATAAAGTTTTAAAATTAAAATTACTTTTCAAAGTTTCAAAGTGGTATGGGACACTTTGATTCAAAAATCTATTTTTAAATGCCTTTTTGACAAATAGTGTGAATTTTAAATGATTTCAAGAAAAAGGGGGATATTTCTCTCTAATAGTTTTGATGATTATTTTCATCTATGTCAATATCCTTCATTATTATTGATTGAGATTAATATGATACAATAAAATCTTTCATATTGTATCGAATGAGTTATATTTGAATGTGGATGTGCTATTTTTATACCATTCATGGTTTTTTGATTAAGTATTGACAATTCGTATGATAGTTTAATACGAATGTTTATGTCATATTTCAAACTTTTCATATGAGGAATGCATTGGACTTAGTAAGTGACGGACGGAGCCCGCTATTACTCCTCGATGCATCATTAAGTCTCATGATACAAACTAGTGTCTTGGCACGAGGCCTTGAAAAAATCTTATTTGTAGTCTTTGCACGAGGCCTTGGCTACGTGGTTATGATAGTCTGGCATTATGCATTCCGTCATTATGAAAGTGGTGATTAATATTTTCATGTGATTATTCAACAAGTAGAATATTCATGTGAATAAATAAATGGCATTATTTCATTTTTACTTGCCATATTGTGCTGAAGTTCAAGTTTAAAAGGATTTTGTTTTAGTTATACATTGCCTTAAATTTTTATGTTTATTTATAAAAGTTTCTACTATATTGTTATCCTTACCGAGCCTCTGAGCTCACCCCTTTCAATGTTTTATTTTTTCTAGGATGTGAAGAAGTATTTTATGAATGACCTGCAGTGATAGTATGAGGGGATATGTAGACAATATATTGTTGTAGTTTTTCACATATTGATGTAATGTAAACTTTATGAATATATCTAGTGTTTCCAAGGCTACTAAACTAATCGGTATTTCGAGACTTGATCTTTCTTGTGATCATGACAATGTTATGTAATAATGCACGGACTCTGAGTATCTAGGGTCGGGGCGTTACAGTTGATATCAGAGGAAGTTTAGTACAAACATTGGGATCTAGATTTAGATAAACTCTTGATTAGATCACGTAGACCTAATATGAACTTTGAGGATTAGTATAGAAGAACTTCCTAGAATTTTGGTATTGTAGAGATTTTGTGAGTTTTCCGAGGAATACATACTTGTTTGGAAATGAGCAGGTAGAGGCGGCTCTGGCACAGATGTACCTAGGGGTAAAACCTGAAAACACTACTTTGAGGTAGACTCGAACGAAAACTGGTGCATGATAACGGGCCGTGCTGCACTATTGGTTACGAAACTCCCGGGGGATATGCTTAGGACAATTTACATTTTCTTTACAAACCGATTTGATGTATTTTATATATAAGATGAGAGTAAATGGCCTTGGTTAATCCTAATGTGTTTCAAATTGAGAATATGGTTAATTGTTAATCTCTAAATGATTTTATGACTACTGTTACACACACAATACTTTCTGGTTTTAGTCAATGGCAAGATTCCAAGGAAGTCATAATGACTTTGAGAATGATTTACAAGGTGGGAACGGTGGTGGGAATGAGAAACAAAATGGTATGTTGATAGGTGTAAAAGATATAGTCTTTATTCCAAATAAATTTTCCAAAAATATGATCAACAATATATATATTAACCAATTCCCGGACTCAACAAAGAAGAGAAAGGTGATGAATGATAAGAGCTCCAGTAGTGGAGACCATGGAGAAAGAAATCCACAATTTCCATCATTCAGGAAATGTGGAAGGAGACACCCAGGAAAGTGTCTCAATGGGACAAAGAAATGCTTTACATGCGGGTAGGAAGGATATAAAGTGAATAATTGCCGAAGAAAAATGAAGATTACTATGGAAGAAGATGAAAATGGTCCCAAGAATCCATTTATAGTCACTTGCCATAAATGTAGGGGACCTGGAAATTACCCGAGTGAATGCCCTATTCAATAGGATATTGTCTTGGTCAAAGAAAAATCTATGTGGAAATAAATGGTTGTAGAAATGTTTAAAAAGTATTAGTGCTCCTTGTTGATGGGTTTACTTTGGAATAATTTTCTCTTGTATTTTTAACCCTGTAGTTTTCCATGTGGGAATGATATTTGAGGAAGAATTATCTTTTCTCTTGTGGATATAGTTATAAATAACCATTTTGTTTTATATGATCATTGGGTTTGAGGAAATTATAAGTTATTATAAATTGGGATGAAAATGCAAGGTATGAGATAATATTTGTGGTTAAATTATGTTATGGTTATTTTGAGGAATTTGTCTCATTTTGGTAATGTTATAAAATATAGTTTTTGAAAAAGGAAAACATGCAGAGCATGTGACAACCTATCGCGTCGGAAAAAGCTGTGGGAATGGAACCCACAACTAAAGTGCGATTAGGATTTATCGACTACCACTGGACTATGTGAAGTCCCTGGTTAGTGTGACTATTAATTTTAGTTAAATGATTTTATTGATCAATAATAATTTGATTTGGGATCTTATGTCTTATCAAATGAATACCCTTAGTATAGGAAAATGATTTGGTGATTAAGTTATAAATGTTATTTTGGAAGTTGTTCTCTTTGTTGTGAACACTATATGCCCAAGGAAAATAGAATAGTATGGGATTTCATTTGAGGAGTAATGGTGGATTTTTATCTATGTTTTTATTGTGGATTTATAGTGATTTGAGTTATTTATGGAAATCATTAGGTTAATTACTTTTAGGTATGCAACTTTAAGAGTAATTGATGTCATTTGGAGATAAAACTTAACATGGAAGACTACATTCTTATAAGTTTTGGGTTTTAAAATTAGTTTGGATCATATTGAAGGATTTTAAGGACAATTGATTATTGAATGGTATTTATTTAACTTTAGGGTATTGATGGTTTAATTTTAGAAATTAAGATTAGTGTTTTTTTCTCTAATGGAATATCCATTTGGGGGATCATCAGATATTATACTAACCATTTTTTTTATTAATCTATAAAGACAAGGTAAATATATAGTTTGTCCTACTTGGATCATCTATTTCTATAGAACTTTATTCTAGCTCTTCCATTGTGACCAAGTCTTCTTGAATACACATTGTTCAAAAAAATGGGTTAGTGGTAAAAATTTATTAAAGAATGAAACTCTACTTAAAAATTAAGTATATATCTTTATGTTCTTAGTCAATATCATAAATTAATTCCTCTTCCTTATGTAATGTAACTTAAAACAAAAAATGTTGTCCGTTTACTTTTCCTACCAGGAGACTAATGACCGTTTGTCCCAACACAAGTTTGTGATTTTCATATTGTTAACTTTCTCCTGATCATGTTTTCTATCCCTCTCCATCAGAACATAACACTTAGTTTATCATCCATATCCTTGTTTTCCTACATGGAATCCTAGTATGGGTTATCTTAGGTGACCTTTATACCTCTCTTCCTTTCTTTTAAAGTGATAGTTTTATTGACCCTTTTTCTGATGTGGGACTTTCCATTATATTCCCAAGCCCAATTTTAAGAAAATTACAATGGCGCAATTTATTGAAGGAGGGGAGAATGTAACACCCCAAGCTTCCACCTTATGTTTCCCTTTGAATAATGAAATGGCGTGTATTGTACGCAACTTTGAGATTCTAACACACCACAACTAATCAAACTAGCCGTTATGAATAGTAATACCTATTTTTTGAAATTTTATAAATTTTTTCTTTCGAAATAGACTTCATTTTTGGATTCTTAATATCGAAATTAGCTTAGGGTGAAATTTTGGTACTTTTCGGATAACTTTCATATTTTGATGAATAGTGAAAATTACTAAATTTTAATTAAAAACAACTTTTTAATAAAAATAATTAATAGTGATAAATTATTAATTTGAGTGGTTTTAAAGTAAATTTAGAATATATTTTTACCATTTAATAAAATTTTGGTCATTAAATGTAATTTCACATTTAAACCAGACATAAAAAAGTGTCAATCTTTTGATAGCTATAATCTCTTAAAAACACGCTATTTGTTTTGACGATGAGAATTAATTTTTAAATTAATTAATGTAACTGATATGTTTTGAATTTGGTAAAATAGACATCATTTTTGAATTCATAATATCAAATATAGCTTAGGCCTAATTTTTGGTATTTTTCTGGAAACTTTCCTTTTTTGATGAATAGTGAAACCACTAAGTGGTAGTTAAAAAAACTGAATTTTTCATAAAACATAATTTTACCGCTTCTGTGAGTGGAATTTCAAAAATCCGAGAGACACGGTTAATATCAAGGAGTAATATGTGGTTCAATGAGATGAAAATAATTTTTCATGAATAGTAACTTTTTACTTTGATTTACCGCGGTTAAAAGTAAATAGGGTAATTAAGGGTAAAAATGATATTAATATTACCCTAACACATGTCCTAATTCTATTATAAAAGTTTATATCGACTGAAAACAGCCTTAGGAGTAAAATATTATCATTTAGGTCCACTTGTATTAGATTAGGACATTTATTATTATTTAATTCAAAGAAGAGTTAAAAGAGTTAAAATCAATGTTTATTTACGAAAACATTTTTAATATAGGGTTATATATAGTATAAATTCGATTGTAAATATTAATTAGAAAGATATAAAGACTTCTTAAATAATTGTATTTTATTTTTAATTTTTAGACATTAAATAATTTAATTTATTTACGACACAATGGTGATGCAGTAATTACCTAATTAATGAAATATTAAAATAATTGATATTATAAATATAAATATAAATGTAATTTGAGACTTTTTATGATTTAAACTAATTTTCTAGGTTGATATGACATATTATAATTGATTATATATAGTGTGTTCGAATTAATAATGCTGTTATAAATTTATCAAAAACAAAATACCCAATAGTGTCAAAATTTACATAAAAGTGTTTTTAAAACAAATATTATATTATTAATTTATATTCGATTCCTAAAAATCTAAGGATCTGCCAAAAGACTTATAACATGATATATGTATCATTAATGTACCACTTGGGGGTCTCTTGGATGTATATAGTATGTTTATTAACCATATAATATAAAAATACATAGAGACATTGTAAAAGTGAAACAAATTAACTAATAGTTAATACTTAAAGATAAGGTTAATATAATGACCCAAACCTGTCTAAATTCTTTTGGTTGAGTGTTTTGCGACCCATACCCACATTAAAATTTAAATAATCCACTTTGGAGCCATTATACACCCAATATGAATTAATTATAAAATAATATTTTTAGCTTTTCCAAAGGTGCCCCTCACCCCTCTTATAAAAGGGAACTCCCCCTTCTCACTAATTCACACATTCAAAGCCTTTTGGCTTGGACAAAACCTGCCCAAATACTCGCTCAACATCACTCACTACAACCTAGAGGCCTTATTTTGATCGGAAAGCCAACCTAATGATCCCTTTTGATCAAATCAAAAGGAAGAACCCGAAGAAGAGGTAATGTTTTCACAACCCACTTTCAAGTTCCTTTCTTCTTCAACTTCTTCTTTATTTGTTATTTCTATTCTAAAATAATAAATCCAGTAAATTCTATATTCTGTGATATTATTATAAATATGGTACAACCATATTTAGTATTCTATCCATCCTTTTAATGGGATGTCACCATACGTGCGTACGTACGGTTTACCGTCTCCACGTCGTGGTGTAATTGTCATTCAATAAATTATTATTTTGATGGGTATAATAATGATGTGTAATTCATGTAAATAATAAATATAAAATGATAATTATTATGTCTAAATGATATACCATTCAATTATATATTATTTTAACATCAAAAGAATGATATTGTCGCTCGTGGGTACGTACGGACTACCGTCTCCACAAACACGATGAGATCCATTCTCTATCGTATCCATTAAAGTAAAATTATCATTTTATGATTAAAAATAATGTTTATGTACTTGATATAATTCTGGTTATGAATAGGATACAAGCTATCCATAACAAACACGGCTTACGTAACAAATAATATAAATGAAAACGAGTATGTTGACACCTGAAATGATGGTAATACTAAGATATTATTAACAAATCAATTTTAAAAGATCATATATGATATAATATTAATTTTAATGATTATTTTATAATTAAATAACAATTATTTCACCATTATAGAGGAGGTTAACCTACCGTCGACCAAGGAAAAAGTACAAAGAAGGGGTTTCTTATCTCACTCTTAATTCTGTGAGAATTCCATTGTTCACCACTTATTTATTGCATGTGGTGTATGTGTATTGCCCATGATTGTATTCATTGCATAATATACTTTAATTTATGGGTATTTACATCATCATTGTTTGATCCTTCTTTCATGGTTGTATGTTTCTTAAGTTACCTAATAGATAAGGGAATTTTAAATTTCAATTTGCACTAATTCGTCTTTAGGCATACTTCATTGATTAATTTACTCCATGATTATGTTTGGAATCACTATTCATTTTATTATGTCACAATTTACACTCCCCTTTATGTGGATATAATTTTTATACACATAATCACTCCATTTATAAATTCTCAAGTCATCGGTATGAACTTGATAAGAGTAATTTCAACTCAATCTCCATTTGTTGAGTTAAATATCCAATTCATTGGTGTTGTTTTTACAAGAATATGTGTGAATGTGATATGATTTATTTACACTAAATGTCCAATCATATTGAGTGTATTTATATTTTTCACACATAATTATGTCGTTAATTTATCCATAACCTAAGGATATGATCTTTATAAGAGAATTGATCTCAATTTACATTCCATTGAGACTTCTTTGTTGTTATACACCAAATCACTTTTATATGGTGTATATAATGTACTTTTACATAGTATATCATGAATCCATTTATTCTCATGATATTATAAAGTTTTGATTACCTCAATTATTTGTATTCAAGTTTCTCTATTTTGGTTATAAAGTCTTACTAAAATACTTTTTTAAGTGTTTTAAAGATTTATTCTTCTAAATATTTCTCATTAATGTCCATGTTTTAAAAATGGTTTTAAGAATTTATTTATATGGACATTAAAGTTTTAAAATTAAAATTACTTCTAAAAGTTTCAAAGTGGTATAGTACACTTTGATTCAAAAATCTATTTTTAAATGGCTTCTTGACAAATAGTGTGAATTTTAAATGATTTCAAGAAAAAGGGGGATATTTCTCTCTAATAGTTTTGATGATTATTTTCATCTATGTCAATATCCTTCATTATTCATGATTGAGATTAATCTGATACAATAAAATCTTCCATATTGTATCAAATGAGTTATGTTTAGCTGTGGATGTGCTATTTTAATACCATTCATGGTTTGTTGATTAGGTATTGACATTTCGTATGCTAGTTTAATATGAATGTTTATGTCATATTTCAAACTTTTCATATGAGGAATGAATTGGACTTAGTAAGTGACGGGTGGAGCCCGCTATAGCTCCTCGATGTATCGGTAGGTATCATGAGACAAACTAGTTTCTTGGCATGAGGCCTTGACAAAATCTTATTTGTAGTCTTGGCACGAGGCCTTGGCTACATGGTTATGATAGTCTGGAATTATGCATTCCGTCATTATGAAAGTGGTTATTAATATTTTCATGTGATTATTCAACTAGTATAATATCCATGTGAATAAGTAAATGACATTATTTCATTTTATCCTTTCCATATTATGCTGATGTTCTAGTTTAAAAGGCTTTTGTTTTAGTTATACATTGCCTTACATTTTTATGTTTATTTATGAATGTTTCTGCTATATTGTTATCCTTATTGAGAATCTGAGCTCACCCCTTTCAATGTTTTATTTTTCCCAGGATGTGAAGAAGTATTTCATGAATGACCTGTAGGGATATTATGAGGCGATATGAAGACAATATGTTGTTGTAGTTTTTCACTTATTGATGTAATGTAAACATTATGAATATATCTAGTGTTTCCAAGGCTAGTAAAATAATCGGTCTTTCGAGACTTGATCTTTATTGTGATCATGCCAATGTTATGTAATAATGCACCGACTCTGGGTTTCTAGGGTCAGGGTGTTACAGTGCCTAAATTTATTTACACATTTGTGTATATGTATACCATTCATAAAAGACATATTACTATTCATAAGGTTAGGTTACTATTCATATGGGTAGGTTACCATTCAACTAAAATTATGTTAATTCTATATGAATGTAAATATCATCCTGAACATAACAGTGTATGTCATATTTTTAAAATTAAAAACACAAAAGTGGAAAATTTAAATTCAATGGCTAGGATATGACTATCTCCTAAATAACCAAGGTTTGTTTCAAAGGAACTCAGTGCTTTATGAAATAGAGGCGATGACTCGAATGTATTTAAGAGAAACATACCACTAAATGTTCAGGGTGATACATTATTCCCTCATTCAGATATTTTGTTCTAGAAATTTATCATTTATAAAGCCTACCAAAAAATGTGGGTGGTTCTTCTTCATAACATCCTCAGGTTCCCATGTTTCTTCCACTATATTCTGGTTTTTTCAGAGAACCTTTACTATAAGAGTCATCTGATTTTCCAATAATTGTTCCCTTGTGTCAAGGATTCTCATAGGCTCTGCATAGTATGAAAAATCTGGTTCCATTTATATTTCTTATAAGGTGAGCACATGCATTGGGTATGGAATGTATTTCTTCAAAAATGACACATGTAACACATCATGAACTTTAGAATGATTATGAGGCATTGATAAATTGTAAGCTACAACTCAGATTCTTTCTAGAATTTAAAATGGTTCAATGTACCTAGATCTCAATTTCTATTTCTTGTCGAACATTAAGACACCCTTCCATGGAGATACTTTCAGAAATACATGATCTCCCCCATGGAATTCCAAATCCTTTATCTAGTTGTTATCATAACCCTTCTACCTACTTTGGGATTCTTTAATATGGGCTTGGATTTTCTTCCCTTTTTTCATGGTCTCTTTAATAAGATCTAAACCTAAAAGTTTCCTTTCACCATTTTTGTCCCAACAAGTTAGAGTTCGACATCTCTTTCCTTATAATGCTTTATAAGGATCCATTTTAATACTTGAATGGGAACTATTTTAGTAGTAAAATTATCTAAATGGCATATATTGATCCCAGATACCTTGGATGTCAAGAGATCATGATCTCAGCAAGTCTCCTAGAGTTTTAATAGTCCTTTCAGACTTTCCATTAGTTTGGTGGTGATATGAAGTACACATACAAAGCTTAGTATTCAAAGCCTTCTATAGACTACTCTAGAATTTTGATGTAAAGTAGGGATCTCAATCATAAACAATCGATAGAGGTGCACCATGAAGTATTAAATCATCATTAAAATAAAGTTTTATAGGTTTTCAAGAGGTAAATCATCTCTTATAGGAAGTAAATGTGATGATTTTGTGAGATGATCCAAAATTACCCATATTTCACCATTCCTTCTTAGTGTCCTCGGTAGTATGGTGATAAAATCCATCGTAATATTATCCCACTTCCACATAGAAATAGGTAGAGGTTTCATCACTCCTCTAGGATGTTGTCTCTTTTCCTTCACTTGTTGACCAATTAGACACCTAGACACGTAGTTAACAATTTTCCACTTAATATTATACCACCAACAATATTTCTTTATATATCTATACATATTTGTGTAACCCGAGTGTATTGAGAAAATTGAGATATGAGCATCGTCGAATAGTTCCCTTTTTAGCTCAGGTACTAATGGAAATCATAACCTATTCCCATATTTCATAACTCCTTCTTCATACACTAAGTTTTCCAATCTCTCATCATTGATAGCATTAATTTTCTTGTGAAGATTCTCTTCATCAGATTGAAATCTTTTTATCTTCTCTAATAAAGATGATTTAGCAATCATTTGTAAGAGGAAAGATGTTTCCCCTTATATAACAATTCCCATATATATCTTCAATGGATCCATGAAAATAGGATCTATTTCAATCCTCATTTTGCTTAGGAGTCCGCGATCTTTCCTTCTTAATGCATCTACCACCTTTTTTGACTTTCCTAGGTGGTAGTATATTGAACAATTGTTATATTTGAGTAACTTGATCGATATTATTTTCCTCATGTTGAGTTATTTTGGTGTGAAAATGTATTTCAAACTCTTTTGGTCTATATAAATCTCACATCTCTTTCTGTAGAGATAATGTCTCCATATTTTCAGAGCAATGATTACGGCTGTTAACTCATGATCATGAGTTGGATAATTTTTCTCCTGAGTCTTCAATTATCTTGATGAATAAGAAATAACTTTATCATTTTGCAAAAGGATGCAACCCAGTCCATTATTTTACGCATCACTTTATATCACAAATCCCTCATTTCCAGATAGAAGAGTCAAAATTGGAGCATTGACCAGTATTCTTTTCAATTCATCTAAGCATCTTGTACATTCTTTCATCCATACAAACTTAACCCCTTTACAAGTGATCTTGGTTAGCAGGTTAGCCAGTCAGAAGAAATTATAAATGAAATTATGATAGTAACATGCTAAGACAACAAAACTGTGTACCTCGATTATGATTGTTGGTGTTGTGCATTATTAGACTACCTTTTTCTACATAGGATCAACTAATATTCCATCCTTAGAAAAAATATGGCCATGAAAAGAAGCTGATTGAAGCCAGAATTTTCACTTTCTAAACTTCCCTGAAAATTCATTTCTTCTAAGAGTTTTAAGAATAATCCGTAGGTGATTATCATGGTCTTAATTTCTTTTTGAGTATACCAAGATATCATGGATGAATACCATAACAACTTCAAAAAGATATTATTTGAAAACTCTATTCATTAAATCGTTGAAAATAAATGGTACATTAGTCATTCCAAAAGGCATCACTGTAAATATATAATGCCCATACCTGGATCAAAATGTTGTCTCAGGTATATATTCCTTCCTCACACATAGCTAATAATATTTGGATCTAAGGTCAGTCATTGAAAAGTATTGATCTCCATGAAGTTGATCAAATAAATCTTCAATCCATGGTAGAGGATAATTATTCTTTATTGTAATAGCATTGATTTCCCTGTAATCAATGCATAGCCTCATGGAAGAATCTTTCTTCTTGACAAAGTGGATTAGGGCTCCCCATAGAGAAACAAAAGGTCGAATAAATCCTTTGTTACTCAAATCCTCTAGTTTTTTATTTAGATCCACTAGTTCCACAATGGCCATTCTCTTTAGAGTATTTTATATTGGTCTTCCACTAGTAATTAAATCAATAAATAATTCAACTTCCCGCTCTGGAGGATTTCTTGATAAATCCTTTGGAAATACATCAGTTTATTCTTGCACTATATTCACGTATTAAATTTAAATATTTGTTTCTTCACCCATGGATATTGGTTTATCTACCTCTTTAAGTATTGAATTCCATAGGGCTACTGGGTGTGGATCTTTATAATCATCAGGTGGCAAGGATTTTTCATTATAGATAAGGGATTCTACACCATTTTCAAAAATTGTAACTTCCTCTTTCTTGTAATAAATCTTTGCATCATATTTTGATAGAAAATTCATACCATGAATTAGGTCAAATTTATTTATTGGTATGACGATAAGGTTAGAAAATAAATCACATTTATGTGTCACAAGGGGGACCAGTTGACATGCCTTTGTTGCAATGATGCATCCCCTAGGAGTTTTTACTGATAACTCCTTTATTAAATAAAATTGGAAATGTCATATTTTCATGGAAAACTGGGAAGATATAAATAAATACGATGATCTAGAATAAAATAATGTGTTTTATATGTTTTCGGAAATAATTAAAGTACCTACCACCACATCAGTAGGAACTTCAACTTCCGCGATTGTAATCACATAAGCTCTCCCTTACTCTCTTGGCCATTTCAGATGCATGTTTCCTTGGTACCTAAGACACTCATTTGCATAGTGTTCCATATCTCTATAATTGTAACATTTAACATCATCAAATTGTTTCTTCCCATTGAATTCATTAGATAGACGACCCTTTTCTCTACACTTGTAGTAGACTCCCATGCCTTTCAATAATTTATCGAGATGATTATTTCCAAACTTCTCACATAATGGGAATTTATTTATTCCCTTATCTTCTTTGGAGAATCATCTTTCCCTTGGTTATCAGATTACCTATTTTTATCTTCGATTCCCTTGAACAAATTTTATCTTGAAAATTCCTTCTCTTTTTTGATGGCACTTGAGAAAATTTCATCATATGATGAATTTTTTTGAGAATCCAGTGCTCTTCTAAGAGATGGAATAATACCTTAAAATAAATGATCAATCTTGTCTACTATGTCATGTACGTAATATAAGGAATACCTAGGAAGCCTTGTGAAGGTATCCTCATACTCTGTAACACGATATTCTTCCATCTACAAGAAGCTAAATAATTTCCTCTTCATTTCGGTTTGTTCCTCATGAGGGAAATATTTATTGAAGAATATTTCCATAAAAGTCTTCCATTCCATATCTTATATTTCTTATTTCTCTCTGGTATTCTAAATATAGGACGACCATTTAACAACGTCACACTTGAGACAATGTACTGCCAGTACTACCTTTTAATTTTAATTTCATCTTAATTCCATGATTATCATTTCAAAGCTCTTGATACATTTCTCAGCAAACACTGGACTAGTAGTCCCACTTATAGATGGTAGGTTCTGCCACATGAAATGATCCAACACAGGTGTGTAATGGTTATTTGTCCCAAACTGAGTAAGTTGACCCAATATGTTCAAGATCTGATCTGCTCCAACAATAACTGTGTTGAATTTCTTAGTGGGGATATCTCTATATTTCCCATAAGTATTTGTTCCCCTTATTCCATTAGACACCATTTCTAAATAAATTCACAGACATGATTAGAGAATGAATCATAATTTATAATATTAACTTAACAAAATACTTAGCATAATTTGAGATCCAACACATGGTTAATACCATAATTAGAAAAACTGTTTCTTTGAGGAATAATTTATAGTTTAATCCTTCATAATTTCTTGTAAAGAAAATATGAATTATCATAATCAAATCCCCTATGAGTGTCCAAAACCAGAGTGCAGCTAGGCCTATTTTAGTGTACAAGGATACCCTAGGTCAAGCTTGAAACTCTTTGTCAGAGCTTTCACTCCTCGGTACATCTGTGCTACAGCCACCTCTACTGGCTCATATCCAAACATGGATGTATTTCTTGAAGGATTCACATAATTGTTTCCTTACCAAAATATAGGGACATTATTGTATTTTTTTCCTCAAATACTACATTAGGTCTTTGTTCCCTAATCTATGTTTTCTAATCTAGTTCCCATGTTTTCTTTTGATACCAATTGTAACACCCCGACCCCTCTAGACTGGAGCCGGTGAATTAATTGTTATGTTGGCATGGTTAGAAGGAAAAAAAATCCTGAAGGAATGATCATTTTAGTAGTATTGAAGAAACTAGATACATAGACGTAACTCAAATTACATTGGAAAAAGTTACAAAATACAATAAATAACTAAAACTAAAAGCTACATCCACAAGAACTCAATAAGTAAGCACCTCTTTATCAACTATTGAAAGTAAACAATGAAACATGTGAGCTCAAAAACTAAATAAGGGTACAAAATAGCTGAATCATGAATCAATAATAACTGAATTGTAAACAATTTGGAATAATCAATATGGCATGGTGAATTAAGGAAAAACTCACTCCATTAAAAAATAGAGAATGAAACTACATCCATAGATTTTGTCATAGTGAAAATCTCATGGATAGTAATCACTGACAATGAATAAAGAGAATGATTATTAATTGGACGTCATGTATATGGACCATGATACCATAATACCATTAAAACGGTTTAGTTATGTGGGTAGGAACCCATCCGATTTTTGGAAACAAACTTGAAGGTTTTGTCACCAATTAATTTTTCTCATGAGACCTACCGATGCATCGAGGGGTTGTATCGGGAACCACCCATTGTTTGATGTCTAAATAATTCTTTATACATAGATGAAATAGAATAAAAATATTACTTTACGTTATTCTTATACAATAGATGATGATGATTCATCAATATTTCCACAGTCAAAACAAGATTCAAAATAAATACCGTTTGTAAAATGGTATACGGTTTAGACAATAATTATATCCATTATATTCGAATATGGAAATTTAAATGGAATTTAATATCAATTTAAAAGTGATCTCAAATGGGTATTAGGTACACTCAATATTAAAGAGTAGGTGCATAATACTAAGCATGTCACAACGAAGTGAAAATATTGAGAATGCTCGTTACTAAGTTATAGTCAATTGAGTCATATCATCAAAAGTTAATAAAAACCAAATGAATCACAGGATACCATGAATATAAATATAATAATGATAATATATATAAATTTTTAGAACACCTATACCACAGATAAGAAATAAGAGGTAAATAATAGAAATCCCACATAATTGAAAGTGAGATGAGAAAACCCCTTACAAACATTTCAGCATGGTAATGAGTGTTCTTGTGGGGGATTCATGAGTGGTAAAAGGGTATCCCATTATTTATATATCATAAGGGAATTATGGGGAAGATTCAAAATAATACCCCATATTTATTTATTAAAAATTAAATATCACAACATAGGGGAGATTTTTGAACAGAAGTGAGAGAGAGGATCCCTTACCTTATGATCAAAGGTGTTATTGATTGTTCATAACAACATGAATAATCAAATTTAGCATGATTAATTAATAATTATATAACATCATACACATGTAATTGATATGTAATAACCTTATTATGTTCATTAATTCCCTTTTTTATGTGTTTAAGAGATTCAATTTTATTGTTTTGGAAGCATTTTCTTACTTGGTTTCAGGATTTTTTTACTTGTATTCAGGAATGGAAGTTCATTTCAAATGTGTTTAAACATCCAGAATCATTAATATATCTTATTAAGGAAATTTTAGATATATTAATGATCTTATAATAATTTTTTTTATATACCATGATCATGACTCATTCGATGAGTTAATGATAAATCCTTGGATCTGGCTTGGTGTTTTTGTTAACAATTAACTTGTTTTGTATTATTATTCCATTTTATGATTGTGTAAGGATTATAGAACATTAAATATGATAAGAACATATATTATTATTTTTTTCAACCATTGAAAAGGTTTCATGACCATTATTGAAGATATTAATGCAAATTTAAAACCTATCTTCCTTGAGTGTGATAAATTAACACATCTCGGATGGTGTTTGAATTTATAGTATAAAAGGAGGGGGAAAAGGTAGATTATAATGAAATATTCCATTAGAAAAATTATTATCCAGTACATGTATGGTACTGTAATTATCATGGAATTTGGATGAGGTGAGGTGAGAAGAGAGAAAAAAATGGCGGAACTTGTAAAAAGAATTGAAAAAAAGGAAGAGAGGTTCACCTCTTGAGTACTCCTCTTTGAGAAACTTCTTAAGACCTATGATTTTGGCATTTTGAGGATACCAGTAGGTATTGGACATGGGGGAGGATGTTAGGGAGATATTTGATTATAATTTAGGCTAGGATTTAAGCTTCAGTGGTGTGGTAGGAAAGGGGGTGAGGGGTGATTTATATAGTGGAGGGGAGGGGATTTTTCTTAATACTATAATCATTAATTTGTTATTTATTTTCAAGACCAGTAATAGTGAGTATTCCATGAATTAGACTCATAATAATTGAATGTTAGTTTGATATTTGGGTTCCAACATAACTGATGATGCTAGAAATAGTTAATTTAATTTATAATGTATTTATACATTAAATTAATGTATTTTACTATTCCCCAAAAAATATAGTATTTCAGAGAAATACCAAACATTAACCGTAACCATTTTCTAACATGTAGAATCCAAGAAATGTAGGCCATTTTTTTAAAATAAATTTCTAAATATGATTAATTAAATATTTAATTAAAATAAATATATAATCAAAAAATATAAACACTTAATATATTCATCTTCATTTTTAAGGTGCCTAAATTTATTTATACAATCATGGGTATGAATACCATTCATAAAAGTCATATTACAATTCATAACGGTATGTTACTATACATATGGGTAAGTTACTATACATAAGGGTTGTCTAGTATTCACAAAAAAATTAATTTAATTCTATCAGACTCTAAATATCATCCTAAACACAATTGTGTATGTCAGATTTTCAAAATTCAAAAGACACAAGTGGAAATTTTTTATTCAATGGATATGATATGACTATATCTTAAATAACCAAGTGTTTTTTCAAAGTAAGTAAGTGATTTATGAAATATAGGCTATGACTTGAATGTATTTAAGAGAAAAATACCACAAAATGTTTGTAGTGCTACAGTTTGGATAAGTGGGGTATGACTGAGTGTTAGTGATATTTTTCTACATTCGGAAAACTGATATGATGGATCATTTTTAGTATGTTAGATACTTTATCCTCATATCTTATGTACTCTAATGATCATTGGTACTGAAATTTATGATATAATTAATATTTTATTTCTTTTATGATGTTGGTTACTACTTACACTTCCCTTGTAACATTTTTCCATTATTATCATTTCTATTATTATCATTATCATTGAATTATACTATAATTTTACTTAAATATTTTATTTTTCTATTATAAATTAATGGTCAGATATTTTGTAAGGGTTTCTAACTCTTTTCCATATCATGAACTTGGATTGTTTTAAAGAAATTATCATAAAAATATTATTAAAAAACAAATATTAAATTGGACTATTTAAAGGTAAAATATAAACTAATTATGTTTGGTTTTGAAATGAAATGATAAAAACCTATGTTTTCAAATTATATTTCAAACCATCATGAGTTGGTTATTTAATTTAACATTAATTCATGGGATTTGGTTTTCCTTTTCAATGAATATAGTGATTTCATTTTCATATTTATCTATATTTCATTTTCAAGTTCATGTTATACTTTTTTTAGGATCACCTTAGAGCGATGGAGGTTTGATGATGCAGACTGACCTAACAGGTCACCTAGAGATAAAGATAGTGGATTAGTTTTATTTCAATATTTTTTGTTGTATCGATATTGGAAAAAAATACCTTCATTGTATCTGAGATACATTTATTATTCTATTTAATTTATATTTATCCATTCATTTATTTATTATGCATCACTTGGTTTGTTTCATTTATTTACATTGGTTATAATTATTGACATAACATGGGAATACAAATTATGGGTGGTCCATGTAAGATCTATAAGTGAAGGAATGATTATGAATTCAATCTGATTTTGGTCAAAACCATTCTCATGAGTTATCTTTGTTTCCCCTTTTCACTAGTTCCCAACATGGGGTGATTGGTAACACACCTTGGGAATGCCTTAGGCAGGATCGATTTCTTAGGTCATGGGTGACCTAGAGCTGGTTCATGATAGATCCACTAAAATGATACCTAGAAATCATCTTTGAGAGGAGTGGATGAATAATTTTAAGATATATTTGATGTTAAATCAATATTGGGGGAACCATAGTTATGTATTAAATATAATTGAAGTTTAATAAATGGATTGTTTTAAATGTGTTAATTATCACTTGTAAAGTTTTCAATATTTTTGAACGAGGTAGTGGGTTTGAACTAAAGACACCCGTGAGAGGAAATAGGATGATCGAGATCATAATAGGGGTATATAATCCAAGGGATAGTTTTAGGATTTAATTTACAACTTGATGTTGAAGAAATATAGAATATTGTTGTGGAGGGGGTCTATTTTCACGAGGATTACATAATTAAAGGAGTGGTAGAGAAATTTTTTTAATTTTATTGAAAAGAAATAAAATATCCAAATTCATTTTAATGGGTGTTGTGTTCTATGCCTATATTTCATGGGAGGGGGAGAGAAAATTTTTATTTAAAATTAATTTTCCTTGATAGAAATTTAATAGGTTTGTAGTGATAGAATTTTTTTATTTATAATCACATGTATTATTATTATTTTGTTCAATATAAAGATTATTTTCTATTTACCTATCCAATTAATGAATAATGGTTATTATTGTAGGTCGAATGAGAAATGAAAAAAATCCATCAAGCTTGGACAATGGGTTTTTGGATTCATGGATCATATCATTTTTTATTTTCTTATAAGAATGATCATATATTTAAGAAAATAAATAAATAAATACACAAGGTAGAAAACTTTCCTTTTTAATTTTAGATGTTTTGACATTTATAATTTTTTTAAAACTTTTTATTATTTATTTAAAAGTAAAAATATTTGAATTATATCTTATATAACATAAGAACAAGCTAAATTAGTGTATAATATCATGGAGTTTATTTCATATCATACGAGGAAATCATATTCGGTTTTGTACTAATCCATACATATCAGCATAAATGAAGATCAAAAATTGTTTCTTTAGTTATATTTAATGAAAGGGTAATCAATCATGGTGTAAGTAAAATATTAGGAAATGATATAGATTTTGAAGCATTTCCTAAAAGGTTTAAGAGGACGATAACCATAAAACATTTAACAATTGTTATTTTATATATATTTATCATTGGGTTTATATATGAAAATATTTATTAGAGTTAAACTATAAATAGATGAATATTATTTGTTTAAAATAATAAAACATTATAAAATGAATTATACCTAGGTTAATGTGTCCCCTTAAAAAATTTAATATTTTTTTGGAGAGGTTTTGGTTTGATTAAACTTTCAAACCCACCCTTCTGGATTTTTAAGAATATTATTAGCCCGAGGAATTAAAATAAGTTTGGAGTAAACTCTTCCATACTAATTTATTTAATCTATAAAAATTGGTTTTTAACCTTTGGTGAACAAGAAAAATAGCTAGGTTCATGTGATGTTCCAATCCAGGTATCAATTTGGTTGTAAAGGGTTGGGTTTAATATCCTTAATATTACTTAATCAATGATCAAAATGACATACCCATAAAATATAAGGAAAATCCATTAATTTTTAACAACATATTTTTATTGGAATAAAAATGTTTGTGTTTAGTATCCAAAATTTATATAAAGGAGTTATGCTTTAGGATAAGTGTGAATTCATACTTACAAAAAATTATATTATATACCACCTTTTAAATGTAGTGAATATTTATCAAAACATTTTTGGAAAAAATATAGTATACGACGATCAAATATTGTAATATTGTAATTGTATAATATGGATAAAAAAATAAAATATGTAACTAATTTATACTTTTAAATATAGTAGATAATAAATTCCATGTCATTTTGAGACCTAATGGTTTGAAATTTTGAAATTCATCTATTATTTGTGATTTTTTATTTGTGAAGGAATAATTATAATTTTATTTTTTTAGGATCAACATTTTGATAACACCATTGGATTCATGGTATGATTATTTCCCTTGAAATGTATTTTTGTTATTTTTTTAGCTGGTTTAAATGTATCATAAATAATGGTAGATGGTGGAATATATTTATATATTTAGGTAAATCATTTTTAAAAGGATTATTTTTTATAAAATAAAATATATAGATATTAAGTGATATTTTATGATGGAGATTTTTTAGAATATTAGAATGATAAGGAAGAATATCTTATGTCACGAATAATCTCATCATCATGAATTTAATGTGTCTTTTGAAAAAGAAGTTTTTCTATGCGAGTTATGATGTGGAACCAAAGGGAGAGAATTAGAATATTGACTATATAGATTCTATTTTTCCATTATAAAAATTTATTTAAATTTAATTCTACTTGTTTATGGGATAAAAAACTTAGTAGATTATAATTTTTAGTGAATCAAATAAATTGAAAGATGAAAATGATATTAGGGGAATTCTTTGTGGTTACTTTTTAAGGATATCAATTTTTTCATTAATAATTAGATCGAGAAAGGATACATAAAATTATAATGTTTTTAATAAATGTGTGTTAGTCTATCTTAGTTTTTATAACTAATAAAGGATATAAAATTCATAATATTATGGTAATAAAATTATTAGGGTGATTTGAAACTAAGAATGATGAATTTTAAATTGGTGGAATAAATATTAGATTTTTTTGAAAAGATTTATTAATTAAGAAATCATTAATAGGAATTTAAAATAGTTCAATTTAAATTAGAAAACTATTTCAATAAAATAGATTATGAAAATTGAATTTTTTTTTTATGTTGATAAAGGGGTTGGATTAACTTTGGATATATTATCATGATCTATATTTATGAAAACATTTATGAAATGGGTAAATATTATGAAATATAAAGATGATGAAATTGTGTGGATTATTTCTTATAAATGAAGAGATAACTATAAATAATATCTTTGTAAATTTTATATTTAATGTTATTTATGATTAATTATGATTTATTTTCTATGTTTTATCCCCAAATGAATGAAAATTATGTAAAATAATCTATTTTTGAAGAGAGTTTATTTTCATGTACATTGACATGGGCAATGAAAAATCAACATGAGGACCACATTACTCTTGAATTAAATTTACTAATGATTTGATGATAATGTTAGATGAGGTAGTTTAAAAAAACATGGGATCCATTCCTCATAGATATATGGTCATTGCACATTGTAAAGTTCAGGGAAGTCTTCTTAGTGAGTAACATTGGGATGGTGTAAATCCTACAAGGGCCCTACCACCATAACTGCGGGCTATACTGTTATACTTAAGGATTTAAATATTTAATTATCATTTACAAATATTATGTTTGATAAATTACATTACATGAAACAATTATGTGAAAAAACCCATTACATATTGCAATAAACTGTTAGAAAAAAGAAAGATAATGATCAGTTACGATACTTAAATTTTATTTTTATGTTTGTTCAGATGAAATTTGATGATTGGAACATGAATAACGAAAGTGATATTATTATGATCATTTAATATTAAAGGCCTATTTATAAATAATTTATTTTCATGAATTGGTTATTTTAATAAATTAATCACTTTTAATGGAATTAAATGTATAAACTAAAAATTAATAATAAATTATTTATAAATTGATATAAAATATGATTATGATCACTTGATGTTTTAAAAGGTAATTTTTCAATAAAATATGGTTTAATTTATAATTTTTATTTTCATTAAAAAGATGAATTTATAAATTTTATAAGTTAAATTTTATTGAATGTACATCATTTTATAATTTATATTTTCTATTTATCCTAGTTTTTTGGGATTATTTTCAAAAGGATGTTTTTTGTTGAATAGTGAAAAATATTGATTTTAAAAATACTACCAATTTTATGAAATTAACATAATAATATAATATAATAAATATTTAAGAACCTATTTTTATAAAAACAATATATTTAATAAGTAATATATGGAATTCAAATATTCAATTTCGATCAAATAAACCTTTCTTTAAAATTTTGGAAATCATAGTCATATGTTCATGAAAATATAAATTATTATTTCTTATTCTATTTTAGTAAAGTATTCACAAGGTTCTTTTTTTTATTTTTAGATTAGTTTTAAAGTATAATAAGTCCTATTTGTTTAAAAAAATTAATTTTATGATAATTAGTATTATAAATGATTTGAGTAAAAAATCATATTTATGCTAAAACAAGGAATTTTTATAAAAATTGACTTTAATTGTGTTTTATAAACTTATATTAAAATTAATTATTAAAAAATATAAAAACGTAATCTTTTAAAATGTATTAAATATTTGTGATCATAAATTTTCAATTTTTTTATGAGTTAAATTACATTTTTTGTCATAATGAACAGTATAAATGTTAAATGTTTGTCCCCACAGTAAATGTCTAAAGTTTTAATGAGTGGGTTAAAATGAGATATTAGGAATAAAATATCTCTAAAAAATTTCGAAATGTGATTTATTGAGTGGATATTGACTTAAACATATACTATCATTGAAATGGAAAAAATTAGAGCCACATTCTCTGAGAAATATATTTAGTATATTTTAATGATATTAATATATAGAAAGGTTCCACTCACCCCACAAATAAAATTAAACACCCTCTTCCAACTTATATAAAATCCGAAATATCCCTTTGATTGACCAAGATTTACCCAAATACCATCAGAAAATGCGTTTACACAAAAAACTTCTTCATATCATCCCAAATGCCTATTATAAAATGCTTAAGGAATAAGCCAAATTAATATATCCATGGAGAAAGTATAAGTCATAACCTAATTGTTTCATGTTTATTCCTTCTTATATATCTTTAAAAACGACTATATCTATTATAAAAAAATAAATTTGGTACCATTACTATACTTAATTGTTATTATTTTTGTGGGAAAAATATTTTCTACACCCTTTCTTAATGATCCTGGGGTGCATCAGAAGTGTAAAAAACCCACAATTTATTTGTTTTGGGTTTATATTAATGTTAAAATCACTAAATCCATAAAACTAAATTTCTTTATTTCTCAAAAGATCACTTTTAATTAAATTTATGCGTGAAAAATAAAATGGAATGAAACCGTAAATAATAACTTTTTCATTTGAAATCACCAATTTAACTTTGTCTACCAGCATGTCTTCGCATGAATTCTCCAAGGTAGGTGTCCTCTAGATATTTCAGACAAGCACTACATATCATGGATCATTGACCATAAATTTATAAGCTCTATCATTGGGAATAAAATAACATTAAGATGTAACTTTAATCATTTGAATAACATGAACTCGATCGATAATATAGGATTAATTCAATCTTGTTATTACTTCAATTTATCACTAAAAACATGTGAGAGATGATACTAGAAATTAAAATTACTGAAAATGGTTTATAACACTATTCTTTACTCTAAAATTCACCTATATAGTTTGTTTATACTTGTAAATATTTTACACTTGTCCCTAGAAATATATAAACATCATTTTAGATCATCAAGCACACTTATGACTTAATTAATTATGAAAAAAATGTCATGAAGATTTTATCAGTCACTTGTAACTCCTTAACATGTCACATGATAAAATATAAACCATTGAATTATATTTTAATCTCCCAAAATAATATAGTGAACCTTGAACACACTATAATCATTCTAAAAAATATATTTTCTCACATTAACATTTATGATAAAAAAACTTGTGAATACCTTGAGAAATAAATTCAATAATAATTATTATAAAAAAATTATTATAAATGAATTACTTTTACTTTTGATTGTTCACAGTTGGACATTCACCAAACCCAAAACATTTGGACCAATTTTAACAAAATTATTTTTCATTTGAATAAGTGGAAATTGTAGAAACACTTAGTGTGTGAACCATATGATACTTATCTCGATTGTGTAGAGCCCATATCACAAACCAAGAGTGGATTATAGAAACCCATAATATCCCATAAAGATATAATGAATTTAATAGCTATGATTATCTCTTATGAACATGATCTGTGTAATATAATTTTGTTATATCATGATATTTCATCACGAAGAATCCACACATGTGTCATCATTATTTGATGATATATATATATATTTTTTGACCATACCAAATAGAATTAACTAGTTATAAAATAGATAAGAATGTGATGAATGTAAAAAAGCTTGGTCATCCTAGGCTAATGAGAAATATATTCTTCAATTCATAATTGAAAAATTTTATATTGATCATTCAACTAATGCCACACAACTAATGATGCACCAAACTCAAGCATCATCTTTAGGAATTAAATGTCATGGTTTATAACTTCCTTCAAAATATATGATTAAATGCTACATATTGATTATTATCAATTAAATATACCAAAAAACATGTTCGTAGATATAAATGACCAATGAACCCTATTTCCGAGGCTTTCGCTGGCCACGTGCATCCGTCTTGTTCGGGGACGAGAGACGCGGTAGTTGTTGCCCCACATTCTCGCTTTCCAATGGCGGGAGACATCTGCTCCTTATTTAGGGATGTCTAATTCTTAGTCTAAATGGGATTATGGGATGTCATTTCTTCCTTTCGTGGATTCCTCCTCGGAACTCGTCACCTAGTCCGGGTCTCCCTCATAGACTTAAGATATTGTTCGTGAAACTCTTCACGGTGCCATATCTTCATGGACACCAGTTAATTACGCTACTTCTGTCAGGAAATTAAAAGGGGTCCGGTCAGGGCAGAAACCTTCGTTTAGGGGAGTAGTCATGCTGGGCATCACTAGCATGTCTGGACACTAGGGATTGGTGTGTGTGTCTTTTTCCCCTTATTATAGGGCTTCTCAAGGGCGCGGAAGCCCATGGAATCCCACATCGAACGCGGGGAATCATATGCCATTGACATGTATCAAAGGTTTTCCCCAGCTTCTCATGTTTAACATAGGGTATTCCACAAATTTAACATCTAGTAGAGATAGATTGGACTGATCAGAAGACTGACTAGAGTGGATATGATGGAGGAACCGCCTGGAGGGAATGCTGACATTGGGACCAACTCGTGGGTGGATTCTCAGATGATGATGAATGGAATGGGGATATAAGGTGGCATGATCCCACCGGGATGTGGTGGCCCAGGTAAGAATTAGGATGGATGATGGAGTGATTTAATGAAGTGGAGGGTTAATGGGATAGAATCGTTATGAGAAAGAAAATGGTTTTGGGCTTGATCCTCGAAGAGGCTTCCTACGTATCCCCATGGTAGGGAATCAATGTCTACATAGTTCATCTGATGATGGCTTACCACTGATCGGGGTTCACTACGACTTACCAATAAAAGGAGTGACAATGACTTACCACTGAAGTGAAAACGACTTACCTCTGAATGGAGTGACAATGAATTATCATTGAAAGAGGTCCATAGTTTAACGTCATGCGGGATGGGGGTGAACCGACATGAATGGGGTCGGACCTACTGGGTGGTGGGGTTGAATCTCGTAGAGGCTTCCTACGTACCATGCCTTGACATGGATCAAAGTCCTCGTAGTTCATATGGAAAGGTGCTTGACGCACGGACACAGAGATGGTCAGGGCCAATGGTTTTTGGGCTTAAACCATGGGGAGGCTTCCTATGTACATTTCCTTAGCAAGGATCAATGTCCTCATAGGTTAGGATGGGTGTGGGGATTACACTCTATGCTGCACAGGGGGTCAGTAAACCGACGTGAAGATGGACCTGGGGTCTCATGGATGGTGGTGGGCTTGATCCTTGTGGAGGCTTCCAAAATACCCTTCCTTGGCATGGATCAAAGTCCTCATAGTTCGGATGGGTGATGAAAAACCGACATGAAAGTGGACCTGGGGTCCAATGGGTGGTGGGATTGAACCTCATTAAGGCTTCTTATGTACCATTCCTTGACATGGATCAATGTCCTCATAGTTCGGATGATTGAGGGGCAGTTGAACCAATGCGGAGGGGTTTCAGAACAACTGGGTGTTGGGATTGAACCTTGTGGAGGATTCCTACGTACCTTTCCATAGTAAGGATCAAAGTCCACGTATTTTGGTTTAGTGAATGGGTCTTACACTCTAGCCTTCCGAGGTGTTGGTGAACCGACGTGAAGGAGGTCGGAACGTCTGGGGTGTTGGGATTGAACCTTAGGGAGGATTTCTATATACCTTGCCTTGACAAGGATCAAAGTCTGTGTAGTTCAAGTGGTGGTGTGGGGCTTACTCTCTGAGGTAGCCCAGAGTGTTGGTCATGGTCAGGGCTTGCTCTAAGCTCACGCGAGTAATACTCGGTGTGAGAAACAAGAGATAGTAGAGAACTGATGATCACATCGTGAAAGGTGCATCAGTGGAAAGTGGGTGGGGATTATGTGTGAAGTGGTCTGAAGAGGAAATAGGGGCTTATGCATGGTTAGCAGCCGAGAAAGTGGTTGTGACTTACTCAGGGATGGAGGCCCAAGGCGACATAGCGCAGCGGGAGAGGTACTTGGTACCGAAGAAAGGAGAAGCAGCTTCCCCTACCAGGAACTTTGCTGGCCCTGGGGACCTAATATGAAAGGATGAGAAGAGATGCTACTCCCTACAAGGAAAGCTAGGGGCTTGCACCGAGGTGGTTTCCCGTTCCCCGCAGACAAACTCCACTCCCATAAGGAGGATATCATCCCCTATGAGGGGTGACAACATCACCATGGAGACGATTGGGCGTGGAGAATGTCCAAGGAGGGGTCCCTACGTGTGTGGCACGGGGCGAGGTCACAGTTTAATGTCATGTGCTGAGGACGAAGGTTTTTGGAAGTTTAATGTCTTGCAGCTCGGACGAGGTGGGTACGCTCTGCACCCCTAGGACACACATAACCAGTGCCCTTTGCTCCTTGGTGTAGAGAGGGGACATGAAATGTCATAGAAAGGGCGTTTCATGGAGCGAACCATCGAGGGGTCCACATTAGCGTGTCTATGTGAAGAGGCAATAGCCATTAGAGTGCCTATGTGAAGAAGAATGAGGAGAAGTAACACAACAGGAAATATCATCCAAGGGAATTTGAAATCATATCATGCAAACCTGGAGGGTCACAAGAGAAAAGGAATTTCCAAGTAGAGGGGTTCATAGGCAGGGGAGTTGTGAAGCTCTATTGTTCCACATGGCAGAGGGCACTTGCGAAGGGGGGTGCTTCACGAAGTGGGGTGCCTTGGCCTAATAATAGGGCAGAGGTGCATATGGGAGGTTCTTCACATAGTGGAAAGGTATTCATGGAGCACTGCCTCGTGGAGCAAAGGTGCCTCACGAAGCAATGTGTCATGATGAAATGTGCTTCGCGAAGTACTGTGACCCTGCCTTAGTAGGTGGATCATGTGTACATAAAGGGTGTTCCATGAAGCATAAACGCTTTGCAAAGACCCGGTTCCCCTTGGGGATCCCTTTCCTTTGTGAAGGCCCTTGGCCTTTGCTAAAGGCATCCCTCTCATATGAGGGGATCAAAATGAGACAAATGGGATGCACTTCGCAGAGCAGAAGTACCTCACACAACTCCTGGTTCGTAGAGCAGAAGGATGATTTTCGTTTCGGGAGATGGGAAGATGAAAGGTCTGATTGTACATCCTTCGAGCTCAGGGGAAGCCTGATATTTTTTGGCAAGAGGCGTTGCGAATCGGAGCTTACGCGGCACGAATAAGGGTGTGGTTGCTTCGTGGCGGTCTCACAAATGTCAAATGTGGTCGCAGAGCATCCCTCCTCCTCACTTCACGATAGGTTCGCGAATGTCAAATGCTTTCATGGAGCATCCCGCCTCCTCGCTTTGTGGCTGGCTCGCTAATGTAAAATGTGTTCATAGATCATCTTGCCTCCTTACTTCACGGCAGGCTCACAAAGGTCAAATTCATTCAAAGATCATCCCACCACCTCAATTCGTAGCGGCTGTGGTGCTAGGGGGAACTCTGCGAAATTGCTTCAAAAGGAGGTCAATATTTTGGATACTTCTCTGTCCCAATTTTTGGTTCCAACAAATGACCCTTGTAACACCCGAGACTTTTATGAGAAATATTTTGTTATATAAATAACCAAAGTAATCTTTCACTACACACAACACTAGATTGGCTTTCTTTACACGCAATCGCGACCTTCCTCGATAGCTTGTGTCGTACGTAATACCGAGTTTCACTAAACAACGATATGCTATTAAAATGTTATTAAAACTAGCTGTTATGAATAGTAATACCCACTTTTTGGAATTTTGAAAATTTCATCTTTAAAAATGGAATTTATTTTGGGATTCGGAATATCCAAATTTTCCTAGGGTGAAATTTTGGTATTTTTTCTGAAAACTTTCAATTTTGGATGAATAGTGAAAACACTGGGTAACTATTTAAAAACCGAGTTCTTATTTAAATAATTATTTATTTTATTTAAATTTATTTTAGTTCTAAATTGATACATAATACCTATATATGTTCAATTCAATTCATTGGAGTCATTTTATATTAATTTTAGATATATAAAAATTTTATTGAACTTTTCACCGTCTTTTACCCAACTCCTAGGAGAATTTGCAAATTTACATAATACTTAATTTTACCGCTTCTGTGAGTGGAATTTCGAAAATCCGAGAGACACTGTTAATATCAAGGTCTAAAATGTGGTTCAATGAGATGAAAATAATTTTTGGTGAATAGTAACTTTTTACTTTTTTTACCACGGTTAAAAGTAAATAGGTTAATTAAGGGTAAAAATGATATTATTATTACCCTAAAAAATGTCCCAATTCTATTGGATAAGTGTAATTTGACCAAAAAAAACCTTAGGAATAAAATATGACCATTTAGACTCACATGGATCAGATTAGGACATTTATTATTAATTTATTTAATGAAGGGTTAAAATAGTTAAAATCAATGTTTAATTACTAAATCATTTTTAAAATAAGGTAATAAATATGATAAATTAGACTATAAATATTCATTAGAAATATAAAAATATTTCCTACATAATGGTATTTTATTTTTAATTTTTAGACATTGAATAATTTAATTTATGTATGACACAATGATGATTCAGTAATTATCTTATTAATGAAATATTGACATAATTGATGTTATAAATACCCAAATAAATGTAATTTGATAATTTTTATGAATTCAAATAATTTTATAGGTTAATATTACATATTATAACTTATTTAATTAACTTTTTTCGAACTAATATTTCTGTTATGATTTTCACCAAAATCAATTACCAAATAGTGTCAAAATTGACATAAAATAGTTGTTAAAAAATATTATATTATTAATTGTTATTTTATTCTTAAAAATCTAAGGTTCTTCCAAATGACTTATATAAGGTCATATATGTTAATAATAAACATCTTGGGGTTCGTTTGGATTGTTATAATAAGTTTATTAACATTATAGTGTAAGAAAACAAGAAGACACGATAAAAGATAAATTATCTAACTTAAAGTTAAATCTAAATGATAAGGTTAAAATAGAAACCTAAACTTTTTTAAATTCTATTGGATGAGAGGATTTCAACCCATCCCAACCTTATCTTCTAAATAAATCAATTTTTATCTATTAAAAACCTAATATGACTTTATAATAAAATAATATTTTTAGTTTTTCCTAAGGCCCCCTCTCCTCCCTTATAAAAGGGAAGCTCCTCCCTCTCTTCCTCACACCACTTTGATCCTTCAAGCTAGGAAAAACCCTACCAAATTCTCTTCTCCACTTCCCTAGAAACATCCTATAGGTCCTGGTCTTCTTCAAAGGCCAATTTTAGTGCCCTAAAAGGAGGTCTCAAAGAGGCGCTTCAAAGAAGAGGTAATGTCTGTTGCCGATTCTTTCAACTTTATTTCTTCTTCCATTTCTTCTTATTTAGTTGTATCACTATGAAGTAAAAAAATAAGTATCAATCGTACACTGATATGTTATTATAAGTATGAAACAACCCTATTTCACCATCTATCCATCCTACGGAAAACAAAATCACCGCGCGTGCGTACGTACGGAATACCGTCTCCATGCTGTGGTGTAATCTATTTTCCACCACCACCTTACTTGGATGGGTATAATGGTGTAAATAATAACTATATATTATTATTGTAAAGTGATATTTATTCTGAAATAGTATACATACACTCCAATTCAATTCCACAATCATGGCAACGATATCATCACTCGTGCATACGTACAGAATACTGTCTCCACGATGTGATGCGACTCGTTCTATATGATCTTCATTGCATGATGATTATATAAATGAATAGAATGAATGAATATGATATATATTACACTAATACAATTCTTTAAATTAGGTATCTATAACCTAAAATGAAGAATACGAATTTATTCGACAAAACATGCATAAGAACAAAAAGTAATAAACACCCGAATAACAAGTAGTAATGAAATATTACTAATAAGAATCCAAGAATATAACCATATATGATATCATAAAAATAAGTATGATTCTTGAATAAGTCAATAACATTATTTAAATCATTATATAGGAGTTTTAGACACTTACGAATCAAATCCGACCTAAGGTAAGGGACCATCTCGCAATCTCAATTTTTATTCGAGATTGTTTATACATCAGAATTTACTGGGGAATATTTATCATCCACGTCCATGTTTCCTAAATATTTAATATTATTTATATCCTCCAAAAATTGTTTAAATACAATTTTACCCCTTTGTAAGTTTTTAGTAAAAGATATGAATCGAATCTTTTGTCATTTTTCGTACGAGGTACTTTTTGACTATTACTACAAAAGTACGAGAAAAATGTTTTTTAACTTATATGACATCAATGGATTTTTCAAACATTATTTCCAAGAAGCTTCCTTTACAAGTTTTCATGTTTATTTTTAATCAACTTCTTTTAGTTTAAAATTGTATGACATGTTAAGAAAGGAAAAATGTTTTTGAAGTAGAAATGTTATTTTCCTCAAGAATGGAGTTCAAGTGTTTTATCAAAATTATTTTCCATCTAAGATAATATAGGGTTCTATTTCTATCCCTATTATTACATTGATTTGATTTTATTGTGATGGAATTATTTTTATGAATTCCTTTAACTTATATGAATTGTTTTATGATGTCACGATGTATAAGAATCGCATTTTTATTACATGGGTTATGCAATGATGTATGATTTAGGATTTTGTGGCACACATAAGAATGGTATCATTATGAGATGGGTGGGACATATATCTCCCTCCAATTAATTGATTAAATATTTATATCTCATGAGACGGACATGTGTGGAATGGTAGGTTAATCCGGTTCAGTTAAACAGGAATAAAAAGAGGAGTGAACTCAGTTCAGAAATGGACTTTTTCCACTAAGACAGTCTTGGCAATGAGTCCTGACTACTAAGAAATGATTCTCCATGATTATGTGTATATGCCAAAAAGTTTCATGTTTTATTTTATGATTATTGGGATTACATTTCGCTACTATGATTTATCCCATGTTATGAAATTATGATTTCTTTTACAGGTTTTGATTTCCAAAGTGTAATGTTCTTATGAATATGATGTGATTTGTTTTTCTTTTTTTTACCTTTACCAAGCATTTGGGCTCACCCTTTTGTATGTTTTCTTTACCCAGGTCAGGAAGAAGGTTATTAAGTAGGATATGCCAAAAGGGACTCTAGATATGATGAAATAAATGTGAGGCAATGTAGATGCTTTATGAACCAGTTGTTTATGTTTCCCAGTTTCTAAAGACACTATACCTATATGGTTCTTTCATGGTTTTGTTATATGTTGTAATAAGTGTACTTCAATTTTGATTTATTAACAATGTATGTAAAGTATGGGTCGTTATAGTTGGTATCAGAGGAAAGGTATAGTCAACCTTTGGAAACTAGGAAGTGAAAGCCTTAGTAAGAACCCTAAAGATTTATCTAAGCATAGAACACAATCTTAGTGTTTTAGAAATGGACATGAATAACCTATGGTAAGACCTTTTGTGTAAAATTTTATTCTTCATTATGTGGTTTTCCTATTATAATTAGTGTTGGTCACACTATTCTTCTTGGTTTTAGTCAATGGCTGGAACTCGAAGGAACCATGTTAATGCGGAATGCGACGGGAAATGCAATGATTGTCCCCCTGAGCAACCAAACATTATAGGAGCTGGAATGAAAAATCTTATATCCATGCTCACACAACTTTCTCATGCTATGAATCATGCAGGACTTCCAAACGAGCAAAGGAAGGAAAATATTCTGTTGAATCCTTCATGAGGTAGTGTCCACCTTCATTCAGTGGGTCTACTGATCCATTAGTTGATGAACAATGGATCAATTCTACTGAAAAGATATTTTCAGTTCTTCAATGTTCTGAACTTGATAAAGACATCATAGTAGTGTATCGTTTGGAAGGATTTGCTGATCAATGGTGGAATCTTATCAAGAATATGAGGCAAAGATACGAAATTGAGTCCATGAAATGGGATGAGTTCAAGAACATATTTTTCAGTAAGTACTTCCCTCGTATTCTTCGAACAATGATGGACAAGGAGTTTCTTGAACTAAAGAAAAAGTATGATGAATTTGTTGGTACCTATGAAGAAAATTTTACAAGACTTGCAAGGTACACTTTTGGAATTATTATCCAACCTGAGAGTAAGATCGATCGATTCTTTAGTGGCTTAAAACCAAGTCTTCGAAGGGTGTTAACCATAAGGGACTTCAATATCTATGAAGAAATCGTTCGATGTGCTCTCAAGGTTGAGATGGAGATTGGAGTATCCCATTAGTCATATTCATTTGATAATAAGAGTAAAATGGAATTCAATGGAAAATCTAAAGAGAACACTGAAAAGAATATGAGTTTTCCCTTATGCTCTATGTGTGGAAATAAACATGGAGGGAGTTTTCTTAAAGGGACAAGTAAATGTTTCAAATGTGGAAAAGAAGGTCATTGGGAATTTGAATGCCGCAATGATGTGAAGAAGAAGTCTAGTGATGTGAACAAAGAAATGGCTACACATAGTGCACCTCCTACACTTCAATGTTACAAGTGAAAGGAAATGGGGCATTATGCCAATCAATTCCCTAATCCAAGGGTTGTCGATGATGATCAATGTCAAAAAACTCTTAAGGCTAATGAGAAATGAAAGTCACATGAAATTTCTTTCAGCGATGTAGAGTACGATAACAAAGTGGTGAAAGGTACACATACCATCCACTCTAAAGTAGAAAATGTTTTATTTGATTCTGGATCTGCCCACTCTTTTATTTCTGAAGAATTTTCTAAGGGAATCATCATATTACCTCAACAATTAGATACTGATTTAGCTGTGACAAATCCTAATGGCACAACAGTCACATCAAAAGTTTATAATTCTTCTCCGATTGAAGTTTGTGGGAAAGTGCTTACTGCAAATCTTGTGATCCTTCCTATAGTGGAATTTGATGTGATTATTGGCATGGATTTTTTTCTTTATATGGAGCTCGTATCAATTTACAAAAAAGGGTTGTCACATTTCATATTCCAGATCAATTTCTGATCGTCTATCGATTCAAGGATGAATATAACCTTCCAGTGGAAATTTCATCCATCTTATGGGTCTTGATTCCACTAAATGAAGGTTATTTATCTCAAATGGTTGGAGAGAAACTCATGATTTCCAATATTCCCATTGTACGAGAGTTTGATGATATCTTTTCGGAGGAATTACTGGGTCTTACACCAAATCATGAAGTTGAGTTTTCAATATAACTCATACCTGGTGCATTACCTATTTTAAAGACACCTTATAGAATGGCCCCAATTGAGTTGCAGGAATTGAAGAAGAAACTAAAAGAGAATATTGATAAGGGATTAATACGCCCTAGTGCATCACCTTGGGGAGCACCTGTTCTATTTCATAAGAAGAATGATGGATCAATGAGACTCTGCTTGATTATCCAGAACTTAACAAGATCACATTTAGGAACAAATATCCTCTCCCACGCATTGATGACTTATTTGACCAACTACACGGAGCTCAATACTTTTCCAAGATTGATCTTCTTTCAGGGTATCATAAATTAAGGTTCAAAAGGGAGGATATACCAAAAACGGCTTTCCGTACAAGGTATGGACACTATGAATTTATAGTGATGCTATTTGGTCTTACTAATTCCCCTTTTATCTTCATGGATCTGATGAATAGAGTCTTTAGAGACTATCTTGATCAGTTTGTGGTAGTCTATATAGACGATATTCTTGTCTATTCAAAGTGAAAGGAAGAACATGAAGATCACTTGAGAATTATATTGAAGTCCCTGAGAAAGGATAATCATTATTCCAAATTTACCAATGTGAATTTTGGCTTAAAAAAGGTGCATTTTTCGGTCACATAATCTCAAACAAGGGGATATCTGTGGATCCAACAAAAATAGAGGTTATTGAAAGATGGTCAAGACCAACAACAGTAACCGAGATCCGAAGTATTCTTGGTTTGGATGGATATTATCCAAGTTTTTTGAATGATTTTTCACGATTATCTAATCCACTCACCTGGTTGAATTGAAAAGGAGTTATGTTCATATGGACGGAGGAACGTGAAGATAATTTCAAGGAGTTGAAAAGAAGGTTATCCAGTGCACCTATGCTTACACTGCCTTGTAGTGGAGAAAGGTTTTTGATTTACAGTGAAGCATCCAAGAAGGGGTTGGGGTGTGTTCTTATGCAAAATGATATGGTGATAGATTATACCTCATGACAGTTGAAAATCCATGAGCAAAATTACTCAACTCATGATTTGGAGTTAGCTGTAGTAATATTTGCATTAATGATTTGGAGGCATTATCTTTATAGAGAAATGTGTGATTTTTATACTGATCATAAAAGTTTAAAGTATATTTTCACAAAAAAGGAGATGAATATGCGCCAAAGAAGATGGTTGGAGCTGATTAAGGATTACAACTGCTCAATTCATTACTACCCTGGGAAAGCAAACAAGGTGGCAGATGCATTAAGTCGACAAGACCATGATAGCATATCCATGATGAGGATCAAAAAAGATCCAATATTTATGGATTTATAAGGGATGGATCTTAGAATTATAATGTAAGGGGAAAAATCTCATCTTTCTCAAATGAATGTTCAACCATCTATACATGTGAAGATTAAAGAGGCACAGAAAGAAGATGTAGAGTTACAAAAGAAGGTGAGAAATATTCCTGAATTCAACCTTGATTGTGATGGGATAATAAAGTTTAGGAATCAGGTTTGTGTTCCTCCCATCCCAGAATTAAAGGAGCTGCTGGATGAGCCCCATAGTTCTTCGTTCTCTATTCATCCTGGAAGCACAAAGATGTATAAGGACCTGAAAGAGTACCTCTGGTGGGATGGCATGAAAAGAGATGTTGCTAAATATGTCTCTCGATGCTTGGTTTGTCAGCATGTTAAAGTTGAGAGACAAAAGTCTAAGGGGATGTTAAAACCATTACCCATACCCGAATGGAAATAGGAAAACATCTCTATGGACTTTGTCACTGGACTTCCTAAAACATCCAAAGGCAATTATGCTATATGGGTCATAGTTGATCGTCTTACAAAGTCTGCACACCTTATTGCTATTAGAGAATATTTCTCTCTGGATCATCTTGACAGGATATATATAAAGGAAGTGGAACGATTGCATGGAGTAACACTTTCTATTATATCTGATCGGGATCCGAGGTTTACCTCGAAGTTCAGGTGAAGTATTTAGCATACTTTGGATACAGAGTTGGGTTTCAGCACTTCTTATCATCCTCAGACCGATGGTCAGTCTGAGAGAACAATTCAAACTCTAGAAGATATGTTGAGAGCTTGCTCTATGGATTTCAAAGGTGGTTGGGATCGACACCTACATTTGGTAGAATTTTTTTATAATAATAGCTTTCACTCCAGTATTAAAATGGATCCTTAAGAAGCTTTCTATGGAATGAAATGTAGGACTCCAACTTGCTGGGATGAAGTTGGGGAAAGAAAGCTATTAGGACCTGATCTTGTTGATGAGATGGCAGAAAAGTTCTAATCTATTCAACAACACATAAGAGCAGCTCAGAGTCGACAAAAAAGTTATGCCGACAACGAAAGAAAAGACCTAGAGTTTTAAGTGGGTGATAAATTGTTCTTACAAATATCTCCTTGGAAGAGAGTAATGAGATTTAGAAAGAAGGGAAAGCTGAGCCCTAGGTATATCGGTCTATTCAAAATACTGGATCATTTTTGGAAGGTAGCTAACCGATTTGAACTTCCACCGAATCTCTCTCAAGTTCACGCTGTGTTCCATATATCTTTCCTGAGAAAGTACATACCTGATCCTTCACATGTACACAACTCAGAAGTTGTACCGCTGGAGCAAGATCTTTCTTATGAAGAACAACCGATAGAGATTCTGGATCGTAGCAAAAAAGTCCTACGGAACAAGTACACTCACTTGGTGAATGTTTTATGGAGGAACCACCAATTAGAAGAAGCAACATGGGATCTTTAGGATATGATGAGGGAGAGGTATGCTCATCTGTTTGTTACAAAGTGACGAATTTCGAGGGAGAAATTTATTTTAAGGGGGGTAGAATGTAACACCCGAGACTTTTATGAGAAATATTTTGTTATATAAATCATTAAAGGAATATTTCACTACACACAACACTAGCTTGGCTTACTTTACACGCAATCGTGAACTTCCTCGATAGCTTGCGTCATACGCAATACCGAGTTTCACTAAACAACGATATGCTATTAAAATATTATTAAAACTAGCTGTTATGAATAGTAATATCCAATTTTTGGAATTTTTTAAATTTCATCTTTCAAAATGGACTTCATTTATGGATTTGGAATATCAAAATTTTCCAAGGGTGAAATTTTGGAATTTTTTCTGAAAAATATCAATTTTGGATGAATAGTGAAAACACTGGGTTACTATTTAAAAACCGACTTTTTATTTAAATAATTATTTATTTTATTTAAAATTATTTTAGGTCAAAATTGATACATAATACCTATATAAGTTCAATGCAATTCAATGGAGTCATTTTATAATAATTTTAGATATATAAAAATTTTATTGAACTTTTCACCGTCCTTTACCCACCTCCTAGGAGAATTTGAAAATTTACATAAAACTTAATTTTACCGCTTCTGTGAGTGGAATTTCAAAAATCTGAGGGACATAGTTAATATTAAGGACTAAAATGTGGTTCAATGAGATGAAAATAATTTTTTGTGAATAGTAATTTTTTAATTTTTTTAACCACGGTTAAAAGTAAATAGGGTAATTAAGGGTAAAAATTATATTATTATTACCATAACACATGTCCTAATTCTATTAGATTAGTGTAATTCGACCAAATACAACCTCATGAATAAAATATGACCATTTAGGCCCACATGGATTAGATTAGGACATTTATTATTAATTTATTTAAAGAAGGGTTAAAATAGTTAAAATCAATGTTTAATAACTAAATAATTTTTAATATAGGGTTATACATAAGATAAATTCGACTATAAATATTCATTAGAAAGAGAAAAAGACTTCCTCCATAATTTTATTTTATTTGTAATTTTTATACATTGATTAATTTAATTTATGTATGACACAATGATGATGCAGTAATTATCTTATTAATGAAATATTTACATAATTGATGATATAAATTCACAAATAAATGTAATTTGGGAATTTTTATGAATTCCAATAATTTTCTAGGTTAATATTAAATATTATTACTGATTTAATTAACTTTTTTTTGAACTAATATTTCAGTTATGATTTTCACAAAAATCAATTACCAAATAGTGTCAAAATTGACATAAAATAGTTTTTAAAACAAATATTATATTATTAATTGTTATTTTATTCTTAAAAATATAAAGATCGCCCAATTGACTTAGATAAGGTTATATATATTATTAATAAACAACTTGGGGTTCTTTTGGCTTGTTATACTAATTTTATTAACCTTATAGTGTAAGAAAACAGGAAGACACGGTAAAAGTTAAATTATCTAACATAAAGTTAAATCTAAATGATAAGGTTAAAATAGAAACTGAAACTTGTCTAAATTCTATTGGATGAGAGTATATAGACCCATCCCAACCATAGCTTATAAATAAATCAATTTGGAGATATTAAAAACTGAATATGACTTTATAATAAAATAATATTTTTAGTTTTTCCTAAGGTGCCCCTCTCCCCCCTTATAAAAGGGAACCTCCTCCCTCTATTCCTCACACCACTTTGAGCCTTCAAGATCAGCCAACCCCTGCCGAGTTCACTTCTCCACTTCCCCAGAAACATGCTAGAGGTCCTGGTCTTCTTCAATGACCAATTTTAGTGCCCTAAAATGAGGTCTCAAAGAGGCGGTTCAAAGAAGAGGTAATGTCCGTTATCGATTCCTTAAACTTTATTTCTTCTTCCACTTCTTCTTCTTTAGTTTTTCCATTATGAATTAATAACATCAGTATCACTCATAAAATTATATGTTATTATAAGTATGAAACAACCCTATTTCACCATCTATCCATCCTATGGAAAACAAAATCCCCACGTGTGCGTACGTATGGAATACAGTCTCCACACCGTGGTGTAATCTATTTTCCACGACCACCTTACATGGATGGGTATAATGGTGTAAATAATAACTATATATGATTATTTTAAGGTGATATTTATTCTAAAATTGTATACATACACTCCAATACAATTCCACGATCATGGGAACAATATCATCGCTCATGCGTACGTACGGAATACTGTCTCCAAGATGTGATGCGACTCGTTCTACATGATCTGTATTGAATAATGATTATATAAATGAATTTAATGAATTAATATGATATATATTACAGTAATATCATTCTATAAATTAGGTATCTATAACCTAAAAATAATAATACGAATTTATTCGACAAAACACGCATAGGAACAAAAAGTAATAAACACCCAAATAACAAGTAGTAATGAATTTTTACTAATAAGAAGCCAAGAATATAACCATATATGATATCATAAAAATAATTTTGATTATGGAATAAGTCAATAACATTATTTAAATCATTATATAGGAGGTTCAGACACATACGATGCAAATCGGACCTAAGGTAAGGGACAATCTCGCAATCTCAATTTTTATCCGAGACTGTTTATACTTCAGAATTTACTGGGGAATATTTATCATCCACATCCATGTTTCCTCAATATGTAATATTATTTATATCCTCCTACAATTTTTTAAATCCAATTTTACCCTTCGATGAGTTTTTAGTAAAAGATATGAAAGGAATCTTTTGTCGTTTTTCGTATAAGGTACGTTTTGACTTTTCCGAAAAAAGTACGAGAAGAATGTTTTTTTAACTTATATAGAATGAATGGATTTTTAAAACATTATTTCCAAGAAGCTTCCTTTTCTAAGTTTTCAAGTTTATTTTTAATCAAATTCTGTTAGTTTAAAATTGTATGACATGTTAAGAAAGGAAAAATGTTTTTGAAGTAGAAGGGATATTTTCTTCAAGAATGGAGTTAAAGTGTTTTATCAAAATTATTTTCCATCTAAGATAATATAGGGTTCTGTTTCTATCCCTATTATTACATTTATTTGATTTTGTTGTGATGGAATTATTTTTACGAATTCCATTATCTTATATGAATTGTTTTATGATGTCATGATGTTTAAGAATCCCATTTTTATTACATGAGTTATGAAATGATATATGATTTATGATTTTGTGGCGCACATAAGAATGGTATCATTATGAGATGGGTGGGACCTATATCTCCCTTCAATGAATTGGGTAAAGATTTATATCTCATGATATAGACATGGCTAGAACGGCAGGTTAATCTGGTTCAGTTAAACATGACTGAAACGAGGAGTGAAATCGGTTCAGAAATGGACTTTGTCTGCTAAGATAGTTTTGGAAATTAGTCTTGACTACAAAGAAATTTTTCTCTATGATTATGAGTGAATTACACAACGTTTCATGTTTTATGTTATGATTATTGGGATTACATTCACTACTATGATTTATCCCATGTCATGAAACCATGATTTCTTTTGCAGGTTATGATTTCCAAAATGTTATGTTCTTATGAATATGATGTTATTGGTTTTTCTTTTGTTTACCCTTACTGAGCATTTGAGCTCACCCATTTGTATTTTTTCTTTCCCCAGTTCAGGAAGAAGGTTATTAAGTAGGATACTTCAAAAGGGACTCTGGATATGATGAAATAAATTGGAGGCAATGTAGATTCTTTATCAACCATTTGCTTATGTTTCCCAGTTTCTAAAGACACTATACCTATACTGTCCTTTCATGGTTTTGTTATATGTTGTAATAAGTGTACTTATATTTTGAAGTATTATCAATTTATGTAAAGTATGGGTTGTTATAACCCTCCTCAGACTTGGAGCCATGGAGAGATAAAGGGTCGATGTCTGAGGGTAATCACTAAAATCCTAGGCTGTTTGCGATGCCTGCTCGCGAAGATGCCTCACGAGGCGGATAGGGAATGCACGGGACGAGCACGTCATGATGCTCCATGCGAACTAGATGTTCCACAATGCTCCGATAGATGTTGACTATAAATATGGGATATACACTCCCTTTTGTCCTTTCCCTTCACCACAAATTTGTCCTTTTGCACTCTCCATTCGCGTATCTCTATGTACTCTACAAGTGTTCTTGGTGAATCGAGTTTTTACGATGCCCAGCGAGTCCTCGACTCCACATTTTCACTCCATGATGTGGCATTTAGACGCCTAGGGAGTGCTTTGTGAATAGGCTTCAAAACGCGCTCTACGAATGGGCTTCGTGAACCAAACCAAAAAATGTTCATGTTCTAGAACTGAATGTCCCACCAAGAAGGTGCCCAGGGGGTCCTTACGGATGATTCCAGAAGGGAAGATATGGAAAACAGTCTAGGGATAGGAGAGTTAGTCTGTAGCCACTCGAATCATATTTCATTGGTGGAGCTTCTATCATAGAGCTAGAAGAACTACCCATTGTGTAGAAGGATTCCCTTATATGGATCCAGGCTGAGGGATGACTTCTTCATCCCTGAAGCAAGTAGGGACGATCCAGCTTATGGGTTCTGGAGCACACCATGTCAACATCGTTGGTTCAAGGCGGTCAATGGTCATGCCCATGATGATTTCACACACATCATTGTTGACTGATTATACAACCATCAGAACAACATTGACGGGAAGGAATTGCAGCCAAATAAGTCCCCTCCCTTGTACTGAACTATCCTCAAGGCGGCGCTGGGCAACCCGAAGAAGGGGGGGTCTTAGGAATGGCACCTGCACCAGGGCGGCAACTTCATAGATTATTGGGCCTGCGCCTACTGGGTAGTCGACTCGTGTGAGGTGTTTAGAGCAGAGCTGAGAAGAGTGGGCCTGTATGAGGTAGCTTGAGCTTCCAAGTTTTATATCTACCAGAAGAAGCAACTAATGTCAGAGCTGTTGAGCCTGTGGTCACCGGGGACCAATACCATCCACCTGGATCAAGTGGAGGTTGGAATCAACTTGTGGGATGTGCATCATATCTCAGGGGTCCCGATACTGGGGGTGATATATGATTAATTCCTCCCTGCTATGGGTGCATGGGAGGATCAGGAAAAGATTCCACAGGTAGTGTTAGCACTAATGGATCTTGTGCCTGGGGAGGACGAGGAGGCAGTAAGGGATGTCCACTTCAGGTAGTGGTTCAAGAGATTACTAAACATCCTGGAAAATAAGCAGTTTCTGGTGAGGCCTCAGACTTTTCCAAAGGGGGGCCAATGTAATGAACACTCATACTGGAGACTATTGGAGGATAGCCAGTGGAATACTTGGGGGTTCAGTGTTTGTACTGAGCAATAGCCAAAAGTCAGGCTGGTGGAATTTATCATAGCTCTCATCAGTGGTTAGATCCTGCCAGTGAGGGATACCAAAATGGGAGTGCGATCAATAAAATTCATCATGGCATCCACATTAGCGACATGAGGGCAGGTCAACCTAGGGATACCAATGCACACCAAGTTGTATAAGATGTTGTGGCACATCAACAAAGGGAAGAGGCCATATAGGGTACATGGGACATTCCACATCTTGTATGGGTGGATAGCGGCGCACATTAGGGGGATCAATGAGTATCCGAACCCCATATAGCCTCCAGGGTCGATCTTCCGCCCATCAATCCTAAATGCTGTGAGGAACTTTCCGACCAAGCTGACCACACCCTCGGTATTAATTCAAGTCTATAAGGAAAAAGTGTTCAACTTCCATTCCTTTCCTCTGCCGACATGGGCTTTCACGGATAATGGTCGGGGAACAAAAGATCATCGGGCCTACCTCCTAGCCTTTTGAGGTGGAGTCTTGGTGGACAGGGTGGACCGCGAGCACCTCTGTGAGCCATACATCCCACACTAGTTTGCAAGGAAGTTCTGGTGCCTACAGTGACTGACCTCGTAGGTTTACCTGGAGGTGCATCATGAGGAGCACCCATGTTTTATGAGTAAAATGTGGCTCATGTTCACACGAGAGGACGAGAAGATTTAGAATGTGCTACCTCCACCGACAGTCGTCCTCAGGGTTGTGAAGGAATATTCCCAGAGCTAGGAGGCGGCCTACCCAGGGAGATGATGAAGCAGCCAACCGTCCTAGTCGGTGATGGTGAGCGTCCTTGAGCTCAGGGACAAGGAAAGAAGGCGGCAAGGGCATCCCAAAGTGGAGGGGATATTGTAACGACGATGCCTTTACCAGTTGGGGAGGAAGCAGGAGTAGAGGATCCGGGGGCAGCGGCAGACCCGGTGGTACCAAGAGAATAGAGACTTCCAGAGGGCCAGCCACCGAGAGGATTCTTCATGATTTCTACTGAAGACCTGAGGAAACGGCTGTTCCATATTGACATGCCAGAGAATGTTGTCTTTTTGGAGGCCTGTGACATCTAGGAAGTCAACCGGAAATTCCTCAACCCGTCTTAGTTATGGAAGAACCGTAACCACCTCAGAATGTTCTTGCCATGTATTAGCCCCATTAGAGCCGGTTTTGCAGTATCCCAGGCAGAGGCGGAGTAATACATGGCCCAACTGGAAGATTTTATCCACTCCCTTGGTTCCCCGAACCCAATGATAAACTGGTTCATGGTGCTGTTGAATCAGACGGTCACTCCGCAACTGTCAGCTGTTGACCTGAGAGAGATCTTCTCTCTGCCGGAAGAATCGGACAAGTCCTCATGGGCAGACGAGGTAGGTAGAGGGAGTCCACCGGAGGGGGGTGAAGTCAGCGATCAGTCCTCAGATCTCGAAGATTTCTCAGAGGCCCTCAAGGTAAAATCCAAAGTTCTTTCCTCCGAGTCAGCTCATAGGTTACTCTAGATTCTTTATCAGCATCTGCACTATATAGGAGGACATCGCGCATAGACCTCATTCTCTCCCCTCTATGGGTACTGCCACAGGACATTTGGGGTCCACACTTGTGGCTGCATCAACTTCTGTGTCTGGCAGGGCCTGGATGCTTGAGGAGTCTCCCACGGAGTCACCAGACCTACCAACCATATACGGGGGACCACGTCTAGGGGTACCGATGTCCTTATCCCAAGAGAGTGACCAGATATTTGATCTATGTAACTCTCCTCTACAAAATTTATGACTGGATTCCCCTAAACATGTTAACTGACCTTCACGTTCCCTTTTTTTGCATCTAAAATCCTTCAATTGGCTTGGACCGCGGCGAAGATGTTGGTTGGGTCTTCTGGTAGCGCCCTTCCTAGGGGAATTCTAATGGTTGTGGCGGTGGACATCTAACCTGACCAAACTATAGTGCTCCTGGTCATTAGAGGGGACACCAGTGAGGCTGAGCCTAAGGATTTTGAGGTGTGATCTGATGATGAGGATCTAACAGATAGTTTAGGCCCCACCAGGACTGATCCAACGCCAGATGTGGACCTGGCCGAGGAGGTCCTGGGGGCATTCCATGTATACGATCCTACCAACCGTGCTGACTAGGATGAGATGGCCTCTAACGAGGAGTAGAAGAAAATTGTCTGTCACTGATCATGGAATCTAATCACGTGCTTCATCAATGACACCCCAAGCACTATGGTTGGACGATATGGATAGACTTCACTCGCGAGTGCGCGAACTGTGTGTGAGGGGAGTTGATGCCCAGCGTCCTCACATGCTCGTCTGAGATCTTATGGCAGAAATGATTCGGGAGTATGACTGTGGCCTTGGTATGGGATGGAAGTGGGGGAAGGTGGTAAACATCAAGATGCTCCAGAAGGCTAAATACGAGGTCCACCAACTGTAGAATCGAGGGGACGAGCACTTGGCCTCCCTCAATGCGCAATCTGATCTAGTATTGGAATTGAAGTCACAGATGGCATAAGCCAAAGAGGACCTAAATAGAGCCTCTAAGGAGATGACTTACATATGGTCTGGTGCGGAGTGGGCCCAGATTGTGGCCAAATAATTGTTCCCTCTCACTTAAGAGGAGGTGCGGGAGCTGAATAGGTGGAAGAAACTCCTGGATGCCACCAGCCAGAGAGTGGTGGAGCTACTACACTCTTTTGATGTGGTCAACCCATCCATGGGGGGAATCAACCCTCGGGTACTGTAATGATTACAAACCCTCAAACGTACTTCCATGCTTTAATTGTTTGATGTTGTATCATGCCTGAGTTCTGTTGTTTACATTGGCTTATTATACCCTCGTGATGTTTGTGGAGCGTCCGATGATCATTCCCTAAGCTGACGTGGGTTGGGCTCGATGTGAGAAACAAGGGATGACCACCTTATCACCCATCCAAACGTAGGAGTGAAAACCATGATTCGGGTATCTGGGGTTTGAACAACTGGTCCAGATTTCCAGGAAGAAATGAGAGAGACCTGAATGGAAAATGAAGCTCCCAAAATATTCGAATTACATTTTTCCCAGTGTGCTCTTATGCACGAACGCGGTAACTCCAGGGGTGCTGAAATCAATCTGAACAGATGGGAATGGGTGGTGTGAATCATGATACCCCGGATTCAGAACATTGTTGGGGTGGCATGACAATAAATAATAAATATTTAATGCATTCAAAACACAGTATTCTAATTGTATTATCCGGGATTAGGGATAGAAAATGAGGCCAGACCACTAACCATGTTAAAAACACGGGGCCTGACTCAAAATTCCATCCGTTGGTCTTCTGGAATGTTGGCCCAGGACAATAGGCATGACATAGGCTAAGCATCCTTATTGTTAGGGGGTTCCCTTAGATATGAAAGAGGATGAGGGTCCGAATAAGAGGCACACAAAGCGTGGAATTTGGAGTGATGGTTTGTTCGAATAGAATCCAACACTCTCGAAATTACACCATCATGGTGGAAGCACAATAGTTGGATGCATCAGATAGATTATGGATCATTGGTTCTTTTTTTAGACAGAACCTCTCTGGAGAGGGATTCGTCACTTCCCAATGTCATCTTGGGGAATCCCAAACATGTTCAGTGAAAAATTGTTGTTACATGGTTCCCACAAGGGGTCAAGCCATGCGACAGAAATGAGGAGGAATATGTTTTATGATTCCTAGGGCTGGACCCTTGGTGAAATTCCTAAGTGTCTCTACGTATCCCATGAGGATAGGAATCAAGCCATTTGTAGTTTTGGAAGCACTGTTTATCATCATGCGAGACGATGAAAAGCCTGGTTGTGTTGGTTCACATCCTACCAAAACTACCAAGCCCACATGGATCAGGCTTGATGTGGGAAACAAGAAGTAGTGGTGGGACTTTTCCGACATAGGAAAGAACATGTTATGGAAAATGGGAACTTGGTGAATGTCGACCCGATGATGCTAACACATCCATGTAGCGTACCTAGATGCACAACGAAGTAAAGCTGAGTTTGCCAGAATTCAACTTGAATATGAGGATGTGGAAATGTGTGAATCATGATGCTCAAAATATGGATCAAAATTATGGTGACCTGATGATGGAGGGTAAACTATTGACCGTGTTCGAAACACATCATTCGTAACACTTTATCCTAGAACAAGGACAAACAAATGAGGGTCGATCGCTGACCATGTTAGAGACATGAGACATGTTGCAAATGTCCTCTAAGATCTTTAGGGACGTTGGTCCGAAACGGTAGGTGAGCCGAGGTGTTATAAGACTAGGTCATGAAGGGGGTCCCTTCGAATGTGGAAGAGGATGAGGATCCAAATAGAGAGATCATGAATCTTGGACATGGAATGCGGGGAATGTTCATATGAAAATTCCACACCCTAGGCACTTTGTTGAAACACATCTGAATATGACAATGGGACATATTAGATAGAGGGAGTCGATTCCCTTCACCTAGGAAGGTCTTAGTTTTGGGTTGTAGAATTCAGACCATGAATGGTAGGGAATGAGAGAGACACATGGTGGGATAATTATAAAATCTAACATGAACAGGAACCTGGGGCTCCGACCACTACGTGTTCCCTGGGGAGGTTCTAGGTCAAGGGACCAGAACGGGAGTTAAGTTGGGCCCAAGGCAAAGTGAAAGGATGTTCTTATATACCCCATGAGGATGTGGATCATTCCATAGGTAGTTCTCAAAGGCGGCATGGTAAGGTACCAATTCCAGGGATTAAAGGGGCGTGCGGGTGTGGCCCTCACACCAAAAGAAGCAGTATTTGATAAATATTTTTTTTCCTTTAAGGTGAATGTTTTTTGTGAAGCGACAAGCCCGGGATAGCAAGTCCTAGAATCTCCATAAGAATAAAGCTCTAACAGGCGTTGAAAAATGGTATGGCATGTGACCAATACCAAACACGGTGTTCCATTGAGTGAGGACATCACGATGTAGTGCTGTTTTTCATCGTGTGGACAGGACGATAAGATCACAGTTTAGTGTCATATGATAGGGCCAGGCATGCATTTTAACGTTACATGGCACAGAAGTAGTAGAGGAGATGGTAAGTGGGGAATGTTTCTGGTGAAATAAAATGTACCCAATGAATGATAATGAGGGAATAATCCCATACCACAATGTATGCAATTCCGAGAATGTAACCACGGGCCAAGTGGCCTAAATAGAGGTAAGAGGGTAAGGTGTAGGAGAAAATATCTCCAAATTGAGATGGACCTGAAAATGAGACATCCGGGTGGTCCTATGTATCCCATGAAGATGGGAATCAAGCTGTATGTAGTTATGGAAGAGATCATAGTGTAAGTTCTTAGAGCTCGGACCATGGATGAGAGAAGATATGGGAGAAACATGGTGCATTCCTTTCAAAACCCGACGTGAGTGAGGACCCATGAGGTACTCACTACACCATATGTTTCTCAAAGAGTTTGGGCTGAGGGGATGAAATATAGGGCCGGATTTCAAATTCTTGGGGTTGGACCAAAAGAAAAGAAGCTCAGGTGGTCCTACGTATCCCATGAAGATAGGAATCAAGTCGTTCATAGTTCTGGAAGAGAACTTAGTTTACAGTCTTAGAGTTTAGACCATAGATTAGCAGAAACCCTCAAAGTAAGTGCAGAACTCAATCCCATCCCTATGCCCATGAGAGTAAAACTTGGTGTTGGAACAAGGATGGAAGAGGTTTGCTACACTACCTAGAATGCACGCCAAATGGAAATTGGTTCAGAGCCCTGAATGATTCCTTTATCGCGGATTTTGTCCTCCTAATGTGCGAATGCACACTAAGGAATATTACCAAGAGTTTCGAAGTTCTACATGGGAATGATGATGTGGAGAGGTTTGATAATTATGTAACTGACATTTTAAGCTTAATGGGGTTGGCATGGAGATGGAGGATAACTATTGACCATGTTCAAAACACAGTATCAATATCACGTTATCCTGGAATGGGGACACCAAATGAGCATTGACCGCTGACCATATTCGCAACACGAGATTTGTATCGGATTTTTGTTTGTGACCCTCGAGGGCGTTGGCCCATAATGGTAGGAGAGACCTTAAGCCTAGCATCCATGCCACTTGGGGGGTCCCTTTGGGTGTGAAAGGTGACATAATCCCTATTAAAGGGGAACAAAAAGCCTAAAAAACTGGTGGATGCATGTCCGAGTAGAGTCTGACATTCCAGGCATTAAACCATATTACCCATAGACACATTAGTTAATCAAATAAGAGGACCGAGGGGCACATCTTGAGAGCAGATGATTTGAAAAGATGAGTATATAATAAGGCGATAAAGAACCCTCAAAAGAAATAGGTACATGGAGTGGTTGTTACATACCCGACGTGAACAAGGACATAATCTCGTACCACACCATACGTCCCTAAATAGGGACTTGGCCCGAGGGCCCAAAAAGGTCATGGGGCCTGAGGTTGGGCCTCAGTCAAGAATGTCCGACCATTTTTTAGTTTAACATCTTGTAGTGAGGAAGAAGAGTGGAAAAGGTATCTCATATGGGGATGTGTACAGCACGGTGAGTAACCTGACATGAATGAGGACATAATCTAATACCACATTGTACAATCACATAAGAGAGAACCTGGGTCGGGGGCCCGAAAAGGCCAAGGGGCCTGAGGCTGGGCCTCAGACGGGAAGTCCATACGTCCTATTGAACAGTTACCTCCTCTTCACAGCTCATAAGCCCACATGAGTAGTGCTTGGTGTGGGAAACAAGGAGTCGGTCTCGACTCTCCCCGTCACATGGGGAACTAAGACCTAGATTTTCCTAAAGGAAGTTCATTGTTTGGAATACAACGGGGTAGAATGAACCACTACACTCAATGTTTGGGACATCTTGGGGTGGTTCCAATGTCGTAGGACAACTATTGACCATGTTTGAAACACAGTGTCCCTATAGTGACCGTTTGGGAGCAAGAAATGAGCATCGACCGCTAACCATATTCGAAATATGGGAAATGTATCGGCTTGATTCTCAACATCCTAGAGGGCTTTGGCCCAAAGTGGAAAGAGATCCCTTAGGCCTAGCATCCATACCATTTGGGGGCCCTTCTGGACGGGGATGATGATGGAGTCCCAATCAATGGAGTGGGTGAATCATAGCTCTACCCATCTATGGAAGAGGAAAACATCTCCAGGGAGTGGGAAGTACGACTAGATAAAGGTTAGATCGACATGAATTGGGGAAAAAGTCTGCACCCCTACCATAATTCATGACTTTAGGGGAAGATTCTGGTGTTTGGGTTGGGCCAACATATGAAATGTCTGGGCATTCCTACGTATCCCACGAGGATGGGAATCAAGCCATACGTAGTTCTTAAAGGCCATGCATTTTAACTTTGTGCGGTGAGGACGTGGGAGAATAGAATAACGGGGATCAGGAACATGGTGCGACCGTTATAATCCTGGCATTAGTGTGGCTAAGAAATCCTAGACCATATCATGCAAAGATCCTCCAAGAGAACTATACCCAGGGGGAACAGTCAAAGAGAAGAGTTCCGGGGTTGGGATCAAGACGAGGTGTCTGAGAGTTCCTACATATCCCATAAGGATGGGAATCAAGCCATACATAGTTCTCTAAATACAATTTAACGTCATGTAGGACCAAATAGTTTAAAGACATGCGGTACTGGCATGTAGCTTACGGTCATACAAAACAATCCAGTTTAAGGTCGTGCAGGACCATTAGGCTTAGGAAACGTATTGCTTATGGTACTTGGCATTGGTTGGAGGAGTTATACGCTCACCATCCATGGTCATTATGGAGTATTCTCCATTGGGGTAAAACCTATGAATTATGTAATGCACTTCTCATTTGGGCTTCAGCTTGGGTGGTTTCCTACTAGGGATCATTGAAGCCCTGAGGGCCAATACAAAGTCTCCTTGTAGAAAAGAGCAGAGGAGAACCTTTTTGATGAAGGCCCAAGCTATCTTATTATGATGCCTTTCTAGATTATGCAGGGAAGGAAGCCTATTCTCATCAAGGGCTTCCAATTTGGATGGAAGAATTGTGGCTACCTTATCCGGCACTTGCTGGTCATAGACCATTGTGCGTAACGAAGGTGGTTAGATCTCAATGGGCAGGATGGCCTCAGCTCTGTACACTTGGGAATATGGGTTCACCTTGGTGTAATTACGAGTCGTCATCCGATAGGCCCAGAGGGTGTTGGGGAGATTATTCGGCCAACTCATGTTGTTCTGACCAACCATTTTCACCAAAATGTTAGAGAGGGTTTTGTTGAATGCCTCGATCTGTCCATTCACCTTTTCATGATAATAGGAGGTATGGTTCGAATGGATGATGTACTTGGCATACAATTTCTTCACCTCAGCTGCTCGGATGTTGGTACCGTTATCAGTGAGGACGGTGTGAGGAACTCCAAACCAGTTTATGATGTTGGAGATAATGAAGTCAACGATATAATGGGCCTTGACCTCCTTGATCGGGACAACTTCTTCCCACTTGGAAAAGAAATCTATGCCGGTCAGGATGAACCTGCATTGGCGAGCTCTCACTGGTGGATATGGTCCCATGACATCGAGTCCCCATACCGCAAATGGCCAAGAGTACATGGTAGAATAGAGAGGTTCTGGCAGCTCATCAGGAAGTTAGCATGAACATGGCAAGCGTGACATCTCTTGGAGAACTCGATAAAATCATGGATCATAGAGGGCCATAAGTACCCTAATGTCCGGATCTGATGGGACAACTTTGGCCCAGCCTAGTGGGCGCTGCAGGAACTGGTGTGAACCTCTTGTGTGACCTAAGAAATCTTGACTCCTTGGATGCAATGGAGGATAACACCATAAAACTCGTTCTTGTAGAGGATCTTCTCGGGATTGGGAGAACTCCGGAGGGTAAAATGTAGCGCACGACATCGGATTCGCTCATGCTCGGCCCGATCAACCAGGAGGAAACCACTTTGGAGATACTTGATAAAAGGGGATCTCCAGTCAAGAGTTGCTTCAACCACTACATCTGAAAAACCTGGGAGTCTTGATGTGGAGGATCTGGTGGTTATATGTCTCACTCACAGGCCATCATTATCATTGGGGGTGAAGGGAGAAATGACTCTCCGATGTGCCACGTGTACAATCAGATCATCCTTCTCAGGTTCTGTAAGTGATGCAGCCAGGCTAGCCAGGGCATCTGCTCGACCATTGAGAGATCGAGGGACATGTGTATCTTTCGAGCGAGATGGAAACCAGTCCATTAGCTGGAGGGTATGCTCCAACAATGGTACGAGCACTGGCTTTCTGACGACATAGTCACTGTTGAATTTCCTGATGACTATTTCAGAATACCCTTTCACATGTATGTGGGGTACATCGATCTCGAGGGCTAGCTCGAGGCTAGTTATAAGAGCCTGATACTCTTCCTCATTGTTGGTGTAGCCTTCTGAAAATAGGAATGAGTACAACATAATGGCTTGCACTGGGGTAATAAAGACAATACCCATGCCAAATCTGTTGAGTCTGGGGTCATTGAGTCTCCTACTGATGGGGCTCTGGGAGGCACCATCAAAGTGCATCTGCCAACATGGCGTGTCAGGATCTAATAAGAGGATTTCCTCATCAGAAAAATACAATTCTAAGGACAGGTCTACAAAAGTCGGATGAGTGGAAAGAAAGTCTAAATATTCCTACACATTGATAGATTTTTGGGTTACAAACCTGGTGTCGAACTGCTGGAGGATTACCACCCATCTTGCTAGAAAGCTGGATAACATTGGGTGGTTCAGAATGTACTTTAGCGAGTCTACCCGAGACACCAGCTATACCTTGTGGTGCAGCAAGTTGTGTCCCAATTTTTGTACTATGAATACCAGTGCAAGGCAGCTCTTCTCGATGGGGGAGTATCTGTTCTTCGTAACGAGGAGTATGTAGCTGAGGTATTAGAGGCTATTTTCCATCCCATCATTTTTCTTCTGGGTGAGAAGGGCGTCGAGATATCTTTCTAGGGCAGTCACATACCGGATTAGTGGTTTTTCGGAGACATGTGTCATCAAGATTAAAGGATAGACAATATACTGGTTAATTTCCCCGAATGTAGCCTGACACTCTTCGTCCCACTCATAGGCAGAGCCTTTCTTCATGAGCCGGGAAAAGGGCTTACACTTTCCATCCAGATTCACAGTGAATCGTTGTATGTAGTCTAAGTAGCCTTGGAAACCTTGATGCTCTATAATATTTCTCAGGGGAGGCATCTGGCTGATTGCCTTGATCTTATCTAGGTTAATCTCGATGCCCCGGTACCTGAAAAAAAGCCAAGAAACTTCTCAGCGGTGACCCCGAAGGCAAAATTAAACAGGTTCATCTTCAAGTGGTAGGAACAGAGGATGCCGAACACTTTCTCAAGGTCCTTGAGATGGTCCTGACGTGTGCAATATTTGACTACCAAAACTTCTACATAGCATTCCACCAATGTCCAAAGGATAGTCTTGAATATGCGATGTATGGCCCACTGATAGGCGGCACATACATTCATCAGGCTAAAGGGTATAACCTGATAACAGAAAGTACCTTAGGTGCCGTGAAAGTGGCTGAATTTTCATCCTCATTGGCTATCCGGATCTGATTATATCCATAGTAACCATCCATGAAGTAGAGGGCTTGGAACCTAGACATAGCTTCGATCAACAATTCGGTCACTATAAGGGAAAAATAATCCTTCGGACATTGACTGTTGAGATCTCAGATGTCGATACAGACTCTGACCTATCTTTTTTTCTTCCTGACTAGAACAATGTTGGCTAGCCACTTGGGGTACTGGACGTCCATGACGAGGTTGGTTCTGATGAGCTTGTCAAATTTGGCCTCAACCATGGAACCGTGAGAAGGGTGAATCTTCTTGGGAGGCTTCTTGAACCCGCGATAGTTTGTCGGGAGACCGAGGCAGTGGACGGCTACCTGAGGACCTAATCCCGACATCTCGTCATTACTTCGGGAAAACACATCAGAATGCGGCTTCAGTAAATCCACATACCTTGGTTTCTCCTCGAGGGACATGGTGGAACTAATCAATGTGGGTCCCGAATATTCCTCACTACCTTAGTTCACCTGTACTAGTTCATCGATTGTGGTGGATACTCCTTCCTCAAAGGCGTGGGCAGCATCCTTCAGATCCTCTTCTTCGCTTACAGAGGAAGGATTCCCAGTTGGAGAAGCTTCGTCTAGGTCAGAAGAACCTGACGGGAGGCTTGTACCAACCTAGACAGTAGTAGATATCATATCAGAAGATTCATGTGCTGCTGTGACCATAGTGTTGAAGGTGGTCGATCTGATCCAATCTGGTCTTCGGCCCTCAGGGCCATGCTTGATGATATCAAAGAAATAGTGGCATGTTGGCTATATCTGATTGATTATAGTCTAGTGAAATAGACATGTATGACATACTTCCATTGCCATGGGGTGGATGTCTCGATATCATACAGGGGTATGAGGCTTTGGGATCACATGAGCCCGGTTCGTGTAGGTGTACAAGGTGATTTTCTGTCATCTCTTGGACTTGGGAATATGCCTTCCTCTTGTACCAGAGACAATAAAGAATTTCCCCATTTCAGGGGTCATGGACTCCAATCAATGGATCGGGAAGATGTGGGCATCATCCAGACCTGCCCAGGGGTCAGTTGTGACCATCGCGGGATCAATATCACTTGCCAGAATCTACTTATCCTTGCTCTTTTAATAGTCAGTGTCCAGATAGCGGGCTTCACAAGATGGAAAAGGAGATGCGTCTCTTTGGAGAAAACCCACACGACCATTGAGGGATTATTTGAGGCACTGGTGATATGATGAGGGGACCATCATGTGCTGGTGGAGCCATGGTCTTCCCATCATTGCATTGTACGCGGTGTCCTGGGAGACAACCAACAACCCGGTACTGGAAACAAGGCCACCAAAGTGGGGCTTTAAGTGGATCTTGGCGACCGGGGTTTTCTATGTCCTATCGTATCATTGGATTATTAAATTGGAATGATTTAGGTCATCCTCAGATAACCCCATCTTCCGCAGTGTCCACGCCGGGATTAGGTTGATGTCGGAGTCGGTGTCTACGGGACAGTGAAGAACCTACACACCGTTAAATTGGATGGTGTTGTACATCAGGCGGATGTGCCCCTATATGGCAGAGCCTTCATCTTCTCCGAATAATGAAATGATTGCCTGGTATTCAAGAATTCTCAACTGTTCCAGCGTGAATGAATTTTTTAGCTGCTACCTCCGTCTCGAACTAGAGGGGGCTTCTTAAAGACTCAGCGAGGTCCTCACACATATCTGACGATAGGAGAAGGGCTTCAAGGATGGAATTCCTCGTTGGGATGATGGAAATGTGAATGAGGATGTCGTACTTTCGTACTAGGTGTGAACTTCTGCTTATAGGAGGCCACTCAACGATTGGAGGCATGGCGGGCCCTGCCGGCAGGACCAGTGACTGGCTAGTGCTGGGAATATCCCGCTGCTCACTAGTCGAAGCCTAAAGAGTAGCTAGCGGATGAGAACCAGAAAAATAAGATCGGCCTGTAGCCAGTCGAGACTGGTCGTGGCTAGGACGAGGTAGCTCTGCCTGATCCAGTAGTACAAACGGTGGTGGTGGCGGTCATGATGACACCGAATGAAAGAGGTTGCACGTGTTGGGATCTGCGGTGGGCCTGATATCTGGTCTCGGTGGCATGCACGACCTGGATAGAGGTGCCAACTGATGCGCCTCAATGACCCACATGGTCATGGATCCACCAACGTTTGTGCCAGCTGGGGGCGTTGGGTGGTTCTCCAAGCACTCCCTCTTGTCTGGAGTCATATAGGGTTTTACCAACTCCACAGTATTAATGGAAGCATACCATTGACTGTAACTTGAAGAGTCATCCACAACTGGATGGATTCTGAGAGGTATCACCATCTCAATGGGCATTAAGTCACCGATAGTGCGGGAATACAATGGTATTGGCGGGGCGCCTTGCTTTTTCTTAGTCGTCGATGCTTTCTCTTCAGGGAAGAGGCCGACTGAGATGATGATGCCAAAGTGGAGGCCATAGATCTTGAAGGCTCTATCTGATTCTAGCATGCCCGAATGATGCTGCCCCTACAACCCGGCCTAGGATCACCGTAGTTGGGCCATCACTCTACAGCGCATTCAGCCATGTGTTCTTCGACAAACCTCTTCTACTCAACAATTTTTTTGGGACAACATGGCCTTCTATGAGCCTTCCTTTTTCTTTTGCACAGAGGCAGATAGGTCAAAGTGCTTCAAAGCTCCGACATTCTCTTTTCCTATACTGGCATTCCTTCCAAGTACCAACACCTCAGTGGGCGTAGGGAGACCTAGGAGGTTCCTCTATTGACGATTAATCTGCCCCGATGGGTCCAAAAATGGTGGCACACCATCAGAGGGTATGTCTCCATCGAGAAGCTCTAGGTCATCCTCCTTGTCCACTATGTCATTCATGTTGACCATGACCCTTCCTGGTGGCATGTCCTCAATATCGCATAATGAGTCGGGATACCGCCGAATAGGGATGAAGATGATGGAAACATAATATCCCTAGCCATGGATTTTTATGTGGGGGTAGCCTCCTGGATAATTTGTCCGAGTACCTTGATTCTCTGAAAACATTGCTTCTGGAGAGCCTCACGGCGACCTAGTGACTCGAGGCGCTGGGCCATAGGGAGTGCAACCAGATCGACTAGAGGAAACTTCTCACTGATGTCCTTGAAATGTTCTTAGATCCTTGGATAATCCATGTTCTGATGATGAAGATTGAAGTGTGTCACCTGGAGGGTGTAACAGAAACACACAACTTCCTCAGGGGTGAGGGATTCCGGTATACAGAAATCTTGCGCTGCCACGGGCCAGAACTTCTCCGGGAAGTGGTCCACTGCAAGGATGCTCCAGAAGCTCCTTGGCTCAAATTTAGGGTCTGGCCCTTGATTTCCCCACTCTCCAACTGGGGGTGGTTGAGGAACTGGCAGCGGTACTAAGGAAGACCGTTGGGATGGAAGGTTCGCCGGTGGAGAGTAAGAGGAGTGGGCTGACTGGCCGCCGATTCTCGGGCGGTCCTCGGAAGAGTGTTGGGACCTAGCAACCATGTCACGATTAGAGGGGCTGATGGACTCCATTCCTGGATCAGGGTCCAGGGTTGCTGGTGGTAGGAAACGATGTTGTTCGCCGTCCATTGGTCCCCAGAATAGCTCTTCGTGATCTCTTGTAGAGTTAGAGAGTGCTTATGGTGATGGTGGTAGTGATTTCACGGCCATAACCTGCGGGTTCACCAAATTATCATCGTCCTAGATATACCTACAGAGGGAGGAAAGAATTCTTTGGACCTCGCCTTCCAGGTGCACTAGGATGAGGTGCCTCGTCCCTACCCTGGTCCTTGACTCAAATGAGCGAGGGGAGGGTTCCCAAGATGAGTCTTACTCCGCTTCAGAGTCTGAGAAGCGGACCGGTTTAATCTCTGTCAAAGCCTTCCCATGATTCTTCTTGTGGTGGCAACAACCCTCTTTCCTTCCCCTAGGTGGCTCCTTGGGACAGGGCTGATTTCTGACATAGGGTCCTTCGACTGAACTGGTACTGGTTTGGAGAGGGTTTCCACATGGGAAAGTAGGGATGTGAGGAGCACTATGACAGATTTCAAAGGGGAAATGAGGGGGACCTCCATGGATAGTGCTAGAGCTGGCAGAACCTCCACTAGGACCGATAAGAGAATGGGGATGACCTCTATGCTTGGTGCTGGTGGAGCGAGGCTGAACTTCAAACCTCTTGTTTTTAGGGCTAGGAGGACCTTCACCAGCTGCGGAGAGGATGTAGGGAGAATCCCCACATTGTAGAGGGGCCGGATGTGCAATGTCCCTTCACCGGAAGTCAGAAGCAGGAGGGGAGACTCCATATCCAGTGTAATGGGAATGAGAGAGGCTTCCGTAATGAACATTACTACCACTAGGAAAACCCTCATTCGGATTAGGGGTGGCATGGGGGGAACCCCCATGTCGAGTTCCGAAGTGGGGAATGCCCATGCTCTTAGTAGTGGGGGTATGCGGATGACCTCCATATGGGGTGGCATCACTCCGGGTTGGTTCGCGGCGGCCACGACTTGTGCCAGTGACCACGAGAGTTAACCCAGCCTGCCCGTGGGGTGGTTGTGGCCTCGATCCTGGTAAGGCATAGAGGTGCCCCTATGCAATGTATTTAGGTACTTGGTGATATGAATCGGAGTTGGCTCCGGCCACAGTAGCCGTCGACATTGACGCCACTTGGAGGGCGTCCTCCTCTGCTCGTGCCCGAAACTGGCATCGGGTCAGACGAGCCGGGGCTAGTGGTGAAGGTGTGTAGCTTTCTTGGTCCTCCAGAAAGACGAGGCAGCAACGCTGATGTTGTTGGGTGGGATCCCTTACTAGGATCCCCTAGACCGGGACTCTAACCGAACTAGGACGGACATCGCCTACCTCATCAGTGTAAGGCATGGAGTCTTCAAAGTGCTCTAAGGAAAGGCTCCTGAAGCGGTTGTACGTCGGGGTGGGGAGCAGTGGCTCCCAACACAGCCCTCAAAGGTGGCATTAATGGCATGGAAAAAATGACTCCAGATCTAGGTGGGCCATATCCTGTATAGGGATGATGCCCTCTTCCTCATAACGACGTACGAGGTCGTTAATTACCCCGTATTGGATAACATCCAATGGGGAGATGGGGCATGGACGCCCCATGGTCCTGGACATAGAGGCCTTTGCGGAAGTATTGAAGCTATGAAGAGCCGCTATGCTAGCGTTTCCCTAATGCCTACGTAGACGGGAAGGCGCTGATCGCATTCATGAGGCAGCAGCCTAATTCCTAAGAAGTAGGGAGATAAACTCGTTAGTTCTGAAAGAAAAAGGAATCGACGATCAATGCCCCAACACAATTCTGTCTTCCGTGATCGGTAAGAGGGATCCGTGCTGACAACATCACATAACGGGATGTCCAACATCCTACTTCCCCAACATCAGGTGAGTTTCATGCCATGACCACTATTTTCATGGCGGGGCCTGGCGCCGGATGTCTGGATCCGGTGACATGTCAATACATTGATGCCCCGAGCACTACTAATCTCTATATTTAATGAGAATATATTCATGTTGGGTTCACCATTTCTATTTCCGACAATTTCATCAAGTTGTGCACATCCTTCTTGTTCGGGGACAAGAGACGCAGCTATTGTTTCCCTTCATTCCACCTTTCCAAAGGTGGGCGTCATTCGCTCCTTATTCAGGGAGGTCTGCTCCATGATTGAAATAGGATGATGGGATGTCAGTTCTTCCTTCCATGGATTCCTCCTCAGAACTCGTCACCTAGTTCGGATATCCATAATAGACTTAAGATGTTGTTCGTGAAACTCTTACCAATGCCATGTCTTCATAGACACCAGTTAATTACTCTGCTTATGTAAGGACATTCCAAGGGGTCTGGTCAGGGCAACAACCTTTGGTTAGGGGATTTGTCACGCTGGGCATCACTGGCATGTCTAGACACTAGGTATTGGTGTGTCTATCTTCTTTACATTATTATAGGGATTCTCGAGGGTGCGGAAGCTCAAGGAATCTTACATAGAATGCGGGGAATTATATGCCATTGGAAGTATCTAAGATTTTCCTCAGCTTCCCATGCCTAAAATAGGGTATACCACAAGTTTAACGTCCAGCAGAGATAGATCAGACAGATCATAACCCTAACTAAAGTGGATTAGATGGAAAAACCCCCTAGAGGGAACATCTATATTGGGGAAAACATGTGGGTTACTTCGCGAATGCTGTTGGATGGAACATGGATATGAGGCGACATGATCTTACCAGGATGTGGCGGCCTGTGTAAGATTCAGTATGGATGATGGAGTGATTGAATGAAGTGGAGTGTGAATGAGATAGAATCTTCATGAGGATGATGATGGTTTTTGTCTTGATCCTCAAAGAGGCTTCTTACGTATCCCCATGACAGGGAATCAAATTCCACGTTGTTCATCTGATGACGACTTACTACCGGTTGGGGTTCACAATGGCTTACCGCTAAAAGGAGTGACAACAGCTTACCACTAAAGTGGAAATGGCTTACCACTGAATGGAGTGACAACATCTTTCCGCTGAAAGAGGACCCCAGTTTAACGTCATGCAAGTTGGGGATGAACTGACGTGAATGGGGTCAGAACTACTGGGTGGTGGGATTGAACCTCATGGAAGCTTCCTACATTCCATGCCCTGACATGGATCAAAGTCCTCATAGTTTAGTGGGAAAGGGGATTTCCGCACCGACATAGAGACGGTAGGGGCCAATGGTTGTTGGGCTTGAACCTTGGGGAGGATTCCTACATACCTTGCCTTAGCAAGGATCAAAGTACTCGTAGTTTTGGACGGGTGTGAGGCATACACTCTAGGATGACCAAGGGGTCGGCGAACCAATGTGAAGATGGACCGGGGGTCCCATGGATGGTGGTGGGATTGAACCTCATGGAGGCTTCCTATATTCCATCCATTTGAATGGACCAAAGTCCTCATAGTATGGATCCTTTCCAGTGAACCGACGTGAAAGTGGACATGGGGTCCAATGGGTAGTGCGATTGAACCTCGTGGAGGCTTCCTACATACCATGCTTTAACATGGATCAAATTCCTTGTATTTCGGATGAGTGAGGGGCTGTTGAATCGACGTGGAGGGGTGTCGGAACAACTGGGTGTTGGGATATAACCTTGGGGAGGATTTAAACATACCTTTCCATAGCTAGGATCAAAGTCCATGTAGTTGGAGTTTGGGCATGGGGTTTACAATCTAGGCTACCCAGGTGTTGTTGATCTAACGTGAAGAAGGTCGGAACGACCAGGGTGATATGATTGAACCTCAGGAAGTCTTCCTGCATACCTTGCCTTGACAAGGAACAAAGTCTGCGTAGTTCGGGTGGTGGTGTGGGGCTTACACTCTGAGGTGGCCCAGGGTGTTGGTCATGGTCGGTGCTTTCTCTAAGCTCACGTGATTCATGCTCGGTGTGAGAAACAAATGATAGAAGAGACCAGATGATCACATCATGAAAGGTTCATCCATGAAATGTGGGGTGGGGATTATGTGTGGAGCGGCCCAAAGAGGAAACATGGTCTTATGCATGGTTAGCAGCCCAGGAAGTGGTTGGGACTTAATCCAGGATGGAGTCCCAAGGTGACAAAGAACTGTGGGAGAGGGACTTGGTACCGAGGAAAGGATAAGAACCTTCCCCTACCATGCCCTTCGTTATCCCTGGGGGCCGAAGATGAAAGGAGGAGTAGAGATGCTACCCCCTACAAGGAATGTTAGGGGCTTACACCGAGGTGGTTGGCCTTCCCCGCGGACAAATGACACTCAGATAAAAAGGATATCATCCCCTGTGAGGTGTGATCCCATCCCCATAGATTTGATCGGGTGTGGAGAATATCCAAGGTGGGGGGCCCTGTGTTTGTGGCATGGTGCGAGGTCACAGTTTAACTTCAAATGCGGAGGATGATAATGCTTGGTAGTTTAAAGTCCTGCAACTTAGATGAGGTGGGTTCACTCCACACCCCTATGAATTACATAACCGGTACCCTCTACTCATTAGTACAGAGAGGGGATAGGAAAAGATATAGCAAGGGGATCTCATGGCGCGAACCATCAAGTGGTCCACGTTAGCATGGATATGCAAAGAAGCAATTTCCATTAGCATGCCTATGCGAAGAAGCATGAGGCGAAGCAATGCAAATTGTAGTATCTTCCAAGGGACACTGAAATCACATCGTTCAAACCTGGAGGGTCGTACAAGAAAATTCATTTCCAAGGAGAGGTGTTCATAGGCAGGGGACTTGTGAAGCTCTGTTGTTTCGTGTGGCGGATGGCACTTGCGAAGGGGGGTGCTTCGCAAAGTGGGGTGCCTTAGTATAAGCATAAGGCATAAGTGTATATGGGAGGTTCTTTGCGAAGTGGAAATGCATTCACATAGCACTGCCTCATGATGTAATGGTGCCCCATTAAGCAAGGTGTTGTGAAGCAATGTGCTTCATGAAGTAAAGTGACCCTGCCTTAGCATGAGAATCATGTGTACATGAAGGGTGTTTCATGAAGCATAAATTCTCTACAAAGACTCGGGTCCCCTTGGGGATCCCATTTATTTTCGAAGGCCCTTGGGATTTGGGAAAGGCATCCCTCTTGGAAGAGGGGATCAAAAAGAGACAAAGGGGAGGAAATTCGCAGAGCATAAGTACCTCATACAACTCATGGTTTTCATAGAAGAAGGATGCTTCACGATTTGATAGCTAGGAGGTTGAAAGGTCTGATTGTCCCTCCTTTGGGCTCCGAGGGAGCTTGGTATTTGTAGGCAAGCGGCAATGCGAAGCGGATCTTATGTGGCATGAAGAGGGGCATGGTTTCTTCGAGGCGGGCTCACAAACATCAAATGCGGTCGTGAAGCATCCCGCCTCTTCACTTCGCGGTGGGTTCAGGAACGTCAAATGAATTGGTGGAGCGTCCCACCTCCTCGCTTTGCAGAGGGCTAACAAAAGTCAAATGTGTTTGTAGAGCATCCTGCCTCCTTGCTTTGCGGCGGCCGTAGTGTTGGGGGGAACTCCGCAAAATGGTATCGCAGGGTGATCAATATTTCAGCTCCTTCTCTATCCCGAATTTTGGCACCAACAACCCCTAAATTATATGGTGTTATTATTTGAGGTTCTATCCTCATGGTCTCATATACTCGAGATCACCAATTACAAAATTTATAACAATAAGTATCATTTATTCTGATAAGCCAACACCTAATAGTCAAACATCTCCTATTCCAATAATTATGATTATTATAGACAATATAACATATATTTAATATTTATATCATAGTATCTTCAGGTTCTCATTATAGTTTGGAACTACTATAACATTTTGAAATGAAATGTAATTGAAGGACATTATCATGTTAACAATGGATGCAGAAGTATCAAATATATTATTGTAAGAATAAACACATGTATATTTGAAACTATATATATGATATTGTAATAAATTTATATAAATTATTTGGGCCTAGGGAACCTACTCACAAAAATTTCCATCCAATAAGAAATGAAAACATCTGTCCACGTACGTATGGACTATCATAACAATGAAGTGATGTGTATCGTTTTTCATCACCACCTCACATGGATATTTATCAATATATAATTAAGGAATATATAATATTTTTATTAAAAAGTAATTTCTATAAATAGTAATTATTCTATAAATATAAGATATTTTCTACCTTCTTACCAACCCATTTTTTGGGAAATGGAAACATTTCTCTTATGTATTTGTAAGATACCACCTTGAGGAAGCAATGTATTTCATTTTTCATCACTACCGAAAATATATATTTATAAATAAGTATTTAATTAATATATATAGTATTTATGAAATATTTAATCTTAAATAAATAGAAATAATAGTTTATCTTTTTTTACTTCCATGCATTGAAAAATGAAAACAGTGCCTGAGCATATGTGTGGATTACGCCCTCTAAAAAGTGATATAATTAATTTTTCTTTAACGAGTTAATTTTAAGGTTCTAAAATTGTATTTAATGTATAAATAAGATATATAGGAAGTTATTAAAATTAATTAATTTATTAAAACATTAACATGGTTCAGGGTCCAAAACCGTAAAATCAAAACACGTATAATCAACAAAAAAATTAACACTTAAATAATTTATTTTAAAAAAGAATTAGGCGTAAATGGTTTAACGAATATGAGGAAAAATATTATTAAAATACCTATAAGAAATTTGGATTATATATATGATTAATAAAGATAAATTTAATATATAGTATATTGTAATTCGTTCAACAAAGTAGAAATCCAAGGTAAGAGTTTCTTCTTAAATGACCCAATTTGAGACATATTTTGTATTAAGAACCAGTTTCTGGTTATATCGTTTATATAATACCTATTTTAAATATTATATGAATATTCAAGATTTAATAATTGTAATTAATGTTAAATTTCATGATCTCTCTTTAAATAGGTTTTGTTTCAAGTGTTATAAAATGCTTAGGGTTTAAATTCCAATATCATTTTAATTTAGGATTGTTTATGTTAAAATTTACATTTTGGGAATTATATAATATTTCTATTTTAGAAACAAACTATTTTACCATAATTTAATTATTCCTTAGGTATTAATTTATTTTTATCATTTCCTTCCTTTTTCTTGAAAATTTAACAGAAATAATGTTTATAAGAAAATATGAACATATTTTTCCATTTTCTGTTGGAAATATATTTATTATATGATCAAATTTTTTAATTTATTTTAATAATGTCATTATATAAATTATAATGGTTTATTATGTTAAATATTAACTATATTTGATTTATTAGTATGGTTTAAAAAGAATTTTTTTTATCATTTTCTGTATGTTTCATATTTGAATTTTTACAAAAAGTGTAAAGAGAGTGTTTTTTATAACATTTATGGATAAAAAAATTTCCAATAATCAGGAAGATCATTAATTTTTTTGATTCCTCTATATTATTTCATGGGTTTTCAAAAAAATATTATTCCAATCATTATAGAATTTTTTAATTATACAATGTTATCAAAATAATATGATTTTTCTTCTAATTTTCAAAGAGAAATTAGAATGTCTTCATAATGGTGTTTTTGACCAATGTAAACATCACATAAAGACACCCGTAATTCACCATATATATAACCTAATTATCTCATCAACCTTCTATCTCAACATGACATATGATCATATAGTAACATTTATTGACCAGTAAATATATTTATATTCTATATGATTGTATTCAAATAAAAATTTAAATAGATAATGAATATTGATTATGTATTGTATATATTATTCAAAACATTCATATGTTGAATTCATTATAAATAGTAATTGGGGATCATGACCGAATATTAGATGGTACCTCGATTCATTGGTAGGTCCCATCAGAAAACTATGTTGGGTATTTTACGTATATCTTACCACTTTATGTATGATATATTATCATGAGGCCTTAATGTTATGATTTTGATGTCCAAAATTATGGATTATATCATTATTAAAGTATTTATTGTCATCCATGTTATTATATAAGTTTCTATTTCATCACTATAAATATTCCCCTTTTATCATATTAGTAATGTGACATATTTGATTATTGTTTATCTATGTCGTATTATTCATTTCTTATTTAATGTATAATAGATTCTACTACATTACTTCACTTACCAAATGTTTAATATCAAGATTTATTAAGTTTCAATATCACTAGGTATTTAAAAAGTGTAATATATATGATATATCCTAAATCGTATCATGTGAGTAGAAATATTTGGGAGACGATGAAGGATTATTATGGAATAATAAAATCTACATATAGTATAAAAACTCCCCCTAGGTGATAAATATATGAGTTTTGTTAGGTAATTAATTTTCAAATTTTCTAAAGTATAATCCTAAAAAGGATTTGGTAATATAAGTGACTAAACAATTTAATTTATATTTTAATAATGGAAGGTCAAAATGGGTTCACTAGAGATGGTATCAAAGAAAATTTATTAATATTATGTTTTTTTCAATAATTCAGGGTGTATGGGTCTAGGATACTGTAGTTGGGATCAATTAATGATTTATTAGTGACCCATTTATAACATAGACAACTATTACATCATTTTAAATTAAAAATTGATATATTAAATAATCATTCACTCACCATGACAATGATGATTTATTGTTTTTAGTGCCGAATTCCACACAGTACCATGAATGACCATCTTTGGGTAAACTAAAGACACCCTTTGACTCAATGAAACATTATGAGAATGCCTTGGGTGCCCCACGTATGTTTTGAGTCATGTTCCTAAGAAATAAATCTACACACAAGGGCCCTACTCTCCCAATGTGATGTCAAATTGCCATCTTGTAACGACCCAAACTTTTGATAATGAAAATTCATATTGATAAAATTAAATGTATTATTATATGAAAGGATTATATAAAATATGCACTTTTTTATTTTATATTTTTTTGGAATTTATAATCCTATTAATAATTGTTAACATTGTTCATATAGCCATTGAACAATGATCACATGATTAGTATAAATAAAGGGCTTTAACAAATCCAATTTACTCCAAAAAAGGAAGTGACGACCTCTTCCAATAGACTTTCACTTTATGAATCCCTTTTATTGGTTCTCATAAAGGAGGTGGAATCATTGGGGTTCACTCTTCACCTATCCCAATCCGAGCTTCAACACGTTAAGCTCGAACAGAACCACCAACATGAGAAGTGGATGTTGATAGAGATTACCACCCGAGCGATGTAATCCGAGCCACCCCAATAGTTTGTCACCATCGCACACCTTACCCTTCTATCTTATTCAAATTTTATAAGGGGTTATATAACAAGACCTTAGCAATATGATTGTGTGCATTATTTTTGTATATAATAAAAAATATACATTCATTTTTTATTGTTAATTTGAAAGTTGTTTCTAAAAAACAAATCATATTTTTAGTTAATATTCTACTCAAAAATATATTTTGATGAATTAATGGATTTTAAATTAAATAATATATTAATAAAACATTATTATTATTAAATTAATTTTAATTAAATAAAAATTATCATATAAGTTTAAGAATTCAATTGTAAATTTTATTTAGGTTTGAAAGCTATTTTTGCAAAAAACCATGATTTTTAATAAATGTCATTTTTTATTTTAAGAGTGAAAATTCACATAATTAGAAAATTATTTAGATAAAATGAATATTATTTCTGGAATCATGCCATCAAAATTATCCAACGGTGAATTTTTCATTATTTTTCGAGATATTTTAATTTTTGTGTAAAAATTAAATATAGTTTAATTATATAATGTGTTTTATGGAATCATAATGACCCAATAGTGATGTAATAAAATAATCTAAACACTATATTAGGATATTATATGTTTTTAAATTAATATAATGTTATTTTAGATTTATTTTTTTATTTATCTAAGCCTTAGTGGCCCCTCCAAGATTTATAAACAATTTTATATTTTTAGATTTATTTCCTTGAGAGTGTGACTCACCTTCACATATGAAACCAAATTATTTTAAGATTCTCGGATATTGGCCTTATAAAATATTTTTCTCCACTCTAATTTGGAAAAAACCATTGGCAAAAACCATGGGCTGGTTTTTGGTTTTGATTAGTTTAATGTGTGGTGTCCCAAACCTAAATAATAAAGAATTTCCTCTTCCTTTCCAATATATACCCACCCATGATTCCAATCACTCGTCACTCAAATCCTTTTTAGTTCATCAAAAATCTTCCATCATCTCTATATATTCTTCCCAAGGCACTCCAACCTCCCAAGAAGCATCTCTCAGGCCTCTCCAAAGCCTTTGGGATCACACTTCCATGTAAGGGATTTCATTATTTTCATTTCTGCCTCAATTTTATTAAGATGTTATACCCTTTTAATTTCAATAAAAAATGTTGTTTATGATTTATCACCTCCCCCATACTTCCCTATTAATTTTTAAATTATGTAACAACCCTTTATCTCTCATTAATTCCTTCCATGTTCATCGATTACTATGACGAAATTCGGTAAGGAATTTCTCTCTACTAATTTACAGACAAGAAATTATTTTTGTATTAGGAATCTAAATTCCATTACATATGTTGAAAAATGTTTCTATATGACCCCCTTACTCTTTATTTCGTGTACATATTATGAAAAACCCCTTTCTCTCTCATCTACCATTTTTATGAATTCTTAGGTCACACCGTTACGTTGCCAAAATTGCACCAATTTTCCAAGGTAATGTCATTTTGTAATGAATACCATGCCCATTTCTCTATAGAAGGTTTTCACCTTTATGAACATTTAATTATTGGTTATAAATATCTATGTATGTTTTCCACATCTCTTTATCATGGATTAAATTATGATGATTTATTCCATGTTGTATGATTCATGGGACACCCTTATGCATGAAATGAAATGTCTAAGAAGGATGCACCCTGATAGCACTCCAATGCATTGGGTAATGTGTAGTTTCATGATACGTCACGTGAAATGAGTGTTGAATCATGATAATTCAAGTGAAATGTGGGTTTACTCATGATTCATTTGCAATGAGGGTTTACTCATGTTCCATGTGCTACGAGCCTTGGCTCATGCTAATATCATGTTAAAGGTTCATTCCACATTTCCACGTTATGATAATAATGCTATATCATGCCTTTATGTTCATGTTTTTCTGGTGCTCCATTGATATTACTATTTACTAAAATGTATTTTAATCTTAATTTTATACCTTGTTTACTCCCTTATTAGACTTTATATATCACCCCTTTCTTATCTATGTCCTCAGGTTAATCCATGAAATGCTTAGAATGGGGGAATATAGTTTTCATGTAAAGGAAGTTTTAAACAAAGATGTTGTATTTCATGTTTTAAGTTGTTATGTAATGATCATAAGGCCCAAAAAACTAGACCTCTCAATGTTCTATGATATATAATGTGAAGGTTTTATGTAATAAATTATGTTTAATTTTGTAATAAAAATAAGGGCTTTATAGTTTGTATTAGAGGGAGGTTTAGTTATTTGTGGGATTAGGATTAGAAAAACCTAGAGAAAGCCTTAGGGATAAGACCAAGTATAATAATAAAAAACCACTAAATTTTGGAGAGTATTGATTAAGTGGTTTATCAATAAAATACATCCCCATCTGGATACGAGAAGGTATAGGTGAAACTGGAAGAGATGTACCTAGGAAGGAAAACTCCGACAAGCAGTTTTGGCTTGACACGGGGTTTCCTGGTACATGAAAATAGGACTTGATGCACTCTTGGTTATGACACTCTCAAGAAACATTCTTTGGTAAATACACAAGCTTAGTATGAACCATTATTAAAGGAAAAAAATATTCTAAGAATATATGTTAGAATGTAGATCATTGATAACCCATATTGAAGCCTATAGATTCATTAGTTATGGAAATAAAAGTTTTTTATAATTCATCCATTTTTTCCTTGGATTACTCTTTATCTGTTACCCCTAAACTTCCATTTATTCCATCCAATGTCCAGTAATAGGAGGACGTGGGAAAACAATTGAGGTGAAGACGAATGTGATGACTATTCTAATGAGATTCCCAATCTGATGGGAGTAGGAATCATGAACATTGTCAAGATAATCTCCCAGTTAACTAAATAATTGAATAGAAACATGGTAAAGAGGAACGTTCAACCCTCCCCCCTTAAGAACGAACAAGTCTTTATCGAGAGATTCATGAGACCAAATCCTCCAACATTAAATGGATCGTTCAATCCCTCAATCCTTGAAAAATAGATCAACTCCATTGAAAATATCTTCCCCATCCTTCAATGTTCTGAACAAGAGAAGGTTCTACTACATACTTATCATATGGAGGGTGAATCCAATTAATAGTAGAAATTGATCAAAAATAAGAAGCATGAGGAGGAGATCCAGGTGTTGGAATGGAAGTATTTTCAGAAGTTGTTTTTTGAAAAATATTTTCCACCCATCCACTGAATTAAGATGTAAAGGGAATTACTTTCCATCCAGCAAAAAGACGATGAATCAATCATAGTGTTTGAGGAAAACATTAAAAGGATTGCCTGATATGCCTCTGGATTTTTCATTACCCCCAAATACAAGGTTAACCACTTCTTTGGTGGGTTGAAACCTAGATTGTGAAAATCCATGTTGATCCGTGACATTGACAGCTATGAAGCAATTGTCAGATGTTCCCTCAAGGTTGAAATAGTGATAAACAAATCTCAGGGGTATCATGGGTATAAGAAGAGTATTGTGGACTTCAATTCTGGTGGTCCTATGGATAAATCCAATAGTGTTAAGAATATCCATCACACAAATTTCCAATGGTATGTAAAGAAGAACCCTAGAAACTATTTAAAGGGGACGAGGAAATGATTTAGGTGTGGAATATAAGGTCACCTAGCTGGTAACTACCGACAAAAAACCCACAACTTCAATAGAAGAGAGGAATGCTCCGTTCAAACCTAAATTCATTGTTCGTTTCTTCAAATTCAAAGAATTAGGTCACCTTACAAATTAGTTCCCTAAGACAAGGTTTTTCGGAGGCAACCAACAACCTCCAAGGCAGTATGGGTGGGATTTTCCCATCACTTCTTCCAATGTTAACCCCAACAAAGAAGTGGTGATAGGTACACTAGTAATTAATTAAATAATGGTAAACAAACTTTTTTATTGTGATTATACGCATTCTTTTGTATCCATAAAGTATAGTAGAACTATCCCAACACCACCAAAATCATGGATTTAAAGATTTCGGTGAGTATGTAAAATGGGGAAATCATTTCATCCCATTAATATAACCCCTCCCCTATCATAATCAGTGGATCTAACATCCCAGCGAACCTCTTCATACTTTCTCTGGTCAAATTTTATGCAATTATCGGTATGGATTAACATTCCTTATATAGAGCCAACATAAATTTCTCTGAGTGGGAAATGACTCTCCATATGGAGAATAGACCCCCGATTCTATACAAGGGAAAGGAGGAAGATGAATCTTCTTTAGCAACATCATCCCAATCATGGATATTAATACCCTATGAGAACACATATCCGGATTAGATGATTGACTGTAAGGAAGCAACGATCGTTGAAGAAATGCCTATTGTGAGGGAATTTTATGAAAAGTTTCCTGAGGAATTTCCAGGTCTCATCCTAGAAGATATGTTGAATTCTTAATTGAGATTATACCTAGGGCATTGACAATATCCAAGACTCTATATAGAATGCATGTTTTGGGGCATGAGGAGCTGATGAAACAACTACAAGAGAATCTAGAGAAAGGGTTTATATGCCCATCTTCTTCACCATGGGGTGAACCATCCCTCTTCATCTAGAAGAAGGATGGGTCAATGCACCTTTGGATTAATTATCACGAGCTTAAGAAACACACGATAAAGAACAAGTATCCTATTCCTCAAATTGATGACTTGTTTGATCATCTTCGTGGAGCACAATACTTCTCCAAGGTAGATTTATAGTAGGGATATTATCAAGTATGGTTGAAAAAGTAAGATATAACCAAGACTTATTTTCATACAAGATAAGGGCACTATTAATTCATAGTAATGCCTTTAAAACTCACTAATGCTCCAATAATATTCATGGACATGATGAATAGAGTCAATAGATATTACCGTGACAAATTTGTGGTAGTCTTTATAGATGATATTATAATATACTCCAAAACTGAGGAGTATCATGAGGAGCATCTAAGAATTTTACTAGATACCTTGCGAAAGGAGAAGCTCTTAGAAAATTATAGAATGTGTGAGTTATGGTTGAATGAGGTCTCATTCTTGGTTCATATCATCACAAGAAATGGGATATCTGTGGATCCCTCCAAGATAACTCCAATTAAGTGATGGCCAAGGTCGACATCGGTAACAGATATCCATATATTCTTGGGGTTAGCTGGATATTATCACTGAGTTGTGAGAAATTTCTCATGATTGTCCAACCCTCATACCAAGCTAACTCAGAAGGGAGTAATGTTTTCCTAGAGTGATGAATGTGAAGAGAGAATCAAGGAGTTGAAAAGGAGGGTTATCACTGTTCCCATGCTCACACTGCCCAAAAACAGTGAAATATTTGTGGTATTTAGTGATTCTTTGAAGAAGGGCCTATGTTTTTTGTTGACGCATAGTGATAATGTGATAGAATATTCCTCATGGAAGTTGAAAATCCATGAGAAAAACCATCCCATGCATTATCTGGAGTTGGAGGCTGTGATCTTTTCTTGAAAATTTGGTGGAATTATCTCTATGGAGAGAAATGTGAGATATATAATAATCAGAAGAGCCTCAAATATATATTCACATAGATAGATCTTTATATGGGCCAAGAAGATGGATATAACTCATCAAGGATTATGACTGCTCAATCCATTACCACCCTGGGAAAGGGAACATGGTAGAGGATGCTATATGTAGAAATGATCATATGATTCTATCATTGATGAGAATTGAGAAGGATCCAATCATCTTATATTTGAAAAGTATAGACATGGGAATCATTAAGGGAGGAACATAATCAATCTTTTCTCAAATGAACGATCAACCATACCTCTTGGATAAAATAAAGGATGCTCAAATAAAGGATTTAGAAATTCTAAAAAGGTGGAAGCTATCAGAAATGGGAAATCCACAGAGTTTAGGGTTGTCAATGAGGGAATTGTGAGATTTGGTTTACGATTATGTGTACCATCTGATCCAGAGATAAAGAATGATCTGCTGAATGATGCACATAGCTCAACCATCTCTATTCACCCAGGGAGCACAATGATGTATGGAGATCTCTGAGAATACTTTTGGTGGGACAATATGAAAAAGGGATATTGCAAAATATACATCCAATTACCTAGTATGTCAAAAAGTGAAGTACGAGAGGCAAAAGTCTAAGGGGATGATGCAACCACAACCCATAACAACATAGATGTGGGACAACAATATCATGGACAATGTCACTGACCACCCAAGGACATCTAGAGGAAAAATGATATGTGGGTCATTATGGATCATCATACAAAGGCAACTCACATTATAAAGATTAGATAGGGCTTCTAATTGTATCAAATTACATGGATTTATGTCAATGATGTGGAAAGGATGCATGGAGTACCACTATCAATTGTATCAGATCGTGATCCTAGATTTACCTAGATGTTCTGGAAGAGTCTCCAACATTATCTAAGAACAAAATTGAACTTCATTATGGCCTATCATCCTCAAACTGAGGGCCAATCTATGTGAACTATTTAGATACTTGAAGATATGTTAATATCACAATCTATGGAATTCAAAGTAAGATGGGACCAACATCTTCCACATGTTGAATTCTCCTACAATAACATATTCCACTCGGGTATCTGAATGGCACCATATGAAGATAATTATGGGAAAAGTACTAGAACACCAACCTATTGGGATTAATTCAGTGAGCGTAATCATATAGGACTTGAAATGGTCTATGAAAGTGTGGATAAGGTGAAAACAATTAAGTTGCATATTAAGGAAGCCCAAATTTCATAGAAGAGTTATGAAGATTATCGTCGACAACACCGTGAGTCAATGTTGGTGACCTGGTATTTCTATGCATATATCCATCAAAGAAGGTCATGATGTTTGGAAAGAAATGGAATTTAGGTCCTAGGTACATTGGCCACTTCGAGATTCTTGATCATCTCAGGGTTGTGGTCCATCGACTAGAACTTCCTCCTAATATGGAAAAAGTACATGACATCTTTCTTGTATCCCTTTTAAGAAAGTACATGTCAGACCCTTCACATGTACTCTTTTTAGATGTAATATAGCTAGAGGATTGTCTTTATTATGAGGAGCAACTAGGGAAGATCTTAGATCGTAGAGAAAAAGTTATACGAAACAAGACAATTCCACTCATTAAGGTGTTGTGGAAAAACCACATGTTTGAAGAAGAAATGTGGGAATGAAAGGAAGTGTTGAAGAAGAGTCACCCACATCAGTTTTAGTGTAGGAAAAGGAAATTTCAAGGGAGAAATTTCTTAAGGGGGGAATTTTGTAATGAACCAAACTTTCATTAATGAAAATTTCTCTTGATCTATTTAAATGTCCTATTATGTTAAATGGTTATATAAAATATGAACTTCTTTGGTTTAATGTTTTTGGATTTTAAAATAACATTACGAAATTTTATCATTGCTAATATTTCCATTGAACAGTGACCATAGGATTAGTATAAATATAGGGCTTTAACAAATCGAATTTAATCAGACAAAGGAAGAGATGGCCTCATCCAGTAGACTTTCCCCACATGAATCCCATTTTATGGAGCTTGTAAAGGGGTTGGAGTCATTGAGATTTTCTTTGGACCAAGGCCAATCTGATCTTCAACACATTAATCTCGAATGGAACTGCCTATAGGAGAAGTGGAAGTTGATAGAGATTACAACCCGAGCGATGTTATCTGAGCCACCCCAAGAGTCTATCACGACTAGACACATTACTCATAAGTATTACGTGGGTGTTATTAGGGGTTATGTAACAAGATATTAACAATATGATTTTTTGCATTATTTCTATATATAATAATGAATATACATCCATTTTATTATTGTTACCTTGAAAATAGTTTTAAAAGCAGAAATAATATTTTTATTGAATATTAAACTGAGGAATATATTTTGATGAATTAGTGGATTTTTGTTTTAAATAATATTTTAATAAATTTGAATTAATATTAATAATTACATTTTTATTAAATATAAGTGATCATATTATTTTATGAATGCAATTGTATTTTTTATTATGATTTGAATGTTGTTTTTGTAAAAACCCAAGATTTAACGATAAATGTTGGTTTTTATTTTATGAGTGAAAATTCACATATTTAGAAAATTACATAGATAAATGAATATTATTCTTGGAAAAAAGACATTGAAATTATCAAACAGGGAATGTTTTGTAATTTTCTGAAACAGTCAAATTTTTGGTTAAAAATTAATTACTATTTAATTAGATAATGTATTTTATGACATCATAATGACCTAGTAGTGATGTAATAAAATAATATAAACACTATATTAGGCAATTATATGTTTTAACATTAAAATAATGGTATTTTAGGTTTTTTTTATTTATTTTAAAAATCCTTAGTGGACCTTTAAATACTTGTAAAACATTTTAGAGTTTTAATTTATTTACTTGAGAGTGTGATTCACCTCCAAATGAGAAACCCTATTATTTTAAGATATTCGGTCATTGGACTTATAAAATATTTTTTCCACTCCAATTTGGAAAAAAACATGGGCAAGAAAATGGGAAGGTTTGTGGTTTTGATTAGATTAATGTGTGGTGTCCCAAACCTAAATAAAAAATAATTCCCTCCACTTTCCTAAATAAACCCACCAAGCTCTCAATTCCTCTTCACAAAAATAATTTGGAGCTCATCCAAAATCTTCAATACTCTCTCTATAATCCTCCCAAGGTTCACCATGCTCCCAATATTCCTCTCTCAAGTATCTCCAAAACCTCTGGCTTCACACTTCCAAGTAAGGGATTTCTCCCTTTTCAATTTTGTCTCAATTTAATTATGTTGTTATATTCCTTTACATTAAATTAAAAAATTTTGGGTGTAATTTAGAACCTCCTCCATAATTCATTATTTATGTTTGAATTATGGGATACCCCTTTCTCTCTCATTAACACCTTCCATGTACACTAGTTACTATGCTGAAATTCTGTAAGGAATTTCACTCTTCTCATTTACATTCAAGAAATTATTTTGTATTATGAATCTAAATTCAATTAAATATGTTGGGACATGTATCTATATGACCCCTTACTATCCATTTCATATATATATGATTAATAAACCCCTTTCTCTTTCATCAACCATTTTTATGAATTCTTATGTCACGTCATTACGCTGCTGAAATTGCACTGATTTTCCAAGACGACGTCATTGTGTATGTAATACCATGCCCATTTCTCTATCAAGGGTATTAAACTTTATGAACATTTACTTATTTATTATAAATATTCATGCATTTATTCCACTTCCTTTTATTTTGAAATAAATTATGATGATTTATTCCATGTTGTATTATCCTTGTGACACACTTATGCATGAAATGAAATGTTTAAGAAGGTTGCGCCCAAATAGCGCTCAAATGCATTGGGTAAAATATAATATCATGATAAGTCATGTGAAATGAGTGTTGAATAATTATAATTAAAGTGAAATTAGGCTTTACTTGTGCCTCATATAAAATTATCCTTGGATCATACTAATATCTTGTTAATTGTTGTTGCCACATTTCCATGTTTTCATAATCAAGAAATTTCATGCCTTTATGTTCTTGTTTCTCTTGCACTCCATATATATTCCTATTGTCTAACATGTATTGTAATCATCATGTTATACCATTTTTAATCCCTTATTGGGCATTATAACTCACCCCTTTCTTATGTATGTCTTCAGGTTATCCGATGCAATGTTAAGTACGAGGGAATGTGGTGGTCATGTAAATTAATTTTTCAATAAAGATGTTGTATTTAATGTTTTAAGTTTTTATGTAATGATCCAAATCTCCAAGGACACTATACCTCTTGATCTTCTATACTGTATCAAGTGAAGGTTTTATGTTAAAAATTATGTTTATGTGTGTAATAAAATGTAGGGTTTTTATACATCTTATACCCCAAAAATTTGAAAATTGTAAAGGAAGGTGAACGAAAGTTGAGAGGTTGGTGTGTATAAGGAAAGCCCACATATAAGTTTATTAAGAACCCAATGATACATAATATCCCACATCCATGCCATAATTCTTATGCACCACTACCATGGATTTAGTTTATATATATAAGGGCACCAACTTTCTTCAGGGTAACGATCTGGAAGTCGTACCGTCACTCTGGTGCATGCAAGTCCTCCTCTTTCATAACAAAATTCAAGGCATGAACACCACAATGTATACAATCATACATGATTGTTACCCAGTGGGCACTATTCATTTTGGACCACTTGTTATTGACCCACTACCATTTCTTTTCAACCTAAGGCAATTGCATGCAAAATACCCTCCTTCCGCACACCACCTACCCTTGTGCACACCCAACTTCAGTTCAAGACCCTCTCATTTTCACACAAGTATTAAATCCTACACACACTCCGCCCATAGTATCCATGTGTTTAATTTACCTAAAAAACAATTTTTGATCTAATTTTCTACACACCCTCAACACCTTGTGTTCACCTATCCTATAAATCCCTCACATATTGCGTTCAATGATTTCATGGTCCCTTGTGCGATTTCCCCTATTGCTTTACCCTAACTCTTGATTTTTTGAATAGGTATGATAATGGATTTTTATTTTTGGAATATCCAGAGTATTATAGACCCCACTATCTAAAACTCCTCCACCAAACTCCTGTCAAACATTACTGATGCATTCCCTTCCCCATGTGTGGGTGGGTATCAATTATGTATGTACATGGGGTGAGGAGTGAGTCCTCTCCATCTGAGCTACCGAATGTTAAACTGTTAAGTCCCATTATCTTTATCACATGATTTTAAATTATAGTCTCACCCCATGAAATTCACTGGGGTTCCAATCATATATTATTATCTATTACACTCATCTCTATGGGATTGATGGAATTAGATCCTCATCACATGGAATGAGATCCGCCTCAGGCATCTTACACAACTCATTGATACATATTTCACAATGTGACAGTCTGGTCTACTTAAACCTCTTGTTTTTCACAATAATCTTGGATCACAAGGGCTTATAGGATATTAGTGAATGTGAAACCCTTATTACAGGAATCCATCATGATGTAATCCCCATACCTCTTCATTTTGAACAATGTGATTTTTGATTCTTGTCTTCTATAAATAGTATGTAGGTAGCCTCCTCAAGGTTCAATCCCAAAACATTGGTAAACTCAAGTGATTCCTCATAGGGATTTACCCTCCTGATGTGACATATTCCCTTACAGGACACATCCCCAAAGATACACCTCTCTAGTTTGTTCTAATCCATCTTCCATCAATCAATTCATCCAACTTACACCCTATGTTTACCCTCAATTTTAACATCCTAGTAAGATCATAATATTCACCCACATTTTCCATTTCCATATGTGCTAATTTCTTAAGAGACACATCCCTATTTTCCATCCATCCGCATAGCTAACAATGTGTAAGCCCCGACATGACTCTTTCTAGCTAACCATGTGTAATCCCCAGTAGGTCTCTTGGCCACTAACCATGTGTAAGACACAACATGTTTCTTGGTAGCTAGCTAAGTGTAAGCCCAGATTACATGCCCCGTTCTAGAACTACGAGGAATTCGATCCCTTTCTTCTAGATAGGGTATATATAAAGCCTCTCTATGGTTCAAGACCATAATAAATTCACATCTTGGTCTTTACCTCAAGCCTTAGTGTCTAGGGTTGATCGTGCCCCATCCCAAAGGTTCCAATTCATTCGGGTCCCCATCCATGTGCTCCACTCTCAAATGTCAAATTTTTTATGTGTCCCATCACCCCTTATGAACTACAATGAATTTGATCACAAAATTCTAGAGAGGGTACATTGGAAGTATCCCTAATGTTCATGTCAATCACCCATCACACTCCATCAATTACATCCATTCCATATACAACACTTAATCAATATCCATCATGAATCTTTATCACACTGCCACATATTGGTGAGATCATGCCACCTATCTAGGTTGTCTCAATGTATATGACATATTCACACTATAATTTCTCTTAGTAGCCCTCAAGATGCTAACCATTCATAAGCCCCACCAATAAATATTTATCCAACCAAGAGTGATCCATTTGGAAAGGGTAGCTACCCATGTGTAAGCCCCGAGTACATTGCCCATATGAATTACATTAGTTTTTATCCATGTATTCTACACAAGCTATATAGGAAACCTCCCTGACATTAAATCACAGCCATTGGTAAACTATGGTTCTCCATCATAGGGATGTACCCTCATGATGTGACATCTTCCCATTATGGGACCCATCCCACTAGATCCACCTCTATCGGGTGTTTTGATCCATCCTCCATCACCAATTTCATCTATCATCCTCCTTGATTTTACCCTGGGCCACCAAATCCTAGTAAGATATTAACATTCAACTACGCCCCCTATATTCCATATGGGCCACCTCCCTAGGTCACCCATCACCAACCAACATGTCTTTAGACATCTAACTGTGTGTAAGCCCCATCATGTCTCTAGGAAGTTATCCATGTGTAAGCCCGAATTCCATACCCCTGTCCAGAACTATGTTGACATGGTTCCCTATCTTCTAAATAATGTAATTAGTAAGAATCCCAATGGTTCAAGACCCTCACAGAACATCAATTCAATTCACTACATCTCTTACAATTCATTCATATCCATCCTAAATCTTACCCAAGACACCACAACTCTGTGATATCACACCATCCATTTGGCATGTCTCAGTGCATAAGACCCTTTCACCCCATCGCTTCTCTCAATAGCACTCAAGCAGCTAACAATGAACAAGACCTATACAATCTATATTTATCAAACCAATAGTGATCCATTTTTTTGAAGGGAATCTAGACCTTTATAAGACCCATTTACATCACCCATCTCAAATACATGTTTTTTGAACCCTCTTTTCTATATAGGGTATGTAGGAAGCCTCCCTGCGGTTCAATTTCATCCAATGGTAAGCCTTGGTGTCCCCCTATTGGGGGGTGAAATTTTTTGATCTTCCCTTAGTGGGTTTTAAATCTACCTTCACAGTGTTACACCCTATCTCTATGAGACACACCATCCTGAGACCACTCTCATCATGTGTTTTGATCCATTCATCCAGTAAACCATCCAGGTGTTTCCTCCTTGGTGTCAACCAATCTAATCTATCTCCATGGGAATTTTCGATCGATATCACCCTATCCTCATAGGATGTTAAACTCATGGACCACCTAGTGGTAAACATGGTATTTTTTTGGAAAACCTTTGAAGACATGCATTTGGAGTAAGATGCCTTGTGATCACCATAGGATGACTCTGGTTTCTCACCCTTCAGAATCCCTCTTGTGAGGAAGTATACATGTGTTCCACTATTCCAACACCAATACATGATATTGATGCTCAATGTGACTACTTTATTAATTGAATGTTTCTTCCCTAACTAGACCCTTTGGAATGTCTAGAATTAAGTACTGTAATTATCTACAATCCCCAAATATATGGAATTTGGAATGAATTTCATGGACTATAAATTAATTCCATGAGGAAGGAGTATATTGGGTGATGAATTCCATGGCTGAATCCATGGTAGGAGAAACCAAAATCCCATAATCCCATTTAGATCAAGGAGAAGACATTGTCAAAAAAGTGATGAATGTCAGCCGCTTTTGGAAAGAGGTAATGTGGGGCCACAATCCCCCAGTGAACCAGTGGGTGAGCCCTGCTAATAAGTATCAGACATAGTTATCTGTTTAGACTTGACAAATAATCAACATTTTTCATGGATAGTAGGCAAAATATCCAATAAATATATTCTCTAATAGTACCATTATTAGATATATCCTATAAAAAATTTCTTCATAAAATTTGAAAAGTGAAAACAAAATAAGTTTTGATCAATGATGATTATCTAGGGTAAAAATGCAAGGTATAATAAACTGACATGCATACACTCTCAAGTTGGTTCCCAACTTGACCCATAACATACCTGAATGGCGTTCTTGATCCCCATGGGCCAGTTAATAGCACTCATGCATCAGAAAAAAATAAATGGTACAATTTCACCCAGCCAAAAGAAACAACATTACACATATATAGATAAAATACACAACTCTAGAAAAGATATATATTCCATAATGAAAAAAATACTAGAAACCAAACAACTCAAAGAATATTCGATCTCCAAGTACAAGTATAACCTCAAAAGACTACCAAAAAAGAAATTGAATTACTCCATGGGATAGTGTGGGTGGACTCCGACCATCTTTCCACTGGTTAACCCGACTCAGGTGACCATAAACCATAGTTCCTCACTACATCTTCTTGCCTTTCCCCATAAAAAATTAATATAAATGTGTTTGTATCATCGATGAAGTGCATAGGGAATGATCATAAAGGCTCGGAGGGTCCAAACAAGGTGTTCCATGACAAGTGACTATATAAAAAATCAATTATGATCATTTAAAATAATAAAATTAAAGATAAGAATTTATGAAGATATATCAAAAGTTGGTAAATATTTCCCATTTTCAATCAGTTCCAAAACAAGGTAGGTTTATCAATTCTAAATCCAAATCATGCATATCAAAAACCAAAGAAGTATAAAGAAAAGTCATATGTAAATGATGGAAAGGAACATAAAAAGTATGGATAAAAGACTAATCATTACACAAAAAATGAAATGTGCACAACAAATCCCTATAACAAAAGCCAAAAGAGATGAAAAACACCCTATGAGCGAACCTCCCAACAATGCCAAGAACATGTCACTAGAACAATAGACCATGGGATATGAGAAAATCCCCATGAGAATATCTTTGAGGGTAATAGTGAATATGAACCTATGATAAACCTTCCACCTATACACCCAAGTATTTCCAAGTGATGCATTTCATAAACCATTTAAATGATTTGATAATACAATTTTTTAATCATTTTAGAAAAACCCAGGAGAAACCCGCCTTTTATTACAAATATTTTTAAACTAAAAAAATCATACCGATTGGTTTATACATAAATTTATTTAAAGAATATTTATACCGTTTATCTAAAATTGTCTATATATGGAACCACTTACCTCAAAACATATGTTCGCACACACCCACCAAGGATCCTCCAAAAAAGAGAATGAAACATTGAAAATGAAGGTCCTAGAATCAATCTACACATTATATAAATGATTATATTCATATAAATGGTTTTTTGAGAGATTAAATGATATATTCCTCATGAATGAACACCCACTACACCAAATACAACAAATGAAACACCCCTAAAACTAGATCACACCACAAATGCAGAAGAAAGAAATAATAAAAACCATTACCGGTGAACAGATTAAACAATGAAAACCACAGTGATGCCATGGTCAAAAAAACTAAAATTCAGAAAGGATTACTCATCTGAAGTGATGCAAATGAACCATAGTGATGATCAATCTACATATGGGTCAATTTAGATTGAATAATGAAACAAAAAATCACTAGAGAATCAATCTAGGCTGAGAGAAAAAAGGATATGTCGAAGAATGAAATAACATATCACTCATAAGGCTCACTAAAATCCCAGTTAATAAAATTTACATGGGGTGTAATATAATTTCACATCCAGTAATCCACAAGGATCTCATACACCAAGAAACCTAATACACATTAATTAAAAGTCTAAATTTTATTATTTTATAGTGTGTAATACGTACATGGTGTGTATCACTTCACACTATATACCGGATTCATGATATCTGGATAAAAGAACTTAAATGTTGGGTACTTCGATTACATGACTCTTATTTCACATACATATTATTAAAACTGAAGATTCTTACATGAAAACCCAAAACACCTTAGGCATCCTCCATGATCGTGAATAACACTGTAAATTAATTAGCAAATTTTCAACAAAACTATATTAATTAGAAAAACCATCCCTAAACATTAATTCACATTCCCCAATAATTGATCTTTAACCTCGGTAGTCTCAAGATGATCCCAATTTAGGAGAAAAAATGATAAGATATGGGAAACACCTAAATTTGTTTAACAAGATGTTACTGACTTTAGATCATAGGGCTTTCCATCATTGGGATGTCATGTGGACGAATGATGTCCGTTAAAGAGGTGAGGCCACTGGACCCTCATCAATATCAAGTGCTCCCATGTCTCATGAGAATTTGATCCATGTCGCCATAAAACTATGACCAAATAAATAAAATTCCAATGAAATAATTTCACCTGAGAGTCCATGACCTCTATATGATGTTGCATAATAAAAACATTTGGCTCTAATTAAATATTTTCTCAACTCAGAAATAGAGAGGGATCAGAATGATATTTCTGGAGTTGTGATAAGTGGAAAACATTATGAATTCCTATCAGCTGAGCTGATAATGAAAACTGATAAGAAACCTTCTTAAGCTACACAATGATCTAAAAGGGACCCACATATCTTAGAGAATGCTTCCTCTATTTTACTTTATGATAGTTACCCAACCAAGGAGAACCGTTCATGAAAACCTAGTCAAATATTAAAATATTAAAAGAATGATGTTGTTGATATGCATATTATTTATTCCATGTATTCACTATAAATTGAAGTTGATGTATATTAGAAATCATCATGGACATATTTTTAACCAAACTCAGTCCCACAAAATAATCTTTTCCCACCTCTACCCAACAATGAGGTGATCTACATATGTGACTATTAAAAACCTTAAAAGGATCCATTATGATTGATGAATGATAACTATTGTTATAAGAAAAGTCAACCAGTCCTAGATAAATTTCACAAGATCAAATAAAATCCAAGATATGGTTATGAAATATATCCTCCAAAACCTGAATACCATTCTAAATCTGACCATATTTCTATAGATGATATGTTGCACTCAGTCTATCCTAAGTCCCCATCACATCTTATATATTTATATACAATATGGAATTAACCCTACGATCCATGTAAAAAACAACAGTGAAAGGAATCCCATGAAACCTCACAACTTTATACACATACATCATACATAGATCATTAACCATTACAATTCCTCTTATTGAAATAAACTAAACTGACTTTTTCAACCAATCAATCATCACCCAAATAGTATTATAACCTTAGGGAGACTGTGTTAACTCAATAAAAATTTCCATGGATACCTCATCCCATTTCCAAATAGGCAACTGATGTGGATGAAGAAAACCAGAAGGTTTTAGATGATTTTCCTTTATCTGTTTGAAGGTTTGATCAAGGACACATAATAAACAATGTCATGCTTCATACTCAATCAATACAATCACTATCTCAGGTCACAATACATCTTAATAGAACCCTGATGAATGGAACATCAGGAAACATGAAAATCAGACAAAACTAAACTCCTCACAGATGTTGGAATGAAAAACCGTTACCCTATGTTTAGAATACTACCCAAATAGAGATACAAACAAGAAATCATCTCCCCACCATATAGGGTGTCAAAAATTCTACTAAAATTTTAATCCTATTACTGATTATGCAGAATAGGCTTAAGGTGAGATAATAAAAATGAAAATTTAGTGAAATGCATGCCTGAAACTTACTCTTGGGAATCCATATGAAACTGAGAGAAAATACCCATTAGGTTTCAGTCTTCATTCAATTCCTAAAAATCATTATTTAAAACATTCCTACTAAAATAATTTACAATGAAATTCCCCTTATCCATATTGTAAGTAATATGAATGTCTAATATCTAGTGGTATTCTAACCACTTCTTCTATATGATATCCAATTATTTATGAGAAAATATGTAGTATATGTTCTTGTGGTCATAAAATTCTATTAAAATTTCTTGAAGAAGATAATGTCATGAACACTAAAGTGAATTCATAATCATGGAAATCTCAAAATCATTATTTGGGAAATTATTCCCATTTGATCTAATCTAAAGAGAGCCATAAGCCACCAAAAAATCATCCTTCTTGAGAAAATTACCCATTCAAGTTCCAGAAACATAAAATAAATCCACATATAATTTACTAGGATCTGGTAAGATTGTAATAGGAATCAATGTTATAATTATTTTTATCTCCTCGAAAGAATAATGACACTTTTCATCCTGTGTGAATTTCACCCATTTCTTGGTAAGAGAAGTCAAATGTGATTCCAATGTTGAGAAATAATTTCCAAATTATCTAGAGTAACTAGTAAGACCTAGGAATCTTTGAATTTTAATGATTTTTTGTGGATCCTTCCATGAAAAAATGATATTTACCTTCTTTGAATAATCAGATAATCCATGACCATGAATCAAATTCCCTAATAAATTGACTTATTAAATACAGAAATGTCATTTTGAATTATTTCCAAGCAAACTGTGAGTTATTAGTATTTTGAAAACCAAACATAGATGGGGATCATTATCCAGCTTAGATCTTGAATAAATCAAAATGACATGAATAAATACTACCACAAAAGTGTCGAGATTTTGATGTAATATTTCATTCATCAAATCCAAGAAAACTACATGAGTATTAGTCAGACCTTACGGTATCACAAAATATTTAAAATGGCGATACCTAATCCTAAAATCCATCTTTAGTATATCACACTCCCATAGTATGATTTGATGATAACCTGACAAATGATCAATCTTTGAAAACCACTTTTCTCCCTTTAACTAATCAAATAGATTATCCATATTATGAAAAGGATACTTTTTTTAAATGCTTCCTAATTTATATTCTGATAGTCCAAAAACAATCATATAGAACCATATTCCTTTTATGAAAAGAGCATCAAGGGTGCCCATGCCAAAACACTAGGGAGAACAAAACCATTCACAGTCAGATCATCCTATAGAATCTTAAGATCTTTAATATATAATAGTTCTATATGATAGGAAGGCATCGATATTATCTATCTACTTGGAAGTAGGTAAATTGTATAATCTACCTCCCTATCTGGAGGATGACTGGATATATTTTATGGGAAAATATTAGTAAAATCCTGAATAATGATGGGAAGATCCAGAATAGTGGAAATTACTTTGGCCTCAGCTTCAATAGTTGACAATAAACTCTTAATCTATGGGAGGGAATTTTCCCTATGGCCAGACCTTGGATCCCACTCTTCTCGAAACACCCTCAAGGTACCGTCAAACATAAGAAATTATACACACTGATGATAAAAATAAACCTCAAATTGGTAAAAAAACAAACCAATCTATCCTGAGGAAGATGTCAAATTTATCTATATCAATAAAAAAAATATTATACTATTTATATATCAGATATCAAAAGCACTCAAGAAGAACACTGAAGCCCTTAATCTTTTATCCTCTCTATAGGTGTCTCTAACTCTATGATGAAGGACATGAGTTCCATTGAATGGTTAAGAAAATCAACATAATGGATAGATATAAATGATTGGGAGGATATAATATCAGATAAATCAATCGCTACTGTCAATGGAAAAATCATGGTACCTATAAGTATCACTGGACTCATGTATACCTCAGCTAGAAACTCATATAATTCATGAATTTGATTCAATCCTAAGGCATAGGGATGAACCCTTTAGTATTTGAAGCATCTGACCACATTGTAGTAACCTTTGGAGCTGAAAATCCCTAACCATATTGAGGAGTATACATAGCCGATAAAAAATGCAGCAGATGACCATAATGTCAGTAGACATTACACACCCTTGCTGGTGAATGACAAGAATGTAATGTGTGTCCAAACCTACCAAAATTATAGTATGTTAGAGGCTCACCACTAGCTATAGTTGGAGGTTTTGAAGAGGCCTACTACTAATATCCCCCACCACTCTTACTAGAATGATCCTACTACTTCCTATTTTTTTCCTAGCACTCCATTGAAGCTGCCACTATATATAAGATAATGGGAACAATATACAACATTTCCTGAATTATTGATATCTTCCATCTTATCCCTATCCACTTTCTATGTATAGGTTGAAATATTTATCATAAATATACGTGATATGATTTCCAGTTAAAACCCATTCAGGTACCTTTGACCCCTCTACTGGTCAATCATTACAACCTCTGGTAAGAAAACGAACCATCTCAATAGACTGATTAGTATATGTCGACGTTGAACACTCTCCCTACTGCAATGATAGGAACTACAGAGATTTCACTATCATTAATGGATATGGAAAAATATCTAGAGTAATAATGTCTTGAAACCCTTCCTGTCCAATCCAACATGCTTGTGATAATGTTCCATGGAATCCCACCAATTCTAACTAGGACCTTCAATCCACAATGCTGCACACTACACCATTATATTATTATGTGTTTCCAAGAAGGAAACTATTTTACCAATACTATCAAGCCTTTACACATTAGGTTTATTCATACATTAAAATAATAGTGTATTCTCATTAATGAATTCATATGATCGATCTCATTCTTCTCCAACTTATGGATGTACCTCAAAAACTACTCTATGAACTTGTGGAACATTATGAGAAAACTCTTAAAAAAATTTCATGATAGCCTCAAAAAATTTATAATCCATCATTGGATTATCTTAAGGATAATCAGTTGCACCGTCCTTTTGACCCCACAAAACACGTCCCTAAGGAATATTACTACACACTAAAACAAAAGTAACGATTAGACAATAGAACAACCTATGTTGTATCTAGAAAACCCTTAATAAAAACTAAGATCAACATCAAGAACACAATTCCATAGACACACATCCCAACATCCCATAGTAACATGAGTCTCATCATGGATAAAGCTGGTTAGAAAAGTACAATAATATACCTCTCATGTATTGACCATTTTATCTCCTATCTACCAAATGTCCCAAGAGAAGGAATCTTTAGGAAATTTTTTTTTGACACCAAAATATAACTAACTAACCCAAATACCCTCTCAAGATGGTTCCAGACCTAGACCATAACATACTATAATGGAATTTTTAATCCCCATGGGATGACGACTTGCACCCTCACATCACACAACAACTATGGGGAGGATTTCACCTTGGCTTAAGAAACATCATAAGATGATTTATAGAAAAATGAGACAACTTTGGGTGAGATATATATAACATAATGAGAAATAGTGGAAACCAAACATGTCAATGAAGCTACAATCTCCAAGTACAAGACCAACATAAATAGAATACCAAACCAAGGGAAAAACAACCACATGTGATAGCGTGGGTTGAATCCCAACAACTATTGAGACTCAGTTGACATGAAACCTCACTGAATCACTGTGTAATACTGCCTTTCCATGTATTTAAATTCATATAATGGTATATGCACCACTACGTAAGTGGTCAGGGTGTGAGCTAATAGGATCAGTTGGGTCCCACCAAGGTGTTCCATAACAAGTCTATATACAATAATTCATGTATGCTCATTTGAAATAAAATATGGAATGATAAAAAGTAAATCAATTATATAAAAATGATGGTAAATATTTCCCCTTTTCCATAAATTTGAAAAAAAGGTTGATATATAAATACCAAATATGAAAAATTAATATAAAAATAAGGAATTATAAAGCAAAATCATAGTAAAATCAGCCCATGGAGTTCAACTGGCCATGATAGTAGGCTAATTTTACAACAAAAAATTACTAGATCACAACAAGACCACTGAACACTGGCCTCTGTTGAATAGAAACATACCCTGAGTGAACCTCCAAAAAATATCATGATCATGTCCCTATAATACCTAGAAAAGGGAGTATAGAAAATCCCACAATGGTAATATGGATGATGGTCATAGGTTAAACCTTCTACCCACATATTAAAGGAATACCATCTGGTTCATTTTGTGAATCATTTCCATTATTTAAAAATAACAATTTTTATAATTTGTAAAAAATAATCAGAAAACCACCTTCTATCACAAATCCTTTTTCACACACAAAATAATAATACCAATTTTTTTATAAATTATTTTTTAAAAACAAGAACCTTATATTTTATGAAACACATGATATAGAATTGATTACCTACCTCAAAGCTCAAGGTCACACATGTCCACAAAGTATCCCCCAACAAGAGAATGAAATAATGACAATAGATTCCATAGAATTAATCTAAAAATCATATGATTTATTCTATTTACAGATATGGTTAAAGGAGAAGAGTAAATGACAAATACATCAAGAACACACACCTACTACATCACATCCAAAAAAGGAAATGGCCCTCGAAACCAGATCACATCACATATCTATAAGAAAACAACAAGAAACATCATCATGGGTCAACAGATTAAAAAACACTGCACCATGACACTACTGTGATCAGTGAAACAAAGAAAAAGAAAGGCTCACTCACCCAGAGAGATGCAATCCAATAGTAATAGTGATCAATCACAGGACTGGTCAATCTGAATCTAACAGAGACACTAAAAACTGTTGAAGAATCATTTTAGATTGATATCCAAATGTGATATAGAATAAATAAATTATATATCACTTATAAAACACACTAAATCCATGTTAATGATATTTGAAAGAGGAGTAATCACTTCCCACATTTTGTAATCCATGGAGATCACATACACTGAACCATCAACACCTTTTTATAAAAACGTGATCCTTTATTATTAAATGATTTTAATCCTTAAATAGAGTGTACTCACTTTACATTATGTACTAGATTCAATATATCTTCCCAGAAATACTTTCACATCATGTAATAACATTACACAACATTTATTTTTACTGCAAACTAGTGAAACTGTAGATTATTACATGAAATACCAATACAACTCTATTTTCCTCAAAAATTAAGAAGACCACTTAAAATCCATTAACACATTTATACCGAGACTCCATTAATTAAAAAAACAACCATCCCAAAACATTGTTTCTTTTCCCCCAATAATTTCTCTCCATTCTTAGCAGTCCCAAGACACACCCAATAAAGGAGTAAAACAAACAAAGAGATGGGAAACAACTGAATGTGGGTAATGGGATGTTACAAGAGGTATCCATTTATTTTCACATTTATGAATAAGATACATATAATATAATGAAATCATGATCATGACATATGGAACTTATACAAAATCAGTCATAGATCATAGATCTAGAGTCATTGAATAATGATTTATTATTTAAAAAGACATGAGTCATAAGAGTGAGGAATCATCATTAATAAATCATGATCTATGAGAGAATACCTAAATCATACAAACAAATCATAGGAATATAGGTATAATAAAAAGAAAATAAAATCTTTTTCATTAGTCAAGGCTTAGGACCTAGACAATCACCACACAATATAAAAACACCCATTATGGATTGAATTCACTTACTGAGCTCTTTTCATTATTTTAATTAGTTCAATTCCAAATATCTTTGTATTATCTCATGAGATATCAATCATTACATGTAAAACTGGGAAATTTTAAAATTAAACTTTGTTCAATGGCATCTAAATCCCGCAACACCAAGTTTAAATGAACCATGGAATATTCTAATAGTATAATCTAGTTTTCCAATTGGTGTGTATGAATAGGACTAAAAATACTGTGATACATATAAAGGTCAAAATAAATTAAAATTTATTGACTAATTCTTAATAAATAAGGACATATTTTTTAGTATAGTAATTTTATACTTTAAAAAATACATTTTTTTAAAAATCATTTTAATTAATCTTCTGAGAAAATAATATAAATATTTTTTTTCAAAATTTAAATAATTTATTTTATAAAATTCTCTAAATATATTAAATCATAATATAAAAAATAACATATTTTTAATTTTTGTAATTTTTTTAAAACAATTATTTTCAACAAATGGTGAAATTTCCTAATTTTATTGGAAACCATATTTTCTTGTCTAGTATTTTACGTTGTAAAAATATATTTTTGAATATTTCTAAAATTTAATTAGTTAATTTTGAGATAAAATAATCTAATTATAGTTTTTGGAATTAAATTTATACCTTAATTAGGTAAATTTTTTTATTCCTAAAATTTATTTTTTATCAAAATCAATTTTTTGTTGAATTTTTTATTTTTATATTAAGTTAATATATACTACTTCATAATAATAAATATTTAAAAATTGGTTACATTTTTTGAATAAAGAGGTCCAATTTTGTAAATAGATCCCTTTTATTTTTTGTCAATATAAATAGTAATTAGAATAAATAATTTTCCCCACATAAGGGTAAATCGAGTAATTATGGTTAAAAATAATATGATAAGGACTTAAAAATAAACAAAAAATTGAATTTATTCTACTGGATGAGTGTATTTTAGACATTTATATCCAATTTTAAAAATTATGGGAAATTTTTATCATATATGTTTGATCTGGGCATTTATAATATTTAAGTAAATGAAAAAGTAAAAAATGTCAGTTTATTACTTTTACTATATATAATATTTTATGACAAGTATAAATAAAACTTATGTTCGATTATAAATATGAATTTGAAATAAAAATAATTTATTATTATCGTGGGCATTATTTTTTTAATTTTTATGTATGAAATAATTTTATAAAATACTTATGAAATTTCATTACAGTATTTATTCAATTAATATAAAAATAAAATAAATTATTACAAAAATTATAAAAAATTTATCATAATTTGAATTAAATATTGTGTTACAAAAAATTTGTAGATACTAATAAAATTTTATGGTGGTGTTAATTTATTAGACAATTATTCCATTGTTTACACACTGTTTTAAATGTAAAATTTAATGAATAGTTAAAAATGACATTAATGTTATTTTAAAATTAATAATATTATATTAAATGACATAAAATTACTAAAAATTCAGTATTTGTCCAAGGGATTTTTATATGTTTTATAATATCTATTAAGGTCAATTTATGTGAAATTTTTTATTTTTTAGTTACTATATTTACCCCTAAAGAGTAAAAAATTTCATTATCATGGTAATTTTCATAAAGGGTTAACACTGGTTAAAACAAAGAGATAAGGGTAAAAACATGATCTAACATTTTATAAAATATCATTGGAGAATTTTATTTCTTCCCATACTCATCTTATATATTAATTATATCAGTTTAGATACTTATTTTCTTAAAACTTATTTTATACAAATTTAATATTTTTTGTAATTATAGGAGTTCCCATCACCTTACTTATAAAAGGGAACCTCCTATCCTTTTTTCATCACACACAAAAAAATTATCATTCTCTAGCCATGATTTATATAAATCCATCCATAACATCCCTTCCAACATTATAAAGGTCTTATTTTGGGAAAACTTATGGGAACCCAAACTTATATAGTAAATTATCCTGAGTTTAATGTCAAGAATTAATTATATTACATTTGAATAACTTATCAGGATTATAGTTTTAGAGTATTATTCCATAAATCAAAAATAAAAATCCACATGATAAAAATATGAAATATTCCTTATACATCCATTTTTCATGGAAAATAAAAAATGTAAAAACAAAACATTATTTCGTTTCTTGAAAATTTTAACGAATTTCCACTTATCCTCATTTTTTATATTACCGATCTATAAATCCTATGAAAATCCATTTTAAAAACATGGAATGATAAAAAAATATTATTAAGATACATAAATGTAAGAAAACCATTAGTATAGTGAAAATATGAAAACCCATGAATTTTTTTTAAAATATAATTTTTTACCAAGAAAGAGAATTATCTTTATATTTAAAAGAACATATATATTAATTTTTTTAAAAAATTATTTCCATGAAAATTCATTAGTAGAATATAAATTTCATGTAGGTGCCTCGACACATCATCCCATTTAATTCTTATTGAACCCTTATAAAACCCATACAAATTTGAATAACTATACGACCAACATCCAATTATATTATATAGAGAAAATAATCATTAACCATTGAACATGAGTGGTATTTGGGGGCACACATAATATAATCTATATTAGTATCACTCAGTGCTATCTAGACACGACCGTCATATATAATTTCCAAATACCAAAACATGAATACAAAATTTAATGCTTTGAATTTTTCATCATAAAACGCTTGAAAAAACTCTTTTAAACTTGTATAAAAATAATGTCCAGATATTAAAATACATTTTTCTAATAAAAAACTGTTTCAATACAAAAATACCAAAAAAAGAGAAAGTGGTTTATTCATTGACGAAAAGATTAAATATTGGAAAGGAACCCCGAAAACAAATAATGGTCACGACGACGGGAAAATTCCTTATCATAATGTATGTTTAAAAATGTTTATTTATTTTTTCATTTTCAAAATATTTTTTATAGAACACATAAAAATATTCCTTAAGAAAAAAATTTGAAAATAAAGAAAAAGAGACATAAAATATAATTTAAAAAATTCTTTTCCAAATAAAAACATTCATAAAAATATTTTAAAAACATGGACATGGAAATGAAAGAGTTTTATGGACCACATTAAATGATGTTTTATTAAATTAACATCCTTTATGACCATCGAATTATTTGAACCTGAAGCCCCATGAAAAAAATAACATCAAAAAAATTAAGAACCATTAGAATAGATAAATTAATTATATATCATATTAAAGTGGTTGTACATACACCTCATACAAGAATATAGGTGCATATCATCAAAATATGACTTAATTAAATATAATTGAGATGCAGTCCCTTACGTTGAGTTTGATTCATCATGAACATTCCCTATATTTCTATATAATAAACTTATTTTAATTATTTAATTTATAAATATATATTTTATTTTTTTCATTATTTTTAAATAATTTATATCCATTATATATATGATTCATTAATTAATTAGGTTTACATTGGATATTTTGATGACATTAGACAAATATGTCAAAAATGAGTTTGGTAGGTTAACTATTGTGAAATCGGTCATTATTAAAAAATATATAGAATTAAAATTATGAAATAATTTTCATACATATAAATCAATTATAATTTTAAGAGTAATCATGAAATGTGTTTTAGTGAAATTAAATATGTTATAATCATTGAGATGGTAGGTTGTTTTTACCCACTAGTAATGTTTCCATTTTTTAGTGATCTTTATGGAAAATGAGTAATTAATATTTTATATTTCCATAGTGATAAAATTATCATATATAAAATTATATTTTTTAAATATTCATATATATATATGTGTGTGTGTGTGTGTGTTTGTGGGTGGGTGGGTGGGTGTTGGCCTATAGGTGATTGTTGGGAACCCTCTCTAGTATTAATAATTTTAATAATCACAAATCACATCAACTCCTATTAATCAGGTCTAAACATTTCAATAATAATTTTTTACGTTTTAATATGTGCAATTATGTTTGTCTGTAATGTGTCATAAATTTGGTTCATGATGTTAATATTTATATTTTTAGACAATATATACAAAAAATATTTTCTAAGTGGAATAGACTTACTACGATAGAGGATATGATATATAGACAATTCAATTGAGTCCCCGACATATGACCTACCGATGTAGACGACCTACAGATGCAAATGAACTATTGACGAAAATGACCTACCATTAGTTCAGATGACCTACCGATTAAAATGACATACTGAAACAGATGACCTATCGACACAGATGACCTACCGATAGAATTGACCTACTGATGCAGATGACCTACTGTCAGTTCAAATGACCTACTGATGCATAGTGCTCCCAATGAAAGGACTCCTCAAAAGATAAAATGAGTCATTGATGCAATGAGTCATCAAAGAATGGAAATTCCAAAAAAATTACCCACCAATGGAGTAAGTCATCTACAAAGGGATATACCGACTGAGGACTTTCCAAAAGACCGTTTCAAATTTATTATATTTAAATTTATATCTAATGGTCATATTTTTAGTGTTTTAATGTGACTAAAAAAATAAATACCATTTTAAAGACATATTTATTATGTTTTTCAGAAATAAATGGTACTATGTATACCTCAAACATGAAAATTTTCTGCCAGCAATAATATATATACAGAGAGAATCGATTGAAAGATTAGAGACACAAGAAGACTCACGCAGACACACACATACAATAAGATACATATAGACACCCCTTGAAAACCATATAGAAAAGAAGAATGAACAAGTAATTATTCATTACTACTTTTTGTGAACTAGAGAAGTGATGATCGTCAAACTTCAATCATCTTAGTAGTATCCATCCAAACTGAAGGATAAGAACTTTTCACCCTCCTGTAAGGCAGAAAATAGTTATCTACAACACTCTGTATTCTGTGTCTATTTTTAGAAGAGGAATCGAGCTTCAACTCTGATACATCATAGAGTCTAGATATAAATTGACTAAAACTCATATCATCTCTAATAACATGTTAATATATTCTACTCTATTTTGTACTGTTTAACTAAAAATTCAAACTATGTGTCTGTCTATACAATATACACACACTTTCTCCTACACTAAAATGTCGGGTAATACATATCCTTAAACAACTGTCTTCTTACACTTGTTTTCCTAGGAGGAACTATGGGTGAGGTAATGTGTGACCTGATTATAATTTTTATTCCCACGTTGAAATGTGGTAGAGGACTTGTGATCTGGACTATCTGTGTCTTATTGTGTTAACCCTGATCTAGGGTTTGGATAAAAATCCTTATCTATGTATATTTCTTGTTAGAAGGTGATCATCAAGTGGAGATGATTAATTATCTTCTTGAGACTAAACATCTTGGTTTATATTCCATATGTTATTAATTCAGTATTTCCCTTTGTTAATTCATTTTTCAGAAAACTAAATTTTACTTTGATAGTTTTTCTTGGATAATATTTATAACAATTTTTCCTAATTAGAGTAGTATCAAAAGTAGTGTCAATATATTATATTTTTAAAACTAATAATTAATCTATATTCTCAGAATCCATTTGAACAGTCAACCTATTATAATTTCACTACCTTGGTTACAAGGATAGTTATATTTTACATTTGGGTAACCTATTAAATAAAATGTTTAACAAAGTTTTTTATAGGAACCCAATTCACCCCCCCCCCTCTTGAGTGTCCCACTCAGACCAACATTTGGTAACTTATACTGTTTTCATGTTGTTGTTTTCAAAATTTTAAATCTATTTTAAAATATTTTCCAACTGTAATTTTAGTTGTATTTTAATGCTTTTTAAATTTATATTATTTATAAAATTATAGTTATTTATATTACTATTCCATTACCATGGTTAACATAATGAAATGTGCTACTACTAGCTAACCTCTATTCTTTAATGGAACAATTTATGCACAATAGAAAAATAAAATGATAATGCACATTGAGAGTATGTGTTTTGAGATTTGGTCTTCAATTAAAAATGAATATAATTTTCCTAAAACTCCTAGAAAAACATGGGATGACCCAACTAAGGCTAACTATAACAATGACTGTAAATCCATTAATTCGCAATACTATTCTTTAGTTGATGAAGTGTTTAATAGAATTTCTTCCTGTATTACAGCCCATGAAATTTGGGACACATTATCTGTTTCACTTGAAGGATTCTATAGTGTTAAGGAAATGACACATAAAACATATAATATTAAATATATTAACTTTAAAATGGATCCTAATGAGCCTATTTATGACATGTATATCAGTTTTAATGAAATTGTAAATACTATGATCTCTATGGGAAGGGATATTACAACCAAGGAGAAAATAATCAGAATACTCAGATGTTTTCTAGATAGATGGTGAGTAACTTATATATTAATAGAAAAGTCTTGTGACATCAACAAGTTAACAGTAAAGGATTTGATAGGAAATTTGATGATGTATGAGGAAAAACTAAAAGTGCTCAATAAATATGGTGATGTTCCCAAAATAAAATTTATTTCTTTAAAATATACTACCTCCAAGTAGTAGGAAAAAGTTCAAGATGAAATTGAAAGTTCATGTGACAAATAATCATTAGCATATAGTGATAAGGAGATGTCTCAAATAGACATTAAGTTTATTAAATTTTATATAAAGAAGAAATTCATTTGAAAGACAAACTAAAATGGTATGTATGATTACAAGGTCCATTAGAAAAACGATTGAAAGAAAGGTGATACTTCCAGTGAAATAATATGTTATGAATGTTAGAGGAAGGGACATGTAAAGGAAGAATATCCCAAGATAATGTATAAGAAGAATTATTATGAGAAAGACAAAAAGTATAAAATGTACATGATGGAAACATAGAGTGATTCAAAGGAAAGATCGAGGGACATAGAATATACTCATAAAATTTCTGATAATGAATATATGTGTTTTATGTAAAAAACATATAAGGTAATCCTAAATTCTCCAAACCATAATTCATATTATTCTATAAATTAAATTGATACATAAAATATGAAAAATGGGGAAATTTTTGAAAACTATAAAATTGTTGAAGTCACTTGTAATAAATAAAAACATAAATATAAATATTTAAATAAATTTCATTCATTGACTACCAGTGTTAAATTTGAAATTTCTATGGAAAAAAGAGAAAATTATAAACTACATAAGGAGAAAAATGAACTTAAATTATTTAATGATCAATTAAAAAAAGGATCTAGAGATATTTACTGATGGTAAATAAATCATATTTCAATTTCATAGTAAACAAGTAACTCCTAGGTATAAAAATTGAATTGGATACTAACTAGGAAAGAGGAATATTAAAAAAAATCATTTTTATCAAAATATGGAAAATCTACTTCTACGCCCAGTTATATAAAATTTTCAACAAGTTCCAACTATAAAACATATTCTATATTTTTACATTTTTCTGGAACAAATAAAGTTTATTTTTCAAATACTTTACATAATTTTTATAGGATACTGATGAAGAAAAAGTGGGTTTCCAAAGCTGTTATTACAAATTTTAATGGACCCAAATAAATCTGGGTAAAAAATCATTTTTGTTTAATTTATTTGGTAGGAGAACTATTTTAAAATGCTCTAGTAAAATCTTATGGTACTTGGAAAGTGGATTCTGAAGACACATGATAGGATATTACTCATGCTTCAAGAACTTGATAAAGAATAATAGTGGGTAGGTCACCTTTGCTAACAGTTCCAATGGGAAATAAATAGCCTCAGCCATATTGGTAACTCTAACTCAGTTTTAATTTATAACGTTCTTTTTTTGGATTAAAAAAATCTACTTAGTATCTTTCAATTATGTGATGATGGTTTTAATTTTAAATTTGAAAATGTTGCATTCATTGTTTTTAAATCTAAAAATAAGTTAGTATTTTATTCTCTTAGAAATGAAAATGTATATGCTGTTTAATTAGATTCATTAATTTCAATAAATGTTTCATTCTTTATTTATTCTCACAATGAATCGTGGATTTGTCATAAGAGATTTGGAAACTACAATGTACACTCTCTTAGAAAGCTTATTAGAAAAGGCTTAGTCAAGGATCTACCTAAACATGTGTTTCAAAACGAAAAAGTCTACAATCCTTATCAAAAGGGTAAATAACCCAAGATCTATTTCAAAACAAAGAAATAAGTTTCAACTTCTCAACCTCTTGAGTTGGTTCACATGGATTTGTTTGGACCTTCTATAGTTTCATGTGTAAGTGGGAAGAATTATGGAAATTTTCTTATTAATAACTACATTATATATACTTGGATTATATTATTTAATCAAAAAATGATGCTTTCTCTCATTTTACCAAGTATTCTAGGACTATATAAAATCATAGTGGTCTTAAAATTAAATACCTAATAAGTGACCATGATCGTGAGTTTTAAAACCGAGAGTTTGAATCATATTTCGAAAAAATGGTTATTGTCATTAATTATTTTCCCCTAGGACAACCCGAAAAAATGGATTTGTATAAAGAAGAAATAGAGCTCTGCTAGAAATTTCTAGAACCATGATTAGTGTGTATAACCTATCTATATAATTTTGGGAAGAAGCTATCCATTCAACATGCAATATAATCAATAGAGTCTTAATTAGACCTATCCTTAACATAACTCAATATAAGTTTTGGATCAATAGAAAACCCAAGGTTAACTTATTCAAAGTGTTTGGTTGAAAAGTTTATATTAGAAATACTATGGATAATTTGGAAAAATATACCGCTAATAGTGATGAAGGAATTTTCTTAGGTTATTCAATTTAATGTAAATCCTATAGAGTCTTCAATAAGAGAACCAAATGTGTGGAAGAATCTGTACATGTTAAGTTCCATGAGATAGATTCACATGAGCCAAAGAACTATATAGATAATATTGAGGTTGATATATCAAACATGGAAATAAACACTCAATAATTTAACCATCCTATAAAGAAATATGTTAAAAATTCTTGTTCTATAAATTCTCTAGATTCTAGTCATAATGAACCTGAACCTGCTGAAGAATCTGAATTGACCCGCCATTCATTTTCTAGACCTGTTAGAACACTGATGAACCATCATATAGAAGATATTGTTTGATATTTAGAAAAAGAAACATATAATTGTTCTTATCTAAGTTATTATGTTAAACATCAAGATTTTCTATCACAGTGTAAACCTAATAACATAAATTATTTTATCAATGATGAATTATGGGTGACGGCTATTCAAGAAGAGTTAAATTAGTTTTAATGAAATAAATTCTGGAAACTTATAGATATACCCAATTACACTTTGACTATAAAAACATAATATGTGTTTATAAATAAAGTATATGAAGCTCATAACATAGTTAGAAACAAAGATATTTTGGTTGCACAAGGTTATATTCAAGAAGAAGGAATTGACTATGAGAAAACCTTTTCACTAATATATATACTTGAGGCCATTAGAATCTTCCTTGCCTATGCATCACATCCATATTTAAAACATTATCAAATGGATGTCTATAGTGCATTCCAAAATGGGTATATAGTTGAGGATGTTTTTGTTGAAAAACCTCTTGGTTTTACAAACCATATTTTCCCAAATAATGATTTCAAATTGAAAAAAATATATGGTTCAATGAAAGCTCATATAGCGTGGTATTATTAGCTCAACACTTTTTTATTTCTGGATATTTTACAAAAGGTATATATGATCATACTCTCTTTAACAAAATAATTTACAAATATTTTTTAGCAGTAAAAATTTATGTAGATGATATTATTTTTGGATCTTATGATAATTCATTATGTTTTTATTTTTCTAAGATGATAAAAAGTAAATTTGAAATGAGTTTAATGGGTGAACTCAAATTTTTTCTTGTATTTGAAATATTAAAAAATAATGTATTGTTTGGAATAAATGTTAATATACCATGTATATTTTAAAAATATTTTTCTTGGAATGCAGTAAGAGTAGTGACACTCCAATGTGTACAACCTGTAAGTTGGACCCTGATGAAAATGTTAAATCATTTTACCAGTCCATTTATAGAAGAATGATTGGATGTTTACTATACTTACCTACTAGTAGGTTAGATATTATGTTTATTTTATGCATGTGAGTATGTTTTTAAGAAAAACCAAAACAATCTCATCTTCTAAATGTAAAAATTATTTCCAAATACCTCAAACAGACTCCCAACCTAAGACTGTTCTATTCTAGTGGGAAACCTTTTGATATAGGGAGTTATTCGGATGCTAATTTTGGAGGATGTTTGTTAGATAGAAAAATATCATCTGTACCATGTGAATTTTTTGAAAGTCTCTATATTCATTTTTTAGTAAGTAACCAAATTATTTTGTATTATCTACTACTGAATCTATGTACATAGTTGGTGGTAATTATTGTGAAAAATTTATTTGGATGAAACACACATTACTAGATTATGGATATCAATTAAGACATGTCCCAATAAAGTGTGATTACACAAGTTATATTAATAATTTTAAGAATCCTATATCACATTATACAAAAAAACACATTGATGTAAGGCATTTCTTTTTGAGAGACCATTATAAAAAAGGTGATTTAAATTTTGATTTTATTGGCACTAAACTTCATCTTGATGAAATTTTCACAAAGCCATAGAACACCGAATGAATGAAATACATCAGATATGAATTATAAATAATAAATATATAGGAACACGAGTTGTTATTCCTTTGATCATTTTATGTGATTTTGTCATACCATCACTGACAATACGAAGAAGACAATATCATGCCAAAACCGATGATATGATATGCCAAAACAGTTGTAATGCCGACACTTAGGCCTTATCAAGACGGTACATTTAGTGTCATGAAAAATATATCATAATGACACTGATTACTCACTATTTTTATACCTATTATGTTTTTATCATAAAGACTCTGTTTAATTTGTTTTGTTGAACTAGTTCTCAATTTCCTGATTTTATGATTTCAAAATCCCTAAATGATATTAATTTGAATTGATCAACTCTAGTTCTTTAACCCTACACTCTATTGACCATTTCTCTATCAACCAATGATATTTCCTGTTCTGAACATCAAACCAAACTATTGGAATGGTTCATGTGAAGTGATATTTTGATGGTGGCAAGTCTTGTTCATTTAATAAACAGAAGGGTGAATTGTAAAAATCTTCAGAACCTATAAATATTGCTTGGGTGAATCGTGTTATAACTCTAGAAGAATAAGTTCTTATGGAAAGGATGTTAGAAATAAAATCTTTTCTACTTTAGATAATACAAGATCAGGGATGTTCTGAGTGGTTCTAAGATAATGAAAGACTCTTTTACCTGAAGCTAGTTCTTGTATTTTATATGAATATGGAGTTCCTATATGAATGATGTGATGTTTCCTGGATCTAGTCCATAGTAAGAGGAAAGAGAATATCTTTATCTTCAATAAAATGGGCCTAATGTCTTGAAGTTCCTCATGAAGGTGTATTTGATGATTATTAAGGTACGTATCCACCTGAGAGTGATATGTTCTTCTTTGAGAGAGCTTTGAAGGAGCTTACTAATAATGATGATCAGAGAACACCCATTTCTACAGAGTTAAGTGGAGAATGTAAAATCTTGTTTAAGGTTATTCATCATTAGATCATTCCTAGGAAAGGGGAATTTGAATTTATGATGTATCAAGATGTCTACTTTGTTTATCTTCTAAGAAAAGGGATCAAGGTAAATATTTGTATATACCTTACTTTGAACAAGAATGAAATGATCAAAATATCCTCAAAAACTAATTCTTTATTCCATATAAGGATGATCCCAACTATGATAAAAGATAAAGGTTGTGTAAATTAAGGAGAAGAAGTTGTTTCTAAGTGCAATGGGTTCTACCTGAGTAAAGAGATTTGTAAGAGGATGAAAATCAACAGGAACCCATGGTGGAGAGAATGGTTTGTAGGTGAAGATAATATATATGATAAGTTAAATCCCGTGGACTATACAACTAGGCCTAAAAATATGGTTGTTCTAGGTCTTGGACTAAATACAAATGTTTTTTACTATTTAGAAGAAGAATTAGTTCATGACACTCTAGTTAGAGATCATGGATCACCTATTGATGATAGAAGTGATCCGGACACCACAAAACCTCACAAAGGTTTTTCCATTGGACCTTCTAGTCCTTTGCTTGCTTTAACCTCTAATGAGCCCACAATTGAAGAAAATGGAGATGAGGAGAAGAAATACATAGTTAGTGTAGAATAGTTAATTAGATCCAATTTCTATGAAGAAAAATTAAAAAGTGAAGTGGATAAAAGCGGCAGTTGTAGTGAAGAGGGAGAAGGTGAAGAAGATGGTGATAAAAACAGAAATAAAGAAAATGTATCTAGACATGATGTTGATAAAAGTGGTGAAAGTGATGATGAACATCATAAGTATGATCTAGGTGAAGATGCTTAAATGGATGAAGCTGTCGATCAGGCTCAGTTGGAAGAACCTTTTGAAGTTATTGTTGAAGTAAGATAATATAATGATATTGTTGTTGAAGTTTAAGATCATGAAATTCATGTACCTAATTCAGTTTATGAAATAAGAAGACCTCATGAAGAAGATGAGAAACTAGTGGGCAGTGCTCATATTGATGGGGAGCCTCAAGAAATGGGAGATCAAGCTGGTGAATTTCATCAACATGGAAGAGTAAAGGATGATACTCTAACTCCACAGGATGATGATGTAATGGTTGAATGAGCACGGTATCTTGGGTATGTAGCACTGGGATTAGAATATAATGATTCAAGTGATGATGTTTTTTTACCTATTCTAAGGGAATCTATGGCAGATACCCTTTTCATTGACACTGTTACTAAAGAGGTTTTTAAAACTTTTGATGAAAAAGTATGTTCAACTGTAAGTATATCTATCCAATATCAGATAATTTATGGTATTCTAATAGGTAGAGGAGATAAACTTAGCTGAGTGATAAATTACACTCCCTCATATATTTAATAGTAGAAATGTGTCAGTCTGGGCAAGTGGGTTTTTTTCCAAGTCAGACAGTAGGTATAACTATGGCTGATGCAGCTAATGTTTCCAAGAAATTTATAGAGGATATTCAACCTAAACTAATTACCACTATTGAGATAGTTGTTGCTAGTCCTTCAAAATTGAGAAAATAAATGTCCAGGATTTCTTTTTCCAATAAATACTTTGACCTCCGAGTAAAATGATAGTGTGGATACTATTCTAGAAACTTTTAATACTCATACCTCATCTCTTACTAATATTCCTTTTACATCTAGTCAGACTTCTCAGACTCTTGACTTTGAGTCAACCATAACTGCTGTGAAGGAGGAGATTTAATATTTATTCTAGGCCTTTGGTTTAGTAAACCATGAAAATATATAGAATAATAGTGATCATGATTAGGATATCGTCAGACTCTATTCCAAGATTGCTGAAACTAAAAAATCCTATACCACAAAAAAGGTGGACTACTATTTCAAAAAGATCATTACCATGAATTACTTGACCATTCTGTTTATCTATTTAACAGAGAACCTATCTTTAAATTTAGTAACTAGAGATTTTAGATATCATTTACAGAAGTTGAAATAATCCAATCCTCTTTTAGAAAGATTCATGGATTATAAGGATTACTTTGCTAATGTAATGAAGTATGGTGCTGAGATTATTGAGGATTTCATCAATATATTAAAGCCTTGCCTTAATGTACAAAGTTAAGCAATAGTAGTACCAGTTGTAGCACCTTATGGACCTCTTGGATCAGTGCCTCCACCTCAAATGTCATTTTCTTAGGCTTTGACTCAAATACACCTAGTGATCTAAGAACAAATTGAACCTCATGTGTTGTCCCAAAGTAATCAAAGATGTGTACCTAATTTTCTTGGTGGGTTTATCCAACCTCCACTGAAAATTTCATCATAACCATCAGCTTCTCAACAACCACATATTAGACCCTCTATTAATCCCTCTATGAATGTGAAGGAACCTAATGATCCTCAGTCGTAGTGTGGATAATTTTCTTATAAGGATGTTTGATTGACATTTTTATTTTTATTTGAAGACTGTAAACGCATTGTACTTTATTTATTAATGGAATTTTGTTTTCATATCATTCCCCTTTTTTAACTTTTATCTATTACTCTATGAAACATTTTATTTCTTTGCTACCTGTTTTCCTTTTGATAATCCCCGAATTGGGAGTTACAGTTTCTAATTATCATTATTTACATTACCTTCGATATCACTCTTATATATGTTATTTTCTTAATCATTAATACCATTACACATTATTTTAACTTTGAATAATATATATATTATAGAAAATCATCCATAATGGGAGATGATAAGTATAATGATTTCATTCCACATCAAAAAAATTTATTGTCTGATTCCATGATTATTGATCATATATAAGGGGGAGATTGTTGGCCCATATGAGACTCTTGGCCACCCTCTCTTGTATTAATAGTTTTAATAATACAAAATCATGGAAACTCCTATTAATCATGTTTAAACATTTCAATGATAAATTTTAAAGTTCTAATATGTGAAATTATATTTGTCTTTGATATCACATAAATTTGGTACATGTGGTTAATATATATACTGTAAGACAGTCCCAAGAAAAATATTTTCTACGTGTAAAAGGCTAACAACAATAGAAGATATTAGATACTGAATGTTCAACTAAGACACTCATAAATGAACTACTGACGCAAATGACATACTGATGCAAATGACTTATCGACCCAAATGACTAACCATCAGTTTAAATGACTTTCTGATGAAAATGTTCTACTGATGCAGATAACGTATCAACACATATGGCCTATGGATGAAAATTACCTAACGACGTAGATGACCAAACAACAGTTCAAAATACTTACCGACGAATGGTTCTACCGATGGAAGGACTCGATGACAATTAAAAGGAATCACTGATACAATGAGTCGCCGATGTATGGAAAGAATGGAAAAATGACACACTGATGGAATGAATCACCAATTGAAGGAGATACCGATTGAGGAATCAATGATAGAATATTTAAAATTTCTTTATTTTTAAATTATTTCTAATGGTCATCTTTTGAGTGTTTTAATGAGACTAAATAACATAATACATTTTTGAAGACATATTATATGAGGATGTCCAAAATATGTCGTACTGTGTCTACCTCAAAAATACAAATTGTCAGGATGCAATAATATATATAGAAATAAGAGAACATGAAAGAATAGAGACATGGGTAGACTCGCATAGACACACATACACAAGAAGATATGAGAAAAATCCCCATGATCACCATATAGAAAAGAAGAATGCATGAGGAATTATTCATTCCTTCTTGACACAAACTAGAGAATTATTGATCATCAATGTTCTATCACCTCAGTAGCATCCATTTAAACTGAAGGAGAAGAACCTCTCACCTCCTAGAATATAGAACATGATGCTCCACGACACACTGTTTTCAGTGTCTACTGGTAAAAGAGATCTCAAGCATCAACTATGATACATCAGAGAGTCCAGAGATAAATTGAATAACACTCAGAGCATATCTAATCCCTTCTTAATATATTATTCTCTATTGTGTACTATTTAACTAAACATTCATGATGTTTATGTATCAGTACTAAAAGCACAATCTTAATATGAAATTAAACTTGAGGATACAAGATATCCTAAAAAACTAGCTTCTTATACTTTTTTCCCATCAACAACTATGGAAGAGGTCATGTGTGACCTAATTGTAATTTTTGTTCCCACGTAGAACTTTGGTAGAGGTCTTGTGATCTGGATAGTTTATGTACTACTGTGTTTACCCAGATCTTGGGTGTGGATCAAAATCATTATATATATCTATTACTTGTTGACAGGTGATCACCAAGTGGAGAGGAGTCGTAATCCTCTTGAGACTAAACCTCTTGTTTTATATCTACCGTGTTTCCAACACAACCTTTCTCTGTTTTAATTCATATTCTAGAAAACTAAATTTTACATTGATAGTAAGTCATGGATAATAGTTATAACTATTTTACCTTATTAGAGTAGCTTCAAAAGTTGTATCAATATCTCTTTTTGATATAACATAGAATTAATCAATTTTTGAGAAACTATTGAAACATTCATCCTATTATAATTTTACTACCTTGGTTAAATAGCCAGTTCTATTTTAAACTGGTGGAGCATTTTAAAAAACGTTTTTTATTGAAAATTTTATAGGAACTCAATTCACCCACTCATGAGTGTACTAATCTGAACAACAATATATATATCATCCATGAGTTGTAGTGGTGAAAAGGGAGTCACATTGATCTATGAAGGTAGTTTTCCACACTTACATGAACTGTGTCATCATTTTTTAGAGTGTGAAAAGGTAAGAATGAATGTTATATATTAACTTTTAATAATTTTAAATATGTAAATAATATCATAATTATGTAATTTTTATCACATATATTCATTATATTTATCCTAATTACTCTCAATGTAATGTGGTAGTGTAAAATGAATCACATTACTTTATGTGGCAGTAGTCCGCCATACACACGACCGATGTTATCATATTCCCTTCAAATGGATTGTAAAAAAGGGGTATAAGTTATAATGACTAAATAGTTATAATTATGTAATATATATATATTATATCAATTATAATACCCAAATGTGAGAGGTTTTAATCTAAAAACTAATGACATCGATTCGTAAGGCGGTAGTCCGTTGTTTATGAGAATGGTGATTTTGTATCACATTTTAGGGATGAGATGAATGATATAAATTAGAAATTAACTTAGTAACATATATAAATATATTATATAATAAGGATATAATATAAGAATTTTTTAATAATAATTTAATGTGGTGTAGGATGAAATAATATAAAAACATTCATAGAATAACATTATCTATTCTTTGAGTAACTTCTTTTAGTAGGCACACAATGGTTTCTCAGGATTGATTTCTGAAAAAATAAGGATTATAGTCAGATATTATGGAATTAGGGAAATTATTTTGGAATTCCATTTTATAATCTAATGGATTTTATGGTGTTAAATGTATATGAGAGTGGGTGACATTTTATAAGTGAGGTGAGTGTCACACTTGTAATTTTTGAATAAAAAAAGGTGCACTCACGTTTTCCACATGAAAAAAGCAAAGAAAATGAACCATTACAGAGTAATTGACATGAGAAGGTTTAAATATGGACATTAAATATATTTTTGAAAATTTTAATGTTCATTTTATCCCTTATCATTTGATTTTAACCCCAGTAAATCTACTTTTACCTTTTTTATGATAATTAATATTTTTTTTGTTTTCAATATTTATTTTGGTCAAAATTTAGTTTGAAATAATTTGATAATATAAATTATGGTGATTAAAAATATGTAATTAATTTTAATAAATTCTAATTATAGCAGTGGAGGAATTAAATTTAATACAAAACCCACAAAGGGGATGAAAAAGATGGTTTTCAAGAACTGTATTTTTCAAGGAAAAGATGATTTTATATTTACTATGTGACAAATAATAATAATTTTAGGAATATAAATTAATATTTATTGATATATAATCTAATAAATTATTTTAAAAAATTTCATTATGGATTGTATTACTTAATTAAATTGTGTAAATCCTAACAATTTTAATAATGTTTTTAGAATAATATGGTTTTTAAACAAATAAAAAACATATACTAAAAACAAATAAAAAGTTGATTAAAAAGTAATTAAGATGATTATATATAAAAAAATAATACTTATATTAAATTTAATTATATTCAAAACGTATTTGGACTTTTAAATCAATTAATTTATAGAAAATAAAAAATATCTTACCGAAATATGTATTTTTTCTTATTCACAGGAAAATCAATACTTTTCAAAAAAATCTAAATATTTTACCCAATGAATATTATAAAATGAATAATTCAAAAATGATGTTCAAATTTTCATTTTAAATTAATTAATAATTGATATTTAACTTTTAAATTAAAACATACAAAAAAATATTTTAGTTAAAACTATTTCCTTTTTTATTTAAAAATTAATTAATTTTTTTAATTAGAATAATTATATAATTATTATTAATAAATATAATTTTTTTTCTTCTAATATTACATGGTTTCTTAATTATTCAGCCTTTTATAAATTTAATTCTCACAATATTTTTAACTTATTTAACATGTGGTCACATCATTACCTCAAATCATTTTTAGATTCTCATGCTGCCTCTTCAACCATATTGTTTTTCCATAAAACCTTAACCTGGTAAATCACCATATTCCATAACAAATTCTCTATATGATCAAGAATCTAAAATAGATATTCCTAATAAGAAATATTATATTCCATGTGAACTAATCCAAGTCTCAAAATATGAGATGAATTTGAAACATATATTCTTAACATCAAAACATTAAATACATTTTCCAGTAGAAATAAATAAGGGGAAAATCACAGTAGAAAACTGATACAAATTTTCCTAGGATTTCATATAGCATAATGAACCACAAACACAACTTTCCCTACCTATTAAAATGTATGAAACATTTCCATGGAGATACATTGAGAAAGACATTATCACCTACCTAAAAAGAAATACAATTCATCTTATTATATAAATAGCTTTTCTACTTCTCTAGGATGTCCTCATATGTTACTAAATCAAATTCACCTTATTAGTAATTTATTATAAACACTGGGGTCCCATCAAATTCCTCCCTTTTACTTCATCTGAATAATTTGGTGTCTGGCACTGCTTTCCAAATAATGAAATAAATGGTGCCATCCATATACCGGAATGAAAAATATTATTATAAGAAAGATCATCTGAATAAATATGTTGATACCAACTTAAATATTATTACATCAAGAATGAAATAATCATATCTTCCTTATTATGAATTATTTTTTCAGACTTTCCATCAAACAGAGGATAAAATGTTGTATTGAAATTTAATTAAGTACCCACTATCTTCTAAAGTAACTTCTATAAATTATATGTGAACATATAATCATTGTATAATAAAATGGGTATTGGAACTCCATGAAACCTTTGTATCACCTTTAGATATATTGGATATATCAAATCGAATTAAATTATTTCAATGATTTGAAAAAATTATGAAGATTTATTTACCTGATAAACAATAATTAAAATCACATTTATACTTTTATAAGTATTTAGTAACCCCACCATGAAATCCATTGATATATTTCCCCATTTCTATTCCGTTACTAGAAAAGGATGAGTAATTACCTTTGGTAACTATCATTCTTCTTTTACCTAATGAAAATTTAAACAGATTATGTTAAAGTCAATAGAATTGATTTTCATACTATCGCATCAGTAATACGTTTGATGGTCTTTGTAAATATTAGAGATACCTAAATGAACAATAAATGGATAACATTGATCTTCACTCAAAAAATATTTATTCATATAGGAATCACATGGAACACATAATCATTTCTTAAATCGAAAAACACATTCGTCATCAATGTTTGAATCACAAAACATACCCTTCTTAATTAAATATACCTTTTACTAAAATGATTGATCTTCATTTTGATATTTTTTAATTGATACTAACAAATTCAACATTACTTAATCTAGAAAAAATAGAGGATGTCTGTGTATCAATAATTTCTAGGAAAAAATTTATTAAATCATTAACCAAAGGGTCACATTCCAGATGTTATATGCTTAATGTAGCATTATTTTTTAAACATAAATAATCAATCACATTGTTTTATATTATTGGATAGTAATGAATTATGAAATCATAATCCTTGATCAATTTTATCCATATTCTCTATATCATTATTATTTATTATGGAATGAATATGTAATTCAAACTATTTCAATCAATACACATTTCACCATTTTCTCAATACAAACGATGCCTCCAAAATTTTAAATCAAAAACCACAACAACTAATCCAAAATTATTTGAGGGTAAATTTTACTCCGAAAGATTCATATAACTTGAACCATAAACAATTACCTATTCATTCGTCAGTAAGACACAATCAAGTCCTTTTAAAGAAGCATCACCACAGTTAAAGAAATCACCATTTCTTGAAGGAAGGTAAAAAGCTATAACATTCACTTATATTATTTTTAGTTCCTAAATAAAATAATAAATCTTTTTTTGATATTAATTTTACTTTTTTAAGTTAGACTTGTCATTGGGATATATGACTATGCAATGATTTCAAAAAACATTTAGTAGTACATAATAATCCATGAAAAATAAAAATATCTACTATACTATTTGGTCACTGAAATTCTTCAAAAAAAATAGTAGGTTCAATATTTTTTCCATTTTTAGAAACAATATATCCATGGAATGAAATTTATTACAACAAAAATTCACATTTGGAAATTTAACATATAGTTTCTTTTATATTATGTTTTGAAAAACAACCCTTATGCTTATTTCATGTTCATTTTGTCTATTTTAATATACAAAAATTTCATCACTAAACAAAACCACAATGTTTCCCAAAAACCCATGAAAAACTCAATTCATAAGTACAAAAAATAGAAAATGTGCATTGGACAACCAAAAAGGACTAACTACAAACCCATAGTGCACATATCTTGTCAAAAGTGCTTTCTTTGGAATGTATTACTCATTCAACTTTAGCTGATGGTACATACACCATAGGTAAAACTTTTAAAAATATTGAACTCCCTAGAGATGATCAAAAAAATCGTTAAAATGACAAAAAGGATACATGTTCTTAAAAGTTATGTTATTTAAATATATATAGTTAATGAAAATTCTCATTGAACGATATTTATTTTAAACAACAAACAAGAGAACCCCATCATGATGTTATAGGATAAATTTAAACATTATATAATAATTATTGTAATAACCATTTCAATTATTAAATTTACATTGGCACTATTATATAAGTGTGTTTTTTAATAGGCTCAACGTCATGCACTTAGTCAAAAGTAAACTCAAACTTTTGATCACGAATAACCTTTGTAAAATAATCAAAAAACCCATATATTCATTCACTATAGGAACATCACTAATTTGAGCCTTTTATTTTTTTTAAATAATATTAGAAAGGTAACGTTAACTACCGTCTCTAATAAAAATATTATCTTTTTGAGATGTTAACAACTGAATCATATTAATTATTAAATATTTAATATAATTACAATTTATCTTAGAATAAATAATTGAAAGGAAACCCATAACCAAAATGATATAAAACTATACTCTAACCAGTTCAACAATTTTTTTTGGAAAGACCATCTCACTGATAACAACACTAGGATTATTATAAATCATGGTTGATTTAATAATTCCACATGGAAATGTAACCAAAAGTTATATCTTAATTTCTTTAGGTGATGGTATAAATTTACTTTCAAATTACTAAAAAATTAAATAATTTGATGATTCAGAGTCAAAAAAGGTACTGTCATAATTAAAATACACAAGTAACATTACTTTCATCACATAAGTTGACAGGGCAATATCAACCATTATAGAAGAATTTTATTTTTCTATTCCCTATTGGTTCTGATCTTGATTATTTGTAGCCTATGTTACTAGCTTCAGGTACACATTAGCATAACGCACCAACTCATGGAAACTAAAACATGTCACAAATGGATAACTATTGGATACATTACTCTTTGACTCTTTATGATTATATTCCTTGGAATAATTGGTCATATGGACAAACTTACCACATTGAAAAAACGTACCTGAATTCAAAATACGTGATCAAGGTTGTTTTTTTCCACATTTACCACAACATCGGAACATCCTTTTCTTACCTACATAATTATTTTTTGTTTTTTTTCCAATTTTATAACATCCTAAATGCTCAAACTAATATATGAATGTAAAATAAAATATTTATAATTAAAGTTATATAAAATATTAATAAAATATACCTTATAGATGCTCTCCATGTATACTGAATGTATGAATACCAGATTGATGGGTCACATCCATTCTCCCCTAGTTCTTCTGGCCTAATGATGATCTCCTCTGAAATACACCACCCAACTAGTGTGAACATAATCCATACCAAATGTGAGATAAAATGTAATCTAGTCAGTGGGATCTACATGACTCATAAAATACTTTCACTCCTACTTTCTTAATGGTTTTCCATCTCAAATTGTGAAAAAACTAATGGAAATAATCACCCATAGAAAACTCCCATGCCGCATGGATAACGTCACACATGATATCATCGATGGGATTCCATAAACCCTAAAAATAATATCTAATATCAAGTTATTAATGAGGTAAATTTTAGAATAAATATTATGTATTTACGTACCAGACAGTGATTGAATATTCCATATTGCACATCAATGGTAATCTGTTCCCATGTGATCCATAGATGAGAAAAATAATTTCCCAATATAGTGCTCCCTATTCCAACAGCTACACATGAAAAAAATATAAGAACGAATTAATAATAAAACAATTCGTATATAAATAAATTAATGAAAGAGAAATAAAATACATAGGTTACCATACCTCCGCGTGCGTGGATTAAATCCAAGATGTGGACATTTCTCCAGGATAGGGTCTTGAATCCTCAGTTGTGAAAGACCACACCCCCTCGACATACCCTCTGATCTTCCTGTCAGCTAAGGGTCAGATGATCACAAATCCTCCTCATCCAAAGGTAGCTCAGCCTCTTGCAACTCACGAAATAGATCATCATTCATCTGCAACACAAAATTATTTTTGTTAGAAAAAAGTTAAAAATAACTATTATATATAGATATATATTAGTTATGATTATATCTAGAATTTAACTATGTAAATGTTCACCTTCCTCATCATCTTCATATCTGTCGAGGTCAATGTCTTCATATTCCTCCTTTGCATCATCAATATCCATATGAGTTTCAGTTTTATCATCTCATGTAATTTCAAATTCATTTATAACATCATTAACATCATCTTCATGATCAACCCTTAATTATGGGGTGTCATCATCAATATTCATGTCTCTTTGTGGAAAAGATGTATTTTGAGTATTTTCTTGAAAAATTTCACGTTATTGCACATCAGTGGAACAATATTAATTTTGAGTAAACTAATTTTTCCAAGATTGAATTTTTATTATTCTCCACCAATCAGTCAGGTATCTTGAAGTAGCACAGTACTTTGGGAAATAAATTTGATATGCCTATTGAGCCAGTAAGAATGGTTCATTTACTCCAATACGACCTTTATATTTAAAATCATTGATTCCATGAGTTAGATGAACATGCATGCCCCTCCCAGTATCTAACCATAGACATTTAAACATCATTATGTAATATTTTCCCAGATAACATGGTTCAATAATTTCATCCATATTTACGTAAAAGTCAACATCAGTTTCTCTATGATGTGATCCTCTCAAGAAAAATACTGTATTCATTGTTTTTTATGGTTCTATATATGCACATGTGTGAAATCTAAAGTCATTCACCACATATGAATTATAATATTTAATCATTTTGGATGGTGGGTAACTCAATATGCACAGTCGCTTATCAAATTTATCATCATGTTGAGACACCTAATTTTTTTAAAACAATTATCAAGGTAAAAATTAATAAACTGAATTGATATGTTAGACCACCAATAATTTATGTTAACAGTTTTTAAAACCAGTTAGAATTTTTTCCCACATTCATCTAGACCAGCTGCTATAATTTCTGGAAGTTTTTTCTTGATATTATTGTTATATAAAATAAAAATAAAATAAGTTTACTTAATATAACATAAATTATAGAATAATTGATAGATTCAATCATAGTACAAATGATTTTATTTAATCATAGTTGAACAGAACATATGAATGAGCTCCATGATGTTCATCATCAGAAATCCATCGTTTATTAACTCTACTGAAGCCACGATCTGGATGATTAAAAACTGGTAATTGATTTTTCATTTCCTTATCTATATTCCCTTAGTTCTATCCCATATGGTTGTGTTTTGAGGGTTATTTAGGTTCAAAAAAATGGGAGCAAGAAAAAATAAATTTCCTCTGGTAAATAATCTTCATCAATTGAGCCTTTAACTAATGATTTGTTATGTAGTTTTTTTAACAATTTCAACATTCAACTCTGAAATGGGTGCACCCATCGAAACTGTACTAGACTTTCACATTTTGATTCATGTGGAAAATGTAATATCATATTTTCCATTGAGTAAAATAAAGCCAGCGAGACGATTTTTTCAGTTTACATATAATTATAACAACATTTTCTTCCAGTTTTCTTAGTGTAACGTAGTCTGTTCTTGTGTCACAAATGTCTTGAAAAAATATGATATGTCTATTATCAAATCCCAAATCATAGAATTCCATAAACCTATTAATCGAGTCGACATTTTTATTTCCATTATAGCATGAAAATCACGAGTTTTTAATCTAGTAATATGACCATTCTTTACATGTCTTCCCAAAATTGAACGAATATCCATCTAAAAGTATCAAATCTGCCATCCAATAACTAAATAATAATAGAATTTATTTGGAAAGTGTACGAGTTAATTTTGTCTTCATTAAACTCGATGATCTGGCATTTTCAAATAGTTTAATTTTTGGTTTTCTATAAATTTTTGAAAGATATAATTATTCATTTACATTATCTTTGGTCTTACATGGTGTATCCAAAACTATATGAAATAAATTATCTAAATATTTATTCTCAATATGGATGACATCCAACATGTGGTAGAACAATAAATCAGACCAATATGGAAGATAAAAAAAGTGAATCCTTTTACCCAACTGTGTTATTTCCCAAAGCCATGAATTCTCTGTTGGTTTATTGTCAGTTCAAATGTGATGGGAGGTAATGAAAATAAAACTGATTTTAACTCTGTACCTGAGATTATTTTTGGATGTTCATCCCTACCAATAGAGAATTTTTAGAAATGATTTTTGTTCCTCTGAAAATTATGATCTGTTGGAAGAAATAAATGATTATAGTAAAAATAGAAAAACTTTTATCCATTAATAGGTATAAATTCTTTGTTGTCTCCCATACAGTAAAGACGTGATTGTAGTCGATGTGTAATCTAGCCAGATGACATGCCATATGCCGGGAAGTCACTAATTTTCAACATTAATGTATCTTTTAATAAGAAATTTTGTTTCACAAAAACACCATATTTACTCAAACCAATACTCTAAAATGAATTTAACTCATCAATCAATGGTTTGAAATAAACATCAATATTAATTTTTGGATATCCTGGGATTAATAAGGTAAAAAAGATATATGTTTCCATCATCAATATCCATGGAGGTAAATTGTATAGAGTTGAAAAGACAGGACAACCTAAATAATGACTACCATAAGAACCAAAAATACAAAAACCATTAGTAGAAAGACCCAATTGACCACTTCAGGCTTTTAAATCAAAAGATGGATGCACTCAGTCAAAATGTTTCTGTGAATCACCATCATATGTATGATTCAAGATTTTACTAGTTAAATTCATGGTTTTGTTCCATTAAATCATTGTGGATGTGTTTTGAGATATAAATAAGCATTGAAAACTTAGATTAAGCGGGAAATATCTCAACTAATTTACAAGAATCAATCCAGAATTTATCAGTTGCGCTTCCTTATACCACGATTTTCCACATGTGGGACAACTATTCAGTCACTAATTCTCACCAGAATATAAGTTTCAGTCATTTTCACATGCCTGGATCATCTGATAATTATTGATAAAATTGAAGACCAGCATTTTTCTCACATAGTAGTTTGTAGGAAACACATTTTTTAGTTAACTTTGTTCTAACCACAAAAAATTTCTGATCAAAATATTTTTTTGACATTACATTATTTGATTTAATAGCCATAAATTTTCCATCCACTTATAATTTTCTAATCCTGCAATGAGGATATAATTCATCCTCAGCAAACCTTAGAATCTCATAAAATATAAATGGTGACAACTCGGTAGTTAAATCAATATCATCCAAAGTTTCAGTTTGTTAAACAGATAGACCTGTAATATCATGAACTAAATTTCGAAACCGAGATGGATCCAGAAAAAAATTATTAGTATCTTCTCTAGAATAGTGTTCTCCGTGTTGATACCAAAGAACATAATCTTTTTAAAACAAAAATTCTCGAGATGTCCCCCAATATTGTAAAATGTGTCAAACATTCTCAGAGCATATTTTTTTAAAGGTCTCTTAATTATGCCTTATGTTTTTTTTATTTTGATGAGGTGAATGATAAGAAAGCTTCGACTCCTTCAATATTAATCAGATTTAAACAAGAATCATTTGGATTTATGTGATAATTTATCCAAGCACTATCATCAATTAATTACTGTTACCGACTTCGTTTTTTTACATTTCTCTACAAAATATAAAATCATTACTGTTTTTGAATAATTTGAAATCAGAAAAACAATATCCAAAAAATTAAAGATAAATTATTATAGATACTTAATTATAATTACCACAAATTATGGGAGACCAAATTTCCAGTGGATTGACGACTGCTCTTTTGTCTGATGTCTCATTTACTTGCATCATTCTCACACTGAAATCACAATGAATAATTTTCATAGAAGTACACATATCCATTCTCGTTCATACAATAATTCATACGCATATCTCTAACTAGATTCATCATTGTGATTTCAGTATGATAATGATGCATGTAAATTAGCCGTCAGACAAAAGATACCCCTTTTCGTCGATGAGTCAACTTCTTTGAACTATCACTGCCTGGAAACATTATAAAAAATATGGTTCTATGAATGTATATCCAATCACATGCATATTATATTTGAAACACATACTTAAAAGAACATTTTTCATAATGTTTTAAGTTGGTTAGATTTTAAAGGCGAAGTGTCATTGAGCAAAAGGAGTTCTATCAATCCAATAGAAATTATGCCAAATTCATACAATTTATTAAAATTAATTTCTAATTATTGATAATTTATTTTTAATTACTGCTAATTTATTATTAATTATTGCTAATTTTTCGTAATTATTCCCTATTTTTCATAATTTTTTATAATATTTCCTAATTTTTCCTAATTTTTCCTTTTATTTCATAATTAAAGCTAATTTTTCCTAATTATTTCTAATTTTCCTAATTATATCCAATTTTTCCAAATTATTTTTATTATTTCCTAATAATTCCTAATAATTCCTAATAATTCCTAATTTTACCTTATAATTCTAAATCTTTTCTTAATTTCCCAAATATTTCCCTAATTATTGTTTATTGTCCCAAATTATCCTTAATTATCCACAATTATCCTTAATTATCCCTATTTATGACCAATTATCCCTAATTATCCCTACCTATCCCCAATTATAACTAATTACCACTAATTAATACTAATTATGACTAATTATGACTATTTATTTCTAATTATTACTATTTGTTACTATTTATTACTATTTATTATTATTTATTACTATTAATTACTATTTATTAATTGAAACTAATTATTACTTATTAATACTAATTATTACTAATTATTACTTATTTTTAAAATTTATTACTAATTTTTATTAATTATTACCTATTATTTCAAATTATTACTAATTATTACTAATTATTACTAATTATTACTAATTATTACTAATTATTACTAATTATTAATATTTATTACTATTTTTAACTAATTAATACTAATTATTACTAATTATTAGTTTTTATTATTAATTGTTACTAGTTATTAGTATTTAGTACTAATTATTAGTATTTTTTACTAATTATTAGTATTTATAACTTTTTTTACTAATTATTACTATTTACTAGTATTTATTTCTATTTTTTACTAATTATTACTATTTATTCAACATAATTACTAATTACTTCTAATTATTACTAATTAGCATTAATTGTTATTAATTACTGAAAATTACCGCTGTTAATTACTAATAATCGTTAATTATTTATATTCATTACAAGTTATCTTTTATAATTCCCAATTACAATTATTCATTAATAATTAGAACTAATAGTTTAAATATATAATTATAAATAAATACGGATGACAAAACAATCAAAATCTAATTTTAATTACAACTGATTAAGAATAATTAAAATTAATATAAAAAATAAATATTAAATTAAAAAAACATAAATACCATTAAACTTCATATCTTATAGGTGTAGAAGTCTTCAAAAACTTCTTCATAAAAAAATAACTCAGAAAACTTTTCAATCTAAAATTAGAGTTTAGATGTAGAGAAAGTAGGGATTAAGAGTAATAATGAATGAAATGGATGGAGGGTATATATAGGTTAAATTAGTTTTGACGCTACAATTTGCGATGGGTCTCCTGTCGCAAATTATACTATTTGTGATGGGACACCTCACAAATACATTCTGCTGTAATAATTACTATTGGTGATTAAAAGGATATTTGTGATTTGACCCATTGAAAATAGTTGTCTGCTGACACACAATTTTCGACATAGAAAAATCCCTTCGCATATAGTATATACCGCCATCGGGTATTTGCGATGGGTCCCATCGCAAATAGTGACCCGCTAATGAACTATTTACAACAAGGAAATTTTCCATCACAAATCATATTTACTGCCTCCGAGTATTTGCGATGGGGGTTCTTCCCCGTCGTAAAATACCCATCCTTTGGTTTGGTGTGAAAACTGCATGAAACCGCACCAATTTTTTTGCGATAAGACCCCAAATCCCATTGCAAAAGGCCATTTTTATCGTAGTGTCCCAATAGCCTAAATAAATGAATAGTTCCAGCTGCTAAAATACCCAACATTACCTGCTAAAAAAGCAAATACATTACCTATAATAGTACAATACTATTATAGGAACATCAAAATATTCCTTTGTATGGATTTGATCTTGGGTCTATTGTATGCACTTTTCAAGTCCTCACCAACGAGGCTGAGGCTCATGTGCATTTATAATCATTAGATAACCCTAATTTTCATAATTTTGTTATTACTATTCATAACCACAAATTTAATGTCTATGTTATAAATTTTATATTTAATAATAATATTTTAACAATATTTTAGATTTCATTTGAACTTGGTGTTGCATGTAGTGAAATCAAAAATTGGTTTTGCATGTAATTGAAGCTAAACATAGTATTGTGTGCAAATAAAGTTAGTAAATGGATTTGAAGAAATATATTTTGTTCAATATTTGACCTTGTTTTTAAATGTCACAAACACTATCAAATAAAATATTATCCTTTTAGAATATGTGGGCTATACATTCTCCCCACATTAACTATGTTTTGTCATCACAATTAAATCATGGTCTCAGTAATCAAGGGTTTGATATTTGAAACTTGTTTTCTTTAAAAATCCACATCAAATATGGTTAAATAATATATCCTCTTAATAAGAGAGGAATATAACTAGAAATTTATGATGAAAAAAATATAACTAGCTTCTACATAGGATATCATCGAAAGAATTTAAAGATACATACATGGAGAAAAACCTAAATAATTTTAGAGAGTTATTGAGGTTATTTATAATAATAATGTTAATGATCAATGGAAAGTCATGGGTATCAAAAACATAAATAAGTGAGGATTTAAAATACCATCTATTTCATTAGATTTGAATGTAAAATGATATCATTTTTTAATCAAGTTCCTTTTCTTAATGTTGAATAATTCTTCTACTATCTATGAATATATGAAAATATAATTAATTGATACATTTCTATTTTATAATAACAATTTCATCTATATTTTTTGTTTTTATCAGTTTATAATTCAACCCATGATAAAAAAATAAATATCTATAAATTAAATTTTTATTCCAAAACACTAAAATTCACTTTTAAGAGATCATTTGGTTCAAAAAATAGTGAAAATTCTTTTTATCAATTTCTAATTTTTTTCCAAAACCAATATGGTCAGCAGAAATTATCCCACATAATAAAATACTCATTGAACTTCAATAGTAGAACCACTGCATCGTTATTAAAATTTATTTTTCGAATAGTTTACTAAAAAATGTCATATTAACCCAGACATCATGTATGCTAGTGGTAGGTTCTAATCCTTTATCGTCCTTTGGTCATGAGATCTTGCCCAATGGATATATTAGACACAGAAACATGATTTATTACATCAAACTGCACTTAATACAACTTTCATGATCAACAAGTCTAGTGTATTAGAAAATTATGAACATTAGGTAGCAACATAGAACATAAAACACATCATCTATGTTGAATAGTTCTTTTACACCACCACAACATTCATTCTTACATAGCAGTGCATGGGATAACCTGAGGACATGCATAAGAAAAGAGTGAGCTGTAAAGCCTATTAAGTGAGAAAATTATGAATAAAATAAATAATATAGTAAATGTTTGGGAAATAGGCATATCAATAGATCATAAAAGAAACCTGAATATAAAGTCATGATATATCCTGATTATCATAACATGGAAATGTGGAAACAACATTTAACATGATATTATCATGAGCCAAGGATCATTGAACATGGAGCATGAGTAAACCCGCATTGCACATTAATTATCATGATTAAACCCTCATTTCACTTGAATAATCATGAGTAAACCCTCATTTCACATGGAAACTCATGATACTATTATTAACGCAATACATTAAAGAGCTGTGAAGATGTATCCTTTATAAAAATTTCATTTAATGCATAATGATTCCACATAGATCATACACCAAAGATTCATTAAACATCATTCTTTATTATATGAATAAGAGATGTGGAATACATAAATTTAATTCATTAATCAAAAAATAATTATGAAAAAATGTGAATACCCTTGATAAATATATGGGTATGGTATTCACTTAGACGATGATTTTAGAAAGGAACGTTTGGTGTAACTTTGGCAGTTTAACCACATCAAATAGAAATAGTAAAATTGGATGATGAGCTTGAAAGGAGTCTCTCATAATTTATATAATTAATGTATATTAAGGGGGTAATCTAACATAATTTCCCAACATATATGATGGAATTTAGATTCATAATGAAAAATAATTTCTTGAATGAAAATGAGGAGAGAGAAATTTCTAATAGAATTTTGGCACGGTAAGAGGTGTATATAAGTGGAATTAATGAGAGATAAAGAGGTCTCTAATCATTCAACCATAAGTGTGGAAGTATGGGGGAGGTGAAAAATTATACCCTATCATTTATAATTGAAAATACATGGGAATAAAAATATAATGAAATTCAGTCAAAACATTGAAAGAAAGAAATCCCTTACAAAAATTCATAATGTTAATGGATTAGGTATGGGTAAAATGTGGGAGGATAAATAATAACTTGTTTAAATAACAAAAATTGGACAATAATATAATTATTATACAAGAATTACAATATAAGCATTTAAAATTACAAGAGTTACTTTCAAATATGATTCTTGAATTTGAAAGGAGGAGAGGAATTTGAGGATCCCTTAAATGAAAGTGTTAACCCAAAGGCTTGGGAGAGTCTTTATAGAGGCTTCCTAAGAGTTTAGGGAAACTTCGGAGGAATATAGAGAGTTGAGGGTATAGTTTGGTCGATCTCCAAAGGTTTTTTGGGAAGGTTAATGGGATATTGAGTGGGTTTATATAGTAAATGAGAGGGATTTCTTTATTATTTCATTTTTGGACACTAGACATTAAACTAACCAAAACCAAAAAACATCCCATGGGTTTTTCCCATGGTTTTTATAAAAGGGGATTGGAAAAAATTATTTTATATTTTCAATGGTCGAACTTATTAAAATATTAGGATTTCTTATGTGGAGGTGAGTCACACCAACATGGAAATCCTTATAAAAAGTTAAAATATTTTATAATTTTTGAAGGGTCCACTATGGCAGCATAAAACTAATAAAAAAATATAAAATTAAAATATTTTAAAGATAAAACATATATAGGCTGAACATAATTTTCATAGTATTTTTTTACATCACTATTAGGTCATTATATTTTCATAAAACACAATATATTCTTAAACAGTATTTAATATTTACCCAAAAATTTGACTGTCTAAAAAAATTATGAAAAATTCACCATTGGATAATTTCGACATCCTGATTCCAAAAATAATATTCAATTTATCTAAATAATTGCCTAAATAAGTAAATTTTCAATTTTAAAATAAAAACTGATATTTATTAAAAAAATTTATGTTTTAACAAAAACTATTTTCAAACCTTAAAAAAACTTCAATTATATTCATAAAAAACTGTACAATAATTTATTTTTAAGAATAATTAATTTAGTAATAATATTTTATTAAAATATTATGTAATTAAAATATCCAATAATTCATTAAAATATATTTCTTAATTGACTATTAACCAAAAATACTATATGTGCTCTAAAAACCATTTATATAGTAACAATAATAAAATAAATGTATACAATTTGTTATAGTCAATCATAATGCACATACTCCTAGTGCTAGGGGTTTGATACATAAATACGTATAACACCTTCATAAGACCTAAGGGTATGGTGTGTGATGGTTTGATACTCATGAGGTGGCATAGATAACATCATAGGGGTGGTAATCTCAATCAACATCCACTTATCCCATATGTGATTCTATTCAAGAATAACATGTTGATGATTGGATTGTTATTGGTCAAGAGAAAAGCCCATTGATGCTACCTATTTTCATGCTTAGACAAATGGGCTTTATATATAGAATTCAATTGGATATGTCCATCACTTCTTTTTCCTGAGTAAATTGGATTGGTTAAAGACATATAGTTATACTAATCCTGTGATCACTATTTAATAGTTATATTAGCAGAGATAATAATTCTTAATGATATTTAAAAAAATTAAAAACATAAAACGAAGGATGTTCATATGTCTAATATAACCCTTTTATATAATAATACATTTAATTATATCGAGTGGAATTTTTATTAATAAAAGATTGGGTCAATACAATCTTACCCCTTAAGATATTTTTCCCTCGAAATTTTCTTTTCCCACAATAAAATAGACGAGGGTAAATCTGCTTCATCACATCCTCGGATTCCCACATTTCTTCTTCAAACGTGAGGTTTTTCCACAACACCTTAACGAGGGGAATTGTCTGATTTTGTTGAAGTTTTCCCCGATGATCTAATATCTTTAATGGATTCTATTTATAGAAGATGTTTGATAGAGAAAATATTTTCAATTAATTTATATTGAATATCATTGTTTTAAACCCACAAAATTGTTCCTCCAAGATTAATTGTTTCAATTTTATGATAATGGTGTTATTTTGAGCTGAATAGTAAAAAGTTTCCATTTTGGATTTTTAACAGTTATAACTTATTTCGGTAGATTGGCCATAACATTATCTACACTGATCCAAATTGAAAACTTATTTCTTTTTCAGATTCTAGACATCCAGGGCTTCATTTAATATATTTGGACCAAAATCTGAATCGGCCATATGGAAGCTCCAAAAAAGATCACAAGTTGGCTCAAGAAAAATGTTTTCAGTTCTGCCTAGTTTTGAGGTGGGATCCATAACTAATCCATTGTGGGGCCAAAGATTGTGAAATTCGGTGGGTGGACGAGCAAGGAGTTTTGAAACATCTTTTATGAAGGACTCACCGAGTGAATTGGCCGTTTATGGGGCCATTAAAACACCCTAATCCGGAGGAGTTCGTTTTGGAGAGTCTGACTGGACAGAATAAAGTCTCATAGTAAAACGGCCATAACTCTCGGAATACATGTCCACATCCGCTGAAATATTTAGGGGACACGACCAAGGGAATTATGAACAACATTCATGAAGGGATCAACGCGTTAAGATGTCATTTAATGGGTCTACAACGCGTCGACATTCGGGGGAAGAATTCTGGCTATAGAAGGAGGAGTGCTCCACCCTCTCAAGGCATCCATTCTCCACCCCATTCCTTCCGGGACACCAAGAAGGAGAACTATTCAGCTTTCTCTTTTGTTTATTTTCTTTTTCATAGTTTGTTAATTCCTTCTTCTTCCCCATTCAACTCGATTACCCTTACCATGGTGGGGTAAACTTTTGGAGTGATTGGGGAAGGGTTGGTTTTCTACATTGTAATGCTTGAGTTCTTGGATGCAATTGAATAAATTTCTTTCTTCTTCAAAGTTGTTTTCAATTTATTATAGAGGATTTTATTATCAAGTTCGATCGTTCTTGAATATTAATTCCGTTAATTATTTTTGCCTTGGTAAATTAATCAATATCTCCCTCCACTAATTTCTGGTTTATGTACGATGGAATAAACCAGGAATTAGTGGTGAAGTACTCGACGATCGTCAGTACGTGTAAAAGGTGTAGTGAATGTTCTTGATTGTTTGGGATAAAAAAAACCCGATCGGGAATTTCCCATTTCAATTAAGGATATTCAATACAACTATTTTACACATGGAAGGAGAGTTGACCACACCAAGATCTTGGTAAGGTTTTCTCTCACAATAATAATTTCACCAAGGAAGTGAGAGGAAGCGATTGTGGAAGCTCACTTTAATCAACTACGAAGAAGAGGATTGAATTAAATTGAACAAGGATAGAATTATAATTAGGAAACCGACCCCGACCTAATCACCCTTTTAAATTTCATTGTTTTTCAATCATTTGAATTTCAAATTTCCGTTCACAACATTTTTACCCCCGTTTTAAAGTGACAACCCATTTTGTGTGCACTCCTCTTCAGGAGACATCCTAGGTCAACCACATTACTACATTTTAAATTAGGAAATAATTGTTTTGCCACGCCCTACGACAGGCGTGTGTCAAACTTGGCGCCGTTGCCGGGGAGGTAGTGCCACAAACTAATTGTTAATATTTGACTTTTTCAATTAAAAAAAATATAAAAAATATTTTTTTGCCATGTTGTTTTCAAATGATTATTTCTTCAATTCATGGAACAATTACCCACCAGTGAGAGAGCCAATTATTGAATTACCTTGGTCTATAGAGTATAAAGTTTCTTTCTTGGCTAAACAAGTTCGGGGAGCTCGAATCCAAATCATAATAGAGGATGAATTCAAGGATCTCATTGAAAACCTTAAAAATAACCTCGAATACACAGTGTTGGAGGGTTTGGCAAGAGAATTAATTGAACTTCAGGAGTATTTTCCGAAATTTTATCCAGAAATGATCAATGTACAACACCAAGAAGAAGAAGTTCACAAGGATATTGAAGCCCAATTTGAAATAATTAGTCAAACAGTTCAAAATCTAGAGACCTCAATACAGTGGATAGCGGAACAAGTACATGCATCCCAGGATCCACAACTGGAGCCAGAACAAGAACCAGAACCAGAAAAATTGATGGAAGAAGTATCCTCACAAATCCTTCAAGTTGAAGAACCCATGGAGGCTTTGATGAAATTAAAAGAAAATCCATTGATCCCATCTCAATCAATGTTGGAGAAGATTGATGAAGATGATTTAGCTATTGAAATGCATATGGTATATCAAAAAGATCTAGATAACTTCTGGAATGAGTGTGAGGAACTTCTTGATCCAACTATTCCTGATAATGTAGATGATTCAGAAACATTGAAGGAAGAAACCAACCAAGTAGTGGAATTTGAAGATAAGATAGAGGAGTCTGACTACCTACCTCTATCTACAGAAATTCAACTTCAAGAAGCACCTCCCATTGAAGAACCAATTGAATCCAAACAAGATCAGGGAGTAAATCTTTTCATAAACTCATTATCTTTTGATTTTTTTGAAGCTAAATTGAGTATTACCTCCCCTTCTTTTAATTTTTCAGATTCAGCCAACACATGTATTTTCTTGGAGGAAGAAGATGAAAAATAAAATCCATCCATGGAGGAACATCTAGAGCTCCCCAAACCTGTTGAACAAATAATGGAGGGAGAACATGAGAAGATCAAAGTGGATTTTCCAGAGGAAAATGAGACACAAGATACTTACATTGAAAGGGAAGAATTTGATATTGATTCTTCATGCTTTAATTTTTTTCAAATAGAATTAAACTCTGACATTCCCTTTTATTTTTCCCCAGATGTATCATACCTTCAGCAACCACTGGAGAATAATGAAGATGTTGTTCATGAGGAACCCAAGAAGGATGAGGCTCTTTACTTCATCCTACCCCCACCATGCATAGTGTACCACATTGGGAAGGGGGTGGATCTGGTGTACTCTATCTATGGAGTCCTCATCAACAAGAACAATGAAATTAAAGCTGGGAAGGGCCACATGTGGTGGTTCAAATCAAAGAAACCTCATCCACCATCAGATTGGGGATAACTTATTAGAACTGCCCCTCTGGAGGCAGTCAAAACCCAGGGCCCACTTGGGGGATTAAACCAAGTTTTATCCTTCTATTCTCATCCTATTTCTATTTTTATTTCTTTCAATAAATATCTTATGTTTTCTTTTGTTCTTTTATTTTTAGGTTTTCAGAGTGCAACACTTGGAAGCTTAACTCAATGTTGCACTACGAATAAATCAGGTTGTACCTCTCTTTCACACTTTCTTGATGTTGTGATTAATTTGAAAATTGGCTTACATGTTAAATCCACTTGAATGCATCGAGGACACTGCATCGTTTAAGTGTGGGGGAGGGAACCTTTGTAGTATAGGATTTTTATTTGATGTTTGTTTTCAAAAAAAAATGTTTGTTTACAAAAATTAAAAAAAATAAAAAAATTGTGTGTTTTCAAATTTTTGTGTGTTTATTTTTCAATTTTTGGTGTGTTTCTGAAACTTTTGAGCTGAAATGATTATCAATACCATTTTTGAAACCCATGTCAATGAGTGAACCAGTCTATTTCATGAAACTGATCTTAAATGAATGCTGAAATAACTTTGTTTCAAGTTCAAATCTTTTAGAAATTCATGAAAAGTACACTAATTTTTGAATCTCATTCCATATTTCACTGTCTGTATCATTAAGATCACTTTCCTGTGAGGATTCTGAACCATTTTATTATATTCTTTTTATTCATCTCATTTCTTGAGAGAACCAGAACATACTTGCTTTAACTATAATTTGATTTATTCCTTTCAAAACTTGAGGGTTGGGGTACGTGTGTTTTAAATTATTGAGGCATTTATTTTGTTTGAAGCCCCCTTTTCAAAATAATCCTTTTCATTATGGCCCACCTTTATATTTATCCTTCATTTTAGCCCCTAGTATCCATGAATTTCCTGTTAGGTTTGCCACATTACAAGCCAATTTTCCCTATCATACCAGCTCTTGAAGTAAAATTGCATGATCTAGTTGAACTTAAGTGTGGGGGAAGATGTCTTGTGGTGTACTACCTCATTTGGTTATACTTTGGGTGGAAAATAAATTGTGGAAGAGATGTGTGTGATGCTGAAAAATTATTCTGTTGAAAGCTGTGCCTTTTCTGGAGCTTTTATGACAAGAGAAGCTGTGCCTTTTTGGAGCTTCCAAAAGAGAAGCTGTGCCTTTCTGGAGCTTCCAAAAGAAAGTTGTGCCTATCTGGAGCTTTAAAAAAAATTATGTTTGAAATGATTGAAATGTTTGTTGCTGAGCTGATTGAATGATGATGGAGCCTATTTTCAACAAAGGGGAAGTGAAGGAGACCATATTTGAGTGAAAACTAGAATCTTGCAATTTTGCTTCAATAAGAGTCAAGCCTTCCTTTTTCGGCCTCAGAACTTTTAACATCTATATCCTACCAACCAGAAGCCACAGAACAACCCTGAAAAGTCCTCATGAGAAACACATGTCCTTGACTCACATCGGGTGGAGAAGTAGGAATTTATCAAACCAATGGTGACTCTTGTGTGAGTTTGGATGAGAAAAGCCTTGTTCAGCCTTTACATTTGTGAGATGAGAGAAAATTCATGTGAGGTAGATGTTTTGTGTGCATGGGATAAGAAATGAAGTGGAAATATATTAAAATCTTAAATGGAGAACTTGAAATAATAGTTTTTTATGAGGCATGATATCTTTTTGTTTCTTGAAATTGATTTGATTGATCTCATTGATATGTGTTTTGATTTTGATTTGATTTGATTTTTACTTGTCCAGGAGTCCAAGTTCTAAGTATGGGGGAATTGATAGAGAAAATATTTTCAATTAATTTATATTGAATATCATTGTTTTAAACCCACAAAATTGTTCCTCTAAGATTAATTGTTACATTTTTATGATAATGGTGTTATTTTGAGCTGAATAGTAAAAATTTTCATTTTGGATTTTTTACAGTTTTAACTTATTTCGGTATATTGGCCATAAAATTATCTACACTTATCCAAATTGCAAAATTATTTCTTTTTCAGATTCTGCACATCCAGGGCTTCATTTAATATGTTTGGACCAAAATCTGAATCGTCCATATGGAAGCTCCAAAAAAGCTCACAATTTGGCTCATGAAAACTGTTTTCAGTTCTGCCTAGTTTTGATGTGGGATCCATAACTCATCCACCGTGTGGCCAAAGCTTGTGAACTTCGGTGGGTGGACGCGCAAGGAGTTTTGGAGCATCTCTTATGAAGGACTCACCGAGTTATTTGGCCGTTTATGGGGCCGTTAAAGCACCCTAATCCGGAAGAGTTCGTTTTGGAGAGTCTGACTGGACAGAATATATTCTCATAGTAAAACGGCCATAACTCTCGGCATAAATTTCCAAATCCTCTGAACTTTTGAGGGGACACGGCCAAGGGAATTATAAACAACATTCATGAAGGGGTCAATGCGTTAAGATGTCATTTATTGGGGCTACAACGCGTCGAAATTCGGGGGAAGAATTCTGGCTATAAAAGGAGGAGAGCTCCACCCTCTCAAGGCATCCATTCTCCACCCCATTCCTTCCGGGACACCAAGAAGGAGAACTTTTCAGCTTTCTCTTTTGTTTATTTTCTTTTTCATAGTTTTTTAATGCCTTCTTCTTCCCCATTCAACTCTATTACCCTTACCATGGTGGGGTAAACTTTTGGAGTGATTGGGGAAGGATTGGTTTTCTACATTGTAATGCTTGAGTTATTTGATGCAATTGAATAAATTTCTTTCTTCTTCAAATTTTTTTCAATTTATTATAGCGGATTTTATTATCAAGTTCGATCGTTCTTGAATATTAATTCCGTTAATTATTTTTGCCTTGGTAAAATAATCAATATCTCCCTCCACTAATTTCTGGTTTATATACGATGAAATAAACCAGGAATTAGTGGTGAAGTACTCGATGATCGTCTGTACGTGTAAAAGGTGTAGTGAATGTTCTTGATTGTTTGGGATAAACAAAACCCGATTGGGAATTGAACATTTCAATTAAGGATATTCAATATAACTATTTTACACATGGAAGGAGAGTTGACCAAACCAAGATCTTGGTAAGGTTTTCTCTCACAATAATAAATTCACCAAGGAAGTGAGAGGAAGCGATTGTGGAAACTCACTTTAATCAACTAAGAAGAAGAGGATTGAATTAAATTGAACAAGGATAGCATTATAATTAGGAAACCGACCCCGACCTAATCACCCTTTTAAATTTCATTGTTTTTCAATCATTTGAATTTCAAATTTCCGTTCACAACATTTTTACCCCCGTTTTAAAGTGACAACCCATTTTGTGTGCACTCCTCTTCGGGAGACATCCTAGGTCAACCACATTACTACATTTTAACTTAGGAAATAATTGTTTTGCCACGCCCTACGACAGGCGTGTGTCAAACTTGGCGCCGTTTCCCGGGAGGTAGTGCCACAAACTAATTGTTAATATTTGACTTTTTCAATTAAAAAAAATATAAAAAAATTCTTTTCCCTTGTTGTTTTCAAATGATTATTTCTTCAATTCATGGAACAATTACCCACCAGTGAGAGAGCCAATTATTGAATCACCTTGGTCTATAGAGTATAAAGTTTCTTTCTTGGCTAAACAAGTTCGGGGAGCTCGAATCCAAATCATAATAGAGGATGAATTCAAGGATCTCATTGAAAACCTTAAAAAGAACCTCAAATACACAGTGTTGGAGGGTTTGGAAAGAGAATTAATTGAACTTCAGGAGTATTTTCCGGAATTTTATCAAGAAATGATCAATGTACAACACCAAGAAGAAGAAGTTCACAAGGATATTGAAGCCCAATTTGAAAGAATTAGTCAAACAGTTCAAAACCTAGAGACCTCAATACAGTGGATAGCGGAACAAGTACATGCATCCCAGGATCCACAACTGGAGCCAGAACAAGAACCAGAACCAGAAAAATTGATGGAAGAAGTATCCTCAAAAATCCTTCAAGTTGAAGAACCCATGGAGGCCTTGATGAAATTAAAAGAAAATCCATTGATCTCATCTCAATCAATGATGGAGAAGATTGATGAAGATGATTTAGCTATTGAAATGCATATGGGATATCAAAAAGATCTGGATAACTTCTGGAATGAGTGTGAGGAACTTCTTGATCCAACTATTCCTGATAATGTAGATGATTCAGAAACATTGAATGAAGAAACCAACCAAGTAGTGGAATTTGACGATAAGATAGAGGAGTCTAACTACCTACCTCTATCTACAGAAATTCAACTTCAAGAAGCACCTCCCATTGAAGAACCAATTGAAGCCAAACAAGATCAGGGAGTAAATCTTTTCATAAACTCATTATCTTTTGATTTTTTTGAAACTAAATTGAGTATTACCTCCCCTTCTTTTAATTTTTCAGATTCAGCCAACACATGTATTTTCTTGGAGGAAGAAGATAAAAAAGAAAATCCATCCATGGAGGAACATCTAGAGCTCCCCAAACCTGTTGAACAAATAATGGAGGGAGAACATGAGAAGATCAAAGTGGATTTTCCAGAGGAAAATGAGACACAAGATACTTACATTGAAAGGGAAGAATTTGATATTGATTCTTCATGCTTTAATTTTTTTCAAATAGAATTAAACTCTGACATTCCCTTTGATTTTTCCCCAGATGTATCATACCTTCAGCAACCACTGGATAATAAAGAAGATGTTGTTCATGAGGAACCCAAGAAGGATGAGGCTCTTTACTTCATCCTACCCCCACCATTCATAGTGTACCACATTGGGAAGGGGGTGGATATGGTGTACTCTATCTATGGAGTCCTCATCAACAAGAACAATGAAATTAAAGCTGGGAAGGGCCACATGTGGTGGTTCAAATCAAAGAAACCTCATCCACCATCAGATTGGGGATAACTTATTAGAACTTCCCTTCTAGAGGCAGTCAAAACCCAGGGCCCACTTGGGGGATTAAACCAAGTTTTATCCTTCTATTCTCATCCTATTTCTATTTTTATTTCTTTCAATAAATATCTTATGTTTTCTTTTGTTATTTTATTTGTAGGTTTTCAGAGTGAAACACTTGGAAGCTTAACTCAATGTTGCACTACGAATAAATCAGGTTGTACCTCTCTTTCACACTTTCTTAATGTTGTGATTAATTTGAAAATTGGCTTACATGTTAAATCCACTTGAATGCATCGAGGACACTGCATCGTTTAAGTGTGGGGGAGGGAACCTTTGCACTATAGGATTTTTATTTGATGTTTGTTTTCAAAAATAAAAATGTTTGTTTACAAAAATAAAAAAAATAAAAAAATTGTGTGTTTTCAAATTTGTGTGTGTTTATTTTTCAATTTTTGGTGTGTTTCTGAAACTTTTGAGCTGAAATGATTATCAATACCATTTTTGAAACCCATGTCAATGAGTGAACCAGTCTATTTCATGAAACTGATCTTAAATGAATGCTGAAATAACTTTGTTTCAAGTTCAAATCTTTTAGAAATTCATGAAAAGTACACTAATTTTTGAATCTCATTCCATATTTCACTGTCTGTATCTTTAAGATCACTTTCCTGTGAGGCTTCTAAACCATTTTATTATATTCTTTTCATTCATCTCATTTCTTGAGAGAACGAGACCATACTTGCTTTAACTAGAATTTGATTTATTCCTTTCAAAACTTGAGGGTTGGGGTACGTGTGTTTTAAATGATTGAGGCATTTATTTTGTTTGAAGCCCCCTTTTCAAAATAATCCTTTTCATTATGGCCCACCTTTACATTTATCCTTCATTGTAGCCCCTAGTATCCATGAATTGCCTGTTAGGTTAGCCACATTACAAGCCAAGTTTCCCTATCATACCTGCTCTTGAAGTAAAATTGCATGATCTAGTTGAACTTAAGTGTGGGGGAAGATGTCTTGTTTTGTACTACCTCATTTGGTTATACTTTGGGTGGAAAATAAATTGTGGAAGAGATGTGTGTGATGCTGAAAAATTATTCTGTTGAAAGCTGTGCCTTTTCTGGAGCTTTTATGACAAGAGAAGTTGTGCCTTTCTGGAGCTTCCAAAAGAGAAGATGTGCCTTTCTGGAGCTTCCAAAAGAAAGTTGTGCCTATCTGGAGCTTTAAAAAAAATTATGCTTGAAAAGATTGAAATGTTTGTTGCTGAGCTGATTGAATGATGATGGAGCCTATTTTCAACAAAGGGGAAGTGAAGAAGACCATATTTGAGTGAAAACTAGAATCTTGCAATTTTGCTTCAATAAGAGTCAAGCCTTCCTTTTTCGGCCTCAGAACTTTTAACATATAAATCCTACCAACCAGAAGCCACAGAACAACCCTGAAAAGTCCTCATGAGAAACACATGTCTTTGACTCACATCGGGTGGAGATATAGGAATTTATCAAACCTATGGTGACTCTTGTGTGAGTTTGGATGAGAAAAGCCTTGTTCAGCCTTTACATTTGTGAGATGAGAGAAAATTCATGTGAGGTAGATGTTTTTTGTGCATGGGATAAGAAATGAAGTGGAAATATATTAAAATCTTAAATGGAGAACTTGAAATAATAGTTTTTTATGAGGCATGATATCTTTTTGTTTCTTGAAATTGATTTGATTGATCTCATTGATATGTGTTTTGATTTTGATTTGATTTGATTTTTACTTGTCCAGGAGTCCAAGTTCTAAGTGTGGGGGAATTGATAGAGCAAATATTTAAAATTATTTTATATTGAATATCATTGTTTTAAACCCACAAAATTGTTCCTCTAAAATGAATTGTTTCATTTTTATGATAATGGTGTTATTTTGAGCTGAATAGTAACAATTTTCCATTTTGGATTTTTAACAGTTTTAACTTATTTCGGTAGATTGGCCATAACATTATCTACACTTATACAAATTGCAAAATTATTTACTTTTCAGATTCTACACATCCAGGGCTTCATTTAATATATTTGGACCAAAATCTGAATCGGCCATATGGAAGCTCCAAAAAAGCTCACATGTTGGCTCAAGAAAACTGTTTTCAGTTCTGCCTAGTTTTGATGTGGGATCCCTAACTCATCCACTATGGGGCCAAAGCTTGTGATATTCGGTGGGTGGACGCGCAAAGAGTTTTGGAGAATCTTTTATGAAGGACTCACCGAGTGAATTGGCCGTTTCTGGGGCCATTAAAGCACCCTAATCCGGAAGAGTTCGTTTTGGAGAGTCTGACTGGACAGAATAAATTCTCATAGTAAAACGGCCATAACTCTCCTCATACATGTTCAAATCCGCTGAAAGTTTGAGGGGACACGGACAAGGGAATTATGAACAACATTCATGAAGGGCTCAACGCGTTAAGATGTCATTTAATGGGGCTAAAACGCGTCGACATTAGGGGGAAGAATTCTGGCTATAAAAGGAGGAGAGCTCCACCCTCTCAAGGCATCCATTCTCCACCCCATTCCTTCCGGGACACCAAGAAGGAGAACTTTTCAGCTTTCTCTTTTGTTTATTTTCTTTTTTATAGATTGTTAATGCCTTCTTCTTCCCCATTCAACTCGAGTACCCTTACCATGGTGGGGTAAACTTTTGGAGTGATTGGGGAAGGGTTGGTTTTCTACATTGTAATGCTTGAGTTCTTGGATGCAATTGAATAAATTTCTTTCTTCTTCAAAGTTGTTTTCAATTTATTATAGCGGATTTTATTATCAAGTTCGATCTTTCTTGAATATTAATTCCGTTAATTATTTTTTCCTTGGTAAAATAATCAATATCTCCCTCCACTAATTTCTGGTTTATATACGATGGAATAAACCAGGAATTAGTGGTGAAGTACTCGACGATCGTCAGTACGTGTAAAGGGTGTAGTGAATGTTCTTGATTTTTTGGGATAAATAAAACCCGATCGGGAATTACCCATTTCAATTAAGGATATTAAATACAACTATTTTACACATGGAAGGAGAGTTGACCAAACCAAGATCTTGGTAAGGTTTTCTCTCACAATAATAATTTCACCAAGGAAGTGAGAGGAAGCGATTGTGGAAACTCACTTTAATCAACTAAGAAGAAGAGGATTGAATTAAATTGAACAAGGATAGCATTATAATTAGGAAACCGACCCCGACCTAATCAACCTTTTAAATTTCATTGTTTTTCAATCATTTGAATTTCAAATTTCCGTTCACAACATTTTTACCCCCGTTTTAAAGTGACAACCCATTTTGTGTGCACTCCTCTTCAGGAGACATCCTAGGTCAACCACATTACTACATTTTAACTTAGAAAATAATTGTTTTGCCACGCCCTACGACATACAAAATTGTTTCTCTAAGATGAATTGTTTCATTTTTATGATAATGGTGTTATTTTGAGCTGAATAGTAAAAATTTTCCATTTTGGATTTTTAACAGTTTTAATTATTTAGGTAGATTGGCCATAACATTATCTACACTAATCCAAATTGCAAAATTATTTCTTTTTAAGATTATAAACATCCAGGGATTCATTTAATATATTTTGACCAAAATCTGAATCGGCCATATGGAAGCTCCAAAAAAGCTCACAATTTGGCTCAAGAAAACTGTTTTCAGTTATGCCTAGTTTTGATGTGGGATCCATACCTCATCCACTGTGGGGCCAAAGCTTGTGAAATTCGGTGGGTGGACGTGCAAGGAGTTTTGGAGCATCTTTTATGAAGGACTCACCGAGTGAAGTGGCCGTTTATGGGGCCATTAAAGCACCCTAATCCGGAGGAGTTCGTTTTGGAGAGTTTGACTGGACAGAATAAATTCTCATAGTAAAACGGCCATAACACTCGTAATACATGTCCAAATCCGCTGAAATTTTGAGGGGACACGGCCAAGGGAATTATGAACAACATTCAGGAAGGGCTCAACGCGTTAAGATGTTATTTAATGGGGATACAACGCGTCGACATTCGGGGGAATAATTCTGGCTATAAAAGGAGGAGAGCTCCACCCTCTCAAGGCATCCATTCTCCACCCCATTCCTTCCGGGACACCAAGAAGGAGAACTTTTCAGCTTTCTCTATTGTTTATTTTCTTTTTCATAGTTTGTTAATTCCTTCTTCTTCCCCATTCAACTCGATTACCCTTACCATGGTGGGGTAAACTTTTGGAGTGATTGGGGAAGGGTTGGTTTTCTACATTGTAATGCTTGAGTTCTTGGATGCAATTGAATAAATTTCTTTCTTCTTAAAAGTTGTTTTCAATTTATTATAGCGGATTTTATTATCAAGTTCGATCGTTCTTGAATATTAATTCTGTTAATTATTTTTTCCTTGGTAAAATAATCAATATCTCCCTCCACTAATTTCTGGTTTATATACGTTGGAATAAACCAGGAATTAGTGGTGAAGTACTCGACGATCGTCAGTACGTGTAAAAGGTGTAGTGAATGTTCTTGATTGTTTGGGATAAACAAAACCCGATCAGGAATTGCCCATTTCAATTAAGGATATTCAATACAACTATTTTACACATGGAATGAGAGTTGACCAAACCAAGATCTTGGTAAGGTTTTCTCTCACAATAATAATTTCACCAAGGAAGTGAGAGGAAGCGATTGTGGAAACTCACTTTAATCAACTAAGAAGAAGAGGATTGAATTAATTTGAACAAGGATAGCATTATAATTAGGAAACCGACCCCGACCTAATCACCCTTTTAAATTTCATTGTTTTTCAATCATTTTAATTTCAAATTTCCGTTCACAACATTTTTACCCCCGTTTTAAAGTGACAACCCATTTTGTGTGCACTCCTCTTCAGGAGTCATCCTAGGTCAACCACATTACTACATTTTAACTTAGGAAATAATTTTTTTTCCACTCCCTACGACAGGCGTGTGTCAATGTTATTCTACAATGGTACCACCTCTGTATTGAGTACATGTGATGGGTCATGTATTTATTTCCTTAAGAGTGATACATGTAATATGTGATTTACATGAGATAGGTTCGGTAGGAGTGCTAGTAGATAGGCCACTTCACCAATGTGATCAAGGATCTCAAAAGGGATGATGTACCTAGGAATAAGCTTTCCATTCTTCCCAAATATCATAACTCTCTTTCATGGTGATTTGAGGAGGAATACAATTTCTTCGACATTAATGTCTACGTCTCATCGACAATTATCTGCATAACTATTTTGTCGACATTAAGAATATTTAATGCACTAATGGATGGTCTTAACCTTCTATACCATTTCTTCGACCATTTCTAGACCAAGGAGTTTCACTCCCCAACAACGTCCCAACATGTCGATGTTCAACACCTCTTCCCATAAAGGGATTCATAAGGATCCATTTAGAAGCTTGAGTGGAAACAGTTATTGTAAGGTAACTAAAACAGAGAAAGATGTTGATACCATCCTCCATTGAAGCCCATTGAGAATTCTATCAACATGTCCTCAAGTATATGGATATTCCACATTGATTGTACATCAGTTTGAGGATGATAAGTCGTACTGACGTTCCGCTCAGTATTTAGAGCTTGTTGAAGAATCTTGAAATATTTAGAGGTGAGTCTAGGATCTCGATTTGATATAATCGATAGTGGTACTACATGAAACCTTACCACTTATCTGATGTATATCCTTCGTAGTTGATCTAATCATAAATCCTTATAAATTTTAATGAAGTGTGTAGTATTTGTAAGATGATCCACAACAACCCAGATAGCATTTTTTCCTTTGGATGTCTTTGGAATCCAATTGATAAATTCCTTTATGATGTTTTCCCATTTCCATATTAGTATGGGTAATGGTTGAATAATCTTCTTAGACATTTTCCTCCCAACCATGACTTTCTGAAAAAAATATGCACATTGATGTATACTCAATGATCTCATTCTTCATTTTATTCCACCAATAATGCTCTATAATATCACGACACAACTTTCTGTTTCATGGGTGAATGGATAAATTCAAAATTTTTGCATCATCCAAAATATCATTATTTAACTCCAAATTTGATGGAACACATAGTCTTGACCAGTATCTCACAATTCCTTTTTAATTAACATTGATCTCCGAGGATTTCCGTTTTTTGATATTTTCAACTTCCTTCTAAATTCCCACATCATTCTTTTGAGAATCCATTAACCATTCCAAAAGTGAAGGTTATGGAATAATTTTTCAAAGTATTAATGATGTTCCCTTATTTATGATTCCCATTTCAATATAAATATAATATAAGAAGATTGAATCCTTTTGAATTATCATCAACAAAATAATTTTTGGGTCCTTTATACATAGAGTATACACCACCTTATTCATTTTCTGAGGGTGGTAATGGATTTAGAATTCATAGTGTATGATAAAATCTAACCATCTTTGTTGGTGCCTGTCCAACTCTTTTAGTATGAATATATACTTAAGGCTTTTGTATTCCCTGCATATTTCACACTTCTCTCCAAAGAGGTAATGTCGCCAAATTTATAAATTGAATATTACTATAACCAAATCTATGTCATGTGTTGGATATTTTTTCCTTTGGACTTTCAATTTCATTGAAGATTAGGTAATGAATTTTTCATTTTGCATCAACACACAAACCATTCCATTCTTTAAAGAATGACTAAATACCACAAAAGTTTTTCCACTTGTGGGTAGTGTCATCATAGGTGCTATGATAAGCCTCATTTTCAACTCCTTAAGGATATTTTCACATTAATAACTTCAAAATATCATGGCTCCCTTATGAGTTATCCTGGTAAGAGGGTTTGAAAATCCGGAGAAATTTATCACAAATCAACGATAATATCCAGCTAACCCTAGGATGCTAGAAATATCTATCACCGATTTTGTCCTCATCCATCCCTCAATTTTAACTATCATAGATGAATCCCTAGATATCACATTACTTGTGATTATTTGAACCATGAATGAAATATCATTCAACCAGAACTCACACTTTCTGTACTTTTCATAGAGCTTCTCCTTTTGCAATGTCTCTAGAATAGTGCTTAGATGCTAATCATGGTCTTCCTTGGTTTTGGAGTATATTAGAATATCGTCTATAATGAATACCAATTTTTTTAAGGTAGTATCTAAAGTATCTATTAATTAATTCCATGAAGATATATTGTGAATTTGTGAGTCTAAAGGACTTACTATAAATTTATAGTTCATGTACCTTGTACAAAAAGCAGTCTTGGGGATATCATCATTCTTCACTCATACTTGGTAATATCCCAACCGCAGATATACCTTGGTGAAGTATTGTGCACCACATAGTTGATAGAACAAGTCATTAATTCATGGCATATGATACTAGTTCTTTGTCATTATTTTTATGAGATCATGATAATCAATTCAAAGGCACATTGACCCATCCTTCTTCTTGATGAAGAGGACTGGGTCACCCCATAGTGAAACACTTGGGAATATAAACCCTTTATCCAGATTCTTTTGTAGTTTTTTTTAGTCCTCATTCTATATAACAACCTTTCTATATAGAGTATTGGGTATTGGGAAGGCCCCATATATAAGATCAAATTAGAATTAAACATATCTTATAGGTGGAATATAAGGAAATTCATTTATAAACACTTCTATGAATTCCTTCACAATAGGCATGACTTCATGAATGGTTGCTTCCTTAGAATCAATCATCTGAGCAAGATACATGAGCTCATTAAGTTGAAATATAAGCACTTTAGATGATGGTGCTAAAGAAGATTCATCCTCCTTACTACACTAGAATAGAATTGGTGGTCGATTAACCATATGGAGAGTGATTTCCCTCTCATGAAAACTTATTTTTTATCAATATAGGGAAATCCAATCCATGCCAAGAATTATATCAAATTTTACCAGAGGGAGTATGACAAGGTTCACCAATATGTTCAATCAACAAATTCTGCTCTGGGAAGAGTTATATTCATAGGATGCAATGATTGCCCTATTTTCCATTCTCATCAACATCACTATGTTCATGATTCTTGGATGTGTTGGGATTATTCTACTTAACTTTTGGGACATAAAAGAATGCATAGAACTAGAATAAAAAATCATGTTCTCTATTCTTGAATGAATGACTAGTATACATATAACCAATTAATTTCCATGGTTCACTTTAGTGGTAGGGATGGAAATTGCTCTCCCTTTCTACCTTTTTAGTTATTGGTTGCATTAGAAAACCCTCAACTTAAGGAACTTGTTTTCAAAGTTCCCTGGATCATTGAAGTTGAAGCAATAAACAATGCGTTGAGTGTTGAATGAAGTGTTCATATCCTATATCACTGTAGTGTGTTTTTCTTATCGGCAATTAATTTCTAGGTAACCTTCTCTTCCACACCTAAATCAATTTCTCAACCCCTTCAAGAAATTTCCTGGGATCTTTTTTCCTCACCATTGGAATGTGGGGTGTTGGAATTTCATAGCACCATTGGAATTATCCATCGGATCTCCAGAATTAAAGTCCACCTTACCCTTCATATGCCCAATATTCCCTTGAGATTATCTGATCTCAATTTTGACTTTGAGGGAACATCAAAAAACATACTCATAGCTATTGAAGTCACATATCTCCAAAGATTTCAATAGGCTGGGTTTTATCCCACCAAAGAAGCAGTCAACCTTGAATTTGGGGGTAATGAAAAAACAAAAGGTGTTTTGTTAAATAATTGCATAGTTTACCTCGTCTGTTCTGATGGATTCATTGTATTTTTTCTGGAGGTTAAGGAATTACCTTTACATCTAAATTTTGAGGGTTGGAGGAAAATATTTTCCATAAAGCCTTAAATTCCAACACCTTGATCTCTTCCTCAGGCATTGAATTTTGGATCAAATTCCACCATTGATCAGCTTCACTATCTAAATGATATGAATCCAGAAGAACCATCTATTTTTTTGAACATTGAAGGATGGTCAATACCTTTTCAATAGAGTTGATCCATTTTTCAATGATTGAGGGATCATATGATCCATTAAATGTTAGAGGCCTTTGTCTCATGAAGCTTTCAATTGTATCTTGTTCTTTATTTGGGTGGGGGTTTACTTTGGAATTGACCCATTTTTTCATTCAAAACATGGGTTAACTGACACAATATCATGATAATGTTTTTGATTCCCACTCCAATCAGATTGGGAATATCATAATAGTAGTAATCACATTGATCTCTGCATCAGTTGTTATCCCGAGTCCTCCAATTACCAACCATTGGCTGGAATTAAATGAAAATTTAGGGGTAAAACATAAAAGTGAATCCAATTAAAGAAAGGGATAACTTATAAATTACATTTATTTCCTTAACTTATGAATTTATAGGCCTCAATCGATGTTATCCATGATATATCTCCTAACATATTTGCTTATGGGATTTTCTCTCTCTTAATAATGGTTCATACTATGATTATGAATTTACCAATGCATATCCCCTAAGATTATCGTAGCATAGAGTAAAGAAAACGACATTGGCATGCACCAGTTCTTGTTCTAGTTTAGATCAATCTGGTGTTTTCAGGTTTTACCCCTAGGTACATTTGTGCCAGAGCCACCTCTACTTGTTCATAACCTGATAGTGATGTATTTTCATGATAAACCACTTAATATGTACTCACCAAAATTTAGGGCTGTTTTTATTATACGTTTCCTTATCCCTAAGGCTTTTACTAAGGTTTTCTAATTCAAATTCCAAAAATAACTAAACCTATTTGCTAATACCAAATATAACAACGCTACTCTTTATTACACACATAAACATGATTTATTACATAAACATGCACTTAAGATAACTATGGGGATCAATAAGTATAATTTCATGGGATATTAATAACCTTACCTACAACATAGAACATGAATCACACCATATTTACTGAAAAATTATTTTACATGACCACAATATTCCTTCGTACTTTGCATTGAATGGGATAACCTGAGGACATGAATAAGAAAATGGTGAGCTATAAAGCCCAATAATGGGGAAAAAAGGCAGAAAATGAAGAATACAATACATGATTGGGAATAGACATATAAATTGATAATAAGAGAAACATGAATATAAAGGAATGATATAGAATGATTATCATAACATAGAAATATGACAACAACATTTAACATGATATTAGTATGAGCCAAGGCTCATTGCCCATTGAGCATGAGTAAACCCAAATTGAACTTGAATTATCCTGAGTAAACCCTCATTTTATTAGAATTATCCAGAGTAAACTCACATTTCACATGGCGAATCATGATATTATTTTTTACCCAATGCATTGGAGCACTAATTTGGAACACCCTTTGTAAACAATTCATTTCATGCATAAGTGTTCCACATAGATCATACACCATGGATTTATTAAAAACATAATTTATTCGAAGAATAAAATATGTGGAATACATAAATGTATGTCCTCAATCAACAAGTACATGTGAATAAAGGTGAATACACTTGATAGAGATATGGGTGTGGTATTCACTTACATGATGAATTTGGCATTGAAATTTTGGTGTAACTTTGGCAGTATAACGACATCAAATATAAATTCTAAAATGGGTTGATGAGAGATAAATAGATCTCTCATCATTTATACATGAAATGGAAAGTAAAAAAACGTCATTGAAAATAATATCCCAACATATGTAATGAAATTTTGATACATAATAAAAAATAGTTTTTTGAATGTAAATGAGGAGAGAGAAATTACTTACAGAATTTTGGCATGGTAATTGGTGTACGTGGGAGTCATTAATAAGAGAGAAATATGTATCTCATCATTGAATCATTAGAAACTATTTATTGAATCATTAGAAACTAGTTATTGGGGAGGTGAAAAATCAAACCCCAACATTCATAATTGAAAATACAAGGTGATTACATTATGAAGAAATTTGGACTGAAATGAGAATGGAAGAAATCCCTTATTAAAATTTGGTTGCATAATGGCTTTGGAATAGGTCAAAATGAGGGATGATACATAATCACAAATTATAATTACATCGAATGGACAAAAATATAATGGTTATAAAATAATTAAAATATAACCATTCAAAATTACAAGAACTACTTTCAAATAAGGTGCTTGAATTTGAATGGAGAAGAGGAATGTGAGGATCTCTTACTTGGAAGTGTGATCCCAAAAGCTTGGGAAAGACTAAAAAGAGGATCTTGGGAGATTCAGGAACATTGTAAGGAATATATAGAGAGAAGGTCATAGGTTGGTCGATCTCCAAATGTTTTGAGTTAAGAGGTAAGAGAGATTGAGTAGGTTTGTATAAGAATGGAGAGAGAATTCTTTATTATTTAGGTTTTGTGCAGTACACATTAAACAAATCAAAACCACAAACCATACCATGGTTTTTGACCACAATTTTTGAAGATGTGAAGTATAAAAAGTTATTTAATTAGGTAACGGTCCTAAATTATTAAAATATTTAGCTTTATTATATGGAATTGATTCACACCCTCAAGAAATCATTTAGAAAGGACAGAATATTTTATATATCTTAGAGGGTCCACCAAGGAACAATAAAATAAATTAAAAAAAACTAAACTAACATTATTTTAAAGATAAACCATATATTGTCTGTAAAACCTTTTTACATTATTTTATTACATCACTATTAACTCATTATGATTTCATAAAACACAATATATATTTAAACAGTATTTAATTTTTACACAAAAATTTTAATATCTCGGAAAATTATGAAAAATTCACCATTGAATAATTTTGATATCCACATTCCAAAAAAAACTATGTTTATCTAAATAATTTTCAAGATATGTGAATTTTCATTTTTAAAGTAAAAAATGATATTTATTGAAAATTCTTGGGATTTTAGAAAAACAGTTTTCAACCCATGGTAAAAATTTCAGTTACATTCATAAATTTTTTTATAGTAATTACAATTTTATAAAAAGAAGTTTCATAATAATATTTTGAAAAAAAATCATTTAATTTAAAAATTCAAAAATTTCTCAAAATATATTTTTTAATTGAATATTAACTAAAAATACTATTTTTCTTTTAAAAACCATTTAAAAAGTAAAAAAAACAAAATAAATATATATTATTTATTATATATAGACATAATGAACACAATAATCATTCTACGGTATTGTTACAAAATCCCATATAACACCCTAATAATACCTAAGGGTAAGGTGTGTGATGGTAACATAATCTTAGGGTGGCTTGGATAACATCACCTAGGTGGTAATATCTATTAACTTCCACTTCTCTCATAGGATATTTCATTCAATCTTATTATGTTGAAGCTTAGCTTGGGCTTGGTCCAGACAAAATCCCAATTATGCTATCTTCTTTTCGATCTCTGATAAATGGGATTCAAATGAAGAAATTATACTGGATGAGGCCATCACTTCCTTTTTTTGAGTAAATTTGATTTATTAAAGACCTATATTTATACTAATCATGTGATCAATGTTCAATGACTATATAAGAAACCATAATAATTCACAAAGATATTTGAAATCCAACAACTAGAAACCCTAGAAGTGAATATGTCTTCTAAAACCATTTTACACAATAATACATTTAATCAGATCAAGAATATTTTTCATTAATAAAATTTTGGTTTATTATATTGGCCTTTCTAGACTTTATGACTTGTCAAAGAACATGTAGTTTTTTTATAAAACTATATTAATATAATGTTCCAAAAAATGATGGAAATACATGACATAAATTTAATCCTTAAATAACATATTTAATATGGTTCTCAACCCATCTTATTTTTTATAAGGTCTAATAATATTATTTTACAATTATTACAATACAATTAATGATCTTATAAAAACTAATGGTTAAAAATACCTGGAAACTTATTTCTATAAAATTTAAAATAATTATTCCATAATTAATATTTTCTCTAAAACATATACTAAATGAATGGGTTATGCTAAGTTAAATTTCTATAAAAAATCATTAATCATGGTAGACTTTCATAACATGAAACCTTAAAATTGGTGTTGAATACTAATAACTTATGATAAATAATAATCTCATAATCCTAGGATCATATTCATAACACTTTAGTTAATTAAGACACATGAACTTCTAAAATTTAACATAATCATTAGATGTTTTAGGATTCTTAAACTAAAATATCATTGGTAAAAATACTTCAAAAATTTAATTCTTGAATCACAATAACTCATCCATTTTATTTAAATATAATTAATTACTTACTCTAATTTTTATCCAAGGAAACTCATATTCATTTTCTATTAAAATAGTTTATAATGGTTAGTAAATAGACTTTGAATTATCCAAATAATATCTCGCTGGAGTTTCAAAATAGGTGTGTAGTAAGGCTCATTTTCACATATAAAGTGATGATTTGGTTAAGCCTATTGTTTTATTTTTAGACTTATTACCCCATTGTACATTTTTTCTAATACTATCTCCACTTTTAGTATTCAAACAGGGATGTATTTTCTCTGAAAAAACCACATAATATCTACCTTAACAAAATATTAGTGTGTTCTAATATAATTTTCCTCAAAGTCAATAATAGGTTTATGTACCCTAATATATATTTTCCGAAATATAGTTTCCAAGGATTTTACTATACTTCCTCTGAAACAAACTATAGTTTCCTTGATCCAATTAGTACTAATTCTATACCTACTATTTTAAATTGGAATAATATACAAGAAATATCATCCTAAAAGACCAAATAGTTTAGTAATATTGATAAACTAGATACACACTTGAGTCTTAAATTAAATTTGAATACCTAAATTACAGTTTTTCAAGAATATCATTATTCCCACTTGTATATTATTTCATATCTTTCTTAGTATACTTCATGGATTCCTGGGGAAATGGAAAACAAATATGGGTCAGATCAAATGATCGGTAAGGGTTATGTCAATTGGAAGCTATCATGAATTAATAATCATAATACATAATGTATGTTAAAAAAATGAACACACATTCCATACAGTCAATAAAATGTGAAGGCAGTTTATCCATAGATAATATATATATGAAAATATCATGAATAATAATAAATATGGAATGAAAAAAACTGTAAACACATGAGATTTATTTGATACATGAATATCAGAATTGGATAAGGAATATCCAATTTGGAAAGGTAAATAAATGAAAAAACATTCCATTTATTTAATTAAGTCAAAATTTAATGCATCCAACAATATTATCATTATGAATATATCATATAAAATAATAATAAATTAAATGATTTCAATTATTAATTATTGTACATAATGTCTCAATAACACGATACATCTACCATCATGGCCTTTCAGAAGAGAGTATAAACTACACGTAACAACTCGTTTAATGTTAGATTAAATTTATTTTTCGCATGATACATATAGATGCATCAAGGAGGTATATGATAATGGTCTATACCTATCGCTAATATATAAAAACTTTCCTTATATATCGAATAATTGATTTAATTTATGAATCTATATGACTTAAAATCAAACATTTTTAATGATTAGGTGATATAGATTTATCAATATTTCCCTCAGTATTAAACTGTGTTTCAAACTAAAAACCATATGTAATGATGATACGTAATTTATGTAAAATTAATATCTATTATAAATATTTTCTAAATTTATGAGAAATTTAATGAAAAATGTTCAGATCAAAAGGGATATTTCAAGGGGAATTTATTTACTCCTAAATAAAATAATAAATTGGATGTCAATAAAATCCATAGTAAAAATAATCACAAACCTTAAATATTAAGAAGAAGGATTATATAAACATATACCCATTTGAGTATGAATAAGGATTTTTATTCATTGATAAAAATTAATATAATAAAATATTATTACCATAGTTTTTGAGAAAAATAACCTTTTCATTCTGAAAAACATTTATAAAATTATATTATTGGAAATTCCATTTTTAAAAAATTTCCTTCAAAAATATCCTCATAAAATTTCAATGGAAGATTAAAATAAATGATGGACATGATGGTCGGTAATTCTATACATGTCATAAAAGTTGAAAGTAATATTCCTATTTTTTAAATGTAGAATGGCTAGAAAAGTTCATTGTATATAATAAAATAAGAATATTTCGTAAAATCCAAACAATCATTTCTTTCAAAAAGAAATAATATTTTTTTGAAATTTTTTTTCTAAATAGTAAAAACAGGGGAAAATTACATTCATAATTTTTTTTTAAATTTATCAAAATTTTTGAAAATATTTTTAGAAAACATGATTTTGTAATAAAATATATTTCCTACGAAAGAGAGAAATGAATTCATATATTCATAAAAACATTATACAAATTAATTTTTTTTAACTAATAGTATAATATAGTAATATTAATTATTAATATCTTGAATAATTCTTCAAAAATAAAATTAAACAGGGTTATATATAGAATTGTAAAATTATTTTATTCAACAAAAAGTTATGAGTATACAACCTTGATTATAATGATATTGTGAAATTAAACCTTACAATTATTATAACATTGAAATGATAATTAATAAGTGAATTTACTATGTGTATCAACAATAAATAATAATGAAGAAATTTTAAATAGAATAATATATAGTCAAAAGTCATTACATGCATAATTTTATAATATCAAATATAACAAGGAGTAATATAAACCAATGAATAGAAATAGAGTTATTAAATTATTTATAACATGGGGAAATATAATTCAAATCCCCTTTCATGAGAAAATTAAAATAAAATTAATAATTATTTATTCATGATATAATAAGCCAAAGGGGCCATATATACATAATAGTAATGAAATTAGGTTTGTAACATTATAATATTACTCAATGAAATGAAATTGAGAAGAAATCCATTACCTCATACTTCCATTTCATTGAACTTTATTTAACATTTTTTGTAGTGGTTTAAAAATGTATTTAACTTATATGAGAACAATATTAATATTTATAATAACATATTTTATTCTTTTAGAAAATATTTTTTTCCAGTTTGTTATTTATATTTCATTATTTTCATTATTTTGGGTTATAATTTTCTTATTTTTTTCATGCATATTTCATCATGAAGGATGTGGTTCTTACATATATTTTATAGTTATATATTATCCAGAATCATAATCATGACATAATTTTTACAATTTTAGAAAAAATATACTTAAAAAATCATGAATTATGGTTATAAAAAATGAATTATATTATGATAATGGAGAAGGTAAGTCGTACACATGAATTTGTAATGATTCCATTTTTCAACAATCACTATTGAAAAAAGGTGAGTGATATTTTACCTTTAAATAATGAATATAATATCATTATAAATATATAATACTCTTAAATATATCATCAATATGTTGTGGTGATTAAATGAGAGTCACATTTCTTCGTGAACATGGTTTTAGACATATACATAAACAGTGTTATCATCTTTACTAAGTGAGAACTGAATGAAAGAAAATGATATATATTTTTAATCTATATAAAAATGAATATGTAATTATATAATATTAATTTATTCTATATCACATATAATAAATAACTTTATCTTTATCTCCATCAATTTGACGTGTTAGTGAATGATAAATCACATCGCTTTGCAAAACCATAGTCCACCAAACACACAAGCGATATTATAGTATGTCCTATGAAATGGATGGTAAAAATATATGCATGATATAGTGACTATATAGTTGAAAATATTATATAAATAACACATATATAATTTATGTGCATCATTGTATAGAACATGGAGTGGTGTAAATGGAAAAATGAATGACATAGATTCGAGAGTTGTTAGTTCGCCGTACAAATGAATGATAATATAGTAACCTATTTTATGAATGTAAAGACTGTTTTGGTTCAATAAAATATTATAAAAACATCCTAGATAATTAAATATATTGAGAATTTTATATATTATAGGTTTAATAAAATTTTAATGAGGTGGAGAGATAAGTTAAATAAATATGCTCGTTAATGATAGTACAAATTCATCATGTATCCTTATTAGCGTTTCACTAAATCCTTTTTTAGGTTGAATTGAATAAAAAAATAAAGAATCTTGGATGGCGGTGTGGGAGATTTGGGAAGTGGTTATTTTATGGATTACATGAACCAAAGTGGTCAGAAGGTGTGAAGAAGGGAGGAGAGTGGGTGGCATTTTTTATGGTGGGGAGCGGATACACTTTTTATTTTTGAAAAGAATTTAGTGCCCCCATATAATATATATGCCAAAAGGGTAAACAATAGACCATTATCAAACCTTATATGTTTAATTTTATACATATGGACAAAAAATATGTTTAAGACTATTTAATAGATCAAGTATTTCAATATATTTCTTGTTCATCCCTCAGAAAACCCATTTTTACCTTAACCATAGTAATTAAATATTACTGTATTCACTATTCATATTAGTCAAAAATTAATTTGAACATATTTTAAAATATTAATTATTTATATTCAATGTATATAATCCAATTTATATGGAAAATTAAATTTAAAATTATTCTCATAGATGAGACAAGAAAGTGAGTTTTTATAGTTAAAAAGTTTAAATGTATACAATGTTTTTATATATTAATTTAATTTAAAAATAATTAAAATGAACTATATTGAATAAATTTATATAAAATTTTAATAACTTTTCTTTAAAACCCATTCAAAATGTAATTTATCATTATAAATTATTTATAATAAAATCTAATTTTATATTAAAATTCATTATTTTTCACCATTCATAAAAACAACTTTTTGAAAAAAGTCTAAAAAAATCACCATAAAATTTTTGATATTATAATTTATAAAATTATATTTCATTTTACATATAAATTTTCTAAAAGTAATAAATATTAATTTGAAACTAAGTGTACATGG